>CM062804.1:1589482650-1590803484 GCA_031772625.1 Pinus tabuliformis
TCAATATATTGTGTCATTTTTTCCTCAATATATATCCCCCAATATGAACCCACGTGGTATGGTATTGGCCCACAGTGAAGCCCTTGTCGTTGTTTTATAGCCTGTCCACTAGAAGAAAAAGGTGTTCCATTCTATTTGAGTGCATTTTGTTCCATACATGATTATAGTAAATAACAATCGATAGATAGAGAGAAAATATAGAAAGTTTGTGCACTATATCAACCCATAGGCCACAATTATCACTTCTTTGTGGTTACATCCATTTCAATTCAAAGAAAGAGAGAATAAAGTAGCATCACCTTCTAGTTCATTTTTCTCCTGAAAGGGTTTCCCAGGTCATACATTGTGTTATTATGGTTGTGTTTGATAGTACTTTTTATGTTCTATAGTTTCTTCATTTTCTATATTTCATACATATAAATAGCAACTTAATCAATTCTAATTCTAATGAAAATAACCCTCATAATATAGATTTCAAATTTTTAGTATAAATTTATCATATTTGGTGTGGCAAACTATCCAGTGGAATATCCACAATAGTTTACAGATCAAGAGAGGAGAATATGGACACAGAAATATGGGTGGAGGGAGAGGGAGGAGGGAGGGAGAGAAATATAGAGCTAGGGTGTTTATTTTGAAGGAGGGGCTAAGGGAAGGAGGGGGGGATAAAGAAAGAGAGGAAGGGAGAGGAAATAAAATGTATAGCATAGGGAAGTGAAGAGGGGAAGAGAGATAGATATGTAATGAAATAAAGAGGGGTAGATGGAGAGAGAGAGAGAGATAGAGGTGAAAATGGAGGAGAAGAGAGAAAGAGAGAAGAGGGAAGGGAGGGATAGACAAAGGGTGGGGGTGAGAGATAGAGAATGGGGGTTGGGGAGAACGTGAGAGGGAGGGAGGGAGGGAGGCAGAGATTGAGAGAGATAAGTGAGGAGGGGGGTATTGGGGAAGGAAAGTGGAGGGAAAGTGGGGGGGAGGGGGTTATTGGCGAAGGAAAAAGGAGGGAAAGTGGTGGGGAGTTGGGTATTAGGGAAGTAAAAGACATGGAGAGTGGGGGAGAGGGGCAGAATGAGGGAAAGAGAGGGAGAGGGACATAAGAAATAAAGTTTGAGCATGCAATAAATAGGCAGATGGAGAATGGTGGGAGATATAGGGGGAGAGAGATAAGGGAGGTGGGGGAAGGTGAGATATCAAGAGAGAGGGAGGGAAAGAGGAAGAGAAAGGAAGGGTGGAGAGAGAGGGAGGGATGGAGTGAACCATATAGGGGTATATGGACACGCGTGCACACATACAAAGAGGAGGGAGGACTGAGAGAGAGAGAGAGAGGAGATAGTGAGGAAGGGAGAGAGGGGTAGAGAGAGGGAGGGAGAGTGAGTCAGAGAGGTATTGAGAGAGAGAGAGAGGGAGAGAGTGTGTGTGTGAAAGCGAGAGAGGGATTGAGTTTGTATGTGTGTGAGGCATTGAGAGAGAGAGAGTGTGTGTGTGTGTCTGAGGGATTGAGAGACTAAGGGAGAGTGATTGAATGAGTGAGTGAGCGAGGGTGCATGCATGAGAGAGAGAGTTGAGAGAGTGTGTGAGTGAGTGAGAAAGAGTAAGTGAGTGAGAGTGAGTGAAAGTGTTGGAATTATGATTATACTGAGAGGGGAAAATCAATATAATGGAAAGTTTTAATAATATAAAACAATTCAAACCACTTAACTATAATGAACAAAGTTCATACTTAGCAAATATTTAGACTGTGTATAACATGTAAATATTCATTATAGGAAAAATAATATATTTATATAGAAATGTTTGAATGTACAAGGGACATGATATAATATGATATGTTTTAGTTACAAATGAGCATCCTACTTATATAATAGGCAAGATTCCACTTCGTGAATAGTCATGTCCCTTAGTGCACGTCTCTTTAATATGTTAATTATTAATTATATAGTATGCTCATAACATTGTATTCCCCTTTAGAAAATATATATCCTGAAAGTGTATTGATGGTAATGTTAAAAATATTTTTTGGTCTTGTAGTATCTTCTTCTCTTTCTGAATTCTCAGAACTAACATATTTGACAACACAATACGATATGAACTTCCAAGTATGGTATAGAATTGTTGTGCTATAAAATGATTTAACCATCCCAAATTAATCTTCTGTAGAATCTTGTGATTATTGAAAACTTGGGATGAATTGTTATCATAAGACCGTTTCTGATAATAACAATATCCTTATGAAGATAAGTCACTTGTTTCTGGTTAGAGTGATAAGAATATGCACACTGGTTGAGATATTTGTTTTTATTATTTGGGTGTCGTGTTGTAGAAAAGAAAAAACAACAACACCCCACATTGTAATTATCAATAATAAATGGGTTTCCCTCTTATTCTATTGTATATACCTTATTCACTTTATGTAAATAATTACAAATCTTGTATGTGACTTAATTCTTCAAAAACTTACAAGAAAAAGAAACAAAATATTATTTAAAAACATAGGTCACACACCCCTTTTGCTCTGTCCCCTAAGAAAAGATTAAATTTTTAACTATGACATCCACACAAGTATGGGCGTAAGATATAATTTTTTAATGTTTTGTCATGGAGACGTGTTCCCATCATGGTTCTCATTTATCTGTTTTTATTATAGTGCTAAGATAATTATGTTTTAACTCTCGGTAGTGAGATAGACCTTTTTACATTACTCAATGGTAAAAGTTTCGTTACCTTTCGCATCCCGGTTGTCACTCATCACAACTTTACTTTTGCATAATGTTAAGTCCCCGCGTGAAAGCTCTGATCATGAACAAATATTTTATGTCATGTAATGCAAACATTTTCTGTCTCGCTCGCAATTTTTTTTCATGCTGATTTCTTGTTAGTCTTTCTTGCTTGGACCTTATTTGCACACCTCCACAAGTTGCCGATACAGGTTGGAAACTTTCTCGTTAACAATTCTGTCATCCATTCTGTCAAATAACGATTTAAATCTCTCCAACATGACGTGGATTAATTAATGCCACCCTTAACCCACCATGTGTTGTCTTCCTTATCCACCTAGACATATAATAAATGATTAATCATGATTTATTAATTTAATCAAAGAATTATGGAAATTTCAATAAAAGCATTCTTTCACTGTTTTCTTTTGAAATTCCGTCCCATCAGAGTCATTTTGCATGCATGGCTTTCAACTCAGAAGTTATTGTTTTCGTAGATGTTAAGTAATATTATCATTTTTGCCTCCCGGATCCGGGTGTCATTACGGCTCCCACAGTTCTCCATGCATGAGTTTAATGCCCAGTACTGCCAGCTGCAGAGCAGCGTGGCCTCCCGGGACGTAACCTCATGCGAGCAAGGAATGGATATTAATGCGAGCTCGGGTGGTGGTTTTGCAATTAAGATCTGCGTTGATCGATGCATTATGCCTCCGGTTATAATCATGCCGATCCAAGACTTATTCATCAAGCTTTGGGCTCTGTCGCGCGGTGATAGAACTTGGTTTGCGGGAGCTGTGGGTGCTGGTTTAAATCTGGTGCATCGCTGCGGGCTCAAAGCCATCCTTCTCAAAGGTAATCTCGCCCCTGTTCTTGATTCTCGCTCTCTGTTATTGTCTGCAATTCTCATAGCGGTCCATACGCTCTGTTATACTGTGCTATCGGTCGCTAGCTCTGGCGAGCAACCCTCCTGCCTTACCCGACCCCGTCCTGGTAGTCATCCCACCCATAACCCTTTTGAGTCCCACCTTCATACTGTCATCATGGTGCATTCAGGCAAGCGGCAACGCTCTGAGGGACGTCGTGACACCCGTCTGCAACCTCCAGTTGGTTTTACCATGGAAACAGCGCCAGATTCGTTCAATCCCTCCCCTGTCCATGATGTTGGACCTTCTGTTGGCTCTGGCAGGAAACCCATTCCGAACAGTGCTTTTCAAACAACGCACTTCAAATTTCAGAGCAATCTGCACAGACCCCTGGTCACCGCCCACATTACCCTTATACTCTCGGAAGAGGAAAACCTTGTCTCCCCCTTGGCCTGCATCGCCCCTGTCCCCTCTCCAGGCAGTGAGAACTCCTCGGGCAAAGACGGCATGAAGAATTGGGAAAAAGAGATAAATGAGCAGGAGGCTTTTCTTAAAAATCCTCCTCCAACCGAAGACACAGGACTTGCAGCCGAGGACCGAACTCAGGGCGAGGCGGAGCACGCCATAGCTATCACTGACAGTGATTTAAGCGGAAGTGAAGGTCTGAAGACTGGAGACACTGATCGGGCTGAGAAGAAGGACAATGCACCAGCAGAGGAGAAGTAATGCCACTTGGGACTGTTCCTTTTTGTATCGGCTTCGGTTTCAGGCTTATGGTCAGGTTTCTATGCAAATGTCCTATCGTTTTTTTGGCTCCCAGGTGGAATTTGATGACTCTTTATATACTGGGTTGCAAAATCTTTTGTATCTCTGTGTTGGCTCAGTTCTCCTTCACGGCAAAGCATGTCTCTCTCTTTGTCTGATTTCTGGTCTCCTGCACTTTGTAACTGGTTTCCCCAGCTCATGTCTGTAATGGGGTTGTTCTGTTCTGACGAGTGTTGTTACGCCTCGATCATATGTAAAAATATTTTGCCTTTCAGTTAATAGAAGTTAGTATTTACAGAGAAAAAAAAAATATTATCATTTTTGCATTAGTTTCACATGTATAACCTCGGGTTGTCAAATTTGTCATAACTTAAGTCATATTTTCCTTTGCAACTCTTTCATTCGAATAGCTCTTCCGAGTATGTGAAGATGCGATATATATATATATATATCTTCTACTCAATATTAAATTTGAAATTTCAATCTAAATAATCAAAATATTTTATTTTTCTTATTATAAATTAAAAAAATTCAAAATAAAAAAAGACGATGAAATATCTCATTGGCCACTTGCAACATCTCGGCCTCAGATGTCAAACACAATTAATAAGAAATCGATTTATTGAATTAAAATCGATCTCTTGGCTTCAATTTTAACACTTTTGACATATATCATTGGCCACTTGAAACACCTCCACCCCGATCTTAAATCTAGCTCCGTGCAACAGCATCTACACTTCATGCACATGATTTTGCAGATTTATAATATGAAAGTGCACACAACTTTGACAAAATCATCCATGCATGAATTTAACTCATTTGCCTCTATTGTTGATTCTTTAAACAATTGAAAATAAAGATTCAAATACCTTCATCTACTCTAACAAAGTTATCACACGAGATATCGATGTATCATCACGGAATCTCATGTACAAGTGGTTCGAGAAATAATTAAAACAAGAATGATACTAAAATTCTCACAGATGAGGAGGGAGTTGAAGATAATCCAGATACTACATTTGTTGGTAGTTGCAAAATCATTTTTACACAGTTGTTGCTCGAACGAGGTTTTTCCTTACACGGATATGATAAGATGGACCTTGGAACATGCAGATATTAACAAGCATGTGATATGAATTTCCCAATGTACCTTTATGGGCTCTTTTCACCCCGAGGACATTCAAGTCATGTACAAACTTCTTGAACCTGAATTAACTCATAATGTTGCATTTTTGGAAAATATCACCCAAGAGGAATGTGTTAGGATTCATAGGCAAATTATCGACCTTATTAAGCAATGGAAGAATAGGGAACATAAGTTTAAAGTAGAAACCTCTAATGAGTACTCTACTTCCTCACTCAAGCCCCTTTATTTATCTTTGTGCCAAGGAAAGATGTTTCTGATTTTTCTCTTGAGTGGGTTCTCTTGATGGTTATTCTTTTAATTGGGAAAATATACTTTCAGATAGTTTATCCAAACAGATTGATTATTTTCATCAAGAAAAGAATCCCTTTTATACACCTCATTTTTATGTCTTCTTACATTGTAGATGCCATATGTTTCACAACTTCATTTCTAGATATGGGTTGGAAGTGGACAACTACTGAAACCCTCCCTATTTATTTGTACCATAGTAAGCTCTGGGAAGAAAATTATTTTGATCATTTTTACCAAATATGTCATTATGTCATCATCCAAATCTATGAAGCTTTGTTTAATACTAAACCCCAAGGTTGTTAAAAGAAACCAAAAGTTGCATTGAGAAAATTGGCAACTGGTACTCAGAGGAAACATTTTCTTGTATTAGGATTTATGGTTGTCAAGTTCCTCCCCATTCTTTGTCGTTAATCATCCCAGACCGACTAGCATGTAAGGAAGTAGTCTATCAAACTGTTGAAACCATAATTACAGCTGAACTTCAAAGGAATTCTAAAAATCTATACCCTATCTTTCCTGTCCTAATTGGAAAATATACTCTTCAATATTTTCAACATGCTAAGAAATAATTGCTTAATTTCTTTGCACTAAAGCTAGCTACAATTCCTATTAAAATGTACGATCATGCTACTATTCTCTCTATATTGTACCTTTACTAGTGCAAAGAAGTATTCCCATAAGTAGCCCATGTTTGATTATTTATTTCAAAGAGAAAATTCATATCAGATTGTTCACCACAAAGAACAGGCACTCCCTCTAGAGAAATATTAGCAATTTCTGGTTTTTCAAGAAGAAAGAAGGTCCTCTTTCCCTTAATACTACAACAGACAATAGGGGAAGAAATTCCAACGAAAGTTTCCACATCAAAGAAAATCAAAGTTTCAGTAAATGAAGAATCCCTGCAGATAGAAAAAGTTGTTGATGAAGTCATGGATGAACTGTTTAAAGATCCCACAATGCAAGAACAATGGAAGAAATTTGAAAGATTACTACAAAATCTTCCTAGAATACTAATCTTGTTGCCTCTTCTATTTATATTCAAGATATAGTCAATGTCACATGGTTCGGGTTCGAGTTCGGGTTCGGCAATGATTAGGTTCGGTTTGAGTTCAAATGTTTTGATGAGGTTCGCCATTAGGTTCGTCTATATATATATATAATGAATTATAGGATAAAATAGTAAGAAATCAACATCAGTAAACATAAAAAATGCTATCACGGACATGGAAACTGCAAGGATAAATTACAAGCTTGAGTTGTGACATGAAGTTATGAGTTTTGATCTATGGACTTGGTCAATGGCTATGAGGTTCGATGAGGTTCGCCGAACCTCAAATTTTTTTTAAGGTTCGCCAAAATTCGAACCTCAAGGTTAAAGTTCGACGAACCTTGTGACATAGGATATAGTTCTTGATACAGGTCCTGACAATATTCATGTTACAACAATTATTCATTTTTCCATTCTTGTTTCAAATACTACTTCCACTGTTATTCAAAAAGTTCATAAATAAAATTTTGAAGTCACTCTAGGCACATAAATTCATATCCAAAATAACGATAAGTAGATTGAAGAACAGTGTTTAAGATCAGTTGATCAAGTAGCCTTTGATAACAATGAGACAACTCTAGCTCTTACTCACACTTTAATCAGGACTCCAATTAGCTCCAGACCTGGTGAGTCTCAGTCTGAAGTATTAGCATGCTCTCTTCCCCTTGTCCATATGGTGTATATTCCATCCATGGATATATTTTACAGTCCAGATAAAAAGGATATTGTGAAGAAAACCTGAAAAAGGAAAAGGACAAGTGATTTAAGTTCAACGTGTGAATTTTCTTTACAAAATGTCTGGGATGGATCTCAGCTTACGTCAGAGAAAGCTATTGGAGTCTTAGCTGCACATATTAGCACATATGCAAATGAAAATATGGATTTTGCTGACAAATTGAAGGACTTATTAAACAAAAGGATGATAAAATTCAAGAACTTGAACAACAATTGCCATAGCATAAGGATCAAGTATTAATTCGATGGAAGAGAAAGAAGAAAAAAAGAATAAAGTGCAATCTAAACTTCAGGTACAAAATGAGCAACAAAGTCTTGAAATAAAAAATTTGTTGATTAGTGGCTGTCATTGATGTCAATCCAAGCAGCACCAGGGGCTACCCCAATCTTGCATGGGAATTTTGACTTGATAACTCATCCTGTTTTCGAGTCTAGGATCTTCTAGATGGACTCTACTTGTCAAGATGTTTCTATTGATCTATGGCACGCCACGTAGTTCTTCACGGTTTGAGAGTTATTCATGTTTGAAGTTAGTAACTCAAGTTAGTGGGCTAAAACCCCATGGGGTTGTGGCATGGCACTCATCATTGGTTATGGTGATTGAATAGTCAATAATTAATAATGTTTTATGCACCTAAAATCCCTCCAACGTTCACTTTTTGAGGACCCTCTCAACTCAAGACATTTATATAAATAGTGACCCTCATATCGTCCTCTAGCAAGTAATTTTCAACGAACTATCTTGTAAGAAGACCTCTGTAATTTTCGGCCCTCATGAGATTATAACACAAGATATATTGTGGGGATTTTAAGATTTCCTTGAGGTCTGGTTAGGACACAAAATTATGATCAAGTTTGAAGATCTATTTTGAAGCAAGTTTAGAGCCTAGGATTCTAGGATTTTACTACTTCAAACAGGTCATTGTGGAATTTTCATTATAATTTTCTTTTGCGAAGCTTCAGAAGCTGTAATTAAAACCCATTTGAGGCAAAATCTTGATGAACCTCGTGACTGAATTTCCGATCTTGGTTTGCTATATTTTCGGAGATATGATTTACAGAAGTTAGGGTTTTTGCAAGCTCATGAATTCCATGTCAAACAGATGACCTCGGGAAAATCATCATAACTTTCTCTCTGACCATTGGATTCAAATTTCGTAAATAGTGACAGAAATAAGACGGACTATAGTTTGTTGGATATCAATTTCAGGGTTGAAGGTTGAAACAGTGACACATGGCACTTCGTATAAGTTCGCTCTACTGAACTAGTCTATAATCAGGTCATCATGAGACATTGGGCATAATTCTTTCTTGAAGAATCCAATCTCGATCAGGACTTATAGGGCTACCACAGGACAAAATTTTAGACCTTGGAGATCCGAAATTACATAGATACAACAAATTTAATATCGAGCTCCTAGATGGCAAGAAACTGTATGCATTCAAGGATCACTGCAGTAAGGACCACACATCAACAGTGAAGGGTAATTCTGCTACAGAAAGGTGTGTATGATTAGTGTTTGCATTTGAAGTTTGAGTACCATCTTTGACATATGTTTTTTCAGGACAGTGTAAGTATATTGTTTTTTATTTGTTTGGGTCTTGCTTGCTAATGCATGTGCAAGAAGGATGACACTTTAGAACAACTCAGACACATACTAGAAGGACATGCAATGGCAAAGTACCATTACTTGAAGCAAGGAAAATAGTACCTCAAAAGCGGCAAGTGATCCAAGAAGAAATGTCAAGTCAAGTGTCAGGTCTTGTCAAAAAGCCAATGTTGTAAAAGAGTCATCATTGTAAATTTACAAAAGAGTCATCATTGAAAAAGTCATTTTTGTAAAAGAGTCAATCTACCTAGAGTTGAAGAGGCATTGTTGGGAGGTATAGCAGTCATTGTTGGGATGATTTCATGCTTGGGTTTCAGGTCATAATGTGATTGGGTGTTCGGTCAAGTACAAGACAATCATTGTAAATCATATTGTATCGTGGATCATTGTCCCTGGTATAGGAGTCCACACTCTTGTCTCACATCTGATCATTATAGGGTGGCAGGGAGGTGCTAGGCAGGGGCATGAAGTTGCCTATAGTTTGGAGCCTATGAACACTTCAGGTTGGTAAGTTGGTCTAGGATGTTGGGGCATCCATTATAGGGTGGCAGGGAGGTGTTAAGCAGGGCCATGAAGTCGCCTATAGTTTGGAGCCTGTGAACACTTCAGGTTGGTAGGTTGGTCTAGGATGTTGGGGCATCCATTCAGTTGACTACTGAAGAAACCAAGACGTTGGGGCATCCTTCTACTGGAAGATGGAGAAGAATGATTTTCTAGAATTCTAGGAACTTGTAACTTTCATTTCAGTTGGGGCTAAAGATTAAAGAATTTATTAGAAAAGTGTTCGGTGTTTTTGAGCCAGAGGGGGTTTTTTGGGTCAAAATTGTGTTGTTTTGTTTACTGTTGTTATTGGATAAACATTACTAATAATTAAAGATCAATTAATGCTCTGAAAAGATTTAAAAGTGTTAATTGCTAAGGAATACTAATTCACCCCCCCCAATGTTTCTAACAATTGGTATCAGAGCTTGGTTCATTCAATAATAGTCTAACCACTGGAAGGAGATCATGGAATACACCAGGAATATATTTCCTTTCTTCAATGGAAATAACTATGCACTTTGGAGTGGAAGAATGCAGGTTCATTTGTTGGCACAAGGATACGAAGTATGGGAAATCGTTGAAAAAGGCTTCACATCAACCCCGTATGAACAAGGTAAGAAAAATATGGTATATGATGCAAAGGCTAAAGATCTTATTATCAGTGGGCTTATCGAATCTGTCTATCTTAAGGTATTGAGTTGCAAAACTACTAAAGAGGTATGGGGCAAGCTTGAGAATATATATGCAGGTGACTCACAGGTTAAATAAACAAAGCTTCAAATTTTCAGGGCAAAATTTGAGCAACTCAGAATGAAGGAAGATGAATATATTGTTGCATACTTTCAGCGTGCTGATGAAACAACAAATACATTGGAAGGTTTGGGAGAACTTGTCAACACAAATTGTTGTTCGAAAGATCCTCAAAACCTTGCCAACAATATTCAACCCAAAGGTATTTGTCTTGGAAGATAGATTGAATCTTACCAATCTCAGCATAGATGAATTGAATGGAATTATTACGGCATATGAAATGAGGATTAAAGAAGAGGATGGCACATCTCACTTAGAAACAACATTTTCCGCATCCAAGAAGCCTAGTAAGGATAAGGATACTCCGAAAGAAAAACCTTGCAGTTGTAAGGATGAAGAAAAAGAATAATATTAAGAAGAATTTTCAGATAAAGAATTTTCCTACTTCACGCGGAAAATGAGAACAGGTACGGGAAAATTCAAAGGTAAAATTCCATTAATATGTTTTGATTGTGGTGAGGTTGGGCATTTTGCAGCCAAGTGTCCTCACAAAAATGAGGTTGTTACGAAGGGAAAGAAAGGTCCTAGGAAGTACAACAAGCAAGGCAAGAAGAAATGGTTTAAGAAGAGTTTCTTCTCCAAAGAAGATAGCTCCTCATCTGATGAAGACAGTGATAACAAAGAAGAAATCAATGAAAGAGTATTGTTTATGGCCAAGCACAATAAGCAAGAGGCATATGACGAAGAAGGAGAAGAAGAGATGACTGAGGTTGAATTTCAAAACGAAGTGATCACGGTTATAAAAAAGCTCAAGGCCAAAAAGAAGCACATCAACACTCTTGAAGACAAATTAAATATAGAAAGGGAATAGGTCCTAATCTTAAAATCAAGGTTGAAGAATACAAACAAATTGAAGAATCACTCGGGAAATAATTAAAGGAAAGCAACAAGGAAAAAGAGGCATTAGAAGCTGAAATAGTCTCTGTATGAAAGGAAGTAAAAAATGGAAAAGCTCTTTAGAAGTACGCCAAGAGCTCAAAGCCATTGGAAGAACTCATCAACAATCAGCGAGCATGCAGTGACAAGAGCGGTCTTGGTTACAAAGAAAAATCTGAAAAAGAGTCAAGTCCTTCTATGACAACAAAAGAAGATGGATATGCAAAATCTACCAAACAAGTAGATCTCTCAGCGAAATCAAGAGATCAAGGCTCATAAGAAGAACCATGGAAAATAATTCCTCGAAGAATATTTCCTCCCAGGTATCAAACTATATTTTATGGTCATTGTTATTCATGTGGAAGGTTTGGACACAAAGTTGTAGAATGTTGCATGTATGTTTGGAATGAATATAGTTCCAGAAGATCTTTCAGAAATGGATATTCCATAACTCAACAGAATATCAACAGATTTGATCATTTGAGAGATGATGTTGAATGTTACAAATGTAACAATTTTGGATATCTTGCTAAAGATTGTAGACTTTGAATCTCTTCAAAGGAATTCTCACAAAATCAACAATGAATAAGTATGGAAAAAGAAGACTAAAAAATGTGTTTATCACTCTCAAGGCTCAAAGAAACATAAACGTTTGGTATGTTGACAATGGTTTCTCAATGCATATGACTGGAGATAAAAATAATTTCATATCCTTGAAGGAAAAGAAGGATGGAATGGTGTCTTTTGGAAATGATGGGTCTTCAAACAGCATAGGAGTAGGTACGGTCACACTTGGAAGCAAGGGTGCATTAGTGAAGGATGTGTTGATGGTTGAAAATATGAATCACAATCTGCGCAGTGTTGGATAGATGTGTGATTAAGGACACACGATGTTATTCAACTCTAAGAAATGTGAAATGAGGAAAGGCAAATTTGGAAAATTTGTGGCTACATCAAGCAAAGCTCCAAACGACATATACATTTTGGATCAAACACCTAAAGGGTGCTTTTTGGATAAAGAAGATGAAAGTTGGTTATGGAACAAACGAATGGGACATATATATTTCGACAATTTGGTTAGGATCAACAAAAAGGAAGCAGTAAAAGAAATGTTGAAAATTTCAAAACTTGCGAATATGATATGTGAATCTTGTCGGCACAGAAAATAGACAAAACTTGAGTTCAAGACAAAGGAACAGTGTGTGTCGCGTCCATTGGAATTAATACATATTGATCTATGTGGTCCTATGAGAACAAAAGGTTTAGACGGTGAATTATACTTTATGCTAATGATAGATGGTTACACCAGAATGGCAGCTGTCAGTTTCTGAAATAAAAAATCTGAGGCATTCGAATGTTTCAAAATCTACAAGGAATTGGTCAAAAATGAAACCAATTTGAAGATCAAATGTCTCAGATCAGATAATGGTAGAGAATTCACATCCAAATCATTTCAGAAATACTGTGACGAAAATGGAATAAAAAGGCAATTCTCAACAGCCAGAACACCACAACAGAATGGAGTTGCTGAAAGAAAAAACAGAAACGTACAGGAAATGGCTAGAACAATGTTAAATGACTCAAAATTGGATGATAAATTATGGGTTCAAGCAATCGATACAGTCGTATTCATTATAAACAGAGGTCTGCTCAGGAACAATTGAAACATGACTTCATACGAACTATGGAAGGGAAGATCGGCTAACATCAAATATTTCAAAATATTTGGAAGTAAATATTGCATCAAAAGAGGAGACCACAAATTACGCAAGTTCGATTCCCGTGTTGACAGAGGCATTTTCGTTGGTTATTCACGTAAAATAAAGACTTATGGATTCTACAATCTGAGGAGAAAGCAAATATTTGAAAGCATAAATGTTACTGTTGACGAAGACCGTGTTCTAAAGGATAACAATGAGATCGTCTCTGATGGGCTTGAGGCAGAATCTGTGAAGGATGAAGAAGAAGCTCCAAAACAAGACCAATCAAATAAGGAAGCAACAGTCAACCAAGAGGAAATAAGAAATGATCAGTAGGATGTACAAGAAACTTCTCTAAAAATATTAAAAGAATGTTGTCAAAAGAATCATCTATCAAATCAAATCATCGACAACATAAATGAAGTAATTAGAACCAGAAGAAGTCGACAGCTTTGTTCATCACAGCAAGCCCACCTTGCTCTTTTAGCAACTTTTGAGCCTGGCAATTTTGAGGAAGCTAGTCAAGATGTTACTGGGTAGCAACTATGAATGAAGAACTGGATCAAATTGAGAAGAAAGATACTTGGGAATTGGTTTCATGACCAAAGGATAAAAATGTTATTGGAACTAAATGGGTCTTGAGAAACAAATTGAATGAGGATGGACAGGTTACCAGGAATAATGCAAGATTAGTCTACAAAGGATATGCACGAGTAGAAGGAATTGATTTTGAAGAAACATTTGCTCACGTTGCCAGAATGGAAGCTATCGGGATGTTTCTCGCTTATGCATGCTCGAGATAAATCAAGGTGTACCAAATGGATGTTAAGTCAACCTTTCTAAATGGTGAATTGGAAGAAGAAATTTACATTGAACAACCCGAAGGTTTTCTACTCTCTGACAAGGAAGACTACGTCTGCAAATTAAAGAAGGCACTATATGGTATCAAACAAGCTCCTAGAGCTTAGTATGATCATCTTGATGGATATCTACATCAACAAGGATTCAAGAAAGTAAGTGTCGATAACAATATCTATGTGAAAGTGGATCAAGATAACCTAACAATTATCGAGGTATATGTGGATGATATAATCTTTGGAAGAAATGATGAAAAATTAAGTAAAAACTTTGCCACAAAGATGCAAAGTGAGTTTAAAATGTCTCTACTTGGCGAGCCGACATACTTTTTAGGGCTTCAGATATATCAATAGCATAAAGGAATATTTATATATCAAACCAAGTACATCAAGGAAATGCTCAAGAAATTCAAGATGGAAGATTGCAAGACTGTCCTTACCCCAATGGTAATAGGTTGCAAGTTAAGTTTAGAAGATTCGTCAAAGGATGTGGACCATAGGTTGTATAGATCTATGATTGGCATTCTTCTATATGTGATAGCTTCTCGGCCAAATGTAATGTAGGTAGTTGGACAAGTAGCAAGATTTCAAGCAGCACCAAAAGAATCTCATATTATCGTTGTCAAAAGAATTCTTCGATATCTTAAGGGCGCCGCAAAATATGGTCTATGGTATCCCAAAGAAAATGATATAGTTATCCAAGCTTATACAAATGTAGATTGGGCAGGAAGTGGTGATGATCGAAAGAGTACCAGTGGAGCAACATTCTATCTAGGTGGTTGCCTTATTTTATGGTTAAGTAAAAAGCAGTCTTCAATCTCGTTATCCATAGTGGAAGCAGAATATATCGCGGCAACAACTTGTTGTACTCAAGTTCTCTAGATGAAGAAAAATTTGTAAGATCTTCAAGTCAAGTTTGATGAGCCTATTCGTATCTTCTGTGATAATATCAATGCTATCAATATCTCCAAGAATCCTGTGACGCGTTCCAAAACAAAGCACTTTCGGATCAAATATCATTTCGTTAGAGAGTAGGTTACTGAAAAGAATATCAAGCTTGAATATGTTGGTACAAAGGAACAAATTGCTGACATATTTACCAAACCATTATCTCGTGAAGCATTTGAGTATCTTCGCCAAAAGCTTGGGATTCTCCCAAGTTCTCATTAGATAGGATGACAATTTGTCAAGGGGAGTTACCCTTTTCCATTGATGACAAAGGGGGAGAGAAGGCAGGAGGAAGAGGTGTCATGATCGCAGGGGGAGTACTTGTGTTGCCATCAATGCCAAAGGGGGAGATTGTTGATCAGTGGTTGTCATTGATGTCAACCCAAGCAGCACTAGGGGCTACCCCAATCTTACATGGGCATTTTGACTTGACAAGTCATCCTATTCTGAGTCTAGGATATTCTATATGGACTCTACTCATCGAGATGTTTCCGTTGATATATGGCACACCACGTAGTTCTTCACGGTTTGAGAGTTATTTGTGTTTGAAGTTAGTAACTCCAGTTAGTGGGAAAAAAACCCCATGGGGTTGTGGCATGGCACTCATCATTAGTTTTGGTCATTGAATAGTCAATAATTAATAATGTTTTATGCTCCTAAAATCCCTCCCACATTCACTTGTTGAGGACCCTCTCAACATAAGACATTTCTATAAATAGTGACCCTCATATTCTCCTCTAACAAATACTTTTAAACAAACTATCTTGTGAGAAGACCTCTGTAATTTTTCGGCCGTCATGAGTTTCTACCATAGGATCTGTTGCAGGGAGTTTAAGGATTCGTTGAGGTTTGGTTAGGGCACAAAATTATGATCAAGTTTGAAGGTATGTTTTGAAGCAAGTTTAGAGCCTTGGATTCTAAGATTTCGCTGCTTCAAACAGATCATCGTGGCATTTTCGCTATAACTTTTTTTTGCGAAGCTTCAAAAGCTAAAATTAAAACTCATTTGAGCCAATTTGTTATTGTGTTTTCTTCTCGAATGTGTACGAAAAGAAACCACTTTAGGCTGTGGATGACAAACAACCTTAACAATCAAAATGGCTGCTAAACATTGTCGATCTGCAGCAAATGATAGAAACAAATCCTGCCAAAGCCCTGATCTATGCTACAATCATAGTTAAACAACAAAATGGAATAGTAAAATAAGCGCAAGTAACTCTAATAATCCAATGGAAACCAGATATATAAAGAATATATTTTATTAAACAACACCCGTGAAGGGAACACATAATGTTACCAGTCCTTCTCTATGGGATGGGTTCTTGGCTATCGTCAAATGTCTTCAACTTTTGTAGAGTCTCTCTCCTTTATAATGTGTAAAACCCAGCAAATAAAATGTTTGAGCTTAATGAGAATTCAGATGGAAAAGAAAAATGGTGTGCGACAGTGATAATAGTTAGAGTTACAACAATGAAAATAATAAAAAGTGAATAATGAATGGAAAACCCTTCTATTTATAACAAAATATTAAGTTATCCTCGAATAATGAGTAATAATAAAATATTATTAACCCCATTCTAGAATAACCATTTGGAATATTTTATTATATTTGGTTAGAGGGAAAAAGTATTTAAACTTTTATTTAGAAATAATAAATAAATAAATGATTTATTTATCATCTCAAGAAATATGATTAAGGGATAATAAAAAAAAAAAAAATATATATATATATATATATATTGATTTATTTAATTATTACTAAGGCATTTGGTCAAACTTGACAAGGAATAATATCTAATTAGTCAGTAATTAATTATTCCTAGAGAAAAATAAGATAATTAATGATATATATATATTTATTTCTCATAATTGGGTCAAATGTGACAAGGAATATTAGTTAAAAAATGGTTTAATTAATTATTTCTAAAAGATAATTAAACAAATGGTGATTTATTTAATTATTCTTCATGATTTGAATTATAAATTGCTTAACAAATGTGGTTTATTAAGTAATTTCTCACAATGAAAGCAATTTGACTATGGTAAAATTGGCTTCACATGGTGTACTTCGATCCATCTAGTAAATAATGGCTAGATGATCAATTTTTTGTGATAACACTTACCAAAGAGCGAACCCTGCCGACGCATTTGTCAGGAAGTCTCGGGAGAAAAAGTTGGTTGATCAGATGAAGAACGACTTCGGCTTAGCTAAGAAATCCCAGGGATATACCATTAGCTTCATTAATGATGAAGTTGTGCATTTTTTCGAGCACATTCTTGTTGGTAAGATAATGAAGAAGTGTCGAGCGAACGAAGTGTCGGCCCCAGTTGTATCTTTGGCTGCGTAGTGCAGCAAGGGGGTCCTGTTTAACTAGAAAAAGTATTTATGTTAGGAGTTTTTGGAGGATTATCGCGAAGCGCAAGAAGACAAGAAGCAATTCCACTACACATGGTTATTGCTCTTAATTACACTAACAAAATGGAGAACGTCAAATGATTTCATCTCTTGGTTATTCATGTTTATCTCTTGATTGTCCCTGCTCATGTGTTGAACATTTTCGAATCTGAAAAAAGAATAATTTTGACATTGAAGGGAAGCTCAGCCTACCACCCTTTGTCCATCGGGGTACTACTCGAAATCTCTGTCACCGAGCTACTACCCAGGAGTATCAGTGGGGATCTAAATATGTGATCTATATCATCATTAGAGAGCATACCATCAGGGAGCATGACTCAACCTGGAACCACATCGAGGAGCACATATCGACCCAGAATATCATGGGAGAGCTACTACTATGAAACCATATCAAATAACATGATATCGATAAACAAAAGGGACCACATCGCAACCCTGGAATCACATCAGAGAGCTCAATCTCAACCCAAAATTGCATAGCGGAGAAAATCTCAACCTAATACTATTTCTTGTCGATCTTCCCATTGATGAATCTAAGAAGTCATGTGATAGAACACCTGTTGTTAGAGTCAGTATTTGCATACTACCATCAGTGATCAAAATTGCTCTTTTCATATTCATTTTAGGTGTCCCACACAGAAATATTTTATCATTTCACTAGCTCATGCAAAAATATTAGTCACTGATGGTAGTCCTAGTCCAAAATCTTCCCTAAATGTGATTACTTGCTGGCATAGTTTCATATCTTGTTGACTGTACATCATCCATAAATTTATTTTTATCATGCCATTTGTATCAGTCATGAGGTCATTATGTCATCTTGAAATTCAGTCCTTCAAGGTCTCATTAGGTCTTTTAGGGTTTTTCAAGGTTTCATTAGGTCATTACGATTGCCAAGGTTTCATTCCATTGCATAAGACCAGCAAGTAAAGGGTGATCAAATAACATCCCTTCACCATGTGAAGATGATTTGTAAAGAGAAATTCTTATTTCATTATGTAATTTTATGTCTTTCAAATGTAATAATTTCACCATCCCAAGTTGTTAACTCAGTGTTCCAAAGATGCCAGACCATCAAAAGATCAATTTGTCAAAGGAAATAGTCAAGTGAAAGGGTAAAGTTTCAAAGGGTTAAGTGCATGCCAAAGGGAGTTGTCTTTTCCCAAGGGTGTCCAAATCATCATTTTCCACAAGCACTAAACCCTAATTTCCTCACCCATTGAGCTAGGGTTGGCTATGGAATCAGAGACATCTGAGTATATGAGGCATAAGGGAGGTCATTTCAGCAAGTATGAGGCCATTCCAACTCATACACATCATGTCTCCATCATTTTTCAATAAGTCATTCCAAGGGACAAATCATTTGCCACACATAGGGTCGGTTTTTCTTCAAACTATGTTTTAGACCAAACAGGGATGAATTTGGCAAAAGTGAGAGAGGTTTTTGTCCATAATAGGCCAAGGATGAAAACCCTCCTTCACTTTTTACACAAGTGTCATGGTTTTAGAGAAATGTCAAAAATACAGTTGCTACAAGAGAGTTGTTGCACTTCTACAGTGACTTTGGGAAAATCAATTTTTCTTCTAGTTGGATTGTCCAAATGACTTGCTTGATGAGTCAACTGATAACTAGAGAGAAATATCTTTCCAATGAGCTATCATGATCTCAATTTGGAGTTGAGGAAGACCTCCAAAAGTTTCCTGCAAGAGAACACTTCATTTTTGCACCCTCATTCTGCACTTTTTGACCAGTCTTGGGAGAATTGACTTTTCAGGGGCTATAATTGATCATTTTTAGTTCTTGATAGGTCCATTGTGTAGCCAAGAGAGAGACCTTTCCAACTAGTTATCATGGGTGTCAGGCCAGGCAGTAACTCCACAAAACAAACACTGATTCGTATCTTATTCCATAGGTAGGTCATTGTTATATACAATAGGGAGTGACTGTTCAGTTCATCTCCCGATGACTGTTCACATTCCTAATTTAATTATTTACATAAAATTCACCCAATCATGAAGATTAGGTGTCAACATTCCCCCCCTTAATCTGAAGGGATGTTGGTGAGTCCAAGCATCATTCTGAATCGTTCAAGCTTTTCCCTTCCAAGTGCTTTGGTGAAGATGTTTGCAATTTGCTCATTTGTGGAACAATGACGGAGATGGATTGTTTTGGCCTCAACATGATGTCGAATCAGATGATATTTAGTATTGATATGCTTCGTTCGATCATGGAACTTTGGGTTCTTGGCCAACTTTATTGCAGAGGTGTTGTCAATCATGAGTGGAGTTGATTGTACTTGTTTTACCTGCAAATCTTCAAGAATTTTCCTGAGCCACACAATTTCTTTCGTTGCTTCAGCTGCTGCCACGTATTCTGCTTCTATTGTGGAATCTGCTGGAACTGATTGTTTGCGTGATCTCCAAGAGACAGCTCCTAATCCAAGACTCAGCATATCCTGAAGTAGATACCCCAGTTTCTCTGTCTCCATCGAAGTCTGAATCAGAGTATCCAATCAAGCTGAAGTCGTCCACCTGTGTATACTTGATTCCAAGGTCTTGAGTTCCCTTCAAGTACCTTAGAACTCTTTTTGCAGCAGACCAATGTCCCTCACAAGGCTTTTGCATAAACCTGGAGAGGATTCCAACAGCAAATGAAATGTCTAGTCTGGTAGTAGTGAGGTAGATGAGACTTCCTACAAGTTGTCTATACTTTGTTGCATCCTCAAATTCCTTTCCTTCAATAGATGTGAGCTTTAAGTTTTGTTCCATTGGAGTAGAAAGAGGATTGCACTATGTCATGCCAAATCTGTTTAACAAATCTCCAATGTATTTCTTTTGAGAAAGAAATATGGATTTTGGATGTTGGGTTACTTCAATGCCAAGATAGTAATGAACATAGCCCAAATCAATCATTTCAAAACTTTTCCCCAATTCCTTCTTTATGGATGCAATGTAGCTTTCATTGTTCCCTGTCATTAAAAGATCATCTACATATACCACAAGATATACAACTGTTTTGCCAACTTTCTTGACAAATAAAGTTTCATCATCAAGATCAAAATGATTGAAGTTGAGTTTCAGAAGATGCTCAGTTAGTTTTTCATACCAGGCTCGCGGTGCTTGTTTGAGGCCATACAAGGACTTCACAAGTTTGCATACTTTTTGTTCATGTCCTTTCACAGCAAATCCTTCAGGTTGGGACACAAAAACATTCTCTTTTAGATCTCCACTCAAGAAGGCAGTTTTTACATCCATTTGATGGACTTTCCAACCGTTCTGAGCTGTTAGTGCAAAGAGTGTCCGGATGGTGGCCCATTTTGCTGTGGGGGCAAAAGTTTCCTCATAATTGACCCCTTCCTTCTGTGCAAAACCTTTTGCCACAAGCCTAGCTTTGTGCTTGTCAAGTGAGCCGTCAACTTTGTACTTGTTCTTGTAGACCCACTTGAAGCCAATTGGTTTGGTTCCAAATGGAGGATCAACCAGCTTCCAAGTGCCGTTCTTTATGAGGGCATAATACTCCTTTTGCATCGCTTCTTTCAATTTATCATGAGAAGCAGCTTCTTTGAAGGAAGTTGGTTCAAAATCTGTAGACAAGTTCAATTCACAATCATAAGAAACATCCATATCAACAGGTGAATTAGAGTCATCTACATCACCTCCATTTTGTCGGTTTGAATTTCTGGTTCTTGTTTTTCCAATTTCATCAGGATGAACACTTTCAAGTGTCTTTGACAGCTACTTTGGGGGACCTTTCTGAGATGGTCCAAGCTGCTTTGTTGATTGAGTTGGGACTGAATCAAGATTGAGTCTCCCAATTCTATCAATTACATCACTTAAAGCATCATCCGTTGTTGGAGTTTCATCCGGGGGAGAGTGTTCTTCAGAAGAAGATTCCACATGTTGATCTAGTATAGGAATCCCCCCTTCAAGATGTGGAATCTGATTATCAAATTCTTGAAATGATTTTGTTTTTGCGAATCTATCCAAGCGATCAAGTTGCTGTAGGAGCAATCAGTGCGCAGCAAAAAACCAAAGACAACAACAGCATAAAAGCATACACAAAAGACACAGAAGATTAACGTGGTTCACCCAACCATTCTGGGCTACGTCCACCAAACATAGGCATCGGCAATCTTTATTATCAAACAGGAGATTACAAGAGAATCAATTTCCTCACAAACTCTCACGCTCACACCAATCCGTATGGACACCTGTTTTATAGCCAAGAGAATCTAACTGCCTCATAAATCCTCTTACAACAAATATAGGCTGCATTAACTCTCTCCCAACAAAATAGAGCTAATATAGCAACTCAATCTTATTGTTGTCACCTACTGAGATTTTTGCCTATTTTATTAAAACCAAAAATCTCAACAATCTCCACCTTGACAACAATTAGCCTAATGCCCTGTTTCGTTATTACTTATTTTTTCTGCAAGCCAAGAGAAGCCAAACACCAACACAGCTTCTCTAACAAAACTGGTTTTGTGAACATGTCTGCACAGTTTTCCTTTGTATGCACCTTTTCAAGAGAGACTCCCCTTTTAGTGATAACCTGTCTTACAAAATGGTACTTAATTGGAATATGCTTTGATTTACTATGATAGGCCAGATTCTTAGCCAAATGTATTGCACTTTGACTATCACAAAGTAACTTGATGTTGTCCTGTAACCTACCAAATTCACCAAGCAAACCTTTCAGCCAAACCGCTTCTTTGCAAGCATGCGAAGCAGCAATGTATTCTGCTTCAGTAGTGGATAAAGCAACAATGTTTTGTAGCTTTGACATCCAGCTAATAGCTCCACCTGCAAGAGTAAAGACATACCCTGAAGTTGACCTTCTCTTATCCAAATCACCTGCAAAATCAGAATCAACATACCCGCAAACAAATTCACTACTCTTATTGTAAGTGATACAATAACTACTTGTGCCTCTCAAATACCGAAGCACCCATTTCACTGCTGACCAGTGTTCTTTACCCGGATTTGCCATATACCTGCTGACAACCCCAACTGCATGTGAAATATCTGGTCGAGTACACACCATCGCATACATCAAACATCCTACTACATTGGCATATGGAATTCGAGACATATATTCCTTTTCTTCATCTGTATTAGGACATAAACTAGAAGAAAGCTTAAAATGGGAAGCTAAAGGGACTGACACAGGCTTCACATTGTTCATACCAAACCTCAAAAGTATTTTCTCAATATACTACTGTTGTGATAGCGACAGCTTACCATTGCCCCTGTCTCTGAAAATCTCGATGCCCAAAATCAGTCTTGCTGCTCCTAGATCTTTCATATCAAATGTCCTTGCCATCTGAGTCTTTAACCTGTTGATTTCTTCAATGCTTTTGCTTGCTAAAAGCATATCGTCAACATACAACACTAAGTTAATGAACATGCCATTACTTAACTTCTTAAAGTAAACACAATGATCATATTCACTTCTTATATATTGTTGACTCAACATGAAAGAATCAAATTTCTTGTACCATTGTCGAGGCGACTACTTCAGACCATACAATGACTTCTTGAGCCTGCAGACAAATTTCTTATTGCGATGCTGAACAAACCCTTCCGGTTGTTCCATATAAATTTCATCATCTAAATCTCCATGTAAAAATGCAGTCTTAACATCTAGTTGTTGTAATTCTAAATCAACCAAAGCAACTAACGCTAACACAATTCTAATTGAAACTATTTTAACAACTGGTGAAAATATCTCATGAAAGTCTATGCCTGCTTTCTGAGAAAATCCTTTTGCAACCAGCCTTGCTTTGTATCTGTCCTCTGTATCATTCACACCCCGTTTCACCTTGAAAACCCATTTACATCCCACAGTTTTTCTGCCTTTGGGAAGTTCAACCAGATCCCATGTGCCATTCTTACCTAAGGCCATCATTTCTTCCTTCATGGCTGCTTTCCATTTGTCACTCTTTGAACCTTCTACAGCTTCCTGATAACACAAAGGTCCATCATCGTTAGCGGTCAAAGCAACTGAAGTAACATAATCATCATACCTTCTAGGAGGGCATTTGATTCTTGTAGACCTCCTTAAGGATGTTTTTGGTGCTTCCGCAATTCGCTGACTACCATCTATAGGAACTTCTTCATGATCACCATCTGAGACCTGTTCATGACCTACATCTGAACCCTATTCATAATCTGATTCTGAAACCTGTTCATGACTAGAATCTGAACTATGGTCATCATGACTATCATTAGAAGTGTTGTCAAACTGAATGTGCTGAAAATCAGATACATCATCCTGTTTCAATTTATTATCTACATCTAACTGTACAAGAGAGGATTCATCAAACTTACATCTCTGTTGATGATGATTTTGCGGGTAGTAGGATCCCACAATCTAAATCCCTTTATTCCATCACCATACCCAACAAAGATATACCTTTTTGATTTTGGATCTAATTTAGTTCGCTGATGTTTAGGCACTAGAGCATATGCATCACAACCAAACACTCTGAGTTTAGAATAATCACAAGGGTGACCTTTCCATACCTCTTGAGGAATCTTGCAGCCTATCGTTGTCGATGGTGATCGATTTATCACATAACAAGCTGTAGCCACGCTTTTGTCCACAACTCCTTCTGCAAACTAGCGTTACTCAGCATACTCCTTGCTCTCTCCAAAAGAGTCCTGTTCATGCGTTCAGCAACTCCATTTTGCTGAGGAGTATAAGCAGTAGTCTTATGTCTCTCGATCCCTGCATCCTTGCAATAGTTGTCAAATTCCTTGGAGGTAAACTCACCACCATTATCAGTTCGTAAACATTTTATAGTTCTACCAGTGATGTTTTCTACCAATGCTCTAAACTTCTTGAAAACTGTAAAAACATCAGACTTCCTTTTCAACATGTAGACCCACACTTTCCTAGAAAAGTCATCAATAAACGATACAAAATATGACGAGCCACCATACGAGGTTGTAGGTGTTGGACCCCAAACATCTGAATGGATATAATCAAGTATTCCTTTACTAGTATGTTTGCCTGTTTTAAACTTTTGCTTACTTTGTTTGCCAAACAGACAATGTTTACAGAAATCTAACTTTCCAGACCTTAGATTAGGAAGTAACTTGCGATCAGCCAAAATCTTTAACCCTCTTTCGCTCATATGGCCCAACCTTTGATGCCATAGGCGAATGGAACTACTGTCATGTTCAGACACCGTAGACACATGAACTGACCCTGTTCTTCCTTCTAACTGTAACAGATTTCCTACTTTGTTAGCTTTCATTACTAGTAGAATACCTTTGTAAATTTTCATTACTCCACCTTGAATGACAGTTTTATATCCATTTGTGTCAAGTGCTCCTAGTGAAATTAGATTTTTTCTTAAATCTGGTACATGTCTTACGTCAGTTAACATTTTGGTTGTCCCATCAAACATTTGCAGCTGTATACTCCCTATTCCCACAATATTAGATGTGACATCATTACCCATGTACACGACACCATCATTCACTGATCTATATGTCTTAAACCAGTCTCTATGAATACACATGTGGTTTGATGCACCGGAATCTAACAACCAATGTTGATCATGATTTGACAAATTAACTGATAAGACTTCGTCGCTCATACCTAAACCAGATGCCGAACCTGTATCGGTCATGTTTGCTTCCTTCTTTTCTGTCGATGAAGCTTCTTTAGAAGTTTGTTGTCGCTTCCAGCAATCCTTCTTCAAGTGCCCCGATTTGCCACAAAACCAGCACTTTACTTTACTCTTCTTTCCTTTTGACTTTGAACGCGAATCGTTGTGCTTACCAGAGCGTCTTTCTCTAGAACGACCTCTAGCCATCATTGCCTCTGATGTAGAGGTGTCAGCATTCGACCGCTTCCTGGTCTCCTCGGACAACAAAGCTCCGACGACATCATCAAATTCAATGGTTTCGGATGAACTAAGACTTATAGAAGTAACAAAATGATCCCACGACTCGGGCAACGAGCACAATAAAGTTATGGCTTTATCCTCGGATTCAAATTTTACTTCTATGCTTTCTAATTGCACCATTAGAGTATTAAAAACATTCAAATGATCAGTAATGGAAGTACCTTCCTTCATTCGCAAACTGTATAGCTGCCGCTTCAGGAGAATCCAATTTGTCAAGGATTTTGTCATATACAGCTTCTCCAACTTCGTCCACAAACCAGCAGCAGTCTTCTCTAACACTATGTTAAATAAAACATCATCAACCAAACACAGTCGAATACCGCTTAAGGCTCTTCCATCCAATTCATTCCATTCATCATATGTCACGGGGTAAGGCAGTTTGGATCTACCCAACAACGCCTTCGCCACGCCTTGTTGTACCAGCAAATCATGCATCTTTACCTTCCAGATCTCGAAATTGTTTTTGCCATTAAACTTCTCAATTTCAAATCGGGCACTCTGAGTTTTCGCCATCTCGTTTAAAAACAAACAATCTCCAAATCCAACTTTTAAATAAAAGAAGTTAATATATATACAAGCCGCCTATGCCTTATATTACACTGCCTTTGCTTTTAAAAAAAAAAAAATTGTTGTGCAAATTACAATACAAAACCGAGTAGCAAATTTTACCAACAAAATTGGCGCATTGGCACTCTCATCACTCCAGCAAATCCGCGCCGGCAGCAAAATCGTTTAGAGTTACAAAAATGGCGCGTTTATCCCCTTCGGATCCGCGCTGATCTGGAAATTGGCGCACTGGCGCACTTAAGACAGCCTTATCCGCACCTTTTCTGTTTATTGGCGCTACTGTCTTACCAAATCTCGCGCCAATCCCAAAACAAAAAATAAAAAAACGCAGCACAAAAGTATGCGACCATCACTTATCACGCAATCAATACGTAGCTGCAGCCAACATATATCACGTGGAGTTCTACATGTTGTTTCAACAGTTTTTGTGAACCGATGGTATGCGCACAACCACCTGCAGCGATCCACTAACACGCGTAACAAAATTCCAACGTAATACGCCAGCTCAAACCACGCTGCCACCGCAGTAAAGGTTAATCCACCGCAGCAAACGATGTCACGTGGAGTGTAGATCATCTCAGCAAAACCAGCGCAATTTAAAAAATAAAATGTTAACGCTGCGCTGTTTAAAAGAAAAATGTTAACGCTGCGCTGTTTAAAAGAAAAATGTTAACTCTGCGCTGATTTACAGTCTTGCGCTGTCATACGCAGGTCCGTTCATGCAGTGTTTAATCCCACCGCAGGTCCACGCAGGTTCACTGCACTTCAACCTCGGCACAGGGAACAGGCAACAGTTCCAACGCACAGGCAGATTTGGGCCCGTCAGTCCTCCGCCGCACGCTCCTCCAACTTGCTCTGATACCACTTGTTGGAGCAATCAGTGCGCAGCAAAAAACCAGAGACAACAACAGCATAAAAGCATACACAAAAGACACAGAAGATTAACGTGGTTCACCCAACCATTCTGGGCTACGTCCACCAAACATAGGCATCAGCAATCTTTATTATCAAACAGGAGATTACAAGAGAATCAATTTCCTCACAAACTCTCACGCTCACACCAATCCGTATGGACACCTGTTTTATAGCCAAGAGAATCTAACTGCCTCATAAATCCTCTTACAACAGATATAGGCTGCATTAACTCTCTCCCAACAAAATAGAGCTAATATAGCAACTCAATCTTATTGTTGTCACCTACTGAGATTTTTGCCTATTTTATTAAAACCGAAAATCTCAACAGTTGCCGCTCAACAACATTGTCAGATTTGGATGATTCAAGAAAAATTACATCTCTAGATACAACAAACTTTTTATTTACTTCATGATAGAGGCGGTATGCTTTGGAGGTGTTTGAATACCCCAGGAAGATACACTTACGACTTCTAGCACCAAGTTTGTTTCTATGTACCTTTGGTATCAAAGCATAACAGGTGGAACCAAAGATCCTGAGATGTTTTACCGAAGGAACATGCCCATACCATAATTCATAAGGAGTCTTGTTTCTTATAGCATTAGATGGACATCTATTCTTTATATATGCAGCACATAGAACAGCATCAGCGCAAAACATTATCTTTACATTTTTGAAGAAAAGCATGAATCGTACCATATTCAAGATTGTTCTATTCATTCTTTCAACTACACCATTCTGTTGGGGATTATAAGGCACAATTGTTTGATGTTTGATCCCATGTTGGCGAAGATAGTTTTCAAATTCATTTGATGTATATTCTTTTCCATTATCAGTGCGAAATTCGAATAGACCCAATATGAGATTGTGCATCATTTTCAATCCATTTATGAAAATTCTTGAATGTTTGAAAAGCATCAGATTTGTTCTTCAATAAATAAACCCAACACATTCTGGTGTAATCATCAATAAATGTCATGATATATTTATTTCCATTTGCAGAAGGAACAGGCATTGGACCACATAAATCTGAATGAATGAGTTCAAGCTTCCTATGTGCTCTTGAATGTGAATCATGAAAACACTGTTTGCTATGCTTTCCTAGAATGCAAGCATCACATTGCTTATGTTTCCTAGGAATTGTAGGCAAACCAGCAACACCATTTTTCTTCAATAAGCGGAGACTGTCATAGTTTAAATGTCCAAATCTAGCATGCCATAATCAACTTGATGGAAGTGTACCTTCTTCATGATGAGAAATATATGAGAAATGTTGTGCATGAGCAGAGGTTCCTTGCAGTTTGAGAAGCCTTTCTTCTTCTATTCCCCTCATGACAAGTGAGTGGTCAGAAGCTTTTCTTACCTCAAGCTTGCCATCAAACATATGAATGGAGTGACCTTGCTGGCGGATGTGGACCAAGGACAGCAAGTTTCTCTTGAGTTGTGGGAGATATAGAACATGATCCAAAAGAAAGTCTGGAAGACCAGGCAGTTTAAGCCTGATTGTGCCAAGCCCTGATGGCTTGATTTTTGACTGATCTGCAAAGTATACTGCTCCATCAACATTATCAGTGAAATCTTCAAAAAGATCTTTTCTATGAGTCATATGACAGGTTGCTCCTGAATCAAGTAACCAATCATTTTTCGAAGAAGCAAGTGAAGCATTAAACAAATCTTCATTTACTCCAATGTTACATTGTGCCTCAATATAGTGAGCGGATTCAGGGGCTTTACCTTTGTCTGTATCATCAGTTTTACCTTTCTGTTGGTTTCTTTTCTGCTCAATTTTGTCCCATGGTAGCTTGCATGTAGAGGCATCATGTGATCCATTTCTTTTGCAGCGAATACAGTGTAAATCTGCCTTTTCTTCTTGAGGGTGTCTGCCCCCCTGCCTCTGAAATTTCTTCCTCTTTCTCTTGAATGCATACTGTAACAAAAATTATTTCTGATGATAGAAAAATACTTCTGCTGATATATAGTAAAATGTACTCAAAAAGGCAATCTCAAAAGATTTCAAATCTCTTCCTTATATACCAATATGGACGCCAATACCATGAAGTCAGCGTACCAAAAATAAGGGGCTCAATACAATTTCATGTGTTAAACAGAGTTTAGAGTACACATTTTTACATGTCAAAAATCTTCAAGTATATACCACAAAAACTTCAGAGTATATGCCAGCGATAATGATATTATCTCAAGAGAAAATTTTGTTGTCAGATGGGAAAGCACAGCGTTCAATCTTCAATAGTGGCTTTCTCACTCATATATATATACCATCAAAAAAAAACTTTCGAATATCCTTCTTCAACGCAGCAGATATTTTTTTTAAAAGGCAGCAGATTAATCAACGCATACACTGTTTTAAATTTTACCACCATTCAAACTCTATTCATATACTATCAGAATTCCACTGCGCTAAAGATCTTCACCAAACATTATATACAAAGTGCATTAAGACCATCCAAACGCTATTCATATAATGTGAATAGAATTCCGCTTCAGGTAGCATTCACCGTGTCTCAAAATTAGTGTTCACGGAGCCAAAACGCACAGTTCATATCAATATGCAGCGTTTAACAGCGTTCAATCCTCCAAAACGTTCAACACACAGCCACGACCTTCAATTTAATCGTGGAGTAACGCATCCCATTCAAACAATTTTTAATATCACTGTATTATTCAGACCTCGAGCAACGGCAATAAAACTCTAATGTGGATGCTTCTATCAACGAAATATAGATCTTACCCATGCTATGTTAATCATTTTCTTAAGACTCCCACGAATAACAGGCTTTGTAACAAAAAGTCCCTTTCATTCAATGTGGAGAAGTGATTCGGTCTATAAAACTCTGACATAGACTAACTGTAATTTCTCTTCGTAAATTTAGCTCTCCTATTTTCTTATTATTCCGATGAAATCAAAATAACAAAAAAATTGTCGAAATTCTACCACGCTACGTTCTCAGCTTTAGCTTTCTTTGTGCTCTGAGTTTTTCTATAAGACTTGCCAGCCAGCTCTCTTTCGTTAAGACCGCATGCTACTTTTTATCTATAAACATAAATAAAGCTTCGCGCTCTATACACAATCTATAAACAGAGATAAATAAAGCTCCACGCTCTATACACAGAAAAGCTGGATTCGTGGTTCTATTCCATAAATTTCCGAAAAAGCCACACTAAGTTATATAAATAAAGGCTAATGGAGAGCGCTTCCGCTGCGCCACAACAGCTGCAAAACTTTGGAATAGAACGAGGTCTCGGTTCGCCAGAGAGCACTTCCGCTGCACCACAACAACTACACCACGCTTCCGCTTTGCCAGAGAAGTGTCCACAACTCCCGGCAGACGCACCAGCTCACCAGAATCCGGCAGGTCCAACCAGCTCAGAAAGGGTTTTCCGCGTGAAAGTGAGGTGGGAGTCCTTGGTTCTGCTCGATAGAACCTACAGCGAGCGGGAGATGCTGGGGATCCGCACAGTCATAGTATGCAATGATACCATGTCAGGCGCAGCTACCATGTCAGAAACGTTTATAAATCAGTCAGAGAGCTGAACAGTCAGACAGGACAGAGTAATCAGGTGAATGCAATTCATGCAATGGAGGCGCAGGTGCAATGACGCCCCTTTTTTTTTGAAACGTTTATGAACAGTCAGGCAGTGGGGCAGCTAATTTTATGAAGAACCTGCTCAGCTATATGGAGAGCAGACAGGGAGTTACAAGGGACACAAAGGCTAAAAAGAGTTGGCTCTGATACCATGTCAGGCCAGGCAGTAACTCCACAAAACAAAAACTGATTCGTATCTTATTCCATAGGTAGGTCATTGTTATATACAATAGGGAGTGATTGTTCAGTTCATCTCCCGATGACTGTTCACATTCCTAATTTAATTATTTACATAAATTCACCCAATCATGAAGATTAGGTGTCAACAATGGGCTCAATTTGGACACCGAGAAGGCAGTAAAAATCAACCTGCAAGTTGGAGGGTGCGTTTAACTGGGGCATTGAGTATACAACCAAAACGCTGCGCATAGAGCCCGCACGCCTATGTATTTTTGCACAGCACTGCGCATACAACAGGGCGTTGCGCACTTGTACACGACGCTGCGCATAGGGTCGGCAACCATCAAAACTATCCTAACAAGCATCCAAATCACTCCTTTTGCTACATAGAGCCTCAAACAAGTAAGTATACTCCCTAAGCTATCCTCCCAGCACTCATTTCAAGATTTTTGAGTTTGTTCGCTATTAAAATTTTCAAACCCTAGGTTGTCTAAAAACCCTCCCTGCTTATCATTTTCCTGTTCATTCCCATATCTTATTGTCATATCCCTAAATATCATCCCTATTCCCTATTCCCTACTGTCAAATACACTTATCCCCTATACCCTAGTCCCCAAACAAAATCCCTAAACCCCTACTTACAAAATAGTCCCTACTAAAAAATACCCCCCTTTCTCACTCTCACATCATACATATCTCATTCCTACATCACACAAACTCCTCTCCCCTTCCCCTATCCCTACTCACCATAACTCCCACTTCCTTATTACCTTCTCTAGGGTTTCTAAAGCTTCAAACTCAAAAACATGGACAAAGAGGATAAAGTGTCGGGCATTGGATAAACCAACACTCCCCGTGTGTTTCGTGACATGGACTAATCGCCTCTAGTGGATTCTTATCTTTGGCGATGCGATCGTTGACTAACACTTGCAAGTTATGGTCTAACGACAATTGTGATTCCCAACAAGTGGTATCAAAGCGTAGGTCACGAGTTCGATACACACCCGGCTCGCGTTGGGGGGAGATTGTTGGGCATTTGATAAACCAACGCTCCCCATGTGTTTCGTGACATGGACTAACCGCCTCTCGTGGATCCTTATCTCTGGGGATGCGATCGTTGACTAACACTTGCAGGTTTTGGTCTAACGGCAATCATGATTCCCAACACATTAGGTAGTTGTATCATAGTTGGGGTTATGGTCTAGTGTGTCGTCTTCTTCTACATCACTCTATATCATTGTAAAGTGGACCATTTTCCATGGTATGGGAGTCCATTCCTCTTTTATTCTTCTATAGGGCGGTAGGCTGGTGCTAGGCTGGTGCATGAAGTCACCAACAGGTTCAAGCCTGTGAAAACTTCAGGGTGGTAGGGTGGTGCTAGGGTGAGTTGTAGCTCATTGGGTGTTGGGGCATTTGTTCAGTTGACTACTGAAGAATCTCGGGAGTTGGAGCGTCCATCCAGTGGGAGCTAGAGAAGAATGCTTTTCTAAAATTCTAGGAAGTTGTTGCTTTCATTTCAGTTGGGGCTAAAGATTAAAGAATTTATTAGAAAAGTGTTTGGTGGTTTTTGACCCGGAGAGGGTTTTCCACCTAAAATCTTTGTGCCTCCTAGGTTCTTTTATTTACTGTTATTATTGCATAAACGTTAATAATAATTGAAGATTAACTAATGCTCTGAAAAGATTTAAAAGTGCTAATTGCTAAGGAATACTGATTCACCCCCCCCCGTTAGTATTTTCCAACAGTTGTGGGGTAGAATGGGTCCTTAGGCCGACTTGATCTTCTCTTAGGCCGACATGGTGTGGAGGTTACATAATTCATATTTGACTCAATACTTAACCGATTTTCATGATTCAAAAGCTCAAGAAGGGTCTCTTTAAATGTACAATAATTCTATAGACCTAAAATAAATCCTAGAAGTCCTCAATGGGGACTTTGACCTAAAACATGGTGACCCAAGCATGAAACCCATGCTTTAATAAGTCACAATAAAAATAATAAAAATTCTTTCCTTTATTCTTTTGACAAGTACATTACATAATGACTCAATTACATTATTGAAGACCGAACATAGTTACTTTTTCCAACACTCCCTCTTAACTAGGGAGGTATTCATAATGTACATATACGATGGAAGATCTCAAACTATATGAACCATGAAGAACTTTTAGGGGCCGCAATGCCATGGACTAGATTCCTGACTAGGGCAACCTATCCAACCACTCACTCAACAATTTAGGCACTGCAATGCCATGGACTAGATCCTTGACCAGGGTAATCTATCCTGATGGGACTAAGATGGACTCAAGCTTTCAGCCCCTCTAGGTACCATCAGGGTTACTTGCTAACCACCAACCCAAAAAATCCAAGTGTGTGTCAGAGCTCAATGACCAACACCACCTTTCCAACTTTGGGGACTCAAACGTCAACACAAAGTGTCAGCCAGATGCCTCCCCAGGCAATGCTTCACTCGCAAAGCCTCAACACCCCTTGATCCAGCAAATCAAGAATAACCAATCTCTTCCAATCAAAATGATTGGTAACCAGCATGCTTTCCTTCAATAGATTCATCTATACAAACACAACCCCAATCAATAACATACTTTCACAAGTATATAATCAAATACAAACCTCCGGGGTCTTCCAAGCAACAGATGTTGCTTCTCAACTTTCCATAGTAGGACTATCAATCGAATCTTTGACAGAAGATTCCTCAATCATATTTCCCACTTTACATGCAGCAACATATCCCTCTGAAATTCATTCTTCAATTTATACCAAGCTATGCCCTCCCTCTCAACCAGGAAGCACCTCTTTATTCGGACTCCCTCTTAATCTTAGGGAGATCTCCTCTATTTATGCTTCCTCTAGGAGATCAGTTTCTTCTTTTTGGCATCGGAGAATCTTTTGTGGCTTCCAACCATTTTATCAAAGTTATCACCATCCCCATCATGCTCATCACGTCTTCACCAAGTTGAAGATTGTGTCCCTGCACAACTTAAAATAACAAGTACAACCAAATCTATAGAAGCATGATATTAGCCATATCAAAATCATGGAATCATTTCAACTTTATTCATATCAAATACCCAAACTTTTAAACAAGAGACATATACTCTTCAACATCTTGCTAGGGACTTTGTCATACACCCTAGACTACTTCATAACAACATGTATTCCATCTAGGGTTTCAATATGTCTTCCAAAGGCATGACATACCTTACTACAACATATAGCAAACCTTAGAAACAATTTCACAAATAAATCTACAAAGTATCTAACAATCTTTCATATGTTAGACTTCTCACTAGGGATTTATACAAATCCTAGATTTCATAGAAACAAATCAATCAAAGTCAATCACAACTTAGTCATCAACTTGACCAGCTTCCACTAGGGTTAGTTCCAAGCCCCTATATTTTCAATCAACCATCAATCAGTCACTATCATGACCAACTACCACTAGGGTTAGTTTGCAAACCCTAGATTTTTTAGCAATCGTCAAATTCCAATTTCAACAATCTCTTCACAAATCTCAAATTATCATATAGTCATCATATATCAGAGATTTCTATTTCGACTAAGGTTCAACTCCAAAACCCTAGAATTCAACAATCTTATACAAATCTCAAATCATCATATTCCAAAGATTTTACTTTGACTAAGGTTTAATTCCAAAACCTTAGAATTCCATTTTCACAATCTCAACAATCATTACACACATAGATCTCAAATTGTTACATCACACATACTAGACAATTTTAACTTCACTAGGGTTTAGCCACAACACACTAGATTTCCAAATACCATCATCCTAGAATCTCAGACAAGGACTTCCATTAAATCCATTAAATCCTAAAACTCATGACCATCAATGACTAGGTCAACACACATATCCAGGAATTCATAACCATACCAGATTGTTACATCACACATACTAGACAATTTTAACTTCACTAGGGTTTAGCCACATCACACTAGATTTCCAAATATCATCATCCTAGAATCTCAGACAAGGACTTCCATTAAATCCATTAAATCCTAAAACTCATGACCATCAATGACTAGGTCAGCACACATATCTAGGAATTCATAACCATACATAAGCATATCATATGTCCAACAACATTAATACATCTCACCTAGACCAAGCTAGGGTTTCAATCAAAAGAACATATGCTTAGATTTCATCATCATGCAAATACATTTCATATCATGTGTTAGTCAAACCCAACTTCACAACAATATTAAACAAGAGCTAGATCAGACAAAGACACACATACCAAAGAAAACATTTTAAAGACAATGTAAGGGTCTTGCTCACATATTCCACCAAACCCCAATGAGCTAGGGTTCCAATGTAGAAACATAGCAAACCCGACATTAGCAAGACTTCAAAGGCTCGGGATTTTAGACTTCATCATTCAATCCTAAAAGTTAGGATTTTCGGATCACACCAAAATCCCAAACAAGACATCATCAATAAAACTTCAACTAGCATTTCACAATATCCCTAAGCAGCTTAGAAATTTAGATATTCACATTAGCAGACCCTCGATTAGGGTTTTCCACAACCTGTCTAGGGTTCTACATAGTAAATCAAGAATATGAGTGGGGTGGGTAGATTTATCAAGAGATGAATCACCCAAACAAGAATCACTAGGATTCAATACAGCTAGTCATGACAGAGTTAGTAATAGATCATCAAATGAGTAATCTAATCAATGTATTCAAAACATACCTTTGTTTATTGACTAACCTTGTCTTGAGAGATCCTCCTTTTTGCAGATGGTTTTCCTAACCAAGACAACAGAGGGAGAAAGGTGATTAGTATTTTAATATAATCAAAACTAAATGGGTACATGATCCCAAAACTGAAAGGACATGAGATACTTATCTTTGAGAGTTGTTGGGAGCTCCCTCCAAAGCTTGAGGGAAACCTTCAAACTTAATACAAAAATGTCTTTTCCAAATATATGTTAAAAACCTATAAATTCTAAAACATATAAAACAAGTTATGTAAAGCAAATGACTTAATAGTGTAAGTCCCTAATGTCGGATTCTTCATGCTTGACTTTCTTTGAGTCTCCTTCTTTAGCAAAGTTGGCTTGATCTCTTCCTCTCTTCTTATTCCTTGGATTCTCGTGGCAGTCACTCTTGTAGTGACCTTTCTTATGATATTGATAGCAATCTATCTGAGACGTGTCAACTTTCTTCCTTCGTCCCTTCGAACTCTTTTCTTTACAATGAGCAAAATCAGCATTTGATACTTCTTCAGGATTGGTAACCATTGAGATCCTTAATTCTTCTTGACTACATGCAATCCATAATTCTTCAAAGGTGGGAGCTACGTCCAACTATTGAGATCTTAAGCAAAAGCACTCCAAGAGGGTGGCAATCCTAATATAGCAGAGATCACCAATTCTTTTTCTGGAATAATCTCATCGATGGCTAAAAGATCATCCCTGAGTCTAACTATCTTTATAAAGAAGGTTGCAACAGTATCTTCTTTACTCATCTTTGTATTCCTCGGCTCATTCTTTAAACTTGCTACTTGACCAATGCTCTTAATAGTGAACAACTTCGACAAGGCTTCATACATCTCCTGCACATGATCGATGTTAGCTACGAATGGGACAAGATTGTCTTTTATCCCTTCTACCATTAGATTCATCGCCAACAATTCTAAATCCCTGAATTTCGTGTTGTCGGCATCACTGTCTTCCTCGGTAAGCTTCTTTACATTTCCTTTTACCAAATCTAGCACCTTGTTCTTCTCAAGGATTAGGTCAATCCTCTTCTTCCAGGATCTGAAGTTAGATGCTCCTTCAAGCTTGTTTTCACCCTTGATAGAGTTAGACATATTCCTTGAATATGATAGATTCCTTCCCTGAGATAGTGCCTATGAATGGATCTGCCTTTTTCTTCTTTCTTCACCAAAGCTCTGAAACCATGTTGGAAAATCAGAAAGGCAGTAAAGATTTTCTCGATCTTGATAATTACTTGTGATGTTTCTTATTATTACAATCTTATATCTTCTTTCTTTAGTTCATCAAGCAATTACCAAAAGCAGCGGCACATAAAACAATGAACACAAGATGTAGGCACATGTCAGGGCAAAACCCCCCTCAAGGGGAAAACCCAGTCAAAGTAATTCTTCCTTTCAATAATATTCTTTGAGACTCTTCACCCTAGACCTTGACCAGACCTTCCCTCCACACCAAGTCAACCTCTAGAAGATTGACCTCTTCCCAACAACTTCGACTATGTAGCAACTTGCAGCAACCAGCAACTTCCGGCAACACTCCACCTTGGAAGACTTCGTTCTCCCAATTAAGAGCACGAAACAAAGTGAGACCACAACCAAAATTTCGATTTTTCTCTTCTCCTTAAACTCTCCCAAACACGCATTCACTTCAACTTCCCGACAACAGACTTTCCCAGCTATACACTTCGCACTTCTGCCCAGCAACAAGATTTTCGCAATTCTGCCCAGTAGATGAGAAGATGAGAAGTGATGCTCCAAATGAATTTGTAGTCCTTCCTTTTATAGTCTTCTTGTGGGGTAGAATGGGTCCTTAGGCCGACATGGTGTGGAGGTTACATAATTCATATTTAACTCAATACTTGACCGATTTTCATGATTCAAAAGCCCAAGAAGGGTCTCTTTAAATGTGCAATAATTCTATAGACCCAAAATAAATCCTAGAAAATGTCAATGGGGACTTTGACCTAAACATGGTGACCAAAGCATGAAACCCATGCTTTAATAAGTCACAATAATAATAATAATAATAATAATTTTCTTTATTCTTTTGACAAGTACATTACATAATGACTCAAGTACATTATTGAAGACCAAACATAGTTACTTTTTCCAACAGAACAATGGAAATGAGGCGAGTTAGGTGAGCGGGTTGGTTGTATGTTGTTTTATGTTAAACACCTTTTTACTCCACCAGCAATTAAGAAATTCAATCAAACAGCCCTTAAAAAAATTTGCCTGTTCCCGGCGACCAAGGAAAATACCCGACCATTCCCATCTTGACGAACTTCGAAACTCGGATCTATTTCCAAAAATTTGTGATCTGTATCACGATTTCTGGATCTATATCACAATTTATGTGATACGGATCCAGAAATCGGGATACGGATCTGGAATTTCAAAAACGTTTTTGAAACCCATGAAACGCCAAGGATTCGTTTCCGACCAAAAATTGCACGTTTCCAAAAAAAATGAAACAAGACTAATACAGATCCATGTCATTTCTAGCTTGAATCGTACAAGTTTCCGTACCAAAAATGGGGATCAGCGTTTCAGATGGATAGGGTCGGCGTTTTTGACAACTTAGCCGCGCTTAAATCGCAATCGGCGATTCGTGACTCCCAGGGGTCTTTTATATATCGGACCCATGACTCCGTCGATGGCCAACGGCCGATCCTCCACTGCTCCGATGGATTGGATGCGATATGGTATTAAACCATAGTTAATATGCTCGTCGGGTCCACAGCCTATCGCAGTCGGTGCTTCCAATGTGGCAAGGCTTTACGGCTTGCGATATGCGATAGATGCGATCATAGATTAAGTCATATTTGTAATGTGCAGCGGGTCTGCGTGGATATGCATCGCAGTCGGGAGTTGCCCTTGGCGGAGGTCCGATGCGATATCGCTATCAGCGATCGCAATGGACCGCTTGACATATTGTAGCTCCCACTTCCGAAGTGCCGATGCGATACTCACTATTGGCGATCGAAAGTCGCACAAGGTCAGGGCTCGACGTTAACGTAGACCCCTCATAGCGATGTGATGTGCCGAACCCGATACAACTCAACACTCCCATGTATAGAGTTTCAAGTCCGCAATCCGCCTCCAATAGTGTATTTGCCCTAGAGCCAAGTCTTCCGCCTCCGATAGTGTTAAGCCTATGTATATGGGCTTTCTGTTCGCCGATAGTGTTAAAGCATGCATACATGGGTTTTACGGCCCGATAGTATAAATGTATATATATATATAAGGTTTTGTGCCTCCGATAGTGTAAAAACACATATGTATGATATATGCTCATTTGCTTGTATCTTCATGCATATAATTCTTTTGTGGCCCGCTAGCTCCCGATAATATAAATGCACCCATTGCTCCTCTGATGGCTTTGTCTGCTTCCTTATAGCTCTGCTTGTTCCTCTATTGCTGCGATGGCTATCTGCATCCTCTGTTCTACTCCTCTTGGCTCCTTTTGCTCCTCGAATATTGCCATATTGACATCAATGACAATCTGTGTCCAACAATCTCCCCCTTTGTTATTGATGGCAATATTCTTCTGCTCTCCCCCTTTGACATCAATGGCAAAGGAATGCATATGGACTCCCCCTGTCCTGCTACATCTTTATGAATGAACTTGAGTGATGATAAAGAAATAACCCCCATCTTTTGACGCAGATGTTCGAATGCTTCTCGAGGAAGAGGTTTTGTGAAAATATCAGCTATCTGCTCCTTAGTACTGATATATTCCAGGACGATGTTTTGTTCAGCTACTTTCTCATGGAGGAAATGATACTTGATTGGTATGTGTTTGGTTCTTGAGTGGATCACTAGATTTTTGTTGAGACTGATAGCACTTGTGTTGTCACAATAGACGGTAATCGGTCAATCTGTACATATGTCGACATCTTTTAGAGCTTCCTTCATCGATAGTATCTGAGTACAACAGTCTGTTGCAGCAATATACTTGGCTTCGGCTGTGGATAATGATATGGATGATTGTTTTTTGCTGAGCCAGGATACTAAATAGTCTCCTAGGAAGAACGCATTTCCACTAGTACTTTTCCAATCATCTATACTTCCAGCCCAATCAGCATCGGTGTATGCAGTGACAGTCAGTGTTGGGCTCTTTGGGTACCAAAGACCGAAATCAGAAGTTCCTTTCAGGTATCTGAGAATTCTTTTACAGCTAATAAGTGGGATTGTTTGGGAGCAGATTGAAATCTTCCCACCATTCCTACTGCCTGCATTATGTCTGGTCTTGTAGCTGTTAAGTATAGAAGGGCTCCAATCATTGACCTGTAATGAGTTGCATCTACTAGAGGGGAGTCATCATCTTTGCTCAGTTTGCAGTTTGTGGTCATAGGTGTGCTCATGGGTGCACAATCCTCCATTCCATATTTTTTGAGCATGTCTTTTAGATATTTGGTTTGACATATACACAATCCTGCTCTGGTTTGAGATACTTGAAGTCCAAGGAAGTGGGACAGCTCTCCTATCATTGACATCTCAAACTCTTTTGACATGCTTTGAGAAAATTCATGGCTCATTTCATCATTATTACTAGCAAAAATCAGATCATCAACATAAACAAGAGCAACTAGTAACTTACCTTCATCTGTCTTTATGTAGATTACTTCCAGCCACTCCCTTTTTGAAGCCTTGTTGTTGAAGGTAGTGATCCAATCTTGCATACCAAGCTCTAGGAGCTTGTTTCAACCCATATAAAGCCTTTTTCAACTTACAAACTAAGTCCTTTCCTGCTGTTAGATCAAAACCTTCTGGTTGCTGCATGTATACTTCCTCCTTGAGTTCCCCATTTAGAAACGCTGATTTCACATCCATCTAATAGATTTTGAATCCTTTTGAGCAAGCAAATGCCAAGAACATCCTGATAGCTTCCATACGGGCCACTAGTGCAAATGTCTCTTCAAAGTCAATTCCTTCAATTTGTGAATAGCCTTTGCAGACAAGTCTTGCCTTGTTTCTGATAACCTATCCTTCCTCATTCATTTTATTTTTGAACACCCATTTGGTTCCTATTTTGTTTTTGTCCTTTGGACGAGGTACCAACTCCCATGTCTTGTTCTTCTCAATTTGGGACATTTCTTCTTTCATGGCTTTTACCCAATGAGGATCCTTACTTGCTTCTGCAAATGTTTCTGGTTCTATCATAGATAGGAGGGCAATGACTTTTCTCTTGGGTGTGATTGTTATCCTTCTTCGGGTCTGCACACCTTCATCTCTATCGCTAATGATCTGCTCTTCTGGATGATGTCTTTGGACATACTTCATCTTTGAAGGGGTATTAGGTGGTTCTCTTTCCTCTTCTTCTTCTTCTTCTTCTTCCTCATCTATTTCTTCTTCTTTAGGTTCTTCTTCTTCAATGAGAAAGTCATCTTCATGTTCTTCAATTTCCTTTTCTGGAAGATCTTCATCAACCTTTACATCAATGCTTTCCACTATTTTCTTCAATCGATAATTGTAGCACTTGTAAGCCTTGCTCTGTGTAGAGTATCCAAGAAATATCCCTTCATCAACCCGAGAATCAAACTTTTTGGGTGAGCCATCATTTATTTTTATGAAGCACTTGCTTCCAAAGATCTTGAAGTACTTCACCAAAGCAGGTCTTCCTTTCCATAGCTCATAAGGAGTTTTTTCACAATTTGGTCTTAATTGAGTTCGATTCAATGTATAGACAACTGTCCCTACTGCTTCTCTCTAGAATCTAGGCTGTAAGTCTACTGCTAATAGCATTGTTCTTGCCATTTCTTGGACTGTTCGATTTCTTCTTTCAACTACCCCATTTTGCTGAGGTGTTCTGGCAGCAGAGAATTCCCTTTTAATTCCATGAATATTACAGAACTCACTAAATTCGTTTGATGTGAATTCTCCCCCTCGGTCTATTCTGAGGCACTTAATTTTTGAATCTTTTTCATTTTCTACAAGGGCTTTTAGATTCTTAAAACACTCAAAAGTTTCAGATTTAAACTTTATAAAATATATCCACATCATTCTAGTATAATCATCAACAAATAACACAAAGTACCTTTCTCCTTGGAGTCCCTGATTTCTAGTTGGCCCACACACATCAGCATGGATGATCTCCAAGGGCTTCGATGTAGAGAGCTCCTTTGTCTTGTGGCTGGTTCTGGTCTGCTTTCCATGTTGACATGGACCACATACTCCTTGATTTGGTTTGAACAGCCTTGGGATGTCTCGTACAGCTTTGATCTTGCTGATATTGATCAGATTTTCGAAGCTTGTATGTCCAAGTCGCTTGTGCCACAGCCAACTCTCATCTGTCTAACTCAAGTAGCATTTATTTTCTTGAATCTTGTTCAAAATGTAAATGTTGTCTGATGTTCTCACCCCTTTTGCCACAAGTTCCCCTGAGGCAGAGTTCCTTATTTCACAGTCTTTGGTGCTGAAAACAACCTTATGTCCTTGATCACAGATTTGGCTGACACTCAGGAGGTTGTGTTTGAGTCCATCAACTAGGAGAGTATCTTGAGCTTTTCCTTTTCCATTGATTAGAGTAATTGTTCCTTTTCCTGCAATTCTGCCAGATCCGCTTCCAAAGGACACATTCCCTTCCTTTTTGCTCAGTGAGACAAACTTCCTTCTATCTCTTGTCATGTGTCTGGAGCACCCACTATCCACAAACCAATGGTTTCCATTATTTTGAGCATATAGAGTCAGGCCGCATTTATCCATGTTGGAGTTCTTGCTACTCGTATTTCTTCCTTTGAGTGGGCAGTCTTGTTCATAGTGTCCATTATTGTAGCAGAAAGATCAAATCAGATCAAATTTGGTCAAGGGATCAAATGAATTGAAGGTTTTGATTTGTCCGTGCCTTTTGGGGGCATATGAGTTGATTATTCAGTCCTTTAGCTTTGTCTTTTCACTTCTACGAGCCATACAATGTTTGGCTTGATGACCGAAGTTTGTACAGTGAAAGCAGTGTCCAAGAAAGATGGTTTTGTACCTGTTGAAGCAACCACAGTTTGAGTCGATTTCCTTCCTGGGAATTACTCCTGCCTCGTTCTTTGGATTTGCGATGGGCCCTTGGTGGAGTACAGGTTTGTATTTGCTGTAGTGTCCATGATTCAACTCCACATTCTTCTTTGGAGTAATTCTCTCTTCATTCTTCGGATCTAGGATGCACTTTTGATAACATACTTTTTCATCTTTTGGATTGCAGGAAAGTGCATCGGCATAGCTTTTCGCACTATTCTTAGTGCTTGAGGATTCTCCTTTGAAACCTATTCCAGACTTGTCATGTTGAGGTTTTTGATTTTTCAGAATAGTCTCAAGTATTTGAGAGCTTTTACAACCCTTTTTAATTTGCTCCAACTCCTTTCTCAGAGACACTATTTCGGCCTCACGTTCTTCACAAGTCTCTTCTTTTTCTTTAAGCTTTTCTTCCAAGAGATCTTCTCTCCTTCTTATTTCCTTGTTTTCCACTTTGAGAGAAATGATTTTGTTCCGTAGTTTCTCATTTTCTTCAATGGCGCTTATTAACAGTTCATCTACATTTCCTTCCAGCCCTGAGTCATCATCATCTGCGAGTGCCATGAATAATGTTTCTTGGCTTTCATCATGATCACTTTCCTCATCTGATTTCTTTTTGATGACCATAAACTCATCCTCATCAAACTCATCTTGCTTGGAGAAGAAGTTTTTCTTATTGAACCCTTTCTTTTTGTGTGCCATTCTTTTAGAATTTCCTTCATCATCATTGTCATGTTTATGAGGACATCTTGTTGCATAATGACCTATTTTACCACATTTAAAATAGATAAGAGGATACTTGCCTTTAAGCTTAGATCCTCTCTTCAGCTTTTGTACAAATTGAGCCAATTCGGATTCCACATCTGACTCATCACTACAGTAATTCCTTTCTTTCCCCTTCTTTGACTTTGAGGCCTTGAATGCTGCATCTTTGGAGCTTGGGCCACCTTTCCTCATTTCATAGGCAGTGAGAATTTCATGGAGTTCATCCATTTTGAGGGTATCTAGATCCTTTGCTTCTTCTATTGCGCTTATTTTGGAGTCAAATTTGTCTAGAAGAGACCTTAATACCTTTTGAACAATGGTACTTTCTTCAATTTTTTCGTCCAATCCTTTCAGGGAATTTACAACTTCAGCTACTCGGAGGAGGTATGCTGCAATATCTTCTTCATCTTCCATCCTCAAACTTTCAAATTGTCTTCTGTGAGTTTGAAGCTTTGCCTTTTTGACTTTTGAGTCTCCATCGTATAAGCCAACTAGCTTCTCCCACATTCTTTGGCAAAGGTACAGTGCATGACTATTGTAAACTCGGAATCAGTGATTCCACTAGTGATGGAGTTCAAGGCCTTTGCATTTGCGATGTAGGCTTTCCTCTCGTCTAGGTTTGTTCGAAGAGTGGAAGTCGTTTGGTATTCATTTTGAACAAAATGCCAAACTTCAGGTCCAAGGGACATTAAGTAGTAGGTCATTCTTTTCTTCCAGAAACCAAAGTTAGTGCGAACAAAGGAGGTCTTCCCAATGCTTCGTGATTTCTCATCATGGCTGCGGATCCTTCTTCAAGCTGTTAGGCTAGTATGAAGAAGCCGGCTCTGATACCAATTGTTGGAAATACTGAGGGGGGGGTGAATCAGTATTTCTTATTTTTTTTTAATTGTTCTAGTGATTGCCAAAAGCATATATAGATATGTATATGTATACACAGAACACAGAAATCAACAGCTAGAATTAATGCTTTTATTAAAACTCAAGACAATGCAATGAAATAAATACAATATAAGTATATATCTGATTGTGAATAGTTGCCAAGCTCCAACTTGGACTTCAGTGAGGCTCCAACCTCCAAAGCACCAACTCTGTTTTGCAGTGGTTCTACACTTAGGAGCACCTACCCCCAATGACTTCAGTCCTGTTCAGTTCTGAGGCTCCAACCCAACCTTGGTATAAACTGGTATGCTGCTACACTCTATTCAGCTGAGGTTCTCTCACTCCTACTCTCCTGCCTCTACTGCTTCTGCTGCCTCTACAGCCTCCACTGCTTCTACTGCCTCTTCTGCCTCTACAGCCTCCACTGCTTCTACTGCCTCTTCTGCCTCTGCTGCTTCTGCTACCTCACACTCTGGTTCTTCACCACAACAACAACACGAATAATTCTCTATTTTTACTGTTTTATACATTCCCATGCCTCTGTCCATTCGTTTCTGCTTACACCGCCTCTTAGGCTTCCTCCTCGGTCGTTGCGGCTTCCTCTGCGCTGTGCAAGTTCACTAACTTTCTCGAGATACATAGATTCATTAGACTGGTCCAAACGATCCACGGAGAACACATCCTCCCGGTTTACCGTAACAGTGCTCCTTTTGGCAATGATTGTGGCATACACAGAGTTCTTTCAATTAAACGGAGATGTTTTGTCCCGATCGCAATCATAATTGCCATGATTCACCCCTTTTCACTGACGTTCAGCCTTCTGAACCGTCGGAACAGCCATCGTAAGCCTTTCGGCTTAAAACACCCCGCGCAAGCCAGACATTCCATTACACAGAGAATATGAGAAAAAACAGTCAAACAGACTAAAAGGCGGACTTCAGGAAATATTACAATTGCACCTATTCCTGTATCAGGTCCGCGCTTAAATCGCAATCAGTGATTCGTGACTCCCGGGGGTCCTTTATATATCGGACCCATGACTCCGCCGATGGCCGATGGCCGATCCTCCACTGCTCCGATGGACTGGATGCGATATGGTATTAAACCATAGTTAATATGCCCGTCGGGTCCACAGCCTATCGCAGTCGGTGCTTCCAATGTGGCAAGGCTTTATGGCTTGCGATATGCGACAGATGCGATCATAGATTAAGTCATATTTGTAATGTGCGACAAGTCCGCGTGGATATGCATCGCAGTCGGGAGTTGCCCCTGGCGGAGGTCCGATGCGATATCGCTATCGGCGATCGCAATGGACCGCTTGACATATTGTAGCTCCCACTTCCGAAGTGTCGATGCGATACTCGCTATTGACGATCGAAAGTCGCACAGGGTCAGGGCTCAACGTTAACGTAGACCCCTCATAGCGATGCGATGTGCCGGACCCAATACAACTCAACACTCCCATGTATAGAGTTTCAAGTCCGCAATCCGCCTCCGATAGTGTATTTTCCCTAGAGCCAAGTCTTCTGCCTCCGATAGTGTTAAGCCTATGTATATGGGCTTTCTGTCCACCGATAGTGTTAAAGCATGCATACATGGGTTTTACGGCCCGATAGTATATATATATATATATAAGGTTTTGTGCCTCCGATAGTGTAAAAACACATATGTATGATATATGCTCCTCCGCCTGTATCTTCATGCATATAATTCTTTTGTGGCCCGATAGCTCCTGATAATATAAATGCACCCATTACTCCTCTGATGGCTCTGTCTGCTTCCTTATAGCTTTGCTTCTTCCTCTGTTGCTGCGATGGTTGTCTGCATCCTCTATTCTGCTCCTCTTGGCTCCTTTTTCTCCTCGAATATTGCTATACTGACATCAATGACAATCTGCGTCCAACAAGATCTATGGCATATTTTTGAGCAGCAAGAAAACAACTCTTCTAAATACCAATGTGGAAAAAGTCAAAGTCGGGATTAATTCGGCAGGGGTCCAAATGTTGAAAAACTCGGCAAAGTCGGGAGTTTTTTGAAAAAGTCGGCAAAATTAAAAAAACACGAAATTATTCATTTTTTTTTTAACATCTAGAGTATCCACAACATTAAATAAATGCATTTCCACATAAACATGTAAAGAAAGCTAATATATAATATGTATATGAAGTCTAGTGCTACATCACATATCAAAATAGTGAATCAACTCTTGAATTTTGAGTCTTGTCTGAGTCTCAACTCTCAAGAGTCAAAATATCAACAAAAAATATAATAAATGTATATCATGAGTCATCAAGTAATCAGTTACTGAGATCCTCTTCCCCTTTTACGAGAATAGGGAACGGCTTTTCCTTTTCCTCTAGAGTAAGAAAGCCCTGCCCCTGGGGATATAAATGGACTCAATCGTCCTCTAGAAGCCGATGGAAGAGGTGGCCTCTGTCCTATGCTGCTGATGCCCATCCTAGATGGTGTCACCTCCTCCTCATCATCCTCAACCAGCTTTGCCTCCTAACCCTGATGTTGCTCCTCCTCCTCTACCTCTAGCTCTCCCTCCCCTGTAACTGCTACATCCTCTAGATCCACACCTAACCAATCCGGGATCGAGTCCATGACCGGCCTCTCAGTCTCGACTCTCCATGCAGAGGTGGTATCAATATTGTCCAATGAGAAGGCTTCTACATCAGTAGGTGTCTAAAGCTGTCTCACCCACAATCAAAGATTATAGTAGATGTAGACCATGTCATTGAGGCATTGGGACTCCAATCTGTATTAGGGTCATAGATTGTAAATTAGTACTGAGAAAATTTGGACAAGGAAAGGAGGGAATGGCATGTATATAGTACACGATATAGCATATCGGGGATCGTTCCTTTAAATATTAAAAATAATCAAATGAATTCAAAAAATTTAATTTGAAATTTTTTAATCTGTTCCGCTTTTTGCTGTGTATTTTGTCAAATACACTCCAGTCGCACTCACACCCAGAGGAACTGCATGTTTGGCTGAGCACTCGAATGGCAAGCTTTTGGAGATGGGGTACTTTGGCACCATAGCTTGTCCAACAAGCATCTACAAGTTAAAAAAAAAATGAGAAACATAAAAAAAAACATTGAAATTCTAAATTTGAAAGTTTGAAACAAACTGAAACTTACCTGGCATTTTGGTTGTCCTATTCTTAATAGCCATGGTAAAACCAAATGTGCCACCTCCCATTCTATAGACTTCCATTTCTTTATAAATATCTTCATGTTCTTGCTCAGATGACACCATCCTCTCGACACAAGTGAAGAATCCATCCATCACTTGGCATCAAATCTGAAACCACAGGCGTAAGAAAATGTCGGGTTGAGGTAGATACCTGCAGCATGAATGGGGGCGATGGAGGGTATTGTTCCATCGCTCATCAATCACTCTCCATATGACCTGTTGTTTCTCTAACCCCTCGTCTCCCTTATCTTCATAATAAGCACGAATGGCTTCTTTGGCCCTATCCATGGCCTCATACAAGTAGCCCATTGCGGGCTTGTCTCCATCAACCAACCAAAGAACCCTTACCAAAGGTTTTGAAATGGCACACACCTCCTCTACTCCTGCCTAAAAGCTTTGATCATATGAAACTAGTCTACATATGCCCTTTCCCTCTGGTTCGCGGCTAATAGATAAAGAATGCCAATCCGCTGAAAGAAACATGCTCTTCACATCCCACATAGAATTCAACAGAGACTGAAGAGATATGAAAGTAGTGGCAAATCGTGTAATGGCAAGACGCACCAACTCTTTGTTTTTGGTGTATTTTCTCATCAAGCTAAGCACAGATGCATGATTATATATAAATTTTGTTATGCTCCTGGATGATTCAACAATATTCCTCACAATAGGAATCTTACCTATATCCTCCAACATCAAGTCAATGCAATGAGAAACACAAGGTGTCCAAAACAAGTTAGGATACCTCTCCATAAGCAACTTGCCAGCTGCAACATAATTTGCAGTGTTGTCCGTTATGACTTGGACAACATTGCTTGGGCCTACTTCCTGAATAAAGATGTACAACAACTCACATAATGTACGTGCATCTTTAATGTGTGCAGATGCATCAACAGATTTCATAAACATTGTGCCCTTGGGACAACTAGCCAAGACGTTAAGAAGGGTCCTACCCTTCTGGTTAGTCCAACCATCTGACATGACTGTGCATCCAGTTTGTTCCCATGATGCCCTAAACTCCTCCAATCTAGCAGTGCAATCAGTCTTTTCATCTTGAAGAAGAGGCCCTCTCAATTTTGCAAAGGTGGGGGCTTTGTACCCCGGGCCAACGACAACAACAACATCAAACATAGGCTGGTAGAATGGGTTTGTCTTGGCAATGTTGAAAGGAACATCACTCCATAGAAGACACTTACTGACCAACCTGTCAGCTTCTGCCTTTTCCTTTTTTTTAATTGTTGATTTGATGCCAGGTTGTGCACCAGCTGTGGTTCTAGGAACAAAAAAAGATGAGATAGATGAGGGGTTGGGACCTATGGGTGAGGAAGGTGATGTTGAAGAAGCACTGCCACTCTCAATTCCCCCCACTCTTGAGGCCCCTACAAGTTGGATTTTTAGTGCTGCCTTGGTGTCTTTTCCCTCCTCTTTATCCATCAATGATTGAATGGCCCATCGGATGATTTCTGGAGTTGTATTTGGGCAAAGGTCAACATTTTGCCCCGAAATTTGCCCCAAATGGAATTTTAATCTGTTGATACCTCCTGACATATGCTTGCCACACAACTTGCAAGTCAAATACATTCTATTGATCCCCCCAGATTCGTGTATAGTATCAGGTTCACCATATTCCCACATAGCGTCCAAAATCCTTGGCATTTTGTTTTAAACTTTGAACTTGAATTTAAACCTAGGCACAAAAAAAAATTGAAACAAATTAAAAATTTCCCATCACATAAAAAGCAAACACAAATGCAATAGTTGATTTTAGATTTTAAATGCCTCTTCTCAGTCACTTGAAAACACTCAGATTCAGTAAACAAGGGTTTGAAATTTGAATTTTTGTCATTTTAATCTTGAAAGTTGAAGTTTTGCTTCAATCTAGAATCTAGATTCTAGGCAAAAATAAGACATAAACAAACTAATAGAATTTTAGAGAAGTATAGAAAGATTTAAGAAATCATGTGTAAAAGAAACTATGAGAGAAATTAAAATACATACCTGGCACTGGGCAGCAGGAATTCGGCACTTTGAAGTTTGAATCTCCCACGATGAGTAGTGGAAAAATCTCCAAATCTCCACCTCAAAACACACATATATTCTCCTCTAACGCAATGGCAAACCCCTATGTATCTCCACAGTGCCGAATGGGAGAGAAAACAATGAAAAATAAGACCCTTTTCACCTTTGCGGGCTCTTTATCCGTGGCCTGGGAAGGGAGGCCAACTTTTTGGATAGAAATCGCGATTTTTTCCTTTGTGAAAAAGTCGCCAAAAATTCGGGGGATTAAATCATTTAGTTCAAAAAATCGCGATTTTTTGCAGACTTTTTCCACAATGCTAAATACTATCACAGGTTTTTAATAGAGGGAAGCAGACCTGCCGAATCTATGAGCTCCTAATTAGTTCTCTCTTTTTCGTTTTTGCTACAGTTTCTATCTCTTGGTAGTGATACACTACTTTTTTTGAAAAGTTTTTGAAGGTGAAGTTCCACTTCACATCTTGTATATTATATGAACTCTGAACATGTAATGACAGGGAAGCTAGATAACCGGATTCATCCTATAGGCCCCACGAATCCCGAATCCAGCGTGTCCGACGCGATTCTACCCTGATTCGTGTCCAAAAACCATGACACATCGTGTCCTTTCCTGACTCGTCGAATCCGAGGTCGTGTCACAATTTTGGCAGTGTGTCCTGTTTTCCAGGACTCGTTAGGCGACAAAAGTGACCTGCACGGGTATGAAAAGGCCGCATTTGGTCATTATAGCCACGCATATTTTCATTTGGCAAGCGTTTTGGCAGCTTAATTATCAAGTCTAGGCCCTAGTATTGATATGCTATTCATGGTAATGTTAAATTCTTAAAGTAAAAGTTACTTAAATTTGTAACATTACCATGAAATGACTCAGGATGTTTGGGAGTGGTTCCGACCTCATTCGATTTCATATGGAGAAAGTAGAATTTTAGATTTCATTCAAAATCCAGCAGACTTATCAGTTTTTCAGGATTTTAGGATTGGGGAATTGCAATGTTTCCATTGAATTTTGTCATGTATTAGGGTATGGAACTCGTATTTAATCAAGAGCCCCAATCCCTCTATGTACCTTGATGTTAGTGACATTGGTTGTCGAACTCCTGTATCATGACCCTCCTAAAAATGTACACATCACTCAAACAAAATCTTGACTTGACATGTTATGCTTGTTCTATCTTATGTTAATGCTTAAAGGGTGATATTAATGACAAAGATCCCTATACAGGTACAGAGGTAATGACAAAGATATCTCTGGATATTAATGCTTAGAGGGTGATATTAATGACAAAAATCTTGATTTTCCAACAAGACTAAAAAATTAGACATTTCTCGTGGTGGCAAGAGGGCCAAGCATAAGAAATAGATAATAGATTGACATGTATTTGAATTTTGTATGTACTATGCATGCTAATAGCTATAGATGAAGATCTATATTTGAAATCAATAAATTTGTATCATTAATTAAAATTTGTGTAAGAAATATCTAATTTTTATATATATATATATATATATATATATATATATATATATAAAATAATATATAACAAATCCTACGTGTCCTGTTCCAGGGGGTCAACGTGTCCGAATCCGACACCACGAATCTCGAATCCTACGTGTCCCGAATCCCCGTGTCAGGTGACTTAGCAGGGAAGTAATAAACACTTCTTCACAAGGCTTAGTCAATCTGACAGATCCACAAAGATCTCATTTAGAATACACACAGTGATGTGCAACTGCATATGCAGAATGTAATTTTGTATCATTCCACAAAATGAAATAAAATTACGTTTTTTTCCAAGGAAAAAAATTCTATAAATCCAATAGCTGCACTGTATCCTAGTCAATGACATAGATTCACTGCACAATTTGTCTGTGACAAAAATACACTTGAGACATTAGATTGTCAATAATATTTCAATGGTCAGAATTCGTTACAGTATCAACCTCAATCAAAGGTTAGATTCATAGGATGTTTATAAAATTCCAATACTTACAGTTCCAAAAAGCATCTGCTTCACTCGAAGCTTGATTACTAGTCCAAATAACCAGAGATATAAGCCTCTAGTCGTGGGAAAGGAGGATAGTTCTCTCTCTTGACATTGAAACCTCTAACAGTACAAGCCTCCATATATTCAGCTTTCCAAGCCTCTCTCAAGTCTGCAGAGTCAGCATACCACTGCCTGCAAGATCACATCAGTAACCATCAGAAACTTTATGCAAAACATTGCACTCCCTCACTCTGGCTCTCACACACATGAACTTTTTGTGTGAATTGGTGCCTCTTTATACAAAGATCAATAACTGTCCATTTATCTTCAGGTCAAGCAACACTGTCATGGATACTGCTTAGGTACAAATGACTAAAGAGCTTGATGCAGTTCCCCACTAAAAATGGGTTTGATTAAACTGTTTTTGTGGTTGAAAAAATTTGTAAAAATCATCTTTGTGCAATGGTTGATTGTTTAGACGAACCTGAAAGCAGGGAAAAAATTTAGGGTTAAATTTTTCTCTGAGATAACTTTCCATGTTTTTCTCAAAAGATATTCAATTTTCATTTTTTTTTAAAGATTTCCCCAAATTCTATAGGGTAAAATTATTATATTCTAAAAATTGTCAACATTTATATAGGATTATAAAATTACTTAGAAATTTGAATATTTTTACAAAAATATCACCAAACATTTCATAGTTGTCATTTTACACATTACTCAGATTCACCAAAGTTTATACTATATATGAAAGAATCACCAAAAAATCAGTGGCATAGTGATTTTTTGTGATGCCAACCTCAAACAAAAAATTCATGACATCACAATTTTTTCACAGTGCCAAACCTCAAACAAAAAATCAGCCTGAAAAAGTCACGAGATTTGGAAAAAAAAATCAACACAACACAAATTTTGACAAATCAGCAAAATAAAATAAAATAAAATAAAAAATGACTGAAAAACTTATTGGCAAACCCATTTTGACCCTCTTAAAGTGCTGATTTTTTTTCAGTTGTCTTTGCTGTTGTTAGGGAATAAGAGGGGAGGCATTTACCATTATCGACAGCCAATCTTAGGATGGACAAAGCATTGTTCTCATCACCATCTAACTATTTTTATTGGATCAAGGATCAATATCATTGCAGAAATCATTTTCACAATGTACTTGAATGCATTCAAAGACTTACCCAGCTTGTTTATATCTATATTACCATCCAATATCCTTTCTAAGCCATGGCTTGTTTCTTTGTCAATCTGTAGACAAGTTTTGATGCCCTATAAGGTGACAATCTTGTATCATTGGATTTGGGGACTATGGGAGAGAGTCATGTTGGGTTAATGGGAAGAATTTAGGGAGATACCAACCATCCTACCTTGCACCCAAGACTAGTTGTAATGCTATATGTGATTATTGAGGAGATTATAACCAAAATAAATGTGTAAGCAGCTGCAGAAAACCTACACAACATTGGTGAGTCCCTTCATCCTCTCTTTTGATGTGTATATGTCGATTTCTCTACAACTAGTCATTTGTCCATTTATTTAGAAAATAATACATATATTATGAAAAAGTAAATATGTACAAATAGAAAGGCAATTATCTTATTGCAGCCACCCTGCATGTTAGGGTCGTGAAGAAAAGGTCACGTTATTGAGGGGTTTACATAGGATTTGTATATTTTTACTTGGTTAAAAAATATTATTTAATTTTGTAAAGTCCCAGAAAATTTTGACTATAACCTTCAAGTCATGAAGTCCTTCAAAAGTCAACAATTTATTCTCAAACATGTGTCTTATTTTACTTCCCTTTATTCCAAACCATGTTGATCAATATGTGTATTTCAAGTCATGAAGTCCTTCAAATGTCAACAATTTATTCTCAACCTTGTCTCTTATTTTACTTCCCTTTATTCCAAGCTGTTGGTGCAGCAACATGACACCATGACAGTCTATAAGGTAACTCAATTGAATGACCAAGTAAAACAACATTTATGAACTATCTTGTTTATCACTAGAATATTATTAAAGTCAAGTCCTGAACAAACTAGGTGTTAGCAGTTACCTCTCCCATGACATTCCCAAGAAAACCATTGATAAATTGCTAACCTTTCAAGGGAATAATGTTGTGCCAACAGTAGATCATTGGAGGAAATTCAAAAACATGATTAACAAGTTTGCTCCAAATCATGAGGATGTAAACATGAGATTATTTGTTCTTTCTCTAGAAGATGACACATCAGACCAGTTTATTCCTCTGCCTGCAAATTCCATTAGAACATCAACTGAATTGCAAAATGTTTTCATGGGGTGATAAAAAGAAGCTAGATACTTGTTAGCTACCTTTAGCGTTGACTTTCTGTAGCTGCGGACGGTATTCAAATCAATAAAATTAAAAGAAAAATTATTATTTTTGAGTTCATGTCGGCTCCAGGAAGACAGGTCGGCCCCACCATACAAATGGGTTTGACCCTTGGTCAAAACCCTCCTACTATGACCTCTATATATTGACATTCGACCTCTCCCATCTGGCAAGCAATTCGGATCACTATTTCTTCTGTTTTCTGTCCACACATGCGAAGGAGAGCGAGAGACAAGACCTGTGAAGTTTGACCTGAAGTTTGACTCGCATTGACCAGCATTGACAGAGATTTTTGAGCTATTTGGCCAGCATTGACCGAAGCTTCCTCTGATCTGTTTGACGCAGTTTGACTGAGGCAGTTGACTGAAAGTTTGTGCAGTTGATTGAATCTGTTCTGAGCAGTTTGACCTCCATTGACCAAATCTTTTCTGGGTAGGTTGACCGTAGATTGACCAAATCTTTTCTGGGTAGGTTGACCGCAGATTGACCAAATCTTTTCTGGGTAGGTTGACCGCAAATTGACCAAATTTCCGAGGCAGTTGCAAAGACCAAATTTCAGCCTGTTTGACCAGAGTTGACTAACTGTTACAGGAAGCTGAAAATCTCTCTATTAACCAGGTTTGATTTGTGTAGTTTTCTATGGTCAGTTTGACCAAATTTGACTGGGAAAATCAGATTGTACATTTGTTGAATAGGATAATTTCTCCTAAGAAAAGATTGCTGGGTTTTTCCCAAGGTTAGGTTTTCCCAGGGTAAAAAAAATTGTCTCTTGTGCATGTTTATTTTACTGTGATCTCTACTGCCCTACTGCATTTATGGTTTTAATTTTCCGAAATATAATTCCTTAATGATCTGGAATGTGCTAAAGTAGAATAAATATCATTGGAAGAATTATGTGTAGCAGAAAATTGTGCTTATCAATATTGCATTTGAAAAATCAACATGGTATCAAAGCCTTGTCGAAGGAAAGGGCATTGAGATCACTTTTGAAGACACCTACTTCTACAATCTATCTGTAACCAGATCTTTGAGGAGATGACTCCCTCTATTAAGGCAGAAAATAAGCTGGAAGGTGCTACAAATTTTAGGGCTTTGTTACCCACCAACAGTGGGTGACCCCTATAGGAGAAATTTTCTTCTAGATTTGTCTTCAATCGGCAGCCAGCAGCCCCTTTCATCCACCAGATAGCTCAATGTGCCACCATTCTCTGCCACCTGAGCCAGCCATTGTGTGCCCTCGCCCATTTGTTATGATTAGATGTTTAAAGGTGGGCCTTCCAACCCCGAAGGTATGACTTTTCATTATGTAATTGGGTGTTTATGCTTGCTTTTTTGGGCACATTTGGACATGGATTAGTGGGGGGATTCAGCAAAAAGAATGGGCTTGGACTATACTCTTGTTCCCTTGTCCCAACCTGAGGTTAATCTTGTATCCTAGTCCCATCGGATCTCCTCTATGAGCTACAAACTTTAGGAGTGGCACTACCTGGGAAACCCTGATTCTGTTTATGTGGTCCAACTTCCCAACACCATATATTTCGCTCCACTCTGCTCATTACAATCCCTTTTCACATTTTCCCCATCTGGTCCGCAAGGTGTTAGCCTCCCCCTCTCCTTTGTCCACACATTGGGTTAGGCTTGTTGAAATTTGTAACTAGGTTCGGTCTTCATAAATGTATTTGAGATGTACTTATTGAAGAAAATATTATTATTATTATTATTATGACTTATTAAAGCATGGGTTTCATGCTTGGGTCATCATGTTTTAGGTCAAAGTCCCCATTGAGGACTTCTAGGATTTATTCTGAGTAATAAGAGTCATTGTACATTTAAAGATGTTATGTACCTAGGGGGGATAATATGGGGTACCAAGGGTGGTACCCAAGGTAATAATGTAATAATGGGATGGGCCATAGTAATAAATAAGGTGGTTAACCCATGTCATGTAAGGGACCACAAGTAGTTAATAATAATGTAAGGGGCCCATGGTATTAGTTGATGGTATAAGGAAACCATGGTAATGGTACATGGTATTGTATGTATGAGGCCTATATAAAGGCTAGAGACTCCACAAGGAAGAGGAAGAGAAGTATTCTCGTATGAACAGGCATATGGCTTGTGGAGTGTTCTCCTTCCTTAAGGAGTGAATGTATGGTGTTGCCCTACCATAAGGGTTTTGATAATAAAGAAGCATTTCTATCTATTTCTCTCTTATTGTTTATGGGTTTATTGCTATTATCTTATATTTCTGGGTTAGATCTACAACAAAAGAGACCCTTCTTGGGCTTTTGGACCATGTAAAAAGAATTATTTTTTGAGTCAAAAATGAATTTAGTCTCCTCCACACCAAGTCGGCCTCAAGACAAGTAATTCGACCTCACAGAAGGGCTATAAATACAAGGAGTTCGAATTCATTTGGAGCATCTCATTCTCTCTCTCATAGTTCGATCCTTGAAGTTGGAAGCTAGAAAAGTGTGAAATTGTTTAAGGGCTAGAAAAGAAGCTGGAAAGAAGTGCGAGTTTCTAGAGGAAGATAGAAGGGCTCAAAACCGAAATTTTGGGACAAATCTCACTCCATTCTGAGGTGTATCAAGGGAGATCGAAGTTCTCCAAGTTTGGTTGAAGCTGCTACTGCTACTGCTACTGTTGTTGGGTCGAAGCTGTTGTTGATGTTGCTAGGTCGAAGTTGCTTGTGAAGGGTTGTCATCTGCAAGAAGGATTGAGGGCTGACTTGGTGTGGAGGGAATCTTTGTCTGGGTCTAGAGTCTTGGATTATCTCGAGAAAATATTGAAAGAAGAATTTTTTACTAGGTTTTCCCCTAGATAGGGGTTTTCCCTGGCTGTCCACCTACATCTATGACCCTTGTGATATTGCTTTGGTAATTGCGTGATGAACTAAAAGATAAAGAAGAACATAAAGATAAAAGAATCACAAGTAATTATCTATATAAGAAAATCTTTCTGCCTTTTTTATTTTCTAACATGGTTTCAGAGCTAAGGTGGAGGAGCAAAAAGGCAGTCTTGAGTATCTACAATAAGGAATCTAAAGGATTGATCTAGGGATCATATAAGAAGCTCTTATAAGAAAAGAAACTCACTATCTTCAAGGACAATGTCTAACACACTAAAGAGTGAGAACAAGTTGGAAGGAGCATCAAACTACAGATCTTGGAAGAAGAGGATTGACCTCATTCTTGAAAATAACAAGGTCTTGGATGTGATCAGAGGGAAAGTGAAGAAACCTACCAAAGAATCCAGTGATGCAGACAAGGTGAAGTATAGGGAATTGGAAATATTGGCTATGACTCTGATGGTAGAAAGCATTAAGGACAATCTTGTCCCATACATTTCCAATATAGGTCATGCTCAAGAAATGTATGAAGCATTGACAAAATTATTCACCATCAAAAATATTGATCAAGTAGCAAGCTTGAAGAATGAGTTGAGAACTGCAAAGATGACAAAGGATGATATTGTGGCTTCCTTCTTTGTAAGGATATCAAGGATTAGAGATGGAATTCAAGCCATAGATGAAACAGTGCCAGAGAAGGAGTTAGTAATCACTGCATTGTTGAAATTACCACCTACTTCTAGCTCTTTGCTTCAGGTCTCAATAGTTGGAAAGAAGCTCCCACCTTCGAACAACTGTGGAATGCCTGCACCCAAGAAGAAATGAGAATTTCTTTAGTATCCAACGATGAAGAAGAAAAGGTATCAAATGCTTACTCTGCCTCTCACAAGAAAGGACACTCCAAAAAGTCAAGAAAGCCAAGGAAGAAGGTTGATATGTCCAAGATAGAATGCTACCAATGCCACAAGATGGGTCACTATAGAAGTGACTGCCCCGACAATCCAAAGAACAAGAAGAGAAGCAGGGATCAAGCCAATGTAGCTGAAGAAGGATCTCCAAAGAAGACTAAGCCCGAAGAATTGGATTTAAGAGACTTACACTACTAAAGTCTTTTGATTTAAGCTTTTGTTATTTCTTTTCGATTTCTAGTTTTTTGTAGATTTAACATTTTGGAAAAAACATTTTTATTTGTTCTTAAGGTTATAGGTATCCCTCAAGCTTGGAGGGAGCCCTCATCAACCTCCAAGATAAGTATCCTTTTAGCATTTTCATTTTGGGTTTTCCTTACTTATCTGTTTTATTTGCATCAAATACTAATCACAATTCTCCTCTTATTTTCCTTGTTTAGGAAAACTTGTTGAAGACCCAAGGAAGAAGGCCTCACAAAAATAAAGCATTGAAATTACAAGGTTTGGTTAGGAACAAGAGGTATGTTTTGAATTACAAGTTCTTGTTATCTCTATATTCATTCTTCATAAAATATTACTACCATCTTTTTATCTAGCTCTCTTGAATCTTAAAGATTCTTGATTGGGTGATTCATAATTAGATAAATCTACCCTCCTCTTATCTTTGATTACTCTGTGGAACCCTAGAAAGGTTCAATGTGAAAAACCCTAACCTAAGGGTATGTTGATGATTATGTGTGAAACCCTAATCTGCTTAGGGTTATTGTTGAAAGAAAATGTCTGATGTTTTGATGAAGTCTAAAGTAACTAACTGATGCTTTGATAATGTCTTGTTTAGGGTTTTGGTATGGTTATGGAAACCCTAACTTGTTAGGGTTGAATGGTAATGTCTGAAATCCTGAACCTTTGAAGTATTGGTAATTTAGGGTTTGTTGTGTTTTGTATTGAGACCCTAGATCATTTGGGTCTGGTAGAATGTATAAGCAAGACCCTTATAATGTCTTAGAAATGATTTCCTTGTGATGTGTGTGTTTGTCCGATCAAACCCTAGTCTAATCAAATTTGTTATGTCTAACTCTTATTGATATTTGTGAAGTTGGGTTTGACTAACACATAATATGAAATGCCTATGCATGATAATGAAGTCCTAATGTATGAGTTGACCTATTTGTCGATGGTCATGAGCCCTAGGGTTTGGAACTAAGCCCTAGTCAAAGTTTGTTTCTCTAGGACGATAATATTTGAGAATTCTAGGATTTTGAGAGTTAAACCTTAGTAGAAGTGAAAAACCTCTGATATATGATGACAATGTGATAATTTGAGATTTGTGTAAGATTGTTGAAATCTAAGTTTTAGTTATGATTGATGATTGTTTGAGTAAATCTAGGGTTTGCAACAAACCCTAGTGAAAGCTAGTCATGTTGTTGATAGAGCTGTGATTAGTTTTTATTGTTAAATCTCATGTATGAAATCTAGGGTTTGTATGAAACCCTAGTGGGAAGTCTAACATATGAATTCTGAAAGTTGTTAGATACTTTGTAGATCTATATTTGTTTGAAATTGTTTCTAGGGTTTACCATATGTTAGGTATGTCATACCTTTGGAAGAAGCACTGAAACCCTAGATGTAATGAAGGTTTTTATGAACAAGCCTTGATGAAGTAGCCTAGTGTTTATGACAAAATCCCTAGCAAGATGTTGAAGAGTATCTGTCTCTTGTTTGTAGTTAAGTTTGGGCATCTGATATATAAAGTTGAATGCTTTCGTGATTTTGATATGGCTAACTTCATGCTTCTATAGATTTGGTTGTACTTGTTATCTAAGTTGTGCAGATACATAATCTTCAAAGATGGTGAAGATGTTCGTAAAATAAAGTTAATATGATAAGCATGACGAGAATGATGATGATCTTGATAACTCTGATGAAAAGGATGGAAGCCATGAAAGATTCTCTGATGTCATAGAAAAGAAGTTGAGCCCCCTAATTAAGAGGGAGCTTGAATGAAAGAAATCTCCCTAAATTGAGAGGGAGCACAGATGAAAGGAATCTCACTAGTTAAGAAGGAGGTCAAATCATAGTCATGATGGACACCTTGATATAAGAAATTGGAGAATGTATTTTTGAGGGTTGCTGAGATAACAAACGTTGGATAGATTTATGAAATATGTTGTTGCATGAGAAGTAGGAAAGGATGTTGCATGGTTGAAGAAATCTTCTGTCAATATTCATTGGAAAAGCTCTAAGTCCTACTATGAAAAGTTGAGAAGCAACATCAAGTTGTTTGGAAGACCCCGAAGGTTTGTATCTATGTACATTTGAAAGTTTGTTACTGATTGGGGTTGTGTTTGTACAGATAAATCTCTCAGAAGTTTGATAGCATGTCTTTACATGTTTAGAGTTGACGATCAGTTTGATTGGAGAGATTTGTTGTCAATTTGTTTGATCGGGGAGGATTTGTTATCGATTGAAAAGATGAGGCTTTGTGTGAGACATTCCCTAGGAGGACATCTGGCTGACACTTTGTGTTGATGTCTAGTTCCCGAAGTAGGGAGGGTAGCGTTGGTCATGGAGCTCTGACCTCGGATACACACCTACATCCCTGGGTTGATGGTTAGTAAGTAAGCCTGATGGTACCTAGAGAGGTTGAAAACTTTACTCCATCTTAGTCCCACTTGGATAGATTGCCCTGGTCAGGAATCTAGTCCATGGCATTGCGATGCTTAAAATTCTTCATGGTTCATGTACTCTGAGATCTTCCTTGTACTTGTAGTGATGAATTCCCCCTAGTTAAGAGGGAGTGTCAAAATTTGTAACTAGGTTCAGTCTTCATAAATGTATTTGAGATGTACTTATCAAAAGAATGAACAAAATATTATTATTATTATTATTATTGATATTATGACTTATTAAAGCATGGGTTTCATGCTTGGGTCATCATGTTTTAGGTCAAAGTCCCCATTGAGGACTTCTAGGATTTATTTTGAGTCATTAAAGAGACCCTTCTTGGGCTTTCGGATCATGTAAAACGAATTATTTTTTGAGTCAAAAATGAATTTAGTCTCCTCCACACTAAGTCGACCTCAAGACAAGTAATTCGACCTCACAGAAGAGCTATAAATACAAGGAGTTAGAATTCATTTGGAGCATCTCATTCTCTCTCTTATAGTTCGATCCTTGAAGCTGGAAGCTGGAAAAGTGAGAAATTGTTTAAGGGCTGGAAAAGAAGCTAGAAAGAAGTGTGAGCTTCTAGAGGAAGATAGAAGGGATCAAAACCGAAATTTTGGGACAAATCTCACTCCATTTTGAGGTGTATCAAGGGATATCGAAGTTCTCCAAGTTTGGTTGAAGATGTTGTTGCTACCGCTGCTGGGTTGAAGTTGTTATTGGGTTGAAGTTGTTGTTGATGCCGCCAGGTAGAAGTTGCTTGTGAAGGGTTGCCATCTGCAAGAAGGATTGAGGGTTGACTTGGTGTGGAGGGAATCTTTGTCTAGGTCTAGAGTCTTGGATTATCTCGATAAACTATTGAAGAAAGAATTGTTAACTGGGTTTTACCCTAGATAGGGGTTTTGCCCTGGCTGTCCACCTACATCTGTTGTCCTTGTTTTATTGCTTTGGTAATTGCTTGATGAACTAAAAGATAAAGAAGAACATAAAGATAAAAGAATCACAAGTAATTATCTATATAAGAAAAAATTTCTGCCTTTTTTATTTTCTAACAGGGCTTGAAATGATGCCCCGGTAGTTGATGCAGCGAAAAAGAAAGATAAAAGCGTAATTTGGCCACTTACAACAGGAAATGTACCACAAAATGCAAAAGATGGTTGGGGCATAAAAATTTAGTGCATAGGCAAAAGCCAAACGTGAGCCCTACCCTCTATCACTTTGGCCATCACCCTGGTTCCTGTTACCGCTCAATTTAGCAAGGCTCCTAGGAGGGGCTCCAAAGGGACTACTACTAGATCAAGTGGCAACAATGGGACAAGGACCCATTGTCACCTCAATCGATGTCCCTTGCTCTTTACAGACTTTCACCAATGGGAGGAGTCTCGGTATAAGGAAATCACTAGGAATGATGAATCAATGATAGGATAGGTAGTGATTTCTAGGGCCCATTCACAAGAGAGACTCAAATAATAGGGTTTGCTTGCTTTAGAAGCAAGGTGAAAGGCTCTCTAAGAAAGGCTCAAGGGATGCCTAGACCTAGGGATTAGAGGTATTCCTTAATGAGGGATGCCCTAGACCTAAGATTCCTTTTAGAAACAAGGTTTCTAAGTGGCCTTGTGAGATAAGAAATGATAGAGATGTGGGACCACAAAGAAGCCCAAGGGCACCCAAACAAGACCTAGGGTTTAGGGTGTAATCTTCAACCAAGGACCTAGGCCAAGAGAGGGGGAAGAAGGGATCAGTAATTGATGAACTTCCTTCGAGTTTTCAAGCACAAAGGATCCCTAAGAATGTTGCTAACCTAGAAGGACCAAGAGCCAAATGATTTTGGAAGTAGGACTTGGTTTATCTCACAAACTGACCGTGGGATTGACTTCAAATTTGGAGGGCATGTGAATTCCTAGCCAACTCGTTGAGCAAGATGATGGCTCCAATGGAATTCATTGGATAACCTAGCTTAGCTGTCTAGGGTTAGGACAAAAAAATTGTGGAAAGAAGGAAAATTTAGGGTGATCACAAATGCCTAGCCAATTGTGGAGAATGGAGTCAAAGTGATTTTGATTTAGGGTTTTTGCTCTTCCAAGGAGCCTAGTTGCAACTTTGCATGCCCTAGAGAAGCAGCTACAAGGTCACAACAAGGATTTATACTTCGACTTGCCAATTAATGGAGTTTCAAGGTGTAAAGAGTTAACCCACCCCTAGGAATAGTTCGATCTTCTTGCCAAGATGAATAACATATACAACGAGCCAAGATTACCAAGTGTTTATGAATTTCACATCAATAATTAGGGCACAAAAATAATCATAGCATAGCGTTCCATACTTTAGACAATAAACATGAAAAAAAAATGCATAAAGAGTACTTACAAGACAAGAAGATTATATCCATCCATTAGAATTGCAAGAATGAAGCTCCAAGACAAGATAGCAATTATCCAAACATCAAAATGCATCAAATAATCTCCAATTAGTCCAACAATAGTAGGTCTGAAATATTTTCTCCGAAGAGATAAAAATCCAAGTGATGATGAGAGATCAAATGAACCTCTCTCATATTTATACTCTAAGGAGTTTGAATGGCTAAATTAGGCCTAATGATGTCCCTAACAATAAAATAATGTGCAAATAACAATACTCTAGTGACAAGCCCACCAAAGAGCTCCATAATAAGAATAATTAGCCTCTCTCAAGAGGGCCGAAAAGATAGACAAGTAGTTAGAAGGGTTGTTGGAAGGCCAAATGAAGTCCAACATGTGCCAAGATGAATAAAAGGGCTTCAAAAATAGTGATGAATGGGATGGCCCATTGATCTCCAAGCAAATGACTTGTGGTGCCCCTAAGTGGTTGTGGGGGCACAAAATCATCCTCATGGATCTCCAACTAAATTGAACAAGCACGTATCCCATCTGCAAGGGTTGGAACAATGATGCAAGGCCTCCCCTTGTCTCCCATGGTGAGACACAACCACATCTGGCCCCTATGTCAATTGCCAAGTATGTGGTGCAAGAGTGTAGCCAGCTAGCAAGGTGGTCTAGGTGCATCATCATCATCATCAAATAAGTGGGACACGAGTGAGCAATGAATGGTGCTGAAGGATCCCATGGCATGGCTATCTGCTTTTTGCTATAATGGAGGCCCATGGCTCTAACCGCACACCCTCCAAATGCCAATATGAACCTCTGGAGGGCCTGGACCCCGTATAGGGAGACTAAACCCAAGATGAAGACCTACCTGCAATCTTGCTTAAGATCCAATGCGTCTCCTTGCCTTCCAGTACAACAAATCACTAGTGTAATTGAGCAAATGAACTTACAAGTCATGGAACCAAGTGACCACTTCATAGTGGCATGTTCTTCCATAATGGGCTTTAGAATGTACAGGTGTCTCCAAGTTCAAAAAGGAGGTTAATCAAAGACCCTATTAAGTGGTTTCAACCTCTAAGGGAGAAACAGGTCCATGCTACATCCATCATATGGCAAGTGTCATGTGATATAATGATGGAACGGAGTGGGGCATCAAGGGAAGGCTCCAAGCCACATGCCATGGTACAAGGGTAGCTATAATGAGGGAGGCCCACACTTGGGTGTATAGATGTAGGAGGGAGCAATTGTGGTACATGAGATACCTTGGCCTTTGTTTACCCTTCTTCATATGTCTTTTGCCTTTTATCGATTTTTCTTTTATAACTACTCGGGACTTTAAGGGATGAGAGCATGATGCAAACGATATGGCAGTGAATACCCTCTTTAAGGTTGGACATTTTATCCCCTGCTAGGGGTTGGGACAATCATGGGTTCCTCAGTGATGCAGGGGGCCAATATCGGTGCCCTAGGAACCAAGATGATGGCCATGATGATAGGGGTAGAGCTCATGTTGGTTTTTGCCCACGTGTTAAATTTGTATGTCCCGGCCATCTTTTGTATTTTATGGTACATTTCTTGTTGACAGTGGTCAAATTATGCTTTTTACTTCCTTTTTAGCTGCATCAACCTCTGCGGCATCGTTCTAGGCCTGACCCAAAGTGTGGACAAGGGGAGGGGGAGGCTAACTCCTTGTGGATCCAATGGACAAATGTGGACCCAGATGGGAAATATGTGAAAAGGGTTTATAATGAGCGAAGGGGAGTGATGTATGTGATGTCAGGAAGCGGGACCACGCAACCAAAATCAAGGTTTCCCATGTAGTGCCACTCCTAAAGCTAGTAGCTAATAGAGGAGATCCCATGGGACTAGGATACAAGGTTAACCACCAAGTTGGACAAGGGGACAAGAGTACAGACCAAGCCCATTCTTTCCGTCGAATCCCCCCACTAATCCATGCCCATAAGTGTCCATAATAAGTAAAACAAAAATACCCAACTACATAATGAAAGCCATACCTTCAGGGTTGGAAGGCCCACCTTCAAACATACGATCATGACAGATGGGCAAGGGTGCATAATGGTTGGCTCAGGTGGCAGAGATGGTGGCACATCGAGCAATCTAGGGGTTGCAAGGGGCTACTGGCTACTGGCTAAAGATAATCTAGGAGAAAATTTTCACCTATGGGTGTCACCCGCATGTGGCGGGTAACATCTGGCTCCATCCAGGACATGATCTCTCAGTACAGTGCATGAACATACTCGAACAGAGAGGTCATGTGAACACCAACAATTTTTGGGATCGTAGACCTTTCACCAGCAAGTCAAATACTAACCACATGGGGAAGCATGTTTTTGCGACGTCTTATGATCACCCATGCTTTTGCTAGGCCATAAAAATCAACAGAAAATAAAATATTAAAGTCTAAATGCAATTCTAATCTAAATGCAACTACTCTAGTATGATAAAATGAGTATGATGCTAGTTCTAATTAGGAGATCAGCATGCAATGCATCCTACTCTAACATGCATATAATACAATATCAACTATCAAGGAAAGGGGTGATACGACTTAATTTGACCAGTTGTGGCCAAAGTTCATCATCAAGTCTAGCAATGTAATAGTAATCCTCACTGACCTTCCCATGAATCTTGACAGGAATAGGGTTCTTGTCAACCAGCATAATGTCCCCAACTTTAAACTTATTTTTAGGCTTCCACTTCTTACTTTGCTTTTGATTTGTCCTTTTAAGGATGTGGACTTCTTGAGAGGAAAGGATGGGGGATGGTTTCTCAACCTCAGGGACCTTGTAATATGGAATTGAGCTCGGTTTTACCACATGAGTTGTGTTGTCGCCGGATTGTACAGGCATTGTGACAACGCTCAGGGCGGGGGTTGTCACTCTAATCCCCGCCCACTTTGTTCTAATTGTCTCCCAACAGTAGGCTATGGAGGGTAGTCCCTATGAAATGAGATGAAACACGGATGAGTGGCCTAGCCAATTGGTTAAATTCAAGCGAGATTATTAATTATATTAGATTTTAAAGTATCAGACCAATGCCTTAATGGAGTCACAAATTCTTGATTATAGTAAATTGGAACCAAATGATCAGATGCACACTCGCTGCTTAAGATGATTGACTAACCTAAATGATATGCAAACCTATGACCGATGTGTGATGCAGCGATCCTGGTTATTTTTAGTTAAATGCCTAATCTAAATGTAACCTTCCCTTAACTATTTTGAAGTTGGGCTCCAAGGTAGGTTGTGGGAAGGAGGCCAACAGAAAGCAGGCTATGGCTTGATTAACGATACATTTTGTTGTGCTCCTATCACTTGGTGCCTCCGGCGCTGTAGAGAGTGTGGCTCTGACGACTGCAAGGTCATTGTATTAACCACTGAAGAGTTGTCGAGGCCCCTCAAGCTAAGTGAGAAGGGTTGCCCTATGTTTCTATCAACCTAGCTTATGCTAGGAGGTAAATTATTAGTGCAATCTAGATCTAGTATGCTTATGCAAGAGATTATGAGTGAGATTTGTCTTGAGTTAAGATTGTTTGAGTTATTTAAGTACTTAGTGAGAATCTTCTTATAGCAAGAGTACTTAACAATATTAAAATGACAATCCTTAAACAAGACAGATGCTTAGAGATACAAGTGTAAACTTCAACAATATTCCACAAGATGCCAAATAACCAATGAACTTAAGATGTCAAACTTCTTAAGATTATAACAATTATCCAATTAGATGCCACAAGATCAAAGACTTAGAACTTATGAAAGAGTGCAAAGTTAGACAACCAAGATGAGATAAGTCAATTTCAAATTTATGACAATTTATATCAGCAATAATAATTCAGAAATTTCAGACTTTATCAATGTTATGACAGCAATGAGAAACTACCTCAAACCATGAAATTTTCTCAACACATGAAATATAAAAATTTCCAATGACCAACAAATGTAACTTAACTTGTTTAGCCCACTTTGTGATGATGTATTCAGTGATATTTCAGATCTGAAACATTTATTACAGCAGCAAGTAAATGACAAATCAGCAAGCTAAAGATGCCAAAGATAGATGGTCAATATGCCCAAAAATAGCAAAAATGAACTGAAACTTGAAAAAATCAATTTTTAGGGCTTTTACGGGGTGTGATTCAATAAATTTCAGAACTGATATATTTATTACAGTAGTGAATTAATCACAGATCAGCAAGCTAGTGATAATGGAGATGATGCCAAGATCTGAATTTTGTAGTTATGCAGTAAATTCTAGCAAGCTTTAAAGTTAGATCTAGGCCAAATTCAAGATGCCCAAGTGGCCAAAACTTTTGAAATTTTAGATTTTACAATTCTAAGTGATTTTGACCATTTAAAATGTGATTTTAGGGCTTAAAGATTATTGATTTGACTGTTGTAGTAAAACTGAAGCAAAACAAGGGTTTAGAGGTCAAACCCTAGGCCTAAGGCCTTGAAGATCACATGGTTGAAATTCATTGAAACTTTGGAATCAAGTTTCCGCTTAAAAAATATGAATTTTGAGACCTTAAACCTGCAAAACCACCAAGTTTTAGCCTTTAAAATTCATATTAGGGTTTCAGGTCAAGTTAGGGCAGAAAATGGCTAAGGAAGGCCAACGTTTGGGGATAAGGAGGCTGAGATGATAGATCGGGGGCAGAAAAGGCAAGAGGAGGCCGGAAAAGTGCAACGCTGGAGGAAGAAAGCCCATAAAGGCTTGACATTGGGGTTTTGGAAGGCAAACTAGGGCCAAAAGGAGGACAACCTGCCTAAAGGGCAGTGGTTTGGGCAAGACAAGGGCAGTTGTGTGGCCTAGAAGGGGAGACACTGGCCTCCCAAGGCTACGGCTTGCCCTAAAGGGGCAGAAAGATGATGCAAAGACCAAGGAAGGCTAATGCAGGCCAAGGAAGGGAGACGTTGGGCTTGGAGGGGGCAAATCTGGTCCCAAGAAGGCCAAAAATTGAAAACCCTTGTTTCAAAAAAAAATTCTTCTTCCGGATCTGAATTTTGCCATCAAATCTTCAATGAAAGTTCCTGCAAAATTCTCAAGAGGCTAGATCTTACCCTTAAAAGCCTAGATTTAGCTCTTCCTTCACTTGATCCCTTGATCCAACCTGCGAAAAATAGAAATACAACACTCAAACCCCAAATATATACAAAATCAATTTAAAAACCCCAACCCAAGTTAGAAGAATAATTTACAAATAAAATTACAAAATTATTTTACAAAAATATACATGGTTTTAAAATAGATTTTGAGACAAAAAAAAAATTATGATATTTTTTCCTTGAAAGAATGGCTAAAACGCTTCAGAAAATTTATGCTCAATATAGCCCTAGAGAAAATTCAATCCACCATATAAAAACTAAGGAGCTAAGCAAAGTAACCCTTATCCACAATCTGTGAACTTGGAGAACAAGGATAAATACTTGCAAACACTATGTATTATCTCAAAATAATAATATGAAGCACGGACGATGGCGACTCTGAAGTCTCTGGCATTCTGCGCGCATCCCTGATCCGACCTCCTCTGCGCCCCTGTGCCTGGCAGCTTCGCTGCTAGGCCCGAGCCTTTCTTCTGCTGACTCCCCTTCGCCCCTGGGCCTCCTGCCCCCCTCGCACCGGGGCCTTCCCCGGTTCCTCTTGAGATCTCCGATCTCCTCCAATGCCCGAAATGGAACCCCCGCCTCCGGACCCTGAGGATCTTGAAAAATCTTTTGCCTCCCTTATTCCTGAGCCTGCAGCAGGAAGAATCCGCCCCACAGCTTCTAAGTTCATCAAGAAGCTAGATGAAATCCCGGAAGTCTCGCTTCCTCCTTCCCTCCCGAGGAGAGCAGCAGTCGCCTTAGCAGAACGAGGCCTGGTCGGACAGTTCACGGGACTGTGGCCCTCCCCCCGATCAGTTCAGAGATGGGTCGAGAGAAACTGGAACTCGATGGTGCAAGGGAAAATAGCAATCAGGTTCTGCGGCAGAGGATTCTACACCTTTCTTTTCGAATCAATGGAGGATCGGAACCTCATCTTCAGAAACGGCCCTTATTTCATGGACTCTCGGGGCCTTTACTTAAACAGATGGACCCCAGACTTCGATCCGGAGATGGACGTCCCCAACGCTGTCCCCGTTTGGGTTCGTCTGCCCCATTTGCCGCTTCACTGCTGGGGGGACGAGTCAGTCAAAGCCATAGGGAACGCTGTCGGTAAATATATCGACAGATCTGAACCGAAGGAGAACATGCATGCCTGCGCACGGATATGTGTCGAAGTAGATCTGGGGAAGGGACTGCCGGAAGCAATCAAACTCAAGGTCGACCAATGGACGCACATACAGCAAGTGGACTACGAGCAGCTACCTTTCAAGTGCAAGGTATGTCACGAATATGGGCATTTTGCCAATAGGTGTAGTAAATCTAAAGCAAATGTATCTGAAGGCACTGTTGAAGCCCCTGAAGAAACATGGGAGCATGTTAAAAAGAAAAAATCAAACCCCCCACCTGGACCATCCTCAAAGAACTCCCATGAAAACCCCTTCCTCCCTTCCCAACCCTCTGGATCTGGCCCCTCCTTCCCCTCCTCCTCCAACCCTTTCGAAACCCTGTCCGCAGAGGACCCCCCATCCCCCCCCCCTCCCCACGAGGCCCCACTGTAACCCCTTCCTCTATCTCCCTCCCCCCCCACCCCTCCCCCCCCCAACAGTTGAAAGAATCTTAACCAGGAACAAAACAAAGGAAAACAACCTCTCCACTGATCCCCCCAGAAAAGTTGGAAGGAAGTCTAACAAAGAGATTAGGGATGAAAATGCAGCAAAAGAAATGGCTACCGGAATGCAACAACCAATGGACACATACCTTGATAAAACCAAAGGAAGCGGAGAAAAAATGAAAGAGAAAAGCGGGGCTCACAACAAACAAGGTAAATGATGATTTTGGTCTCCTGGAATTGTAGGGGGATGGGCTCCTCCCTAAAAGCAAATGCAGTCCGAGACCTACTCAAATCTGAACATCCAGACCTTCTCCTTCTCCAGGAGACCAAAATCACGGAACAGGAATTCCAAAATCACATAAAAAAAAGCAGAAGCTACGCAGGTATAGCAATAAGTGCAGCTGGTGCCTCAGGAGGCATAGGGACAATATGGGACAAAAACAAATGGGAACTAAAACACCAAAAGCCATTCAGATGGTGGATAAGATCAGACATGCAGAACATAGCCACGAAAGAAGAATACTCAATATACAACATCTATGCTCCCAATCATTATAGAGACAAAGCATCATGTTGGGATTCAATAACCTCAGATCTCTTGACTGTTCAGGGAAGGAACATCTTCCTGGGGGGAGATCTAAATCTTATAAGGAATGCTGATGAGAAGCTGGGAGGAAACTTCTATGCTGATCCTTCAAGGGACTCATTAGAAGAAATAATACAAACTCATAACTTAGTGGACATACCTCCGCAAAACGGGAGATTCACTTGGTCCAACAAAAGAACTGGCAACAACAATATAAAAGAGAGATTAGACCGAATCCTCGCCCAAGAAAGAACAGTGGCAAGATTTCCAAGTATTCAAAGCAAAATCATCCAAGGATACATCTCAGACCACAAACCAGTAGCTCTGATCTTAGATAAAGGGAAGAACATGGGCCCTCTTCCCTTCAAATATAACAAGGCTTGGGACAGTAAAGAAGATTTCAAAAACATGATTAAGGAGCAATGGGCAAAGGAAATAATTGGTTCCCCCCACTACATCTGGGAAGCAAAGCTCAAATCTCTCAGGACTGTCATTAAGCAATGGGCAAGAAATTATGCTGCAGAGGAAAGCAAAGCAAGAACAGGCCTTCAAGCAAAGTTGGAGCAATGGAGCCAGGAAAAAGAAAGAGCGCAGTACACAGAGGAAGATCAGGTCAAAGAGAACGAATTGTACAAAGAACTGTATCAGCAGAATAGGAAGGATGAAGAAGAGCAAAGGCAAAAGTCTCGCTGTCTTTGGCTCAAAGCCGGAGACAAAAACACTTCATTTTTTCATAACAGCCTTAAGATAAGGAGGGCAGGGAATCATATAGATAGAATAATGATCGAGGGAAGCGAACTCAGAGAGCAAGAGGAAATAAAGGAGGCAGCGTCCAGGCACTTCTGCGCTCTCCTTACTGCAGATCCTCAACCCACCGATCATTCAGATTTTCTCAACATAATAGAAAACAAAATATCAGCAGCACAAAACACTGAATTAGACAAAGAAATCACGACAGAGGAAATCGAGTGGTCAATCTTCAGCATGGCTCAGGACAAGGCACCGGGCCCTGATGGGTTCACTGTGGCTTTTTACAGAAACCATTGGGAAATCATCAAAAAGGATTACATCAGAATGGCAAAGAACTTCTTCTCGAAATGCAAAATGGGAAGCAGCATCAAATCATCTTACTTAGCTCTCATCCCCAAAGATCCCAATCCCCAATCCTTTGACCGATTCCGCCCAATCTCCTTATGCAATGTCTCTTATAAAATCATCACCAAAATATTAGCTAACAGGTTAAAAAAGCTTCTCCCCTCCCTCATCTCTGAGAACCAAGGAGGCTTTGTGCCCAGAAGACAAATAACGGACAATGTTATTCTTATTCAGGAGGCAATACACAGCAGCATAAACAGAAATGAAAAGGGTATGATCATTAAACTAGATATGGCGAACGCCTTTGACAGAGTCAACCACCAATTCCTCAAGGCAGTTCTTGGGAAATTCGGCATTTCTGAGATCTTCATCAGCAGGATTATGGAGTGTATTTCATTCACCTGGACAGCCCCTCTCATTAATGGCAGGCCAAGTAACTCTTTCAGAAGCTCAAGGGGCCTGAGACAAGGATGCCCTCTCTCCCCCTTCCTCTACATCATCATGGCCGAAACTCTAAGTATACACCTGGAAAATCTACGAAGGCTAAAGGAAATCACAGGTATAAGCATAGTAAGGGGAACCAAGGGGATAAACCACTCTCTCTTTGCGGACGATACCCTGCTAATAGGAGGAGCTTCCAGTCTTATGGCTAGAAGGTTCAAGAAAACGCTTGAGCTCTTCCTTCAAGTATCTGGAGGCAAGCTCAACAATAATAAATGCATGATATACACCTGGAACCTCCCCAGGCATATTATCCAGAGAATCTCCACAATCTTGGACATCCCTGCCCAAAGGAACTGGACCCACTTCATGTACCTGGGATTACCTCTAGCTAAGGAGCCGGTCAAAACTGAAATTTGGGTCAAACTAATAGAGAAGCTGAGAGGGAAGCTTCAGAGCTGGGGGGTGTCCTGGCTTAACTTGGCTGGAAGAACAACTCTTATCAAAGCCATCCTCTCAGCCCTTCCAATTTACCAGTTTGCAACCACTCTTGCCCCTGCCAGCATTCATAAGCATATGGAATTAATCATTAGGAGCTTCTTGTGGCAAGGTGGAAGGCAGGATTCCAAAAAGTTCAGCCTGGTAAGGTGGGATCAGGTCATCTTACCCTTCGAAAAAGGAGGGCTGGGAATTCGAATTCCAAGATTAGCCAACATGGCAATGGGCTTTAAGCTGATCTGGAGAATTCTCAACGAAAAAGGAGCCTGGTGGACAGAGGTCATCAAAAGGAAATATCTGAACGGGGCCAACTCCAACATCCTTTCAGAAATCATCATTGACAGGCAAAGCACCCCAGTCTGGAAACTTATTAAAAAAACTCTCCCTCATTTCAAAACCTGTATCTCAAGAGTCCCGGGCAATGGCAGAGACATCAACATCTGGACAGATAGAATAATGGGCACAGAAGCAAGGGAAGCTCTCCCAAATTTTAGGCCCCTTCATGGGTGGATGGAAAGGAAAAATCTCAGGACCCTTTATGACATCTCTACTTGGGATCGAAACAGATGGCTAGGCTGGAAGTCCCTTCCCCTTCCTAACAATCTAATGAATTTGTGGACCGATCTTAAGATAACCCTCACAGGCTCAGCTCCCCTCAACAGCATGTCTGAGGATAAATATGTCTGGGACCCCAATGGTGGCAGCTACACTGTCAAAGAGGGATACAAATTCCTCCAAAACGCCTCAGCAACAAACAACTGGCCTCTTCACAAGGTGGCATGGAAACCTGAATGTCTCCCAAAGGTCAAATTCTTCAATTGGACCCTCCTTAAAAGCAAAATCCTCACAGCGGAAAATCTAAGGAAGAAGGGTATCCTTGGCCCCTCAATCTGCTGCCTATGTAGAGCAGCGGAAGAAAATAGCAACCATCTCTTTCTAGAGTGCCCCTTCGCTCAGAACTGCTGGAAGCTCATCACTAGCCCGCTAATGATTGGTGATCTTCCCAATCAGGTCACCCTCCTCCAAAAAAATTGGGAGAATAGATATCCTTATCCCAAAAAAAGCAAGACCCTGGCTAAAAGGCTGTGGAATAGCATTCCCCCAAACCTTTGCTGGCAAATTTGGAACGCCAGAAACAAAAGCATCTTCAACAACAAGAAACCCAGCATCTCCAGCACCCTTGCAAAAACAATTGCCCTCATCTCCGAGACCATTGGTGCGAATGGAATAGACCAAGCAGACCATGAACCTGGGGACCCAAGAGAAATGGAATGGATGAGCAAATTCAGCTATGAAGCAAGGATTCAAAAAACTGTAAGCACAGGAAAGAAAAAAACTGATTGGAAGTTGAGAGGAACCAAAGAGGAAATAAGAGAATGGATTCAAAATCAAAAAAGGCCTTCCCTTCAATTCGACGGGGCCTCAAAAAATAATCCGGGCCAAGCAGGTGCAGGAGGCGTCATCAAAGACCTTCAAGGGAAAACCATCGTGACATACGAGTGGGGATTGGGCACAATGTCCAACAACAAGGCTGAGGCATATAGCCTCCTCCTGGGAACCTCCATAGTGAGGAAACTCGGCCTTCAGAACCTGCTAATAATAGGCGACTCAGCTATCATCATAGCAGCTATGGTCTCAGGAAGGGATTTCAAACAAATGGCCTTAAACAACATCAAATCCAGGATTATGGACAACATCAGAGCAATAAATGGGGCCACCCTCAAACACGTCCTAAGGAGCAGCAACACAGAAGCAGATGAGCAGGCCAACAAGGCAACTAGCAGACAGACAGGTCAAGTGAGAGAAAATGATTCAGTTTATGACAAAGCCATCCCCTAACCAATCCCATCCCAACCTCTCTACTCAGAATTCGAGTCACCTCAGGCATCACTCTCCTCGAAATTTGCCCACAATCGAATCCCCTTTCCCTCTGCATTATCTCCTCGACTGCGCAAATCTGTACATCTCTGATCAAATTCGCTTCCCTGCAGTGGATCACACCTCCTATCCCTGCCCCGACATGGATCTTCAATCATTCCCTACAGCCATTCACTGGCTCTGCGCATCGGACCATCACCTCCGTATCCTCACCGCTCGCTGCAAGATCCTTTCTTGGGATCACAGTCATTTCAAGAGTCGACCCTCCCAACACTGGTGCATGCACCCGAGAAACCTCCTCTCTCTTATAAATCGCAGCTCGGGCCTCATCGTTTCTTCATCTATCAGTGTTGCAAGAGCTCTGGACGGCGCCTTCTCCAAGCGTAGGCTTTTTCTTGAAGCAGCTCTCAGCCATCGGAAGCTCGGCCCTCGCTCTACGACTGCGGTAACATCAGAACTCCTTATAATTTTTTTAAAGTTTTTGCTAACTGGTGGTTTCACTGGCTGTAGCAGCGTGTCCCCTCACTTCTCTCTGCTCCCCTGTCATCCTACCCCTCCCTGTACTGCTCCGCTCCCCCCCTCTCTGTGCTTTCTTCTCCCTTATATCGCCCTCCCCCCTGGAATTTGTCCTCACCCGCTTCCTCAGCTCGTCGACATCCTCCACCAGACCAGTAAGATGGCGGATCAGCAGGACCAGCAAGGGGCTCAGGCGCAGGCCACCAATCCTTTTGAAAGGATCATCACCAACACCGACTGCTCACTTTGTCAAGCACACACGTTCATGATCAACAGATTCGTCAAGCATTTCAATGAACTCAAGGAGGATTATCAAGCAGATAGCAGATCGAAAAGGAAGAAGCTAGAGAAGCAAAAAGCAGAAATAGAGGCTTTGAAGAGCAGGTGCACTCATCTTGAGGAAGCCTTAGAGCATATCAGATCTCTCACTCAAAGTATGCAGGCGGAGGCTTCAACTAGAGCCAGTGCAAGGAAGGATCCCCTCCCCGATGACTCTGTCACTCAGAAACTTCCCTAGGAACCATGGACTGTAAATTTTGTTGGCTTGGAGGCTCTTTTGTTCGGCAATATAGCCGTTACCTCTTTAATTTCAGTTATCGTTTATGTTGTAATGAGGAACAAGGGTCTGCGAACCCGCTTTTGATCCTCACCGCCATGACCTATCGTATCTATGTAATAGGACTCAGTCCCTGATGTTTTATAATATACAAGTAACCGATTCTGTTAAAAAAATATATATATATATAAAGCACCACATAGGAAGCCCGTAATCAATACATACCACAGATCAATGAACAAAAACACCTCGAGTTGCACCCCAAAGTCTTTTACTATAGTAGAAAAAATAGTTCCCAGCAGGACAATAGTTTACAAAATGCTTCAGCAACAATTCTAGTCAGAGATCAAGATGACTTGAGACTGAATTGAGACTCTAATTTATGGATAAATCCTCCAAATGGAAAAATAATGACTAGTTTATTTGATCCTTGTCAAAATAATCTTGGTTGTTGATAAACAATTCAAGATCTTTTAATCTTGGCCCTTGATTTTTATTTTTGAGAAATTTTCGAATTTATCATTTAATTCCATTTTAATTGGCTCAAAATTAATTATTTTGAGCTAATTTCCTCAAAAATTTGACTTTGACATAACCACCAAGGTCCAAAGGTCAAGATTTTCCTGAAATATACAATATTCTCTTGGTGGAGAACCTTTAAAAATTGACTACTTTAAGACCTACGAATTTTTCCATTTGGAAAATTTATTTTCTTAAGACAATTTAATTTGACTATAATTAATTAATTTTCTGGCTTTAGGATTTTATTTTAGTTTGCCAGAAAAATTAATTAATCTACACATGAGGGGATTTAGTTATTTTTCCAACCCTCTAATACATAAGGTTTTTCATTTACAAGACTCAAAGAGGGAATACACATTTGGCTTAAACCTTCAAGACACATAACCATCTGTGACACAATATGATCTAGTAAACCAAGTGATTTGTAATAAAATAATTAAGCCAACTAACTTAAATTATTCCCAAACCACTTTTACATCAAACTCGACTAAAAACACTAGGATTGACCTAATAATTCGATAATAAATTTCACCCTAGCTTTGGGGTTTAAGCTGGAGTGAAAAAATCTTCTTATTAGCCATGTCTAGAAACACAGGTAATCAGCGAGGTTAAAAAGACCTCCTATGATGCAATTTGTCATCAAATTATAGGCTTACCTAGGTTGTTACATAGACTCCAGGTTTTACTAGGATCATTTACAATATATAACTTGCAGAATGAGACGACCATGACACATGGACTGCTGATATGTGATCTGATCCTTGTTGAAAAAGTTGGTACTTTCGCTTCCTTGGAACTTTGGCAATTTGAGTGTAACAAGTTGGATATGAAGGTTCTTTATAAAGAATGAAGGGGATGTCGTCAAATTGGGGTATGGTGACATAAGATAAATCCATTTGAATTTTACCACCTACCATAGCACCCCATTTCCTAGACTGTGAAAAATCCTAAATTGAAATCCTATTGCAGCAATTGGAATTTATTTTTCTAATTGTTGATTATTTTAACAATTTATTTGCTACAGCAAATGTCAAATAAATCACATTGCAACCTTCAGAAATAAAATTGCGGACATAATAGCATTGGAAACTGAGAAAATCTAGCACACACACGCACGCACACATAAAAATGACACCGTTATTTTTGGACAAATGTCCCCAGAAAACACCCGACCTGGGAAAATCAGTGCAACAGTTGAGAGTTTTTATTATTAAGCGGCAGTGAAATCTAAGTACAATAATCTAGATGTTGAATTTGGCAATCCTACAGAGAAAAATGCTGACAAAAATCTAGTGAGGATTTTTCCTCACCTCACAACCAAATTCCGCACTCAAGACTGGCCTCTGAAACCCTCTACGAATTGCCCTGCGTCACCCTCTGCGTGGGCTCTGCGCAAGCTCTAATTCGTATAGCCTGGATCTCAATCTGAGTTGCTTCTTCTGTTTGCCACTGACTCTGGAAATGCTTCTCCCGACCTCTGCAAAATTCTTCTGCCACCGGAACACTTATACAACTTCCTAAATCTACAAATCGAACTGCCTTTAGAGGCTACTGCGCAGTCCGTGCATCAGCCTCATTGTGGTTCTTCTGCCTCTCTACAAATGCACTCACTAGATCTGGAAATCTTCCTCCAACCTCACTGTCCCTACCCCTCACTGTCTCTACTTCCTCACTAAAGCTCGAACTCTCCAACAACTGACTGTTACTACTCTGGTAAATCGAATTCTCCAAGTGATATGGTGTGTCTTCTCCAAGTGCCCATCGACTTCCTCTTATAATCCATTGTTGGAGCACCAATAGCAAAGATTAAAACTTAATCAATGGCTAGGATCATCTTGGAGTCAATCTGTGTGAGTTTCTAAATGAAAGTTTTGACTTAGGAAATATTTTAAAATCGACTAATAATCTAATTAAGCCATCTATATGTGGAATTTCCATAAAAGATTTCTGGGTTTTGGAGATCTCATGTATTCTAGCCTCTCCACCAAATTTCGTGGCTAAAACACATCCAATGCTACTGAAACTAACACTCCCTCTTAGTGAGGATTGTGTTCTCTCTCTAGTGCTGCACATCCTGCCACAACACCATGTCTCTATATCACCTCTGTCACATTGCTGATGTCTGGCTGTTGTTGCCCACCAACTATTGCGCAAATTTGATGTTGCATCTATGTTGCTACTGACACTATTATATTGTTGCCAACACTACATCTGCGCTGCAACTCCCTCTCATTTGTTGCTGCTACAACTGCAACTACTACAACTAAGAAGCATCCAAAATACTGAATCAATTGTGTTCAGTATGATGCATTTGTCTCCCGAGTCTCTGACTGCTACTAGCATCTGCACTGTCACTGAAGAATCTGTGTTGCTTCCAACTCTGCACTGAGCCACCTGCTCTGCTGTCAACACTGCACTGCGCTCCTCAGCATCTGACTACTACTAGTCTGCAACTGTCACTCTGGTACTGATTGCATCAACTGCCACTGATCCATCCTGCTACTGAATATTGTGGGCCCCCGTAACCAAGTAATGATCCATGAGGTGGAGTCCTGAAGGACCCTTCCCAATATTTGTAGCTCTCTAGGGCAACATCACCAAATCACCCCACCTCTCTCCTAGAGGTATGGCTGCAAACATAGCAAAATATGATCTACTCATACTGTTGTTGCTATTGCTTTGTTGATGCTTCCGCACTGCTGCTGCAACAACTGTAATAATGTGTCTCATCTCCCCAGATCCTGAAGCGCTAGCTTACATAGAGTTTCTCCCTCTGAAGCTACACTCCTTCTAAGTCTCGATCTCCTTATGGGAAATCTCTCTGCTCCCTCTTGGCAACTCGCATTGTCATCCTGCACTGGAAACTACACTGCGTAGTTCTGCGCTAGGAATCTTCTGGCTGGAACTACACCTGCATCCTGCAACTGGGCAATTCACACTACCTATATGATTGCATCTAGCTCTACAATTGTCTCACATGTACTGACTGCAACTAAATTTGCAGTTGTCATCTATATGATTGACAGCGCTTGTTGACACTGAGCATGCTACTATGATACTGTGCGCCCCTGTAGCAAGGGTGATGGTCCCGCTGCAACAACTGGAACTGATCTAATTGATCTCCTTGTTGCAACTGCGTTGGACCCTGCCCATCTAGCACATTGGAGTCTCATACTGCTCCACCTAGATATGGTGTCCCACTATCTCCTATCGAGCCTAGTCCCTGGATGGGAACCTTCCTTTCTTTGCAACTCGCACTAGACAACTCACATTTACTCCGGCACCTGTCTTCGACAACTAGACGTCGATCTACTGCCTTGATCTGCATTTTGGCTAACTCGTACGACCTCCTCTGGCAATCTCATACGACCATCTCTAGAAAGCTGACTGCGAAACTCAAATAACTAGAGAATTAAACAGAAATCTCCTCCCTTTCCTGCTCAACTACCAACTCTGAAACTCGCACTCCCTCCTAGAATGCACAGAACTACTGCTGACTACCTAGCTCTACCTTCAATTGTTCTCTGGGACTACTCGCTCAACCTTTCCGAATATCCTTCTCCGAAAACTGGCACACAAACTGCAATCCCAACAACTTGAACTGGCTGCTTTGGCAAACCCGCACTGCCTGCTGCAACTAGAAATCTAGGATCTCCTCCAGAAAACTGGATCTCGAAACCCTCTGAGAAATCTGGAAATTCCTCTCTCTATGTGTGCTTTCTCTTTTCACCTGAGACAAATTCTGCTACTGCAACTGCTGCAAAACCCTCTATGTCCATCCAGAAATCTACTTAGCGAAAATCTGAGTTGCAGTGGCTCCCTCTGACTGTTGGAATTACAATCCTAGTCAATTCAACTTTTCTGCAACATTGCAACTGAGAATTGAATTCATACCCCAACAACTCAGCCTGCCTGTCAAGGAACTGTGTTATCTTAAGAATTTCGGTTTGTTGCTCCCACTGAGCAGCGAAATTCTCTTCTTCGTTTCTGAGCTTCCCGACTGATCACTCTCGCTCTGATACCATGTGAAAATTCCAAAACTAAAATCCTATTACAGCAATTGGAATTCATTTTTCTAATTGTTAATTATTTTAACAATTTATTTGCTACATCAAATATCAAATAAATCACACTGCAACCTTCACAAATAAAACTACAAAAATAATAGCACTAGAAACTGAGAAAATCTAGCACACACACACACACATAAAATGACACCGTTATTTTTGGACAAATGTCCCCGGAAAAAACCAACTTGGCAAAACATGTGCAACAGTTGAGGGTTTTTATTATTAAGCGGCAGTGAAATCTGAGTACAAGAATCTGGATGTCGAATCTGGTAATCCTACAGAGAAAAATACTAACAAAAATGGACAAAAGCCACATTCAACATGAAAATATACCACAAAATGCAAAAGATGGTCAGGACAAACACATTTAACACGTGGACAAAAGTCAATACATGAGCTCTACCACATTATCATGGCCATCACCCTAGTTCCTATAGGTCCTAGATGAGCCTCCTTTATCATTCAGGAACCCATGATTGTCCCAACCCCTGGTGGACGATGAACCGCCCTACCTTAAATGGGGAATGCACTGTTATACCTTACACATCATGCTCTTATCCCTTGAGCCCTAAGCAGTTAATCAATGAAAAATCATAAAAGGAAAAAGGCATATAAAGAAGGGTGGAAAAATCAAGGTTAGCGCACCTCATGCACCACGATTGCTCCCTCCTATACATTATATACCCAAGTGTGGGCTTCCCTTTTACTAGCTACCCTTGTACCCCAACATGTGGCTAAGGCTGCCCCTTTCATTCCCTACTCCATTCATCTCTTTACATGCCAACACCCTTTGAAGGATGTACCTTGGACATACTATCCCCTTTAAAGGTAGAAACCACCTAATAGGGTACTTGGTTAACCCCATTTGGAGCTTGGAGACATTCGCACAAGCTAAAGCCCACTATGGAAGATCATGCCATTATGAAGTGCCCACCTATTGTCCATGGTTTGTAAGCTCTTTAACTCAATTTCCTTAAATGACTTGTTGTACTGGAATGCTAGGGGACGCATTGGATCTTATGCAGGATTGCAGATGGTCTCCATTTTGGGTTTGGTTTTCCTATACGGGGTCCTAACCCTCTAGAGGGCTACATTAGCACAAGTAGGGTGTATGTGGAGAACCATGGGCCTCCACAATAGTAGACAGCAATTCATGGATCCCCAGAGATGTTCAAAGGTTGCTTGAGATTCACCTATTGGACGAGGTCACGTGGTTCACCATGCCCAGCCGGCCCCACAGTTGTACCATGCACTTGGCAAATGACCCAAGACTTGTACACTGATGTGGTGTCACTTACACCATCATCTGAGCCCTTACAAATGGTCTACAGGCATCTTCGATCTACTTAGAGACCCATGAAGTTACCTGTGTGCCCTCACACCCATTAGGAGCACAACAGGTTTATTATTTGGAGAACAGGGGGCCAGCCCCTTGTCCACTACTTTTGGGAGTCCTATTCATCATTGTGGCACTTATGGACTTCATCGGGTTTCTTAGAAGGCCCAATGACATGTATTATTTGATCATTCAACCTCTTGAGAGGCTTATTCTTTTGTTTATGAGCTAATTTGGTGGGCTTGTCACCAAAAATTAGTTGTTTTGCACATTATTTTATTCTAGGGGCTAATGTAGGCCGAAATAGCTAAAACGAACTCATTAGAAGTGTATAAATAGAAGTGATGAGGATTCATTTGAGCATCATCACTTCGATTTGGAACTTGGAAGACGAATTTTTGGAGCATGGAATGAATTTTGATGTTTGGATTATTTGCTCATGTCTTGGAGCTTCTTGAATGGAAAATTTTAGATCGTTGTACAACTTAATGTTATTCTTTCTTTCTATTTTTGTCACATACATTGTTGCTAGGATTTCGCTATACTAGGGCTTATTTGTTGCATCTCTTTATGAAAAGTTGTGGAAATTTTGTTTCTGGATAGTGAATGCTTCATGTGTGGCCCATGTATAGTGAATGAATGTTCCTATGGATGTTTCATCACTGAAATTCATCTTGATAGGCCCTCTATCTTGCTAAACGAAGTATAAAGTCTTTGAAGTTGCTTTTGTTGTTGCCCTAGTGCTAAGCGAAGTTGTCTTTGAGGCCTCCTTGACCTAGAAAATTCAAAGGTCCATAGTCATAATTCTACCTGACTCCAATCTCCCAAAAGGATTAGGCACTAGTCCACCCAAAGGTGATCACCTTAAACCTTTTTCACCCTACTCCCTCTCATTTTCTAGGCCTAGCCCATTAGGTCTCCTAGGGCATCATTTATCTTGCAAACCACCCATAAAAAGAAATCGATCTCTTGGCCCCTACTACACTGGTGTGTCTCCTAGGTGCCCTCCAATTTTGAAGAGATTCCGACGGTGGGATTTTGAGATATCCCAAGCCCTAGCCACGAGATTGAATCTTGCCCTGGGTTTCCTTAAGCTAGAAGCCTCATTTGGACCCTCACATTATCTTCCATTTAAAAAACAATCTTTGGTCCCTTTCTCCCTCCAAAATAGGTCAATCATATCATTGGTTTCTAAACCCTACCCGTGGGTCCACTTGCCCCATGTGGTCCCATACACTACCAAGGGTAATTCTTCAAGGATCACTAGCAACCCAAGCTCTCACAAGGATTTCAAGGCCTAGGAACCTCCATTATAAGATATATACCCTAAACCTAAACCTTGAAGTTCCCCTCAAGCCCTTCATCGAGAGCTTTAAACCTTGCCTCCAAAACCAAGCAAGCCACATATTTGAGCCTTTTGTGAATAGACTTCTAGGATCACTCCTCACCCTATCATTGGTCTATCCATTTTGTGATCCTCATCATAACGAGTCTCCTCCCATCGTTCAAAGTCCGTAAAGAGCAAGGAGCCTTAGCCGAGGTGACCGTGGGCTATCCCTCCATGATTGCCCTTAGCCTAGTATTAGCCCTTCAATGATCCCCTTTTAGGACCCCTACTAGTTTGAGCGATAACAGGGCCAAGAAAGGGCAATGAAGGGGGAGGAAGGCCTAATTAGGCCATTGCTAGGGAAAAGAAGGCCTATAAGGCTTGCAGCCAAGGGAAAAGAGGCAAATGGTGGGGGCCGCAAGGGTTAGAGGGCCTCCTAGGTCCACGGCAAGGCCAAAAATGGCATGTGGCTAGGAGAAGAGGGCAAAAGAGGGCAGGGGGTGGCCCCACAAGGGGTTGCAGCTAGGGGTTAAGGCCCTAAAGGGCCTGCAACCTTGAGCAAGAAGTCTCCTGAGGCTCACGGCAGGACTTAAAAGGTTGCGACTCACAAAAAGGGAGAAAAGTCTAATGCAGGGGAAGAAAAGACCATGCCTAGGACGGAAAAGGTGACAATTGGGCCATAGAGGCTTGAAAAAAAAATTAGAACCCCTGCAAACACAAAATAATTTCCACAAAATGCCAAAATTCACTTCCTTAAGGCCAGCGTCTTCCTTTCTTAGCTGAACTTTGTGCTTGTATGAGGTGTAGAGGGTAGATATTGCCTTCCTAGGCCTAGATCAGCCTCTAAAACCCCAACGATTTGCTTGAGAGAGCTAGACATCTCCCTTGGAAGGGTGAAACCCTTCAAACCCTAGCTCTAGGGCTTAATCCTCCACAAAATAGTTCGATTTCCTTTGGGGCTTGAGGATCCACCTACAAAAATGAATGAAAGAATTCCAAAACCCCAAATATATATAAAATTTTCAAAAACCCAAAAATTCCCAAGTGCTACAAAATAAAACGAGAGTTAGAAAATAATTTTACAAATGTACAATATTTACAAAATAAAATTATTAGCTCTCATTAGCAAGTTAATTCTTTGTAGCTCAGGATCAAAAAAGCAATGAGAATTTTTTAAATAAATTTTACAAATGAATAATTTCGAAAGATAGACCAGCCAAAACCCTCCTGCAAATGTCACAATGAAAGGTTAGAGCCCAAACAAAGTCGGCTCTTCACCACAGCCTGTGAACTTGGAGCCCAAGGGCTAGCAAACCTGTCAATCTCTATTTAATCTTAAGATAAACTATTAGATCATTTAGTGAATCAAATCACTTAAGATAGCTCGTACCAATAGAATTCTCTTATCACTGACAAATGAAATAAGAGTTAAATAAATTCAGCACAATATAGAAAATCAACACATAACTAGCACATACCATAGATCAATAGATAGAAGAACACTGTGAACTGAACCCCAAAGTCTTTCTATTATTAGAAAAATGTTTCCAGTAGAGAATCAGCTCAGTACATGCATTACAAAATTTCCTCATCCAAAAATGGGAAATAGAAGCTAAATGGCTTCCTTACATAGAAAAAACCCCCCCAAGTGGAAAATAACGGCTAGTTGTCTTGATCCTCGTGAAAATAATCTCGGCCGTCAAAAATAACTTGATCATCTTTTAATCTCCACCATTGAATTTTTATTTTTGACGAAAAATTCTAGTTTCTCTTAAAAACCATTTTTTATAAATGCAAAAATTAATATTTTGGATTAATTTCTTCCAAATTTTGACTTTGACTTAACCACCAAGGTCCAAGGGATCAAATTTTCTTAAAATATCCATTTTTCCCTTGGTGGAGGACCTCCAAAAATTGACTTCCTTTTGACCAACGAAATTTTTATTATTTTCCACTTAGAGAGATTAATTTCTTTATAATTATTTTTTACTCAAAGTTAATTAATTTTCTCGCTTAGGATTTTTATTTAATTTAGCCAAAAAAAAAAAATTAATTGACTCCAGTGGGGATTTAATTATTTTTCCACCCTCAAATATTTTAGCCTTGGTTTCTGATTGCGAGGGGCCATGCACTAAAATATTTGTACATCAAAATAATTACAATCTCAACCCTTAGAACGGGAAAACACTTTTAGACATAGACCTTCAAGACATTACCCAATTCAGTGACAAAGAAGAGCTAGTATGAAACCAAGTGTGCTTATAATAAAATAATTTAGCCATGGTGTCTTAATTATGAGGGACCATGCACTAAATTTCTTCCTAAACACACTTTTACATCAAACTTGATAACTAGGACTCACCTAAGACCTTGTCAACGAATTCCACCCTAGCTTCGGGGTTATCGCTGGAAGAAAAACTTTGTCAATTAGGCGTGTTGACAAACACACATAATTCAGGGAAGTTAAAAAACTTCCTAGGATGAAATCCTTTGCTAAAATCAGAGGCTTACCTAGGTGTTGTTACATAAGTAAATGGTCATACTAGCATCATTTTCAATAAACCTTGCAGAAATTGAGTTTACATTGATATATTCATGTTGATTGATTACTTTGATCTTTGAAAAATTATCTCTACTTCCTTGTACACTACTTTCTAGCACTGTTGACAAAATTGTGGTCAACATGACTTAAGTGAAATAAAATAAAAATTTAAAAGGTCGCTTAAAACAAAGTTAAGAGAGGAGTTTCTAGAATAATAATAAAATAAGATACTTCTAGAGGCTTGGAGATCTATACATCAGATCTATGAAAGAGGAGGAAGAGATCATTTGGAGGCATCTTGGAGTTGAGGTTTTCTTTCTTGTGGAGAGATTTGGAGAACCAAGAGTTCCCAACTAAAGCAATAGCCCCAAGCCGGAAACCCTCAAGTGATTCAGTGAGAGTGGGTGAGCACCCAGCTCTTCCCTTGGTGAATTCATCCAAGATTCATAAGTTGTGCTTAGCAAGTTATTTTGGTGGTTTGATTCAATGTTGCAGCGGATATCTTTTGAGGCCATTACCTCAGCCATTTCCAGTTTTTGTACCTGTTGACCACTACGTGTCAACTACCCATTAGCAGTACACCCCCTTTTTCGCAAAAGGGATAGCGTTTGAGCGACGTGTCCGTGCCTGTCATCATCAGCCCGATCATATTGTTTTGTAAACCCAGTCTGCATGTGTAAATTGTAAATAATCTTAGCAGATCTGAGTCATGTATGTAAATTGCCTAGGTGGACCTAATTTTCTAGTGATAATCTACGTTCCGGAAGGTTTTTTGTCTCACCAATCCATGATCGGCAGAGTTTTCCTTCAGCCTAACCCCAAAGCCAGAATGAATTTTGTCATTAGAATCTTAGAGGAATCCTAGTGTGTTAATCTGCTAGATTATATTTGGTCGCAGAACTGGGTGGTGTATGAGGGTCTATGTCAAATGGGTTTTCCCCCTTGAGATGTAAAATTGTAAAAGTCATGATGTAAAGTGTCTTGAGGGTTAGAAAATGTTTTAATCCCCTCATAAGTCCTAAGTCCTAGGTCCTAGGTGATTTTTCCAAAGGCTAAGTTCGAGGATCCAAAAATAAAAGATGTAAATAATAAAAAATTAAAAATAACTATAAAATAAATATATATATATATATATTAAAAAAAAATTAAGAAAATAAATAAAAATTTGAAAAATAAAATAAAATAATAATAAGTCAATTTTTTGAGTAAATAAATGCAGAATTTTAATTGTTTAATATATTAAAATGCATTTAAAAATTCGACGGATGAGATTAAAAGAAATCTTGATCCTCATCGACAGTCGAGATTAGTTTGACATGGATCACTCGAACTAGCCGTTGAGAATTTTTCCTTTAAATAGGGTGCTAGGGGTCATTTGAAATCAGATGAGATCTGAGAGTCTGGTGCTAAAGAAAGCTCTCTTGTAGTCATTTTTTGTGCAATAAAGAAAGACTTTGGGGTTGAAAATCTTGCTGGTGTTACTCTTCTGAAAGTGCTGTAAGATGTTTTATTTTTCTGCATAATTTTATTTTCAGCTATTAATTTTAGCTTGATGAAGATTGATTCACGCACAGGTATCTTGTCTGATCTCTGGGGTTTGAATGATAAGTTTAGATTCTGAAATATAATGGCAGGTATCTTCATTTGATCTGGATTTCACTATTGTTTTCTCCCTCTATGTTAATGGCTGATTTTAAGCTGTGCAGGAAATCTTAGTTTTGAGTTTACCGGGCGTTAGGGGAAGTTCTCCGCTGAACCAGTCAACTCCCGGATTGCGTTTTCTAAGAGAGCCCAGCCAGTTTTAATCCCGGGCTTATCGTCTGAAATTTTTTATGAATGCATGCAGGGTTTTTCTGAAGCATCTCACATTAAATTAAAATTCTGAAAATATTTATGTGGCATAACGAGAAATCTGGCTATTTTAGAGCCTGCAGTTTGTGAATACTGTAATTATTTAATTAGGGTTTTCAGTTTCGTTTCTTGCACATATTATTTTTGGGTTTTCTGTTCGTTGTCATTGCAGGTTGCAGGTACAGGCTTTGAGAAGTTTTTTAGGGTTTCCATCAGGGAATTTGGAGCAGGAAAGATTTAAATTTTTTTGATCAGGTTTCTGAACTGCGGGTTTGCAAACTACGTTTTCATTTTTCAATGCTACTTGGGGTTATACTGTTGCAGAAAAATTTTGAAATTTTCTTTTAAGGGATCACAGTTTTTACCGTTGCCATACCCTCTGCCATCACTCATCGCTCTCCTTTCCTTGCTGTCTTCAACCTGCAAAAATCCATACCCTTCTACGCTGGCCATTCTTTTACTAAGCCACAGTTCACACGCGGTCTCGCTCCAGCATTCCTGCGATTCCTCTTCTGCCAGCGTATTGCTCTCCCACGCATTTTTCTTTTAGCCATCACCGTTGTAACTCTTCCTACGGATCTCCCCATCGTTCTATATATCTGCAACAAAAATCTTTGTCTCAACGTTGTTCCGAGCTGCCAAAACCTGGCATCGAAACTACCCATCTTCTGGCCGGCCTGCACTGCCATTCCTGCACTATTTCCATGCTCAGCTCAAGTTTTCACCTGCAAAATGCGTGATTTCCACAGCTTCCGCCTCCAACCTGCATACTAATAGCAGCAAGCAAACAAAGAAAATCGATTTTCAGCCTCTCAAGACTGGATTGCAGCTCTAAACTACTGCATGCACCTGCAACTGCATCCAACGGCTTCATCTGCACTGCGTTCTCATCAAAATCTCCCTCGCAGTCCCTCCCGCCGTCATTCTCTGCTCCTCACGCGAATGCGTAGGTAAAGTTGAGCGTAGGTTTTTCTTTGAGTTTCATTTAGTTTAATTGTGTAATGTATAACTTTTTCGTTTTAGATTTGAATTAAAATTTGTTTTAGCTTTAGTTTAGGACATATCTTAGTTCATTTTAGATTTAGATCTATTAAATCTTTGTTTTAATTTTTAGAATTAGATTTCTTTAAAATTAGATTTAGTTTTGTTTAAATTTTGATTAAAAAAAAAGGAAGATTAAGTTTAGGTTATTTTTTGATTTTGTATATATTGGCGTGTATTTCATGAGGTTAGGATTGATGTTTTAATTTGTTTAAGTTTCATTTAGTCTAAGGTTTTAGATAGATTTTAGAAGATTTAGTTTGGTTAAATAATCATAAAAAATAAAAAGTTTCAAAAAGCATAAAAGGTCCTTTAGTTTAGCTTAGTTTTGTGATTCTAACTTTTTATTTATTTATTTATTTATTTTAGTTTTGTTTTATTTAAAAATCATAAAACTTATAAATTATAAAAAAAATGAAAAATAAAAAATAAAAAAATAATTTCTTTAGTTTTCTTTATTTAGTTTTAGAACTAAATTTTAGATTTAGATTATTTAAATATTTGAATTTTTTTTAGTTCTAGCTTATTTTCTTTTTCATTTAGTTCAGTTTAGCGTTAATAATCTTAAGTTTCATTTTAATTTTTGCTTAGTTTACTTTTGTTTAAAAAAAAATGATAAAAAATATATATATATAAAAATTAAAAAATATCTTGAAAAAGTTTAACTAAAAAATTTGAAAATTCATTTTTGGAGTCTCTTGTGATATTTATGTTCCATTCCTCTATAGCTAAATGCACTTAAATGTTTATTTAAAGTTGGCTATATAAAGGTGGTAGCTGGTCAGCATTTAAATTTTATGATCATTTAAAGCATTTAATTTTTCTTGAAGTTCAATCACTGGATCATTGTTAAGGCGTTGTACATTTGTTGAATATCTTACATCGCTTGGGTTATTTGATGGTAAATGATTGTTAATGAATTCATATTTCTCCAGTATTTGATAAATAATCATTTAATCATTAAAGGCATTGGTCCATTAATTTATAAATCAATCAAGTGTTTGAATTGCCATTGTTGTGTCTCCCAACCCAACTGGTCCACAGTTGGTCCTCCATTGTCCCATAGGGTCTACCCCCCTTAGCCGCGAGAGACGGGTTTAAACGAAGAGATCGAAGATCAGGGTGACAGCCCCCGGTCTGAGCGTTGTCGTGACAATCTGTGCAACAACAGTACCAACATTTTCTATATTAATAAAATAACATCGAGTTTTACTTCATGTGCATTTTGTCAATTTTCAATTGCAGTTCATATTTTCTTGCCTGTCGATTAATGCAAAGGTTTCAATTTGTCAAATGTGATTGTGAAATTAACGGCATAAATTCTGAAGCAAATTTTCTACAAAAAAATTATTTGGGATATTACAATGAACAATCAATAGCCTTAATCCTACACCAGCCAGCTTCTAACTGCACCTTCGACGTTGTAGTTGCTACAGAAACCTTAAGACAGTTCTTCAAGAGATCCTCCTTTGAGAAAGACAATACTTCCCAAGGTCAACAAAGTCAAATCAGAGTATTCGCTCTTCCAACAACTTGATTCTACAACTTGATCTCCTGCAATTTGTTGGAAATCACGATTGCCATTAGGCCAAAACCCCAGGTGTTAATCAACGATCGCATCACCAGAGATAAGGATCCATATAGTCTCACACATAGCTAGCAAGGATACTGCCAAAGATATGTGGGATGCTCTCTCCACGCTATATCAAGGCACTTCTGAGCAATGGAAGATGTTCTAGGAAGAAAAGATGAGATGCATTAGGATGCAGAAGGGGGAAGACATAGATCCCTTCCTCACTAGGATTCAAGGGGTCCAAGACCAGCTTGCAGTTGTTGGGGCAGCACCTCAACCAACAGAGCTAGTGAGATTGGCACTAAACAGTGTCTCTGAGGAGTGGCAAGTTTTTGTCCAAAGTGTATTGGGCAGAGACAAGCTCCCAGAATGGGACAGAATGCGGTCAGAATTGTAGCAGGAGGAGTTGAGGCGAGCTCTGTTAAAGAGTTCCATCAGTGGCAGCAGTAGCAGCGGATCAAAGGTGGTGAAGGAGGAGAATGTGTCCTTCACATCAAAGCGTCCCAGTCAAGGGCAGGGGGAACAGAGAAGGAAGAAGAAGGACCTGTCAAAGGTCAAGTGCTTCAGATGTGGTGAGCTCGGTCACTACAACATGCAATGTCCTATCAAGAAGAAGGACAAGTCAGAGAAGCAGGACCAGCAGGCAACGCCAGCTAAGATAGACAAGCTATCCTCCAAGTTGGAAGAAGACTTCACGATGTTGGCAGCCATACCTCCAGGAGTGTGGTCATGTGATTTGGAGTTGTAGCGCCAGAGAGCTACAGAGATTGGGCAAGGTCCTTAAGGAGTCCACCTCATGGATCATTACCTAGCTACAGGAGCCCATAGTATTCAGTAGCAGGATGGATCAGTGGCAGTTGATGCAATCCGTACCAGAGTGACAGTTGCAGATTAATAGTAGTCAAATGTTGGGGAGCGCAATGTAGAGTTGGCCGTAGTGTAGAGTGGCATAGTGCAGATTCCTTGGTGGACAATGTAGTCGTTAGTAGCAGTCAGGACTCGAGAGATAGATACATATACTGAACACAGTTGATTCAGTATTTTGGATGCTTTTCAATTGCAGTTGCAACAGCAACAGATGAGAGGGAGTTGCAGTGCAGATGTAGTGTTGGCAGCAGTATGGCAGTGTCAGTAGCAGCACAGATGCAGCATCAGAGTTGCGCAGTGGTTGGTGGGAAGTAGCAGTCAGACATTAGTAGCGTGACAGAGGTGATACAAAGACAGGGTGTTGTCGCAGGATGTGCAGCACTAGAGAAAGAACAAAGACCTCATTAAGAAGGAGTGTTAGTTTTTGTAGCATCGAATGTGTTTTAGCCACAAAATTTGGTGGAGAGGCTAGAATACAAGAGATCTCCAAAACCCGAAAATAGTTTATGGAAATTCCACCTGGAGATGGCTTAATTAGATTATTAACCAATTTTTAAAAATTTCCCAAGTCTAAACTTAGGGAATATGGTTAATTAATCATAATTAATTAAGTCAAGGTGCGAACCATCTAGAAATTCACATGGAACGACTTCAAGATTATCCTAGCCCTTGATTAAGATTTAATCTTGTCCATTGAAGACCCAACAAAGGATTATAAGAAGAAGTAGATGGGCACTTGGAGAATACACACCAGAACACCAAAAGTTTGATTTCCTTGGGAGATTGATTTCTAGAGTACCAGCGGTCAGTTGCCGAAAACGCAGAGATCGAAGCAGTAAGTGAGGGGCATGGACAGTGAGTCCGAAGGAGATTTTCCAGATGCGGAGAGTCAGCTACAGGAGGGTCGAGTTTCCTCAATGAGGCTACGCAAAGGCAGAGCAGAAACTTCAAAGGCAGCAGTTCGATTTGGCAAGCAGAGCATACCAGTGACTGCACAGGCTTGACGCAAGGATTTCGTGGAGCCCATTCAGAGCCAGTTTCAGAGATGGATCAATGCCGGGTGAGACAAAATTTGTCTCACTAATATTTGTGGTTAGTTTCTCCTGTATGGATTCCCAGTTTGTGCATCCAGATTGTACTCAGATTTTCACTGTTGCATAATAATAAAAACCTTCACTGTTGCACCAGTTTTCCCAAGTTGGGTTTTTCTGGGGACTTTTGTCCAAAAACAACAGTGTCATTTTTATTTTGTGTGTGCTAGTATTTTCTCAGTTTCCAGCACTATTATTTCCGCAGTATTTTATTTGTGAAGGTTGTTATGTGATTTATTTGATATTTGTCGTAGCAAATAAATTGTTAAAATAATTAACAATCAAATAAATAAATTCCAGTTGTTGCAATAGGATTCCAGTTTTGAGATTTTCACAATGTTCCCAATTTTTTGCATGCAAAATCACTCAGAGATTTGATCATTTTTTATAATATTAAAAATGGGAAAATATTATTTTGTGAGAAAAGACAAATTATTATTTTAATGGAATGGTGGCAAAATAATATTTTATTAAAGGAAGAAGACAAATCATTATTTTAATGGAATGGCGGAAAAATAATATTTTATTGGAGAAGGGAGACATTATTATCTTATTGGAATGGCAGCAAATTATTAATTTATTTAAATGGCGGCAAAAAGTGGAAAATGGCCCCCACGAATAAAATAATAGGAAAAAGGATAATCTAGAAGCTAGAGGGAGGCTCCATGAAGAATTATAAAAGGAGGAGGAACTCAATGGCAACTCATCCTATTCCTATCTATCTTATTGACAATTGAAAGAGACAAGCGAGTTTCAAGAGAAACTCAAAGCTAATTTTAGTGGACTTCAAGTACCACCCTAGTTAGCTTCTAGGGAGGATTATTTCAGATCTTCCATTGGTGTATATTGCAGAGAATCTCCGGCATAAGAATCAACCGTTTGCAGGGGCTCCAACATTGTGAATATTTTATTTGCTTGCAGTACTATATCATCTTCAAGGGTCGAGTTCATTCCTTTTTAAGAGGGTTGAATACCAAGAGTTTGGGGTGGTCGATTTTTGAACTAGATTGTAAAGGACAAATTACACAAATCAGGGGTCGAATATGCTAGTTAAAGAGGACGAGTTTTACAGTGAATAGAAGGGCGTGTTACATCATTTTTGGGTTGAATCCGTTGCTAAAGAAGGGGTTGTATTTAAATCTGAAAGAGGGTTGATTTTGGTTGAAGGAGGGTGCCAAGTTTCCTTGCCGGACTGCACATGGATCGGTCTCACTATTTTCTTGAATTTGTTTGCTGAAACAAGGGACAAGTTGTAGAAAACCCTATAGATTCACAAGCTCATGTAATCTACTAAAACAAGAGACAAGAATCTACTTCTACTCTTTACAGCAAAAGCCCATAAACATCGAGCAAACAATAATCAATAGAGGAAGAGAATCAAAGGCACATAACACAATAAATATCTGAGGAAAGCCACAACTCAAAACCCCACTATCTGTTTTGTATTAATCTGGAAAATCAAGATGAAATTACAATGCTTGTTCTCTCTACAATCCCAGCACTCAGCAAATTCAATCTCCAACTCATAAGCAAGCTCAAGGCCAAAGCTTAGCCAATTCACAAGCTCTCCAAGTCTTTATTCCAATGTGTAATTCCTATGAAGGATAGCTTGTATTTAAAGGGAAATAAAGCCTCTAAAAATAGCGCAATCCCTCAAGGATCAGTTCCTGATTGCATGCACTATTAGTGCAACTCAAAAAAATCTAAAACAAATAGTACAATGTCCCTACACTCTAGTCTCAACTGGGTCTTTCTCAGAATCGACATGCATGAGTTTTTAATGGTGGAATCTTCAGTTAACTAGAGTAGCAGTAATTAGGTCACTAGTGTCCCAACTGACTGTTTACTCACTATTAGTTCCTGAAACTAATTGGAACTAATTTAACTGGACTTAACTCAATAAACTGAGTTAACTAATTACAACTCATTCATAACTCATCCTTAACTCCTATAAGTTAGGGAGAACATATACATGTATTCTAAAAGACTTCCAATTCGAATTTCCTAAATTAATTAAGTTAATTAAACTTAATTAATTATTTTCAAATTGCTATAAGAAAATAATTCTATTTTAATTCACAGTCTAATTCAAGGACAAATTAAACTGGAATTTCTTGTTGCATTTCTCAACACGAGTTACTCTTTTTATGGGTTGCGTGTGCCTTCATTCTTGCTGGCTCTGAGTGGTGTATACAAGGAGGATGTGTTACCAAGTTTCTTGTGAGTCGTGGCCTTTCTCTCAGTTGTTATTTCGCTGATTTGTTGGCTGAGTTATCTCTTCAGTCAAATGTCATAAGTAGTGGGTGTGGAGGGCGTGTTTCTATGTTCTAGTGTTGGGTAAGGGTTGTTGGTGTATTTCTGGATAGATTAATAAAGTCAAAGATCAACTACAGCCATTCTAGGATCATATTCCTGAGTTGTACAGCTGGAATTATTCCATACTTATGACTGAAATATTGAAGGTTCCTATGCTAAAATAAAGTCGAGTTCCTCCTCTCTTGTATGCATTGTGTTTCCTTAATTTAAATCAAAAGAAAGGAGTTGTTTCTTGCTTATATTCATTGTTATGTGAGCTTGTATCAGCCCTATATATATATAAGTTCATGATGATTTGGGGTTTCATTTTGGGTATGAGTTAAGTGTTGTATATGTTTATTTGAAAGCCAATCATAAGAAGTCACCTACAATACTTGCATTCACACTGTTCGTTAAAATACCTTAGTGAACCAGAATATGTAAACTTAGAAAATTTCGTGGATTTGTCAAGAGGTTTTAGAAAGGGAACATTACAAGATGAATTACTATAAGACAATTTCTTACTTATTGTAACATTCATGAATCATAACGAAACAATCTCGCATAAAGAACATAAGATACAAATGAAAATTCTTTATAACAAATCTTTGTAGGAAATAACCTACCAAAGACACCAATCCCCTCTGCTACAAATATTCATACGCACCAACCTACTCCTGATCCGAATGGAAAGTGGCATCCACCCATGGTATTGTAAGTGGCATGTATCCATGGTATTCATTCATCCATGGTATTTACTATTTATCCACCCATGGTATTCATCCACACATGGAATTTACCCATGGTATTGTAAGTGGCATCCACCCATGGTATTTATTCACCCATGGTATTCATCCACCCATGGTATTCATCCACCCATGGTATTGTAAGTGACATCTACCCATAGTATTCATTCACCCATGGTATTTACCCACCCATGGAATTTACCTGTGGTATTGTAACTAAAAAAGGCTATAAGTAACAAGTCGCATTTTGTAAAAGAACATATTGTCCACCACAATGTAGCTTTTATAGTTATTCTTTGTTTTAATAAATAAAATAAAAAAATCTTTGTGGTTTTTTTCACTGTGCGTTCTCCCATTTTCTTCTAGAATTTCAGATTTTAAGATCTTGGGGGCCTCCCCTCAAGATCCGGATCAATGGTATCAGATTCAGGTTACGGCTCCATGGGAATGAGGGTTTGAAGCATATTTCAGTTTCAAAGTTTTGCAGCAATATTCAGCAAACTTCATGCAAGTGCTACGACCTCCATAAGCATTTTAGAAGGTGCAAAATAGTTCATTTGAAAGTATTTTCTGTTAGCTCAAATAGTTTTTTTACGGAATTTGATTTTGTTTCCCGGTTTGAGAGATATGAGCAATTGAAGTTACACATGTTTGGAACGTTGCGCGACCGCACGTACCATGAGTTTCTAGAATCATTTTCTCACTCCAAAGGTCATCAAAGTTCAAGTTTCTATATCAATAGAAAGCTCTCTTCAATACCTCCAATGGGTCTTCACCGGAATTTGATTTCATTGCCTGTAGCAAAAGTTATCAACAAAGTTGCAGCAAGAGGTCTATAATGTGAAAGAATCCTTTACAACATCTCATTGGATAGGAACAAGCCACCATGTTTTTACCAAGCAGATTGACAAGCATCACGGTTATGGGTCACCCACAAACCCAAGGTTATGGGTCAACCGCACAAAACCCTTGTCATCAAATTCCATTTGCTAGGTCGCACACGGTTAGTATCACAGTTGGTCACAACCATTACAGGGTATCTCTATCATCGGATCTTCATTTGTCATGGTTATGGCTCATCAACAAACCCACGCTTCATCGAAGTCCATTTGCTAGGTTGCACACTATCATTATCATAGTTGGTCACAAGCATTACAGGGAATCTTTGTCCTCAAAGCTTCGTTCATCACGATTATGGGTTAAACACACAAAACCCTTCTCTTAAGTGGCTCTTCATATTCAACAAAGGCTTCTCAAGAGGGAACTTCACGCAATGGGGACCATTGTTTCTTAAGGGGGGAGGAATGATCCGAATGTAAAGTGGTTTTCACCTATGGTATTGTAAGTGGCATTTATCCATGGTATTCATTCACCCATGGTATTTATCCAACCATGGTATTCATCCACACATGGAATTTACCCATGGTATTGTAAGTGGCATCTACCCATGGTATTGTAAGTGACATCTACCCATAGTATTCATTCACCCATGGTATTTCCCCAACCATGGAATTTACCTGTGATATTGTAGCTAAAAAATGCTATAAGTAACAAGTCGCATTTTGTAAAATGACAGATTGTCCACCACAATGTAGCTTTTACAGTTATTCTCTGTTTTAATCAAAAAAAAAATTGTGGTTTTGTTTACTATGTGGTCTCCCCTTTTTTCTGGCATTTCAATTTTCTTGATCTTGGGGCCTCCCCCCAAGATACAAATCAACTCCACTGAGTCTACTTGCTACTTTTGCTTCACCAAGTTTTTTAGTTGTTTCTGTCTTCACTACAATGTACTTATTGCTTCTGCCTTCACCAAGTTTGCTTCTCCAAAAACTTGTTGCTTTTGGACTCTTCCTAAAAATGAACTTGCACAACACGCTACATATCCAATTTTGCAAATCTATTTCTGAAATTTTCACAATCTATAAAAGTCCCAAAAAATAAGTTATAGCAAAAATGACAACTTTACCTGTTTGAAGCAAATTCAAGGAGCATTCAGGAACAGTAACTTCCACAGGGCCTAATCTTTGAAATTTATACCATGGGTACCTAGAGATCCCTTCTTTGTCCCTTCAAGATTTCACAATCTGAAACGTCTCAGAAAGACCAAATGACAACAATGGGACAAAGACCCATTGCCACCTCAATCAGTGTCCCCTGCTCTTTATGGACTTTCACCAATGGGAGGAGTCTTGGTATGAGGGAAATCACTATTAATGATAGAATAAATGACTAGGTATGATGCGATTTCGAAGGCCCATTCAAAGAGACGCTCAAATAAAGGCTCAATGCTTCAAGAGAAGCAAAAGGCTCTCCAAGAAAGACATATGAGGAGACCTAGACCTAGGGTTAATGATATCCAATGATGATAAGGGGCCTATGGTCAAGGCTCCAAAGATGATTAGGACCACTCAAGAATCTTTGTATGGTGATTGCATATTTTGTATAAGCTTTCGCTATTCTTGAGAAGGACCTAGAATGGGACTACACGAGTCCTAAGGTTAATAAATAACCATGGGAGGAGACCCTCCAAAGAGCTCACTAGGTCAAGGCAGTATAGGGAAAGGGTTTTAAAAGATTTATCCCACCGAATACTATGCGCAAAACTCTCAAGAAGACCTTTCACCAATACGTTCAAGATGATTTCCAAGAATGCAACTAGGGCTTGAGTTTTTTCACAATCCAACCGTGGGAATTGCCTCAAATTTGGTGGAGAGCTAGAGGAAACACCAACGCAGTAGCCTGTCCAAACAGTTTTCCAAAGTCACCTCTCCAATGCAATTCGCATCAAGCCCTAGCTGGTCGTCAACGGTTAGGGCCGAAATTTAAAAATTGGAGAAAAAGAGAAGGAAAAAGGGGGTGATCACCAAGTTTTCTCGGAATATTGCCTTACCCTTGGGCTATGGAGGTTACATGATTTGATATCTGGCTAAAATTTGTCTTCAAGGAGGCCAAATTGTGATGCCCTAGCTATCACTCTTGAGAGGGAACCCTAGAAGCTAATCATTCAACTTGGGGATTCTTCGAAGGTATGTACTTTAGTACTTGTTGAAGTAAATCTTACATTGCCTTTCCTCTTGTCTACCTTGACCTTGGATGAATTCATATCTCGCTAAATATCTCTACCCTAGGTCTCATGTAGCCTTCTTTTCAAGGGGATTTTCTTGGAAAGCCTTACTAGATTCTCCCAAAGATCGCACATTTGTTGAACCTTTCCATTGAATGAGCCACCTTCCCTCACTTCAAACTTACTATAGATACATATCTATCACAAGTGAGTCATATTGGGACTCCTCTCATTGGTGAAAATCCGAGAAGAGTAGGGGACTTAGGCTGTGGTGATAATGGGCCTCTATCCCAGGGTGTTGTTGTGCCCTCTAGCTCTTGCCTCTTTACAAGGCCTGCTAGTTTGTGCAGCAACAGTGTCATCTTTGGATTACAGAGGCATGATGTTATAGTAGGTTCTGTTGTCGCGCGGATTGACACGACAACCCTCAGATCGGGGGCTGTCACATTGATCCCCGATCCCTCCGTTTAAGCCTGTCTCCCGCGGCTAAGGGGGGGAGTCCCTGTGAGATGATGAGGCCAACTGTCGACCAGTTGGTTGGGAGACACGAGATACGATTAAGATAAGTACCAAAAAGATTTAATTAATTTAGCAGACCAGTGCCTTAAGAGATTATGGTTAAGATGATTACTTGTTAGATGATATAGAAACGTAAATCGTGAACAGCAATCATTTGTCATCGAAAGGTATCATCTAAATCACATGACCAAAACGATATCCAGTAACTGAAAATTTTGAAGAGATAAATGCCTTAAAACACCACGAGAATCGTAAATCATTAACTAGATATCAATTTCGTATCTCAACTTGAAAATTTAGATCTCAGCATGAAAGATATAACATGAAAACAACTGAATCTGGCAAAAATAATTTTCCACAAAATTTTTATTTTTCAAAACTTTTTTTTTTTTTTAAATAAAATCTAAAAATGAAAACTAGAAATTATTCTAAAAACTAAACTATATTAAAAATAAAACTAAACCTAAATTAATTTAAATAAATCCTTTTTTAATAAAAAAAAAAATTATTTAAAAAAAAAAAACAAAACGTTTTATTAAAAAATTTAAAATCTAAAAATTTAAAATAAAAAAACTAAACCAAATTAAATTAAAACCTAAATTAAGATCTACGCAAAATCAAAACCATTAAAACTAAAACCAAAATCTGGAGAAAACGTGGATCAAAATATGTCACGATTCCATTTTTTCTTTCGTTCTGAGAATAATAAAAATCGCGAAAATAGCTTAACGCATTAACCAAACCCTAAGAAATCGTAAATCGACTTCAAGTTTAAACCTGCTAAACTGTTGAACGTTGCAGTCGTAAAAAAAAATTCAGCTCACGCAAAAGAAAACGACTCACGCGTTCATATCAGCAATATGCAATACGCATTCATATCAGCAATAACCTAGACTAAGAAACCTAAACGATCCACGGGAAAACGCTGGAACTTAATGATGACGATGAGGTATTACCTGAGGCGATGAAGCGATTTTTTACCTGCGGTTTCCAGTTCCGGACGGCGGATGAGCCAGCGTTGAAGCTGCTTTCGGATTGACAATAGCCAGAGGGAGCATGATTTCTCACCTGCGCGCGACTGCTACTCACCATGCCATCGATCTTCACCAATAATGGCACATTGACGGGCTTTGCAGGTTAAATGCGTTTTGACAATTTCAAGCTCAGAAATACACGTATGCTCAGCTGACGATTTGCCCAGGCGATGAATCGAATCACCGAAAGTTAACCGAAAATACGCCCAAAAAATTTACTGCGTATAGCACACTATACCACTGCGCGTAAAGCAGGATCGACTGGCATCTGATGCTGAGGAATCCAGCGTTAAATGATCTCTCAAGTAAACTGATTTGATGCTGCCAGTGACGGCAAGAAGGAGCAGCGAAAATGTATCTCACGCCCAGAAAATACTTGGCCCATAAAACGAAATGCTCCTGCTCACATTGTCAGCTTTCCTGAGATTGATCTGATTCTCCACGCATGCAGCCCTTTTTGGAAACTGATTTGCGGCGACGCTTTCACTGACATTGATGGAATGTTGGGTACTGATTAAATGTTTTGCTGCTGGGCCTGGATTGGCGTTTATCATTACAGGTGCAGTGGGTGAGAAAAATGACGGCAGTCTTGCAAAAACAAAACCCTATACCTGCAAACACAAAAGAAAACAAAACCCTAATGAAAAATTTGTGAAAAGCAGAAATTTAAAACCCTAGATCAAAAAATTTGAAACCCTAGAACAGCTGACTAATGTACAAACTTGGCCCCTTAACAGCCAGATTCAGCAATAAGCACGAAAATATTTTAAAGAACAGAAATTTTAGGTTTTCACTGTGAAGAACTTCAGAAAATCTCTCATGCAACTTAGAAAAATAAAACGAATGATAGACCCAGGATCAAATCCAACTGGGCTCAACAAAAAATGCTTGCGGGAGTTGGCTGGTTCAGCCGAGAACTTCCCCAAACGCCCACAAAATTCCTTCAGAAAATGTTTTCTGCACAACTCAGAACAACCATCAGTAAAGAGGGCAAGAATGCTGCTAGATCTCAGAAAGTAATGGAGATACCTTCCATTACTTCAGAAACCCTAACAACACTCAAACCCTAGCAAGTGAACAAGATACCTGTGCTCACAATACTCTACAAAAAGCTATTATTAATGGCTGAAAATAACATATGCAGAAAATTAAACAATCTCACAGCATTTCAAGAGAGTAACACCAGCAAGATATGGACCCCAAAGTCTTCTTTTATTAACCAGAAACAGATTTACAAGAGAGCTTCTTCAGTATCAGACTCACAGATCCTCTTCCTGAAATGACCCCTAGCACCCTACTTAAAGGAAATGCCTCCAACGGCTAGTTCGAGTGATCCATGTTGAAATGATCTCGACCGTTGATGAGGATCAAGACATCTCTTGATCTCATCCGTCGATTTATTAAAAAAATAATATTTTGCATGCATTCACTTAAAATATTATTACTTTATTATTTAGGATTTTTGCTCTATTTTTTAATTTTTTATTATTATTTTTTTTTTTAATTTTTTAATTTTTTTTATTAATAATTTTTTATTAATTTTATTAATTTTTTATTTTTTATTCATTTTTAATTTCTTAATTCATTTTAAAATGGATCATCGAACTAAGCCTTCGGAAACATCACCTAGGACCTAGGACTTAGGACTCATGAGGGGATTTAAAACATTTTCAACCCTCAAGACACATTTCATCATGACTTTTACAATTTACATCTTAAGGGGACAAACCCACTTAATCATAGACCCTCATAAATCACCCAGTTCTGCGACACAACTATAATCTAGCAGATCAACCACTAGGATTCTCCTAAAATTCTAATGACAAAATCCATCCCGGCTTTGGGGTCAGGTTTGAAGGAAAACTCTGCCGATCATGGATCGGTGAGACGAAAAACCTTCCGGGACGTAGAATATCATTAGAAAGTTAGGTCCACCCAGGCAATTTACTTACACGACACATATCTGCTAGGATTATTTACAATTCATACATGCAGACTGGGTTTACAAAAAATGATCAAGCTGCTGATGACTGCAGGCTGGCACGGACACATCGATCAGGTGCTGCCCCTTTTTGCAAAGAAAAAAGGGGGGTGTACTGCATGGGTAGTTGACCGGTACTGGTCAACATCTGGCTCTACTTGGGGACACGTTGCTGCTTGCAAGAATGTGAGAATCCAGAATCTGCATCCATACAACACAAAAATAAGTAGTGTCCATCCAAAAATCATCATATAACATTAAGCACAGGAAAGATAAAAGCTCTTCATTTATTGACTATCTAAAGCAGACATAAAAATGCGAAAAAAAACAAGGAGTAGGGTTAGAAATACGATACAAAAGATGCCCCATGGCATCACATGTGTTCAATAAAGTGCATACTGAGTATTTCCCTGCTTTCAGGCAAATCTGTCGGCTGCTTGTCGGATGTGCCATGTCCAATTTTGCATATGGTAGGACTTTTTCCTATCCGAAAATCAAGCTGCTCGCGGCCATCTGATGCGTCAAATCTTCTTCTCATTTTCTTTCTCTTGCGCTTTTTCTTTCTGGCAGGTTGAATTACTGATGATCTGGTACTTTCAGTTTCAAAACTATCAGATGAAGTATGCGTGATATGTCTTTCTTTATCCTGCATCTGATCTTTATCATTTTTAAGTCTATCTGGATCACCTTCAATTAACCATCTTTCAATCGAATCAATAACCTCCTCATAATAAGATGGAACTTGTTGTAACAAATGAGAAGGCTCTGGATCTGTTGATGTTCCCTGGTTTCTCTTATCTTCCAATTGCTGAAAACTTTGAACTTGGATTCTAATGGCATCCATCTGACTAGAGTGTTGAACCTTTATATCACTGATTTATCTGACATGGTGTTCTTGCATATCTTTTATTACTTTAACATTTTCTTCCTTTATGTTCATCAAGCAATGTTGTATGGAATTTATTTCTTCTTTGTGATTCGCTTGCATGTCAGCCAACTGATTATTATGATTGAATGTCATGATAGTCATTCCCTCATCCATAGTTAATAACTTATTTTGCATAGAGTCAATTTCCCTATCATGATCAGCTTTAATGGTCACCATATTTTCCTCTAATCCTGAGATCTTACTTTGCATGTTTCCAATTTCTGTTTCATATTTAGTTTTCATGGCCTCAATTTCTTTAGCATGCTGATTTTGCATAATCTCTATCTCCCTATTACGTTTTTCCAGATGGGTGCATAAAGTTCTTACATCATTGATATGACTAGTTTGATTGCTTTCCATATTTTTCACTAGCATCATTAAATCTTGTATTATTTGCTTTTGCTCCTCCTTTTCATTGTTATGAACTTGATCTGCAATATTTCCGGTGGATGACACATTCTGATCTTGAAATCTTTCTTTCTGTTGCACAATTTTAGGGGCAGAAGGCGAGCTGTCCGGATAACCATATCTATCTTCAAAAGCATTGATGATGTCTTTTAAAGAAGTAAAAGAATCCTTAGGAAAATTGTTAAACCAATTCAAAGCATCATCTTCTAAAGAAAGGACAAATAGACGCATTTTGATATCTTCATGATTAAACTGAGGGGGTCTGCAATATATGATCATGATGCGAATAAACAAGTCTAGATGCCTTTTAGCAGCGATTGGATCACCATCTGAAAAAATAGGTAATTCAGGAATGGCCTCCTCCGGAAAATCATGGAGACGGTGAGTAAAACGACATGGTTTACATGAATAATCCATGATGAACAATAAGGGATGAAATGGATAATAGAACTAGATCTCTGCTCAAGAAAATCAAAAGATGAAAGAAGTGGAGTCGCCACTTGAACAATAAATCTGATTCCAAGATCCAAGAAGTAATCAACAAACAGATATGCGGGAGGCTTCTTGTATGGGAAAAATAAGAAAATGGAGTCGCCACCCAAACAAGAAACACACCGAAGAGACACTGATAAGGCAATGAAAGATCCAAATGATAACCCCCAAAGGTCGAATCTGCCAGCTCAAATGAGAGATGAGAAAGATGAGAAGATGAATGTCGATGAAACTCCAGGAACAGAAAAACTCTGTCCCCGGCAACGGCGCCAAAAAATGTTGTCGCGCGGATTGACACGACAACCCTCAAATCGGGGGTTGTCACCTTGATCCCCGATCCCTCCGTTTAAGCCTGTCTCCCGCGGCTAAGGGGGGGAGTCCCTGTGAGATGATGAGGCCAACTGTCGACCAGTTGGTTGGGAGACACGAGATACGATTAAAATAAGCACCAAAAAGATTTAATTAATTTAGCAGACCAGTGCCTTAAGAGATTATGGTTAAGATGATTACTTGTTAGATGATATAGAAACGTAAATCGTGAACAGCAATCATTTGTCATCGAAACGTATCAGCTAAATCACATGACCAAAACGATATCCAGCAACTGAAAATTTTGAAGAGATAAATGCCTTAAAACACCACGAGAATCGTAAACCATTAACTAGATATCAATTTCGTATCTCGACTTGAAAATTTAGATCTCAGCATGAAAGATATAACATGAAAACAACTGAATCTGGCAAAAATAATTTTCCACAAAATTTTTATTTTTCAAAACTTTTTTTTTTTTTTTTAAATAAAATCTAAAAATGAAAACTAGAAATTATAAAAACTAAACTATATTAAAAATAAAACTAAACATAAATTAATTTAAATAAATCCTTTTTTAATAATTTTTTTTTTTTTTTAAAACAAAACGATTTATTAAAAAATTTAAAATAAAAAAACTAAACCAAATTAAATTAAAACCTAAATTAAGATCTACGCAAAATCAAAACCATTAAAACTAAAACCAAAATTTGGAGAAAACGTGGATCAAAATATGTCACGATTCCATTTTTTCTTTCGTTCTGAGAATAATAAAAATCGCGAAAATAGCTTAACGCATTAACCAAACCCTAAGAAATCGTAAATCGACTTCAAGTTTAAACCTGCTAAACTGTTGAACGTTGTAGTCGTAAAAAAAAAAATTCAACTCACGCAAAAGAAAACGACTCACGCGTTCATATCAGCAATATGCAATATGCATTCATATCAGCGATAACCTTGACTAAGAAACCTAAGCGATCCACGGGAAAACGCTGGAACTTAATGATGACGATGAGGTATTACCTGAGGCGATGAAGCGATTTTTTACCTGCGGTTTCCAGTTCCGGACGGCGGATGAGCCAGCGTTGAAGCTGCTTTCGGATTGACAATAGCCAGAGGGAGCATGATTTCTCACCTGCGCGCGACTGCTACACACCATGCCATCGATCTTCACCAATAATGGCACATTGACGGGCTTTGCAGGTTAAATGCGTTTTGACAATTTTCAAGCTCAGAAATACACGTATGCTCAGCTGACGATTTGCCCAGGCGATGAATCGAATCACCGAAAGTTAACCGAAAATACGCCCAAAAAATTTACTGCGTATAGCACACTATACCACTGCGCGTAAAGCAGGATCGACTGGCATCTGATGCTGAGGAATCCAGCGTTAAATGATCTCTCAAGTAAATTGATTTGATGCTGCCAGTGACGGCAAGAAGGAGCAGCGAAAATGTATCTCACGCCCAGAAAATACTTGGCCCATAAAACGAAATGCTCCTGCTCACATTGTCGGCTTTCCTGAGATTGATCTGATTCTCCACGCATGCAGCCCTTTTTGGAAACTGATTTGCAGCGACGCTTTCACTGACATTGATGGAATGCAGGGTACTAATTAAATGTTTTGCTGCTGGGCCTGGATTGGCGTTTATCATTACAGGTGCAGTGGGTGAGAAAAATGACGGCAGTCTTGCAAAAACAAAACCCTATACCTGCAAACACGAAAGAAAACAAAACCCTAATGAAAAATTTGTGAAAAGCAGAAATTTAAAACCCTAGATCAAAAAATTTGAAACCCTAGAACAGCTGACTATTGTACAAACTTGGCCCCTTAACAGCCAGATTCAGCAATAAGCACGAAAATATTTTAAAGAACAGAAATTTTAAGTTTTCACTGTGAAGAACTTCAGAAAATCTCTCATGCAACTTAGAAAAATAAAACGAATGATAGACCCAGGATCAAATCCAACTGGGCTCAACAAAAAATGCTTGCGGGAGTTGGCTGGTTCAGCCGAGAACTTCCCCGAACGCCCACAAAATTCCTTCAGAAAATGTTTTCTGCACAACTCAAAACAACCATCAGTAAAGAGGGCAAGAATGCTGCTAGATCTCAGAAAGTAATGGAGATACCTGCCATTACTTCAGAAACCCTAACAACACTCAAACCCTAGCAAGTGAACAAGATACCTGTGCTCACAATACTCTACAAAAAGCTATTATTAATGGCTGAAAATAACATATGCAGAAAATTAAACAATCTCACAGCATTTCAAGAGAGTAACACCAGCAAGATATGGACCCCAAAGTCTTCTTTTATTAACCAGAAACAGATTTACAAGAGAGCTTCTTCAGTATCAGACTCACAGATCATCTTCTTGAAATGACCCCTAGCACCCTACTTAAAGGAAATACCTCCAACGGCTAGTTCGAGTGATCCATGTTGAAATGATCTCGACCGTTGATGAGGATCAAGACATCTCTTGATCTCATCCGTCGATTTATTAAAAAAATAATATTTTGCATGCATTCACTTAAAATATTATTACTTTATTATTTAGGATTTTTGCTCTATTTTTTAATTTTTTATTATTATTATTTTTTTTTTAATTTTTTAATTTTTTTTTTTATTAATAATTTTTTATTAATTTTATTAATTTTTTATTTTTTATTCATTTTTAATTTCTTAATTCATTTTAAAATGGATCATCGAACTAAGCCTTCGGAAACATCACCTAGGACCTAGGACTTAGGACTCATGAGGGGATTTAAAACATTTTCAACCCTCAAGACACATTTCATCATGACTTTTACAATTTACATCTTAAGGGGACAAACCCACTTAATCATAGACCCTCATAAATCACCCAGTTCTGCGACACAACTATAATCTAGCAGATCAACACACTAGGATTCTCCTAAAATTCTAATGACAAAATCCATCCCGGCTTTGGGGTCAGGTTTGAAGGAAAACTCTGTCGATCATGGATCGGTGAGACGAAAAACCTTCCAGGACGTAGAATATCATTAGAAAGTTAGGTCCACCCAGGCAATTTACTTACACGACACATATCTGCTAGAATTATTTACAATTCATACATGCAGACTGGGTTTACAAAAAATGATCAAGTTGCTGATGACTGCAGGCTGGCACGGACACATCGATCAGGTGCTGCCCCTTTTTGCAAAGAAAAAAGGGGGGTGTACTGCATGGGTAGTTGACCGGTACTGGTCAACAGGTTCGAATGTCATAGTGAGCTTGGATGCCTCAGAAAAATGTGTTGATATGTTCCAATTATAGTCGTCTTGCACGTGAATATATGCTTCTCCACATAGTTCTTGCAAGGAGAAATTGATCTTCTTACCATATTATAAGAAACGGGAATGAACATACATTTTTCTTGAGCTCAGGGTCCAAACAAAGAATGATGATAGCAATTTGGATCACAAACAAGTATAAGTTTTGGACCTCCTTGAACGTGTGCTACAAACTGAGAGAGATCAAAATAGGCTTCTTGCTTGAGTAGACTTTTTGTTGCTCCTTGGATATGCTTTCTTCCAAAATTCTAGTACTTGCCATATTCTTCCTATTTGATAATAGTAGAGATCCTTGTGTGTCTTGAGAGGGAGATAATTGTTGTAAGGGTGTCGTTAAATATGCCAACAAGGTTGAAATTTTGACTTTCTATGCTGCAACAATTACTTATTCCAAAGCTTCTTTCTTCTGCAATATTAATTAAGCAATTGTAGACAAAACATACACCATATAAACCATATGCAAAATAAAAGACAGCCAAGAACACAAGTAGACACAGAATTTAGGTCCAATGACCAGGGAAAAACCCACAAGGGGAAACCCAACCACATTTTTCTTCTATTAGAAATAAAATGTTCAACAGAGATACAGAGTACAATGAGAGATCAAGAGAATGAGTAGGTTCACCCAAATTTGAACAAGTTGTAGCATGAAGATCACTGGTAGCAGCAGCAGATGCACACACTGAATCAACCTTCCCTTCAATTGAATCAACACTGAAACACTGAAGCACTGAATCAACCTTGGTTCACCAAGTTCTGCTATTACTCTCCAAGTCTCTCTCTCACAGTCTTCTTCAACTCTCTCCAACTCTCTCTCAAGTTCAAATTCTTATTTCACAATGCACAAGTAGTGAGGAGAGAAAGAATGAGGCACATATATAGAAAGGGCAACAAATTCATGCCATAAAGGAGGAGTAACTCGCATGCCAAGAGGGAGAGTAACAAATGCCCATTTAGAAAATGTAACTCAGGTCATTAAGAAGGTACGCATGCCGTTGTAACTTATGCCATTAAGAAGGAGAGTGTAACATATGCTTTAAAAAGTGCATAAAAGAAATCTTTCATGACATGCTTTAATGAGAGCGTAAGAGAGCGTAAGAGGAATCTTTTATTACGAGATTGTATTGAGTGTTAGAGTGTAAGAGGAATATGCCATGCCAATAATGAGAGTGTAAGAGAACATTATTGTGAGCCATGATGGAGTGACTTGAATTTCTTTCTAATAATAATATAATAGTATCATAAAATCAATAATATAATATTAATGATAATATTGATGATTAAGTCGAAATTGAAAAATTAGGATTGATTGATGATTAGAAGGGATTTTCCATCAACAATACTTGATTACCAATTGATGCAAGGTGATTTACTATCTTGAGACTTTCTAATTTTATACTTTCTATTTTTAAAAATAATATTTTTTAGACTTTCTATTTTTAGAAATTTTATTTTTAGACTTTCTATTTTTTAGAAATTCATCCCTATGCTGTCAAATTTTCATCAAACAAGATGTGATCTTCAAGCTGCCTTTTTTTCACCTTAGCTCTGATACAATGTTGAGAAACCAAGTGTAATAAAAATGATCATTGATTTCACTTAACTTGAGAATTACTTGTGAATGTTTGTTGGCTTCTTATTAAATTTTATGTTCTCTTCATCAAGCACTTAACAAAACATAAAGATCACAAAGAGACAAAGAACACAAGAAATTAGGCTCCTAGCCAGGGCAAAACCCCACAAGGGCAAAACCCAAAAATCCTTCTCTTATAACATCAGATCAAAATGAGATATCCAAGACCACCAAGACCAAAACTACCACCAAAATGTCAATTCAATCCTTCCTCCAAGTCACCTCCAATTTCAAAGTCAAACATGGTAAAACTGCCCCAAATCTAGTCAACTCCAAAAATTTCGGGCCTATAGTAGCACAGAAAAAAATTCATCCTTCAAGTCTGAAATTCAATCAAGCAAAATTATCTCTTTTTTTACTTCAATTCTCTCTCCTTTGACTTTTGTTTTTTGTCCTCCTTCGCATGCTTCAAATGTACTTCTTGTGTGTGAATGAATGATCTCCAAATGAGTCAAATTGCCTCTTACATATAGTTGTCTTGGAGGGTCGAATAGGTGGCTCTTGGAGGCCCAAGCCGACTTGTTCCAAGGAGGGCCAACTTTGACAATTTTGGTGGACTGACTCGAAACAAAAATTCATTTTCTTTTCTTTACAAAAGGTCTAAATGGGACTTAGCTCAAATACATTTCTTTTTACTCATAATAAATTATTTTTGAATCAAATGACTCTATAAGCATGAAGAACATGCTTTGACCAAAAATAGAATGAATAGAATAAATATGTCAATGATAAAAATTACATTTTATTACATTGTGAAGATCGACACTAGTTACATTTTTCAACAACACGTGCCACACATGGCTTGGAGCATGCATTTATGTAGGACATCTCGTCTTATGGGCATATTTACTTCATTTTGGAGCATCTTTGTGGGTCTTCAGACCTATTCACTCTTGTATCATGAAGTTTTGTGTCGTGACCTTATCTAATGGACTTGTAAGAGATAAAATCATTATTTTATTTTCTTATAGCTTTTGCTAGGAGAATATCATTCATGAGAAAGGTGTTAAATCTCTCATATCAATAAGAGAATGACTTCTCATTTGAAACTCATTGCCAAAACTTGTGGAGAACAACTATTTGTCTGCAATTACTTCTTTCTTCTATATTTGCTATAAGTGAATAACTAGAATGACTCCCTAAAGAGAATTTTTGCGGCTAGCTTTACAACTTTATGGGTGCTCATGTCTAGGGTTTATGGATGAAAATGATTTCATGAGTAAGTGGTCTCACTTAATCTTATTAGAATTTAGGTGTTAGATTTTGCAAATTAATGATTATAAGTGTAATTGTACTTCACTAGTGGTGGTCATGCATTCTCCTCATATCGTTCTTGGACAAATCCCTTCTTTAAAAGCCTTGGAAGATTACTATCTTCCATTGAATTGTCTTGAAGTTTGTAAAGTACTAACTGGATCTGTTGATTTTTGTAGCTCCAAAAGATCTTCTTCTAGCTTTGTGGCTTAGCATGGAGAATACTTCGATTTGCCTCTTTGGGTGCTTGCATGCGAGGTGACAGTTTTTTTATTTCTTTCCTAAGTTTAACTTAGGAAAAGTTCAATAATTAATTATTGAGAACTATTAGGCCTAAGTCTAATGATAAGTAAGTTACTTTATTTAAGTGACTCATTTTAAGTGACTTGGACAATATTATCTCAACTGTTGATATCAGGTGATCTTAGAATTTAATTCTATCCATTGATCACTTAGGAAATCAAGGTTAGGGATTTAACCTATGATAGAGCAAGAGAATTTATCAAGAGAGAGGCTCGACTTGACTAAGGAGGAAGAGGAAAATTTGGTTGAGGAGATTTGGGGAGAAATTTAGAGGAGTCAAGTTGGAGAGAAAACGAGTCAAGCACAACAAGAGAAGAAAGGTGGATTTTCGAAGAGGAGGCTGAGTACAGCAGGTTGAGTCCACACATGCAACGGGAGTAGGTCGAGCCCACACATGCAGCGACAAGAATGTCGTACAATAGTCATATACCAGACCGAAAATTCTTGTAGGCCAATTTCTTCCAGCTGACAATGAATTTCTAAGGTCGATTTTAGGAGGAGGCCGAGTTGCAAGTTTGCTTTCAGTAGCAAAATTTCTCTGTGGGTCTAACCCATATTTTCTAGATTTTAATAAAAGTGACAAGAGAATTGTTTGGGTGAGGTTTTTGTTTTAGCAAGTTGACGCATGTTGTTGCATGTCTGATTTACCGCAATTATCTTCCACTGCAAATTAATTTACTGGGTTGGAATATCAATGTATTTATCTTACAACAATTTCGGAATTTATTTGTGAGAAATATTTTCTAGGTTTTCCATTGATTGTTGAGATAAGATAGATTGGGGTTGATATTAAAATTTTGACATGGTATCAGAGCTCTAAAACTATGACGAAGGGAAATCAGTAATTTCAACAACATAATTTTTATCTTGACAGCAGTATATTTTTTAGAGTTTTATGGCTAAAGCAGATCTGGTAATACGGCATTATCAAATCTGAGGTGTGAAGACAGGTTGGAGGGGGCTAGAAATTCTAGTGCATGGAAGGAGAGGATCACCATTGTTCTTATGGAAAATGGCTTGTGGGAAATTGCAAGCACAAAGATCCAAGTCTGTTGGATGCTACCTCTTGCACTCAAATTATCAAAGTTCCAAGGAAGCAGAAGTACCAATTTTTTCAACGAAGATCAGATCACATATCAACAATCCATGTGTCATGGTTATCCCATTCTACAAGTTATGTAATGTAAATGATCTTAGTAAAACCTTGAGTCTATTTAACAACCTAGGTAAGCCTACAATTTTGATAACGGAATCCATCCTAGGAGGTTTTTTAACCTCGGTGATTACTTGTGTTTCTAGATATGGCTAATCATAAGATTTTTTTTCCCTCCAGCTTAAACCCCAAAACTAGGGTGAAATTTCTTGTCGAATTATTAGGTGAGTCCTAGTGTTTTTAGTTGAGTCTGATGTAAAAGTGGCTTGGGAATAATTTAAGCTAGTTCGCTTAATTATTTTATTACAAATGACTTGGTTTACTAGATCATATTGTGTCGCAGATGGGTTGTGTGCCTTGAGGGGCTAGGGAAAATGTGTATTCCCTCTTTGAGTCTTGTAAATGAAAAATCTTATGTATAAGAGGGTTGGAAAATTAATTAAATCCCCTCATGTGTAAATTAATTAATTTTTTTGGCAAAATTAAATTAAATCATAAGCCAGAAAATTAATTAATTATAGTCAAATTTAAATTGTTTTAGGAAAATAAATTCTCCAAATGGAAAAATTCGTGGGTCTTAAAAGAGCCAATTTTTAAAGATCCTCCAACAAGGGAATATTGTAAATTTCAAGAAAATTTGAACCCTTGGACCTTGATGGTTAAGTCAAAGTCAAATTTTTTAGGAAATTAGCTCAAAATAATTAATTTGACCTAATTAAATGGAATTAGATGATAAATTCGAAAATTTCTCAAAAATAAAATATCAAGAGCCAAGATTAAAAGATCTTGAAGTGTTTATCAATGGTCAAGATTATTTTGACGAGGATCAAAAAAACTAGCCGTTTTTTTTCCATTTGGAGGATTTATATAGAAATTAGAAAGTCTTTTGAGTCTCTAACATCTTGATCTCTAGCTAGAATATCATTGTTGAAGCATTTTTGTAAACTATTGTCCAACTGGGAACTATTTTTTCTGCTATAATAAAAGACTTTGGGGTGCAACTCGAGGTGTTCTTGTTCGTTGATCTGTGGTATGTATTGACTACAGGCTTCCTATGTTGTGCTTCATATAATTATTTTGAGGTAATACATAGTGTTTGCAGGTACTCAATCCTTGGTCTCCAAGTTCACAGGCTATGGGCAAAGATCATTTTGCTTGGATCTCTAGTTTTTATATAGCGGATTAAATCTTCGCTAAGGCTATAGTGAGCATAAATTTTTTAAAGCATTTCTAGTCATTCTTCAAAGGAAAAAATATTATAAAAATTATTCTCTCAAAATTCTATTTAAAGCCCTTGTATAATTTGTAAAATAATTTTGCAATTTAGATTGTAAATTATTTTTTCTAACTTGGGTTGGGGTTTTTAGATTTTTTTGTATATATTTGGGGTTTGGGTGTTGTAATTTTATTTTTGCAAGTTGAATCAAGGGATCAAGTGGAAGAAGAGCTAGATCTAGGCCCTTGAGGGTAAGATCTAGCCTCTTGAAAAATTTGCAAGGCTACCCATGAAAAAATTTTCACAAAGTCAAAGAGTTAAAGCATAAAAAAATTGAACAAGGGTTTCAAAATTTTTAGGACTTCTAGCCCCGATTTTTCCCTCCTAAGCCTTAGTGTCTCTCCTTCAACCTTCAGCGTCTTGGTTTAGGGCCATTTTTTGGTCTTGTCACGAGGCTTTGAGACCTTTGCCTCCCTCCTCTCTTTCTCGGCCCTTTGTTCCTTCCTTGGCCCTCCGTCTAGCTCCCCTCGGCCTCCCCAACCTCTGTCCTCCTCTAAGCCACAGCCCTAAAAGGGCTTGCTGCTACCTCTTTTGAGACCTTCCCAAGGGTGTCGCGGGCCTTAGGGCCTCAAAACCCTAGGCCGCAGCCCCTAGAGGGCCTTTAGGCTCCTGCTTAGCCAAACGGCAGCCCTTTTCGGCTTGCCGTGAGGCCTATTAGGCCTCTTTACCATAGCCGCAGGCCTATTTAGGTCTTTCCTTTCATTTTTGGCCTCTTCCTTGCCCTCTCTTGGCCCTAAATTTCCCTTGGTTACCCTCTGAAATTTTTTTAGACTAATTCTTGATGTGTCTTGCAGAGAAATTAGTCCAAAGTTTGTTTTTTCAAGAATCAAATCCTTGAACAAAATTTTGCATAAATTGGGCAAGTGTACTTCGAGGCATAGGGCCTAAGGGTTTGATCTCTAAACCCTAGTTTCTCACTGTTTTACCACTGCTGTGATTTTTGTTTTATAACAGTAACATACAAGCCTTAAAACACATTTAAATTGGTCAAAATCACTCTAATTTGCAAAATCTAAAAATTCTTTAATTTTGGCCACGTGGGCATCTTATATTTGGCTTAGATATGATTTTTTGTTGGCGGGAATTTACTGCATAAAATTCTGAATAAGCGCTGCAATTTTCTAAATCTCACACTTAAAGAAGACTAAAAAATTTAAATTTTCAATTTCTGTCAAAATTTTACTGTTCTTGGGCCTTTTTGTCACTGTCTTTAGGCCCATTAGCTTGCTGATCTGTGATTTATATACTGTTGTTATATATATATCAGATCTGAAAATTTTGCTGAAAGCATACCTTGAAGGTCCCAATACATTTGAAGTTTCAGTTAGCTAAGTTTATTTGATAATTGGACATATTTTTGTGATATTGGACAAGCATAAACATTATTGATTTAGCATTTCCTTACAGTTGTCATAACATTAATAAACACTGAGTTTTTTGAAGTGATACTGTTGATTTAGCTATTGGGATCTAACACTTGTGTGGCTTGTTCTAAGTTTTAAATTTTGCACTGAAATCACTCTTTCAATTAAATTCTGAGTCTTTGACCTTGTGAGATTTAATTGGCAGAAATAATTGGATAACTGTTATAAACTTAAGAAGCTTGACATATTGATTTGTTTATCTTAAGCATTTGGCATCTTGTTGAAGTTTACACTTGTATCTTTCAGCATTTATCTTTCTTAAGATTGTATCTTAATATTGTTGAGTACTCTTGCTTTAAGACTAATTCATTAAGTACTTAAGTATCTCAAACAATCTTAACTCAAGATAATTTTCACCCATCATCTTGCATCAAGCATACTAAGTCTAGATTGCATTAATAATTTACCTCCTAACATAAGCTAAGTTGATAGAAATATAGGGCAACCCTTCTCATCTAGCTTGAGGGGCTTCGGCAACTCTTCAGTGGTTAACACAGTGACCTTGCAGTCGTCAAAGCCACAATCTCTGGAACGCCAAAGGCATCGGGGGATAGGAGCACAACAGAAGGTATCGTTAATCAGGCCCTAGCCTGATTCCTGTTGGTCTCCTTCCCACAACCTACCTTGGAGCCCAGCTTCAAAACAGTTAAGGGAAAGTCACATTTGGATTAGGCATATACTTAAAAATAACCTCGATCATTGCATCACACATAGGTCATAGGACTTGCATATGATTTAGGTTAGTCAATCAGCTCAAGTAGCAAGTGTCCATCCGGTCATTTGGTTCCAATTTACTGGAAGCAAGAAACTGTGACTCCATTAAGGCACAGGTCTCATACTTTAAAATCTAATCAAATTAATAATCTCACTTAAATTCAACCAAGTGGCTAGGCCACTCATCCATGTCTCCCAAACAAGTTGGTTTCCAACTTGTTTTCCTTCACCTCAGTCCATAGGGACTACCCCCCCATAGCCTGTTGTTGAGAGACAGCTAGAATGGAGTGGGCGGGGATCAGAGTGACAGCGCCCGTCCTAAGTGTTGTCGTGGTGCTTATACAATCCGGGCGACAACATTTTCTGGTGCCATTGTCGGGGACAAGTTTGTCTTGTTGTCAGGGTTTACGACAATTTCTCATAATCTTCTAATCATACTCCATTCCATTTATCCTGCCAACGCCACATTTTTTGGCGCCTTCTATTCCATCATTCTTCGCATCTTCATCACTTTATCTTTCGTCCTCTCCCTAATCTTCTCATCTTGTTCATTCACACCATTAGCACCTAGACATTTAGGTTGGTTTCCTGTTTGGGTGGCGACTCCACTTATTCATCCATTTTTTCCCAGACAAGAAGCTTTCCTTGATATCCATCTACTTGATCCTTGACTAGCTTTTCGGTTTTTTGCCTTTTGGATTTTGGAGCTAGATTCATGTTCAAGTGGCGACTCCACTTCTTTCATTTTTTACAGGAATTTCTGCTAGAAGCTCGCTTCTTGTGGATCTCTTATTTTTCTTGAACAAGGATCTCTCTCTCTGACATCCATCAACTTCCCTTTCCCCTTAAGCAAGTCATCATGGATGACTTGTTCGCCCCTTGTTGCTTTACTAACATTCTTCATGATCTTCCGGGAGATGCCATTGATAATTTGCCTTCTTTCGTAGGTAATAATGTAGTCACTGCTAGTGAGCACCTTACAAAGTTCGTTTTTTGTATGGAAAAGTTCAGTGGCTATGCATATGATAAACATGAGGATGTCAAGATGCGACTCTTTGTTCTCTCGTTAGAAGACGATGCATTGAATTGGTTTTGGGAGTTCCCTGATGAAACCTTTGACTCTTTACAATCAATTATTGAGGCCTTTGAAGATAAATATGGAAATCAAAGGGGCCCACCTTGTGCCTCTGGTACTGGGCAGAAAGCTGAAAGTGGTCATCAAGAGAATGTGCCATATTGCAAACCCTGCGAGAAATTTCATGATGAATCTGCTTGTGTTATTGCAAGACGAATCCGCAACAGTGGAAAGGTAGGGACAAGTTGTCGAATTGGTATCGATGATGAAAAGGAAAAAGATAAGCAACTTATCAATGAGTTAACTCAAATAATGAAAACCATGGAACTTAATCAAGAGAAATTGATAGTAGATCACGCCAAGGATATGAGAGCCATGTACACCAAATTGTTAGCCATAGAAGAAAAGCATGATGAGGAGCTGGAAATCATGAAGGCCAATCATTCCAATCAGATGGCCACCATGCAAAGTTATTTGATCACCATGGAATCAAATCATAAAGAAGAAATGAGTTCTATTCAAGTAAATCATGATAAAGTGATAAAGGACATGGAAATCGGTTTTCAGAGCAGGTTGTCAGCTATAGAAGAAAAACATGATGAGGAGCTAAAGATCATGAAAATTAATCACTCCAATCAGATGGTCACCATAGAGGAAAAATGTGCTAAAAATATGGAGGTTATGATGTCCAATATGCAGAATCACTTAGTAGCCATAAAAGCAAATAATGACAAAGTAATAAAAGATACAGAAGCTAGTCAGATATGTTTTAGAATAAGTTGTTGACCATGGAGGAAAACCATGCCCAAGAGATTAACGCTATGAAAGATGAACATTCTAAGCAGATGGGTGCCATGAGAATTGAAAAGATCACTCTTCAGAATAAACTACAAATAATGGAAAAGATACAGGTACAAGAACTTCAACATAGATCAAATAATGAAAGAAACAAAGAGCCTTCGACAAATCACAAGCCTCTCGGTCCGCCAGAGCAGTTCTCATCTCATTGCAAGGAGGTTACTTGCCCCACTCAATACAAGTCAGCTAGAAGTACCAAAATTGAAAAAGAAGCTAAGAATGGTCAAGCTTATGTGTCACCTTTGACAGAGTACATACAGAATAAGATTGGGCATACTTCAGATTCTTTAGATCCTTCATCCAGACATTCTCAGAATCAGGACAAGAAATCTACAGTGGTCTCATTATTGACATCATAGCCCACCGAGAAGAAAAGAAAAAGGAAGAAGTTTGATGAATCTGATGGCCGAGAGCAGCTCGATATTCGGATGAGTCACAGTCCTAGCATTTTCAAAATTCAGCATGGCACATCCAAGAAGCAGCCCACAAACTTGTTAGAGAGTCGCCAATGCTTAGTATGCACCATGTTGAAGACATCTGATGCCATAGGGCATCTCGTATAGTATCTCTAACCCTACTCCCTTTTATTTCATGTCATTAGATAGTTTATTTTGCGCATTTATATTATGTTTTTTATATTTCAATTTATTAGAGTAGATTCTTCTATTCAAACAATATTTTCTATATATGCATGATGATTTTGATGTTGAATGGATATCTATTTGATGGAATTTTGTTTCCTTGGATGCAGGATTCTGGGATTCTCACGTTACTTCTTGGAAGCAACGTGTCCCCATATGGAGCCAAATGTTGCACTCAAATTATCAAAGTTCCAGGGAAGCGGAAGTACTAGTTTTTTCAACAAAGATCAGATCACATATCAGCAGTCCATGTGTCATGGTTATCCCATTCTACAAGTTATGTAATGTAAATGATCTTAGTAAAAACTTGAACCTATGTAACAACCTAGATAAGCCTATAATTTTGATGACGAATTCCATCCTAGGAGGTTTTTTAACCTCATTGATTCCCTGTGTTTCTAGACATGACTAATCAGAAGAGTTTTTCCCTTTCAGCTTAAACCCCAAAGCTAGAGTGAAATTTATTGTTGAATTATTAGGTGAGTCCTAGTGGTTTTAGTCGAGTCTGATGTAAAAGTGGCTTCGGAATAATTTAAGCTAGCTCACTTAATATTTTATTAAAATCACTTGGTTTACTATATCATATTGTGTCGCAGATGGGTTATGTGTCTTGAGAGCCTAAGCCAAAAGTGTACTCCCTCTTTGAGTCTTGTAAATGAAAAATCTTATGTATTAGAGGGTTGGAAAAATAATTGAATCCCCTCATGTGTAAATTAATTAATTTTTCTGGCAAAATAAAATTAAATCCTAAGCCAAAAAATTAATTAATTAGAGTCATATTTAAATTGTTTTAGGATAATAAATTCTCCAAATGGAAATATTTGTGGGTCTTAAAAGAGTCAATTTTTAAAAGTCTTCCGCCAAGGGAATATTGTATATTTCCAGAAAATTTGGACCCTTGGATCGTGGTGGTTAAGTCAAAGTCAATTTTTTTAGGAAATTAGCTCAAAATAATTAATTTTGAGCTACTTAAAATGGAATTAAATGATATTTTCGAAAATTCCTCAAAAATAATAAATCAAGGGCCAAGATTAAAAGATCTCGAAGTGTTTATTAACGACCAAGATTATATAGACAAGGATCAAAGAAACTAACCGTTATTTTTCCATTTGGAGGATTTATCTATAAATTAGAAAGTCATTTGAGTCTCTAGCATCTTGATCTTTGGCTAGAATATCATTGTTGAAGCACTTTTGTAAACTATTGTCCCGCTAGGAACTATTTTTTCTGCTATAATAAAAGACTTTGGGGTGCAACTTGAGGTGTTCTTGTTCGTTGATCTGTGGTATGTATTGACTATGGGCTTCCTATGTTGTGCTTCATAAGACTATTTCGAGATAATACATAGTGTTTGCAAGTACTCAATCCTTGGTCTTCAAGTTCACAGGCTATGGGCAAGGATCATTTTATTTGGATCTCTAGTTTTTATATAGCGGATTAAATCTTCGCCAAGGCTATAGTGAGCATAAATTTTCTAAAGCATTTCTAGTCATTCTTCAAAGGAAAAAATATTATAAAAATTATTCTCTCAAAAGTCTATTTGAAACCCTAGTATAAATTGTAAAATAATTTTGTAATTTAGATTGTAAATTATTTTTTCTAACTTGGGTTGGGGTTTTAGACTTTTTTGTATATATTTAGGGTTTGGTTGTTGTAATTTTATTTTTGCAGGTTGGATCAAGGGATCAAGTGGAAGAAGAGCTAGATCTAGGCCCTTGAGGGTAAGATCTAGCCTCTTGAAAAATTTGTACAGCTACCCACAAAATAATTTTCACAAAATCAAAGAGCTAAAGCATAAAATGTTTTGAGAAAGGGTTTCAAAATTTTCAAGGCTTCTAGCCCCGGTTTTTCCCTCCTAAGCCTCAGCATCTCTCCTTTAGCCTTCAGCATCTTGGTTTAGGGCCATTTTTTGGCCTTGCTGTGAGGCTTTGAGGCCTTGGCCTCCCTCTCCTCTCTTTCTCGACCCCCCATCCCCTCCTTCGCCCTCCATCCAGCTCCCCTCAACCTCCCCAGCCTCCGTCCTCCTTCGTTGCCCTCTCCTCGACCTCTGTCCTCCCTCGGCCCCTCCTCTTCCCTTCAGCTCCCTCCTCCCCTAAGTCACAGCCCTAAAAGGGGTTGCAGCTGCCTCTTTTGAGGCCTTTCCAAGGGTGTCACAGGCCTTAGGGCCTCAAAACCCTAGGCCGCAACCCCTAGAAGGCTTTAGGGCCTTCCTTAGCCCAACAGCAGCCTCTTTGGAGTCTGGACTTACTGTGAGGCCTATTAGGCCTCTTTACCATAGCCGCAGGCCTAATTAGGCCTTTCCTTTCGTTTTTGGCCTCTTCCTTGCCCTCTCTTGGCCCTAAATTTCCCTTGGTTACCCTCTGAAAAAAAATTTAGACTAATTCTTGGTGTGTTCTGCAAAGAAATTGGTCCAAAGTTTGTTTTTACAAAAATCAAATCCTTGAACAAAATTTTGCATAAATTGGGCAAGTGAACTTCAAGGCCTAGGGCATAAGAAATTGATCTCTAAACCCTAGTTTCTCATTGTTTTACCACTGCTATGATTTTTGTTTTATAACAATAACATACAAGCCCTAAAACACATTTAAATTGGTCAAAATCACTCTAATTTGCAAAATCTAAAAATTCTTGAATTTTGGCCATGTGGGCATCCTAGATATGGCTTGGATCTGATTTTCTGTTGGCTGGAATTTACTGCATAAAATTCTGAATCAGCACTGCAATTTTCTGAATCTCACACTTAAAGAAGGCTAAAAAATTTTAAATTTCAATTTCTAGCAAAATTTTATTGTTCTTGGGCCTTTTTGTCACTGTCTTTAGGCCCATTAGCTTGCTGATTTGTGATTTATTTACTATCATAAATATATCAGATCTGAAAATTTGTTGAAAGCATACTTTCAAGGCCCCAATACATCTGAATTTTCAGTTAGCTAAGTTTATTTGATAATTGGGCATATTTTTGTGATATTGGGCAAGCATAAGCATTATTGATTTAGCATTTCCTTACTGTTGTCATAACATTAATAAACACTGAATTTTCTGAAGTGATACTACCGATTTAAATTTTGCATTGAAAACACTCGTTCAATTAAATTTTGAGTCTTTGACCTTGTGAGATCTAATTAGCGGAAATCGATGGATAATTGTTATAATCTTAATAAGTTTGACATCTTGATTTGTTTATCTTAAGCATTTGGCATCTTAAGTTCATTGGTTATTTGGTATCTTGTTGAAGTTTACACTTGTATCTTTCAACATTTATCTTTCTTAAGATTGTAGCTTAATATTGTTAAGTACTCTTGTTGAAGTAACCCAAACAATCTTAACTCAAGATAATTTTCACTCATCATCTTGTTGTTGATTCGAGGTAACATCGGATGTGCTCTAGCCACGAAAATTGGTGGAGAGGCTAAAGCACATGAGATCTCCAATACCCAAAAATGGTTTGGGCAGATTCTAAACAGTTTGGGAGATATTAAAATAATTAATATTTTTAATGAAGTCCCTAAGTCTAAGTCTAAACTTAGGGAAAATAAAATATTAATGTGAATTAATATAAACTTGTGTTAGAAGGGTCCAAAAGTCATGGATCAAGCCAGATCTAATCTTAGCAGTTGATTAAGGACTTAATCTCGGCCGTTGATCTATCAACGAGAAAAGTATAAGAGGAGGCTTGAGGGTCACTTGGAGAACACACTGGGTTAGCTAAGAAATTGAACCAGTGGTCTGGTGTTAAAATTGGAAACTAGGGCCAAACTCCATGTGGGTCATCTTATTAATGGCAGCTGATATTTTTCTTGGATCCCTCTCATCGAAAGGTGTAGGATTGATCTAAAGATCATCCAATTCCGATAAGTATTCATGGAGATATGAATTTATTAGTGTTATGGGACAATTCGTCAAGGTCGGCCAGCAACCAAATAAACCCCACTTGTGCTCAACGTTTTAGTATAAATAGAGGTGGCCTTCAAAGTCATTTCAACACACTTGGGATCTCTTCCTCTCTACTTGTCTTTGGATTTTAGTAGGAGGAGAGATCCTAAGGGATAACAGTGCCCTTATCTAAAGGGAGTGCCCTAGGCCCTAACGCAACCCTATGGAGAGGCCCTAACGCAGCCCTACGCTGCCCTAACGGAGCCCTATGGAGAGGCCCTAACGCAACCTTATGGAGAGGCCCTAATGGAGCCCTATGGAGAAGCCCTACGCTGCCCTAACACAGCCCTATGGAGAGGCCCTACACTGCCCTATGGATAAGCACTACACTTCCCTAACGCAACCCTATGGAGAATCCCTACGCTGCCCTAACGCAACCCTATGGAGAGGCCCTATGATGTCCTATGGAGAAGCCTATACGTTGTCCTAAGGGTGGTATGGATATACCCTAGCCGCAGCAAGCCTAGAAGAGAACAGCGTGGAGTTAGGAGGCTATTCCAGGAGGCCAAGGAGCTGTTGAAGAGGGCCGCAGCTAAGGGACAGCTTGTTGTAGCAAGCCACAGTTGTGGAGGGCTATTCTCGCTACATTTTGAAGGCTGTTAGGACTGCAGTTAGAATGCCCTAACCAGTCTAGCAATGCAGCAAATAGAGAAGGCCCAAAACAGTGATTATGATACATTGAAGCAGCATGATGATGATATATTGCAGCAGCATGTTGATGAATTCTGCAACATGATGGGTACAGCGATGTAGTGTATCATAGCATAATGAGGGGCAACACAATGGTGAGGTGCAGCAGTATGATATAGCAAGTTCATGGTACTGCAAGTATCGGGACAACAGCATGATACTTAGTGCAGCCAATGTTTTTAAAACCAGAACTAGTGACTGGACCGGTCCACCTAATGAACCGGTTTACCAGCCGGAACCGGTCGAACCGGGACTGGTTAGGTCTAAACGAACCGGTTTTAGAAAAATACATTAAATAATTAATTTTTAATGAAACAAAACTATTTTTAAGATTTAAAACCATGATTCCAAGCCAATAGAGACAAAATATGCAAAGTTTTCTCATTTATATAGACAGTAGCATGATACTTAGTGCAGCCAATGTTTTTAAAACCGGAACCGATGACCGGACCGGTCCACCTAATGAACCGGTTTACCAGCCGGAACCGGTCGAACCGAGACTGGTTAGGTCTAAACGAACCGGTTTTAGAAAAATACATTAAATAATTAATTTTTAATGAAACAAAACCATTTTTTAGATTTAAAACCATGATTCCAAGCCAATAAAGACAAAATATGCAAAGTTTGCTCATTTATATACCATGTAAAGGTGAATATATCAAAATGGCATCGAGTGCAATACATATCATCGACAAAATAGTAAAATACATAAGCAATGACTAAAATAAACAATTTGTTTGTTTGCAATTTTATTGCCATAAAAAAAACCCTTTATCTTGCATTGAATCACCACGATGAAAAGATATGGTTGTTCATTAATAATGAAAAATGGTTCACTTGCCTCCACCATGTTTGGCTCTCTGAGATCATGAAAGATAGACCCTACAATGCTTTCTCTGTGCTTCATGAGATGGTGTTTGACGCTAATTGAAATTGGAGTAACTGAGTATGCCAATTAGACATTTCTCTATTAAACTCTCAATATCCATGTCAGAGGTAATATCTCCACAAACAAACCAATAATACAAATGCCATCTATGCCTTACAAATTTGTACACATCATGTAAACTAAACCTCAAATCCACCTTTATATATGGACAAGTGGGTCAACATGTTTTTCTTTCAAGCTCTTCATGGTCTCAAGTTAAACTGCTTCTGGTTATATGGACAGGTCGGCTCAGATTTAAAACTCTATTTTAAATCAATTTAATCTTCAGTCTATATTTCTTCTCAAACATTCCCGCATCTTGTCTTAGGTCAGCCCTCAAACACGAAAGAAGGCTGGGAATATATATATAACCATAACCACAAAAATGTTCCAAAATCATGCACCCTTTGTAATTCTGCTGCCAGGAACAGGACTGAGCATACAGTATCTATACAAGGGTTGATTATTCCTTTTCCTTCAATATTGAGCTTACCTTTTACTGTAACCAAAGTGTGAGCAATAAGAGGTGAGGTGCTCCCTTAGACAGGCTCAAAGTATTCTTTGTTGCATGCTGAAAGGTGACTGCGACCATTGTTTCTAGTCTTTCGACTACTAGGCCCAAGGATGATCTAGGCATGAAATCAGGTTCAACTAGTATTCTTTCTAAACTAGAGAACGCATTCTGCTGGAGCGCTCTTTCTGCTGATACATTTTGCTACTTAACCGCTGTTACATGTTTACTGGAGATTATTTCTAGTCTTTTGGCTACTTGACTGAAGGATGATCTAGGCATGAAATCAGGTTCAACCAGAATTCATTTATAATCTGAAAAGAAACATTGTACTGGAGTGTTCTTTCTGTTGACACATTTTCTACTTGAATTTTGTTACATGATTCCTGGAGATATACTCTACTTGAATTTTGTTACATGATTCCTGGAGATATACTTCACTACTAGAAACAGTGTTAAATCTGCAGGCTGTCTAAGATGTTGAAACAGGACCAGACACAGTGCACTTACAGCGTTTAAATTGTGAATTCTCCAAACTTACCATCCTCAATCGGTTGGAATTCAACGTAACCTACAAGATGCCAATACCATAGTGGAACAACGGACATGAAATCAATACATTGTCTATGTTTTGTACAATCCAACATGCCTTAAAAAAACTTGTAATGAAGAATCCCCTGCTACCGAGTAATGTAACCATAATGCAAATTTCAACCATAGAGTGACACAATTTTAGTTTCCATAGCAAACTTTCTTCACACCACATGCCAAACCAGCAATACAAATGGTGGATGTTGGCATGCCAGGTAACTGGCCGGTTTAGGACGTAACCGGCTGGTTTCGGACTGAACTGGTTGGTTTAGGACTGAACCGGTTGGTTTGACTACAAACCGGCCGGTTCCGTCCGGAACCAGCCGGTTAGGGCCAAAACTTCGCCACAATGCCTTCCTGACCGGAGTTTTCAACAGGTTCCAACCGGTAGACTTGCTGACCGGCCAGTTAGACTGGTAACCGGTTAGTTAGGCCAGTTTTAAAAACACTAAGTGCAGCAAGCATGTATTGGTACAGCAGCATGCAAGGGGCAGCAAACTAGTATTGGGACAGCAGCATGATACTTAGTGCATCAAGCATGTATTGGTACAGCAGCATGCAAGGGACGAAAAACTAGTAAAGGGTCAGCAACATGCAAGGGACAGCAAACTAGTATTGGGTCAGCAGCATGATACTTAGTGCAACAAGCATGTATTGGTGCAGCAGCATGCAAGGGACAGCAAACTAGTATTGGACAGCAGCATGATACTTAGTGCAGCAAGAATGTATTGGTACAGCAGCATGCAAGGGACAACAAACTAACATTTGGACAGCAGCATGATACTTAATGTAGCAAGTACAACTAGCATGCAACAGCAAGCATACTAAGGACAACAAGCATGCTAGGGACAACAAACAAGTAAGGGACAGCAAGTAAGCAAGGTCTAGCCAGCACATACGTCAGTATGGCAACATGGTGCAGCAATGGCACATGATGCAGTACAGTGATGGGTACAGTCATGATTAATGAAGCATGATGAGATGCCCCATAGTGATGATGGGTGCAGCATGGTGCAGCACGGTGAGGTGCAGCATGGTGCAGCACGGTGAGGTGCAACATGATGATGAAATCAGTGTGGAAAAAGTCCCGATAAAATCGGGATTTATTCCCCAAAACGCGATTTTTTCAAGAAAAGGATTAAATCGGCCGATTTTTTGCCGACTTTTTAAGAAACGAAAAAATCGGGATTAAATCGAAAAAGTCGGGATTAAATCGGGACTTTTTCCAAAAAATCGTGGTAGTTTCTTTAATGATTTTTTTTTTCTTTGAAAAAATCGGGATTTTATTGAAAAAATCGGGATTTTATTGAAAAAGTCAGGATTTTATTGAAAAAGTCCGGATTTTTTTAAAAATGAATATTTTTGTATTTTTTTAATTCTGCCGACTTTTTGCCGACTTTTTCGAAAAACTCCCGACTTTGCCGAGTTTTTCAACTTTTGGACCCTTGCCGAATTAATCCCGACTTCGACTTTTTCCACATTGGATGAAATACAGCACAACGATAGGTGAAGGAGTCACCTTGGAGAATCAGTTGAAGTAGCATGTCTTCAACTGATCTCGTGTATCATCTTCTTAGAGATGATCTATACTCTTATCTAGATAAGTCAAAGTGTTGACTTATGATGTAAATGTACTATCTCTCTCTCTCTGTTGAACTATTGAAGAACATATAAGAAGAATTGATCTAGGGTTTCCCCACATTGGGGTTTGTCCCTAGCTAGCACCACATCTTGTGTCCTCTTGTCTTGGCTTGTCTTATGCAATTTATATTTATGTTCTATCTGCAGTTTACTTTAATGCTGATGTGATTGTTAATCTGAAAAAGATATTGAGCTAACTGTGAAAATTGAAATAAATTGCTCGAGCATAGAACATACCTAAAATTAACATCTAGTGACCAGTCAGGAGGCAGCAAGTACGGAACAGAGAGACAGGATCAGCCACTGGAGATCAGCGCTGAGGCAGGAGAGGCAGACGCTGAGGCAGTAGGAGACTGCGCAGTCACTCGTTGGGCCTGCGTGGATGACGCAAAGAGGCCCAGGGCTGACGCAGAGTGTCTAAGAGCCACGTAGAGGTCAGTTGGGCTGACGCTGGGACTAGGAGAAGTGTTGGAGAATTTTTCTCTCTGTGGGTAAGCCAGTTTGGCACCCTGTTGTACTGAAAAATTGCTAATAATAAAATCCTCCCTTCCTACATCGGTTTTCCCACATTGGGTTTTTCCAGGCACTGTTGTCCAAAATATCTGTGTCAATGTGTCGATTCATGTGCATATGTTTGTTTCTATATTACAGTGTGATATCTACAGCAATATTTATTTTAATGTTTATTGAAGTAATTTCATAAATAACTTATTGAGGAATAAGTAGGAAAAGTAAATCAGCTGCTGCAGTGATAGAATTTTCACATGGTATCAGAGGGACTAATCAGAGACAGGAAAGTAAAATCAGTTATGGGTCGAAACCATGATGCAGAGGATCCACATCAGGGGACTCACACAGATTTTCATAAGATTGCACAAGAGAAAGAGACTTTGATTTCTCTATGTCGGCTTCCAGGATGAAAGAAGAAGTGGCTTGTATGACTAGTTCTGCATCATCAGAAGTGTGGTATATAGACAGTGGAGCCTCGTGGCATATGACGAGAATCAAGGAATGTTTCTCAGAATATCGAGAAGAGAAGATGAAATTTCATATCACCATGGGGAACAAAGCAAAGTGTACTCCAGTAGGGAAGGGTACCATAGTTTTTCAAACAAAATCGAGAGAACGGTTTCGTGCTATAAATGTGCTGCATGTACCAGGATTAGGGATGAACTTACTTTCCGTGTCACAACTTCAAGGCAAGGGCTATGACGTCTACTTCATCAAGGAGAAGGTATACGTCAAACACCCAAGCTGGAAAAAAAAAGTGCAGATCGGGATCAAAAGTAATAGTGTTATGAAACCAGCGCACAAAAAAATAGAAAAGATAGATCAACGCCTTAGAATTCAGCCTCTTCGAGGGGGCAACCTCCTTTACATTCAATAAATGAACAATTCTTGGATGATTCAAATGACAAAACCTCATTTCTATATATAGGAGTCTAAGGAGTCACAATATAACCCAGCCGACCTAACAATAATAATATAAAGCCACAAAAATAACAATAGAGGGATTCTATGGGGCACAGTAATAACAATATGGGGACAATAGAGGCACAACAATATTAATAAGTGATACAACTACAATAGTAATGGGGTAATCACTAGTATTATAGGGACCTAACATGCCCCTCTCCTTCAAAAAAGTGTTGTCCTCAACGCTTGAGTAGTTCTGGATGCTTCTGTATAAAATTTTCATCCTCCCATGTGGAATATTTTGCGAATAAGTTCTTCCACTTGATAAGATACTCCGAAATTGATCGATTTCGTAGTTGTTGAGTTCTTGTTTCTGTGACTGCTTCCGGTTCCAATATAATTTTTCCTTCCTCGTCGAGTTCTGGCAATATTGTTTGAACTGGAAGCTTGTCGCCTATAACTTTCTTTAAACATGAAACGTGGAAAACTGGGTGCAATCGAGAAGTTGCAGAAAGCTCCAATTTGTAAGCCATAGTACCAATCTTTTGCAACACCTTGTATGGTCCATAATACTTTGGTGATAATTTATTATCCTTCTTAGCTTGCTTGAGGGACATTTGCTTATATGGTTGTAGCCGTAAGAATACCCAATCACCTACATCAAAACTTCTTTCGCTGCGATGTTGATCTGCCTGTTGTTTCATTCTATTCTGTGCCAACACGAAGTTATCCTTTAAGAGTTGGAGGACTTGTTGTTGATGTTCGATGAGATGTTCCACTGCTTGAACCTTAGAATTTTCTCTTAAATATGATGTGATGGATGGTGGCTGATATCCATAAAGTGCCATAAATGGGGTCATTTTTGTTGCTATATGGAAGGAAGTGTTATACCACCATTCAGCCAGAGGCAACCATTTGACCCATTGTGTCTGTTTATCAAATACAAAGCAACAAAGATATCCTTCCAAACATTTGTTTACTATCTCAGTTTGCCCATCAGATTGAGGATGAGAAGATGAGCTATGAGCTAACTGAGTACCAAGACAAGAAAATAATTCTGTCCAAAAATTTCCAGTGAAAATGGGATCTCTGTCACTTACAATAATCTTTGGGCTTCCATGTAGCTTTTGAATTGTTTCCATAAATGCAATAGAAACTGCACTGGCTTTAAGTGGATGTGATAATGCACAAAAGTGTGCATACTTGGTAACTCTGTCAAGTACCACCATGATGACACTCTTTCCCTCAGACTTGGGTAAACCTGTGATAAAATCCATTGAAACCTCCTCCAAATGTTGGCTTGGAATGAATAAAGGTTGTAATAGACCCGGTGTCTTAATTGTTTCAACTTTATTTTGTTGGAAAACAAAACATTCTGCCACAAACTTTTGAATATCCGATTTAAGGCCATCCCAAAAAAATTCCTTCTTAACCCTGTGGTAAGTTTTTAAAAATCCTGAGTGCCCTCCTAAGGGAGAAGTGTGCAATTCCATAAGAATCTTTTGTTTTAGTTGGGAATTCTTACAGAGGTATAAGCGATCTTTGTACCATAACGAATCATTTTGCCAGCTAAATGTATCAGATGTATTGGAATCTTGTTGTAACTTTCGAATAAGTGCCCACACTTCTTCATCATTCTTCCATTCCTCCCTTGCTTCGTTTATCCAATCTGGTTGGATAATAGAAATGGCGCACAACAATGCTTCCACATCCTCATCCTTTCTTGAGAGTGCATCTCCCACCACATTTTGCTTCCCTTTTTTGTAGATGATTTCAAAGTCATAACCCAACATCTTTGTGACCCACTTTTGTTGCTCTTCAGAGGATAATCTTTGTTCTAAAAAGTGTTTAAGGCTATCATGATCCGTTTTTACCTTGAAGTGTCTTCCCATTAGGTAGGGTCGCCATTTCTTAAGTGCATGGAGTATTGCCAACATTTCCTTCTCATAAATAGCTTTGTGTAAAAACTTTCTCTTGATTGGACGGCTTTCAAAAGCAATGGGTCTTTCATCTTGCATTAAAACAGCACCAATTCCATTTCCTGAAGCATCACATTCCACAATAAAGGTTTTTGTGAAGTCCGATGTAGCTAAGACCGGTGCTTGGCACATTGCCTCTTTAAGATGTTCGAAGGCCTTTGTTGCTTCTGGAGTCCATGAAAATGCATCTTTCTTCAATAATGTTGTTAGAGGTGCTGCTATTCTCCCATAATTCTTAACAAACTTTCGATAATACCCTGTCAACCTGAGAAATCCTCGCAGATGCTTTATGGATGTGGGGATTTTCATTCCTTAATGGCTTTAATTTTGCTAGGGTCTACCTTAACTCCTTCATGAGATACAATATGACCCAGATATTCCACCTCTTGTACTCCAAAGAAGCATTTGGATCTTTTTGCATATAATTGTTTCTCTTCCAATAGTTGTAGCACCCTGTCAACATGTTCAACATGATCCTTCCAAGACTTGTTGTAGATTAGTATATCATCAAAAAATACTAACACAAATTTTCTAAGGAAGGGTTTAAAAATGGAATTCATCAAACCTTGAAATGTAGAAGGTGCATTGGTAAGGCCAAAAGGCATGACCAAAAATTCATAATGACCCTCATGAGTTCTAATGTTGTTTTCGGAATGTCTTCAGTCTTCATTCTGATTTGATGATATCCTGAACGAAGATCCAACTTGGTGAAGTAAATTGATCCATGCAATTCATCCAGTAATTCATCAATGACGGAATGGGAAACTTATCTTTAATAGTGAGCTTGTTGAGCTCCCTATAATCCGGACACATGCGCCATGATCCATCCTTCTTGTGCACCAATACTACTGGAGCAGAGAAAGAACTTTGACTAGGTTGAATTATACCCGCCTCTAGCATTTCTGCAACCATACGTTCAATTTCACTCTTTTGGGCATATGGATATCTGTACGGCCTGATGTTTGGAGGAAAACTTCCTGGAATCAGATGAATAGCATGATCATGATCACGAATAGATGGGAGACTTTTGGGAGTCTCAAATACCTTGGAATGATTGTCCAAGACCTTTTGGAGATCTGGAGAAATAGATGATTCCAATGTGGAAACATCTAGCGAACATAATTGTGCAATTACACCTCTTTGTTCCTTTTTTAGAAGCTTTGTCATACCGTTAGAGCTGATTATCTTTCCCGGTTTCCCTGCAATACCCCTTAATTCAACTTCCTTTCCTTCCACAGAAAATTCAATGAAAAGTTCTTGAAAATTAAAAGCTATTGTACCCAAGGATTGTAGCCATTGGACTCCTAGTACAACATCAGCACCTCCCATTGGAATGGAAAGCATTGGTCTATTCAATACATATTCTCCCATGGATAGCTTGATATTATGGTACTTTCCAGAGCAATTTATCGTTCCTCCATTTGCAACCATCACTTGCACTTTGGTGCTGGATATAGGAAGCAATTCAATTTTTTTGCTGTCTTACAATGAAGAAAATTGTGGGTACTTCCTGAATCAATCAGCACTATTACCTTTTTCTTCTTGATTTGTCCTTCTATCTTGATGGTTTGAGAAGTAGTAATTCCAGCCAATGCATTACAAGATATGGTCGGATTCATTTCTTTTTTATCTAGGCTTTGTTCCTGGAGTATATCCTCTTCTTTTGACCTTTCTTGCTCATTTTCTTCTTCCTCTTACAATCGATGTAGAATAATTTCTTTTCAACACACTTATGACCTTTAGTGTATTTGCTATCACAACTGTAACAAAGCCCTTTTGCTCTTTTTTCTTCCAATTGTTGTGGTGTCAACCTTATAGGTTGTGGAAGACTAGGGGAAACAACACTTCCATCTTTATAGTTGTGAGTGGTATGCTTCCTGGTTGCCATAATTTTGCTTTCCATTTTTCTTGCTAACCTGAATGTCTTCTCTAATGAATCAGGTTCCCAAAGGCGAACATCATGTTGGATATTATCCTTTAAAGTCCCTATGAACACATCAATCCTATGCTCCTCTGGAATATTTTTTTACCCTTATGTTCAATTTTTGGAACTCCTCAATGTGCTCCATTATTGAACCCTTTTGTTTGAGACTTATCAATTGGCTAAAAAAAGTGTTGCTTTTTGTGTCCTCATGATGTGTTGTCAATTCTTCCGTAAAAATTGCCCAAGTGATAATTTGTTTACGAGAGCAAAGCCATTGATACTATACAAACTGATTTGGTTCCAAATATAAAGTTGCAATACGTACCTTTTGTGTGTTTTGCACATTATTGAGATCAAAAAATTGCTCCATTTGTAATATCCATGTTGTAGGATCCTTGCCATCAAACTTCTTCATACCGATTTTTGGAATATGGTGGGTCTTCGGTCCAACATTAGAGTCTATAAAATCATGATTAACATTTCTTTTGTTCTCATCATGAGTTTCCTTTACTACCCTTTCACCATTAGTAAGAATTTCTTGTAGAAACTTTGTCAAATCTGTCTTCAAATCTTCCATGTCTGTCTTCAAATCGTCCATCTTAGCTTCCATGCCATCTGTCTTCAAATCTTCCATGCTTGTCTTCAAATCGTCCATCTTAGCTTCCATGCCATTCATCTTAAGCTTCCACGCCCTTTATCTTAAATTCCACACCATTTATCTTCGCTTCTGTTAGCTTTTGTGAAAATGACATTTGTTGCACTTGGTATTGTAATTTTGATATATCATGTAGCATTTCTTTCTCTTCTTCATGAATCATGCTAGCACTTTTAGGTTGCTTACTAGGTGTTTGCATTTTCTTTCCTTGGAGCATCAATTACTGATAATAATGCTCTACTATGCCTTTTGAATTCTTCAAAATAATTTTTCAAACCAAGCTTAAGAAAAAATTTAAAAAAATCTACACACCTTTTTTCACTTTGTAGGAGCTCCATATTGCTTTTAATGCATCTCTGTAATTTCGGATCATCCAGTTCTGAAATTGTGACCTGCAGTAGTCCTCTGTGTCCTCTTTCCAATGCCACCAGTCTGATCCAAATTGGATTCTCCAAGGAAGAGTTATGCCAAATCTCCCACAGTGACTTGATTATAGACTAGTTCAGTAGAGCGAACTTGTACGACGTTCCACGAGTCACTGTTTCGACCCTTTTCTCTGAAAAATATATACAAGAAACTACAGTCCGTCCTCTTTCTGTACCTTCTTAGAAAATTTCAATCCGATGCTCAAAGAGAAAGTTATGACGATTTTCCCCAGGCCACCTGTTTGAAATGTAATTCAGGAGTCTGCAAAAAGACCAACTTCTTCAAATCATATCTCCGCAAATATAGTGCGAAAAGCTCTGAAATTCGGACCCGAGGTTCAGTGTTATTTCTTCTCAAATGGGTTTTTTTTAGCTTCTGAAACGTCGCAAAAAAAATGCCACAATCACCTATTTGGAGCAGCGAAACCCTAGAATCCAAAGCTCTGATACCAAATGTTATGAAACCAGCTCACAAAAAGATAGAAAAGATAGATCAACGCCTTAGAATTTAGCCTCTTCGAGGGGGAAACCTCCTTTACATTACATAAATGAACAATTCTTGGATGATTCAAATGACAAAACGTCCTTTCTATATATAGGAGTCTAAGGAGTCACAATATAACCCAGCTGACCTAACAATAATAATATAAAGCCACAAAAATAACAATAGAAGGATTCTATGGGGCACAGTAATAACAATATGGGGACAATAGGGGCACAACAATATTAATAAGTGATATAACTACAATAGTAATGGGGTAATCACTAGTATTATAGGGACCTAACAAATAGGTTGTATAGATTACAACTAGAATCACCAATGGTACTAATAGGCAGTCATGGAGACAAGGACTTGAATGAACTATGGCAAAGAAGAATGGGTCACTTGCACCATGGAGCTCTGAGAATTCTCAGGAACAATGTAACAGGAGTTGCGGATCTAAGTACAGAACGAAATGATGTATGCAGGGGATGCGCTCTAGGAAAGTATGCCAAGGCAGCATTTCCTAAGAGCAAACACAGGGCCAAGAGTGTACTAGGATTGATACACTCAGATATCTGCGGACCTATGTCCGTCAAAACTCTCAGTGGTGCCGAGTATTTCCTTACCTTCATTGATGACCACTCAAGGAAAACTTGGATTTATTTTTTGAAAACCAAGGACAAGGTTTTCTGTCGATTCAAGGAGTTCAAGGCTCTGGTGGAGAATTTGACTGGGAAGAAAATAAAGTTTTGCGCTCAGATAATGGTGGAGAGTATGTCAATAAGGACTTCACTAATTTTTGTGCTAAGGAGGGCATTAGAAGAGAGTGGACAGCTCCCTACAATCTGGAGCAAAATGGAGTAGCAGAAAGAAAGAACAAAACTATTGTAGAAGCAGCTAGGGCCATGATGTATGATCAGGATATGCCAAAAAAACCTGTGGGCGGAAGCATGCAACACAGCAGTCTATGTTTAGAATAAGACTCTTCATCGAGCATTGGGCAAGATTACTCCAGAGAAAGTTTTCACAGGGAAGACCCCTGAAGTCAGTGATTTCGGGATATTTGGGAGTTTAGCATATCGCCACATACCCAAAGAAAAAAGGAAGAAGCTGGATCAAACTGCGGAAAAGGGATATCTGGTGGGATATAGCGAGAAAGCTAAGGCATACAAAATCTATCTTCCAAGGAGCAGGAAGGTAGTAGTTCGACGAGATGTAAAGTTCATGGAGGACAGGTCTTTCAGAAGATCTCGTGAGATGCCTTCCGAGGAGCAATCGAAAGAGGAGCCTCTAGTTAAGCCTCTTCAACCAATAGAAGTAAAGAATTCTTCCTCAGGTCAGGAAGATTCTCAGGATGAGGAGGAAGAGCTAACAGAAGCACCTGTTGTCAGAGGAAGAACTAGCAGGGAACTTCGTCAGATTCTGCGAGATACAGAGGACTTCATCGGTGCGCTAAGAAACAATAAGAGGGAACGAAAACAGCCATATAGATATCAGGCATTAGTAGCTCAGGATGGAGAGCCTACCAGTTTCAAGGAGGCAGCTCAACCTCAGGTTTGGCTAGATGCGATGGTAGAGGGGTACAACTGCATAATGGTGAACGATGTCTGGGAGGTGGTATCAAGGCCTCAAGACAGATCAGTGGTAGGTTCAAGATGGATCTACAAGGTCAAATACGCTACAGACAACAGTGTTGAGAAATACAAGGCCAGGTTTGTGGCTAAGGGGTATGCTCTAAAAGAAGGAATTGATTATGAGGAGACCTTCGCCCCGATAGCCAGGTATAAATCTATTAGGACTGTGATATCTCTTGCAGCTCAGATGGGATGGGAGATTCATCAAATGGATGTCTAAACGACATTTCTGAATGGGGTAATAGAAGAAGAGGTATACATTGAACAACCAGAGGGATTTGAGACTCATGAGAAGAAGTCTCATGTATGCATATTGAAGAAAGCCTTGTATGGGCTGAAACAGGCACCGAGAGCATGGTATGGTTGAATAGATGGCTACTTGCAAAAGATGGGATTTGTCAAGAGTGACACGGATCCAAATCTCTACTATCTGGTTGTAGAGAACGAGCTGCTAATCTTCGTATTGTATGTGGATGATCTCTTTCTAACAAGATCATCCAGACTCATTGGGGACTGCAAGAAGAATCTAGCCACAGAATTCAATATGAAGGATTTGGGACAAATTCATTACTTCCTAGGGTTGGAAGTCTAGCAGCAAAAGGGAGAAATCCTCCTTGGACAAGGGAGGTATGCTACAAAAATCCTGAAAAGATTCGGAATGGAGGACTGTAGACACATGGCTATGCCAATGATCACCAACTGGAACAAGAGTGATGCATCAGAAGACAAGGATGTCGATCCCACCCTATACAGGCAACTCATAGGGTCCCTGATGTATCTAGTCAATACCCGACCAGACATTTGCTACGTTGTCAACACCCTCAGTCAATTCATGGTGGAACCAAAGAGGGCACACTGGGCAACAACCAAAGGCGTTCTCAGGTATTTACAGGGAACAGTCGATTTTGGGCTCTTGTACACCAAAGGTAAGGATATCAATTTGAGTGGATTTATTGATGCAGATTGGGCAGGAAATTCAATGGATTGGAAAAGTACCTCTAGGTACTGTTTCAACATTGGATCAGGAATGACCTCCTGGTGCAGTAGGAAACAGAAGTTTGTGGCTCTGAGCTCATCTGAGGCATAATATATGGCAGCAAGCATAGGTTTGTGTGAGGCCATATGGCTTAGAAAACTGCTTGTGAACCTATTCAAAAGGAATATGGAGGCGACCAAGATCATGTGTGATAATCAGAGTTGCATCAAGCTCTCTGAGAATCTAGTGTTTCATGATAGGTCGAAGCATATTGATATCCGGTGTCACTTTGTTAGAGATTGTGTCCAACGAGGCGCTGTACAGTTGAACTACACTCCTACAAGAGAACAAGTGGCAGACATCCTCACTAAGGCCCTTGGAAGGACAAAGTTTGACTACTTCAGAGAAAAGATGGGGATGGTAAAGAACCGGTTTCAGAAGTAGAAATGGGAGTGATAGTAGCACGGATGCAGAGGGAGTTGCAGTGCAGATGCAGTCTTGTACAGATGCAGCAGTGGCAGTAGTAGAGCCACGAGCAGCAGTACAGGATACAATAGTGCAGAGGATGTTGGGCAGGGAGGCTTAACATCAACATAGGGACCGATGCTAGATGATCAGGGTGATACTCAGTGAGTACTACTAGAGCATAGTACTCGCTAAGAAGGAGTGTTGATTTGAGGTAGCATCAAATGTGCTCTAGCCACGAAAATTGGTGGAGAGGCTAAAGCACATGAGATCTCCAATACCCAAAAATGGTTTGGGCAGATTCTAAACAGTTTGAGAGATATTAAAATAATTAATATTTTTAATGAAGTCCCTAAGTCTAAACTTAGGGAAAATAAAATATTAATGTGAATTAATATAAAACTGTGTTAGAAGGGTCCAAAAGTCAGGGATCAAGCCAGATCTAATCTTAGTCGTTGATTAGGGACTTAATCTCAGTCGTTGATCTTTCAACGAGAAAAGTATAAAAGGAGGCTTGAGGGTCACTTGGAGAACACACTAAGGGAGACCAATCAGTTCAATTTCTGGAGTGGGGTTAGCTGAGAAATTGAACCAGTGGTCTGGTGAGCAATCAGGAGGCAGCAAGTACAGAACAAAGAGACGGGATCAGCCACTAGAGATCAGCGCTGAGGTAGGAAAGGCAGACGCAGGGCATTTTAGGCAGATGCAGAGGCAGCAGGAGACTACGCAGTCACTAGTTGGGCCTGCATGGGTGACGCAGAGAGGCCCAACGCTGACGCAATCAAGCAGGGGCTAATGCAGAGTGTCTGAGAGCCACGTAGAGGTTAGCCGGGCTGACGCTGAGACTGGGAGAAGTGCTAGAGAATTTTTCTCTCTGTGGGTAAGCCAGTTTGGCACCCTGTTGTACTGAAAAATAGTTGATAATAAAATCCTCCCTTGCTGCACCGATTTTCCCACATTAGGTTTTTCCGACCACTGTTGTCCAAAATATCTGTGTAAATGTATTGATTCATGTGCATATGTTTGTTTCTGTATTACGGTGTGATATCTGCAGCAGTATTTATTTTAATGTTTATTGAAGTAATTTCATAAATAACTTATTGAGGAATAAGTAGGAAAAGTAAAACAGTTGCTGCAGTGATAGAATTTTCACACTTGCATCAAGCATAATAAGTCTAGATTGCATTAATAATTTACCTCCTAGCATAAGCTAGATTGATAGAAATATAGGGCAACCCTTCTCATCTAGCTTGAGGGGCCTCAGGAACTCTACAGTAGTTAACATGGTGACCTTGTAGTCGTCAGAGCCACAGTTTCTGCAACGCCAAAGGCATCGGGTGATAGGAGCACAACAAAAGGTATCGTTAATCAGGCCCTAGCCTGATTCTCGTTGGCCTCCTTCCCACAACCTACCTTGGAGCCCAGCTTCAAAATAGTTAGGTGAAAGTCACATTTAGATTAGGCATATAATTAAAAATAACCAAGATCATTGCATCACACATAGGTCATAGGACTTGCATATGATTTAGGTTAGTCAATCATCTCAAGCAGCGAGTGTCCATCCAGTTATTTGGTTCCAATTTACTATAAGCAGGAATTTGTCTCTGACTCCAATAAGGCATTGGTCTCATACTTTAAAATCTAATCAAATTAATAATCTTGCTTAAATTCAACCAGGAAAGGATACAGCACATAAGGAAACTATGAAGAAGGGAAATTGGTGATTTTCACATCAATTTTTTTATTTTAACGACAATTTATTTTTTAGGGTTTTTTGGCTAAAGCAGATCTGGTAAATGGCATCATCAAATATGAGTTGGGTTAGAAGGGGCTGGAAATCTCAGTCCATGGAAGGAGAGAATCACCATTGTTCTTATGGCAAATGGCTTGTGGGAAGTTGCATGCACAAAGATCAAAGTTCCTTTGGATGCTACCCAAGCAGTTGAACATAAGATAAAGGATATATGAGCTAGAGGCATTATTTTGGATAGTGTGAAGGATCACGTGATCCTTCACATAACAAGAAAGGATACAACACATAAGATGTGGACAGCCTTGACCAGCCTATACCAGAGTAGTAACCAGAACAAGAAGATGGTGCTAAGGGAGAAGCAAAACACCACTCGCAGGAACAGATCTGAGATTGTTACTTATTATCTCACCATGATTCAATGAGTTCGTGATAAACTATTAGCTATGGGGGAAGCCATGAATGATTCAGAGCTTGTAAAAGCAGCTCTGAAGGGTTGTTCCAAGCAATGGACCACCTTTGTAGAGTGGATCCTTGCTAGGCAGGAGCTTCCAAATTGGAATCGGTTGTGGGATGATTTTACCTAGAAGGATATCTAAGAATGTTCAATGACTAGTTAACAACGCAAGTGTATAATGTAGGAGAACCTTTCTCTTGTCGGGTAAGTGAAGAAGGGCAAGAGAAAAGCCAAGCAAAACCAAGGTAGAGGAGCACCTTCGCAAGGGAAAAGGACATGAGCAAAGTTAAATGATTTGCATATCACAACTTCGATCATTATGCCAAAAGAAAAAAGGAAAACTTCTATAGCAGCAACAGTGTAGATGAATGAGTTTTCTGAGAAGTTTGAAAAGGAGTTTGCTTTGGTCTCTTGCTTTTCTGGCACCATCACTCATGGTGTGTGGTTTGTGGACAATGGAGTTTCTCGTCATCTGATGGGATCTTGAGACCTCTTTACCATCTTCGCTAAGGAGCACTGAGAACTCCATGTAGAACTTGAGATAATGTGAGATATGCAATGGAGAGTGTTGGTAGCATACAGTTCCAGCTGGACTAAGGGAGTCCTTTGGAAGTTAAGGAAGTGTTATATGTACTTGGGTTGGAGAAGAGCTTGCCCTCCATATTGGCCATGGTGGATAGGGGACTTGAGGTCAACTTCATGGGAGATGAAGTTTCTGTGAGGCTTATAAGGGCAGTGTGATAGGGATGAGGGAGAGCGACCTGTATCTGTTGAGAGGACAACTTGTGAAGCCCTAGTGCATGACAGTGACAACCAGAGTCACCTTTGGCACAGGAGGGTAGCACATCTACACTACAAGACTTTATCACTAGTGCACGAGATGGTCACTAGTTTTCTAGAGATCAGGTTGGAGCAAGAGGGTGTGTGTATGTTGAGAATTTAATAGGGCAATGATTATGATTAATTCTCTTTACTTGGTAACTGCTTATGGTTCATTTTTACTTATTAATTGTATTCCTTATTATTATATGTATGAAGCATCAAACAACTACCAAAACAAAAAGCACAATGACATAGTATATAGTCTGCAAGCCAGGGCAAAACCTCTCCTCTTGAGAGGAAAACCCTTGAATCTCTTCTCTTCCTTATAGATTCTTCAATTGACGAATTCCAAGACCTTAAGACTGAGACCAATACCCTCCAAGACCAAGACCAACCTCTTTGAGTGATGTGCCAACTTCGATCTAGTCAAACCCAGTCAAATCTCTTCCAGTAACACCTTTTGTTGCAAGATTTTCGGCCTCCTACTGCAAATCTTGAAATTTCAGCCCCCATTAATTGTTGTTGCCACACGTGGGAACTTTGATCTTCTTCTAGAGCCCTCCTCTGACCTTCGCTTGCCTTTCCCTGACTTCTGGAGCTTGAGAGAGACCCTTGGTAGCCTTCGCTTGACCTCTTTGTCTCCTTTCCTCCAAGATCGAACTTGTATAAGGATGCCCTAGGTCAGTACAAAAACCATAGTCCTCTCTAACACGTGTGAGAGAGAAAGTTAGCCTAAACACAAAACTTCTTCATCCTTCTTCTCCTTCACTACCTTTTCCTTCTTCTTCCTTCACTAGAATTAGAGATGAGTGAGTGTCTTCAAGGAGGAAGAGTCCTCTTCTATATAAAGGCTTCTTCAAGGGTGGATGTGGCTCTTCCTTTAGGCCGACTTTCCAACTGCCAGGCCAACTTGGTCTTGGAGGGTATTCCGACGCTTGTAAAGGCAAAAAAAAAAAAACTTTACAAGTTACAATGTGCCCAATGGGGTCTTTAACTTATGACAATGACTCTTTTGACTTCTTGACCTAGGACAAACCCTAGAAGCACTCAATGGGTGCTTAACCTATAAAATAAAAGACCTTGAGCAAGACACCCATGCTCTAAAAACAATAAGAATAATTTTCTTTTATTTCATAATTTATAATAATCAAAAATACCTTTCATACTTATGAAGACCGAACCTAGTTACACATTTTTCAACACTCCCTCTTAACTAGGGAGGTACTCATAAGAGGTACATGGACATTCTCAATCTGAAGAGATCTCATAAGAAGAGTCTGATTGGTAACCCATCTGTCTAGCATCATATTAACTAGCATTTTCACATAGCACGGCCTTGACTAATAGCTCTATCTCTCCACAAGATCAGAGCACAATGCTGGCGAGACAAATGATTTATAGACACCATCATTAATTGTCTTTCAAGGTACATACTCCACTCGAGTGTTCACCGAGTATGACCTTCTTTGGACTATTCTTGTCTTGGATAGCTAGTCCTCAAAGAATATCGGTTCACAGCTACTCTTATCTTGGATTCCCTACCACATCCTCAAAGGGTATCAAATGCCATATGGTTACCCAATCCTCCATTTGGTCTTCCCAAGTGAAGACAAGAATGACATGCCTATCTCTCCCTCTCAACTAGGGAGGATATATCAACCAAGCCAAGCTCATCTCTCAAGTACATAAGCTTCTTGTTAAGAAGAGATTTCGTCAATATGTCAGCTACCTGCTCATTAGTGGAGAAATATTGTAGTTGCAACACACCATTTTGTACTAGCTCTCGAATATAGTGATACTAGTTTATATGCTTTGTCTTTCCATGAAATATTGGGTTCTCAGACAAACCGTATATAACTGGGGATATCACAATGTATCACTGTAGGGTCCATCGGTCCTTCGAATAGGTCAGATAGTAGCTTCCTCAACCAAACCGCCTCTCTGCTTACTTCACAAGCTGCAACATACTCAGCTTCAGCACTACTCAAAGCAACTGTGTCTTGCTTTCTGCTCATCCATGAGATCATATAGGATCCCAAACTGAAACATCCTCTCATAATGCTTCTTCCATCCTGCTCACAGCCTCCCCAGTCGGAATTTGTATATCCAATCAGGTGGACATCATTCCTCCTATCATATTGTTGAAATTTGATGACTAAAAAAAGTTTCCAACAATCCCAACCCGGTTTTAATTTCACCTTATCACTCCCATTCAGTTAAATGTCCTTTCCCATAAAAATACATTCAACATATAGAATTCTAGAAATGAAATTTTCATATTAAAACACATGGGGCTATCAACACATGCTGAAAATAAATATGGACATAACCAAACCAGCAACACACATACAAATACACACAGATTTTTGGTCAACTTAGACCCAAGCAAAAGTTAAAACCCCTTCAATCTTCTCCGGGGAAACCCTGTTAGAGAGCTCTTCAAATTTATTTATCTTTCAAGTTCAAGAAAACTACATTTGCAGACAAAACAAAATAGTAAAATAGAACTTATCTCTTTAGCCCAAAACTCCTTGAAAACCGTGCCCACTTTGCCTTGATTATCGTGCCCACTTGAAGCTGAAAATATGTATTGTACGAATACGACTGTACGGATTTTTTCCAAAACAAATTATTATTTTTCAAAAACCTCTCTCGAACGGCGTGCAGCTCACAGCGTTCAGTGTTATTTGTACTATACCTTCTACTGTCTTCTAAACCTTGATTTCCATGCCCAGCTTTGTCCAGAAATCACTCCTTTAGCTTGCTGCAACAAATTTCTCCTTCAGAACTTTTCTCCAGCTCTCAACCTCCTTTCTCCAATCTGCTCATGAAGAATGAATGTAGTCTCCCTTTTCTTTTCCCCCTTTTGTTTCCCTAAATGACTTTTGGGCAGCCCTACGATCTAATGGCTCAGATTCATTTACATCAAAGGACGAGAATAAATGTGCATTTAATTCTCACTTTCTATTTTTTAACTCACCCATTAAATAAAATACCCACATTGTACTTTATGTCTAAAGTCACTTTTCACTTTATAATTTAACATTGACTTTACCACTTATAAAGTCACTTTCACTTTATAAAGTCACACTTAGGAAAAGAATTATTTTGGACACTTTTCCCTAAGTAGAGACTAACCCATGGGAAACCATTTGTCCAAGGTACATTAAAAATCAACACATATTTTAAGTAGTAGTGGATAGTTCCTCGCAGATATCTCAGTATATGTTTTGTTGTTATCCAATGATCATGCTTTGGCTCCACTTGGAATTAACTGAAAATGTTTACTGCAAAACATATGTCAAGTTAAGTGTTCACCAAGTACATTAGTGAGCCAACCAGTTATCTATACTTGGAAGGATCCACAAGGCTTGATTCGGAACTCCTTAGTCTTTTCAAGTTTGTGATCATCGGAGTGGTCATAGGTTTGCAATCCATCATGTCAAACCTCTTCAACATCTTGATCACGTCCTTTCGTTGACCCAAATAAACTTCATCAGGTCTTTTCCAGACTTCTGGTTCCAAATAGTAATGCATCAGCCCTAGATCCTTCATGTCAAATTTTGCAGCTAGTTGCTTCTTACATTCTTCAAATCGACTTTCTACACTTGTCAAGAGAAGATCATCTACATACAAAAGAATGATTACAAGTTCTCCATCTACAACCTTGATATAAAGGTTTGGATTAACAAAAAATTTTGTGAAGCCTATTCTTTGAAGATATGCATCCATTATAGCATATCATGCCCTTGGTGCTTGCTTGAGGCCATATAATGTTTTCTTCAATATGTAAACATATGTCTTTTTGTCTTTAACTTAAAATCCCAAGGGTTGCTCTATCTATACTTCCTCATCAATTGTGCCATTCAGACACGGAGTCTTGACATCCATTTGATGGATGTTCCATCCCATCAATGCTGCTAGAGAGACCAATGAACGAATCGTCGTATACCTTGTTGTCGAAGCAAATGTCTCTTCATAGTCGATGCCTTCTTGTTGGGAGAAGCCCCTAGCCACAAATCTTGCCTTATACTTATCTATACTTCCATCTTCCGCATGTTTGATCTTGTAGATCCACTTGGAAGTTACCATAGATTTGTCTTCGGGCCTAGGTACAATTTCCCAAACTCCATTCTTCATTATATATTGATACTCTTCATTCATGGCATCCTTCCATTCCTAATGGTTGACAGCTTCTTCAAAAGTGGATGGTTCTGCTTCTATTAGCTTTGTCATGTATGCAGCATACCCAAAATATCTTTTGGGTTTCTTGCTTTCTCTAAATGAGCCTTTTGTTGCCCCATGACCTTTTGCATCAAGTAATGTAGACTTCAACCAATTTGGTCTCTTTCTTGATTCAGGGAGGACCACGGGTTGAATAGGTTCACTGGGATCCTCATCTTCATGATGAGATTCTTCTTCTTCAAATACTGGAAGTTCTTCATCGTCAGAGTACATGGGAATCTCTTCATCATCAGAGTACATGGGAAGTTCCTTAGATTTCTTGAATGTGATACTTTCGTCAAATATGACATCTCGACTTATTTCTATATGGTGTCCTTCCTTTATGTAGATTCTATAAGCCTTAGAGGAGTTGTTGTAGCCAACAAATATTCCTCTCATGCCTGAAGGATCTAGCTTCTTTCTTTTATCCTTTGGTATATGAATATATATGGGACACCCAAAGATTCAGAGATGATCTACAGTAGGCTTCTTCCCAATGAATACTTCTTCGGGAGTCTTGTTGTCTAGTGACTTGTGGGGACTTCGATTTTGAATATATACTGCAGTCTTCGTGGCTTCTCCCCACATAAATTTTGGTAGATCTTGATCATGTAACATCGCCTTTACACTTTCTTCAATGGATCGGTTCTTTCGTTCTACAACTCCATTTTGTTCGAGATTATATGGGACTATCAGCTCCCTCTTAATCCCTAATTCCTTACAAAATGCTATAATCTCCTTGGATGTATACTCTCCTCTATTATCGGATCTTAGTATCTTGATTCTCCTTTCTGTAAGTTTCTCCACTTCAACTTTGAATTCTTGAAATTTTGTAAATACTTCGTCCTTGGTTTTCATTAAGTAAATTCAGGTCTTTCTTGAATGATCATCTATAAATGTGACATAATATAGATGACCTCCAAGAGATTTAGGAGTCATAGGGCCACATATATCGGAGTGAATGAGATCCAAGATTTCTTTTGATTGTGAAGAACTGCTTCCAAATAGTCTCTTGGTATTCTTACTCAATGCACATCCCTTACATACTCCTTCATGATCTTCTTTTAATTCAGGTATTCCATCTACTATGCAACTTAGAGTTGGGAGGATCTTGAAATGAACATGACCAAATCTTCTATGCCATAGTTCACATGGGCTAACTTCAATGTGAACCAATGTTTGAGCTAGAGGAGACATCAACCTATAAAGTCTTCCTTCCTGAATACCAATTACTCTAGCATTTTCTATGCTTGAGTTTTTACTCCATACAACAACTTTTCCATCAATGAAAGCTACTTTATCACCCTTGTGCTCTAGACTTGAAATGGAAAGTAAGTTCTTATGGAAACCTGGAACAAATAGGATGTTGTTGAGATAAACGCTACTTCCATTCTCTAGCTCTATAGAGGTTGATCCAATGCCTCTCACGAGATAGCTTTTGTTATCTCCAAGTTCCACTGAATAAGAGGATTTTCCCTTTGATAAGGTCTTCAATTGTTTGTGATGACCTGTCATGTGCCTAGATGCACCACTATTAATTGCCCAAATGCTCATGTCTTGGAATGTGCCAAGGAGTGCCGAGAATAGACCTTCATCCTTTTCTTCGATTACTTCCTTCTTTGTAGAGAATAAGAGACTCCATGCTTCCTTGATGTTTTTCTTGAGATAGCTTGCTACCTTTGAACACTTCTTGATGAACTTCTTCAATGTGTTGGAGATCTTCATGATGCCCTTAGCCAACCTTAGCTCTGATACCATGATGAGAATTTAATAGGGCAATGATTATGATTAATTCTCTTTACTTGATACCTGCTTGTGATTCCTTTTTACTTATTAACATTATTACTTATTATTATATGTGTGAAGCATCAAACAACTACCAAAACAAAAAGCACAACTACACAGTATATAGGTTGCAAGCCAGGGCAAAACCTCTCCTCTTGAGAGTAAAACCCTTAAATCTCTTCTTTTCCTTGTAGATTCTTCAATTTACGAATTCCAAGACATTAAGACTGAGACCAATACCCTCAAAGACCAAGACCAAGACCAAGACCAACCTCTTTGAGTGATGTGCCAACTTCGATCTAGTCAAACCAAGTCAAATCTCTTCCAGTAGCACCTTCTCGACCTTAAGCTGCAAGATTTTTGGCTTCCTACTGCAAATCCTGAAATTTTGGCCCCCAGTAATTGTTGTTGCCACACGTGGGAACTTTGATCTTCTTCTAGAGCCCTCCTCTAACCTTCGCTTGCCTTTCCCTGACTTCTAGAGCTTGAGAGAGACCTTTGGTAGCCTTCGCTTGACCTCTTTCCCTCCCTTCCTCCAAGATCGAACTTATAGAAGGATGCCCCAGGTAAGCGCAAAAACCCTAGTCCTATCTAGCACGTGTGAGAGAGATAGATAGCCCAAACACAAAACTTTTTCGTCCTTCTTCTCCTTCACTACCCCTTCCTTTTTCTTCCTTCGCTAGAATGAGAGACGAGTGAGTGTCTTCAAGGAGGATGAGTCCTCTTCTATATATAGGCTTCTTCAAGGGTGGATGTGGCTCTTCCTTTAGGCCGACTTGCCAGCTGCCAAACCAACTTGGTCTTAGAGGGTATTCCGACACTTTTAAAGACAAAAATATTTTTCTTTACAAGTTACAATGTGCCCAGTGGGGTCTTCAACTTATGACAATGACTCTTTTGACTTCTTGACCTAGGACAAACCCTAGAAGCACTCAATGGGTGTTTGACCTATAAAATAAAAGACCTTGAGCATGAAACCCAAGCTCCAAAAACAATAATAAATGTTTTCTTTTAGTTCATAATTTATAAGAGTCAAAAATACATTTCATACTTACGAAGACCGAACCTAGTTACACATTTTTTCAACAGTGTAAAGGATGTGCATTTGGCAAGCATGCCAAGGCAGCCTTTCCCCATAGTGAGACTAGGTCCAAGGGAGTATTGGACTTGGTGCATTCAGATGTATGCGGTTCGATCATAGTGTTCAGTTACTTTGTGACCTTCATAGATGACTATTTCAGGAGGACATGGATCTATTTCCTCAAGACCAAGCATTTGGTCTTTGATCGATTCCAAGAGTTTAAAGCTCTTGTGGAGAACCAGATTTGGAAGAAGATCGAGGTGTTGATATCAGACAACAGGGATGAGTATACCTCCAACGAGTTCAAGGGTTTCTGTAAGAAGGATGGAATTAAGAGAAAACTCACAATGCCTTAAAACCCTTAACAAATGATCCGTAAACTGTCGTGGATATTCCACTAGACAATTCATCACAACAGATCTAATAATAATATATTAATACTATGAAAATTCTACACTATTACAGTTTATTAAACTTTAAGATTTGTGGATTTAACTGTAATCAGTGCATGCATGCGAATGGAAATTATGCAAAAAAGTAAAGAATGACCAAAAAACACACACACACACAAGACACAAGATATGTTGTCTGGGAAACCCTTTCGAGAGAAAACCCCGCTGGAAGGTGAGGTCGCTTTGCTCTCTTTCTCCGTCTGGAAATATGACTACAAGTACAAAGAATTAATGCATGTGGCCCGTGGGCTACTATATTGCACAGATCCTCTCTGTGTGCTCTACCTCCTATCTCTCCTGGCTATCTTTGCTCAACTATGGAACAAATGCACTCGAAAGAATGGAATGCCTCTTCATCCTAGTGTCCCAGTTATAACACAGCCCGATAGCCTACTAGTGGTTAAGTTTGACTACATCAACTCTTAACTAGAGTTACAAATAGACTCTTCTAGAGTCTTTCAAACACGTGGCTAGCCCCTTTTCCATAAATAATGGGGGTTGACGCAGCATCTTCCCGAACTATAAGTGTGAAAACAGGAAGGTCAACTTCTGAGTGGCATAACTTTTGCATACAGACTTCGATTGACGCGCTTCTGGCGTCGTTGGAAAGGTCTCTGTGTGTAGAATTGCAAGAAAGGGTGTGGCGCTAAAGTGACAAAGTTTTACCCCCAAAAAACTTCGTTTGATGCCTCAAAATGCTCCCGAAAGGTTTCAGACCCCGTTTCACCAAACTAGACCCCGCCAATAAAAAACGGTCCTGTGAGTTGATTCCTCCACTTTTTCCACTCCAAATGCATTGAGATGGATGACAAACAATATAATGATCCAATTTGAATCAACAAAACGAGGCTACAGAGAGGAAGAACAAAACCATAGTTGGAGAAGCGAAGGCAATGATCCATGATCAGGACTTGCCTATGTTCTTGTGGGTAGAGGCCTGCAATACAGTAGTATACTTATTGAATAGGAATCCCCATAGGGCAATGGACAACAAGACTCCTATTATAGGAGTGAGACTAGAAATGAGACACCTTCGTATATTTGGTAGTCTAGTTTATGTCCATATTCCATCAGAGAAGAGGACTAAGCTGGAGCCTTCTTCTCAAAGAGGGATCTTTGTGGGCTATAGTGAGGTCTTAAAGGCCTACAAGGTTTACATTCCAGCACAGGAGAGAGTCATCATCAATAAGGATGTCAATTTCAAGGAGGGTAGGACCTTTAGGAGGCCACATGATATTGAGCAAATGGTGGTAGGGGAGCGAGATCAAGAGGCTCCAAAGGTTGAGGAGGAACCGGCAACACCAGTAGTAGGGATGCATCCTCCAATTTAGGAGGAGGAGGAAGATGTTCCTTCTAGCTCTACCAAGAGGAGGTCGAGACAGGCCAAGCAGACTTTGAGAGATGCAAAGGAGCATGTGGAGACTCCTAGCAAGACATTTAGGCAAAGTAAACCACTAGCTAGATTTTCTAGCTACATGGCCTTGATGAGCAACATCAGTGATTCCAGGCCTTCCTACTTTTGAGGAGGCAACAGATCAGCAAGTCTGGAGGGATGCCATTGTGGAGGAATATAGTTCCATCATGAGGAACGATGTGTGGGACTAGTGTTAAAATTGGCAACTAGGGCCAAACTCCATGTGGGTCATCTTATTTATGGCAGCTGATATTTTTCTTGGATTCATCTCATCAAGAGGTGTAGGATTGATCTAAAGATCATCCAATTCCGACATGTATTCATGGAGATATGAATTTATTTGTGTTACTTGACAATTTGTCAAGCTCGGTCAGGACCAATTTACCCCAACTCAACCTCAACGTTGCACTATAAATAGAGATGGCCTTCAAGTCATTTCACACTCATCTCTTTTGATCTCTCTCTCCACTCGTTTGCGTTTTTGGTGGAAGGAGAGGTCTAGTAGAAAAGCCCTATACGTTGTCCTAAAGGAGGCTCTTCTATGCAGCAAGGAGAGGCTCCAATACGCTGTCAAAGGAAGCTCTAAAAGAGCTTCCTTTGACAGCGTATTGGAGGAAGATCTAGCCTTACCCTAGCCGCAGACAAGAGGAAGGACTCTATACTCAGCTAGCCGCAGTCCTAAAGGGAGGAAGATCTAGCCTTACCCTAGCCGCATTAAGAAAGAGATAAAGCCCCAGATTTAAGGGTGCCCTAGCCGCAGTCTAAGGAGGCCTAACTAGCAGCAAGGAAGAGGCCCTAATAGAAGTCTTGAAGGTGCCCTAATCCGCAATCTTGAAGGAGACTAGGACACAGTCAAGGGAGGACCTATATGCTGCCTACAAAAGCTCTAAACGTCGTCATAAAGAAGCCCTATTCACTGTTAAGAAAGCCCTAAATCCGCAGTAATATAGAGGCCCAAAACTGCAGTCAAATGAAGGGTTAGCTACAGCAAGAGGAAGCCCTTGCCACAGCAAGGAAAGGTCTAATCAGCAAGGTCATTTGAGGATTGTTTCAAGGGTCCGAGTTGCTAATTGGAAGGCCGAGGCCATGATCTTGGAGGCCAAGGTTAGGAGGACTTGCTGGAGGGTGGACAATCCTTACATTGGGCTTGAATTTGCTCTAAAGGAGCAGCATGGAGGGCAGCATCTCATTGGAGGACAATCGCAGCAAGGGAAAGCAATTCTGGGCCAGTTTGATGAGCTGTTAGGGACTGTGATTGGTGCCCTAATCAGTCCCAGAATTGCAGCAGTGCAACAAGAAGTCTACAACACTTTTAAGAGATGCTTTGAGCATTCGGTTGATGATGTTTTGAGGACATTTGCTACAGGAGTTGCTATGTGCTAGGCCAGAGGCCATAACACCATAGCAAGGGCTACTTAGGGATGCCCTTTGTGCCTTAACCAAAATTGCACGACCAGGCAATAAAAAGGAATGTTGCAGCAATGTTATATGGAGGACTACTAGATTGATGATCTACCAAAAGGGATATGCTACAACACTCTTATTGAATGTTGTCAGGGCTACATGGACTTACTGTTGCTGTCATAAAATCTCATATTTGTATATTTGTACTATCTCTCTCTGCTGAAATATTGAAGATTATAAGAAGAATTGTTCAAGGGTTTCCCCACATTGGGGTTTGTCCCTGGCTGGTGCCACATCTTGTGTCCTCTTGTCTTGGCTTGTCTTCTACTGTTTATGTTTATGTTCTATCTGCACTTTACTATCATGTTGATGTGATTGCTAATCTGAATATTGTCATTGGGCTTGTATGAAAAATGAAGTAAATTGCTCTAAGCATAGAACATACCTAAAATTAACATGTAGTGTCAAGGCATGAGGGGAAGTCAGTGGTCACTTCTTGATGGACCTATAAGATCAAGCATGTCGCAGATGACAGTGTCAAGAAGTATAAGGCAAGTTTCGTGGCAAAGAGGGTTCTCCCAGAAGGAGGGAGAGGACTACGAGGAGACCTTTGCATCTGTCACCAGATATGCATCTATCAAGGCAGTCATATCTTTTGCTTCAGAGATGGGGTGGAGGATACATCAAATGGATGTGAAGATTGCCTTCCTCAATGGGGTGATTGAGGAAAAGTTGTATGTTGAGTCGCCTCAAGGATTTGTGGTGCATGGGAGGGAGTCCCATGTATGCAAATTGAAAAAGGCATTTTATGGACTTAGGAAGGCACCACATGCATGGTACTCCAGGATCAATGGGTACCTTCTTGGATTGGGCTTCAGCAAGAATACTTGGACTCAAACTTGTACTATGTACTTGTTGAGGATGACATGCTCATCTTGGTCCTCTATATTGATGATATCTTCTTGACGGGACCGAAGAAGCTCATTGGGATGTGCAAGGAGGACCTTGTTTTGGAATTCGAGATGAAGGATATTGGGCTCATGCATTACCTTTTGGGATTGGAGGTGTGCAGACAGCCAGAAGAGATTTTCCTTGGGCAAGGCAACTATGCAATTGAGATTCTAAGCAGATTTAGGATGAAGAATTGTAGGCCCGTGTCTACACCCATGATCACCAACTTGAGGAAGATTGAAGCTTCCAAGAGTGAGTTGGTGGATCCCATTTTGTACAGGCAACTTATTAGGTATTTGATGTATTTGGTCAATACAAGGCCAAATCTATGCTTTGTAGTGAACACACTAAAGCAATTTATGGTGGAGCCAAGGCAAGTTCATTAGGTAGCAATGAAGCATGTGTTAAGGTACCTTCATGGTAAAATGGATTTTGAACTAAGGTATGTCAAAGTTGGTAGAGTATAGCTGTAGGGGTATACCAATTCTGATTGGATAGGGAATGCAGTAGATAGGAAATCTACTTCTAGGTGTTGTTTTAGTTTGGGGTCAGCGGTGATCTTGTGGTTCAATGAGAAGCAACATTAAGTTTCACTTAGCTTAACAGAGGCAAAGTACACGGCAATAAGTCTGGCTAGTTGTGAGGCCATCTAGCTTCACAAAATGCTCATGGGTTTATTTGATCTTGAGATGTGGCCTACCATGATACACTGCAATTACCAAAGTTGCATCAAACTTTTAAAGAATCCAATGTTTCATGATAAATCCAAGCACATAGAGATCAGGAATCACTTCATCAAAGGCGTGCTCCAAAGAGGTGTTGTGAGATTGCAATATATACCTACAAGGGAGCATATTGCAGATATTTCCACCAAACCTCTAGTGAAGGGGAAGTTGTTAAAATTGGCAACTAGGGACAAACTCCATGTGGGTCTACTTATTCATGGCAGCTAATATTTTTCTTGGATTCCTCTCGTCGAGAGGTGTAGGATTGATCTAAAGATCATCCAATTCCAATATGTATTTATGGAAATATGAATTTATTTGTGTTATGGGTCAATTCATCAAGGTTGGCCAGCAACCAAATTACCCCCGCTTGTCCTCAACATTTCACCATGAATAGGAGAGGTCTTCAAGTCATTTGACAATCATCTCTTGTGATCTCTCTCCATTTGTCTTTGGGTTTTGGTGGGAGGCGAGACCTAAAGAGGATACGCTGCCCTAGAGGAGATGCCCTAGATCCTCAACGTTGTCATGAAGAGAGAACCCTCAACGCAGTCATGTAAGAAGACCTTATCGTTGTTATGAAGGAGGCCTCCTCAACGCAGTAGGAGAAGCTGAAACGTTGGTCTAGAAGAGACCTATTCGTTGTTCCAGAAAGGCTTCCATACACAGTCCTAAAGGGAGGATCTAACCTTACACTAGCCGCAGCAAGGAAGTAGAAATCTGGTCGCTGTCCTGGCCCTAGACACAGTGTTCTATCTGCAATCTTTGGAGAGACCAGGCCATAGTTTAAGGGGGGGTTTTATGTGCCCTAACTGCAGTCAGTACAAGCCCTAACCGCAGTCATAGAGTTGGCTCTCATACGCTGTCTAAATCCGCAGAAAGGAGGTTTCAAATACAGCTTGTGCACAGTCTTTGAGGGTCCCTTATACGTTGTTCATAACAGGCCATTATACGCTGTTAAGAGAAGCTCTCATACACTGTTAAAGTGCAGGACTTAGTAACAATCTGCCTTATTCACAGTCAAACGGGAAGGCTTCTATCCGCCGAGAAGAAGAAGCATTATCAATATATTAAGGCCTGAAAGGACAGCCTGGAATTTGGGACAACACAGTGTTGTCAAGTGCAGCGCTGGAATTTGGGACAGCATAGTGATGTTAAGTGCAGCACTGGAATTTGGGGCAGCATAGTGTTGTCAAGTGCAGCACTGGTATTTGGGACAGCATAGTGATGATGAGTGCAGCACTAGAATTTGGGACAGCATAGTGATGATGAGTGCAGCACTGGTATTTGGGACAGCATAGTGATGTCAAGTGCAGCACTAGAATTTGGGACAGCATAGTGATGATGAGTGCAGCACTAGAATTTGGGACAGCATAGTGATGATGAGTGCAGACAGTGATGATGGACATGGTGTGATGGTGCAGCATGGTGCAACATAGTGATGATGGACATGGTGTGATGGTGCAGCATAGTGCAGCACAGTGATGATGGACATGGTGTGATGGTGCAGCATGGTGCAACACAGTGATGATGGACATGGTATGATGGTCCAGCATGGTGACAATGAATGCAACACATTGTTGGATACAGTATGGTTAATGCAGCACACTGTTGGGTGCAGCATAGTGATCATGAATGGTGCAACATGGTGCAGCTTGGTGTAATGAAGTGCAGCACTGATCCAGGTGGATATTGGTGGCCACCTGCCAAGTCCACCTGGACCCCCACCATTGTCTTTCTCAGCATTTTCAGTTTCCTCAATTGTAGCACAACTTACTATTTTTAGCAGTTTTTTCGGGTCCTGAACTTCCGGAGCCGTTTTGAGGTCCTAAACGACGTTTTTTGGGGAATCCAGGGGCAACATGGGTCCATGGAACCGTTCCAACAATGATAGTGCTCGGATAGATCTTTCTAATGAGCTATTGTACGCGTCAAACGGAGATCATATGCCAAAGTTACGACCCCTGGAAGTTGATGTACCAATTTACCCCCAAACGGGGCCCACAGTTTGGCGTTTCATCTCCTAGGGTTAGGTCTTGGAATGTTAAGGGTTTTCCATTGTTTCTCAACAATAAATAGGCCTTCGAGCCTCATTGTAATACAGTTCAGAGGCATGTAGCCATCACATCTCTTCTCAGAGATAAGCTACCATCGCCCTAGCTGGTTTATTTCCATTTCTGGTTGTAAGCATATTTCAGTATTTTTCCATTAATGAAATGAAGTATTATTTCCACTGCATCTTTGTGTATATGGTTATCTCTGTAATTTGTTGCGTTCCTGTTTAAATCCGGATCAGTGGTATCAGAGCGGTCTGCTTTTTCTCTGTTTTTCTTTGCATGTCCCCAACAAGGTCGGGATATAAGGAGTTAGGGCTTGAACTGGTTGAACCTTTGCAAGACCAGCCTCGCAAATCCCGACGGCCTCCCATGGCGGACGAGAAGAAAGACGAGGGGGCAGGAGATCCCATCAAAATCTTGCTCGAAGAAGCCCTCGAGCGACAACGGAACGCAATGATGGACAGCTTTGCCCAGATCCTTCAGCGGCTACCCAGAAGCAACGCATCGGCTTCCAGCAGCTACTCTGGAAACGCCACACCCTTTAAGGTACAAGTTAATTTTGAAATCCCCATATTCGAGGGTCAAATAGACGCAGATGCCGTAGATAAATGGTTAAATCTGCTAGAGGGTTATTTTTCTGTTCATGAATTTTCGAGTCGGGAAAAGATTGTTTTTGCTCTTCTCAAAGCAGCCCCCCACGTCAAGGACTGGTGGGAAACCTACTGCGAGCAGAAGGATGAAAGTACTGGCTCACTATTTTCAGCCGCACCCACCTGGGATTCGTTCCGGGATGCCATCAAGGAGCAGTACTACCCTGTCGGAAGCTATGAGGATGAATACATAAAGTGGACCACGATGCGACAAGGAAGGGACCAAGACGTGCCGGAGTTCACCAATCTTTTCCATACCCTTCGCACAAAGTTGGGTATCAAGGATTCGGAGCAACATTTGATACTCAAATACCGTGGCTGCCTGCACAAGTACATCCAGGAAGAAATACAATTCGTAAACATCCCCTCGCTCGGCGCAGCATACCGATATGCCGTCAAGGTCGAGCAGAAGTTTAAACAAAAAAAGCGAGACTTTGGATCTGCGAATCCAAAGCAGGGGAAAGGTGCCCCTAAACCACAGAACAAAGGACAAAGCCAAGGCGGGACAGCCCAAGACAACCAGCCGAAGCCGCAAGCAAAGAACAGCGCCGCGAAGCCGAGAAAGGACACTGGAAAATGGTGCGAGTTCCATAAGAGCTCCACTCACAACACAAGTGAGTGTCGGGCCAAGCAGTCACTGGTGGCTGAGCTAAAGGTTTCAGAATCAGATGCATGTTCCGACTCTGAGTCAGAACCCGATAAGGGGTATGAAAAAGGGAAGCAGATCATTGATGCGGATCCCAGCGCCACTGTTGCTACCGCAAAGATCCAGAAAAATGAACCCGAAGATCCAGAGGAGGAGGAGCGTCTCTTCCACTCTCAGATGTGGGTAAAGGGCTCCCCGATACAGTTCATTGTTGATAGCGGGAGTCAAAAGAACCTCATTTCGGCAGAGGTCGTGAAGCGGTTGGGCTTACCGACCACAGCACATCCACAACCATACACCATTGGGTGGCTTCACCAAGGACGAGATCTTCGCGTAAGCCAGCAGTGTCGCCTTCCATACAACATCAAGCCCTTCACGGATGAGGTATTGTGTGACATTGCTCCCCTTGAAGTTTGTGATGTATTACTAGGACAACCATACTTGTGGAAGCGACATGCTGTGTATGAATCAAGGCCCCGTGCTGTTATTATTACATTGGGAAATAAGTTGTTCAGGATACCAGAGGTAGCACCACCTGCCGCCATCTCTTTGATTACTGCAAAACAATGCAGTAAGATCATTTCCAAAACCAGAAAATTTGTTTTCCTGATGATACGCCCTCAAGGAAGAAGAAGACAGTGGCCGCGGCCTCCAAACGGGGTCCCTCTGCACGACAACTACAGATGGACAAGGTTGTGGAGGAGTACGAGGACATCTTCACCTCCCCGGCAGGGGTTCCTCTGCACTGTCAAGTCAAGCACTCCATCGATCTGACCCCAGGTGCGCCGCTACCCAATGGACCAATTTATCGGTGCTCCGTTCTGGAGAACAATGAAATCAAGAGGCAGATTCAGGAGCTCCTGCAGAAAGGTCACATCCGTCCGAGTTCATCGCCCTGTGGGAGCCCGATCGTGTTGGTACAGAAGAAGGATGGGACGTGGAGACTCTGTATTGACTATCGGGCGCTGAACAAGATCACTGTCCGTAATAGGTACCCGATCCCGCGGATTGATGACCTCCTAGACCAACTAAAGGGGGCGAAATATTTCAGCAAGATCGATCTGAAGTCAGGATATCACCAGGTACCAATCGAACCCTCCGATGTGTGGAAGACTGCCTTCAAATCCAAGGAGGGCCTCTTCGAATGGTTGGTCATGCCTTTCGGATTGACGAATGCTCCTGCAACCTTTATGAGGCTAATGGATGACATCTTGCGGCCATTCACCAACTCCTTTGTAGTAGTATACTTGGATGACATTCTGATCTTCAGCCAGAGTTGGGAAGAGCACCTCCACCACATCCGACAGGTTCTCCAAACACTGCGGCAACACAAGCTATGTGCCAATTTGGAGAAATGCACTTTTGGCATGACCCAGGTTCAGTATCTGGGATACATCATTGATGAACAGGGGGTGCATGTCGATCCGGCCAAGATCCAAGTCATTCGGGATTGGCCCTCTCCAACCACTCTAACAGAGCTCCGCAGCTTTCTAGGTCTTGCCAACTTCTACCGCAGGTTTGTGTTGGGGTTTTCTCATATTTCATGGCCCTTGAGTCAAGTCACCAAGGGCGGGGCGAAAGCAAAATTCTTTTGGTCTGAATCTCAACAGAAGGCATTCAGGGAATTGAAGGATCGCCTCTGCACGGCACCAGTGCTCGCGTTACCAGATTTACAACAACCATTTGAGGTCGAGACAGATGCCTCTGACTATGCTATTGGGGCAGTCCTTACTCAACATGGACATCCAGTGGCATATCACAGTGAAACACTTTCAGACACAGTCCGGAAGTACCCCACTTATGATAAAGAGATGTATTCCATTGTACAGGCCTGCCGACAATGGAAGCATTACATTTTGGAGAAGGAAACGGTCATCCACACAGACCACCGACCTCTGCAGTTCATACAGACCCAAGGGAAATTGCAGAATGATCGCCATCAGAAGTGGTCTACATACCTGCAACAGTTTCACTTGAATATCAAGTATAAAAAGGGCAGCACCAATAATGTTGCAGATTGCCTCAGTCGGCCACCGATCATGGCGCTAACCACCGTGCTCAACTCTTGTGGGCACGAGACTTCTGATTGGCCACTTCTCTACAAAAGCGACCCAGAATTCGGCCACACATACCAGACACTCTTGGAGGGTCGGCATTTTGCAGATTTTCACCTCCAGGATGCCCTATTATGCCACCTCGGTCACCTCTGTGTTCCTTCAAGCGAGCGTGCCAAGATGATTTGGGAAGCACACTACAGTCGGGCTGCTGGGCATTTCGGGGTCGAGAAAACAGTGGCAGTACTGCAAAATTATTTCTATTGGCCGAATCTTCGACAGGATGTTGGGAAGTACATCCGATCATGTACTGCCTGTGCCATTGCCAAACCGACCATTAAGAAGCACGGCCTCTATACCCCGTTGCCTACCCCTAGTCGACCTTGGGAATCCATCTCCATGGATTACATGTCAGGCCTTCCTTCCACTAAGCATGGAAATGACTGTGTTTTTGTGGTCGTCGACAGGTTCTCGAAGATGGCCATTATGATGGCCTGCAAGAAGAATATCACAGCAGAAGCCACTGCTAAACTCTTCTTTGAACGAGTGTGGGTGCACTTTGGGATCCCACAGTCTATCATCTCAGATCGGGACAGTCGGTTTCTCAGCACATTTTGGTCCAGTCTCTGGTCAATGCTGGACACCAAACTCACAAAGTCCACAGCCTTCCATCCTCAAACTGATGGCCAGACAGAGGTTGTCAACAGGATGATTGTGCACATTCTGCGCATGTATAACTCAAAGCATCCACGCACATGGGACGAGAGCCTTCCCTATGTTCAGCACAGCTACAACCGAGCTCTTCACAGCTCCACTGGCCATAGCCCTTTTCAGGTGGGTTTGGGATTCCAGCCACTATGCCCCATTGATGTGGCCATGCCCCTTGCAGCTACTCACATGAATTCAGCTCATGTCCAGTCCGAAACAGATAAGGCCACCAGCTTCATTGAGCGCATCCAACATATTCGCCAGCAGGTCCATGACATTCTTGAGAAATCAAATGCCAAGTACAAGTAGCGACATGATCAACACCGGGTGCCACACAAGTTTCAGGTGGGCGACAAAGTCTGGTTGCATTTGCAAAAGGAACGCCTTACTAGAGCCTATCGGAAATTGAGACCACTCCGATATGGTCCTTACACCATTACTAAGGCTATGGGAGACAATGCATTTGAGCTCAGCATTCCCCCATTCCTTGGCCTGCACCCAGTGTTCAATGTGGACCGCCTTCGGCCATACTTTCCACCATTGCTAGACACATCCGACATTGCAGAACAGCTCAAACCCACAGAATTAAATCCAGATTGCATGGAACAAGCTGCAACTGATCGGATCATGGACACACAGATCAAGAACACTCGCCAACAGAATATCCAACTGTATCGAGTTATCAAAGCAGGCCAACTCCTTCAGCAGGGCAAGTGGCTCACCAGGGAACAAGTTCAGCAGAAGTTTCCTCATCTCATGGAGGAGCTCAACGCAATGGGGACCATTGCTTCCTAAGGGGGGAGGAATGATCCAGGTGGATATTGGTGGCCACCTGCCAAGTCCACCTGGACCCCCACCATTGTCTTTCTCAGCATTTTCAGTTTCCTCAATTGTAGCACAACTTACTATTTTTAGCAGTTTTTTCGGGTCCTGAACTTCCGGAGCCGTTTTGAGGTCCTAAACGACGTTTTTTGGGGAATCCAGGGGCAACATGGGTCCATGGAATGGACCGATGTTGCCCGTTCCAACAATGATAGTGCTCGGATAGATCTTTCTAATGAGCTATTGTACGCGTCAAACGGAGATCATATGCCAAAGTTACAACCCCGGGAAGTTGATGTACCAATTTACCCCCAAACGGGGCCCACAGTTTGGCGTTTCATCTCCTAGGGTTAGGTTTTGGAATGTTAAGGGTTTTCCATTGTTTCTCAACAATAAATAGGCCTTCGAGCCTCATTGTAATACAGTTCAGAGGCATGTAGCCATCACATCTCTTCTAGGAGATAAGCTACCATCGCCCTAGCTGGTTTATTTCCATTTCTGGTTGTAAGCATATTTCAGTATTTTTCCATTAATGAAATGAAGTATTATTTCCGCTGCATCTTTGTGTATATGGTTATCTCTGTAATTTGTTGCGTTCCGGTTTAAATCCGGATCAAGCACAGGGATGGGTGCAGCATGGTGATGGAATCACCTATGTTCAGATCAGCTACCTCATGCGTTATCTTCTCAGTGAAGATCTCTGCTCTTATTTTGTCAAGTCAAAATGTTGACTTCTGATGTATATGTACTATCTCTCTCTCTGTTGAACTATTGAAGAACATAAGAAGAATTGATCAAGGGTTTCCCCACATTGGGGTTTGTCACTGGCTGGCACCACATATTGTGTCCCCTTGTCTTGGCTTGTTTTCTGCGATTTATGTTTATGTTCTATCTGCATTTTACTATCATGCTAAATGTGATTGCTAATCTAGAATTGATATTGAGCTAATATGGAAAATTGAAGTAAATTTGCCCTCGGCATAGAACATAACTAAAATTAACATGGTATCAAAGCTGAGGTGAAGACAAAGCCCAAGCAAGAGTCAAAGAGCAATCACCGAAGACAGTTGGACAAGGTCAAAGGCCACTTCAAATTCACCAAGGGTGAAGTCGAAGCAAAGAAGATTATCGAAGTGGCGCAGCGCAAGCAATTGGTGGCCTACCTAAAGGTCACTTCAATGGGAAGTCTGGATCTAAGAATGGAAGGAAAGGCAGATGCCTTGCTTGCAATAAGTTTGGCCATTATGCGAGGAAGTGTCCAAATAGAAGGGACACATCACTTGATGATGATAACAATCATTCCAAGGGCATCTTCAATGATCGGAGGAATGACAGGTACAATGGCAAAGGAAAAGGGAATGCAGGTCATCAAGGAAATGGCCGACTCTTCAAAGAAAGCAAGGAACTCCAGGTATGAAGAATCAAATGTTGTTTCTGATAAGCTAAAGTCTTATATTCGCCCTCTCCACTACTTCTCCTCCAGACTCTTTGGGAATCTGGCTTATTGATAGTAGTGCTTCAAGGCACTTCATTGGATAGAAGGAAGCTCTCTCTAATTTGATAGAGAAGGAAACAATCGTGGAGATTATACTTGAATTCAATGCCACCTATCTCGGAAAGGGTGTAGGGAATGTTACCCCTCAATTGAATGAGGGTAACATGATTCATTTACAGAAATTTCTTTATGTACCTGATCTCAAGAAGAACCTAGTGTCCATTTCAGCGATGGAAGTCAAAGGTTTCAAGGTGGCATTCATCGATGGAAAGGTACATGTTTGAAAATGGAATTTTCAAGATGCTTTTAGTCTTGGGTTCAGGGTTGGCAATTTGTATCAAGTTGCTGAAATTCCATTGGGGACCATGTCATGTGACTCATCTCTTCTATGGCACCGGAGGTCTGCCCATCTTCATTATGGGGCTCTACCCGACATAAGACAGATGTGACAGGGATGCCTGAATTCAAGAAGAGCATGGAGGTACATGTCCGAGATGTACCGAAGGAAAACTTACAAGAGGACCATTCCCCTATTGTAATAGCAAGACCACAGATGTGGATCAACCCGAGAAGTTTGAGATTCATGATCGGGAATCTCATGTATGCAGGTGGAAGAAAGCTCTCTATGATTTAAAGCAAGCACCCCGAGCTTGGTATGAGAGGATTAACAAGCTTTCTGATGAAACTGAGATTCACTAGGAGTGAAGCATATCCAAACCATTGCCTTAAGGTTGTGGATGATAGACCTCTCATTCTGGTACCTTATGAGGACGACCTCTTTCTGATAGGTGCGGACCCTCTCATTTACAAAAGTAAGAGAGAGTTGGATTCTGAATGTGGAATGGTGAACTACAAGCTCGTGACTACCTTGATGAAGCCTAACTTTAAGAAGTTATGCGGTAGTGATGCCGGACCTGATTTGGAAATTGCCTCTGAGTTTCATAAACTCATACTAGCATTGATGTTCTTAGTGAACTCCCGTCCGAATATATGTTTTGTAGTTAGCATGTTGAGCTCATATATGGTTGAGCCTCACTGGATTGGTGCCAAGAATCATTTGAGATAACTTCAGGGCACAATCTCTCATGGATTGAGATACACTGCCGGAAATGTGAAGCTGTATGATTATTCTGATGCTGATTACGCAGGCAATGTGGAGGATCGCAAGAGCACTTCTGGGTGTTGTTCTCTTTGGTTCTGCTTTGATATCCTGGATGAGCAAGAAGCAAAAGTCGGTTGCTTTGAGCACCACTGAGGCCAAATACATAGCTACAAGTATGACCTCGTGCGACGTTTCCTGGTTGAGGAAGCTCTTTAGTAAGTTGTTTGGACACGTGCTGGATACCATCGTGATCTTCAGTGACAACCAGAGGGGGATTCAATTGTTGAGGAATCATGTGTTCTATGATCGCTCCAAGCATATAGACATCATGTACCACTTTATTTGGGATATGGTACATCGAGGAGCAAGAAGGCTCCATCGCATTGGGTCTGATGTGCAGGTCGTCGATATTATGTTAAAGCCCCTGGGAAAGGTCAAATTCTTGACTTTCTGAGAACGACTAGGAGTCGTGGAGAGACTCTCTCCCAAGGGTCCTGTCTGATATGCACATTGAGCTCTAGGAGCTCCGAGGGGATTGGGGGTATATCTTGGAGCGATGAGCAACCATAAGGTGAGTGATTCAGCCTTCCCCTAGTGGTTTGCTATGTAGGCAGAATGAGTGGTTCATCCTTCTCCTACCGAGATACAGTCATAGGGTGAGTGGTTCAGCATTCCCCTAGTGATTTGTTGTGTACAGGGTGAGTGGTTCAGCCTTCCCCTGGGATACGACATGTAGGCAGGATGAGTGGTTCATCCTTCTCCTACTGAGACGTCCTACCCATGCAGTCTGGGACTCATGGGAAGTACCTCTCATCTGGCCAATGAGTAGGGAAATGAGGATAGGGATCATAGTAGTAACGATGGACGCATCGTGTTACTACCGTACTCCCTATGCTAGGATGATATTGATCTGGGATCAATTGGAACTAACTTCGGGTCAGTAAGAGTGATATCACTCTTTTTTGGAACTGATTTCAGATCAGTAAGAGTGGTATGACACACTCTCTTTATTCGAACTGACTTCAGGTCAGTAAGAGTGGTACGAGACACTCTCATTTATATGGGACTGATTTCGGGTCAATAAAGGATGGTATGATACATTCTCGATCACTTCTTCTTCTTCATAGTTTAGCAGAACAGAGCAGTGCATGGCACTGATGGCGGAGATAGTACACTCTGGCATATGGATTCGCAAATGGAGTTCTCTCTAGTTGAGTGGGAGTGTTAAAATTGACAACTAGGGACAAACTCCATGTGAGTCTACTTATTCAAGGCAGCTAATATTTTTCTTGGATTCCTCTCGTCGAGAGGTGTAGGATTGATCTAAAGATCATCCGATTCCGATATGTATTCATGGAGATATGAATTTATTTGTGTTATGGGTCAATTCATCAAGGTCAGCCAACAACTAAATTACCCCCACTTGTCCTCAACGTTTCACCATAAATAGGAGAGGTCTTCAAGTCATTTGACAATCATCTCTTGTGATCTCTCTCCACTTGTCTTTGGGTTTTGGTGGGAGGAGAGATCTAAAGAGGATACGCTGCCCTAGAGGAGATGCCCTAGACCCTCAAAGTTGTCATTAAGAGAGAGCCCTCAATGCAATCATGTAAGAAGACATTATCGTTGTTATGAAGGAGGCCTCCTCAACGCAGCAGGAGAAGCCTAAACGCTTGTCTAGAAGAGACCTATTCGCTATTCTAGAAAGGCTTCCATACACAGTCCTAAAGGGAGGATCTAACCTTACACTAGCCGCAGTAAGGAAGAAGAAATCTGGCCGCTATCCGGACCCTAGACGCAGTCTTCTATCCGCAATCTTTGAAGAGACTATGCCACAGTTTAAGGGGAGGTTTTATGTGCCCTAACTGCAGTCAGTACAAGCCCTAACTGCAGTCATAGAGTTGGCTCTCATATGCTGTCTAAATCCGTAGAAAGGAGGTTTCAAATACATCTTGTGCACAGTCTTTGAGGGTCCCTTATATGCTGTTCATAGGAGGCCATTATACATTGTTAAGAGAAGCTCTCATACATTGTTAAAGTGCATGACTTAGTCACAATCTGCCCTAGTCACAGTCAAATGGGAAGGCTTCTATCCACCGAGAAGAAGAAGTCTTATCAATATATTAAGCCCTGAAAGTACAGCCTAGAATTTGGGACAGCATAGTGTTGTCAAGTGCAGCACTGGAATTTGGGACAGCATAGTGATGTCAAGTGCAGCACTGGAATTCGGGACAGCATAGTGTTGTCAACTGCAGCACTGGAATTTGGGACAGCATAGTGATGATGAGTGCAGCACAGTGATGATGGACATGGTGTGATGGTGCAGCACAGTGATGATGGACATGATGTGATGGTACAGCATGGTGCAGCACAGTGATGATGGACATGGTATGATGGTCCAGCGTGGTGACAATGAATGCAGCACACTGTTGGATGCAGTATGGTTAATGCAGCACACTATTGGGTGCAGCATAGTGATCATGAATGGTGCATCATGGTGTAATGAAGTGCAGCACAGTGATGGGCGCATCATGGTGATGGAATCACCTATGTTCTGATCAGCTACCTCACGCGTTATCTTCTTAGTGAAGATCTCTACTCTTATTTTGTCAAGTCAAAATGTTGACTTCTGATGTATATGTACTATCTCTCTCTGTTGAACTATTGAAGAACATAAGAAGAATTGATCAAGGGTTTCCCCACATTGGAGTTTGTCACTGGCTGGCGCCACATCTTGTGTCCTCTTGTCTTGGCTTGTTTTCTGCGATTTATGTTTATGTTCTATCTGCATTTTACTATCATGCTAAATTTGATTGCTAATCTGGAATTGATATTGAGCTAATATGGAAAATTGAAGTAAATTTGCTCTCAGCATAGAACATACCTAAAATAACAGAAGTTCATGTTTTACAAGGACAAGCTGGGGCGGGTGGAGAATCCCTTCCTGTCTAGGAGGGAGTGTTGATTTTTGTAGCTGCAAAAAGTAGTCTTCTAGCTTTGTGTCTTAGCATGGATAAGACTTTGATTTGCCTCCTTGGGTGCTTGCATGCGACGTGTAAGTGAAAAATATTTCTTTCCCTAAGTTTAACTTAGAAAATGTTCAATAATTAATTATTGAGAACTAATACACCTAAGTATAATGATAAGTAACTTTATTTAAGTGACTTAGACGATATAATCTCAACCGTTGATCTTGAATGATCTTAGGATTTAATCCTAGCCATTGATCACTTAAGAAATGAGGGTTAGGGATTTGACCTAATGAAACCATTAAATAAGTCTAATGATGAGATGAAACACATTAGTATTATTGAGTGCTTGAGCAAGAGAATTTCTCAAAAGAGAGGCTCGACTTGATTGAGGAGAAAGAGGAGAAATTCGCTGAGGAGATTTCAAGAGAATTCAGAGGAGACAAGTTGGAGAGGGAGAGGACCAAATACAGCAAGCGAAGGAAGGTATGTTTGCTGAGAGGAGGCTAAGTACAGCAGGCCGAGCCCACACATGCGGCAGCAGCAGGTCGAGCCCACAAGTCAGTAGTGAGGGTGTTGTACATCAGGTTGAAAATTCTTGCAGGCCGATTTTAGGAGGAGGCCAAGTTGCAGGTTTCCTTGCAGCAGTAAAATTTCTCTGCATGGAATTTTCTCTATCAGTCTAACACATATTTTCCAAATTTTAATAAAAGTGATGGAGAATTGTTTGGGTGAAGTTTCTACGGTTGCATGTTGTTACATATTGTTGCATGTCTGATTTCCTGCAATTATTTTCCGCTGCAAATTAATTTGCTAGGTTAGAATATCAGTGGATTTATTTTACAGCAATTTGGGAATTTATTTGTGAGAAATACTTCCTGGGTTTAGCATTAATTGCTGAGATAAAAAATATCAGGGCTGATATTAAAAATATAACAGGATCTTCTAGGATTCGTATTGGAGAATCCTAGATATCATCCTAGATCTACTTGCATTCCCTCAAGGGAGTCCTTGATTGACCCTATATGCCCAAACAAATAGTAAGCGCTAGTCTTCTCCTAACCTAATCAATCGTATTTTATAAATTCAAATTGTATTTTATGTTTTCGGGTAAATTTGGGGTATTGCTTAACTTACATATAATTTTCAGTCATCAAAAACCCTAGATGTCTACGACTTTCATGCATATTTTTGACCTAAAATTCTAGGGTTTTCTTGCACATTCTTGACCTAAAATCCTAGGGTTTCTTGAATGTTAGACCTAAAATCATTTTATTGCATAAAATTTTCCTTGCTAATTTATATTGCTGCATAATTACGGCTAGGCAACTTGTTTTAATTGGATGTTATATGACTTGTAATTTTCAGATTTTTAAAGTTAATCAAACCCTAGATTTAGTCATTATTTTACACCTATTTCTCTCGGTTCATAACTCACATTGCGGGCTAAATCACATCGCTGTTTTAACTTGTTTACTGCTGAAATTTCCTATGTTTTATGCAAGTTTTACAACAGTGATTGGTAATTTTCAGATTTGAGTGGTTTGGGCATGGTTTTGCATCAGATTGTTACTTGTTAAACCTCATTGGTCAGCCTTACAACACTTTAAATCAAATCTGGAATTCACCTTGAATGACCACATAACCTTAACATGCTTGATACAGTCCATTGGTAGTGATTTGAGTCGCTACTTAGGAGACCTTAAACTTCATTGTGTCTAACCTTAGGAACCCTAAGTTTGACCAGGGAAGCCCACTAAAATGAGAGAAGTTGTTGCTTAAATAATAATGACAACACTTATAATGCTCCACTAGTCTTACCACCTTGTGAGGGCTTTCCACTAAGATTCTTCAACAGCGCCATTATCTATATTATGGATCATCCTATACATCATTTTTAATCTTTGTATGTCAATTTTGTCAATAGAAGTTTGAAAAATATTAATATATATTAATATTATTATTGGTGGTGATTTGAGTCGCTACTTAGGAGACCTTAAACTTCATTGTGTCTAACCTTAGGAACCCTAAGTTTGACCAGGGAAGCCCACTAAAATGAGAGAAGTTGTTGCTTAAATAATAATGACAACACGTATAATGCTCCACTAGTCTTACCACCTTGTGAGGGCTTTCCACTAAGATTCTTCAACGGCGCCATTATCTATATCATGGATCATCCTATACATCATTTTTAATCTTTGTATGTCAATTTTGTCAATAGAAGTTTGAAAAATATTAATATATATTAATATGAATTATAAAACTTCCTTCCATAATTATTGATAAAATTATGACAGCAAACACAAAAGAATTTTCACTTTCTTCGTATAAACGAACTAACAAATAATTTGTGGATTTGGGAGAGAAGAGAGAAAGATACCTGCAAGCAAGAGAACAGTGCATGAGATCAGTACAATCGAGCCGAGAGAAGAGTCGCGTGAGAAGATCCTTTGAAAGTTCAAGTGCCACGCATCTTTTATCCGCTTCCTCCATATTTGAACACATTAATTTCATCCCGCCAGGCTTCCACTCACATCACTCATTCAGTGCTCCCCAATGTTTTGCCCCGAATTTCTCTAGGCCTATAATAGTATTTCCGGTCTGTGCGAGAAAGGACGAGACCATTTCCTCACATTAAGCGACTTTGATTAATAGCTTGCTGATATCTTTTTAATCTTGTGAGATAAATATTTTTTTATTTTTATTTTTTAATAAAAATATTTTTAGTTGCTATTTTAGTTTTTAAATTATAAATATTTTCATCTTCTCATGGTCTATGTTCATAAAAATAACTGGTTACACTTAATACAAATACTCTTAAGAACCTATGTAAAAAGCCTTATTTTTATTAATTTTATCAACTAATGCTTAATAAAAAGTTGGAATCCATAGGGCGGTTAATTTTTGGAAGAATGCAATACATTTAAATAAAATGGAATTAAGTTATTTTACCACTTGTGTAGATTTTTGCAATGTAATGCGAGGATGCATGAGAATTTTTGCAGGAATGCAATACACTTAAATTAAATGAAAGTAAATTATTTTACTACTTGTTTAGATTTTGGCAATGTAGTGCGAGGATGTATGATAAATAATTCTGATCCATAAATATATTTTTTAGTTATTATATTAAAATTAAATGTTTGAAAATAAAATGAATATAATATAATTTATATGGTTTATAAATAAATAGAAAATAAAGCAAAAAGGAAATTGTATGTTTAAGTTTTTATGGAGTTGTGAGTGGAAGAAGAATTGGTCAATTATATTAATAATATATTTGAAGGTTGAGTCATTTTCACTTGGTTTTTTTTAAGGTGGATATAATTTTAAGGGAAACATTCAAAGATAGAACTATACAGTTTATAATGGAAAATGGCAAGTATATATAAATTAGTCAAATCATAAGTTTAAAGGAGGAAAGAACAAGTAATGAAAGTGGAATAAGGAAGGGCATGAGACCTTCTAGATTATAGTAAAGGAAAACTTTAGTGTCCATGGTGAAAATAACCTAAATAATTAAAACCTTAATCTTTCTTTGTGCATGATCAACCCATCCTTATCACCTTTAGTAGAAGGGGTAAAAGCCACTTTTAAAGTCATAAGCAATTCATTGATAGATTTACTTTTCTTGAACATTTAAGCATGAAAGGAAGTCCAAACAAGGATATAGCTTGGATTGGAGAATTAGAATGGAAAGTTAGGTTCGAATATATGCCCTAGATACCATAACTACAAGGGATATAAAGAAGGATAAAGGTGTGGCTAAGGAAAATTATGGGGAAAGGGGATGGAAATGTGTTAAATGAAGAAAAAACTACGTTAATCTAGACTTGGAGGAGGACATAAGGATGAATCAAGTTGTGAAATTGACAAATAAAGCCTTAATAAGGTAGTGTTTAGCGGGCAATACTCTACAAAAAATATACAATAATTAATGGAAATAAAAAGGAACGAACCTAGGTTATTCACCATAATTTCCAATTTTTCTAACTGATTGGCTTACTTTTAATTTCTAAATAGAACATGATACAACTAATATTTTAACATTTATATGTAATTGGGTCTTCATACCAATAACTCTAAAAAGATGGACACCTTATTTTGAACCCTAAATGGGGAGATCTACAATCAAAACAATGTGGGTAAAATTGTTTGGATTACCTTGGAGTTATGGTCCATAGATTTTTTGAAAACTACAAGAAACAATCTAGGGACCTTCCTAAAGGTAGATTAAGGTTATCAAAAAAAGAAATGTTCAAACAATTGCTTCTATCCCAGTGGAGGTGGACCTAAAGGAGGAACTAATAAAAGCATTGAGATAGAAGTCATGAAAATGTACTACATACAAACCCCATATTATGTAGGCATTCCCTTTCAATGCTCAAAATTTCATACTATGGACATCTACCAAACAAATATGTGCTTCAATTCATTAAAATAAAATGTAGAAGGAAAAGTTCGAGGAATTTGGCCTCTATAGATGAATTGGTGGGTTCTAAAATTAGGGTTATGTTGCAAAGGAAGAGAACTTGGGGAAGGATGAAATTATGAGTCCAAAGGAGACTCTAAATCTTGTTAAAGCCATTAATGAGGAAGGCTTAAATATGAAAATGATGGTAAAGAAGGACTTGAGGGGTTGTGTTGGGTTGTGTTATATTCTTTCCAGATAGTTAACAAGGGGTTTGAGGGGTACCTGTAACCCCACTTTATGGCGGAAAATTTTGATTTTGGACCCTATGTTAGGTTGGGTGGACCCACCTATGGTTTAGTGCATGATTTTCACACATGTTTTTTTTGGACGCGATGGTTTTTCGATCCATGGTATTTAACACAATGGTTTTCGGTCCATGGTATTGGATGTGATGGTTTTTGGTCCATGGTATTGGATGCTTCGACATGTATAAATATATATTATAACATTGAAAGGAACATAATGAAAAATCAAGCTGGTAGTCCCAGTTTTGGGATCCAGTGGGAAAATCTATGTGTATATGTGTTTTATGTGTTATGCTCTCGCATTGTTTATTTTTTCTGTGTTTTAGAATTCGTATGCGGGTAATTTCTATACGGGGTTAAAACCTACATTTGGTATCACTGCTATTTTTGGCTTCAAGGGGACGCCTTTGTTGCTGAGGGGTTTCGCTCGGGCCTGTGGTAGACCCTGTTCAGTGGGAGATTTGCGAGATCGATTCTGGTGGTGAAAGAAGATGGCGAGCAGTGGAAAGATAGATATCGAGAAATTTAATGGTCAGAGTTTTGAGTTGTGGAAACTCAAGATGGAGGATCTGTTGGTGGATAAAGATCAGTGGATTGCGGTAGATCCGGGTACTAAACCAATGGGAGTGTCCAATGAAGAATGGAAGAAGTTGGATCGGAAGGCAATGAACACAATACAATTATGTGTCTCAAATTCAGTATTGTTGAATGTATCAGGGGAAGCTACGGCAAAGGCTTTGTGGGACAAGTTAGGGACTTTGTACCAATCTAAGTCTTTGGTGAATAAACTGTTCCTGAGGAAAAAGTTGTATAACCTGAGGATGAAAGATGGAGACTCGGTGACAAAGCATTTGAATGCGTTTAAACTATGTTAAGTCAACTAGCATCTATTGATATTAAAATTTCAGATGAAGATAAGTGCATCAGTTTGTTGTGTTCTCTACCAGATTCATGGGATAGTCTCGTTATTGTAATAGGTAGCAATGCAACTGCCTTGCATTTTGATGAAATAGTCTCATCCTTGCTGACGGAGGAGATGAGACGGAAAAATATGGAGAGCTAGAATGGTGATGCCTTGTCTATACGAGGACGGCCCCAGAACAGAAACAAAAATAAGTCATCGAGTGGGAGATCTAAATCTAGAGGGAGATCTAAATCTCCAGGAAAACCTGTAAAGGTGGTGTGCTGGAAATGTGGAAAGGAATGGCACTTCAAAAGGGACTGTAAATCTAAAGCTCTTGATAAAGGAAAGGGATCTGATGATGCTCCTTTTACAGAGGCGAAAACCACCTCAAATGAAGGTGGGGATGTGTACTTGGATTCTTCAAGTACACATGTAGATCATGAGGCATGGTTGGTTGACGCAGGTGCATCCTTTCACTTCACTCCCCATAGAGAGTGGTTCTATGAGTATGAGAAATATGATGGTAATGATGTCTTCTTGGGGGATGACAGGAAGGCCAAAATCATTGGTCGTGGAAAAGTAAAGTTGAAGTTGCAAGATGGAAGGGTTAGAACACTTCTGGGTGTTCTACATATTCCTGCATTGGCCAGAAATCTTATTTCTATAAGCAAGCTGGATGATGTAGGTGTAAAAACAGTGTTTGAGAAGGATACTTGCAAGATGGTTCGAGGAGCACTAGTATTGATGCGGAGAGTTCGGACTGGAACTCTGTACAAGCTACAAGGTAGCATTGTTGTTGATGGGTGCAACAGTTTTGTGGTTCCTGAAAGTGGAGCAGAAAATCTAGTTGTCTCTGGAGAGAGGACCATGCTGTGGCATCAAAGGCTTGGACATATTGGAGAGAAGGGCCTTTGAATACTTCATGGTAAAGTTATGGTAGAAGGTATGAGTAATAGCTCTCTGTATTTTGATTTCTGTGAAAATTGTGTATATGGGAATCAGAATCGGGTGAGTTTTCCCTCTGGAAGTAAGAGGGCGAAACAAATATTAGAACTTGTGCACAGTGATGTGTTTGGACCTGTGAAGGTTCCATCACTAGGTAAGTCTATGTACTATGTATCATTTATATATGACTTCTCAAGGAATACATGGATATATTTCTTTAAGAAGAAATCTGAAGTCTTTGACAGGTTTAAAGAATTCAAGGCTCTGGTGGAAAACCAAACAAAGAAGAAGATAAAGGTGTTGAGGATAGATAATGGTGGAGAGTTTTGCAGTAAGGAATTTGAAGAATTCTATAAGAAGTGTGGTATAGCACGGCAGAAGACTACTCCATATACACCTCAACAAAATGGAGTTGTAGAAAGAATGAACAAAACGTTGATGGAAAGGGCAAGAAGCATGCTCAGTGGTGATGGGTTAGGACAGGAATTCTGGGCAGAGGTGGTGGAGACAGCATCTTACCTGGTCAACAAATCACCTTCATCAGTGTTGGAGGATAAAACTCCACAAGAGGTATGGACTGGTAAGAAACCCTCTCTTTCACATATGAGGGTATTTGGATGTGATGCATATGTACATGTTCCAAAGGAGAAACGAACCATGTTGGATAGTAAATCTGAAAAATGCATCTTTATTGGGTATAAGGATGGTTTGAAGGGTTATAAGCTTTGGAACCCAGTAACAAGGAAGGTTGTGTACAGCCGAAGTGTGGTGTTCAAAGAGGTGAAAGATGTTATTAAACATGAAGTCCAACCAAAGGAACCTAAGAAGATAGAGTTTGAGCTAAAGGAGGAAGAATCAGACTCTACAGCAGAGGAGGAATTAGAAGATTAAGAGCCACAAACTCCGGGTGTAAGAAGATCAGTTTGAGAAAGAAGGCAGCTAGAAAGGTATAGTCCATCTTCTTTCTGTTCAAATTTTTCTTTATCTATTACTGATGATGATCCCAGAACTGTGAAGGAAGCGGTGGATTCAGAGGATGGAAAACTCTGGAAAGAGGCCATGGTTGATGAAATGGCATCTTTGCACAAAAATGAGGCTTGGGATCTGGTGGAGTTGTCGGCCGGAAGGAAACCCATTGGCAGCAAATGGGTGTTCAAGAAGAAGACAAATGCAGAAGGAAATGTGGAGAAATACAAAGCTCAGTTGGTAGCGAAAGGTTATTCCCAAGTGTTGGGAATTGATTTTGGTGATATTTTTTCTCCTGTTGCCAAGGTAACTTCTATTAGATTACTTTTATCTGTTGCTGTTGCTTTTGATTTTGAGGTAGAACTTATGGATGTGAAGACAACATTTCTTCACGGGGATCTGGAAGAGAAGATCTACATGAAGCAACCTGAAGGCTTTGCGGTGAAGGGTAAGAAAGAACTGGTATGCAAGTTAAAGCAATCTCTGTATGGGTTAAAACAGTCACCAAGGATGTGGTATCAGAAATTCGATACATTTATACAGGGACTTGGCTTCACCAGAAGCAAAGCAGATCATTGTGTGTATTTTAAATTAATTGGTGACCGTGTTATTTATTTGGTCTTGTATGTGGATGATATGTTGTTGGTTGGAAATGACAAAGAAATTATCCAAGATTTGAAGACCCAATTGTCCTCCAAAATCGACATGAAAGATCTTGGTGCTGCAAACTATATTTTGGGCATGGAAATTAAAAGAGATCAGGAAAAGAGGAAGCTCTAGTTAAACCAAAGGAAGTATGTCGAGACAATACTACAGAGGTTTAATATGCATGATAGTAAACTGGTGAAGGTTCCTATTCCTGTAGGTGTAAAGTTATCTACTGAACAGTGTCCCAAGACACAAGAAGAGGAAGAGGATATGTCCCATGTTCCATATGCAAGTGCAGTCGGTAGCCTAATGTATCTAATGGTCTGTACTAGACCAGACATTGCACATGCAGTGGGAGTACTGAGCAGGTTTATGTCAAAACCAAGGAAGGAGCATTGGACAGCAGTGAAGCAAGTTTTCAGGTTTTTGCGTGGCACTAGTGATTATGGTTTGTGCTACCAAGGAAGACCAGGATTAGACAAAGTGTTGGATATTCGTGGCTTTGTTGATGCAGACTGGGCTGGAGATCTGGATTAGAGAAGATCTACAAGTGGGTATGTGTTTAACCTATTTGGAGGTGCAGTCAGTTGGATGAGTAAGAAATAATCTGTAGTGGCACTATCAACTACAGAGGCAGAATACATGGCAGCCACTCATGCAAGCAAGGAAGCAGTTTGGTTGCAGAGATTGTGTTCAAGTATGGGGTTAGTACAGGGAGCTATAAGGATAGACTGTGACAACCAAAGTGCAATTTTCTTGGCAAAGAACCCTGCTTATCATTCAAAGACAAAGCACATTGATGTTCAGTATCACTATGTGAGGGATATGATAGAAGACAAAAAGGTGTTGCTGGTAAAGGTGGACATTTTGAAGAATACTGCAGATGCATTGAAAAAATCTGTGAGCTCTGAGAAGTTCTCCTGGTCTAGAGAAACAATGGGTGTTTCAAGGCTGGAAAAATAACTAAGCTCTCCTGTGGCCCCCTGTGGAAAGAAAACAACAAGTGGCAGAATGTTGGATTGTGTTATATTCTTTCCACGTAGTTAACAGGGGGTTTGAGGGGTACCCGTAACCCCACTTTATGGCGGAAAATTTTGATTTTGGACCCTATGTTAGGTTGGGCGGACCCACCTATGGTTTTGTGCATGATTTTTGCACATGTTATTTTTTGGACACGATGGTTTTTCGGTCCATGGTATTGGACGCGATGGTTTTCGGTCCATGGTATTGGATGCGATGGTTTTCGGTCCATGGTATTGGATGCTTCGACATGTATAAATATGTATTATAACATTGAAAGGAACATAATGAAAAATCAAGTTGGTAGTCCCGGCTTTGGGATCTAGTGGGAACATCTCTATGTATATGTGTTTTATGTGTTATGCTCTTGCATTGTTTATTTTTTCTGTGTTTTAGAATTCGTATGTAGGTAATTTTTATACGGGGTTAAAACCTACAGGTTGAATGCAAGTAGCCCCTTAAGCTTAAGGAGGGCACTAGATGAAGATAAGCACACTCCAAAACAAAATTCAAAGTCATCGACATTACATATTGATTGTTTTTTTCATTCTCTATGTAAAAGTATGAATTCTCTTTATCTTTCTATGGACTCTAAATTATAATTACAAAATACAACCCTCATAAATTGGATGAAGTTAGGAGCTATTAAGGATATCTCCCTCAAGGAATGCAAAATTGGATGAGTGGTGTCTATTATGGATGAGTGATTTAATGTGGCTTTTTATAACAAGGAGTGATTCAAGTAGATATCAATGGCCACCCACCTCTTCCATTACCTCAATAGTTCTCTATCTTTTTGGCAGTTTTTCTATGGTTTTTTGGGTCCTAAACCTCCTAGGTCATTTTGTGCCCTTCTACAATTTTTTTGGCAATTCAAGGGCCAAGGGTTACCATGGCATGTCCTAGCCCTATTCAAAAGATTGTATTCATCAGATAATTCTTTCCAATGAGATATTATGTACCCCAAATAGATATTGTATGCAAAAGTTGCATACCTAAAGTTGATGTACCAACTAATCACCTTAGGTCCCATAAACCTTTTGGTGCTTCATCTTCTGGGATTGGGATTTTATACCTATAGGGTTATTCCTTTATGTTAAAAGGAAATTCATTCAACCTCTTGTGATAAATTTTGCAAATGTGTGTAGTCATCATCTCTCTCTCTTTAGAGATAGCTACCACCATTGTACGTAGTTTGTGTTCTACAATTTTTTGTTATTTCATTTTTAATAAAAGTTGGGTTTTCACCATATTAGTATGTTTTCTATTATATTTCTCTATGTGTGTGTTTCATTTCCTTTCTTGCCTTTCATTTCACTCCTTGTACCACCTAAATCAATGAGAATCCTAGGGATGTTGTATCAAACCCCCTCTCACTTGTTAAAGCTAAGAGAGAGAAACAACACACAAGAAAACACATAGAGCCAATAATTTACCCTATAAACTCTTAACTAGTAAAATCAATACCTAATAGTTGTCTATTATATTTTAAATCTTGTATAATCCAACCAAGTCGTCCAAACACTAGGGCACTTGAGGCATCTTACAATCAAGTATTTCAAGATCTCAAATAGAATTCATCACATGTAATATCACGAGGTCATAAACCATGAACAATAAACCTATTAGTAACTATATCAAGGTTGTCTTAACTATTTTGTGCTTGATTCAAGATTAACCCATTCCCCCTTTTAAACTTGACTTGAGTAAACACCTACCCCCCTCAAAGTTTATCTACCAAATTTTCAGGAATACAACACAACCTCGATCACCTAAGTCTACGTATAAAATTACACCAGTGAACCATTAAACCAAGGGTATGCATGCCTCTCACATCCATCTGCACATTTACATGTGATAAAATCGAACTCCATAAAAATTACATTGTATGCCTGAGCGCATGAGGTGATGAAAAATCCACTGATTTCATTGCCAACATCCCTCTTACTAGAAATACAATTGCATAAACCAAGTACTTGTCTTACCATTCTATACACAAGGAAATGAAACAAAAAACATCTATTTTCTATTTACTCGTGTCTCTCTCTACTCCAAATATAGTAAGACAACTCAACACTCCTTAATTATGTATTTTTTCTTCTTTCTTTCTACATCCATGTGCTTCTGCCAATGGTTCATGTCATTTCTTATGTACGTTTAATCACCATTCACCATGGTTAATATTCCTATGAACCATTCTTCATTTTGTGTCTCCTATACTTAGAAAAATAAACATCACACACACATATTAAACAATATACTTTCAAAAGAGTCACTCTCATTATGCTAAAGGATTGGTTCCAATCAAAACACTTGAGTATTGTGGGTTCTAATCTCAATGCACTTAAAGAGTTGTTGGATCTTTATCAAATTATCTAGCACAACGACAATATCATGCCCTAATATCATCTTACTTATTGTTGATCACCTACAAATCCCCTCGTCTATTTCGATGGCATCACTTGCCTCTTGCCTTCTCTAGCCTGGTAATTATCATCAAGATCCATAATGGACTTCAAAATGAACACCAAATTGGGATGAATTTAGTCACTCACTTGATTTAGTTTCTTGGCATCTCATGCCACCTTGAGTATGCAATGGCTTTGTAGATCCACTCTTATATGAAGAAGAATAATGGGCTTCAATATCTCATTTTGCATATACATTTCACAAGTATCAAATCTTATATACCACATGTTATATCATCGAGCCATTTTGGATCTTGTGACACTTGTTGTACTTTATCCCCACAGTTTCTTATGGATCTCTCACTTTGTCACTCGTCTACTAAGGTCTTCCTTGCCCCGATATCCTCCCACAAGATTCAATGCAACAAATCCAAAATACAATCCACTCTCAGAAACATGCAGAGCACCGAATGCCCCCATTATTCTTCTTCTAATGATGTCATTGTTGGCTCTCAAGCACCTCATTCTTGATTCAATTCCCCTCAACGCCACCCCAACTGAAAATATATTGATCTCGTCACCAATACAACCATGACTAATGGAACAAGAAAAAAAATCTATAGGCTCCTTACACACACACACTCTCTCTCTCTCTCAGAAATATGTCAGAGCACCAAATGCCTCAATTATTCTTCTTCCAATGATGCCCTTGTTGGCTCTCAAGCACCTTATTCTTGGTTCAATTCCCCTCGGCACCACCCCACCCTCTCTCTCTCCCTCACATTCTCTCCCACTCTCTCATGCTCTCTCTCTCTCATGCTCTCTCTCCCTCATGCTCTCCCTCCCTCTTTCTCTCTCTCCCACTCCCACTGCCACTCCCTCTCCCTCTCACACTCTCTCCCTCTTGCATGCTCTCTCTCTGTTTCTCTCTCTCTCTTTATCACACACACACACATATTCGTGTAGAATGGGGAAACATATTGGTTTTGTAAGAGGAGCTTAGTGAATTGGGCATATTGAAGAGGTTTAACCCTTTCCTTTTTTATTTCTCTATATTTGTTATTTTATTTTGCAGAAGTTTAGGATTTTGTTAGTTGATTATACACATAAATTTATGCTCTTTCCCAAAACACTTCATTTCCTTTTTGAGCACTTACACATCTAGAAGAATTAAGAATAAACATTAATGCTTGTTGTTTATTGTCTGCATTGGGTTTGAAGGGAAAGATAAAGGTTTCTTTATGTTTTTTGCATCTTTATTTTTAATTTTACTTTCCAACTTAAGTAGATTAATTAGATCGCCAAAAGTGAAAGGGAAACTAACCTAGTTTAATATATATTTCACTTGCTTTCTTATGCAATTGTTTTTTGAATAGTTTATTGTTGTAAAATTTAACCTAGAGTGATTCAAATATCCATCCATAACATTTATAAGAAGATTAATAAGATTCATCTTAATTGCTTTCCCTCGAAGTTTTTTGGTTTTACTGATTAAAAAATAAAAATCCATGCTTGCCTTGTTTGGTGGGGAATTAGCTCATTGCCATAGGGATTGCGCATTGCCCTATTTCTTGCACCTCCTATTGATTTTATTGGACTCCTATGTTGAAACATAATCTTTTGCCTCTTCCTCCTGGGTTGGGTTCACATGTTTTGTCCTTAAGTGACCCACACATGCTAACACCGTAAACCCAAATTTATTGGGAATGTAAGTGGATAAATTACCTATGCGTGAGAAGGATAAAAATCGTTGACATGGAAAGTTAGGTTAAAGAATATCCACACATAAGTGTTGATATATGGGATTTCTTATGTTGTGGGATTTATTAGAAACTACATTAGAGGTTGGTCAAAGCTCATACATCTAATCTATTAATCTAGCTTTGCTACAAAATGATGACGTATACAATTTGGAAAACTAGTGCTTCGGTAAAGCTCTGCCAAGTTTATAAAAAAAGTATGGGAGAATATCATTGGTAAAATGGATAAGTCTTGGGTAAAGCTTTGTAGCTCTTAAATTATTAATTAAGGTTTATCACAAGTTTTGGAACATTCAATTTTAGTTTGTCAAATGTAATTCATTTTTATCTTAAAAATATTGGAGAGATACTATAGTACAACTCTGGCCTTAAGGCTTTACTCAAACAATATGGCACAACTTTGGCTCCAAATCTTAGCTCAAGCGGTCATGAGCCATATTTGAGATCTCTCCCACAAAGTTGGGGAGGTGACAAGTTAAACTCTCTTTGTCCCCTTTGGATTAGGTTCCATAATCAGGGCCAATGGTTTATGCCATTTACCATCCATGGATCATGTGCAAGTACTTGGAAGATTTTGTATGAGGTTTTCCTTTGGGAAAAAAGATATTATATTACAACTCTCTTGTTTAAAGGATTGGGTTGGTTTGATGGCTCTACTGCTTTGATCTCTTCCATCATTTCTTAATAAGTATGGTAATATTAATATTGAGATATGTGCATAACGAAGTTTGAATTTATTAATAGGTCGGTAATAATTAATTTTGAGATGTGTGCATAATTTGGTTTAAATCCAATTTTCAAATCAAATGCATGAATGTTTGGAAGTCTTATAATTATAAAGTAAACCAATGTGGTAACTGTAACACCCTCCTCCCACATCCAGCCAAGTAACTGTGCAACTGGGGTAAACATGAGATGAGAGGCTACTATGATCAGATTTGACCTCCTAGGTGACCTTAAGGAAGTGGAATCAATGGAACATCACACACAACCATCCAACCCATCAACAGAACCCTTAGGAGACAAGTCAACCACTCAGACAACCTGTCCCTGGGTCCCACTATTGTTTTGGACAATTTAAGGCTTAGTTGCTCTCATTCTATGGGCAAGGGAGCGACCAGAGACCTAAAGTCACTCTCATAGGCCTGCATGCCAGGGACTGTGGACGAAACTTGTCAATTTTGTGCCAACGACTCCGGGATTTGAGCCACTTTTTCAGGCCCAAAGCCTAGGCCACTGCCCATAATGGAATGAAAGCTCAAAATTAAGTAAATTATAGGGAAACAATGATGCAAAAGTAAATAGTTGATCAAGGCCTTAGCCAGACCCCTACTAGCCATGATAGGAATTTCATCAAACATATCATCGACATGTAACCTACATGTGTAAATAACATAGTTAAGTGTAGGGATCTCTTACTTATCTGAGAATCACCATGAACCATTGTTTCCTCATGTCATTTGTTGCCTTATCATTTATTAGGTCATAGATACAATATCCATTCCAACACAAGTAAAAACATGTAGAGAGGTTAACATAGTTGCTACCATAAAATGAACGTATAACCAACAGAATAGGAACAAAATTACAATAAACATATCAGCTATCAAAATCCATATATACACCAATACATTTACACATGAAAATCAATGGAATGAAATTCTCATTAATCAATGCAATGAACCATCCGAAGATGGGACTACCACGTTCCACCCGACCATAGATTGGCTGAGCCAAGTCTCTCTTCAACCAATCACCCTTGTGCCATATTCCAAGCATGAATGTGGGACTCATAGAACACATCAAAAACACCAATCAATGTGGATTCCACCAGAGTTCTCCGCCTACACCGCGAGGAATTTGAGTGCCTCCCATTGTATCTCTAAGATAATAATGGTCAGCTATTATGCCAGAGCATCTAAGATAAATGTTTTGGGGGTTTTGTTTTAATTTGGGAGACCAATGGATGAAACAGATATAGAACTGATGTGCCTAACCTATTGAATAATATTAATATCTCAGCAGAGGGCTGCTATAAATATTTACACAGTGAAATAGCTTTTAAGATGATGAGCAGAAACAGAAAAGTAATATGATTGCCATAGTTTTCAAATTGAAAGCTAAATAATCATAGGTATGAAAACCTTTAAACTATGTTTAAAGGTTTGAGAAAATACACATGAGCCTACAAAAGATGTTGATGATTTATTAATTTTGAGGGAATTAATTAAAAAAACAGTCTATTAATTCATTCTCTTTATAGATTATCACTTCAGAAAGCTTATAGGAATATATTGAAATACAATTATTCCTACCTAGTTATCTCTGCAAGACACAAGTATATGAAGAAAAAACATAATGAATGACACTGGAAAAACTTACAGGAAACACAAACTATGTAAAATAGAATTCAGAATCCTTTGCTTTGTATTAATGATCTAGAAAGATTAATTACATAAGATGTCTAGAAATGCTTCTTCAAGGGTGCAACCCTGAATAACTCATGAAGAGTGTTATTTATACATCAATAGGACAAAAAATATCTTGAACTTATTTTACAAAAATAGATTATTTACACAATCGAAAATGAAACTGTCTAATGATCTGGCACTACTTTGGTGCTGTGCTGTTTAATGACTATTACTGAAAAAAAGTTGAAAAGTGGTTGAAGCTGGCTGACTGTTCCCTTAAAAACTGAATGTTGTTCAATAATCCTTAATCAAGTAAATCTGTTAATTCTTCCTAGTGTTTCTTATCTGGGATAGAAATCTTTGTTACCCTCCTGTAGATTTCATCCATCTCAGTGTATTTAGTAAAAGTTGGTTTTTCCAAAAATATATGCTTGATTTGATCCAGGATGAAGAAAGAATCCCTGAGTGTTTTTACTATGAGAGCTAGTGTTGTTGATCCTTTGATATTGGCTATTGAAGTTGCATGGGTGCCCACCTCTGTTAACTTCTTGACATAATCCTCAATTGGCATCAATTTATCATTAATAACCATCATAGAAGGTAAACCTTTGCTGACCAAAGGTTCAATCTTGTTGAAAAATCTCTGAACTATGTTGTTAACATTTCTACACTTTCCATGTAGCTGAAGGATGAGATTTTTCTTAGTGATAATCTTCTTTACCTCTAATATTGTTGCAGTTCTGTCACTTATCCTTAACTCCTCAAGCTCATAGTCATCCTTGGAATTCAAGAATTTGATTATGTCAGAGGCAGTCTCTGGCATATCCTCCAGCTACCTAGTTATGGATTCCACTACTTCCTAAGCTTTTTCCAAGAGATCTTTTTGATTGAATATTATCTTAATGGAGGGCCAAATCTCCTTGATTACCTCTGTGATTTCTTCCCACAAAACTTCTTTTGCTAAACCCAACTTGTTTCCTATGAAGGAATCTGTGAGTTCTTTCTTCAACACTTCCACTTGGCCTTTGAGTCTGTTTGTTTCAGTTGTGTGTGTATTATCTGATATAGAATTTGTTGTAGCATGCATTTTTTGTTACCTTTAATATTCATGTTTGATTCAAAAATCACTTGAAAATATCTTTAAAACGAGATAAAAGCAAGATGAAGAAGTGACATAGTGGAATCACTAAAAGAATTGTAAAAGAATCAGCCCCGGAGTAGCCAAAGTTGCTATACAAACAAAACAAGTCATTATATAAATGGTTATATGGAGCTAGACCCGATATATGTATAAGTGCATATCGAAACGAGAAAGAAATAAAGAAATATATCGGATTTACAAAGGAAACAAGTGTTAAAGTGTTAACATCGGACCCGAAATATATATGTTGCGTTTAAAAGTTCGGCAGGTCCACAATGATTATGGACGATTGGTTCCGTTGACAAGCGTCGATTGCGATTTGCGATTGGGTTCTGGACACGATATTATATGCCATATTTTATAATGTCGGCGGGTCCGAAATAACATAGAGCGTTTATTATATATGTGATCCCGCCGATTGCGATCTGTGATAAGGGTCGGACCCGAATATATATATAAAGTGTTTAATAACTCTGGCAGGTCCGTAAGGCGCCGAATGCATATGTATTGGTTCATTCGCCGATTGCGATCTGCGATAAGGATGCCGGACCCGATAGTTTTTATATTATGTTCTATAACTTCTTTTTTTTGGTCAAGTAAGAATGGAGCTTTCTATTAACCGAACAAGTACATTACATATGTTACAGGGTAAACCAAAATTCCTTTCGTTTACCAAAAAATGGTCCACATAACCTATCAGAAGTGTTATTGGCTTTAAACCTTTAAAACTCGGAACCATTCACTCTAACGGAAAATAAGGATTACACAGGAAATACACAAAACCCGACCCGCAACCCATAAGGTCAGACTTCAAAAATAATACATCTGCGACCATAAAAAATGACAGGTACGCACTTCCGGTGCAACGCCCTCCCACTGCGCTCACCGAACACTGATCTTCGAACGGCTTGAAAACTGTCGTCCAACTCTTCCAATGATCCAATGGCTATCGTCGAATCACTTAATCGCATATCGGCGAGTCACAATTCCAACTCCACCTCCTTACTCCGAATGTCAAACAACCACTTGCACGACCAAACCTCCATTGTTGATCTACCCTTCATGGATCCAATGGTCCACGTTGATTTCAGGTGGACAAGTAGCACGAGGATTAATCGCCCAAAAAGCGGTTTCCTCTCTCCTCCTCGCTACTACGTGTCGCTTGAAGAGTGGAATCAGAGGCCATCCTCAAAAAACCGGTTACCACTTAGACCTCGCCCGAAATACCACTTGTGGTTCAAGAAACCATTTCCGCGCGAATTAATTTGCACGTTCTTTCACCAAGCAAAGACCGTCGATCTACTCCATCGGACGGTTGTCGTTCCTTCCTCCCTCCACCATCGATCTGCTGCTTATCGATGGATTTGTGCTTCAACCCCAGTTTCTCTGCCATACTTCGTTTAACACACAGACACTCATAGATAACAATATTTCGTTAATCAATGTGTCGCCATCGATCCATATAATGATTGATGGTCGATTAAACCTGCAGCACTTCCAAAATCGGTCCTCACGCCACTGCATCCTTGGTCTTCCTCCGTTGATCTCAACCTTCCACTCAAATCCAATGGAATACTAATGCCAATACAATCTTCGGACTGCTGCCAAACAACAGGCAAATAGTTTAGGCTTCCCTATCCTCCCGCCTGTCTCCTGATCCTCTTCGATCCATCCTATTAATCCATTGCTCCCTATCTTTGGCAGCCTGACAGAGACAGTCCTCTAACAATTTACCTGGGGGTAACAACTCCCAAATATGCTGAGTGTCCCTTTCCTTATTAGTCACTCCTTCATTCGCCAAACGATCAGCTAACATGTTAGCTTTTCTTTTCACATGGACAAAGCTTACAGTTTTTAAGGTTTGCAGGTGGGTGTAGATACGGTGAAAGACCTGTGATAGCCTCCAGTGTTTTGACACTTTATCTGGTGATGTACCATTGCATATTTTCTTGGCCGCTCTAATAATCAATTCCGAATCTGCTTCAATGATGACATTATGTGAATTTGAATCCACCAAGATTTCCAAGCATTGCTCTAGGGCCATGAGTTCTGCCATGTTATTAGTGGCCTTCCCCAAGTGGCCATGAAAGATCTTCTTTATTTGACCCTGTTCATCTCTTATAGCACCCCCAAAACCAGCTAACCCTGGGTTGCCCTTAGAAGCTCCGTCTATATTGACCTTTAAGAATCCATGTGGAGGAGGCTTCCAAATATTTATATCTGCATTTGTTTGGCTCACACCCTTGATTATGCCCTATGGGCTTATAGACTGGAGACCCAAATGTAGTAGAATACTCGCATCTTGGGGCAGAGGAGGGTCCTTAGGAAGTGTCCTCAACAAGATTTTGACTGTGTCTTTGAGCTACCTTAAAATTTGGTCAATTATGTGGGGCTTGCTTGCTTTGTTCTTGAAGATCCGACTATTGCGCTCTTTCCAAACATTCCAGTTGACAAAGCCTGGAATCAGAGTCCAGGCTTTATTGATGATTTCATTCCTTGAGAAATTTTTCCTCCAATTCTTCAAAGTGTTGGATATGCCGAGTCTGTCCCTATCAGTGTACCTAAAGATTGAGGCCACCCATTCCCACACGGTGGAGGTGAAAGGGCAGAGGTTGAGAAGGTGATCCATCGTCTCCTCTTGTGAGCCACAAAGGTAGCATTTGGATGGTCCAGTGAAGCCTTTTTTCAGGAGATTCTCCCAAGTTAATATTTTCCTTTGATGAACTAGCCAAATAAATAACTTTATTTTCATCCAGTGGGGGCTCTGCCAAAGATTCTTCCAAACTTGATCAGGGTTTAGATAGTTAAATCATGTTACTACCTGTTTAGCTTCTTTGAGGTTAAAGTTTCCTTTGGTGTTCTTTCCCCATCTTAGTTGGTCAGGCAAGGAGGATACCATAATCCTCCTATGTTCTAGATCCTGGGTAAGAGATTCTGCCTAGGCCTTCAGAGGACTCTCTTCACTGTGGCCTAGATCCTTCCAAGTTCTCCATTTTCCATTGTTTCTATCTTGGTCCCAGAAGTCTTTTACCATAAGTAGACCTTTGTTTTCTGTGTCATTCTTGAGAGTTGCTAATTCATCCTTATACAAATTGGGTTCCTGTTGCGAGTTCTCCTCCAAAAATCGAGCTAGGTTCCCAGCTCGAATTTCCTAGAAACTATGTTGTTGAACAATACTTGTATTTTCCCAGGCAAGGTTCCAAATGTGGGAGCCCTTAATATGCCCTGACATTCTAATGTGATCCTTCTCCTGCAAATGCTTAACATATTTTTGTTGCCAAAGCTTAGGCCAGGGAGTTGTTGATTCCTTGATCCACCTCCACCAGAGTTTAGCTCCCGAAACTCAGTTGATGGTTTCAGGATCATGAAGCCCCAAGCCACCATGGCGCTTGGATTTGCAGATATTGTCCCAGGAAACTAAAGCCCATTTCTTTTTCTCTTCTCCTTTGCCCCATAGAAAGTCCCTTTGTATGCTCCTGATCTATTGCTTACTTCCTTTAGGAGCAGGAAGAGTTAAGAACATGAACATGGGAATGGCCTGCAGGACAGCCTATGTGAGCACAAGGTGCCTCGCCAAATTTAAAGACCTACATATCCATTTTCCAATCTTGTCCTGAAGTTTATTTATAATTGGCTCCCACACTTCCTTGTTGAGAGGTTTATCTGTGAGAGGTATGCCCAGATACTTGGAAGGTAGCTGGTCCCTTTGAAACCCAAGAATTCTAGTGATATTTCTTTGAATAGCAATGTCAGTGTTAAACAAAAAAAATTTTGATTTGTTGAGGCTTACCTCTGTGCCAACAACCATAGCAAAGTCATTCAAAATATGTTTGATCGTTCTGGCTTCCCTGACTGTGGGTATTCCCTGCAGCATTGTGTCATCCACAAATTGTTGATGAGTGTTAGCCGCTCCATCCAAGGTGAGTTTGATGCCCTAGATTCTTCCTTCAGCATTTGCCATTTTAATCGCTCTGCCTAGCCCTTCCATCATAAGAACAAAGAGGAAGGGTGAGAGTGGATCCCCTTGTTTGAGACCTCTGGAGGGTGTGAAGAGTCTTGAAGGAGCGCCATTAAGTAGGATGGAGAAACTAGTCATGGTAACCAGTGCCATAACCCATCTTATCTAGTTTTGGTCGAAGCCAAAGGCTCTTAGAACTGCTCTTATATAAGACCAACTTAGCTTGTCGCAAGCTTTCGCTAGGTCCAATTGAATGATCATACCAACTTATTTGTTTCTTTTGAGAGAGTGAACCACCTCATGATCTTGGATGATATTATTGAGGATTTGTCTTCCTTCCACATAGCCCGTTTGCTCCTCTGAGATGATAGCTCATAAAAGGGGCTTGAGTCTATTGGGGATCACCTTGGAAATAATTTTATACACCACATTACATAAAGATATGGGTCTGAAGCCATCCAGAGTCGTGGCTTTTTCCTGTTTTGGGATCAAAGCTATGAATGAAGCATTAAAAGCCTTCAGAACCTTTTTGGATCTTCTTGAGTCTTCCACCACCTCAAGAGTATCCTGTTTGACCAACTTCGACGTGTTCGTCATATCGCAATATGTTAAGGGTTGGGTCGATATAACAATGGAAAGCGCCAATAGTGATTGTGATAAAGGTATGTCTCGATAGTTGTGCAAAGCCCGCGTTAAAAGTGGAAAAGGTATGTTTATGGTGTATTTCTATTATAAAAGAGATATAATAGAAATAGCGCAAATATGAAGGATTTATGTGTAAGTCCAACATTATGTTAATACACCACTGGAAAGGGCCGATTGCGATATGCGATGGGAAGTCAAAGGAGCGCTGAAAAGGCGGATCTGATGGATTCATGAAGTAGATTTAATACTTTTTCAGTTCCGCAGTTACCAAAGGTTTGCGTTAATTTCGCTTGGTAAAGGGAAAAATCAATCTTAAAGTTGAGTTCGAAGAAAAGGCAGATGGGCATGTTTTATTTATGTTTTTTCCAATCAGATCATTCCTGACATATATATATGGACCCCTTTCAAAGCTTTTGGTGCAATTCACATATTTTCTGAGTTTTAATATTGTATATGTAATAAAGTTGAATAATTTCAAAGAGAAAATAGTTTTGTAACTGTTATAAAGCAGTTTATTAGCTGTTCCGAGAAATCTGTTCCAAAACTGATTTGATAGAAGAGATAAAAGCCCAAAAAGGGAATTGTAACGAGGGTGGTTCGAATTTTGGAGAACTCGGAGACTAGCCCACTATATTCCTGATATCATCGTTGTTTAATGAAAGAATCAAAAGTTTCCATGAGTTGTTGTGTATAATTTGGTAACCTTCTCTGTCATGTGTCATGTTATGTTTTCTCCTTTCAAGCATAGTAATGAAGCTGCAGGTTTTTATTTGCTTATGTAGATAAAGTTAAAATTCCTTAAAAGAGCGCTCCTATACTTGAAGTTTCCACCTTCCTTTCTAAGTTATAGATAATAGTTTCTGTGAAAGACCATAATATTATCTTTAACTTCTCCAAGAGTCACAGATAGTAGTTTCTATGTTAAGCAACATATTGTCTATGATTCAGTTCTCATTTTCATAATTCTTCTAAGTTACAAATAGTAGTTTATGTGAAAAACGAGCATATTATCTTTAACTTCTCCTTCAAGCTCTCTTCACTCATCATTTATATCTAGTAACAAATGGCATTCTGAGATGTTCTGGTCATACATGTGTTAAGGGTTAAAGACCAAGTTTTCCAGGTCCTTCATTTGAGAACACAACAAACAATAAGTGATAGTAAATAATATTTATTAATGTCTTCAGCACAATTTCTCTACAACCAGGAAATTGGTTTCTTAAGGTACAACAGACTTCATAAAACGTAATTATTTGAGTTAATCCTTTAGTTTATTTATTTCTCCTGTCTGGATAGACAAGTTTTGAACAACTTTAGTACAATGTTCAGCTCCTTCTGTTGTACCTGTCACTGACGTAGTGGCTATAGTAGAAACTCTGGTGATGGGAACTGCTGCAAGAGAGACTACATCCATTGAAGTTTGAATGTTCTTGATAGATTCCTCCTTCTCCTTAACCAATTTATCCATCTTCTCCTCCATTTGTTTTATTTACAAATTCTTTTCTATGATGAGCTTCGTCATATCTGAATTTTGAGTCTCTGTCTCCTCGATTTCTTTGGCCATTGGATCCTCAGATGTTGGTAGTTTTATCTGTTTCTTTAGTGTTGCAACTTCAGTGTTCTTTTTCTTAATGAGCTCCTCTGCAACATTTATGTTTAAGGGATAATATCCCATCCATAGCCCTAGATTTTCCGAAGATTGAATCTTGGCATCCTTTGCTAATGAGGATACCTTCTCCAACTTTAGTTGTGACTAAATGTTGGCCAATGTAACCTGCATTTTCGACAAACTCATAGCAATGTTTGTCAAGGTTGAAGCAATCATCTATCCAATTTGTTTGTGCATCTCGATTTGATCAATTGGATGCACATCATGAACATTGAACTCAAAAGAAGTGTGTTTCTGGTATTATGCTGCAGTCCTGGGCTGAGGAACTTGGACTTGCAAGAAAACCATTTGCATCTTCCCCTTCTTAGAGTCGAAGACTGAAAGAATCCTAGCTTGAGAGCTGGAAGAATGCTTCCAGAACTGGGTGTAAGTATTTAACTTCAATTCTTCATTCTTTCTTTCAATTTCACAAAAGACATGGAAGATGTCTTCCTCTTTATTCTCTGGAATGCCTCCAACAATTTAGACTATCTGTTGTTCATGAGAAGTGGTAGACTGAGTTGGAGATTGTATAGACTATTCACGAGACTGTGAATCAATATTCATAGAGACCCTTTGTTTCTTTTTCCTGTGAAAGACCTTGAGGCCTTGGCTTGTTGCCTCTATTGCTGGTGAAGATTGTTCTTCCCTCCCTCTCTTGGCAGTCTTTTCTTGTGCAATGGGAATTTGCATATTTGACGTAGAGATTACTCTCAGCTTCTTGGAGGGTATTCTCTGTCCATTCCAACTGATTCTTGAACTGTTCTATCTCAGGCCTAGCTGTATGATGATATGGTGTGAACTTATTTTCCACCCTGAGTTTGGAGATGACTCCCAATGGATCATATGACCAAGAGAAACTGAGAGAAAATTTCATTTCTTTTAACAGCTTATCTACTTCCTCCCCTGTTGTCTTAGTATTACAAATGAAGGGACCAACTTGAGCTTTGAGCTTAAATTGTGATTTCTTTTTGGCAGCTACAAAATGTACTTCATCTACATTCAATATTTGCCTCAAGTACTCCAGTGCAAAGATTCTAATAGGGAGGTACTTTGGCAGTTTGTAGGGTGGAAGCTCACAGCCAAAAACCCTGATTTATGTGTAGTTTTGGTAGCAATACCAATCTCCTGTTGCAGCTTGATCTATGAACTGAAGTTCTTTGACAATCTCCTCACTAATCCTTGGTAATGGAGTGCTGCTCATAAGGCTGAGGGCTAGATGAATAAATAGTTCTATGAACTACTTGTATGTGAATTCTTCTTTCTCCTTCATCCCCATTGAAGTCCAAAAAATCACTGACTGTTGTTGTCCTTCTTCATCAAGTTTCCGTAAAGGAAATGGGAAGTTGTCTCCCTGGAAATATATAAAAAGATACACAAGTAGTAAAGCATACTTGAATACTTCTTCAATGTTAAATTTGACAAACTGCTCATGTATGGTCTCTGCTATGAAATGACTGAAATCATAAATAACAGTAGGCTTAGAATCAGAAGAAAACATGGATAAGAAACCAAGGATGGCTTCATTGACAGACTGATTAGAGTGATAACCAAGAAAATAGGACAGGATAGTAGTAATATGCCTGGTTCTATCAGGAAACATAGATGAATCATAAGGGGGATTTCTCTTTGGTAGAGGACTACCAATTGCTAAAAACAGTTCCAGGGTCTGGGATCTCTTGGTAAAGTCCAGTTTATTATAAGATTCTATCAGGTTTTCATGAGAAAAAGGATGAGTTGGTGTTTTGGCAGGGGCCTGCAACATTTTCTCAATTGAATTAGCGTTAATGGGACAGAGGATTTCTCCAGTAGGTGAGATAATGGCTATTTGGCTAGGATCATAGGATTCATGGCATTTTCTCACAAACTTTGGAGCTCTGTGTATTTGTGGAAAAATATAGTGGGGTAGTTGGGATTCCCAGAGCCCAATTTCATCACTTTGGTCAATTAGCTGCTCTTCCCACTAGCAATAAATTTCAAATAAATCAAATTGAGAAGAAGTCTCAATGATTTTGCAATCCTTGTCAACTAATGGAGTATGGTGGAAATCAATATGTGGGTGAATTAGAGGATGTGAAACCTCTGCGATTGTTTTTCCCTTGGGAGGCATTTTTTCAAACGAAACAGTGGACTGTAAATGATAAAATGGTAAAAAGAGTTACTAGAGTGGAGACAGGTAACTGACAAGTGGACCTGGAAGATGTGCTTGTAAACAGGACAAGTGGCTACTAGAATGTCAGACAGTGGCTGAGCTATTGAGCAGGCGGGCTTGAAGAATAATCTTGGTCGTAGAAGTTAACTGTGTAACCTTTGAAGTGTATGACATGATGTTTATAAAGAGAAAAATGGAGTGGGAGTGTGGCACCGAATGTTTGAAAGTTCATTACTTATCCAACGGGTTCATTAACGGATATTTGGTTATAAATGCGCAGGAGCGAAAATGAATGGGCAACAGATAGGTGGCAGATGATTGGATGGGAGATATGAAGTGAAATGTGACGTGGAGGTGACGTGGGGCGGTGGTAAATGGCTATGAAGGATATCACGTTCGGGAGTAAGACAGAGTGGTTTGTGGTTTTAGGATTTCTAGTCCTGAAAGACTAAAAGGCACTTTTTTGTGGTTTATATAGGCGGTATTAAAGACTTCCCATTTTGGGACCCCCCCAACCCCGCCGATAAACTTTGGATGGCAAATGAGGGCCGAAAGTGAGTGTGGGCCGTATGATTTCGGAGGAGTGTGCGGGATGAAAGGTGAGGTGGTGTGAGCGGGGAATGAACGATGGGGTCGCGATATGATAGGTGGACGCGGTGGTTGTGGGTCTGGGTGACTTTAAATGAATGAAGTGATAGGATATGAATGAAATAACATAAGGGTTAAACTTTGGTTATTTGAACTCTCGTCACCAATATGTTTCCTAATGTTTTGATCTTTAGGAAATAACCATTTCAACATCTCAAACTTTCACATTTCTACCTACCCTTCTATTCCTAACATTTTACTCATCCTTTCAAAGTGCATTTAAACTAGCAACCCAATATTTTATTTTTATGAAAAATCTATCTCTATACCTGTTTTTTTTTTTTTTTTTTAACATAATCGGTTGTTGTTTGTATTTCAAAAAAAGATTGAGGAGACTAAGCTCCTGAGTTACAAGGCATTATGCCCGGGAAGCAAAGTAGGAAAACACTACAAGGAAGACAAAATTCCTCTTTGCTCCTATCATTTTTGACTTTTGGAAAACCTGAACAAGTATAGATTCTAATGAACTGGAATAATAAGAAGCAAAATTTGTAGTGCATGCTTAATCTATATTTATATGGCTGATCTGGTGCGCTGTAGATTCTTCTGGCTTGCTGTCGATTTCAATGTTTCTTAGGCTTGAAGAGCTGGTGTTGGGAACATTTCTTTTCTCCAACATAAATTTTAGAATTTCAATGGATTCCTAAGCATGGCTGCATCTGTTGGAGAGATCGTTAAACTGTTCCTGAAGTGAAGTAACTCGGTGGAGAAAAAGGTTGATGTCAGCCTCATGCTTCTCGCTAGTGATCTTGGCATGAATGTCAATTTTAGCATCCAAAATCTTCTGGTGAGCACGGATTTGCTCCAGCTCTGCTTGCAAATCAATGCAATGAAGACAGTCTTCGTTTCTAGCCATTGAGGGAACCCGAACTATGATTTTGATGCTCTGTGGGAGGAGGGCTCTGCGCTGCTGCAGATCCGGCGAGTTTGAGCGAAAGGAGCTTGAAGGATGAGTGAGGGACAGTAGGGAGGGGGATCGAAGGCTCAACACAGAAGAAGAGCAGGGAGCTAACGAATGGGGAAGCGAAAGCTGCCAGAGAAAATGGGAGATGCGGAAGTGAGGGGAGAGAGCATTTAAGAATGCGAGGGTAGGCAAGAGGCTAAGGATGAGGGATGAAGTGAACACGAGAAAAGTGCGGGGAAGATCATGGGGAAGATCACGGGGGGCGATAGGACTAAAAGGATGATAGCGGATCGGATTCAGAGATTTTACTGCAAGATCAAGATTCTGAAGGCTGACAAAAAGGATTTGAGTAGCGTTCAGATCCTGACAGTTCTTGAGGATGCTGCAGGAGTTGGGGTCAATTGTTTGGCCACAGTCCATTCTGAGCATTGAAAGGATTTTGGTCAAGGAAGATAATGATGGGATTCAACAGAGTTGCAGAGAATATTTCCTATGGGTCTGTTGCAAGCACTATTGGCACAAGTGTCAGCTTCCTTATTGAAAGTTCGAAGAACATGAAAGAAGCGAAGGTCAGCCATTTGTTGAATGAGAGCTTGACAACAATTGATAGTTTGTTGGAGAATCACATTGGAGGCACTTCGGTTGTAGACCATTAGACTGATAATGGTAGCTGAGTCACCAAAGATCATTGCTGAGTTGATTCCTAGCTTTTGAAGTTGTACGAGTCCTTGGTAAAGAGCTAGAGCTTCAACCCTATTGTTGGAGAGGGGACCGAGCCCCCATTCATAAGTGGCTCTGATATCTCCATTGGTATTGTAGATGACTCCACCTGCCCCTGTTGTTCCAGGGTTGGATTTGGAGGCTCCATCGAAGAAGAGATAGTTGGAGTTGTTGTTTCTGAGCCAAGTTGAGAACTCCTCTTCCTTCAATCTTACTTTCCAGCTATGAATAGAGGTGTTAAGCTGGCTGCTGATGCTGCTCCCACTCTGGTTACTATTGCTTTTGTCCAATATATAGCCTATGAAGTTCCTTTCTTCAACACAAAGGCTAGTGATGTCAATTTGCTTCTGATTTTTAGCTGAGATAGTTTCTAAAGTAAGACTTTTTGCCTTGTTACAAAGTTTCCTTGTGATGGTTTCTTTATCTTTGAAAACCATTCGATTTCTTGCCAACCAAATGTTCCACAGAAGAGAGTAGGGAAGAGTATCCCAAACCCTTTTGACTATGCTGTTCTTCTTTTTTTGCCATGGGTAACTCTTCTTCCAAAGGTGCAGAACTTCTCCAATGGAGTTATGGGGGTTCCATGGGAGATGGTCGTTGAAGGATATTTCTTTCCAACAGGAAGTGGCAAAGGGGCAGGCTATAAAGAGATGCTAAATAGTTTCTTCAGCTGTTTGGCAGTTTGGGCAATGGGAAGGTCCAATTATGCCTCTCTTTTGCAAGTTGTCAGAAGTGAGGATTTTCCCTTTTAGAAGTGCCCAAATGAAGAATTTAATTTTTGGGATGGCCTCAGACTTCCAGACAGTTTTCCAATGATTCCAAATAGGCATTGGATGATCGCTGCTACAGATATACTGATGGGCAGCTTGAATTGTGTACTGGGCGCCTGAGGGATCCCAATGAAAACTGTCAATATCATTTTTTTTAATAGGAGCAATGTTGTGGAGGTGAGCTTGGAGAATGGTGAAACTCGCCTTGAGGTCCATGGGTATGACTGGGAAGGTCCATCCCATCCAAATTTGAGAATGGGTATCCCATTGGGAAATCTGATCCAAGTAATGAAGCCCTATGTTGTCAAAGAAAGAGAGAATTTGATCAGTTCCAGGTTGGCTGCTGATAGGCTGTTGTCCCATAATTTTGTCTGCTCCAATTTTGATATTGGTGCCACCCTTGGGGACTTTGGAAATGTTTTGGGTCATTAAAGGGATTGCTTTCTTGCACAATCTCCAGATTTTGGAGCAAACTCTGTTGGGGATATCGTTGTCTAAGAGGTGCTGCCTTGGAAAGTTTAGATATTTGGCTTCCAACACTCTTTTCCACCAGGTGGAGTGGCCGCTGATGAATCTCCAAACGATCTTGCCACCAAAGGCCAGGTTTAGGTACTTGGGAGATCTGATTCCTAGCCCTCCATGATCGTGGGTTTGAATGACCTGCTTCCAGCTAACAAGATTGAACTTTTTTTCATTTTTCCCCCCTTGCCAAAGGAAGTGGCGGAGAATGATTTCCATTTTATGATGGAAAATGGCAGGAGCTTGCAGAAGTGTAAATTGGTATAAGGGAAGAGAAGAAAGACCTGATTTCAGTAGAACAAGGTGGCCTGCTGGATTGAGCCAAGTGGAGCCCCATTGCTGCACTTTCCTTTTCATCTTTTCTATTATGGTATCCCAAACTTTAGCTTTCAAAGGACCAACACTCACTGGCATGCCCAGATAAGTAAAGTGTTCCCAATCTAATTTGCAAGGGACCCCAAAGGTGTTGGCGATGCTATGAAGGACTTGAGCTGTAGTGTTCCAACCATAAATGCAACTTTTTTGTTGATTGACCATACCTCCTGAGTAGCTCATGTATTTGTCCAAGAGGGCTTTGAAATGGCGGGCTATTATATTGGATGCTCCTCCTATCAACAGAGTATCATCAACAAATTGAGAGTGATTGATGTTTTTGACCCCGTTCTCAAATTTAATGCCAGTAATGAGTCCGACCCGCCGCTTGTAGTCCAAAGCTCTACTAAAGGATTCAACCATTAGGATGAACAAATAGGGGGAGAGGGGGCAGCCTTGTCTTAGCCCTCGAGAAGATTGGAAAGAAGGTCTAGGTCTACCGTTAACAAGAGGAGAGATCCAAGGGCCTGAAATGCAAGCTTTAATGAGATCGAGGAAAGGGGCAGCAAATCCCATTTTCTTTAGAACAACAATGAGGAAAGAGTGCCTGACTCTATCGAAGGCATTGGCCAGGTCCAATTTTAAAATAAAACCTTTTTCATTCCTAGATTGGCTGGAGTGAATAGCTTCTTGGACGAGGAGGATTGAGTCAGAAATTTTCCTGTTGGCTAGGAATCCTCCTTGGTTTTCAGAGATGAGCGAGGGAAGTAGAGGTTTGAGACGAGTAGCAAGGATTTTGGTCAGGATTTTGTAAGAAGAATTGCAAAGAGAGATGGGTCGAAATCAGGAGAAAGATGAGGGCCGGTTCTCTTTGGGAAGGAGGGCGAGATGGGTAGCATTGGTGAACCCTCCAATTTTTCCTTTTCGCTGAGTCCATTTCATCATCTTGACTAGATCTCTTTTTATTGTTCCCCAGTAAGCTCTGTAGAAGCAGATTGGGAAACCATCTGACCTAGGAGCTTTATCTGGTTGAAGAGTCCAGATAGCTCCTCTTATTTCTTCTTCTTCAATCTCCTTAACCAAGCTATCATTTATTTCCTTGCTGATCTCAGTGGGAAGATATTGCAGCAAATCTGAATAGTCTTCCTCCTCTTTCGATTCTGTTAGGAGAGCGCTGTAATGATCTGAAGCTGCCTGTCTAATAGCTCCTTGAGTGACTTGAAGATTTCCTTCTCTGTCTATGATAGATGTGACATTGTTCCTAATTTTTCGAACAACAGCCTGCTTATGGAAGAATGCTGAGTTTTTGTCTCCTTCTTGCAGCCATAGCTGCCGAGATTTTAATCTCCATTTCTGCTCCTCCTCTCTGTTGGCGCGGTATAGCTGGAAGTAAAGTTCACTCTCACGGTCTTTTTCTTCCTACAGAAATCCACCCTCCTCTATTATGCTGTGAATGTTTTCCAATTTGGCTTTTATCTCTTTTTTTCTTCTCAGGCTCCGTGTAATAATTTTTTGCCCAATCCTTTAAGGCATTTTTTGTTCTTTTTAACTTGTTTTCCCATATGTACCCTGATGATCCTTCTATATGTTGACACCAAGTGTTTTGAATGATCTCTTTGACAGTTGGGATGTTGTTCCACAGAGGGTTGTATTTGAAAGGAATGGGCCCTAAGGGACAATGTGCTTCAAGAACAAGAGTTGTGGGATAATGATCGGAAGCAGAGAAGGGAAGGATGGTGGCATAGGTAGAAGAGAAGGAGGAAAGGAACATGATATTCACCAGAATTCTATCCAGCCTCTCCATGATGTTGCCTTTGCCCAACCTGCGATTACTCCAAGTGAATCTTCGATTTTTTGGAACAACATCAATAAGATCGTGTTCCTGCATGATGGTCTCCAATTGCATTCTGCACGGATCTGGAGAGAAGCAGCCTCCTCTTTTCTCATTGGAATGTAGAATGAGATTGAGGTCTCCCCCAAGAATAATACTGTTGTTTTCTTCTTCATCTATATTTACTTTGAGGGTAGCCCAACACTGCTCTTTGTCTCTGTAATGATTTGGTGCATAAATATTATAAATGACTATACTTTGGCTATCTATAGTGCTTTCTAGAACGGTCTTTATCCAATGCTGGCTGACTGTGTCTGATATGAGAGTCCATATGTTGTGGTTCCAAAGGGTTGTGATTCCCCCGGAAGCACCCCTTGACTCACAAATGCTGCCATTATACTGCTTTAGTTGGCCAATAATTCCTTTCATTTCTTGTTGTCCTTGTTTTGTTTCTTGTACGAGTAGAATTCCAGGTTTCTCAAGTTTTATTAAATCTTTTAAGGCAACTATTTTGGAGGGGTGCCCTAGTCCCCTACTATTCCATGAGAGAACTTTCATCATTGAGTATGAGGGGTACGGAGAGTTTCTCGCCCTCCTTGCTCCTTGTATGTTGTTTCTTTATCGTATTGCCCCAAGATGTATGACTCTATGGGATTCTGAGTGCCCATGGCAATATCCTTCTGAGCATTTTCATCTCTCTCTTGCTTGGCAGACTTCCTTCCTGGCCCATGCTTTTTTTGTGTATCCAAAGCTGCACCATGTTCTTTCGAAGTGCTCCTGGTAAGTCTAGATGAGGGCGGATCTAGGGAGAGGGAGGAGGAGATAGGCAGAGGGGGGAGGGGATCAGAGGCATCAGCTTGGGACAAGAGGGGTGGATTATCTTCAGGGGGGGAAGGACAAAAAAAGGATTAGATGAAGAAGGAGGAGGGGGGGGATGGGCTAAAGAGGGGAGGGAGGAGTTAGAGAGGGATGAGGTGGAGGGAATGGGAGGATTATGAATGGGATGGGATGGTTCAGAGAATGTCTTGGAGGAGGGGGTTGTCTTCTTTTTCTTGACTATTTCCCATTGCTCATCTTGTGAAGCATTCTCTACATCAACTAATTTAGTACAACGATTGGAAAAATGGCCGTATTCGTGACATACCTTGCACTTGAACGGGATCTGTTCATAGTCCAATTGCTGAATGTGTGTCCAATCATCCACTTTGAGCTTGATGGCCTCAGGAAGGCCTTTGCCTAGATCAACTTCAACACATATGCGAGCACAGGCCTGCATATTATCTTTCGGCTCACTACGATCAATGAATCTTCCAACAACATTCCCAATGGCTCGAACCAATTCGTCTCCCCAACAATGGAGGGGAAGATGAGGGAGACGGACCCAGACCGGAACAGTGCTCAGAACATCCAACTCAGGATCGAAATCTGGGGTCCATTTATTAAGGTATAAGCCTCTGGAGTCCATAAAATATGGTCCGTTTCTGAAGATTAGATCTTTGTCTTCTCTTGACTCGAAATGGAAGGTGAAATACCCTTTCCCGCAGAATCAGATGGAGATTTTGCCTTGAATTTTGTTGGACCAGTTTCGCTCAACCCATCTTTGCACTGTCTTCAGGGATGGCCAAAGGCCAATAAATTGACCAATGAGACCTCGTTCAGCTAATGAAAGAGCGGCCATACAGGGTAGAGCTGGAGGTAGATTAACTTCTTGCAGGACATCGAGCTTCTTTACGAACTTGGAGATTGCAGGACGTGGTCGCTGAGGAGGTAAAGATTTAACCAGATCAGAAAAAGCCTGTTGGGCAGCGGCCGCCTCCGGTGAAGCTTCCGAAGGGGCCATGGCTGAGAACTGAGAGTTGAGGGCCAAGGCAAGATCCGAGGTGGCTTGCCCTAGCGAGAGCAGGGCGCGCGCGACTAGATATCTACGAAAAATCTATCTCTATACCTTATTCCCTCCATTGGCTCAGATTAAACTGTTTAGCCAATTTATTTTCTACCTATGAGAATTAATTTAAAACAAAACCAATTATGATACAACTATATAATTGGATAAAATAACCTAGTGTGGCATCTAAACAAACTGCACACAACTTATTATTTTTCAAACTGAATTTAGAACAAAGTAGTGGCATTTAGATTTGCAACACTTTCAAAGTTGATTTCTTTTTCTTTTATGTCTAACCTAACATTTTATTTTGCCTTCATTTTTTAGGGCATCTACCCTAACATTTTCTTTGATATGGACATATTATCAAAATATTTTCCTAACATTTTTTATTCAATATTATTTTTTTCCACATCCTATCTTGACATTTAGTAAATATATTTTCATTTTTTGTCTAATTTATTCTAACTTATCAAAACCAAAAAATGCTACAACACCTCCTAGTCTCTCAGGCTTTATCGTGGATCCGCAGTCTGATCGAGGGATCACTAGGTCCTACACTGAGACATACTCTCTAGTATTTATTGTGCATTCCATCGCAAAATCATTAGGACCAACGAAGAAAAAATCCACCTCTTGGCTTTACCTTATATCTCGCCATTCACCGGCAAGGATTCCTATGCCCACCGAGGCACACAATCTAGCTTTACCACAACCCACAGTCTGGTTCAAGGGTCACTAGGCCAGTGGCTTCATGCATCCTCAGTCTGGTTCAGGGACCACTACCACCATGTGTTTGTCAATTTGAAGATCCACCCCACTCAACTTCAAATCCAATGCAATCATCCCACATAAACTGCATGAGAGAACCCATCTCATCAAAGCTATTAGGAAATGGCAAGGCTAGGCTGAAAATACTGTCACACCTGGAAAAACCCATACCATGGCAGAAAAGAAACACATGCAATCCCATGCATGCCAAATCTAGCAAGGAAAACACACATGCAAGTTGATACTTGCAATGAAGCCTGTTGTAGCTGCTTGATCTTGCCTTTCCCTGCTTGATCTTTGTTTCCTCTTGCCTTCTTTGCCTTCCTTGCTCCAATGCCAAAGTGCTCCAAGAAAACTCTAAGTGTCCAAGAGTATGAGAGAGAGAGAGAATAATGAGAGAGCTCAAAAGCTAAACTGACAAAAGGTTACCAACTAATCCTCAAAAGCCTTTTTATTAATGAGGCCTCTATTTTCTTCATTTTCCTCCTCACATGTAACCTGTGACCTTTCACCTCCTTTTATCCTAATTTCCTTTATTTTCATAAATAAAATGACAATAAATGCCTCATGCCTTTCCAAAGCCTTAGCCATTGCCTTTGCCAATCCCTTTAGCTATAGACAACCAAATGAACACCCACTAGGATGTTTTGCCCATCATTCAGCTTGGAATACATGTCCCATCATCCGCGGTATTTATATTTTTTTTACATGGAATTTTCACCAGGGTTGTTACAGAACCTTACCCCTTGGGGGAACATTGTCCTCAATGTTCAATGACACCTATGACCAACAAGAATGTTGAAAACAAAACATACTTCCCATGGAGCTTTATAACATAGATCGTTGTAGTATTTACAATGACCATCTGCTAAAACATGACAAACATATCGTTTAATGGAGCTTTATAAATCAAACTAGATACAATAATTACAATAATATATGCATATACACATTTGCTCAACCAGAAAATAAAAAGATGTGATGCCTGCATCCACAAAAAGGGAATTTAGAGGCTTACACCTCCACCCTCCAATAATAATAGGATTCACCTCCTTCCCAGGAAGTCCAGAATCCACTGCCACAGTCAACTACATCTAATGTCCAGCGTTATAATCCTGCACTACTTGTCCTCTCAGTGAACAGTTACCGGCTCATTGTTCCAGGGTGCATTCCCAATGTGCATCTGATTCCATCTAGCAATGCTCATGACCAAAAGAAATCCATCCCCAACCTTCCCTTCTCTGCTACATAGTCCCTCGGGAAATCTGGTCAACCCTTTCGTGTAATCACTCACCTTCCAAGTTCCGCTGGCACCCCCATCTTGGGTATTCCATCCCTTGGCAAAGCTTCCTCGCATCGAAAGATACATAAACCAAGGCATATACTTGCCTTAAAACCACCATACCGGTCATAGCGTGCTCCTGGAAATCAATGGACATAATTGGATACCAATGTCCCACATTGGCCCTGTTCCTGAAGTGATTTACCAACATACTACTGCATATTCCAATTCTTTTCACTGTTGCTGTTGATTCTTGTAGTTGATTTTAACCACCCAACCAGGCATTTTCGTGCTTATTGTACCAAACACATAACTTCCATTAGATCCAAAATAAATTGAAATAACTTCAAATCATACCTCATTGGTAGCTCATTAATAAGGTACACCTTTACTTCCTGTCACGACAAGTCAAAGTAGCATCATGCATAAAAACATCACATTAGGTTAGCTCAAAACATAACCATCATAGATCAAAATCATAAATCACATGTAACCATCGTAAACCGGAATCATAGATCACATGTAATCATCATAGACCATAATCATAAATCATATGCATAGTAAAACTAAAATACAATACCGATACTTATCCTTTAATCGATCCTTCGCTTCCACCTTTGTCCTTATTCTGTAAGCACCTCAGATCAATTGCCACACCCGACAAACACCCAGTGCCTTCTCTTCAACCATGCGCACATATGCATATTATGCATCACACACATACAACCACACACGACATACAACTCCATGCAATACATGCACCTAGACCTGACGTACAACACATACACCTACACCCATTGTATGAAATACAATACATATGCCTACATTCGGTGTACAACACTATACATGTACCTATACCTGATGTACAACATAACACAAATATGTGTCTAGAGTGCAACATAATGAATGCATATGTCATGATACCATTCCTACACAATGCACATACATAGTACCACATGCCCACAACACAGCTTGTATGACATGCACTCAATCCCACACGTACACTAGTACCACATGTAGCAAGCACCACCTGCACAACATCACATGTACATGGAACCACCTACACAACGTGTACACAATGACATATGTACATTGCACCACTGTACAACGTGTACACAATACCACATGTACACAGTACCACGCGCACGACATGTACGTGGCACCACATGTACACAACGCCATATGAAAGACATGTACACAACACCACCCGCACACAATGCCACTTGTACAACATGTATACAACACCACATGAACACAATACCACTTGTACAATCATGCACACCATACCATATGTACATAGCACCACATGTACAACATGCACGCAACACCACTTGTACATAGCACTGCATTTCCAGTGTGTACATAACATCATTTGTACACAACACTAGATATCCAACATGTGCACAACACCATATGCACACAACACCACATATCCATCATGCACACAATACCACATATCTAACATGTACATAGCACCATCTATACCCAACACTGAATATGCAACATTCATACAACACTATTTGTACTACATCATGTACATAACATTACATAATCAACATGTACACACACTAAATGTACACTACACTGCATGCACACAACATCACGGGTGCAACAAGTGCAACAAGTACAACATATACGACATGCACAACAGTGGTACCATGCATCCAAAACCACACTGACTCTTTATCAAGCAGCCTTGCTTCGAGTGTTTTATCCATGCTTGTCCCAACATGCCGCAAAACACACTGCTTTCACTTTATTGATGTATCCATCGATATAACCTGTCCATAACATAAGCATAGGCATAATACAAGCATACAATATAATTTCATATTCACATGATACTGACCGCATATGTTTGTCATGACTACTCTTCCCGCTTGATTCCCCATAGACCAGGAACCTCTTCATGTCATTTGCCTGCGTAAGCAATCATTCCTCCACAATAATGATTCCTGATGACCCTATTAGATAGTGACATAGATACATGTACACATACATACATCACAAATAATAATGATGTCATTAATCAATGTCATACATACATACATATGTACATATAAACATTAGCATAAAATAATCATGATTCATGATCACCCTATTAGACAGTGACATAGATACATGTACACATACATACATCATAAAATATTAATGATCTCGTCAATCAACGTCATACATACATACACATGTACATATAAACATTAGCATAAAATAATCATGATTCATGATCACTTTGTTATGCATGACATATATACACGCCTACATGTATACATATATAAACAACAACATAATCATGATCACAACAAAATTGCCAGATATTATAAGGTCAAGATTAAGAGAACTTCCTTTATTCATGCAACACATGTGCAATATTGAGAACAACAGTCCCAACATAGCCAAGGCATCTGACACCTCAGATCCATTTACTTTACCTTTTTATTAACGACCTTTCCCATGGCCGTTTTGTCATCATCCATTTACTGCAATGGACCCAACCAGTCCAACTGACTATCATAGTCTTACCTTCTGCTACGTTTACTCATGCACCAAGCTTCATCTGTGTCTTGCATTACGTGTTGGGTACCACACAACTCTCCCCGAGCTCCATTAAACTTCCTCTTTCCCAACAATCCCCAAGACACTTAAAACATAGAAGGCAAGACAATAATCAAACAAGAGAAAACCATGAAAACCAATAGCAATACGACATCACAAACAAATTGGCATGATCATACGCTAGACATAACAAAACTACAAATCAAACACAAGCAAATCACAAAAGACCAAAGGCACAATACTAATAATAGACACCATGACTCAATCCCCATGGTTCCCAAGGAAACTCAACCAGAGCCTTCTTCAAGGTTTCATGGCAACCTCTCTTGCCATGCAACTCCCTGCATCATACTGCCATAAACACATAACTGCTAGTGCATAAATAAACATAACAATACACCAGTTACCTCATTTATTGTGCCAAGCATGTTGCTTGCAACTGAACACATCCACGCCATTTTTCAAGGGACTCCAATCCTTTGACAGATCCACTTGTAACTAAAGACTAGCTAATGTACTTGCCAAGTACATGTTCATGAATATAGCACGTATCCACATAATGTTAGACAAGATTAAGGTTAATAAGGCTTCCTGTATGCAAAACACTCATTCGTTTGGAATTAGGGTTTCCAAACATAGCCAAAGGAATTCTTTCTCAACTCCTTTCTTTTACCTTTTTACCTTACTGCAATTGAGTCTTATTACATGCTATCACATCATCCAACTGCTAGTATTATAAACACATCAATTGTTACCTTGTTACACTAATACCAAGCATGTTTCCTGCAACTCTTCACACATGTCAACCTCACGTTCTAAATATCAAAACAATCATATCTAAAAATTTGAAATCAACCTTTGCAAACAATAATGTCATAATCCATTGCCCACCCATAGTCATTAGACATCATGCTACAACTATCACCTACTACCCTTAAGCACATATCCACTGTCTCAACACATATGTATTAGTACAACCATCGTAAAGTAACATCATTTGAACACATACTCATATTATGCAATTCATCAAACATTCAACCAACTTGCAAACATACCATGTTAAATAAATCAACTAGACAACATAATAGACACCAAACACTCAAACACCAAATAGATGTCATAATCAAACAATCAAGCACAAAGTAGACGACATGAGCAAGTGCATACCTTAATGTATCTCATGGGGGCTATATTGTCTACATAATCAATCTAGTTAGCACGATATAACTTCACAACATGTCAACTCAAACATAAATAAGATCACAATATCCATAACACTAACTAACTAACATGTTCACATCCTAAACTCATAAGCGTTTATCATTTATCCATAGCAATCACATATGTACGATCGGTCTAGATAAGTAACACATAATGCAACACAATAAGTCAACTCATACTTGAATGTCATAACCCTAACCATCTGCATAGGCCAATCCAATTTAACATTATACATATGACATCAAGATCTTAATGAAACCCTAATCGTCAAGCTAACTGTCATATAGCAACAATAAGTTAACCTATAACATACTCATCAACAACATATAACATAATCATCAGGTTATCTAATATAAAATAACAATAGCAATGCATACAACTACAGGTTACTATCATTTTTGACTATCTGACACATGTGCATATAACTACACTAATCAACTAACATCTATCATGAATGTAACCATAACACCAAAAGACATGTACATAAACCCTATGTATATAAACCTAATGCATATAAAGATCCTTAATTTATATACATGCATGCCAAACATACAATACATGTATGACGATCTACTCTTACTCCAAAGTCTAATGTTGCAGCCTCATTATGATGATTTGCATCTCCTACTCTATCTTAGCCAACACATTAGCATCATAACAACCAATAGCATCATGACATACAATGACTTCACAAGGCATTCTTGACCTACTATTCATGAATAACTATAACCAAGACTATACATGCATAACAACTACATATAGGGATATAACACATCCTCTTCTCCAATCCTCATTTCATATGTTGTAAGAATTCCATGCAATTCATCTATGCTGAGATTGGTCGGATTCGATCTATCTTCCAAGACAAATACATTTGGGTTGAATATTGCTGACAAGGTTCTGAGGATCTTTCAGACAACAATTTTTGTGTCGACAAGTTCTCCCAAACCTTCTAATGTATTTGTTGTTTCATCAACATTATTAAAGTATGCAACAATATATTCTGTTGAGAATGCAACAAGATGATGGAGCTTAGTGGAAAGGAGTCGCCTTCACTAAGTGGGCCCACAGGAAAATTATGGCGCAAAGTCTATTTTTATACATATGGATCATGGTCTATGAGTTACAATATGCTGATTATGGATGATTGGTCATGTTGGGAAAAATAGATGGACTTCTATTTTTGGTTCACAGAAAAGTGATTCTCTTGCAGCATTGTGCAGTGGAGGCAGGCAAAGCAGCAGAGGAGATTTGAACCTGTGACTTGTTCGGATCTGAGCTAGTTTTGTGTGTAACAGGTGGAGATAGTGCTGGATACTTGAGAGGAGTATTGTACTATGTAATGTTACATGTTCTCAATCATTAATATACAGATAGTGTGGGGTTTTCAGCTGTAAGCTTTCCCCGGGTTACATACTGTGTTAATGTGAGCATGCAATTGATGTTTCATTGTTTTTGATGCTGCTAAATTGATGATCAACGTAGAGGAGATTATGTATTGTGCATGTATTCCGCAATAGTGTATAATCGAGATAATCTCTATGAATAAGTGTTTATTATTCAAAATTTCTACATGGTATCAGAGCTGTTGATCATCAGATCTATTATTCAGAAAGTGTTTACATCTTATTTCTTCAGGCAGAGTCTGTAATCGGGCCAGGTAGCCTCTGGATTCATCCTTCCTTTGGAAGGTGAGATATCAGGTAAAAGCCCATACAGTCAATCTTTGTACGAGAAATACCTTGTTCTCACGAATACTAGATCGGAGGCGGTTGAGTTTGGAGCTGGTGGAATTCGAATTTGTAGCAATGTTTTCTTGGTATCAACATGGCAAAGTCTTTCAACGGATTGCGATTGGAGTATACTCTTGAGGGTAGCTCGAACTATATTGCACGGAAGGACAGGATGGAGGCAGTGTTGGATGATAATGGGCTAAAGGAGTTCATAGAGGTTGAGGTCCCAAAGCCTACTGATACTGCGCAGGTTGATGCTTGGCAAAAGAAGACAGCAAAGTGTCGAAGGATTCGGTTGGAGGGCGTGAAGGATCAAATTGTGTCCAGCCTACATGGAAAGGCTTCTCCATACTTGATGTGGAAAGCGTTGACAGATCTATTCCAAAGCAAGAGCGGTTAGAGGAATCTGGCGTTCAAGGATAAACTTAGAAACATCAAATGTGAGGAGGGAGATAGTATGCCCAAGTATCTCACGAAGTTCACTCAGTGTCGGGATGAGCTGGGAAGTGTGGCGGTGACTGTTGATGATGAGGACTTGGTGAACTTGGCTCTCCTTGGTCTTTCGAAGAGTTGGCATTCCTATCAGGACTCTGTCAATGGTCGAGAGAAATTGCTAGGATGGGAGAGACTTTGGTCAGATCTTGTGCAGGAGGAGATCAAGCGGAATACCACGGACGGATCTTCATCAAAGGGGACTGATGAAGAAAATTGCACTTTGGCTGCCAAAGCAAAGAAGGGGAAGAACAAGAAGGCTTCTTAGTCTGGTGCAAAAGGCAAGAAGCAGGACATGTCCAAGGTGAAGTGCTTTCACTGTCACCAGCATGGACACTATGCCACTAATTGTCCGCAGAAGAACAAGAACAAGCAAGCTGTTGGATCTGCAGTAGGAGAGGCTCTAGCCTCACAGTTTGAGCTTGATTTTTCATTGATCGCATGCTTGGTTTTAAGTGTGATGGGATCGGTGTGGTTCTTAGACAATGGTGTGTCTTTTCACATGACAGGAGATCGAGATTTGTTTTCTGATTTGGAGGACAAAGATCTTGGAGTGCACATCGAGATGGGCGATGATGGTAGATACAGTGCGACTGGTATCGGTACCATTTCCTTTGAGAGGGAGTCTGGTAAACCCTTCGTATTGAAGGAAGTGATGCATGTTACAGGATTGAAGAAGAATCTTATATCTGTGGCGATGTTAGAAAACAAGGGATATGATGTTGTTTTCAGCGAGGGAAAGGCTTTCCTGCGCAGCAAGACAACTGGAGAAACCCAGAAGATAGGGGTTCGAGTGAGGAACCTTTATTAGTTGCATGTAGATGGATGTGCAGCAATGGCATGCAAGGCAGAAGGATTGGTGAGCCGGGATGATGGCGAGCTGTGGCACAGGAGATTCGGTCACCTCACCATGGAGCCTTAAAGATACTACAACAGATCACTATAGGGCTTCCTAAAGGCACTCTTGCGCAGTCAGATCAGTGCAAGGGGTGTACTTTGGGAAAGTTTGCGAAAGCCACCTTTCACGAGAAGGATAGTCGCGCCACGATGATCCTTGAGAGAATTCATGCAGACGTGTGTGGACCTTTCTCAGTGGCTTCGACAACAAAACACAGGTATTATGTGATCTTTGTTGATGATTTCTCTTGTAAGTCCTAGATCTTGTTCATGCAGAAGAAGAGTGAGACATACTCAAAGTTCTGTGAGTTGAAAGCACTGGTCAAGAAGGAGTTGGGGAAGAAGGTGAAGGCTCTTAGGAGCGATAATGGTGGTGAATACATCTCTAGCGGGTTCAATGAATTCTGCAAGGCAGAAGGGATTCGAAGAGAGCTCATAGATCCCCATAACCCACAGCAGAACGGGGTTGCTGAGCGGAAGAACAGAATGATCGTGGGTGTTGCACGAGCGATGTTGCATGATCAGGGCCTATCCCTTCACTTGTGGGTGGAAGCATGCAATACTGCAGTATATGTGCAGAACCGTTGTCCTCACAGGATACTTGGCATGAGTACACCCGAGGAGGCTTATTCTGGTAAGAAGCCTGATCTTTCTCATTTGAGGATTTTTGGTGCTAATGTTTACATGCATGTGACGAAGGATGCCAGGAAGAAGTTGGAGCCGACCGCAGAGGTTGGGATATTTTTGGGGTACACTGATATGCCCCACAACTATCGTGTGTATTTGCCAGACAGTGGTAAGACTTTTGAATTAGTGATCGGAGAATCCACAGTTTGAACATCTTTATACCAACGTTTCAAATCCCAAGTGGGATCCATCATCAGGGCTGAAGAATGATGATAAAAGAAGAGCAATAAGGCAGAATAAATACTAATGAGGAAGAAGTTTAAGGAAGAACACAGAGTCGGCTAGAATTTTTAATTTATTTTATTTATATTTATTCATATTAATTATTATAAATAATTAATATTTATAATAAATTAATTATTATAAATAATTAATAATATTTTATTGTTATACATATTAATTATTATAAATAACTAATATTTATAATAAATTAATAATTAATATTTATATTTATATAAATATAAATATAAATATAAATATAAATTATTAATTTATTATAAATATTAGTTATTTATAATAATTAATATGTATAACAATAAATTAATTATTATAAATAATTAATAATATTTTATTGTTATACATATTAATTATTATAAATAACTAATATTTATAATAAATTAATAATTTATATTTATATTTATATAAATATAAATATAAATTATTAATTTATTATAAATATTAGTTATTTATAATAATTAATATGTATAACAATAAATTAATTATTATAAATAATTAATAATATTTTATTGTTATACATATTAATTATTATAAATAACTAATATTTATAATAAATTAATAATTAATATTTATATTTATATTAAATATAAATATAAATATAAATTATTAATTTATTATAAATATTAGTTATTTATAATAATTAATATGTATAACAATAAAATATTATTAATTATTTATAATAATTAATATGAATAAATATAAATAAAATAAAATTATATAAAATAAATTAAAAATTCTAGCCGACTCTGTGTTCTTCCTTAAACTTCTTCCTCATTAGTATTTATTCTGCCTTATTGCTCTTCTTTTATCATCATTCTTCAGCCCTGATGATGGATCCCACTTGGGATTTGAAACGTTGGTATAAAGATGTTCAAACTGTGGATTCTCCGATCACTAATTCAAAAGACACAAACCACAGATCTCTTAAATCCAAAAAGTGGTAACACTGTTGTGCGACAGGATATAAAATTTCAGGAGGAGAAAGCCATGAAGTGTCCGCTTGAGAGGGAGCCACACTTGCATGCAGATGAGGAGCTATTAGTTCCTAAGGATGAGCTTCAGGATGTGGATCAGCCACAGGACGAAGTTCATGAAGTGGAAGAGACCACTCATGCAGCGCCAACCATCAGAGGGCGAAAGCGCTTGACAGAAGCTGAGCGACTGGCTCAAGATGCAGAGAAAGTTGTAGGACCACCTACAGTCCAACGCAGGCAGAGACAGTCACCTGATCGGTACATTGGATACATGGATCTTGTGAGCAAATGTGTTGTGACTGAGCCATCCTCTTTCGAGGAAGTTGTGGAGGATCTCGCATGGGTAGACACCATGGTGGAAGAGTATGATTTGATTGTCAAAAACAATGCATGGGAGATTGTTCCTAGACCAGAAGGGAAATCAGTGGTGGGTTCGAGATGGATCTACAAAGTTAAGCAGGAAGCTGACGGGAGTGTGGAGAAGTACAAGGCAAGATTTGTTGCCTGAGGCTTTTCACAGATAGAGGGGATCGATTATGAGGAGACCTTTGCACCTGTCGCAAGGTATTCTTCCATACGGACGATTCTTGCTCTCTCAGCGTAGATGGGGTGGCACATTCATCAGATGGATGTGAAGACTGCGTTCCTCAACAGAGTCATTGAGGAGGAGGTATACATTGAGCAGCCCGAAGGTTTTGAGATCTTCAACAACGAGTCGCATGTGTGCAGGCTCAAGAGAGCACTGTATGGGTTGAAACAAGCACCACGTGCTTGGTACACACAGATAGATAATTATTTCACCGGACTTGGATTCTCTAAGAGTGAGGCGGATCCTAACCTATACCAGATTTTGGTGGAGGGTAAGTTGCTTATCATTGTACTTTATGTGGATGATTTGATTCTAATGGGTGATGAGTTGTTGATACTTTCATGCAAGGATGATCTTGCTAAGGAGTTTGAGATGAAGGACTTGGGCCTGCTTCATTATTTCTTGGGATTGGAAATTTGGCAGTGTAGTGATGGACTATTTGTTTCTCAGGGTAAGTATGCTCGGGAGATACTGGAGAAGTTCAACATGCATGGCTGCAAGCCTGTTGATACTCCTCTTCCTGGAGGTTGGAGGAAGGAGGATGCCACTTCGACAGAAGAAGTGGATGCCACTGTTTATCGACAGTTGGTGGGGTCGCTTATGTATCTGGTCAATACACGACCCAATATATGTTATGTTGTTAACCAACTTTCATAAGCTATGGTTAAGCCAACCAAGCTCTTCTGGAAGGTGGGCAAGCATGTATTGCGTTATTTGAGAGGCACATCGGGATATGGTTTGTGGTACAGACATGAGGATGAGGTGAAGCTATGTGGCTTCACGGATGTAGATTGGGTAGGGAGCCCAACGGACAGAAAGAGCACATCAGGAGGGGTCTTTAGTATTGGGTCGACAACAGTTTCTTGGTACAGTAGGAAGCAGAGATCCGTGGCACTCTGTTCAGCAGAGGCCGAGTATATGGCAGCAAGTTTGGCTGCATGCGAGGCTATATGGATGAGGAAGATTCTGGTCGGTTTGTTCGGTTCTCACTTGGATCCTACTGTGATAACTAGAGTTGCATTAAACTCTCGGCTAATCCTGTATTTCATCATAGATCTAAGCACATTAACATCAGGTACCGTCATATTAGAGATTGTGTGCAGCGGAGAATCATGTTACTTTCATACATTCCAACGGAGGATCAGGATGCTGATATCTTGACGAACGCTCACCAGAAGAAAATTTGAATACCACCGAGGCAGGATAGGGTTTGCTGATAATCCATATCTTGTTGAGAGGGAGCGTTGAGAATGCAACAAGATGATGGAGCTTAGTGGAAAGGAGTCGCCTTCACTAAGTGGGCTCGTAGGCAAATTATGGCGCAAAGTCTATTTTTAGACTATGTCTATTCTTAGACATATGGATCATGGTCTATGAGTTGCAGTATGTTGATTATGGATGATTGGTCATGTTGGGAAAAATAGATGGACTTCTCTTTTTGGTTCACAGTGGAGTGATTCTCTTGCAGCATTGTGCAGTGGAGGCAGGCAAAGCAGCGGAGGAGATTTGAACTTGTGACTTGTTTGGATCTGAGCTAGTTTTGTGTGTAACAGGTGGAGATAGTGCTGGATACTTGGGAGGAGTATTGTACTATGTAATGTTACATGTTCTCAATCATTGATATACAGATAGTGTGGCGTTTTCAGCTGTAAGCTTTCCCCGGGTTACATACTGTGTTAATATGTGCATGCGATTGATGTTTCATTGTTTTTGATGCTGCTAAATTGATGATCAACGTAGAGGATATTATGTATTATGCATGTATTCAACAATAGTGTATAATCGGGATAATCTCTGTGAATAAGTGTTTATTATTCAAAATTTCTACATATTCATCTTCCTTCATTCCAATTTACTCAAATTTTGCCCTAAAATTTTGAAGCTTTGCTTCTTTCACCTGTGAGTCACCTGCATATATATTCTCAAGCTTGCCCATACCTCTTTAGCAATTTTTCAACTCAATACCTTAAGATAGAAAAATTTGATAAGCCCACTGATAATAAGATCTTTAGCCTTTGCATCATATACCATATTTTTCTTACCTTGTTCATCCGGGGTCGATGTGAAGCCTTGTGCCAGCAAATGAACCTGCATTCTTCCACTCCAAAGTGCATAGTTATTTCCATTGAACAAAGGAACTCTATTCTTGGTGTATTCCATGATCTCATTCTAGTTGTTAAATTGATATTGAAGGAAACAAGCTTTGATACCAATTTTTGGAAATAGAGGGGTTGGGGGGAGGGGGGGGTTTGAATCAGTTTTCCTTAGCAATTAGCACTTTTAAATCTTTCAGAGCATTAGTTAATATTCAATTATTATTGATGTTTATCCAGTAACAACAGTAACAGAAGAACACAATAGGCCCAAGAAGTTTAGGTGGAAAACCCCCTCCGGGTAAAAAACCATCGAACGTTTTTCTAATAAATTCTTTAATCTTCAGCCCCAACTAAAATAAAAGTTACAACTTCCTAGAATTCTAGAAAATCATTCTTCTCCAGCTCCCACTAGAAGGATGCCCCAACTGTTATAGACATTTTTGGGCACTACAACCCCAAGCATAAATGTCCATAAACTAAGGGCTCCTAAGTCCCTAAAGGTGTTGTTCCAACCCCTAAAAGAACAAGGTCAACTAACTACAGCTTCTCCCAGAAGTTCTCCATGAAAAACTACTCAAAACTGGTCAAAACTGGATCATTTCACTTGCTCCATGGCCAGGGTGCGATGCATCGCACCTTGTACACACGGGAAGTGCGTTGCATTTCAAAAAGCCCTTCTATGGGGTGCGATGGACGGGAAAAGACAAGTGGCGGAGACAGTTTGCGAGGTGGATGATCATGGAATCTTCCAGAAACTTCTCCTGGGACACTTGCCTCTCATAATCGCCCAAGGATGAGTAAGAGATCAATGATATCTCCAAGTGGCATCAAGAACTATCAGAGAGAAGACACTAATCAAAAACCCAGAGCTGACTCACACCTCTGTAAATATCTATATATAGATCTCTCATCCCAGAGATCCGGAGGTTGGGGGCTGGAATTTTGCATATTGTAAGGAATTGCTGTTGGTTTCTTGAGACAAACATCAGATTGTTGGGTGATCTAAGCTTTGTATGAGGTGAAGAGGGGCTTCCTTGCTGAGAGGTTGATGTTGGGTCAGAACAACTGGTTGTAACTCCTCTTGGCTCTTTCTTGTTTATCAATAAAATCTATTCAAGTTTTCCTCCATACTCTTGTGTCATTTATGTTTGCTGCATTTGTATGGTCAATTTACATCTGATCCTAGATTGTTTATGATTATAGATCCATGTTCTTGTATAGTGCTATGCTACTGTGATCTTACAGGTACTCTGTGAAGCTGGGCGTGCAAGGAACAAGTAGCGAAAGACTATCAAGGAAGAGAGGAATCGAACCAGGAGATTAGCGCAAGACAGAGGTTGGTCTTCTTTGTTCCTCTCTATCTATACTTCATAAATGAAAAACGAAAGTAGCTTTACTTTGTTTGTTTCTAAGGCAGCTATCACACCTTAGTGGGATAAGCAGTTCTGAGTAGACACTTTTCCCTGTAACACCAACGCCCTAGTTTCTTCAGTAGTCAACTGAATGGATGCCCCAACATCCTAGACCAACCTACCACCCTGAAATGTTCACATGCTTCAACCTGTAGGTGACTTCATGCACTTGCCTAACACCTCCCTGCCACCCTATAATGATCAGAAGTGAGACAAGAGTGTGGACTCCCGTACCATGGACAATGATCCACGATATAATATGATTTACAATGATTTTCTTGTACTTGACCGAACACCCAATCAAACTGTAACTTGCAACCCAACCATGACATCATTCCAACAGTGACTTCTATACCTCCCAGCAATGCCTCTTCGACTCTAGGCATATTGACTCTTTTACAAATTTACAATGATGAATCTTTTATAGCACTGGATTTTTGACAAGACCTGACACTTCACTTGACATTGCTTCTTGGATCACTTGTAGCTGTTGAGATATTGTTGTGATTGCTTCAAGTAATGGTACTTTGGCATTGCAGATCCTTCTAGTATGTGTCTGAGTTGTTCTAAAGTGTCATCCTTCCTGCACATGCATTAATAAGCAAGACCCAAACAAATACAAAACAATATACTTACGTTGTCCTGCAAAAACATATCTCAGAGATGATACTCAAAATTCAAATGCAAACACTAATCATACATACCTTGTTGTAGTAGACTTACCCTTGACTGTTGACGTGTGGTCCTTACTGCAATGATCCTTGAATGCATACTTTTTCTTGCCTTCTAGGAGCTCGATATTGAATCTATTGTATCTATGTAATTTCGGATCTCCAAGGTCTGAAATTTCTTCCTCTAGTATCTCTTTGAATCCTCTTTCCAACCCCACAGGTCTGATTGAGATTCGATTCTTCAATAAAGAGTTATGCCCAATCTCCTACGATGACTTGATTATAGACTGGTTCAATAGAGCAAATTGGTACGAATTGCCACGTGTCAATGTTTCAACCTTTGGCCCTGAACATGATACCCAACAAACTAAAGTCTGTCCTATTTGTATCACTATTTACGAAATTTGAATCTAATGCTAACATAGTCACTGATCAAACGAGAAAGTGAAGTGGTACCCATTTTTTTGAGGTATCAAAAAATCACCCGATTTTGAAAAGTGGTGATGCAAGAATACACTTTTTTTTTAAAACATATTTTTGGCACTTTAAATCTTCTTATGTATCAAGTATGAACAATTTATTTATTATTATTATTATTATTATTATTATTTTTTCGATGTCAATGATTTTCATGCTGATTTTGAAAAGTGTTGATGCAGCATCAACACATTTTTTTAAATGTTAGTGATTTTCATGCTGATTTTAAAAAGTGTTGATGCATATCAACACTTTTTTTTAGAGGGCTTATTTTTTACACTTTAATTTTTTTTTTTTATGTATCAAGTGTGAACATTTTTTTTTGTTAGTGATTTTTATCTTGATTTTGAAAAGTGTTGATGAGCATCAACCCTTTTTGTTTAAAGAGCTTAATTTTTACACCTTGAATTTTCTAATGAATTAAGTGTGGATAATTTTTTTTAAATGTTGGTGACTTTCATATTTAAAAAAAAAACAAAAAAACAAACCAACCTATAAAAATGTAAAAATAAAACATAAAACATAAGAATAAAACATCAAGCATGACAAAAATAAAAATAATAAAAACATAGTAATAAAACATAAAAATTTATAAAAAAACATAACAAAAAAAAAAACTTAAAAATAAAAAATAAAAAATAAACAAAAAAAAAATAAAAAAAAATAAAAACATATAACATATAAAACATGTTAGTAATAAAACATAAAAATAAAAATAAAAAAAACATGACAAAAAACAAAAAACAAAAAATTTATAAAAATGTAAAAAAAACCAAAATTAACTCGTTGAAAAAAAAATGAAAAAAATAAAATAAATAAATATCAATAAATAAATGATTTTTTTCAAAGAAAATATAGAATTTAAAGAAAAACAAATTGATCCACAAAAAAATCTAAAAACATTTTTTTAGTTAAAAAATAATAATAATAATAATAAAAACCTCATTACAAAAAAAAAACTTAAAATAATTACAAAAAATATATATATATATATATTCAAATTAAATAATTTAAATAAACAAAATAAAAAATAAAAAATAAAATAAAATAAAAATTTAAGAATTGTCTTTTTTTTTAGATTGAAATTATAAAAATAATTAAATAACATTAAAAAAATAACAATTAAAACAAAAACATTGTTTTTTTTCAAAACAATTTAAAAAAAAACAATTAAAAAAAACAACTAATTAAAAAAAATAATAAAAAAAAAACAATTCAAAAAACACAATTCAAAAAAATTGCCCCCGCCATCACCCAGCCCCCTGCCGACCCCTCCTCTCTCCCTTCCCTTGCCCCCTCCTCTCCCTACCCTCGGCCCTCCCCTCACCATTAAAAACAAACAATTAAACAAAAATTCAATAAACACAATTAAAAAAAAACTCACCCCCGCCATCGTTCACCCCCTCCTGACCCCTTCTCTCTCCCTTGTTGTGCCCCCCTTCTGTCACCCCCCTCCTCTCCCTACCCTCGGTGCTCTCCCCCCTTACCTCCCCCGCCTCCCCTCACCACCCTTGACCCTCCCTGTCACGCCCCTACATTGGCAGTACTCTTCCAACCGCACTATAGCGAGGTGCGGCACCACCGGCCCTTTTCTTTTCACCAATACTCACGGTCATGGACTACGCCTAACATTCGTACTTAGTTTATTTCTTCGTTACCAAGTATTAAGTTATCCTTTATACACGATGAAAACCATGAACATTCATCATAACAGCATTAACATGTATAAATGCACAACAGTATAAAGGGAGGGGCAACTCCCTAATGTGAGTCTGCCCGTATATCAATATATATATAAAAGTCAAATCTTGAGGAAACCCCAAATTTACACTTAGCCAATTTTACAACTTTTGCAAACTCGGTTGCCCAGCTCATCGGCACGCCTGAACAGTCGCCGCACATTCTGCCCAACTCTTTGTTCACCCCTGAATGCATTCGTTCAGCTCGCCGTGCTGTTTTCCCAACTTGGGTGCCCACCCGTGTCACTGTGCACGCCTACCCGGCACGTCCGCACATCGGTCGCCTTCGTTCACAACCCGTCGCACTTCTTCACCCGACTCGTTCACCATTCGTTCAACAAACACCCTCACTGTGCTACCCTCCTCGACATTATCATTTAGCCAACCGTGCCTTCATTCGGCGGGTGCACACGCACCCGTGTCGCCTCTCGCTCGAACCCTCGTTCACGAACTTGACCTCCCTTCGTTCTATGGGCCGCACGTAGTACCGCCTGCACAAACTCCCGCTCACACCCTTCGGTTCAGTTGCTCATCATTTGGCTCGCCATGTCACTTTCCCAACTCCGGTGCCCATCCTCCATGTCCGTGTCGCCCAACTCGGGCGCGCTCTACATGACTGTGTCGCCCAACTTGGGCGCGCTCTACACGACCGTGTCACCCAACTCGGGTGTGCTCTGTACGACCGGGTCGCCCACCCGTTCACAATCTACAACACCTGCGATTCACTCTCCGGTTTGCCCGTCGTGCGGGCACATCCGCACACCTTACTCCTTAACCGCAGAACGCACCTTGCTCGCACTCTTCACCGAAGACTTGCTTGTGCAAATGATTGATCCCTCACCAACTCATTGTTTTGCATATATACGCATGTCCGCCCTTTGTTCGGTTGACCCAACGTTCCACTCCAACACATCGGCCCATCCATTATTTCATCAAACTCGTCTGTCGGCCCGCTCGGGACCGCCCACCCACACAGCATATAAACACTCCTCCACCAAAACACATCGCATTTGCCCCGTTTCGCTTTGCGGGTTCTCCCACCGTGCCATAGCTCATCTAACCGCCTGCGCGCTTGAACGCCCTGCAGCTCGTGGGCCTCACATTCTCCCCCACTTGAAATCATTGTCATCCTCGACAATCTCTCATCCCAGCAACCATCTGTCACCAAGATATCCATACCAAGGCATATAATCCACCGGTATGTCATACATTAGAAAGTCTTCTTAATCCATGATCACCAACCTCCGTTGTCGTAATCTTCACATGTTGCTCCCATTATGGAAGGCTAGCCCCTCCATCTCAAGCTACATGCTTTCTGCAACATATCGTGTCGACCTCATCATGTATCGTCATCGTGTGAACTGCTGCCATGATACTCCAACACAATGCTAACACATCTCTGCACACTTCTGAACCTCATGATTCGAACTAGTCAGGTGATCAGTCCAACTGTCACACTCAAACCATAAGAATGCACATCCTTATGCCATCATCAGTTTTTTCTTAGAACATCTTGTCACATCATCAACTCGATCAAGAATCCATCTCCATATAAGCCATGCTCAGGTCCATGAAGTAAACTTCATCTCGTTTGCAACATGCTCTCCATGATGTTTGGTGTCCATATGTTGCATGAAATCAGCCGCATCTATCCCAACATCATCATCTATCAGCAAAATATCCATCCATGTGCTGCCCATGATCATAGATCAATCAACTCCCATGTGTCAAAAGTGGTTAAGTCTCGGCTCAACCCATGTCCAAGTGTTGCCACCAAGGCATCATCATCGTTGCAACTCCATCACTCCAAAGTGTCTCGTATCGATCCTCCACATCAAGTCACTCTTTCAAGCACACCCACACATGTACTCAAAAGTATACACCCCATCCTGCATCAAAGTCCCTGACCTCAGCTCCCCAATGCATCAGATCCTCCAAGTCCACCATATATGAAGTCCCCAAAATTCACAACCTCATGTCATCATGAGCTCCATGAATCGTCTCCAACCAACACCCCAACAAGCATACATGTCTTGGCCCAAAGGTCTCTGCAAGATGCCTCAGCTCTCCATGTAGTAGGAATGCTCCATAGTCTGCTCACAAGTCCAACCAAGTCCATGGCCTTGTTGTACAAGAGTGCACAACATCTCCATCGCTCATAGTAATAAGTCTCCATGTCACACCAGCAAATCCACCTGCACAACATCCCTGCCTTAGCACTCCTCATTGGATGCCCATAAGTGACACCTCTACAAGTGCTCCTACGTAATGTCCCTGCGTAAGACTGCCATGCTCCATGTCTCCAACCTGATGTCCATGACTAAGTTGCCCATGTTGTCCAACTAAGTAGACCCATCACAACAATCGGTCATCCTCACCCAAGCCTGCAATCTCGGTCTAGTGAACTTGGTCACCCAACCATCTCATCATCACATCATATGAGTCTCTTCTACCATGGCTCCCCCACTAAAGGTTCCACCAAGACTTCCTCTTGGTATTGGCCATGAGAATTCCACCCAAGTATCATCATACTCAAGTGTGTGCCCTCCTCCAATCTATCCATGAGCCATGCCGGGCACTTAGCCAATTCTCCATGTGGCTAAAGCACGACCCATTATTCTGCAATGATCATCATGTTCCTCCCTTGTCACGGGCCTTTGTACCTTTTACCATAAGGTCACAAACAACCCCAACAAGTCTTGCAACAGTCAATGGTCCTTGCTTCTCCATACAAGGTCTCATCGTAGACATCCATGGTAAGATCCTCCCTTGCATTGGCAAACTGACTTTGCTCTTCCTTGCATACGGTTCATCTACCAAAGGCTCAAACGAAACACAACTATCAATAATACTTACTTCATCATAAGGCTCCTCCATGTGAATTTCCTCATCCACCCATGTCTGCAAACTGCATGATCCTGGTCCAACTTGATCAATTTCAAGTTCCTCCTCCATCATTGTCACATCTGCAACATCCACAAACATCACGGCTTCCTCTTCTTCGTCATTGCAATCTGTAGCTTCACCCTGCTCCATTGCCCAACCAAGTCGAAGAAGTTTGTCTTCAACATTCCTTTCCAAGACTTCAAGTTTATCTTGAATTCGTGGGTTCTCCTCTTTCATCCACTTCAACCTATACAAGGTTAGCAAGAGCTTCCCTTCACATTCTTTCAAACCTGCCATGCCTTGTCATTCAGCTTGGCTCAAGCACGAAGCTTCACCTCTGCTAAACCAGTCACGAAGTGTAGTGAGATAAGCTTCTTTACAAAACCTGCACCTTGTCCACCATCAACTTTGATACCACCTGTCACGCCCCTACACTGGCGGTACTCTTCCAACCGCATTATAGCAAGGTGCGGCACTACCGAACCTTTTCTTTCCACCAATACTCACGGTCATGGACTACGCCTAACATTTGTACTTAGTTTATTTCTTTGTTACCAAGTATTAAGTTATCGTTTATACACGAGGAAAACCATGAACATTCATCATAACAGCATTAACATGTATAAATGCACAAGAGTATAAACGGAGGGGCAACTCCCCGATGTGAGTCTACCCGTATATATATATCTATATATATATATATATATATATATATATATATATATATATATATATATATATATATATATATATATATATATAAGTTAAATCTTGAGGAAACCCCAAATTTACACTTAGCCAATTTTACAACTTCGGAAAACTCGGTTGCCCAGCTCATCGGCACGCCTAAACGGTCACTGCACATTCTGCCCAACTCTTCGTTCACCCCTGAATGCGTTCGTTTAGCTCGTCATGTTGTTTTCCCAACTTGGGCGCCCACCCGTGTCACCGTGCACGCCTACCCGACACATCCGCACATTGGTCACCTTTGTTCACAACCCGTCGCACTTCTTCACCCAACTCGTTCATCATTCGTTTAGCAAATGCCCTCACCATGTTACCTTGCCCGACATTATTGTTCAGCCAACTGTGCCTTCATTCGGCGGGTGCACACGCACCCATGTCGCCTCTCGCCCGAACTCTCGTTCACGAACTTGACCTCCCTTCGTTCGGTGGGCCGCACGTAGTACCGCCTGCACAAACGCCCGTTCACGCCCTCTGGTTCACCTGCTCATCGTTCGGGTCGCCGTGTCACTTGCCCAAATTAGGCGCCTGTCCTCCATGTTCGTGTCCCCCAACTCGGGTGCACTCTGCATGACTGTGTCACCCAACTCGGGCGCGCTCTGCACGATTGTGTCACCCAACTCGGGCGTGCTCAGCACGACCGGGTCACCCACCTGTTCACAATCTGTGACACCTGCGGTTCACTCTCCGGTTTGCCCGTCATGCGGGCACATCCGCACGCCCTACTCCTTAACCGCAAAATGCACCTTGCTCGCACTCTTCACCGAAGACTTGCTCTTCCAAATGATTGATCCCTCACCAAGTCGTCATTTGGCATATATATGCATCTCTGCCCTTTGTTCGGCCGACCCACCGTTCGATACTCCAACACGTCGGCCCATCCATTGTTTCACCAAACTCATTTGTCGGCCTGCCCGGGACCGCCCACCCATGTGGTGGTTCGCCTGTCGGGTCGCCCAGGACCACCCACATGGCATATAAACACTCCTCCACCAAAACACATCGCATTTGCTCTGTTTCACTTTGCGGGTTCTCCCACCGTGCCACAACTCGTCCAACCGCCGCGCGCTTGAACGCCCTGCAGCTCGTGGGCCTCACGCTCAGCCTCCCTCCCCTCCCCTCTCCCCTCATGTTAGGTCCCAATAATACTAGTGATTACCCCATTACTATTCTAGTTGTATCCCTTATTAATATTGTTGTGCCCCTATTGTGCCCATATTTTTATTACTGTGCCCCATAGAATCCCTCTATTGTTATTTTTGTGGCTATATATAATCATTGTTAGGTCGGCTGGGTTATATTGTGACTCCTTAGACTCCTATATATAGAAAGGAGGTTTTGTCATTTGAATCATCCAAGAATTGTTCATTTATGTAATGTAAAGGAGGTTTCCCCCTCGAAGAGGCTGAATTCTAAGGCGTTGATCTATCTTTTCTATCTTTTTGTGAGCTGGCTTCATAACATTTGGTATGAGAGCTTTGGATTCTAGGGTTTCGCTGCTCCAAATAGGTCATCGTGGAATTTTCGCTATAACATTTTTTCTACGATGTTTCAGAAGCTAAAAAAAAAACCCATTTGAGACGAAATCACGCTGAACCTGAGGTCCGAATTTTAGAGCTTTTTGCACTATATTTGCGAAGATATGATCTGAGGAAGTTGGTCTTTTAGCAAACTCCTAAATTACATTCCAAATAGGTGACCTAGGGAAAATCGTCATAAATTTCTCTCTGAGCATCGGATTGAAATTTCGTAAGGTATAGGAAGAGGACAGATTGTAGTTTCTTTTATATATTTTTCAGAGCTAAAGGTCAAAACAGTGACTCGTGGTACGTCGTACAAGTTCGATCTACTGAACTAGTATACAATCAGGTCACTGTGGGAGATTTGACATAAATCTTCCCTGGAGAATCCAATTTAGATCAGACTGGTGGCATTGGAAGGAGGACATAGAGGGCTACTTCAATTTGCAATTTCAGAACTCGATGATCCAAAATTACAGAGATACATCAGATTCAATATCAAGCTCCTACAAAGTGAAAAAAGGTGTGTAGTTTTTTTTAAATTTTTGCATAAGCTTGTTTTGAAAAGTTAGTTCGAAGGAATTCAAAGGGCATAGTAAAGCATTATTATCGGTAATTGATGCCCCAAGGAAAGAAAATACAAACACCTAGTAAGCAACCTGAAATCTCTAGCATGACTCATGAAGAAGAGGAAGAAATGCAACATGATATATCAAAATTACGGGACCAAGTGCAACAAGTGTCACTTGCACAAAAAGTAACAGAATCTAAGATGGATGATATAAAGAAAGATGTAGAAGCTAAGATGGATGTTTTAAAGAAAGGTGTAGAAGCTAAGATGGATTGTTTAAAGAAAGGCGTAGAAGCTAAGATGAATGACGTGGAAGTTAATTTGAAAACAGGCATGGAAGATTTGAAGAGGGAAGGAGAGGAAAGGGGACGACCAAGGGTGGGGAGGAGAGGGGGGTGAGGGAGGGGTATTTTTTAATTGTTTTATTATTATTATTATTATTATTTTATTTTTTTTAATTTAAGTTTTAGTTTTAGTTTTTTCAATATTTTTTTTTATAATTTAATCTTTAAAATATAAATTTTTTAAACAAAAAAATTTAAGATTTTTTTTAATTTTTTTTTTAAGAGAACCAAAATGTTAGTTCTAAGAAAACTAACAACTGGATTTTCAGTAGCAGAAACTAATGCTTTGGCGTTCCAAGAGAAATTGTGACAGATCAAGAAAGTCAATTGACATCCAACCTGGTGGAGAAGTTGATGGAAGAATACAAAATCAAGCACAGAAATCCTACTTCTTACCATCCGCAAGCAAATGGCCAAGTGGAGTCTACAAACAAAGTTATTGAAGGCATCATCACCAAAACTGTTCATCTACACATAAGAGATTGGGTAGAAAGGATTCCTGAAGCCTTGTGGGCCTACAGAACTACATGGAGGAATACAACAGGACATTCTCCCTATGAACTTGTTTATGGGAAAGAAGTCTTGCTCCCCATTGAGTTGCAAGTCAAAACTTTTAAGATGGCAGTTCAGTTGGGAATGGATCTATCAGAAGCCCAAAAGCATAAAATGGAGCAGTTGAATGAGCTAGATGAGATTAGACAAGAGGCAATCCTAAAAACTGATCTAGTTCAATATCAAAGATCTAAGTGGCATGACAAATACATCAAGGAGAAAAAGTTTCAAGAAGGAGATTGGGCATTGCTATTTGATTCCAAGTTTAAAGATTTTAAAGGAAAATTTCAGACTCATTGGCTTGGGTCATATGAGATTAACAAAATCTTTAGCAATGGAGCGATAAGAATCAGAACTATTGATGAACATCAAACTCCTCTTATTGTGAATGGCCATAGATTAAAGATCTATCATAAGCACTCTCAAAAGGAATTTGTCAAAATCTTTCAGTATAATTCTGCAATAAGGCTGGTGAAGAAGAATCCTTCTTCTCCACCAACCTAGCCTTTGTTCCTTTCTGTTTCTAAAAAAGAAAAAAAGAAAAAAGAAAAAAGAAAAAATATGTATAAGCTTGAAAACCAATCACTGATTGGCAGTCTTATACAGAAAATACAGGGCGAAAATCAGGAACTCCTGACGCCCTATATTTTGCAAAAAAAAAAATTTCTCTCTCTCATTTCATAGTTTTGTGACACTCCACTTCATTTCATTCCACTCCACTTCATTTCATTCCACTCCATTTCATTTCATTTCGCCAATAAAAGTTTTTTTCATGACCATTTTCATTTAGTCAGTCATCATTTATCCATCTCCACTTAGTCATATGATTGTTGTGTCAGTTTCCGCAACTGAACCCAGTTTCTGCAGCTACAAGCAGTTTCGCAGCCATCACTCTGTTTTTCAAAACTGACAGTCAGATGTTAGTTAAATGATCATGAAAATCAAATGCAGGTATGACCAAGGACCTATTTTGAAGATATGAGGAACCTAAAAGCATTAACAAGGAGTAGCTGATCAAAGGTTAATGGACGAAAAGTGGCAAAATTTCCAAGGTATGGGTAAGATTTATTTCAAATAGCATTTAGAGCACATTTTATATAGCTTTGAAACCACAGCTCCATTATATGCAATGATTGGCGTTGATAGCCCCATAATCGTTCCACGACCTCTATATGATTCCTCCACAAGCCTTGCATTTATTTTCAAACGGCCTCATGATCAAGCCTCCGGTTTTAACTCGTGTTCGGCTGTACTTTGACACTCCACCTGTAATTATGGGACGTGGTTGATTTGATCATGGATTTTCTCCGCCGCACAAATTCCGCAGCCATTTCTTGAGCATGTTTACGTCTACTTCAATTTAAAACTCTGCCGGGCTCATTTTACTCCCCTACTATCCTATTCAAGTCGTGTTTGTATTCCTACCCTGTTCACATAAGCCTCTGCTCTGCTGCATAAACTCACTCCCGCTACCTGTTCTCTGTTTTCCATCTACAGTCACTGGTTTTTCTCCATAAATCCTGTCCATTTCACGCTAACCCAGCCATCTCACTTCCGTTCATCCAATACCCACGCAGACGTGTTTAAGACAAGAGGAAAGAATGGGTCCTCTGTTGAGAGCAGAACCAGAAGGGCCCAAATTTATGGAAGGGTATCCGCAAGTGAAAGGCATGCTAAGAAAGGCCTGGTGGTTACAATTTATTCAGAAATTCTTAGGCTACAACAAGGAAGTTATGAATACTTTTGCGAGGTCCTTTGACGGTGTAGAAGCGGAGATTGGAGACATTAAATTCACAGTCACGGAGGCATCCATAGCAGTTGCAACCGAACTTCCACAGGAGGGAGAATGGTGGTTCAAAAATAAGAGCTTTGACGAAAGAGCATGGAGGGTTATCCTACGAAATCTAGGTATGGATGTAAGCATCTTTAATAAAGGAATCCCTGTCTCTGCTTTACAAGAAAAATGGGCTAGTTTACTATTAATAATCCAGAAATTCATTACCTGTGAGGGACGATTCGGGTCAATGTACATGTATCACACCCGGTTGCTGATGAATTTTCTAGAGAACCAAACTCTTAATTTGCCCTATTTCTTGCTAAATAGCCTGAAGAAAATGTCCACCACAGTCCAAAAGAATCTGGGGGACGTAGAACCCCACTTGTATCACCACGGCCTTGTGAAAATCTTGATAGAAAAACAATTAAAAGAAAAGAAGGACACATGGGAGCAGTTTTTGGTCAGAAATTTCTTTAAAGATCCACAAGAAACCCCTGAAAGTAGCACATCAAGGAGAAGCAGAAGAAAGAGAACAAGTGATAAAATTCAAGGTACTCCTACTAACATAGTTGAAGAAACTAGTAGGGAAGAAAGACTATCTGAAAGTAGGAAGGAAAAGACTGAGGGTAAGAAGCCAAGAAAATCAAAAGGGAAAAGAAGTATTGAGGCTGTCCATCAAACCCCAGAACCTTCCTCAGAAGAGGACCACCAAATACTGTCTGAAAGACTAGTTTACCTTCAGGAACAGTCAGCTGCAGCAAAGAAGAAAGGGAAAGAAAAACAGAGTGGGAAGAAAGAGGACACCAGCCCACAAAACTTAAGGAGAAGTTCTAGACTTAAGGGGAAGTTGAGAAAAATACAAACTAAAGGACCCCACTTTATTGATTTAGGAGGGGAAACACCGGAGCAACCTTCAGCAATCCCTCCTGGCCGTGGTCCCCACCATACTCCTATCTCTCAGCCAGATTTTGACATGAGTCCTTCTCAGCCAGATTTTGAAATCAACCCTTCTCAACAAGATTTTGGGGTCAGCCAAAGAAAGACCACACCTAAGATAGAACCGAACCAACAAGAAATGTATGATTATATAGAGTCCTTGGAGAAAACAGTCGGAGACCTAGGCACTTCATCTGCCCAGCCTAATACAGCTCAAGAAGCTCAAATCCAATCACTGAAACAGGAAGTTTTTGAGCTGGAGGTCTTAAATAGACACATTAAAAATGAAAATGAAACATTGAAGGAACAAAGCAGGTTAGATAAGATCATTCATGACAACACCATGTTGCATCTTGGGCTATGGTAGAAGAAAAATAGAAAATTAAAGAGAAAGAACAGAAGGTTGAACAGGGCTCTCATCAACCTCAAGTTCAGGTGTCTAATGAGGAAGCCAAGGATGGTAGTGGTCCCAAGGAAGAAGAAAAGAAGACTGGATGTATTGGCAGAGGTCTCAGAACACATGAACTGAAGGAGGATGATCAAAGTTTTGGTTGCATGGGGACATGCAACACCTTCACAGTGGGGGTATGTAGAGCTTTGAAATTACACCTCTCCTACACACTTTCCTAGAACTTTTTCCACTCACCTGGACCTCCTAAGCTATCAAAATCATTGCATATTGATTCTAAAAGAGCATTTGACGTGGTTTTCTAACTATGTTTTGTGTTTGCTATTTGAACTAGATTTTGCTCATTAGCTGCGGAATCCAATCACTTTCCACAACTGTTTTTGTTAAACTCTATGTTGCAGGTGTCACCAGGCAAAACAGGCCACACAAGCAAGTTAGAAATGACCTGGACATGGATCAGGTCCTATTGGTTCAGCCGAATTCATCAAGGGAAGTTGTGGTCAACGGTGGTCCTATGTAAGAGTCCTACGGCAGCCAGACTCCGTTTTCTAGCACGTGAAGGATTCTGAAGGATGCGTGGCCGTTCCTAACTCTCTGGGGTCTGTTGCCACCTGTAGGCTGACCCATGACGAGAATCTAACAACCACAGTTGATAGATTTAATATTCTCAGCCACCAATACGCTAAATCCATGGACACTGTCTTTTACGTGTCCCTTGTTCACGTAGTTCTACAAGAAAACAATTATGTAAACTTTGTTATAAATAACGCGTTTCTATAACGCATAGTCTTAGTCTTTGTGAATGTAATTTTTGTTGTTCAAGCCCACTGTGCCGTGACACTAGTTTTATTGTTGTAACTGTGTTATGAAATATATGAGAAGACTTTGTTTCTACATGATTGCGTGAACATAATCTTGGATTGATAGCCTGTTGACCGAGGCTGTGCAGAGGGCCCCTGTACGCTGAGGTTTTGTTTCTCTTGTTGCTGTAAAGTTTCCTGCATTGTTTTCTTATTTCCATTTGCATATATTCCACCTGTGTATATTTCAATTGTCATGGTATTAACATTCCACTTCTGTTCATGATTTTACAACTTTGTATAACACTGATCAGTGCATGTATGTTTCAGGATAGAGTAGGCAGCCCGAGCATCTGCATATAATTTTCACAATGACTAATGACATGGGATTAATTCTCTGTTGACTTTGCTTTTCCTAGTTTTTAATTCCAGTTCTGTTTTGTTGATTTCAGTTTTGTTTCCTTGCTTTATTAGTTAGCTTAGATATTAAATTGCTCATATCATTGATGGTTACCTCCAAAAGCCATAGCTAGACTACTGGCGAGGGATCGAATTATGAATGTGTAATTTGATTTTAGTTTTACTTTTCTGCAATTAGATATTAAATTGCTCATATCATTGACGGTTACCTTCGAAAGCCATAGCTAGACTACTGGCGAGGGATCGAATTATGAATGTGTAATTTGATTTTAGTTTTACTTTTCTGCAATTAGATATTAAATTGCTCATATCATTGTCGGTTACCCCCGAAAGCCATAGCTGGACTACTGGCGAGGGATCGAATTATGAATGTGTAATTTGATTTTAGTTTTACTTTTCTGCAATTAGATATCAGATTGCTCATGACATTGATGATTACCTCTGAAAGCCATAGTTGGACTACTGGAAAGGGATCGAATTATGAATGTGTAATTTGATTTTAGTTTTACTTTCCTTGCAATTTTTAATTTCTTTGAGTGCAGTAGCTTAAATCATTTTTCTTGTATTTAGACAGCAGCAGAGATGATAGTTTCATGATCAGTAGTTCATTATTTACTTGTTTTAAATAACAACACATTATTTACTTGTTTTAAATAGCAGCACATTTTCATTCTCGTTCAAGTACTACTTTCATCACTAGTATGTTCTAAGACCTTCTGAAGTGTTAAGTTTTGGGAACCATTATAGAGGACACAATCGCCTTAAAATCTATAACCATACTTGCCTTCTAGAGACTCAGGAATAGGAATTCCATTCACATTAGGAGATAAACAAAAATAAAAACCCCCAAAACAAAATAAAAATTGAAAAACAACAAAAACATAAGAAAGAGGCTATCTTGCACATATAGTGCGCCACACTTCATCAGTTTACGACTCCCAGATTGATAATTAATGTAGCAATTTATGACACACTAAATTGACCAAACATTTATTTTATTTTATTTTATTTTTTTGATAATTAGTTAACATTTTTTAAAATGATGTTTTTATTTTAACTTAAAAAATTGTCTCTTCAATCCACGAACATCCAATAACGTATCATGTTGATTATCATATTCATCTATATTTTTCTCTTTTTCCTATTTTTATTCACATATTAATATATTTAAAATTTACATCTTGAAAATAGTTTGAAATTTGAATTTCAAAGTTTAATATTCACTATAATATGTTTAATGCTCCAAAACACAGGAATTTCTCATCTAAAAACTCAAGCTTAACAGTGTGATGGTCCTCATCTAAAATTACATGAGGGGTGTTTCTGAATTTGTAGGTCACTTTTTGGGTACGCTATATTCTAATTATTGGGTGCCACGTTTGAATCAAAGAAGCTAAAAGTTAAAAATTTAAATGGTCTTTACATGTTCATCTAAATTTACTAACAAGTGAAAATGTGATTGCAGATTGTATTAGAAATATTTTCATTTGATGTGCTCTATTCTCCTCATAGTCATCTATTCATTATTATTCTTAAGTTTTAAAAATACCATGGTAAGGAGGTGAACTAGATATGCTTTAGAGAGCTACAACCCCACGAAAATATTTTAGAGAGAAAGCCTTGCTACCTTTGAGATAAGTGTGGTAGAAACTGCAAAACACACGCGCAACAACCCTACTATTAGTCTAGTTTCCAATTTAATAGACTATGAAAAAATATTTTAATATCCAAATCTACTTTAAATAATAAACTCTAAATCAAACACTTCATGATGACAAATAAAAAAATCTAAATTAAAACTTTAATCCATTTCAAAAAAAAATATAAACACTATCCAAAACTAATTAATTACTCATCTATTATTCCATAAAAATGGTACCAATACCAATAGAATAAACCAAATATCAAATAACATTGCTAATGACTTATCACCAAAAAACTCTTTGCCCCATCAAGAAGTGATCTAACTCACTTTGACCATGAAAACAAACCCAAATAGAAAGAATACATTAAAATGATAGTAGTAACATCCATATCTCACTCAAGAATAATAATCTTTCCTTTTAAGAAAAACTATAATAAAATAGCATATAAAATCAAGGTTCTATTCAGAGAGATATATTAAATTACCATATAAAATAAAATTTCTTCACTAGATATCACAGTTTTCATTACTTCTTAAAGTTAAAACATGGAAACTTCATTGAGGGCACTTGCTTTTATGGAAATTTTACTGAAAAATAAGCATTCCAACGATTTGTCTTTTTGTGGAAACTCCACTAAGGGCACTCGGATGCAAAAGAGGAAAAATGGCACAATAGGAAAAATACAGTAATATATTGGCAGAAAGATTTGAATGCCTTAATTTTATCCTAGTCTTTGAATGTAACATTAGGATCCTTTTTTATAACTATTATTTCTTTTATCCATGTTTTCGAACATATTGAGCTGATTGCTTTATATATATATATATATATATTCATTTTAATTAGTTTTTATTTCTCATTTTATCATGTTGATTTATAACTTCTTAATTTTACCTTACTTCTATTTTTAGATTTTTTAGTTAATCCAATTTCAAATACCAATTTTAAGATCAATTTTGAAAATGAAAGCTACTACTCATATTTGAAAATGTAAATTATACTAAAAATATATCTTTTTACAGTTGTAAGATTTTAGTTACTCATTTTTTTTCATATAGAAAATGGGATATGGAATTTTTAAGATTGGAGAAATTTTGATTGAAAAGTATTATAGTTTGAATTATTTGTTGTTGTTAAAATTCACATTTTTTCTATGTGCAATTGGGAGCTAACAAATGACATGATTAGTTCAAAATTTAACAAAATTGTAATCTACTTAAATGAAGACTTGTTTTATGGAAATTTCAATGAAAAATGAACACTCCAACGATTTGTTTTTTTACTAAAGGAAAAAAAGAGAAGTGATGTTATCACTCTCCTTTGGACTGCTATTTTTTTTTTACAGAAGGAAAAAAAGAGCAGTCAGGTTATCACTCTCCTCTACATTGCAATTTTTTTTTTAAGGAAGGAAAAAAGAGCACTCACTCTATCCCTCTTGCCTCTATGCTACTTTATGCCCTGCCCAAAGCAAAGCAAGTGCCTTGACAAGTGCAGTGGAGGCCAAATTATTTTGACTACCATTGTACATAATAAGCTTAAACACCCGATTCTTAATCTGACAGTTGTGAGTCAAGATCCTAGCGCTATTTGGGTGAGGAAAAGGGAAAGGCATCAATACAAGGTTATATCAGGTTCAGGGGGATTCTCCACATTTATTATACCAACAAGATGGGTCACTGGCTCAGAGAATAACATTTTAGCAGTGGGCGGGTGATGAAGGGCACGACAATCTGTTCATTGAGGGCACTTAATTGTGCCCTCAATTTTAGGGAAATTTCACTGAGAAATAAACACTTGAGCGATTTCTACTTTTTTTACAGAAAGTTCACTTAGGGAACTTAGGTGCAAAAGAGGAAAAATGACACAATAAGAAAAATATTGTAATATATTGGCAGAAAGATTTGAATATCGTTTAAAGGTGCCTGTGTTCGATGCAAAAACATGGGAATTATGTAGAGGAAAGCATAGCCAAAAAGGATTTGCTCGAAGGGGACGTATCTCCCTTACATCAACCAGTTTCTAGTTTCATTCAAATGAATTTGAAATTGGTGAGACGAGATCGTAGTTTGTGATTGGTTCTGCTCTCTTTTGTAAATCAGTGGTGGTAATTAGGAGATGAACGAAATATTTCACCACTTTCTGCTACTTTGTTTTTATTGGGCCTGATATTATGAGATCTGGAGGAGATAACACAACCTATTATGTTACAACAAACCTTGCAGAATTATTTTGAATGCCACTTTGTAACACTAATTACATCTTTCTTCAGGAATGGAAAATTTGGAGGGGAAAATGTATGTTTTGAATTCGTTTAAGATGGATCTGAGGGTTGGAAGGGAAGGGCGAACGATGGGAATTAATTTAAATCATTAATTCAACATCTAACTACACCTACCCAACTTGAAATTTCTACAAATTTTTAGTCACAACATTTGGATGGTTTATAAACGGAGATGGTAAGGGAGATCGAGGGACCCAATGAGCCACGCAGACAGGTTTGGGAAACCTACAATCGAGATAAGCTCAACGCAAACAAAGCGATGCAAGCTATTATCACTCTGTAATTTCCCTAGGCTGAGGAGAGAAACCCATAGGTAACAACAAAACAACTTGTAAAGCTGGGATCTAGCCCTTCCAACTTCAAATAAGGACCTCTCATTCTGATTTAGATTTTTTTTTTTTAAGATATTAAGACAGTTATTGAAATTTGAGGTTGGTTTTTCAAAGGTTTGGTTGAAAAATGTAGGGAAAGTCCATTGGGCATGGAGTCATGAACCTTTGGGAAATCAATCACAAAATGACAGAGCAGCTATAACAGGGCAGGATAGGCAAACTTTTGGATCTTATAGGGTGTTTGTGGAGTGAAAGGATGAATATGATTTAAGTTCAATTAAATATAGAGCATACTGAGATGAATTTTATACTTAACATCAGAATGAAAACATTGATATTGTTTACAAGCCAGAGCAGAGTACACTTAAGCAAATTTGACCCTTAATCTTCTTGCAACAATAAAGAGGGAAAACATATGGAAAACTGAGAAAAGAAACAAATCTTACATAAGAAAGTACATCACCAATTGTTTGACACAAGAATCCTGGAACAAAACTCTCTGTATTTCTGTAAATTGATCACTTTCAGTACAATGCACAACTTACATCAATACACAACTCCTTTCTTTATACAAGTTCCAACAAATTCCAACCTATACTAAGTCTTATTACAACATATTCATAGATTTCTTACTAGAATTCAGATTCCAAAAAGGAACTGATTAAAAAATAATATCTAACAATTTCTGAAAAAATCTAAATAATAAGCTAAAGATAAAAAGAATCACTAAAAAAATGTAGGAAATATGGAACTGCTGGAAGATCTTCAGCCTTCAAATCTGGAAATCAGTTCATTAATGTTGATGCTCTGCCTTGGAATCTGGAGACGTTGAAGTTGTCTTCACAAAACCTGTTAGTTGCCCTTTCAAACCTAATTAACTCTGCCATCTATATCAACTAGTTGTCCCTTTGAATGTTATTTCTGAGCCAAAAAATCTGAAAATAATTGCATGTCTGTTGATGTTTTCCACCTAGCTGATCAATAAATTATTTGTATTTTGGAATTAAATCAAATTTATGTGTTGAACCTTTTTTCCATAGATTTTTCCTTCATCATTGTTGCAAAATATTTGGGAAGAAATTTTTTTGAATAATATTTCCAAATATTTTGCTTAAATATCGAACTGAATTTCATAAAATAAAATTTCAAAATATCTCTTTGAATGATTTAATAAACCATCCTCTTGTTTTGAAATCCATGACTTGTTTTTAAATCCATGCCTTGTTTTTCCTTCCCATGGATTTTAAAAACCATGTCTTGTTTCTCCTTCCCATGGATTTTAAAAACCATGTCCTGTTTTGCCATGGTTGGTAAAATATTTTTTACTTTCGTAAACTTCTTCATTCATAAACCCATTTCATAAACATATGAAATTTCCTTTATCTTCTTTCCCACCACATTTTCATTTAAATCAATACGATTAATGGATTTCGAGGGGTAGGTAATAAGTTCATCTAGGTGGCTATAGACACATGCAGAAGTCCAAGAGGACTCAGAAAGGGTCAAAATTCAAGTGGTCAGATTGCTCCCAAACTAGTACTAGATCGAAGTGCTCATCGCCCTAATTCCAATGGTGCGAACGAAACTCAAATTCGAGCTCGTATGGAGGAGATAGAGACAATCAAAGTTTTGGTCAAAGTTGGGCAGTGGGCCACGTTTAAGTGTCCTACAAATTCACCGTCAACCAGCGTGGAAACTTAGCTCCCGAAAGTGGGCGAAATTGTGGCCTCTTTAAATTGCCCAATATCCCTTATTTTCGAAAAAATTGAAAATAACCAGTTGTTTTAATAAAAACAAAAAAAATATATATTATAAAATAGGTGGCGAGCCATGACCCCCGCCATCTCCACCGGACCCCAAAACCATGTATCAATTTTTTTATTAAAAATAGGCTGGTGGACATGACCCCGCTGGACCTCCAACCCATACCTGCATGTTTTTATAACACATTAAAAGCAAACCGGGGTGGGCGGGCCACCTCTACTGAACCCGACCCACACCCAACCACTATACGCCAAAACTCATGCACATAAACATTAATAGTGGAGCCGACGAGGATTGAACCCGCTCGACCCACTGGGATGGCCCCCAAGGGGCGGCCCCATATGACAACATGCCAAAAGCAGACCATTCCAAAACATTACCATTTAATGCGCAACAGTCAAACCAAACCGCACCCATATGTGACATATAACCGTTACATTAAAACAAAACTTGGATTTTGGTTACAAACTAACTAACCATGCGCCGAGTTTAGGAGAGGTGGGATTTGATCCGCATACCTCTTTGCCTCCATTCCTCCGCCTAACCACTATGCCACGGGTGGCGGTTTTGTAAATTCTGCCACCCTACCACCATATAAACGCGCCCTTAGTGCAACGCCGGGGAGGAGGAGCAGATTTGAGAACGGAGAGAGGAGCAAAACCGTGACTGTGGGGAACCTTGAGCTAGGAGCGGAACCATGACATAGTCCACAGAGGCAGAACCATCATGGCACGTTTTTCAAGACATAATTTTTGCAGAGAATCTTAAGATGCTAAAAAGATTCCCTGGGAGGTAAAAATTCATTTTGTTAGAATGTAATCAAGTTTACAGTCATTTTTCTCAAATTTTTGCAGGGAATGCAATGGCGAGGTTAGATTCACCTTTTGAGCAGCGGATTTGTAGATTCCCAGCAGAGGAGAATCTTCGAGAATCTTGAGAGAATCTTCTAGATTCCTTGGAGGCTAAAATTTCCCAGATCCAAAATGCAACCAACTTTATACTCATTCTTCTCATAATTTCGCAAGGATCTCAATGGTGAGATCAATTTTCTAATTTGAGTTGCAGATATCCAGTCAAACCAGAGGAGGGAATCTTTGGAGAATCATGGGGGAATCTAAAAGAGTCCTACAGGCCCATATTTTGGCGGTGTCAGAATTCAGAAAATGGATAGTCGATTTTACACCTCTCAAGGACACAAATTCAGTGGTGTTATTAGTTTTTGTAGTTGAGCCTTCTATTTTTCGGTACTTTTCCAAATTGGAGTGACGGTGTGAGATTTCAGAGTGTGGACAATTGATTCTATGCCATTCGATGCCATGATTTCAATGGTGCATTCATATCCAGCAGTTGAGTATTCTATTCTTCAGTCGGCATCAAAGTTGAGGAATATGCAGTGTTGTTGTCAAGTACTTCTTTGATCATTTGCTATGAGATGTATTATTTCGTTTCGATTCCTGCTTAATGTATGATGCGGAATCTTTATGTCTATTTCATGTGAGATGTATTCATCATGGATTTTTATGTATGTTTTGATTGAGATCCCTTTGTTGCCAGGATGGCGGGATACTCATTGTCGCCATGGGTGTTTTGGTTGAGATCCCTTTGATGCCACGATGTCGAGATACTCATTGTCACCATGTGTAAGATTATGTCATGCTGATAGGAGGTCTATTGTGAGTGATGGTTCTTGTAGCGGAACGTCTCGTGGAGAGACTTTGCCACTCATGTAGAGGGAATGTCCTTTTATGACAGAAAATATAATCCATGTACATATTCACCATTTCCAACATTGAATGAAGCGGCCAACACCATCTTGACACCGGGCTCGGAGACGTAGTCCACATTGGACGAACTCCATTATAAATGTCTCTTGTTTATGATTTGTTGATCATCATTATGTTTCCATTTGCTTAAGCATGCATATATGTTCATTTGTGCTCTGTTAAAATGCAATTCTAACCACATCACAGGAGTAAAAGATCTTGGTTAAATCCGAGAGTTGAGTCAACTCGGATCGAGTTTGGTATTAGAGTAGTCTTCATGTGGATGTGAATTGCGAGAGTGAACAATGGAACATGAAATGATGGAGGATGACAAAGAGATGTACGAGAATGTGCTCAAAGTGTCCCAAAAGACGGACATAATGTATGAAGATCTACAAAAAGAGATAGAGGAAAAGCAACCATTGCAACTTCAGTTGCGAGCCACGGAAGAGGCCCTAGAAGAATTGAAGCACAACAACCAAATTCTTCAAGTAGATAACACTGAGTTGAAGATGCTTCTACAAGAAGTGAAAGAGGAGAAACAGAGTTTTCTACGACAGTTGCAAGCTAAGGACGAGGCCTTGGAAAAGCTGCAGCATAACCCCTGTGAGGTAAAAAGTAATTCTTCGGTTTCATGTATGTTTTTTGATGATGATTTCACTATTTTTGAAAATCGTACCACAGGAATTTGCTCCAAACTGTTGAAGAAAATGGGGTATGAAGGGAAATGCTTGGGAATTAATGGCCAAGGCATTATCAACCCCATCAAAGTAGAGGAATTACCCCGTCAGGCAGGACTTGGGTATGTCGGGAAGGAAGTTGGGAAATGCGCCAAGACAGCCAACGAACCACCAACAATCGATGATGAGAAGCCCTCATCGGTTATTTCCAACTCGACAGTGGAGGTAAAAGATGTTGATTTCCCTTTAGATTCATCTTCACATAGTATAATTTCTGTTGGAAATGTGGAGATGCCAATTACAGGGACAAACATGAGGCTCATTACCAAAATGAGGTACAAGGAAGAAGAAGAACTTGGTTCTAATAGCCAAGGCATTACTTAGCCATTGGAGGTTGTGCAGAGACCTCGATTTGTAGGCTTGGGATACACTGAAGGAGAATGCTCGAAGGTGTCAAATGCTTTCGAGACATCGTCGAAATCGTCGAGGAAAGAGAATGATGGGAACACATCACCATCATCCCATGGCAGTGCCCATTGTAGGGAAAGAGTTGAGGCAAGCTCTCATCGCCATAATTACACCAGAGACAACAAGGAAAGGTATAACAAGTCTCAATATTCGAATGTTCATTTCGATTACAATCATGTTGTTAATGATGAATGTAAAACATGGCATCAAAAAACATGTACTTTTTGTGGATTACATAACCATACATTTGTTGAGTGCTGGAAAAGAATAGCAGCACACAAAAGGAGGAGGCATGAAAGACCCTCTCAACAACAGGCAAAGAAGAAGGTAAAGCAGATCTGGAGGAAGAAGACTTATTGTAGTCATTGCAACAGAAGTGGTCATCAAAGGGCCACATGTTGGAGGCTCCATCCAAAGAAGCGCTTTAAAGACAAAGCATCCAAGCATGAACTAGATGAAACAACTATTTGACCAGCAAATGCGCCACAAGGAGACAACCCATTCACTTTGATAAATGAGAAATGGTTCTTCTAGGTGTTGTAGAATATCATGGTCTTATTTTTTCCAATCATGTGTTGCATTTTAAACTATAAACGTGATGATGTGTTTTCCATCACTTGTTGCAGCAACAATGATGTCTAGACTTATTTTGTGATGCATTTTAAACTATGAAAGTGATGTTGTGTTTCCATCACTCGTTAAAGAAACAATAGATTTTGGCCTTATTTTCGTAAATCATGTGTTGTAGTGATGATGTGTTTTCCATCGCATGTTAAAGCAACAATGATATTTTGGCCTTGTTTTCATAGCTGGGGTATTGTTTCCATTATGATGTAAACTTGACCATAGAGTATGTGTTATAAACTCGTGGCAAGTATGCGATGCTTGGGTCATTAGTTGGTCTTGTAAATCAAGCATGTAATTTGAAAAACAATGTACTACAAGTTTGCAGAGGTTGCAAGTGTTGGCTCATCGCTTATGGCTCCAAAGGACAAAGGTGAAGGAGAAGGAAGGGTGACTTATTAGACACTTGTAAGTGTAGATAATGTACAAAGAAGTTGCAGATTATTTTGAATGATTTTGGAGGACCAAAATATCCTCAGTGGGGAGGTTTGATCCAGGTGGCTCTAGACACATGTAGAAGTACAAGAGGACTCAGAAAGGGTAAAAATTCAAAGTTGTCATATTTCTCTCAAACCAGCACTAGGTTGAAGTGCTCGTCACCTTAATTCCAACGGTGCAAACGACACTCAAATCCGAGCTCGTATGGAGGAGATACAGTCATTCAAAGTTTTGGTCAAAGTTGGGCAGTGGACCAGGTTTAAGTGTCCTACAAATTCACCATCAAATGGCGTTGAAACTCAGCTCCCGAAAGCGGGAAAAATTCTGGCCTCTTTAAATTTCACAATATTCCTTATTTTCGAAAAAATTAAAAATAACCAATTGTCTTAATAAAAACAAAAAGAATATTATAAAATAAGCGGTGGGCCATGACCCTCGCCACCTCCACTGGACCCCAAAACCATGTATCAATTTTTTTATTAAAAATAGGCCAACGGCCATGACCCTGCCAGACCTCCAACACATATCTGGATGTTGTTATAACTCATTAAAAACAAACCAGGGTGGGCAGGCCACCTCCAGTGGACCCAGCCCACACCCAACCATTATACGCCAAAACTCATGCACATAAACATTAATAGTGGAGTCAACGGGGATTGAACCGGCCTGGCCCATGTGGGATGGCCCCCACTGGGTGGCCCCATGTGGCAACATGCAAAAAATGAACCATTCCAAAACGTTACCATTTAATGCGCAACGGTCAAACAAAACCGCGCCCGTATGTGACATATAATCGTTACATTAAAACAAAACTTGGATTTTGGTTACAAACAAACTAACCATGCGCTGAATTTGGGAGAGGCAAGATTTGATCTCCCGACCTCTCCGTCTCCATTCCTCTGCCTAACCACCGTGCCACAGGTGGCGGCTTTGAAAAATCTGCCACCCTACCACCATATAAACGCGCCCTTAGTCCAACGCCGAGGAGTTGGAGCGCATTTGAGAACGGAGAGAGGAGCGGAACCGTGATTGTGGGGAACCCTAAGCCAGGAGCGAAACCATGACATGGTTCACAGAGGTGGAACCATGATGGCACATTTTTCGAGACAAAAGTTTTGCATAAAATCTTAAGATGCTAAAAAGATTCTCTAGGAGGTAAAAATTCATTTTGTCAGAATGTAATCAAGTTTACAGTCATTTTTCTCAGATTTACGCATGGAACGCAATGGCGAGGTTGGATTCACCTTTTGACCAGCAGATTTGCAGATTGCCAACAAAGGAGAATCTTTGAGATGCTTGAGGGAATCTTTCAGATTCCTTGGAGGCTGAAATTTCCCAGATCCAGAATGCAGCCAACTTTATACTCATTCTTCTCAAAATTTCACAAGGATATCAATGGTTAGATCCATTTTCTAATTTGAGTTGCAGATCTCCAGTGAACCCATAGGAGGGAATCTTTGGAGAATCATGGGGGAATCTAAAAGATTCCTACAGGCCCAGATTTTGCGATGTCAGAATTCAAAAAATGGATAGTCGATTTTACACCTCTCGACAACAGAAATTCAGTGGTGCAGTTAGTTTTTGCAGCTGATCCTTCTATTTTTTGGTCATTTTCCAGATTGGACTGACAGTGTGAGATTTCAGAGTGTGGACAGCCAATTCTATGCCATTCGACGCCACGATTTCGATGGTGCATTCAGGTCCAGCAACTGAGTATTCTATTCTTCAATCATCATCAAAGTTGAGGTATATGCAGTGTTGTTGTCATGTACTTCTTTGATCATTTGCTATGAGATTTATTATGTTGTTTTGATTCCTGCTTGATGTATGATGTAGAATCTTTGTGTCTATTTCATGTGAGATGTATTCATCATGGATTTTTATGTATGTTTTGATTGAGATCCCTTTGTTGCCATGATGGCAGGATACTCATTGTCACCATGGGTGTTTTGGTTGAGATCCCTTTAATGCCACGATGGCGGGATACTCATTGTCACCATGTGTAAGATTATGTCATGCTGATAAGAGGTCTATTGGAGAGACTTTGCCACTCATGTAGAGGGAACATCCTTGTATGACATAAAATATAGTCGATGTACATCTTCACCATTTCCAGCACTAAATGAAGCGGCCAACACCATCTTGACACCGGGCCTGAAGACGTAGTCCACACTAAACGAACTTCGTTATCAATGTCTCTTGTTTATGATTTGTTGATCGTCAGTATGTTTCCATTTGCTTAAGCATGCATATATGTTCATTTATGCTCCGTTAAAATGAAATTCTAACCACATCATGAGAGTAAAAGATCTTGGTTGAATCCGGGAGTTGAGTCAACTCAGATCATAAGTGTTTTGGGGTGGGTAGGTAGTAAGTGGTTTCGGAGGTGGGGGGGGGGGGGGGGGGTCTTAAATGAGTGAGAGTGGTCAGGTAAAACAACCTTTTTCTTGGTAGGTGGGTAGGTTAAAAGTTGAATAGGCCACCCTCCCTTAAATTCATTAATAACTATCGATGTAAAAATTCAATATCTCGAGGCATTTTTACATTAGGGAAAATTAATGTATGAAGTGCGGGGTGGGGTCACAAATTTAGTTTGACTTTTTTATTTTGACTTCGGAAGTTATTATTGGCTGACGCATGAAAGTAAATGTGGTTCTAATGGTTTAGAGATTGGGTTGCTAAGTTATTTTTGAATTAATTTTAATATTTCAAATAAATAATTTCACACTTGGGCATTTTTCCTTTGTTTTCTGGTTTTGAGGAGCAAATTTCAACTTGCTCTATCTTTTGATCCAGAAGTCAGTTTGAAGCACCAAATATACTATTGGAAAGTTGCTTCTGAGAACTTTACCATGAAAACACCTGCAACATGATCTGACCCAGAATTTATATGCAAAAAATCTCCCAAACATTCAAACTTGTCTTGACCACAGGACTTCAAGAACTAAATGGCTCCTTGGACAAGCAAACCTTTAGGCTATGACACCTAGTGATTCATAGGCTAAACTGACCAAAACTGAATAGTAAGAGGCCAACACCACTGATTCCTATTATAGGACCCTAACACAAGCGAATAATGAGCTCCTCCTCTTCGAGAGAAATGTTTCCATGTTCAATGTTGGTAAATAAATTAAGGGTGGCATGTACGCTGAGCAGGAGTTGAGAGGCACCTACGCAAGCATAATAATGGCGGGTATGGACACGATGCCTATTGCACTCACCTAGTTCTTTTGGATCCTGCAGCAGTACCTACACGTCGAACATAATATTTTGATGCAGCTAAAAGGCATCATAAGCCAGAGAATGCAGACATCAAAAGGTGAAAACGACCCAAACCTGTTTAGTTTGTGCATCTATACACATCGGTTTGCATAAATATATTAGAGGCACTGGATGATAATGTCCCACTAGATGCAATGAAATTTAAAAATGGGTCGATGGTGTTGTGCCTCTTTTACTCATCTGGGGTAAATACTGTTGCGAGTTCAAGCCAGAACGATGGCTTGAAAAATGAAAAATTAATGACCTAGTTAGAGTTCATATCTATGAGTCATCAGCACAAGGCCACGCCGATGCCTCAGAAATGGTGTCGCGAATGTGCAGATGAAGTGGGTCCATTATTGCCCGTTGAATCACTTTTACCTTACTAGAAGCAAGATTTCAACAGATTTGTGCCATGTGTCATATATTCCATTTGTAAGTCTTTGTTGAGCATAAAAAGAACTCCATGTCTCCTTGATTTGGAGCAACACACCAATATAATGTTTCTACCAAAATAATTTTATTTATTTATTTTAAATTGCTTTATATAATATTTACATAGTTGACATTGAAACATTTTGCTCAACATGGTTATTAAAATATTTTATTCATATTAAAGTAATTTTTCATTATAGTAAATTTTTAAATAGATGTCTTTCTCTCCCCGATGGGGTGATGAACGAACGATTGATGGCTCAAGAGTTAGCGTACAACCTTCCTCCCATGTGTCATTAATGCTGCTCAATCGTGACGTGGAAACTTCACTTGGTGCTCGCTTGGGGAAGGATCTAGAGAACCTGTTTCGTTTAATTACCGCTAGCCTAGTCACATGGTGGTGTTTTCGAGATTTGGGAGATTAAGGATAAGCCTATGGTGAGGGGAATTTCATTAGGAGAGTTGGGTAGATTTAAGACAGATCCATTCCTTGCTCCCTCGGTAAAGACTATGACATTCTGGTATGTCTGTAAGGAGCTTGGTGTTTATTTGACTCTGGTAGTGGCGCAAGTGATAGTCATTTGGGATGCAGGGGCGTGGCTTTTAGCTACAATGTATTACCAGTAGTGTGGGTTGGAAATTTGACCAAAAGGGTCAGCTTATTTTTGGGACCTGAAATCTCTGGAACCCCTTCCTCTCTGGTATATTCTTATGTCTTGACCCTATCTAGTTCTCTTACTGAAAGCTTTGAGGGGTCTGGTCTAGTGTTTTGCGTGGGAGTTGGTAGGTGTTGGGGATTCGGGGTAGGAAGTGTAAAAGGTGATGATAATCCCTTTGTGGTGTTGGGTAGCCACAAGGGGCGCATCTTATCCCTTCTCTCAATGGTGCATGTACTTTTTTCAGTCTAATTTTCATTATATGTCGACTCTTTCCTTGTGGGGTTCTTGTTGTGTCATGTGGAGAGTATTTGGGTTTGGCTACAATGGTCATTGGGGATAGTGGAAACCTAAGCATGTCATATGTGTTCTCTTTCTATAACCTTTTGTCTTTGGAGGGTCCTTTTAGTGGGGTGTTGGAAGACTCTTGCATTACTCTCTTCGAGGTGGTGGTGGATTGGGGTTGTCCTTTGAGGAGGAGGGTATGTAGAAGGGTGTGTCGCACCATCTGACTGGTTGTGTGGGGAGAAGATGACCCAGTTGAAGGGGTGTTTTGGGTGTACTGGGAGTGTTTGTGGACTAGTATCGCCCTGGAAACTGGGTTTCTGGTTTGGCTTTCTTGCATGGACTAAGTCAATCAGCTAAATGGGGCACTATGCAGCACCGATATGGTTGGGCTTGACAAGTTGTTGGGTTGCATGGGCAAGGAGGTGGATACCGTGTGGAGAAACCAGATGAGGGTGAGGGAATTGAGCAACAACACATAAATTGATTGAGTCACATTGACCTTCCTTTTCCATTTGATGTTTTAGAAGCACAACTTCGTGAGGTGTCAGAAGCGGTGGAGCAACTGGCCAAAGACTGACATGATGATTGTAATGAGGTTATCGTTTTCGTGAATGAACTCTGGCACAATCAGTGGAACATGATGGACTGAATGGTCTCCCTTCGATGAGGACAGAAGTGGCTCCAGGTGATCCAGGTGGCTCCAGAAAGGCTCAAAAATAAGAAGTCTTCGAAATTCATAGAAACTAGGACCAAAATGTAGAGCTCGTCATCTTGATTCCAATGACACAAACGACACTCAAATCTGACTTCGTATCTACAAGATATTCATAGTCAAAGTTCGAGTCAAAAGGACTAGTACTTTTATCGCCAGCTAAATTTGGAGCATACCTAAAATTGGCAGACTGCCTAAATCTGACAGAACCTACCAAATTTGGCAGCCACTAACTAAGTGACATTTTGACACTTTGTGATTTTCAGAATTGATGAAATTATCACCTCATTAATTTTGTCAGTGGCCCTCAAAATCTGGCAAATGATTTTTTGTTTTTTCCAAGGAAAAAAACGGTAACTTTTTATTAAAAAGATAATGAAAAGTTACACTAGCAGATGCATTGAAGCATTCCGTAAGCTGCCACAAGGGCTCGAGTGCTTTCGCACCCCACGCAATGTTAGAGGACTAACGTGCACAAAGAAGAAGAAAAGAAGGGAGGAAAGAGAAGAAAAGAGGCAAAAAAACTGAATTCCGGCAGTGAGTAGGACTCACGCTTCAAGTTTTTCTCCCCTTTTTCTTTTCAACCTTACGCCACTCTCCTTGAGTGGGCTCGATCGAAGCAATGACTAACTATTTTTCTGCATTCTATGGGCCAGTTTCTTTGTCTGAATCTGAATTATCTGAGTGGTGGTGCCGTTTGATGCCTCCCGTGCTAGGATCCATGCTAGACTTCTCTGCCTTGTTTTCTGATGGGGTTTCCTTCTGATTCTCCATTTCTTGAGATACCTCGGTCTTCTCTGCTGGGATCTCTTCCTCTGCTGCTTCTTATTCTTCATCCTCTGAATCTGGGGGTGAAAAATGCCATCCTTTTTTTTGCTTCTTTTTATTCTTGGCTTCTGGGCATGAGCTTTGTAAGTGTCATGTCTGCCTACAGAGCCTACATCTGAAAGCGGTGTTTTCATAATCTAGTACCTGTAACCAGTTCTGTTGTTTGTAGATCAGCCTTATATTGTCCGGCAGCCCTTTACTTAAATCTACTTCCACACAGATACGTGCGAAAGTGTAGATCCTTTCATCGATCCTTTCTAGGTCTGTTTTGATATATTTCCCTATGTTGTTCCCAATGCCTTCCAACACTCGTTCATTCCAAAAGTGCAGTGGAAGATTGTATAGTCTAACCCAGACTGGCATTTTGGTTACAGTCATTTTATTTGGATCAAAATCTGGGAACCATGGGGTCATAAACAGCCCCGATGTTCCCCAAAACCATGGCCCAGCACTGATGACTGTATCTCTGACTTCCTTGGATGTAAATCTTACTATGAAGAACCCCTTTGAACATAGATGAATATCACATTCCATGGTCCAGCTGGTGAAGATCCAATGGAATAGATCCAAGGGTTTAGGCCAGAAGCTGTTGAAACGGCAAATTAGAGCTTGCGTTTCATAGGACTTAACGAAGTCATCAATCCCTGACGAATCTAAGTTTAAAGCTGGGGTTTGCTCTGACTGATCTACTATGTATGGCCTGGGCATGTGTCCGCCTTGGTCTGGAGAGAGCCCTGAATTCCTGCTGCCCTGTAAAATGTTTTTGTAGGATAAACCTCCCTTGGGTTGGTGCTGGGCTGCAGTTTTTTTCCCTTTGTCTCCCCCTGAGGAGCTTGTCTGTCCCTGAGGCAGAGCCCCTCCTCTCAATCTGAAGTTTAACGTAATGATTGATCCTGGCCCAATCTCATAACTTTCCAGCGATCTACAGTCCTGGAGGGACCGCCTACCACTGACCAGATGTTGGATCTGGACTGGGTATCCCATTTCTGCCCATATTTTTTGTTTCAACTGCAAAGGGGTGTCTCCTGCATGAACCCATACTAAACGAGTTTTTAATCAGAATCTGAAAACAAGAATTTGTTACCTGCTCTGGCTGTAGGCAAAGTTCCAGATCTGGCTCTGTTTTGGTTCGTTTTTCCTTGTGCCTGTCTAGATCTGCCGAAAACCTGCTCGATCTATGATTGGTGCCTTCGATCTGCTGCCTGGGGTCAAGCTGTACTCGGATAAAGGCTAGATCGTGTAGATCCAAGCCGAAACTACAAAGTTTGGGTCCATGCGATGAAGGGGAAAGCGGATCTGCAACATGCAGTCCCCTCCTGCCGTTTTTCCATGCGTTCTGGGTTTGACGAGCCCTGGCCCCTAAACGCCATACGGCCCGACGGCTTCCTTGTTCAAATGCACAGTTTGGGTCTTCGATCTTCCACCAGAGAACACCCTCCTCGTGGATCCACGCAGAAAGGTGAGCTTCCGTTGAAGCCCTCGCCTCACAGTCTCGTTGGAAGCTTGTATTTCGCTCCCAATCCAGGATCATTAGATTCCATGTGACCGAAAGCCCTGCAGATACGCGGCCGCACTGATCTGGACATATTTGAGGCGAGGTAGACCGTTTCTCTGAGGGCGCAGACAGCTTCCCCGCAGCGTTTATTGTTAACCCATACCCTGGATCGCTTTCAGGTCCTGAGACTGGCTTGGGGGCCGATGCGGCTGCAGAACGAGCCCTGCTTGAGCAAACCCTAACCATCGCCATCGCAGAGCTCCTATAAATCTTCTTCTTGCATACCAATTGCAAATGATTTTTTGTTGCATGTCAAATAAAAAATATTAAAAATAAATGGGCAAGCGGGCCTCTGGGACCCGTCCAACCCCTGAATATCTATATGTGTGTGTGTGTGTATATATATATATAGATATATATGTGGGGCCAATGGGGATCGAACCCGCTCGGTTGGTGGGCCGACCCTCAAAATTTGTCAATTGATTTTTTTTTGCAAGTCAGACAAAAAATATTAAAAAACAAAAATGGGGCGGGCGGGCCTAGGGGGACCCGTCCAACCCCCAAACACATTATATATATATATATATATATATGGATGGTACAATGGCCCAATGACCATGCCATGTGATGCAGGGCCAGCGGGGATTGAACCCGCCTAGTTGGTGGGCCGACCCTCAACAGGCAACCCCGTGTGCCATTTAGAAACAATGTCATTGAATAATAAACACACAAGCGCAAAAGAAGAATGGGTGGGCCATGGGTGGGAACCAGAGCCACCCCTAACTAATTTTCCCGATTAAACCAACGTGCCAACTCTCAGTATTTGGGAAATCCGCCCACAAGTATGTATAAAACCCACACTCATTTTGAACAGAGAACAGAGGTCGAGAAGGAAGCGCGTGTGGAACCAAGAGCCGAGGAGGATCCGTTTCCAAGCGAGGCATGCTTCTCAAGAGAGAATATTTTGGGGGAATATCCCATAAAATATTATTATGCAGAATCTTTAAAGAATCTTGGAGATTCCCTAGGGCTGATTTTTTTTACAATGTCAGAAATATGTTGAGTTTATACTCATTTGAACTAGTTTTTCTCCAAGAATCTTATGGTGTAGTTCATTTCTTCATCTCAGTAGTATATTTTTGGCCCGTGTCCAAAAGAGAATATTGTAAGGAATCTAAAAGACTCCCAGGGAGCCCAGATTTGACCGTGACAGAAAGGGGATGTGTTTATACTCAAATTTCATAGTTTTTCCCAAGTAATGTGATAGCGCAGGACATTTCTTCATCCGAGTAACCGTTTTTAGACTATCCCAGACTTTGAGGTATAAGGTGTATTTTCATCATGTGTTCATTTGATTTTGTTGAGATGATGATTTGAATCTGAGATCCATGTATGCCACTTTGTCTGAGGATCATCATATGCCACTTTATGTGAGAAATTGTTCCTTTGTCATATTAGAGGAGAACAATTGTGAGTGAGAGTTTTGTAGGAGAACATCTCTTGGGAAGAGACATGCCACTCTATATACGGGGGTTCATCCTTGTATTGACAAAGATTGCATCGTGTACTCATCATCTTCTTATAGCGACTAATGAAGTGGCCTATCCACTCTTGACAAGTTGACACCGGATCTAGAGACATATTCCAAACTAGATGAACTCCATTATCATATCATTGTGTTATCATTACTTCTTCTTTGTTTATTGTTTCATGCTGACGGTTTGTTGAAGTGTTGTTTAAGAATTCACATAGCTCATGATTTCACATGCAAATATGTGAAACTAAAAGGTCTTGCATATAACATATTTTTGTTTGAAAGCATTCACAAAAATTTCCAGATCAAGTGATATCAGAGCATTTTGAACTTATTGCTAAGGATTGTGAATGCCATCATGGGCGATATTGAACATACAACAAGAAGGGAAATGGAGAAGAACCAAGATCTCTATGAGGCCTTCTACGGGATGGAAAACATGGGAGACATATTGTTTGCAGATTATGAGGAGAAAATGGCAAAAGAGGAACAAGAGAAAGAGAGCAGAGGATGATGCTCCATCTCCATCTTGAGGAGAATATTCTTCTTCTTCATCTTCTTCTCATCATTCAAATGAAGAGATCAATCAACGCCTTCAAGCAAAGAATGTTGAATTAAGGAGAATTCTACAAGAAGTAGAAGAGGATAAGCATAGGTTGCAACTTCAATTACAAGCCGTAGAAGAGGCCTTGGAAAAGTTGAAGTGCAACGAAGGTGTTGTAGTGGCTACAACCACCCTCCAAAAATTTTCCTTAGCCTGTTTTGGAGCCTCCCTACTAACCTTCACAACAGCTTGCCTTGTTTCGTCAAGTCCTCAAGCTTCAATGTCTTTCTTGCTCAAAGGTAGCCTATCGACCACAGTTTGATCTTTTCCCTTCACAGGCTGCTCACCCGGACTTGGTCCAGCTGCAGGTTGAGCAGATTCCCAGTAAAATTTGTGCATTTCTGGAGGAAAACGAGCCTTTCCCTCCAGGAATTGCGCAATTCCCTCTGATAGCCTGCTAGGCTCCAAGATTGCGCAATCCTGCCAGTCAACCCTCCCAGCAAGATTTACGCAGTTTTTCCCATCAACAGGTTATTCAGCCCAGGATTTGCACAAATCTGGGTAGTAGTCAGTTGCCGGGCCCAGAAATTACGCAATCCACTTGGGCAGTCAGCTCAGCTTACAGTCAAGAATGTGCATTTTTCTGCAGCAATCAAGTAGTCTCTTTCATGTGTAACTGATTTGACTGGTTCCCTCCGGGACTGAGAAAAACAGACTTGCATACATAGGTTGCTTCTCCCAAGGTAGCATGCAAAGGCATCCCTTGTTTCAGGGATCTATGTTTAGCAGTTGGAGGTTACATCCAAGGAGTAATTCCGAAACCTCCCTCCAAGTGTCACTTCCCCTAGATTTGTGGCATGTGCGTCATAACCTCGATGTTATCAAAACTCATCAACCGGACATTGTAGAGCTCATTCCTCACATCAACCTTGTAGCTCTAACATCCCACATCACATCTAGGAGTATTCGGCACATTTAGCTCAGTTTTTTTGGGGTAAGCTCGCTTCCCATGCCTTGTGCTGTATTTATGTCGCTTTTTGTGTAAACACTTGTGTGAGTGTTGTTTGCTTGATTTCTTTGAATTCCTTTTGTCGTTTACATATATTCTAGCTTGTCCTATCTCCGTTTCAATTTTCATTACTATCTCACTGTTGTCGAATGCATGAAACTGCTTTGCATGGACGTTCACCCAACCAGTGAACGACCTCACCCACATGCATGTTGATCTGTTTGCTCAATCTTCCATTCATGTTTTGCATGCATTGTTTATCGATTCTGCTATCACTTAGTGTCACCATGCATTTCATCAACTAACTTGTTTTCAGTTGCCCGTCGGCAAGTCGAGCCAACCTTGACCCGGTCTCTATCTTCACCAAGGCTGCATTGCGCAATCTGGAGAAGGAAGGCTCACCTTCCTATCCACATTTGTGCATTCTGGCCCAACACTGGCCTCCTGGACTAAATTGTGCATTTCTGGAGGTTAGTGGCTGCTTGGCCCATAATTTTGTGCAAATATGCCCCTGGGCCAGTAGTCCTTCCCAGTTGGAATTGCCTATTGCATAATCCCAGCAGCCAACTACCCGACTAGACTGTGCATTGCACAGTTCTAGTAGTCAGTATGTCTCCCAACAGCCCAGACTATGCCTTGTGCAGTCTTGGCAGTCAGTCTCCTGACATCTTGACCGAAATTGCGCAACCTTCATGATCATTCAACTAAGTATGTTGCAAGTCAGTTCTCATGTTCATTTTAGTTTTCGACTGACATATTGCTTGCTATGAGTGTTTCCATGTCTCCAAGTATCACATGTGTTCATCTGCCTCTCAACAGTACAGGTAAAATGGTTTCCAAGAGAGCAGAGACGAAGACACCATTCAGATCAAGCTTGAGGATGCAGTCGATCAAGTCTCCATGGGCTTACCTACTCACAAAGACATCAAGTTGTTCGTGGACAAGGACATCAAGCAGCAACATCACAACAAGCAGCATCGTAAACAGCAGCTGTAGGCAGCATACCAAATGCAGCGAATGCAAGAGGAAGGTTGTTGAAAACATAGAGGCGGAGCAAAGTTGCAAGATCAAGCAGATCCACTAATAATGAAAGAAACTCTGGAGACTCAGGCTATGAAGTGACGACGTGACATGAAGATCGTGCGAAGGCAGAAGATGGAACAAATAAGGAGTTGCATGTGCCGAAGCAACAACTTAGGAAGAACATGAAGCTGCACAGACAGACCAATGAGTTGCAACAGGAACATGAACAACAATGGACGCAACATGCACTCACGAATGAAACTGCGCCAGTACGAGTTAAGGATCCATCCCGACAGCTGACACATAGAAAACATGGTGAGCAGTGTTGTTGATCACAAGCAAAGGATCCAATAGCATGCATGTCATTGAGCGCGCACATGCAATCAAACCCATCAGCACACTCACCAAGACGAAGACAAGAAGCAAGTCCAACTGGGGTTGAACATGCACTTTGGCAAGTTGATGCACATGAACACCAACACACACTTGAAGATCAACATGGACACTATGCATTAGTGTGTTTCCAGTTCAACCGTACCCAAGAAGACCATGTGCATGTTATTAGACGAGTTGGATGAAGGGGCTGAAACAATGCACCGGTTGCAACAAAGGCAAGAGTTCACTTTAGCAAGATGTCACCATGAGGTGCATGCACACCATCATGGATGACCAAGCTTGGCATCAGCTCACCTGCTTCACCATCACAAGCATGTCAAAGAGTTGGTCTCACCACAGCGACCAAGTGTCAGTGATGTCTTGCAAGGCTTGCTTGAGCCATGTTGTCTCACATGATTACATGTGCATTGTAATGTTGAGTCATTTCAAGTGTAAGTCAAGTGTCAACAGTTGGATGTAACAGTCATAGAGTAGGTGAAGAGTCATAAGGGTAGTTGAACTGTCACAAAGGGGAATGTCAAGGGTCACCCCACCCTTTGCTATAAATAGTCCCTCATAACTCATTGTATAAGCTTTTGGTCAGCCAAGATTTTACTAAGACTATGTTGAAGAAGGCTTGGACATTATTGTAATGCGCCTTGGCTTCTCCACTGCACGGAGCTAGTACATCTCTTTGGAGGAGAAAGTGGATGTGGTTGTAACGTTCCACTAATGGGGCTAGCAGGTTTACATGGTGTATTGTATGATTGTGACTTACACTTGTTTAATAATAAGAGCCAGCACATTTTCATGCATATGTTGTTATTATAGTTGGACTGTTCCATTTGCCTTAATGACATATGTTGTTTAACTTACATACTTGTATATGAACTGATTTGTATGCATTTATATGAATCTTTTTGTTAATGTGTTGCATTTGTTTTTAATGTTGTCACCGTCCATGTCGAATGCTCTGTCGGACATCAGATAAACCTTTCTCTGAACCTCGTTATATCAACCGTCAAACTTGTCTCGCATTGATCCATGAGTGTTGTTCGTGGTATCTTACCTTGTATGTTATGACTGTTGCATTCGTGTCAACTGCTCTGCCAGAAGCTGTGCATGTCCTTTGTGTTGTGTGTTCCTAGCCGAGTTGGGACTGATCCCTTTCAACCTGGAACTCATCTTCACCTTCCTCTCCCTTTGAAGTGTTGGAACCTCTCATACTCATTCCTTGACTCACTCCATCAGTCACACCCTTGCTACTAATAGAGTTATCTTACTTGCCTCTGTGCGAGATCGCAGTCAAGGCATTACCTTATGACCCACTGCTGGGACTCCTACACCAAATGGTATGAGGTCTAATTGGGACTTCTTACCGAGGAGATCCCCTTGACATGTTGGCAGGTCCAACACCGGCAACATTTATGGCGCTAGATGGGGGGCCTAATGACAAGCAGTGCCCTCTCATCAAATTTTGAACCTTTGCATATATTTCATGGAATCTTGCATTGTTCTTCCCCCGAGGTGTTTTTCGAATCATGAAGATGTCTCCATATAGGGGAAGATTTTCAATCTCTTGTCCACTCACACGTATGATGGTGAAGGCGAAGTGGCCTGGCCTAAGTACTTACATAACTTCCTTTCCATGATTTATGAGGAAGATGAGTTTATTGACAAATATGCTGGTCTGCAGCTTGCATTCACACTTCGCGAATCCCCATTTCATTGGGTGCTCAGCCTACTGGCTGACACCGTGCACTCATGTGAGCACTTATGTGATCTTATTGAAGACATGTTCCATCATTTTGATCCAGACCATCTTGACCAAAAACTGTTACAGCAATGGAGGGCTCCACATGAATCCGTTATTGATTTTTGGCAGCACTTCCGTGACTTACAGTTTCAAGCTCCGAAGAGCTAGATGAAGTTTGCTTATCTCTGGGACCGATTCGAGTACTGTCTTAAGAAATATGTCATCCTAAGAGGAAGCTTGATGTCAAGCCTCGCTCAACCTTATTTGTTGATGGAACTGCATAATCCCATGTGGGAGCAAGGCACTTTCTCAACAAACTGTCCACCTCCCTTTCATTCAATAGTTCCACCATCGCCCAGTGATGCTGAGGATCATGTTCGCACATCTGTTCATTCTTCACACCCTCCCAAAATCACTCGACATAATTTTCACGTAGAGTTGGTTGTGAGTCCTTCGAGTTCCCATATGCATTATTTTCTTTGACCTCCATCTCCACACCCAGGTGTTCCTCTGGATGATGTTGTCTTGTGTTCGTCCATTCCGAACTCTTCACTTGTTATGAACAAGGAACAACCCACTGACGGAGTTGGTGTTGCACAACCAACATGCGTTGTCATTCATGAAGAGTATGAGTGGTATCTTGAACATCAACACTCAACGAAGGATGACTCCCTTCCGTCCGAGCCCCCTACGTTCCTTCCTAGCTTCTTTGGTGAACCTACCATCCATGATTTTGTATGTGTGTCTTCATCTATAGATGCACCCATTGATGATCACTCACAGGACTCACCAAATGCTAGTCCACCATTCGACGACGGAGAGGATAAGTTATTCATTAAAGATCCACTTGATCCTTCATCTTTCTTTTCCGGAAACGGAGAGGGTGAGTTCGTTCGCTTTTCATCTACTACTCTATTTGATTCATCTAATCATGAGGATGCCGAAGAATTCATTTATTTTCCTGATCATGGCGGTCTTGATCCATTTGCTTCCATTTTTTATCACGATCATGAATATATCATAGTTGATCTTTCGAAGCCATCGGTTTATGATGATCTATTTGATGATGAAGTTGAGACACCCAAGACTGTCGAGGCACTTCAACCCGAGTTGATGGTCATGTCAGGCCCTCTCTCTCTTGGGTTAATCTCACTTCCGATCATGAAACTATTCAATCACCCAAGGCTCCTCATCACTCATCTGTATGCATTGAAGAACCATCTCACACATAGATCACACTTCCTCCACTCGAACTGCACAATCCCATTATTCATGCATTGGAGGAGTCTTACATTGCAAGCACTCATGCGCGACACAAGTTATCTTTGTTTCTTTCGTTTTCTTGCATGTCTCAGTAAAGAGGGCACTTTTGCTTCAAAGTTGCACTTAATGTCACACAGCACCATGATAAGTCCACAGACTGTCCTTCATGCACATGCACTCACCTATGTCCCGTGGGCACTTTGAAACACGAAGTGTGGTTGTCTTCACTATCATATCTTTCTTGTATGCTGGTCCACACAACTGGGTTACTCGCGGACCAAGCCTTCACTCACATGGGTCTACCAATGCGCTGATCGCTACATTGGAAGTATCACTTCACGTGATTAGGCCCATGCACTGTTAGTGTAAGAGTAGGAGTAGTGTTTTCTTTCAGTTGTTTGCTTGCATGCTTGTTTACTTTCATGCTTTGTTTGCTTGTTTGTTGGCTTAGTTTGCTCTCATTTTTTTCCTTTGCTCTTGCTTTGATTTGTTGATTGTTAGTTTGTTCACTTGTTTCATTCGTAGTTTAGTTTGCATGAAACCATGTGTGACTCATGAACGAGCTTGGTAAAGTACAAGAGGGTTTGTACAACTATCACTACTTGGTTATCTGTCATCTTACCTCTGTATGATGAACTTGTTACTCTTAGTCTATGATATGTTGAAGTAAAATACGTATTCTTCGAAGTGAACCTTGGTGTAAACATAACACTTGCACGCTAACTAGTGTCACCTTCTCTAGTCGATTGTTTTTGGGTTAACCCTTGTCAGCTTAGTCAAGTAGAGTAAGGTGAGAGGGGGAAAAATTAACAGGAATGTCAGAGATATAATAAACTACTTCTCTACTGGAACAGCCTCCTCTACTCTCAATAAGTTGAGATCCCTCTTCCGCCTCTGAAATGAATAAGTGCTATGCACAGTGAAAATGAAAATAAATAAATAAATGAAAATTCAAAAAAATTCAAAATGAAAAGTGAATAAGGCAAAAGAAAAGAAAGGCTTCCTGCACATGGACGTGATGCAAGTAACTCCGTCTGGGTATTGACCAGGCTCGCTGGCAATGGAGCCATGCTTGTGTTCCTATGTGACTCCACTGGGGTACTTTCCAGGCCTGCTGGCAGTGGTGCAACACCAGAGATGAAACTAAGGCCGATGACTATACTGCTTGTGCACCTATATACCCCTCAATCCCAATCGAAACAATTGTGTTGCCTTGGCTTGGAATGTGTGTCAATTGACCAAGATTCTGGAAGATGCTACATCTTACAATCAAGCTAGTGTGAAGCCAATATGAGCTGAGAGATGAACAATACTTTCGGAGGTGTTAGACTTGCTTTTCACGAACAAGGTCCATTAAGAGAGCTGGAGTTCTACCAGAGTGTCGCTAAGTGTTGTAGAGGCTACAACCACCCTCCAAAAATTTTCCTTAGCCTGTTTTGGAGCCTCCCTACCAACCTTCATAATAGCTTGCCTTGCTTCATCAAGTCCTAAAGATTTAATGTCTTTCTTGCTCAAAGGTAGCCTGTCAATCACAATTTGATCTTTTCCCTTCACAGGCTGCTTACCCCGACTTGGTCTAGCTGCAGGTTGAGCAGCTTCCCAGTAAAATTTTCGCATTTCTAGAGGGAAACCAGCCTTTCCCTCCAGGAATTGCACAATTCCCTCTGACAGCCTGCTGGGCTCCAAGATTGCGCAATCCTGCCAGCCAACCCTCCCAGCAGGATTTGTGCAATTTTTCCCATCAACAGGTTGTTCAGCCTAGGATTTACACAAATCTGGGTAGCAATCAACTACTAGGTGCAAGAATTGTGTAATCCACTTGGGTCGTCGACCCAACTTACAGTCAGGAATGTTGGGTTCTGTTATATTCTTTCCATGACTAACCTATGTAGTGAATTGGGGAGTTAGAGGGGGAGCGGAGCCCCCCCTTTGTTGCACCGATTACATAGTGGGGGGGCGGTAGCCCCCCTCTATGGGGACCGGGGCAGCGCCCGGGGAATTTTTTTTTTGAACCCTATATTAGGTTGGGCAGACCTACCTATGGTTTTCGGTCCATGGTTTGGAGGTGATGGTTTTCGATCCATGGTATTGGATGCTTCGACATCTATAAATATGTATTGTAACATTGAAAGGAATATAATGAAAAATCAAGCTGGTAGTCCTGGTTTTGGGATCCACGGGAAAATCTTTGTGTATATGTGTTTTATGTGTTATGCTCTCGCATTGTTTATTTTCTGTGTTTTAGAATTCGTATGCAGGTAATTTTTGTACGAGGTTAAAACCTGCAATTGGTATCAGAGGTGTTTTGGCATCAAGAGGACGCCTTTTTTGCTGAGGGGTTTCGCTCGGGCCTGTGGTAAACCTTGTTCAGTGGGAGATCTACGAGATTGATTCTAGTGGTGAAAGAAGATGGCGAGCAGTGGAAAGATAGAGATCGAGAAATTCAATGGTCAGAGTTTTGAGTTGTGGAAACTCAAGATGGAGGATCTGTTGGTGGATAAAGATCAGTGGATCGCGGTAGATCCAGGTACTAAACCAATGGGAGTGTCCGATGAACAATACGATTGTGTGTCTCAGATTTAGTATTGCTGAATGTGTCAGGGGAAGCTACGGTGAAGGCTTCGTGGGATAAGTTAGGGACTTTGTACCAATCTAAGTCTCTGGTGAATAAACTGTTGCTACGGAAAAAGTTGTATAACCTGAGGATGAAAGATGGAGACTCGGTGACAGAGCATCTGAACGCATTTAATACAGTGGTAAGTCAGTTATTATCTGTTGATGTTAAAATTTTAGATGAAGATAAGTGCATCATTTTGTTGTGTTCTCTACCAGATTCGTGGGATAGTCTTGTTATTGCAATAGGTAGCAATGCAACTGCCTTGCAGTTTGATGAAATAGTCTCATCCTTGCTGATGCAAGATATGAGACGGAAAAATATGAAGAGCCAGAATGGTGATGCCTTGTCTGTATGAGGATGGTCCTAGAATAGAAACAAAAATAAGTCATCGAGTGGGAGATCTAAATCTCTAGGAAAACCTGTAAAGGTGGTATGCTGGAAATGCGAAAAGGAAGGGCACTACAAAAGGGACTGTAAATCTAAAGCTCCTAACAAAGGAAAGAGATCTGATGATGCTTCTTCTACAGAGGCGAAAACCACCTCAAATGAAGGTAGGGATGTGTACTTGGCTTCTTCAAGTACACATGTAGATCATGAGGCATGGTTGATTGACTCAGGTACATCCTTTCTCTTCACTCCCCATAGAGAGTGGTTCTGTGAGTATGATAAATACAATGGTGGTGATGTATTCTTAGGGGATGATAGGAAGGATAGAATTGTTGGTCGCGGAAAAGTAAAGTTGAAGTTGCAAGGTGGAAGGGTTAGAACACTTTTGGGTGTTCTGCATATTCCTGCATTAGCCAGAAATTTGATTTCTGTAAGCAAGCTGGATGATGCAGGTCTAAAAACAATGTTCGAGAATGATACCTGCAAGATGGTTCAGGGAGCACTGGTATTGATGCGGGGAGTTCGGACTGGAACTCTGTACAAGCTACAAGGTAGCACTATTGTTGATGGGTGAAATAGTTCTGTGGTTCCTAAAAGTGGAGTAGAAAATCTAGTGGTCTATGGAGAGAAGACCATGTTGTGGCATCAAAGGCTTAGGCATATTGGAGAGAAGGGCCTTCGAATACTTCATGGTAAACGTATGGTAGAAGGTATGAGTAATAACTCTCTAGATTTTGATTTCTGTGAAAATTGTGTATATGGGAAGCATAATTAGGTGAGTTTCCCCTCTAGTGGTAAGAGGGCGAAATAGATATTAGAGCTTGTGTACAGTGATGTGTTTGGACCTGTGAAGGTTCCATCACTGGGTAAGTTTGTGTACTGTGTATGATTTATAGATGACTTCTCAAGGAATACATGGATATATTTCCTTAAGAAGAAATATGAAGTCTTTGACAGGTTTAAAGAAATTAATGCTCTAGTGGAAAACCAGACAGAGAAGAAGATAAAGGTGCTGAGGATAGATAACGATGGAGAGTTTTGTAGTAAGGAATTTGAAGAATTCTGTAAGAAGTGTGGTATAGCACGACAGAAGACTACTCCATATACACATCAGCAAAATGTAGTTGCAGAAAGAATGAACAAGACATTGATGGAAAGGGAAAGATGCATGCTTAGTGGTGCCAGGTTAGGACAGGAATTCTGGGCAAAGGCGGTGGAGATAGCACGTTACATGGTCAACAGATCACCTTCATCAGCGTTGGAGGATAAGACTCCACAAGAGATATGGATTGGTAAAAAACCCTCTCTTTCACATCTGAGGGTATTTGGATGTGATGCATATGTACATGTTCCAAAGGAGAAACGAACCAAGTTGGACGGTAAATATGAAAAGTGCATCTTTATTGGGTATAAGGATGGTTTAAATGGTTATTAGCTTTGGAACCTAGCAACAGGGAAGGTTGTGTACAACCGAGATGTGGTGTTCAGAGAGGTGAAAGATGTTATTAAACATGAAGTCCAACCAAAGGAACCTGAGAAGATAGAGTTTGTGCTAAAGGAGGAAGAATCAGACTCTACAACAAAGGAGGAATTAGAAGATGAAGAGCCACAAACTCTGGGTGTAAGAAGATCAGTTTGAGAAAGAAGGCAGCCAGAAAGGTATAGTCCATCTGCTTTCTGTTCAAATTTTGCTTTATCTATTACTGATGATGATCCCAGAACTGTGAAGGAAGAAATAGGTTCAGAGGATGGAAAACTCTGGAAAGAGGCCATGGTTGATGAAATGGCATCTTTGCACAAAAATTAGGCTTGGGATCTGGTGGAGTTGCCGGCTGGAAGGAAACCCATTGGCAGCAAATGGGTGTTCAAGAAGAAGACAAATGCAGAATGAAAGTTGGAGAAATACAAAGCTTGGTTGGTAGCAAAAGGTTATTCCCAGGTGTCGAGAATTGATTTTGGTGATATTTTTTCTCTTGTTGCCAAGGTAACTTCTATTAGATTACTTTTATCTGTTGTTGCTGCTTTTGATTTTGAGGTAGAACAGATGGATGTGAAAGATAACATTTCTTCACGGGGATCTGGAAGAGGAGATCTACATGAAGCAACCTGAAGGCTTTGCGGTGAAGGGTAAGAAAGAACTGGTATGCAAGTTAAAGAAGTCTATGTATGGGTTAAAACAGTCACCAAGGATGTGGTATCAAAAATTTGATACATTTATACGGGGACTTGGCTTCACCAGAAGCAAAACAGATCACTGTGTGTATTTTAAATTAATTGGTGATCGTGTTATTTATCTGGTCTTGTATGTGGATGATATGTTGCTGCTTGGAAATGACAAAGAAATTATCTAGGATTTGAAGACCCAATTGTCCTCCAAATTCAACATGAAAGATCTTGGTGCTGCAAACTATATTTTGGGCATCTAAATTAAAAGAGATCAGGCAAAGAGGAAGCTCTGGTTAAACCAAAGGAAGTATGTCGAGACAATACTGCAGAGGTTTAATATGCAGGATAGTAAATCGGTGAAGGTTCCTATTCCTATAGGTGTAAAGTTTTTTGCTGAACAGTGTCCCAAGACACAAGAAGAGGAATAGGATATGTCCCGTGTTCCATATGCAAGTGCAGTTAGTAGCCTGATGTATGCAATGGTTTGTACTAAACCAGACATTGCACATGCAGTGGGAGAATTGAGCAAGTTTATGTCAAAACCAGTGAAGGAGCATTGGACAACAGTGAAGCGGGTTTTCAAGTATTTGCGTGGCACTAGTTATTATGGTTTGTGCTACCAAGGAAGACCAGGATTGGACAGAGTTTTGGATATCCATGGCTTTGTTGATGTAGACTGGGCTAGAGATTTGGATCAAAGAAGATCTACAAGTGGGTATGTGTTTAACCTATTTGGAGGTGTAGTCAATTGGATGAGTAAGAAACAATTTGTAGTGGCACTATCAACTACAGAGGCAAAATACATGGCAGCCACTCATGCAAGCAAGGAAGCAGTTTGGTTGCAGAGATTGTGTTCAAGTATGGGGTTCGTACAGGGAGCTATAAGGATAGACTGTGACAGCCAAAGTGCAATTTTCTTGTCAAAGAACCCTGCTTATCATTCAAAGACAAAGCACATTGATGTTCAGTATCACTTTGTGAGGGATATGATAGAAGACAAAAAGGTGTTGTTAGTAAAGGTGGACACTTTGAAGAATACTGCAGATGCATTGACAGAATCTATCTTTTTTGGACCCTATATTAGGATGGGCGAACCTACCTATGGTTTTCGGTCCATGGTTTTGGACGCAATGGTTTTCAGTCCATGGTATTGGATGCTTCGGCATCTACAAATATGTATTGTAACATTGAAAGGAATATAATGAAAAGTCAAGCTGGTAGTCCCGATTTTGGGATCTAGGGGAAAATCTTTGTGTATATGTGTTTTATGTGTTATGCTCTCGCATTGTTTATTTTTTGTGTTTTAGAATTCGTATGCGGGTAATTTCTGTATGGGGTTAAAACCAGCCTTTCCCTCCAGGACTTGTGCAATTCCCTCTGACAGTCTGCTGGGCTCCAAGATTGCGCAATCCTGCCAGCCAACCCTCCCAGCAGGATTTGCGCAATTTTTCCCATCAACAGGTTGTTCAGCCTAGGATTTGCGCAAATCTGGGTAGCAGTCAACTGCTAGGTACAGGAATTGCGCAATCCACTTGGGCCGTCAACCCAAGTTACAGTCAGGAATGCGCATTTTTCTCCAGCAGTCAAGCAATCTCTTGCATGTGCAGCTGAGTTGACCGGTTCCCTCCGAGACTGAGCAAAATAGACTTGCATGCATAGTCTGCTTCTCCCAAGGTAACATGCAAAGGCATTGCTTGTTTCAGGGATCTATGTTTAGCAGTTGGAGGTTACATGCAAGGAGTAATTCTGAAACCTCCCTCCAAGTGTCGCTTCCCCTAGATTTGTGGCATGTGCGTCATAACCTCAATTTTATCAAAACTCATCAATCGGAAGTCGGCACATTCAACTCAACTGTTTTAGGGTAAGCTTGCTTCCCATGCCTTGTGCTGCATTTTTATCGCTTTTTGTGTATTCGCTTGTGTGAGTGTTGTTTGCTTGATTTCTTTGAATTCCTGTTGCCATTTACATATATTCTAGCTTGTCCTAGCTCTGTTTCAATTTTCATTGCTATCCCACTGTTGTTGCATGCATGAAACTACTTTGCATAGACGTTCGCCCAACCAGAGAACAACCTCACCCGCATGCATGTTGATCTGTTTACTCAATCTTCCATTCATGTTTTGCATGCATTTTTTATCACTTCTGCTATCACTTAGTGTCGCCATGCATTTCATCAACTAACTTGCTTTCAGTTTCCCTTCGGCGAGTCGGGCCAACCTTGGCCCGGTCTCTGCCTTCACCAAGGTTGCATTGCACAATCTGGAGAAGGAAGGCTCACCTTCCTCTCCACATTTTCACATTCTAGCCCAACACTGGACTCCTAGATTGAATTGTGCATTTCTGGAGGTCAGTGGCTGCTTGGCCCAAAATTTTGCGCAAATCTGCCCCTAGGCCAGCAGTCCTTCCCAGTTGGGATTGCTCGTTGTGCAATCCCAACAACCAACTGCCCGACTAGATTATGCATTGCGTAGTTCTAGAAGTCAGTAAGTCTCCCAGCAGCTCGAACTGTGCCCTAGGTAGTCTTGGCAGTCGGTCTCCCGACATCTCGGCCGAAATTGTGCAACCTTCATGATCATTCACCCAGGTATATTGCAAGTTAGTTCTCATGTTCATCTTAGTTTTTGACTGACAGATTGCTTGCTATGAGTGTTTCCATGTCTCCAGGTATTACAGGTGTTCATCTGCCTCTCAGTAGTATAGGTACAATGGTTTCCAAGGGAGAAGAGATGAAGACACCGTTCAAAGCACGCTTGGGGATGCAGTCGATAAAGTGTCCATGGGCTCACCTACTCACGAAGACATAAAGTTGTTCGTGGGCAAGGACATCAAGCAGTAGCATCACAGTAAGAAGCATTATGTACAGCAGCTAAAGGAAGCATATGAATGCAGCGAACACAGCAAATGAAGCGAACGTAACGAATGCAAAAGGAAGATTGTTGACAACATAGAGGCAGAGAAAAGTTGCAAGATCAAGCAGATCCACTGATAATGAAAGAAACTTTGGAGACTTAGGCTATGAAGTGATGACGTGACATGAAGATTGTGCGAAGTTAGAAGATGGAACAAACGAGGAGTTGCATGTGGCGAAGCAGAAACTCAGGAAGAACATGAAGCTGCACAGACAGACCAATGAGTTGCAGCAGGAACATGAACAACAATAGATGCAACATTTACTCATAGATGAAACTGCGCTAGTACAAGTTAAGGATCCATCCCGATAGCTGAGACAAAGCAAACATGGTGAGCAGTGTTGTTGATCACATGCAATGGTTCCACCAACATGCATGTCGTTGAGTGCATGCATGCAATCAAACCCATTCAACACACTCACCAAGGTGAAGAAAAGAAGCAAGTCCAACTGGGGCTGAGCATGCACTTCGGAAAGTTGATGCACATGACCACCAACACACACTTGAAGATTAGCACAGACACTATGCATCAGTGTGCTTCCGGCTCAACCGTACCTAAGAAGACCATGCGCATGTTAGCAGACGAGTTGGATGAAGGGGTCGAACCAATGCACCAGTTGCAACGAAGGCAAGAGTTCGCTTCAGCAAGAAGTCACCATGAGGTGCATGCACACCATCACGGACGACCAAGCTTGGCATCAGCTCACCTGATTCACCATCACAAGAATGTCAAAGAGTTGGTCTCACCACAGCGACTGAGTGTCAATGATGTCTTGCAAGGCTTACTCAAGCCATGTTGTCTCGCATGAGTACATGTGCATTGTAATGTTGAGTCATGTCAAGTGTAAGTCGAGTCTCAACAGTTGGATGTAATAGTCATAGAGTGGGTGAAGAGTCATGAGGATAGTGGAACTATCACAAAGGGGAATGTCAAGGGTCACCCCACCCTTTGCTATAAATAGTCCCTCATAACTCATTGTATAGGCTTTTCGTCAGCCAAGCTTCTACTAACACTATCTTGAAGAAGGCTTGGATAATATTGTAACGCGCCTTAGCTTCTCCACTGCGCGAAGCTAGTACATCTCTTTGGAGGAACAGGCAAATGTGGATGTAACGTTCCACTGATGGAGCTAGTAGGTTTACATGGGGTATTGTATGATTGTGACTTACACTTCTTTAATAATAAGAGTTGTTATCACTCCAAAATTTCTTCAAAGTTGTCAGAAAAAGAAATGATAGAGGTAACCACAAACCACTTTTGGAGATCAAAACCTAGCCTAATCTCAGAGAGGGCTCTCTCTTTATGATTTAACTTTGTTTTAGTTAATTATTTCAGGCTAGTTATGATTGTGCTTGGGTTTTTTATTTGAATTTGGGTGGTGGGATCACTTAGATGAAAAGGGTTGTATTTTACCATTAGGCTATGGGGTAAAATGTCAGACAAACAAGACTGGATTAAGTTATAAAAATAATGTCTAGAGGGAAAGATAGAGGAGTTACTACAGATCTCAAAGGCTTGAAGGTGAAATGGTTTCCAATCAGATCTAGGGAGCAATTAAGGGTTCCATAGGCCGGATCATTAAGAGCAAAGAAAGAGGTCAACCAAGATGGGAGAGAAATTAAGGGTTCTCAAATCCGGGTATCAGAGGAAAACATATAAATGACTAACTGTGTTAAACAGAGTGCACTTAAACAAATTCTGAGTGATATTTCTAGTTAATTCATTCAAATTTAGAAAACAATTAAGTTTATGAAACACATAAGAAGATAACAAAATCAAACAAAGAAGATACTTCACTGCAATAGCTCATCTCATGAATCCTCTAGTGCAATCTTTTTATTACTTGCTCCAGTCCGTTGACCTGAAATTTGATACAATCACCGTTAGGTTTAACATCAAAATAACTCTACAAATGTATAGCAATCCACACTCAATAATTCGAACTATGAAGTATTTATACAAAAAGAATTTACAAAATATCTCAAAATGCATTGAGAACTAATCTAGGAAAAGGAAATATCTTCATGCAAGAAGATAGAGAGAGCTATTGAACTGTTGTTTGTTGTCCCTGTTATTTAGGTTCTGTTGTCTTTTAGTCTTTGATCTTTTGCCCTTCAAGTTGCTTGGTTGTTTAGTGTTTACGCTGGATGTCATATTTACTTATGACCTTTCATCTGATACTCTTTGACCTTGTTGTCCTGTCAATACCATTTCACCGTGCTTTTTTACTTTTTACTGTACATTTCATATTTTTACTGTGTATTTCCTACAGTAAATCATTGAGTTTTTCCCATGTCTCAGCATCTAGTAATTGGATATTGAGCATTTTTTGGTATATCTAATATGTTTGTCTTTAAACTGTATGCTTTTGTCTGCCTCCTCTGTTCAGTATTTTAGCTGTATTTCTTTATGTAAATGATTTCTTCTCTGTTTTAACCATTACTATGTTAATTGTCTTTTCTCTTCTGAATAAAGGCTTTTGAATTCATTTCCTTGTGAATCTTGGAGTAAACAAGTTTTGTGACTATTATCAAAATTGTTTATCCAAGCTTTAATCACCTGCAAAATACAACAATTCGTTAATAAAACACGGGTCTGCGAGGAGGTGACCGAAGGCTGTACAAAACTGGGAAGAACTGTGGACAGAGTCCGGTGCGTGTTTCGGGAGGTAATTCATGGTGAAATCCAGTTGCAGAGGCTCAGGGTGGCGAAAATGGCTAAGGCAACTTTTTAGTGAAAAATAGGCGAAAAAAGTGAAAAGGAGGGTCTTCGGGGTTTTAACGGGTAACGGATAAATTTGGCGTGGAAATTCATAATATGAACAGTGATGGTTTCAGCTTTTGGCGAGAAGGTGGTTTCAGGGGCCATTGCACCGATTTTGGCAGTCGGGCAATATTTTCTTGAGAGCACGTGAGTTGACACGGTGCTGCCACATAGCCAAAAGGGGCCCGAGAAAAACCACCAATTTCACGTGCTCTCGGGCAGGTAAAGGTTGGAAAGGGAGTCAACACGATATGGATGTGTGCCGTCAGATCTGGGGGTGGAAGATTAGACTGTTGTCACGCGGTGGAGCTGCATGGAGGAAGTAAGGGCGGAGATTTGCGGGGTCCGGGGGGTTAATTAAAAACAATTGTAATTATTTAATGAATAAAGGTGTTATAGACAGCTTTGTGCCTTACAGAATTGAGCATGAAATGTCCATAATCTAAGGGATCCAAAGTCCCTAAACATGTTGTTCCTACCCCTAGAGGAACAAGGCTAACAAACCACAGCAATTCACAAAAGTTCTCCACCTCAAACTGCTCAAAAACTAGTCAATTCAGGATCATGTCAACTGCTCCACTGACCATCTGCGCTGAATGTCAATGGCTCCACTGGCTACCTGCGCTGAATGTCAACTCCAACACTGGCTACCTGCGCTGAGCGAGATTGGACAAGTGGCAGACTCATTCCTCAAGGTGTCAGAACCCAAGAAGCTTCCAAAATGACACTTGCCTCAGGGAATTCGACTGGTGATGAGTAAGAGGTTCCAAATCTCCAAGTGGAAGCAAGAACCTCCAAGTGGACTCAAGAACTGACAGAGGGAGAGGACACTAGTCAGATCTCAAGCTGACTCATCCTCTCTCCAAACATCTATATATGGATCTCTCCTCCATGAGATCTAGAGGCTGGAATTTTATTATTGCAAAGAATTGCTGTTGGTTTGAGACTGGAATCATTGGGTGCTTAATGCTTTGTGGGGAAAAATGCCTATGCAGGACGATCCTATCCACCTAAGGTGTGACAGTGCCTTAGCAACAAACGAGTACAGCTACACTAGTTTCTTCCTTTATGAAATGTGAAAGAAGAGAGATCAATAGACTTACCGGTGTCTTCCGTTTGTCCCTCGATCCAATCTCCCTTCTCTTTGGGTGTTCACGGCTACTTGCCTTCTTGCTTATCCAGCTACAACTTCCTGCAAGATCACAAGAGAACAACTACTTGTGACAAGAGAAGAACACTACACAAAGACAGATGTTCACATTCATAACTAGTTTAGGATTAGAAATAAACCAAATACACTAATACATTTATACATCAAAATACATCAGCATATAGGAGAAACCAAGATAGCTTTATTGATGAATAACAAGGTTCAGGAAGAGATACAACCCAGAGGGCTCCAATCCAGCATCTCCTTCCCAGCAAATGGAATTCCTATCTTCAGTCCCTTCAAAGCATTAAGCACCCAATGATTCCAGTCTCAAACCAACAACAATTCTTTGCAATAACAAAATTCCAGCCTCCAGATCTCATGGAGGAGAGATCCATATATAGATGTTTGGAGAGAGGATGAGTCAGCTTGAGATCTGACTAGTGTCCTCTCCCTCTGTCAGTTCTTGAGTCCACTTGGAGGTTCTTGCTTCCACTTGGAGATTTGGAACCTCTTACTCATCACCAGTCGAATTCCCTAAGGCAAGTGTCATTTTGGCAGCTTCCTGGGTTTTGACACCTTGAGGAATGAGTCTGCCACTTGTCCAATCTCGCTCAGCGCAGGTAGCCAGTGTTGGAGTTGACATTCAGCGCAGGTAGCCAGTGGAGCCATTGACATTCAACGCAGATGGTCAGTGGAGCAGTTGACATGATCCTGAATTGACTTGTTTTTGAGCAGTTTCAGGTGGAGAACTTTAGTGAATTGTTGTGGTTTGTTAGCCTTATTCCTCTAGGGGTAGGAACAACATGTTTAGGGACTTTGGATCCCTTAGATTATGGACATTTCATGCTCAATGCTGTAAGGCACAAAAATGTCTATAACAGTTGTCCCCTAAAGTATGAGGCTGTTTATCGGGCGAAATGCTTTATCAGGGGGATCCGAAGTTCATCCAATGCTGGGAGGAGACCTGTAATACAATACAATACAATACATTATTTTTCATACTGCTTTCATGATCTAGCTGAGGCGGGCATTCCCATGCTCAGCTTTATAAATACATTTTTCTGTACATAGAACAGACAATCGTCTGATGGTAGACTGATAATTTTGATGAAATTATCATCCTTTGAGTAGGATGATTATCTGTTGCAATGATGTACATGTCAATGTCTTTATCTTTCCTGAATATATATCGCAGCCCGGATGGATGAAACTAGATCCGGGGTCTTCAAACTCGTTCGATCTTCACTCTAAGTACAAGTCGATCCATGTGAGAAATGTTCTGAAGTCGAACATGGAAAGACATCGCTTGATTACCGGTCAATGATGTAAACCATTAACAAGCGCGAGAGGAATCACCGATAATGATAATGACCCTCAAGGTACTGCAGTACAATTCACGTGGTGTGAATAAAGGACTTGGCGTCGAACACCACGCAAAATCTTTCGGTCGAAGGTCATTGATGTATACCTGTCGCCGGAAGTGAGAAACTTGCCATTGTGGCATGCAAGCTTCAAAGTACTGAAGGGTTTGTTCCTAGATCAACTTCTTGGATAATGAGCTGATGTCGACAAGAAGCGATCCGTCACAGGAGGGCCTTGATGAATCCCACATCAGTGACACGGAACGGAGCTAATGATTTTAATGGAGGTGAAAACGATCTGTGACATATGATTCAGGGTGGCGGTCATGAATGGATGAAGGATAATGTATGGCAGTGGAAGGGACACGGTTGACTCTTTCTGAACGACTTCTCTTGAACATGTGGCGACACTGATGCGATGGATCGATAGCATTACCCCAAATATGGATGGTATGGCGAGACCATGGTGATGTGACCGGTGAATGAAACAACCCAACCCGATTGTGGTACGGAGGAAAAGTGTCATGTTCAAGAGCGACTTGCTACCATCAAAGTTTTCTTTAGTTTCTCCCAATTTTTCCCCAGTCATTGCTGACCAGTACCTCTTTATTTTTGTCAAGCTTGAGGAGGATAACATATGCTTGTTCTATAACCTGCCCTTCGGGCAAGCCCATCGCTATGTTTTAACGAGCCTAGCGATAGTGAAACTCGTTCTCGTCTAAAGACAAGTTTGTCGCTATTTAATGATTTTAACGAGTTTAACGACAAGGATAACTCGGTTCTTTTCATTTTTAGAGAGTCTGAAAAGATACATAAAGTTAACTCCAAAAGTCCTTTTTCGTCATCTAATCCCTTAAGTCCGAAAAAGTATAAAACAATACAGAAGGGATGAGTTTTCGATATTTTTAACGAGCCGAATAAAACAAGCGCTCGATCTTTTTGTGCAATAATCCCTCAGGTCCAAAAAGATTAAAATCTAGAGGAGGGATAGCTCTTCCGGTCGTTTTAACGAGCTGGAAGGCCAAAACTCGGCAATCTTTTCATATTTTACGAGTCAGTTGAAAAGAGATTAAAGAAGACTCGTCTTCTGAGGAACGAGTGATAAACAGGGATAGCAGTTGATTCCAGGTACAGGTTGGAATTTTCCAATCACGGCAGTGTCACAAGGATGGCTAGGTGAAATCACTCTTCGCAGCTGTTCCTCAAAATGGGTAAACAATCATATGGAGGTGAACGATCGGCCAAATGAAAAGTGGAGGTGACAGTGCAAACACGACCAACGCTTTAATGGCTGATAAGGTTACATTCACGGTGGTTATTTACCGGGTAGGTTCATTTTTTATTTTAAAATGAGCTTAAACGCTGGTGGAAACACTTGCTCATTGCTTATGTTTATTTTTTAACGAGCATGAAGTCCGCGTTAAAACTGCTCGGATCTTGTGTTTATTTTTTAACGAGCATGAACTTTATGCTAAAACTGCTCGATCTTTGTATGGTCAAATTTTGATTTTTACCATGACTAGCTTTGCCCTTTTCAAAGATAGTACTGTATCCTCAATTGCTGCATCAAACTAGTTAGAAATGAATAACATTTGCATGGAAATGAGAATATAACCCTAATATTTCGCTTTGAACTACGTAAAAAGCAATTAAAAGGTGTTTTTACCTCTCATTTTACCATTTCATTTGAACTTGGTCTGTTGGAGCTTTGGAGGTGCCTCTTCCCCCTTGATTTTCACCAGCTGATTACGGGAGATTCTGCGGACGATTTTCGGCGCCGTCTGGACCAGGTAGGAGCTAAACTCTAGCTCTTTCTTTTCATGGTTTCTTTTTTCCATTCTGTGCCTGTTTTCCTGTTCCCATGAGCCCCTGGGGTTTTGCTAGGGCGCTCTGCCATCAGCGCAGGCAGTCCATTCGAAACTTGCGTTGAGTGTCAAGCTGCCTTAAGGCAGTTTGACCTTCAACGTAGGTAGGACACTTGCAAATTGCGTTGATCACAGAAAAGCAGTTCTATTGCATAGTTTTTGATGAAATTTTGCCAGTTTCTCATCAAATCCAGGAGCTTACTCTTTCTCTTGTTTGTTTTGCAGGGACTTTTGAGCAAAATGACCCTCACATGGCGAGAACGAGAACATGAAGAGGAGGACATGATTGCCCTCCATGACCCTGTCACGGTGAACGCGCTACGGAACTGTGGCCTGCTGAAGTTCTTCCGTATCTCTAGTATGAGAGCACAGATCTCTTTACTGCAGTATATGCTTGATGCTTGGGATCCTATTAACCAAGTATTTCAGATCAGGAGCAAATCCATCCCTTTGACCGTGGTAGACATTTACTTCTTGACTGGTTTGTCGAGGCGGGGTGCCCCCATTTCTTTGTCAGGTTCGGCCAGAGGGAATGATTCCGTGAGAGATTATGTCCGCCAGTATTGCAGGGAGGGGTCCCAGCCGAGCAGAGACGGCAAGGTTGTTATCCGTGAGATTACTGACAGGTCTCTCAGGTCCATTCTGTATACTATTGGTAGGATGGCCGGTAGCGCATCTCTACATGTTGCCAACAGATCTTATGTGCAGCACGCCTTGGAGTGTCTCCAACCGAAAGTATTCAACTGGTGTGATGCAGTACTTCTTCAGATGAAAAGTCAGTTGAACAAGGTAAAGGACGGGAAGCTGAAGAACTTTGGATTTGGTTCTATTCTAACTCCCTTTGGCTTGGATAAAATACCACTGATGCAGCCTCAGTATATTGCACTCGACTTGCCTTCTCCTACCGAGCCACACATGCAGAGATGGGTTGATCACATGTCTAGGCATGCTGGTCAATCTCAGATTTCTTTCACTGATACCTTCTTCAGGTGGTTCGAGCGTCAGGAGATGGTCTATTCCGAGTATCCATATATTGGTATGGATTTCCGAGGTGATCCGGACTTGGTACTGCCGGATGGCAAACAGTGGGGCGCTATTGGTAAAATCTTCGACCATACTACTGTTTACTATTCTTATTTATAATGACCTTGTGCTTTATTCTATCAAGACTTTAATCAAACTCATGTGTGCATGCAGATGTTGGTCCTGTTCGTCCAGCAGTTCGCCTGAGAGCGCCAGTTGCTGCCCCAGCAGGGGAGGCTGCTGGGAGAGTTATTCTCCGTGACCTTGATGTAGCCGAGACCCTTACAGCTGTGTAGGAGCAGGTTGAGAGCCTTAATCTTGGCATTCCCGATGTGAGGATTGATGAGTTACCTTTACAGTTGCAGCGACATACTACTGGTGTGCCTAGACAATGGACTCGTCTCTTGTGCATGATTGCACAGGCCGTGACGTGCTATCATGAGCATCACTAGACTAGGGTGCCCCCTAGCACTTTTGAGTTTTTGGGTCATATGACCGATTTTTTCTTGGTTACAGAACATTATGTATGAACGATAAACAGCTTATATATCTTTCCAAAATCTTAACCCTTAGGAACATGCAATAAATAGCTGGATTGCGAACGGAATATATACCATTGAGTTGTAGTATTACGAGCTGTGAGTCTAGCCTGACAATTAGTCGGCGTATGCCACGGGTGATGGCATCAGAGAGTAGTTCTATCAACGCACTATACTCAGCGATGTTATTCGTTGATTGCCCAATACACACACCTCTGAAACTTACTAACTCGCCGCTTGGATCAAAAATGGCCCAGGCTGCGGAGGATAGGTTCCGCGAACTACGACTCGCTCCGTCGGCATATCCAACACATGTCTCCAGAAGGTTTGACATCTGCAATAAATGTAAAGAGGTGGATCACTCGACCAAAACAAATACTTTAGCGAAAACAAAATACAACAAAAGCATACAAGTTACTATTTAAGCATAGTAACGCTTGAGGTACAACCCGTTGCGGGGTTGCGCCAGTGGAATTCCGTCATAATCCATTAACTCGTAGGCTCCTTTTGCTAACACTCGTTTAACAATATAGGGGCCCATCCATAAGGAGTTAAACTTACCTGCTCCCAATTTATGGGATTCTTGGTCGTAAAGCAAGACCAAGTCACCTTCTGAGAAGACACGGGGTTTGACATTTTTGTCGAACTGCGCCTTGACTCGTTTCTTATGGGCTGTTGGAAATAATACTGAGAGGGGGGTGAATCAGTATTATCAGATCAATAAAACCTTTTCAATTTCATACTCAGAAATATATACGCGACTTCAGTTAAGTGAACCCGCGTGTACACGCGACTGTGTCTAAAGCAACTAGCGTATATGCAGATATCTTATGATTCAGTTAATCTTATCTTCAGTAAATGCATCAGAACATTATTAAGCAATTTAGCAGTAAACAGGTGCAGTATAACAGAACAGAACATCACACAAGAGCCACACACATGAACACCATGATATAAGGTGGAAACCCAATGTGGGTGAAAACCACCTGCTGCAATTCGTCTCTTTCTTCTTTAATGAGAAACTTCTTTTACAATATACTGGTGCAGTCCTTTACCAATATGCAGGCTACAACCTGCAGAGGGCTACAACCCTCTCTCTCTCGTTTTCCAACTACTTTTGGAAGGGAGCTACAACCCCCTCAGCTCTTGTACTAGCTGATCCATTTACTAGTACGTAGGTGCTGACCCTACAACCTTCAGGGACCACGTTTCATCAATTTTCAGACTGGATCCAAGAGTACAAAGCAAACATTACCGCAATACAATCATCAACTTATACTTGCATCATAATTCATTAAACAACCCAATACCGAATCACTGAAACCCTGTCATCAAGAACACAGAACCCAAACCAGAATCTAGAACTCTGCAATAACCACCAGAATCAGCAACAACCTGAAATATCAACCCTTATCATGCATACGCTACTTCACTGTACCAAAACCGCGTGTATACGCGCTTTCTCCAAAGGCAACCCGCGTGCAGATCTAGAAATGATTACTTCTGCCTTTGCTGTCAGATCCGACCCTTGCCAAGCGTCCCGAACAGATAACCAGCAATACCAGATCCTCTCACTGCGTCAGACACCCACACACGCTTACTCTTTGCCTAGTGATCTTCTCCTTATATAGCCTTAGGCCTTGTTCAATACCAAGAGCCAAAACCATAGAAACACAATACCATCAACTTCAAAACTAGGGATCGACACGCCCGTCGAGATACAATGGTCCGAAACCATAGGCACAACTTCCAAGGACTAACCGCCATGGACCAAAGGTGCTTTTCCACATACACGCGCTTTTTCTGAAGCCAACCTGCGTGTACACGCGACTTGGGCTTAACAAACCTGCGTGTATGAACTTCCTTGGCAAGCTGTACTAGGATCTGTCTTCTGAGTAAGTTGCCATCACCTGAACCAACTTCTGAGTATCTGTACCAACCTCTGAGTGAGTTGCCATCAAGGACAACACTTGAATCATAATGCCAACAATCTCCCCCTTTGGACTTGATGGCAACCACTACACCAAGTCACTCTCCCCCTTTGACATCAAGGGCAAAGGGCGGACCAAGATATTCTCTTCTTTGGTATACCTTCTGCTGTCCATACTCCCCCTGAGTACTTGCTGAAATCTCCAACTATGCTCCCCCTTTGTGTATGCCAAAGTGTACCAATCTATCCATCCTGCTCTTGCTGAATTGTGCTGTTCATGCTCCCCTTGACTGTAGGCAAGATCTGCAAAAGATGTTCTTCAAGAAGAACAAGGACTTATACATTATAGAAGACCTTCCTATCACCAAAAGACTCAACATACATTCATCATTCATCTTCATAGACTTTATCAACAACTTCTAACCATAATGCCAACAATGCATTATTTGAAGAATATTCTCCCCCTGAGTGTGAGCCAACCATGTCTGAACCATTTCCTGAGTCTGTTCTGCTCCCCCTGAGCCTGAGCCAACCATGACTGAACCTGGGTCTGTTCTGCTGCCCTTTCTCCATATAACCATCTGTTCTGCTGCCCTTTCTCCATATACGCGACTTTGCAGCATGTAACTCGCGTATATACGCGACTTGTCTTCATTATCTCAGCGTATGCAGGATGGAATACTGAATCTCATCACTTTCAGATTCCCCTGTGTCTGTTATGTCAGCTGACTGAGTTGTCCCACACCTTTCTGTCTTCTTCAATTCCTGCAACTGTGATGATGTATGGTCCCCTTGTCTTGAATTTTGAAATCTGCTTCTGCATTCCCTTGCTTTATGCCCATAGTTGTTGCATGTATAACACCTTATATTTTTCATGTTCCTTCTATCACAATCAATTGCTTTGTGTCCATATGCATTACAGGCAAAGCAATACCCTCTGAAATACCTGGGATGAGATGATCTTTCTTGAACCATTCTACTTCTGCATCTGGCTGCAACATGTCCAAGATTATGACATACATAACATTCAACTTTATTCAGCGGAGGAAATAATCGTCTATCACGTCCATAGTTAGGAGTAAAGGATCTTCCTTGAGGAATTTCTTTTCTTGGTTGTTCCTTGAGCATTTCAGATTTCTCATTAGAGTTTCTTGTCTCACCTTGTGAACTAGATTCACCTTCAACATATTCATGAAAACCAAGACCAGTCTTGATAGCAGGAGATCTTTGACTATTAAGAATATCATCCAAGACTTTAGAACTATCTTGAAATCGTAAAAGCTTATCCTTTTCTTCTAGTTTACCTTTCAAGATATTTACCTCAACTTGATGTTGTTCTTCCTTTTTCAGATACTGCTTCCTTAGGTCTTCTTCAACTTTTCTCCCTTCTTCTACTTGTCGCTTTAGTTTGATCACTTCATGTTCTTGATCTTCAAGATCTTCTTTTAGAGAGAGGATCTTTGATTCAAGTCTCTGAATAGTTGTGCTCTGATCTTTTGCTATATCCTGCAATTTCTCCCTTACCCTGGTTTCTGTTTCCAATAGTTCTTTTAATTTGGCAGCTTCTTCAGTTTCTGCATTCTTCTCTTCATGTGCCATGAGACTTTTAATATCCTCGCTATCATTGGATGAAGCATTCTTCTTCTTGTGCGCCATGAGACTTCTAATATCTTCACTATCATTAAATGAACTTTTAATATGGGAATAATAGCTTCTACCATCTTCTTCATATATCCTTTCTTTGTTATGAGGACATCTAGCAGCATAGTGACCAACTCTACCACATAGAAAACATTTGAAAGGCAGCTTATCTTTGAACCGTCCAGTTCCCCGTTCAAGATTCTTGACAAAATTTACCTCATCTTCTTCCTCTGACACTTCGAATGCGGCCTCTGGTGGTACCTCTAGTCGCATTTCAAAAGCAGTTAAGATCCCGTGAAGCTGTGACATGGTAATTTTTCGCACATTCTCCTTTTCTTCTATGGCAGATACTTTAGAATCAAATTTAGTAGACAGAGATCTCAAAACCTTTTGAACTAAGACAACTTCCTCAAATTCTTCACCCAGATCCCTCATACAATTCACAATCTCATCCATACGCAGGAAATAATTAGCTACGCTTTCATTACTTCGCATCTTAAGAGTTTCATACCGGATTCTGAGAGTTTGAAGCTTCGCTATTTTTACCTGATCATCTCCTTCGTAGCTTGTAACGATTTTGTCCCATATTTCCTTAGCTGATTTGAGATGCATGATCTTCATAAATTCTGATTGAGTCAAAGTACTCAATAGGACATTAACTACTTTGGCATTGAGCTCATATTGCTTTTTCTCTGCTGGATCTGTAGGAGTTGCTGATGGGAATTTGTATCCTCCTTCTATGAGTCCCCAAACTTCTGCTCCAAGAGACTGTAGATATGCAGTGGTTCTTATCTTCCAGTGAGTAAAATTGTTCCCGTCAAAGACTGGTGGCCTGATGTGTGCCTCTCTTTCTGGATTAGCCATTTTGATGGATCTTTTCCTTCAAGCGATCAAGCTTCCTCTGAAGGACCTGCTCTGATTCCAATTGTTGGAAATAATACTGAGAGGGGGGGTGAATCAGTATTATCAGATCAATAAAACCTTTTCAATTTCATACTCAGAAATATATACGCGACTTCAGTTAAGTGAACCCGCGTGTACACGCGACTGTGTCTAAAGCAACTAGCGTATATGCAGATATCTTATGATTCAGTTAATCTTATCTTCAGTAAATGCATCAGAACATTATTAAGCAATTTAGCAGTAAACAGGTGCAGTATAACAGAACAGAACATCACACAAGAGCCACACACATGAACACCATGATATAAGGTGGAAACCCAATGTGGGTGAAAACCACCTGCTGCAATTCGTCTCTTTCTTCTTTAATGAGAAACTTCTTTTACAATATACTGGTGCAGTCCTTTACCAGTATGCAGGCTACAACCTGCAGAGGGCTACAACCCTCTCTCTCTCGTTTTCCAACTACTTTTGGAAGGGAGCTACAACCCCCTCAGCTCTTGTACTAGCTGATCCATTTACTAGTACGTAGGTGCTGACCCTACAACCTTCAGGGACCACGTTTCATCAATTTTCAGACTGGATCCAAGAGTACAAAGCAAACATTACCGCAATACAATCATCAACTTATACTTGCATCATAATTCATTAAACAACCCAATACCGAATCACTGAAACCCTGTCATCAAGAACACAGAACCCAAACCAGAATCTAGAACTCTGCAATAACCACCAGAATCAGCAACAACCTGAAATATCAACCCTTATCATGCATACGCTACTTCACTGTACCAAAACCGCGTGTATACGCGCTTTCTCCAAAGGCAACCCGCGTGCAGATCTAGAAATGATTACTTCTGCCTTTGCTGTCAGATCCGACCCTTGCCAAGCGTCCCGAACAGATAACCAGCAATACCAGATCCTCTCACTGCGTCAGACACCCACACACGCTTACTCTTTGCCTAGTGATCTTCTCCTTATATAGCCTTAGGCCTTGTTCAATACCAAGAGCCAAAACCATAGAAACACAATACCATCAACTTCAAAACTAGGGATCGACACGCCCGTCGAGATACAATGGTCCGAAACCATAGGCACAACTTCCAAGGACTAACCGCCATGGACCAAAGGTGCTTTTCCACATACACGCGCTTTTTCTGAAGCCAACCTGCGTGTACACGCGACTTGGGCTTAACAAACCTGCGTGTATGAACTTCCTTGGCAAGCTGTACTAGGATCTGTCTTCTGAGTAAGTTGCCATCACCTGAACCAACTTCTGAGTATCTGTACCAACCTCTGAGTGAGTTGCCATCAAGGACAACACTTGAATCATAATGCCAACATGGGCTTCATTAGCCAAAGCGGCATCACGACGGGTTTCATCCAATTGGATTAATTCCAAGAAACGAGCCTCTTCTTCCGAAGTTCCGGGGAGGAGATCGATTGCGAGTTTAAGCGACGAAATTTCGCACTGGATTGGCAAGACTGCTTCCAGGCCATACACCAGTTGAAAAGGTGTGAACCTAGTCGCATTCTTTACCGATGTTCGGTAAGCCCACAAGGTTGAGTACAGGATTAGGTGCCACCTTCTTTTGTGAACCCCGATCATCCTTTGCAACATACGCTTCAAGACCTTGTTGATTGCTTCAACTTGTCCGTTGGCTTGCGGATAATACGAGGTAGAGATGTCGTGAGATAGCCCTAGCTTGGCAGCTAATTCAACCATCATATGATTGCGAAAATGCGATCCATGATCTATAACTATAGCCCGTGGTACGCCGAACCTGGCGACTACATGATTGAAAAAGAAAAGGGCAGCTGTTTCACCAGTGTTATCTAATGTAGGCATCGCCTCGGCCCATTTGGTAAAATAGTCAACAACGACTATAATATACCCATGCCCCCCGGTCGAGGTGGGGTTACATTGCATGAAATCGATGCCCCACTTGGCGAAAGGCCCAACAGCAACTATTGGCTGTAAAGGTGCAGGTGTTCTTCTGGTTTTGCTATCGAAAATTTGACAAGCATGGCAACTTCTGACTGCGGTTATGCAATCTTTGAACATGGTTGGCCAGAAGTATCCTGCTCGTAAGATTTTCTGTGCTGTAGCATATCCAGATTGATGCCCCCCACACGCCCCTGAATGGACGAGAGTCAATCGTCAATATGGACGAGAGTTTTTTTCTGATACCTGCAAGCAATGAGTCAATCGTGGACGAGAGTTTGTTTCTGATACCTGCAAGCAATGAGTGGTATGGGGATATAATAATTTATCTCCAAACCCAAAAATTTAGGCCTGACACCTCTCACTCAGAACAAAAACGTATACGATACCAAGCGAAAGACTACATGATTGTCGGTGATACACTTTACCGACGGGGTATCAATACAGTTCTGAGGAGGTGTCTCACCCATGAAGAGGCCGAAAAAGCCCTGAATGCGTGTCATTCAGGCGTGTGTGGGGGGCATCAATCTGGATATGCTACAACACAGAAAATCTTACGAGCAGGATACTTCTGGCCAACCATGTTCAAAGATTGCATAACCGCAGTCAGAAGTTGCCATGCTTGTCAAATTTTCGATAGCAAAACCAGAAGACCACCCGCACCTTTACAGCCAATAGTTGTTGTTGGGCCTTTCGCCAAGTGGGGCATCGATTTCATGCAATGTAACCCCACCTCGACCGGGGGGCATGGGTATATTATAGTCGTTGTTGACTATTTTACCAAATGGGCCGAGGCGATGCCTACATTAGATAACACTGGTGAAACAACTGCCCTTTTCTTTTTCAATCATGTAGTCGCCAGGTTCGGCGTACCACAGGCTATAGTTACAGATCATGGATCGCATTTTCGCAATCACATGATGGTCGAATTAGCTGCCAAGCTAGGGCTATCTCACGACAGCTCTACCCCGTATTATCCACAAGCCAACAGACAAGTTGAAACAATCAACAAGGTCCTAAAGCGTATGTTGCAAAGGATGATCGGGGTTCACAAAAGAAGGTGGCACCTAATCCTGTACTCAGCCTTGTGGGCTTACCGAACATCGGTAAAGAACGCGACCGGGTTCACACCTTTCCAACTGGTGTATGGCCTGGAAGCAGTCTTGCCAATCCAGTGTGAAATTTCGTCGCTTAAACTCGCAATTGATATCCTCCCCGGAACTTCGGAAGAAGAGGCTCGTTTCTTGGAATTAATCCAATTGGATGAAACCCGTCGTGATGCCACTTTGGCTAACGAAGCCCATAAGAAACGAGTCAAGGCGCAGTTCGACAAAAATGTCAAACCCCGTGTCTTCTCAGAAGGTGACTTAGTCTTGCTTTATGACCAAGAATCCGATAAATTGGGAGCAGGTAAATTTAACTCCTTATGGATGGGCCCCTATATTGAGTGTTAGCAAAAGGAGCCTACGAGTTAATGGATTATGACGGAATTCCACTGGCGCAGCCCCGTAATGGGTTGTACCTCAAGCGTTACTATGCTTAAATAGTAACTTGTATGCTTTTGTTGTATTTTGTTTTCGCTAAAGTGTTTGTTTTGGTCGAATGATCCACCTTTTTACATTTATTGCAGATGTCAAACCTTCTGGAGACATGTGTTGGATATGCCGACGGAGCGAGTCGTAGTTCGCGGAACCTATCCTCCGCAGCCTGGGCCATTTTTGATCCAAGCGGCGAGTTAGTAAGTTTCAGAGGTGTATGTATTGGGAAATCAACGAATAACATCACTGAGTATAGCGCGTTGATAAAACTACTCTCTGATGCCATCACCCGTGGCATACGCCGACTAATTGTCAGGCTAGACTCACAGCTCGTAATACTACAACTCAATGGTATATATTCCGTTCGCAATCCAGCTATTTATCGCATGTTCCTAAGGGTTAAGATTTTGGAAAGACAATTTGATTCAATTCAATACCAGCATATTTCCAGAAACTTGAACACATTAACCGACTCATTAGCAAACTATGTGTTAGATAGACATTTGCGACATTTATAAAAAGAGACACATCATCAATGATTGTACATATGGATCATATAACTCAACCAGAATAAAACTCGAAAATCAAAATATATATAAGCTGTTTATCGTTCATACATAATGTTCTGTAACCAAGACAAAATTGGTCATATGACCCAAAAACTCAAAAGTGCTAGGGGGCACCCTAGTCTAGTGATGCTCATGATAACACGTCACGGCCTGTGCAATCATGCGCAACAGACGAGTCCATCGTCTAGGCACACCAGTAGTATGCCGCTGCAACTGTAAAGGTAACTCATCAATTCTCACATCGGGAATGCCAAGAGTAAGGCTCTCAACCTGCTCCTATACAGCTGTAAGGGTCTCGGCTACATCAAGGTCACGAAGAATAACTCTCCCAGCAGCCTCCCCTGCTGTGGCAGCAACTGGCGCTCTCGGGCGAACTGCTGGACGAACAGGACCAACATCTGCATGCACACATGAGTTTGATTAAAGTCTTGATAGAATAAAGCACAAGGACATTATGAATAAGAACAGTAAACAGTAATATGGTCGAAGATTTTACCAATAGCGCCCCACTGTTCGCCATCCGGCAGTACCAAGTCCGGATCACCTCGGAAATCCATACCAACATATGGATACTCGGAATAGACCATCTCCTGACGCTCGAACCACCTGAAGAAGGTATCAGTGAAAGAAATCTGAGATTGACCAGCATGCCTAGACATGTGATCAACCCATCTCTGCATGCGTGGCTCGGTAGGAGAAGGCAAGTCGAGTGCAATATACTGAGGCTGCATCAGTGGTATTTTCTCCAAGGCAAAGGCAGTCAGAATAGAACCAAATCCAAAGTTCTTCAGCTTCCCGTCCTTTACCTTGTTCAACTGACTTTTCATCTGAAGAAGTACTGCATCACACCAGTTGAATACTTTCGGTTGGAGACACTCCAAGGCGTGCTGCACATAAGATCTGTTGGCAACATGTAGAGATGCGCTACCGGCCATCCTACCAATAGTATACAGAATGGACCTGAGAGACCTGTCAGTAATCTCACGGATAACAACCTTGCCGTCTCTGCTCGGCTGGGACCCCTCCCTGCAATACTGGCGGACATAATCTCTCACAGAATCATGCCCTCTGGTCGAACCTGACAAAGAAATGGGGGCACCCCGCCTCGACAAACCAGTCAAGAAGTAAATGTCTACCACGGTCAAAGGGATGGATTTGCTCCTGATCTGAAATACTTGGTTAATAGGATCCCAAGCATCAAGCATATACTGCAGTAAAGAGATCTGTGCTCTCATACTAGAGATATGGAAGAACTTCAGCAGGCCACAGTTCCGCAGCGCGTTCACCGTGACAGGGTCATGGAGGGCAATCATGTCCTCCTCTTCATGTTCTCGTTCTCACCATGTGAGGGTCATTTTTCTCAAAAATCCCTTCAAAACAAACAAGAGAAAGAGTGAGCTCCTGGATTTGATGAAAAACAGGCAAAGTTTCATCAAAAATTGTGCAATAGAACTGCTTTTCTGAGATCAACTCAATTGGCAAGTGTCCTACCTGCGTTGAAGGTCAAACTGCCTTAAGGCAGCTTGACATTCAACGCAGGTTTCGAATGGACTGCCTGCGTTGATGGCAGAGCGCCCTAGCAAAAACCTAGAGGCTTATGGGAGCAGGAAAACAAGCACAGAATGGAAAAAGGAAACCATGAAAAGAAAGAGCTAGAGTTTAGCTCCTACCTGGTCCAGACGGCGCCGAAAATCGTCCGCAGAATCTCCCGGAATCAGCTGGTGAAAATCAAGGGGGAAGAGGCACCTCCAAAGCTCCAACAAACCAAGTTCAAATGAAATGGTAAAATGAGAGGTAAAAACACCTTTTAATTGCTTTTTACGTAGTTCAAAGCGAAATATTAGGGTTATATTCTCATTTCCATGCAAATGTTATTCATTTCTAACTAGTTTGATGCAGCAATTGAGGATACAGCACTATCTTTGAAAAGGGCAAAGCTAGTCATGGTAAAGATTTGACCATATAATATCGAGCAGTTTTAGCATAAAGTTCATGCTCGTTAAAAAATAAACGCAAGATCCGAGCAGTTTTAACGCGGACTTCATGCTCGTTAAAAAATAAACATAAGCAATGAGCAAGTGTTTCCACCAGTGTTTAAGCTCATTTTAAAATAAAAAATGAACCTATCCCGGTAAATAACCACTGTGAATGTAATATCATCAGCCGTTAAAGCCTTGGTCGTGTTTGCACCGTCACCTCCACTTTTCATTTGGCCGATCGTTCACCTCCATATGATTGTTTACCCATTTTGAGGAACAGCTGCGAAGAGTGATTTCACCTAGCCATCCTTGTGACACTGCCGTGATTGGAAAATTCCAACCTGTACCTGGAATCAGCTGCTATCCCTGTTTATCACTCGTTCCTCAAAAGACGAGTCTTCTTTAAGCTCTTTTCAACTGACTCGTAAAATATGAAAAGGTTGCCGAGTTTTGGCCTTCCAGCTCGTTAAAGCGACCGGAAGAGCTATCCCTCTAGATTTTAATCTTTTTGGACCTGAGGGATTATTGCACAAAAAGATCGAGCGCTTGTTTTATTCGGCTCGTTAAAACTATCGAAAACTCATCCCTTCTGTATTGTTTTATACTTTTTCGGACTTAAGGGATTAGATGACGAAAAAGGAATTTTGGAGTTGACTTTATGTACCTTTTCAAACTCTCTAAAAATGAAAAGGACCGAGTTATCCTTGTCGTTAGACTCGTTAAAATCATTAAATAGCGACAAACTTGTCTTTAGACGAGAACGAGTTTCACTATCGCTAGGCTCGTTAAAACATAGCGATGGGCTTGCCCGAAGGGCAGGTTATAGAACAAGCATATGTTATCCTCCTCAAGCTTGACAAAAATAAAGAGGTACTGGTCAGCAATGACTGGGGAAAAATTGGGAGAAACTAAAGAAAACTTTGATGGTAGCAAGTTGCTCTTGAACATGACACTTTTCCTCCGTACCACAATCGGGTTGGGTTGTTTCATTCACCGGTCACATCACCATGGTCTCGCCATACCATCCATATTTGGGGTAATGCTACCGATCCATCGCATTAGTGTCGCCATATGTTCAAGAGAAGTCATTCAGAAAGAGTCAACCGTGTCCCATCCACTGCCATACATTATCCTTCATCCATTCATGACCGCCACCCTGAATCATATGTCACGGATCGTTTTCACCTCCATTAAAATCATTAGCTCTGTTCCGTGTCACTGATGTGGGATTCATCAAGGCCCTCCTGTGATGGATCGCTTCTTGTCGACATCAGCTCATTATCCAAGAAGTTGATCTAGGAACAAACCCTTCAGTACTTTGAAGCTTGCATGCCACAATGGCAAGTTTCTCACTTCCGGGGACAAGTATACATCAATGACCTTCGACCGAAAGATTTTGCGTGGTGTTCGACGCCAAGTCCTTTATTCACACCACGTGAATTGTACTGCAGTACCTTGAGGGTCATTATCATTATCGGTGATTCCTCTCGCGCTTGTTAACGGTTTACATCATTGACCGGTAATCAAGCGATGTCTTTCCATGTTCGACTTCAGAACATTTCTCACATGGATCGACTTGTACTTAGAGTGAAGATCGAACGAGTTTGAAGACCCCGAATCTAGTTTCATCCATCCGGGCTGCGATATATATTTAGGAAAGATAAAGACATTGACATGTACATCATTGCAGCAGATAATCATCCTACTCAAAGGATGATAATTTCATCAAAATTATCAGTCTACCATCAGACGATTGTCTGTTCTATGTACGAAAAATGTATTTATAAAGCTGAGCATGGGAATGCCCGCCTCAGCTAGATCATGAAAGCAGTATGAAAAATAATGTATTGTATTGTATTGTATTACAGGTCTCCTCCCAGCATTGGATGAACTTCGGATCCCCCTGATAAAGCATTTCGCCCGATAAACGGCCTCATACTTTAGGGGGCAACTGTTATAGACAGTTTTGTGCCTTACAACATTGAGCATGAAATGTCCATAATCTAAGGGATCCAAAGTCCCTAAACATGTTGTTCCTACCCCTAGAGGAACAAGGCTAACAAACCACAGCAATTCACAAAAGTTCTCCACCTGAAACTGCTCAAAAACAAGTCAATTCAGGATCATGTCAACTGCTCCACTAACCATCTGCGCTGAATGTCAATGGCTCCACTGGCTACCTGTGCTGAATGTCAACTCCAACACTGGCTACCTGCGCTGAGCGAGATTGGACAAGTGGCAGACTCATTCCTCAAGGTGTCAGAACCCAGGAAGCTTCCAAAATGACACTTGCCTCAGGGAATTCGACTGGTGATGAGTAAGAGGTTCCAAATCTCCAAGTGGAAGCAAGAACCTCCAAGTGGACTCAAGAACTAACAGAGGGAGAGGACACTAGTCAGATCTCAAGCTGACTCATCCTCTCTCCAAACATCTATATATGGATCTCTCCTCCATGAGATCTAGAGGCTGGAATTTTATTATTGCAAAGAATTGTTGTTGGTTTGAGACTGGAATCATTGGGTGCTTAATGCTTTGAAGGGGCTGAAGATAGCAATTCCATTTGCTGGGAAGGAGATGCTGGATTGGAGCCCTTTGGGTTGTATCTCTTCCTGAACCTTGTTATTCATCAATAAAGCTATCCTGGTTTCTCCTATATGCTGATGTATTTTGATGTATAAATGTATTAGTGTATTTGGTTTATTTCTAATCCTAAACTAGTTATGAATGTGAACATCTTTCTTTGTGTAGTGTTCTTCTCTTGTCTCAAGTAGTTGTTCTCTTGTCGCAAGTAGCTATTCTCTTGTGATCTTGCAGGAAGTTGTAGCTGGATAAGCAAGAAGGCAAGTAGCTGTGAACACCCAAAGAGAAGGGAGATTGGATCGAGGGACAAACGGAAGACACCGGTAAGTCTATTGATCTCTCTTCTTTCACATTTCATAAAGGAAGAAACCAGTATAGCTGTACTCGTTTGTTGCTAAGGCACTGTCACACCTTAGGTGGATAGGATCGTCCTGCATAGGCATTTTTCCTCACAACGAAAGGGGGGATTTAAACTTAAGTGGGTTTAATACAGTGGGACTGGGGTTAACTGCGGCGGGGTTTTGTTAACTGCACCGAGGGGGTGGGTTAAAAAGGATTATATCGGGAAAAGTGAATTTGCGCAGTTAATAAAGTAATGCGAGGGGGGACAAAACTTAGGAAATATGGGGTTTTATGGTTTAAAAGGGTTTTGGGGGTTTTGTCGAGAAATATACAAATGGCGGAGTTAATAAAGTAATGTGTGGTGGGGGGGGGGAATTTAAACTTAGGACAAGGGGGTTTTATGGGTTTTTTGTGTGAAATAGGGAAATTAATAAGGGAAAATGATTTTTTCAAAGGGGAATGGGTTTCACACTAGGGAAAAGGGGTTTTGGGTTGGGAAATGACTTTTGGAGGGTAATTTGCTAGGGAAATGTGTGAAATCAAGGGGCAAGGGTGAAAATGAAGGGAAAAGAGTATTTTCTTAGGAAATGATGGGATAATGGGGAAATTAGTAAGTATGTAGTGGTGGGTGCAATGAAATGATGGTAAGTTAACCAAGTCAACGTGTGAACATCTTTTCACTTTCAAAACTGCTCCTGCACACTGAAACATACGATTAAGCACGAAAAATGTGCTTATGTTTCAATCAACTAAGTATTTCTGCGACCTTTCTTCTACTTACCCTTTACTTACCTTAACATTTTTTCTTCACTTTATTGGGTGCATTTAAGCTAGCAGACCCTTTCTTTCCTTTTTATTTTGAAAATTAAACTATCTAATTCTAACCTTATATCTTCCAATGGCTTATATTAAGCTTATGAGCACATTTTATTTCTCTACCTAACTATTGATCTGCCAGGATTAAACAGTTTGGCTAGATCTTTATTCTCTATCTATAAACATGAAATTTAAATCATGAACTAGTCAAGATTAAACAGTTTGACTATCATGGGCTGTGGCATTTATGACAAGTTGCACACAATCATTATTTTGCATAGTAAAGTAAAAAGCAGTGGCACTTAGACTTGCACACTTTCATGATCTGTTTTTGTTTGGGGTTCATATTTTTTTTACTTTTTTGATATTTTCTTATTCTTTTTGTCCTTTGATATTTCTTTTAGGACACACCCACTTTAAATTTTTTAATTTTTAATATGGAAAACATTTGCAGAAAAGCAAAGGTATGTACAATATTACAAGACTAATCACAGCCAATTCAAAATTATGAATCCTATTATTATAGGACCCTAACAGTGGCTCCACATGGGGATGGCATTTCCTGGTGAAATGTCATGAACTCTAAAGACCAATAGCCTTTGAATTGTGACTGAAGATACCTTGTAAACTATCCTTCTGTGATTCTGCTTTATTGATACTTATGATGGTAAAACCTTCAAAGCTCAAGGCCTTCTCTCCGAGCATCAACTTCAAAGATCACCATCCAATCCAATCTACACTCTGCAATGTTATGTACAATGATGCAAAGTAAAGTGAACTATTTTTAATCAGTGGAAAAGTAATGCTTCAGCATTCTACCATTGACAGGTCCTCCTGGTAGATCTAATCCATCTATCTCTCTCAAGAAAAAAACATTGTTACCCCTGTAACCATAAATGACATAAGGCCCTTGCCATAAAAAATCAAATTTGCCATGTTTTCCCTTGTCTTCTCTTCTTGAATCCCACTTAAGAACTTTATCACCTATGTAAAAATCATCTGCTTTGGTCTTTTTATCAAATACCTTTTTGATTTTGTCCTGGATTACCTTTGATTTTACATATACTTCTTCTCTGGTCTGTTGCAAGTGTATGGTCTGATTTATCCTTCTCTAGATATCATTTGGTTCTACCTACAACTCCTGGATGATCTTCATCACTGGCACTCCCAAAGAGGATGGAAAAACAACATCCATCCCATATATTAACTGATAGGGAGATCTACCAATGGACTTCTTGGTAGTTAGTCTGTCTACCCATAAGGCATTGACCAACTTTTTGTTCCATGTCTTTTTGTTGTCTTCCAGTAATTTCTTAATGATATTGACCAGGCTTTTGTTAGAGGATTCTGCAAGCCCGTTACCTTGAGGGTAATAGGTTGTGGAGTGGCCAAGGGTGATGTGGTATTTGTTACAGAAATCTACAATTTTCTTGGATTTAAAGGCAGCTGCATTATCAGTAATGAGCTTTTGGGGGCATCCAAATCTTGACAGGATATTATTTTCTAGGAAGGAGATAATGACAATGTCTGTGGCTTATCTAGAAGGGATGGCTTCTATCCATTTAGTAAAATAGTCAGTGGCTGTCAGAATCCACTTATGATGGGCTAAGGAGGTTGGGTGTATTTCTCCAATGAAGTCTAACCCCCATTGTTGAAATGGAATTTCAGTGGAGATTGGTTTAAGAGGCAAGGGTAAAATTTTTCTCTTCCCCTCAAATATCTAGCACTTATGATAGGAGGTCACATGTTTTTTAACATCTGCAAAAAGAGTGGGCAAGTAAAAACTAGCCCTCAGAATTTTGTCAATAGTAGTTTTCCAATACAAGTGTCCTCCACAATCCCCTGAATGAAACCCTTTCATAATTTTATCAGCTTCATCTTTCAGTAAACAGTTTAAAAGAATACCACTAATATCTTTCCAAAACAAAGCATTATTTATAGTACAATATCTTAATGAATTCATTTTCAAAAATCTAGCTTTAGTTCTTGTTAAACCAGGAGGAGCTTGTAAGTTTAGAAATACAAATATGATATCTTCATACCAGGGTGAATCTGTAAAAGGTTCACTGATATGTGGAGTTGCCATCTCTTCCTAGTCATCAAGGGCACCAATGAAATTAATATCTAGGGCCTGAGAGTTCGATTCAACCATGAGTTTGGCTAAACCTTGGCCTTTGATAAGTTTAGTCGGCTTTATTTCTATGTCATATTCCAATATAGTGGCAATCCATTTGCCTCTTTTCCCTTAGGCCCATTTTGTGTCAAATGTCCTTAACTACTGAATTTGCAACATAAGCAATGATGTGAGAATACAAAATGTAGACTCTGAAGTCTTTGATAGCCTTTACTAAAGCTAATGTTTGTTTCTCCATAATATTGTATTTAAGTGTGGCATCTCTTATGGATTTACTGAAAATGCAATTGGTTGTTCATATCCTTGGTCGTTCTTTTGCAACAAGATTGTTGCAATGGCGTGTTCTAAAGCAAAAGAAAAAATAATAAACTCTTTCTGAAAATCAAGACTTATAGGGACTGGAGTCTTGGTTAGGGCTTCCTTGATGGCTTCAAACGACTGTTTGGCCTCCACTGTCCATTTAAGTGTTGAATCCTTTCTTAAAATGTTATTTAGTTCTCTAATTAGTTATACTAAATTTGAAATGAATCTCCTAAGAAAAATATTTTTGCCTAAAAATGACTGCAATTCTCTAATGTTTCTAGGATGGGTGATGGTCAAAATGGCCTCTATTCTAGCAGGATCTATTCTAATTCCATCTTTGGATATGATACGTCCCAACAAATTTCCTTCTTCTAATCCAAAGAGTGTCTTTTTGGGATTTAAAGAAATCCCAAATTTCCTACATTTGATGAAAACTCTTCTCAGGTGATCTAGGTGTTCATTGTAAAATTTAGAAAAGATTGTGATGTCATCTTGGTATACCACTAGGAAGTCATGGATCTCCTTGGCAAAATCTATGTCCATATCTCTTTGAAATGTTGCCCCTGCATTCATTAATCCAAAAGGCATCTTCAAATACATGAAGGTACCCCAAGGACTAGTAAATGTAGTTTTGGCTTGGTCTTCTGGTTGAACTAAGATCTAGTTATATCCAAAAAATCCATCAAGCAAAGAGATTCTGGATGAGCCTACCACCCTCTGAGGGATATGGTCCATTTTTGGTAGAGGATAGTTGTCTTTAATGAGACCTTGTTTAAATTTATGAAATCAACACAATGTTTGATTTCTCCAGTCTTTTTCCTAGTCATGACTAAGTTTGAAATCCAATTTGAGTATCTAATGGGAGCTATAATTTGGGCATCATACATTCTTTTAACTTCTTTCTCAATAGATGGCATAAGAACTGGATTAATTCTCCTAAGTTTCTGTTTGAAAGGTTTATGATCCTCTTTGAGAGGTATTTTGTGTTGGATTATGCTAGTGTCATAAGACTTCAAGTCTTCATAACTCCATGCAAATACATCTTGGAACTCTTTAAACAGATTTATGTATTTAACATTTTCCTCTGGAGGTAAGGCTTTTGATATTTTAATGAGTTTTGGTTTTTCCTCAGTTCCTATGTTACATTCTTCTATGTCTGCTCTTAAAGGTTACATTTTCTAAGTTATCTATTTCTGCTTTAGTGAATTTAGTGGGTTTACCTATATCTAAAATATTTACATCTATGCTACTATCTATGCTATTTTCTACCATACAGTCTGTATCTATTTTACAATTGTGAAACTCACCTTCAGAATTCATGAAGTTATAAATCTGAGAATCCTAGGAGGAAATCTGCCAATACTTCAAGTTGTCTGGAATAACAGGCCTATGTCTCACTTCTGCAGTGTACTAATGATTGGGTTGAAAGGGCAATTTGTAGGTACTAGCAAAAGTGGCAAGACTATGGGCTTGCATATTTTGTTTTCTAGGAATGGCAGCAAAGTTTGTTTCCAGGAGGTCTTTAATCAAATCTAGGACAATCTCCCTATATTGACTAAGTCTAGGATTGTTTACAGAGTATTCACCATTAATTTGTTTAATAATCAATTCTGAGTCTCTAAGTATAGAGACTCTCTTGGATCCAAGTTTCCTAACCATTCGTGATCCTAAGATCAGAGCTCCATACTCTGCCATGTTGTTTGTACACTTGAATTTTAATCTGAATGCATGTCCCTCAGAATGACTATTCTCCATATTATGGATCCACACTCCTACACCAACCCCTAACCTATTCACAGATCCATCAAAATCTAGATGCCATAGGGACTCATGAAAAATGTTCTCACTATCAGCTATTTTGTATTTCAGTTCTTTAGCTGTGATTTGATTATTGTCATGTTCTGAATTGTACAAGATGAAAGAGTCCATATCAGAATGCATGGAGTATATGGGAAAGTTTTATGGTTTTTCAGCACAACTCACCATTTATTTCATCAAGGTCTCTCTATATAGTTTCCTTTGTTGGGCAAAAACAGATATGGTGGCATAAGGCATATCTAACTGCAAGGATCCCTGCAATTTTGCTCCCCATGAGCGAGATAACAACATTCCATATTTGGGTGGGATGTTTGCAACTACTATGTCCATTATAATACTTTTCGTTGCGCATTGGACTAGAGTTACACATAATTCCTTGATCAAACCAAGGCATTTAACTTGGCTAGATTCAAAGGAAAACAATTCCTTATATGGTTTGGTGATGTCTAAGTTTAGTCTCTCCATGATTGCTTTTACAATCAAATTATGAGATGCCCCTGAGTCTAACATAGCATTATGTAATATTTTGTCATGAATGTTTAGGATAATGTAGAAAGGAGGGATTCCCCCTTGCTAATGAGTACCATTCACCTCAGGGCCAAACAATAATTTAGGTTGATCATCATTCAAATTGACAGCATCTTATCCCTCTCCTATATTTAAATTTTCAGTTATTTGTGATCTATAGGTTTCATTCTTTACTAATTCGATCAAAGGAACTGATATATTTAATTTTATTATTTCATTTTTGATGCTGAAATGGAGCTGAGCTTTGTTTGTTTGGATGAAATCTTCCTTAACAAATGCAGTCTGTGTGTTTTTATCTTGTTTTTCAATACAAGGCATTTCAGTCTGTGTTTCGACTATTTTGCCTTGATTTCTCTTGTTTGGATTGATTTCAGTAATTGTTTCAGTGGAGGTTATATCTACAATTTTTGGGGTAGAAGTCTCCCGTTTTCCCCTAGGGAGGATTTGTAAGACTTTGGTAACAAGAGTTTTTGTTATTTTATTATTTTGGGTCTAGATTGATCTTTTAGTGGGAGCTTCATTGTTCTTTTTACTTCTTAAGCTATATTGTTTGTGTACCTCATATATAACTGACTCATATCCCTGTTTAAAGTCAAAGGATTCACCAAATTCTAACTGCAACTGTTGCAGCATGTACAACTCCTGTTCTTCTTGAGTAAGAAAAACAACATCTTCGTCTTTGATTTCTAGTAAGTTTATTTGAGTGTCATCCTCTCCTTCTTGGGTCTGTGAATCCTCTACATAGTTCTCCTGGAAGGGGGGCCTAATCTACTGATCTAGTACAACATTCTTTCCAGTGTTAGGGTTCTTTCTAAAGTTGGGGTTTCTTAGTGGGGGTGGTTGTTGATTCTCCCATTGAGTTTTCCTTTCCATGTTTTCTAATCTATCCATTATTTTCTCTACACTCTTGGCTAAACTATCTATCTTTCCATCAGAAGTGGAAGTTTCCTCTTTAATTACAACTCTCTTTTCATTTCTCATTCTATCTTTCTTGGCTGGTAGGTTAGCCACTACACTAACAACATTGCTTTCCATTTGTTCCAATGTTTCAAGGTTTCTTTCCCTTAATTGGTATGACATGTCAGTGCCAAAACCATCAAGGAATTTAATTAATGCAAGGTCAGGTGGAGGCTTAATATTAGCTAGGATTGCCTTGTAGATGTTATTGAACCTAGTACAATAATCCTGGACTGACTCATTAGGAGCTCTTCCAATGTTGTCATATTCAAAAAGTATTTGTAGCGTGTTTTTCTTTCTCTCCCATCTATCAATGAATAATCTATGAAAATTAGGTAAGTCTACAATATGATGGGCAAGTAGAGCTTTAAACCATTTCTTAACATCCCTAGTTAATGTTTGAGCAAACAACCTCATTTGGACATCTGATTCATCTATCTTATGCAACTCAAAATAGTCAGTCATCTTGTTCACATGTTGTTGGGAAGTATACTAAACAGTAGCATCAAACAAAAAGATTTTGCTCTGACAATCTTGGGGCATGGCATGGAGTTGTGTAGGTAAAACTAGAGGTGCATATCGGTCTGCCATGGCTTGGATTCTGGCTTGACTAAGGGGTAAAGAGCTAGTAGTTGAGGAAGGGCTTGAGCTGGATAGGGATGAACTAGATGATGGTGAGGATGGTTGATGAATCACTGGTTTAGGGGAATGGACTATGGTGGTTACTATAGGTGAAGTGGTGGTAAATGAAGGAGTATTTACAATGAGTGAAGATTGTGTAGCAATTCCAGAGGTAGCAACAGTGAGGGCAGTTAGTTCAACAGATTGTTGAAGGTAAGCATCATCTATATTGCTTATCAATGTAGAGGTAAAAGCTTCTAACTTGTCAAAAGCGTCCAAGACAAATTTAACTAAATCTAGATGGATAACCCTTTTTGATTCAATGAGTTGAACAAACTCAGGGGCTAACAATGTTTCATGGATTGCATTCTCAGATTTAGTTCTAAATAATGAGAGGTCAAATGACAAATCAAAAGGGATTTCCTCTAAAGTTGAAAACTCCTCAGGGAGTGAATTTGCTTTGACTAACTGGCTACTACTTGCCTGAGTTTCTACGTTTTTTGGTTTTCTTAAAATTCTATCTTGGTCATCAACTATAGTAGCAGGGTTTGGACCTGGATTGGCCCTAGTATAGTGAGTCTTCTTGGGAGCCAGAATTTTAACTTTTTTAACTGTTTTTTCAAAAACAACTTTAGAAAATGACCTTAAGGGGCTTAAGATGAAATTTAAGGTTTCCTTAAAGTTTTATGAGACTGAGGATCGAAGTCCCTAGTATGGTCGCCAATGATGTTATCACTCCAAAATTTCTTCAAAGTTGTCAGAAAAATAAATGATAGAGGTAACCACAAACCACTTTTGGAGATCAAGACCTAGCCTTCCTAATCTCATAGAGGGCTCTCTCTTTATGATTTAACTTTGTTTTAGTTAATTAATTTTAGGCTAGTTATGATTCTTCTTGGGTTTTTTATTTGAATTTGGGTGGTGGGATCACTTACTTAGATGAAAAGGGTTGTCTTTTACCATTGGGATATGGGGTCAAATGTCAAACAAACAAGACTGGATTAAGTTCTAAAAACAGTGTCTAGAAGGCAAGATAGAGGAGTTACTACAGATCTCAAAGGCTTGAATGTGAAATGGTTTCCAATCGGATCCAGGGAGCAATTAAGGGTTTCCTAGGCCAGATCATGAAGAGCAAAGAAAGAGGTAAACCGGGATGGGAGAGCAATTACGGGTTCTCAAATCCGGGTATCAGAGGTAAACATATAAATGACTAACTGTGCTAAACAGAGTGTACTTAAACAAATTCTAAGTGATATTTCCAGTTAATTCATTCAAATTTAGAAAACAATTAAGTTTATGAAGCACATAAGAAGGTAACAAAATCACACAAAGAAGATACTTCACTGCAATAACTCATCTCATGAATCCTCTACTGCAATCTTTTTATTACTTGCTCCAGTCTGTTTACTTGAAAGTTGATACAATCACCCTTAGGTTTAAGGTCAAAATAACTCTACAAATGTATAGCAATGCACCCTCAATACTTTGAACTATGAAGTATTTATACAAAAAGAATTTACAAAATATCTCCAAGTGCATTGAGAACTAATCTAGGAAAAGGAAATATCTTCATGCAAGAAGATAGAGACAACTATTGAGCTGTTGTTTGTTGTCCCTGTTATTTAGGTTCTGTTGTCTTTAGTCTTTGATCTTTTTCCCTTTAAGTTGCTTGGCTATTTGGTGTTTACACTGGATGTCATATTTACTTATGACCTTTCATCTAATACTCTTTGACCTTGTTGTCCTATCAATACCCTTTTAATGTGCTTTTTTACTTTTTATTGTACATTTCATATTTTTGCTGTGTATTTCCTACAGTGAATCATTGCTTTTTTCCCATGTCTCAGTGTCTGGTAATTGGATATTGAGCATTTTTCGATATATCTGATCTATTTGTCTTTAAATTGTATGTCTTGTCTACCTCCTCTGTTCAATGTTTTAACTATATTTCTTTATGTAAATGATTTCTTCTCTGTTTTAACCATTACTATGTTAATTGTCTTTTTTCTTTTGAATAAAGGCTTTTGAATTCATTTCCTTGTGAATCTTGGAGTAAACAAGTTTTATGACTACTATCAAAATTGTTTATCCAAGCTTTCTGGTCTTCTAATCACCTGCAAAATACAACAATTCGTTAATAAAGCACAAGTTTGCGAGGAGGTGACCAAAAGCTGTACAGAACTGGGAAGAACTGAGGACAAAGTCCGGAGCGTGTTTCGAGAGGTAATTCATGATGAAATCCAGTTGCAGAGGCTCAGGGTGGCGAAAATGGCTAAGGTGGCTTTTTAGTGAAAAATAGGCGAAAAGAGTGAAAAGGAGGGTCTTCAGGGTTTTAATGGGTAACAAATAAATTTGGCGCGGAAATTCATAATATGAACAGTGATGGTTTCAGCTTTTGGCGAGAAGGTGGTTTCGGGGGCCATCGCACCGCTTTTGGTAGTCGGGCGGTATTTTCTTGAGAGCATGCGAGTTGACCCAGTGCTACCCCGTAGCCAAAAGGGGCCCGAGCAAAACCACCAATTTCGAGTGCTCTCGGGTGGGTAAAGGTCGAAAAGGGAGTCAACACGATATGGATGCGAGCCATCGGATCTAGGAGTGGAAGATCAGACGGTTGTCGCGCGATGGAGCTACACAGAGGAATTAAGGGCAGAGATTTGTGGGGCTCGGGGGGTTAATTACAAACAATTGTAATTATTTAATGAATAAAGGGGGGATTTAAACATAAGTGGGTTTAATACTGTGGGACTGGGGTTAACTGTGGTGGGGTTTTGTTAACTGCACTGAGGGGGTGGGTTAAAAAGGATTATATCGGGAAAAGTGAATTTGCACAGTTAATAAAGTAATGCGGGGGAGGGGGGACAAAACTTAGGAAATATGGGGTTTTATGGTTTAAAAGGGTTTTGGGGGTTTTGTTGGGAAATATACGAATGGCAGAGTTAATAAAGTAATGCGGGGTGGGGGGGATTTTAAACTTAGGACAAGGGGGTTTTATGGGTTTTTTTGTGTGAAATAGGGAAATTAATAAGGGGAAAATGATTTTTTCAAAGGGAAACGGGTTTCACAGTAGGGAAAAGGGGTTTTGGGTTGGGAAATGACTTTTGGAGGGTAATTTGCTAGGGAAATTTGTGAAATCAAGGAGCAAGGGTGAAAATGAAGGGAAAATGGTATTTTCTTAGGAAATGATGGGATAATGGGGAAATTAGTAAGTATGTAGTGGGGGGTGAAATGAAATGAGGGGAAGTTAACCAAATCAACTTGTGAACATCATTTCACTTTCAAAATTGCTCCTGCACACTGAAACATAGGATTAAGCATGAAAAATGTGCTTATGTTTCAATCAAATTAGTATTTCTGCAACCTTTCTTCTACTTACCCTAACATTTTTTCTTCACTTTATTGGGTGCATTTAAGCTAGCAGACCCTTTCTTTCCTTTTTCTTTTGAAAAGTAAACTATCTAATTCTAACCTTATATCTTCCAATGGCTTAGATTAAGCTTATGAGCACATTTTATTTCTCTACCTAACTATTGATCTGCCAAGATTAAATAGTTTGGCCAGATCTTTATTCTCTATCTATAAACATGAAATTTAAAGCATGAACTAATCAAGATTAAATAGTTTGACTATCATGGGCTGTGGCATTTATGACAAGCTACACACAACCATTATTTTGCATAGTAAAGTAAAAAGCAGTGGCACTTAGACTTGCACACTTCCATGATCTGTTTTTGTTTGGGGTTCATATTTTTTTACTTTTTTGATCTTTTCTTATTCTTTTTGTCCTTTGATATTTCTTTTAGGACATACCCTATTTACATTTTTTAATTTTTAATATGGAAAACATTTGTAGAAAAGCAAGGTATGTACAATATTACAAGACTAACCATAGCCAATTCAAAATTATGAATCCTATTATTGTAGGACCCTAACAAGAGCCAACACATTTTCATGCATATGTTGTTATTGTAGTTGGACTGTTCTAGTTTCCTTAATGATATATGTTGTTTAACTTACGTACTTGTATATGAATTGATTTTTATGCATTCATTTGAATCTTGTTGTTAATGTATTGCATATGTTGTTAATGTTGTCACCGTCTGTGTCAACTTCTCTGTCGAACAGCAGACAGACCTTTCTCTAAACCTTGTTATATCAACCGTCACACTCATCTCAGACTGATCCATGAGCATTGTTCGTGTTATCTTACCTTGTATGTTGTGACTTCCGCATCTGTGTCGACTTCTTTGCCAGAAGCTGTGCATGTCCTTTGTGTTGTGTGTTCCTAGCTGAGTTGGGACTGATCCCTTTCAACCTGTAACTCATCTTCACCTTCCTCTCCCTTTGAAGTGTTGGAACCTCTCATACTCATTCCTTGACTCACTGCATCAGTCACACCCTTGCTACTAATAGAGTTATCTTACTTGCCTTTATGCGACATGGTGGTCAAGGCATTACCTTACGACCCACTACTAGGACCCCTACACCAAACAGTCTGTGGTCTAATTGGGACTTCAGATCCCCTTGAGATGTTGGCGGGTCTAGCACCATCAACCGAAGGCTTAGCAAATGCAACATCACTTGCATCGGAATAAAAAACTAAGGTAAACAATGTTGGTAGTTCTTCAATTTCATTTTCACATGTTGATGATGATTTGGGTGCTTTTGAAAGGCATACTACATGCATTGGTTCGATATTAATGAAGAATATGGGACATGAATGCAAAAGCCTGGGATCTAATGGCCAAGGTATTTTGAATCCCATCAAAATGGTGGAATTGCCTTGATTTGCAGGATCAGGGTACACTGAAAGAGAATGTTCGAAGGCAGCAGAAGCTTCAAAGCCATTGCTGAAACCATCAAGGAAAGAGGATGTTGAGAGCACATCACAATATTCCTGTGATAGTGTTGTAGGGGAAGAGCTAAGGCAATTTCTTCTCACCAGGCTCAAAAACCAAGCAAGGCATAAAATATATCGATATTCTAATTTCCCTTTTGATTACCAACATATTAATAATGATGAGCAAATTTTATGGCATAGAAAACCATGTGCTTTTTGTGGCTTGTATAACCATGTTATTGTCAAGTGTTAGAAACGAATGGAAGCAATGAAGAGGACAAGACGTGAAGGCCCTTCTCCTCATCAGGGTAAAAGGAAGGCTAAGAAAGTTTGAAGGAAGAAGAAGTTGTGTAGCCATTGCATCAAAGGTGGACATCATAGAGCCACATGTTGGGAACTGCATCCAGAGCAACGACTGAAGGAAGACCAGAAAGAATCTGTGAAGGAACCAGTCAATGAAGTTGATCAATGAGAGAAGCGACTACGGGAAGAAGACCCATTAACCTGGTTGGATAAGAAATAGGGATTTATAAGTAGGTGAGTGTAGCCACAACTGTAAATCACATGTTGTAAAGTAATTATAAAAGTGGTGAAGTGTTTTCCAACATTTGTGAAAGCAACATGATGATATTTTGGGCCTTTTAGTTGATAGCTTGGGAAATGGTTTCTGATGTAAACTTGACCAATGAGTGTGTTATAAACTCTTGTCAAGTATAAGGTTTGCTTGGGCCATGTTTGGTCCTGTAAAATAACATGTATTTTGCAAGTTGGTCCTGTAAATCTTTGAAGAATCTTGGAGATTCCCTAGGGGCTGATTTTTGACAGTGTCAGAAACATGTTCAATGAGTTTCTTTCCAAGAGTCTAATGGTGCAATCTATTTCTTCATCCGAGCAGTATATTTTTCGTCGTGTCCAAAAGAGAATCTTGTGAGGAATCTAAAAGATTCCTAGGGAGCCTAGATTTGACCGTGACAGAAAGGGGTTGTCTTTATACTCAAATTTCATTGTTTTTCACAAGGAATATGATGGCTAAGGTCATTTCTTCATCTGAGCAACCGATTTTCAGACCATCCCAAGACTTGGAGGTATAAGGTGTATCTTTGCCATGTGTTCATTTGATTTTGTTGAGATGATGATTTGAATCTGAGATCCATGTATGCCATTTTGTGAGAAGATAATTGTATGCCACTTTATGTGATAGATTGTTCCTTTGTAACAGTGGAGGAGAACACTTGCGAGTGAGAGTTTTGTAGGAGAACGTCTCTTGGGAAGAGACATGTCATTCTAGATAATGGGGTTCATCCTTGTATTGACAAAGATTGCATCTTGTGCTCATCATCTTCTTGCAACAACTAATGAAGCGACCTCCCCACTCTCGACACCGAGTTTGGAGATGTAGTCCACATTGGACGAGCTCCGTTATCATATTGTTGTGTTATGATTGCTTCTTATTTGTTTCTTGTTTCATGTTGATGGTTTGTTGAAGTGTTGTTTAAGAATTCACATTGCTCATGATTTCACATGGAAATACGTGTCAGTAAAAGGTCTTATATAATGTGGATTTATGTTTGAAAGCATTCACGAAAATTTCTGGATCACCAGGAAAATATGGATAACTTCGAAGGGAGGATGACACATACGAAGACTCACATCCATGAGGCCTTTCGTCAACCACGTGGTGATGGTCTGAATGATATGTCTCTAGGTAATCTTGCTGGGTAATGATGTTAGAGGGTTGTATTTGGCTCCTTGGACGATTCTAGTTTCTATGGGCAATCTAGTTTTGGTCTCTAAGTTCTGATATGTTACTATTTGTATATTTATGTCATTACCACCTGGCCAACAAGTCCAATAGAAATGTGTCCAAAGGTGTTTTGAAACTATGTTGCTCGCAGTGTAACTTTTTCATGAATTAATACATTTTTTCGATTTACAAAAAAGAAGAAGAAGATGTCTATGGAATAAAATTTATCTCTCTCTCTCTCTTTCTCTCGATTTATATGTAGAAACATTGAATTTATGTTCTTAGTAATATTATTTTAAATTGCTACATGTCGACTCCATATTAAGCATGGAAGGAATTACACATCTCCTTCATACATTGAATTAGAAAGCACTCATCTCTCTCTACACACACACACATTGAATTTATGTTGTTATTAATATTTCTATAAAATGTTTATGCCAATGCCATGTTAATAATGGAAGGAATTATACATCTCCTTCATATCGTTATTAGAAGACACTTCTCTCTCTCTCTCTCTGTATCTATATATATATATATATATATATATATATATATATATATATATATATATATATATAGATAGATATATCAAACAATGGGAAAACATATCATAACTCAATTGTTAAAACCAACAGTGGTGACAACCATCACTGGTTGTTATCCGCGAATGCAAGTTGACTCATCATTGTTATTCAAGGAAAACCATGCGACATGGAATTACCCACTAGTGGTCCATAATGGGGTGGAATTTCACTGCTATCCGAGGAAGACGAGATCTTAGCCAAGCAAAAACAATTTTAGGGCATACTCCAGGCCCCATATGCACACACATCTCTATCAATTACCTAATCTTTGTAGATAGAAAGTTGTAAAATTATATTATTTATTGTGAACATTGAAGTGTTTTATATATTGTCAATATTAAAATAAGTTTGTGTTATTATATTTGTTTTATATATAATCAATATTAAAATAATTTTTTGTTATTATACCTCCCACAGGCAAGATATATTGTGTTGAATATTTTGCTTGATCAACTATTAGTTTGCTTGCTTTGACCAAAAAAATTTCACCTTTTTCCATAGTTTAGCATTAGAAATTGAATTTTATTATTTTTTGAAAATGTTTTAATATATTTATTTCAAATTTTATTAGTTCACCCTTTATTTTGCAATGATTACATATGTACCGGCAAATGTCTAAGCGCGGCCCTGGAGCGATCGGGCGTTTGAACCACTGGTGAGTGTTTCCCGCCATTGCCCCTGCAGTGCTCCCTCGGCAACCTCCTGCTGCTGAGGCCTCCTTGCCTGCCAGACTCCTCTGCGCGGCCTGTCCTACCTCTTTTTTTGCTGACTACAACCATCATGGAAGCCGGGGAGGGTCCCCCTCCACTCCCCCCTAAGATCGAAGCCTTTAAAAGACTGGTAGCCTCCAGTGGAAAAAGGAAACTGAACATGAATCAACAGAAGTTCGTCAAGAAATTAGACTCCATCCCCACTGTCGAATTGCCAGCAGACCAACCGTGCAGGACTGCGTTGAATCTAGCAGAAAGAGGACTCATCGGCCAATTTACGGGTCTCTGGCCCTCTCCGAAAGCTATTGAAGGATGGGTCCAGTGAAACTGGAGGCCTCTTGTCTCCGAAGGTATTCGAAATCATCTAGTAGGCAGAGGTTATTATGTCTTTGTTTTCGAATCTGCAGAAGATCGAGACCTCATCTTCAGAAATGGTCCTTATTTCATGGGTCCCCAAGGGCTTTACCTAAATAAGTGGACTCCGGACTTTGATCCCGCTCAGGACACCCCTTCTACCATTCCAGTCTGGGTAAGGCTTCCCCATCTGCCCCTTCACTGTTGGAACTCGGAATCAATGGAAACAATCGGGAATAAATTAGGTAAATACATAGACAGGGCTGAAAGGAGAGATCAATATTTGTGTGCCAGAATATGTGTTGAAGTAGACCTGGAGACAGGACTACCAAAGGCGATCAAGCTAACCATAGCTGGCTGGTCTCATATTCAGGAACTGGACTATGAACAACTTCCTTTCAAGTGCCAGCTCTGTCACGGCTATGGTCACTTCGCTCGAAACTGTAAGAAGAAAACCGATGAAGACTCTGAAAAGGAAAAGGGAGAACAGTGGACACAAGTCAGAAAAACTGGCACAACAAAATAGAACTATAGAACAAAAAAGAAAGGAGGGAATCCAGAGAACGGAGGCCCCTCTGCTGGGATGAGTTTATCAGAAGGCCAAGCGGCAGCAAATGCGAAAACCTTCTCAAATCCCTTCGCTGCTCTTCATACCCCAGAAGATCAGCCAGATTTAGAAGAAGGAGAGGTGCAACAGCATATGGAGCAGGTAACAGACGATGGAACAAATGAAGGACCTCAGGAACAATTTGCAGAAGCCATACCAACCCCGTGTGTAGATGCAATCCATCAAGAAATCCAGGGGGCTCCAGCAGCTACAAGTTCCCCTCCCTCCTATGCAGAGATGACCAAAAAGAAAAAGCTGATAGAAAGCTCATGTTCTTTCGAAGATGAACCCGTTGAACAATCCAATAAAAAGGCAGGAAGGAAGTCCCACAAGGAGATTAGAGAGGAAGAAGCAAAGCGATTAAAGATGCAAGGCTCTCAATCCACAATTGAAATGTCGTTAGGTAGAAATACAAGGACCCATCTCCCAAAGGGAGGGTCTGCTCCTCCTCTCTCCAATAAATAATGCAGATCATCTCTTGGAATTGCAAGGGTCTGGGAAACCCACTGAAAGTTGAAGCAGTCAAATATCTAACTAGAAGGGAATCCTGAGATATTCTCCTGCTCCAAGAGATAAAGATAGAAGAGGATGCTCTTCTATCTACAAGTAGAACTAAATGGAAAAAGAACACAAGAAAAGCAGTCAGTGCTCGTGGAACTTCAGGGGGCCTCGCTACCTTATGGTCGGAGGATAGTTTCCAGCTTAAAAGCTCCTTCGCTACCCAACATTGGATTTACACAGACCTGCTTCATCTCCCAAGTAAGACCTCTTTAGCCCTCTTTAATCTGTATGTTCCTGTTAACTTCATGGAAAAGAAGGATTGTTGGAATACGCTAACAGATTTCCTAGAAATCTACTCCCCCTCAAATATCATTCTGGCAGGGGATCTCAACATTACTATGGCACCAAATGAGAAGAAAGGAGGAGTGTGGGGTAAAGATCCCTATCTGGGCACGGTGGAGTCTCTAATCCTTGCCTGGGACCTCCTAGACCATAAACCCAAGAAAGGTCGATATACTTGGACCAATAACAGAGTTGGTGCAGCCAATATAGCAGCCCGTCTAGACCGGTTTCTTGTCCAAAGCTCTTTCATGGAGGGAAAGCACATAATCTCCTCTAAAATTCTGCCCAAACTAACTTCTGATCATAATCCCATCTTGCTGTTGATAGAGAAAGAGGAGGATCTGGGCCCAATTCCCTTCAGATTCAATCCTCTTTGGGTATCGAGAGAGGGCTTCCTAAATACAGTGGTCCATGCTTGGTCACAAACTGTTGAAGGATCCCCCAGCTTTGTGTGGGAGCAAAAACTTAAACAAACCAAGTCTGCATTAAAAGCATGGGCAAAAAAAAAAACCTCCCTTCACCCCTACGAGCAATAGACAAAAGACAGTTCAGGCTCTTGCCGAGATTCAACTAGGCATGGAAGGAACTGAAATTACCAAAGATCAGTTGCTCACAGAACAAAATGCCTGGCTCAACTCCTTTCTCTCCTTTCGCCAGGAAGAGGAATATTGGTGTCTTAAGTCTCGCAGCCTTTGGCTCAAAGTTGGAGATAGAAATACATCTTTCTTTCATAGACAATGCAGAGCTCGCCTTTCCCGGAATCATATTTCAGAAATATCAAACAGTGAGGGGGTTGTCATCAAAGATCAGGCCTTAATTCATCAGGCAGCCACTTCCCATTTCAAGAATCTTTTTCAGGAGGAGGATTCTTCCGATGATGAGTTGGCTGCTGATTTTTTGTCTAAAATTCCCTCTCTTATCACTGTAGAGGTAAATTCTAGTCTTATGAAACCCTTCACCAAAAAAGAGACAGAGGAAATTATATGGTCAATGCAGCCGGATAAAGCTCTGGGGCTGGATGGCTTCACCATCCATTTTTACAGGGTGTGTTGGAATGTTATAAAATCTGACCTCCTCAGAATGATAAAAACCTTTCAAAAGAAAGCCAAAGTGGGAGGGAATACCAACTCCACCTTCCTTGCCTTAGTCCCTAAAGAAATTAACCCAGAGTCCTTCGACAGGTTCCGGCCCATCTCCCTCTGCAACGCCTCTTACAAGATTCTTGCCAAACTTCTAGCTAATCGACTCAAACCTTTGTTGGGGAATCTGATCTCCCCCTTGCAGGGTGGATTCGTCAAAGGAAGGCACCTCATAGACAACGTGATCCAAGTGCAAGAAGCCCTTCACTCCAGCCATTCTCGGAAGGAAAAAGGCATGCTCATTAAGTTGGATATGTCCAATGCATTCGACCGAGTCAAACTCTCTTTTCTCTATAAAATCCTTCTCTCCTTTGGCTTCAGTGCTGATTTCGTCAATTTGATAAAAGCTTGCACTCATAGACCCTGGATTGCGCCCCTAGTCAATGGCAGACCTTCTGATTTTTTCCAAGCTTCCAGAGGGCTCCACCAAGGTTGCCCATTGTCTCCCTTTCTATATATTCTTTTGGCAAAATATTTGAACAGAAAATTTACAGCGGAGATGGATTCAGGTGCTATCCCTAGGATCAAGGCTGCTAGAGATGTTGATCCCATAAATCATGTCCTCTTTGCAGATGACTCTCTCCTATTGGGAGGGTCCTCAGTTAAGATTGCAAAGGCCTTCAAAGAAATTCTCCAACAGTTATGCTTAATCATTGGAGCCCTGATCAATAAAAGAAAGAGCGCTGTGTATGGATGGAATGTTGATCACCCAACTAAGCTCAGAATTTCCTGCTTATTGGGATTCCCTGGGTTTGACAAATGGGAAAAGATCAAATACCTCAGTCTCCCATTAACCTTGGGTCCTAGCTCCTCCTCCTTGTGGGTTGAAGTAATTACCAAGATAAAAAATAAAATAGCCTATTGGGGAGGCCAATGGCTTACAAAGGCTAGGAAATTAGTCTTGATCAAGGCAGTCCTCTCCGCCCTTCCCATTTTCCAGTCTTCCCTTCTTCTGGCTCCAAAGTCTATCACGAACCAGATTTCCAAAATCCTTCGAGATTTTCTTTGGAATGGGGGAAAAGGCAACCATAGCAAGTTTCATCTAGTTAGATGGGAGATTCTCAATAGACCTCTCCAGCAAGGAGGGCTTCAGATCCGGGATCCTGGCTTGGCAAACTTAGCTCTAGGAGGAAAAATCATATGGCAACTTTATGCAGATAAAAAGCACCCTGTCAGCAAAATCCTCTGGAAGAAATACTTAAAGGGAGGATCCCTTAGAAATCTTACCACTGCTTCTACTCCTACAGGAACTGCAATTTGGAATCTAGCCAGAAGAAGCATTGATCATATTCAGCAGCAACTTTATAGAATCCTTGGTAATGGACTGAGAACTCTTCTATGGGAGGATTTCATTTAGGGGAAATCCCCACTGTCCACCCTTGACTCCTGCTCTGAGTTAAAGATGTGGCTGGTGAATAAAGGCTTCCTTCGTCTCGCTGATATATGTGCTTGGGACAACAAAGGGAATTGGACAGGGTGGATCTTTCCTGGGATCCCTAACCCTCTGGAACCACAAAAAAATTATTGTGTTCGGCTCTCTCGGGCCTTGCCCCTGTCCACCTTTCGACCAAGGATAAATGGGGGTGGGGAAGAACAGGAAACTACACAGCTGCCCAAGGCTTCTCCGCTTTACAAGATACTCATGCTCCTCTGCTGAACTCGAAGCTCTGGAAATCTGTCTGGTCCTCCTTAAGCCTCCCAAAAGTGAACTTCTTCACTTGGCTTCTCATGCACAATAAGGCTCTAACTGGAGAAAATCTGAATAAAAGAGGGTTTAATGGTCCATTTAGATGCTGCCTATGCAACTTGGCAACCGAAACTACTGATCATTTGATGGTTGACTGTGTTTTCACACAAGCTGTTTGGAAGTTGGTTCTCCAAGGCCTCAGCGTCCTAATCCCTTCACAGATATCTGTTGTCTCTCTCTATATCTCCTGGGCAAATCGAAATCCTGAGCTCAAAATCAAAAATGCAGAGTGGAATAACATTTGGCAAGCAATTCCCAAATGTCTCTGGTGGAAAGTCTAGATTGCAAGAAATGAGACGATTTTCAAATGATAGGTTTCCGAAGGCAATGGACGTGGTAGCGAAAATCAAAGGCCTCCTTCTGGAAATCGTTGCCAACATAGAGTCTGACTTCAAGTTACCTGCAGAAGCCTCTGTGTGGCTTGGACCCCGTGGGACAGGAGAAAGAAAATGCGCACTCAGAAAACCTGTGACAGACCCTCCGTGGCGCTTGCGTATCTCCGAAGAGGACTTCCTTTCGAGGTGGCAGGGGACACCGGATGCCACAATCTTCTTCGATGGCACGTCCAAGGGGAATCCTGGAAACTCAGGCGCAGGCGGTTTGATCATTTCCCCAGATAGAGCAGACAACACTAGCTTCAGCTGGGGCCTAGGCATAAACACAAACAACCAAGCTAAAAGCTACAACCTCCTAAAATCCTGCCAAATCGCGAAGGAGTTAGGACATAAAAGAATCCAAATCTTCGGAGATTCGGAGCTCTTGATTAAGCTCTTAAATTCTGAAAACCATTTTTGCAATGTCGTTTTAAATAATACACTGCAGAGAATCAGAAATACAATGAAATATTTTGACTCTGTGGCAATATATCATATTCTGCGAGATCTCAATAAGCTTGCAGACTCCCTGGAAAACAAAGGCTACCTGTTATCTCAAGGATCTCTCAGTCTCAATGGAGGACCCTGCTCGAACCACCCCCTGCCATAGGCATGCTTCAGTTGATTGATCCTAGGGGCCTCTTTATAGTTCGGGAATGACATCAGGACTCCAGAAATTCACTTACAGGAATGCCAAGTATTATGTTGATAGAACAGCCAGCAAAAGAAACACCAAGAAAAGAAGACAAAAATCAAAAGTAGCCAAAGTATTCGATGTAATTTTGAAATTCAACATAGTTTTCATAAGCTCCTACTGCTTGTAATTGGAGCTCGCTCCTATTTTGGCAATAAAATATCTAACTGTTTCTGTTAAAAAAATGATTACATATATACCCCATCAACCCTTTCATTACACATACTAGCATTAATTCACTATTTGAATTCCATTAGCGCATTAACACCCTCATTTTGGATGGCTTATGGACAATCTCAACAAGTCATGAATGTAACATCCAATTAAAGTCATCTTCGATCGCTTACTCTATGTTTCATCTATTTATGTATGTAATCTCTAAAGTATAGGGGGGAGGGAAGTATCTTGTATCTCGTGGTGCACCCTAAATATGAAACGACAAATTATAAAACAATATAAAATATTATCCATGCATGTTTGTAATTTATTTGTTATATTTTGTCAACATTATTATTATTGCCCATTATGAAACATGCCTAAGTGTTTGGGATTAGACTTGCTCGTATTAATAAAAAAACACATTTAATATCAAGTGAATAAAATTGACTATTTTTTTTCTAGTTAAGACTAACCTAAGTACCCACGGGAGATTTGAACCGGTGACCTATCGCAAGGAGTGCCTTAACAAGGCACCCATTCACCGTCAATCCAAAGCCCCATGGGCTGAATAAAATTGACTATTAATACAATACACATCTATAATTAGTTAAATAAAATTTGAGTAAGTGGAGGAAGACCCAAGTAAAAGGAGAACTTTAAGTTATTGATTTTTCAATTTAAAATTAACAAAAATTGAGATATGTAATCTCTTTAATTTGAGAGTATTCCAGCACATTGAAATGCTTTTTTCTCGAACAACGAATTGAAGGATATCGGTGCACGACATCACATGACATCACTAGCAAACACGTAACTCCATGCTTCATGCCATTGTTTTAATGAACTATTGATTATGGCATGTTTTAATGAACTATTGATTAAATGGACTTGCCATGATGGAAACCGGCGCAGTTCGTTGAAGTATAGGGATGGATGAAGACAATCCGACAGATTTTGAAGGATGACCAAGCTATGACCAATCTCAAGGGGATACTTGTGTGGTTGCAGGGTTAACCCGCATCCAACCCTTGTCTCAGTCGCTTAAAATTCAATACAACATTACACCATTTTGGAGGATACACTTATATTCTTTGATTCAACTATGTTTGCATTCTACGTCTTTAACATTATAAAATATAAAGTTCATGAAGGCATAGTGATGCTAGGAATGATGCTATATTTATTTGCATAAGTGCAAGTTTATTTGAAGTTTAGGTTTATTTTAACTTTTAGTTTATTAAATATGACCATAATGTTGTTATACACAATTCTTTTTGTTTGTCAAGTTGTCTGTGATCCTCTAGGCTTGACTTGTGGCTTGAGGAGCTACGAACCAGGGTCATCTAAGCCGTCAAAGTCACTCAGGGATTGCACCCGGCCTAGGCCACACCAACCCTTAGCTGATTGGATTTTTCAGCATGTCTCCTCCCCTTAGCACAGGGCAAAATCACCCCCCCATGAGGTTTGATCCTGGTCGCCTTGCTGACGAGGCCCATCCTCAACTGGTTGTGCTAGTGGGACTTGACGTTGTTATACACAATTTTATTACAATTAAAATTAAATATATATTTTTTTATTCTAATCAAATTATTTTACTGAGAATGTCAATGCACCTCACAATTAATCGAATTGATATAAAATACTAAACAATTATCGTATAATCAATTTTCAATTATATGATTATAAAGAAAGGAAAGAAAATAAAGAAGGGATATATATTATTAAATATATATCACATAATAGACATTTAAACAATAAAGTCCTAACGACCTTCCTAACTACCTTTATTCAAAATAAATTGGGTTTTTCAAATATATAAATGAGTTTTTATTGTCATTTTCATTAAAATGGAAAAAAATATGTTTTAAAACTTATCTTATATAATTTTATTTTATTTTAAATTAGGAAAACAAATAAGATTTTTTTTAATGTTAATATATAATTAGTATATGTTTATTTTAATTACAAATTTAATAGAGATTAAATTTCACAAAATGCTCCCCCAATGGGGGTGGATAAACAGTGCAAAGATAGACCTTGAGGTTCTCCCTTCTACCACGCGGCACACATGCTTCAATTAAGGCATCATTTAATCATCTAGTACACATGCAGAGAGAAAAATCTGGATGAGGTTGCGGTTATGATAAGAGGGTTGGCTGATTTCTTGTTTTGGTTGGAAGTTTGGGTGATGTATTTTGGTAAGAGGGAGGTTGAAAAAGTGTGCAATGAAAACTATGGTAACTCGCCGAGGTTTTGGCTCTAGAGATGTGGCAAATTGGTCGTCCGGTTTACGCTAGTTTGGTAGGAGCTCGACCTACAGACAAGCACTTGGGACCCCAACTCTCTCTTGAGAAGAAATTTGGATCATGGCATTGCCTTTGGTTGGAAGTTTTGGTTCGGTCGTTTCACCGTGACTTGCTGGCTCAAGGAGGTTTCCTTTGCTATCGTTGAGCAAGTAACCTTCCTTTACAAATTTTGTAAGGTTCCGAGGCCTCTCTTGTGTATATTAAGCCTTCTCTGGGCGTCTTGGGAAGGGTACGTTTATGAATTCAGGGCATTGTGTTTGCAAGTTTTCAAAAAGTCTTGTTGTGCTATCACCCTCATTTTTAGTCTTGGGTTTCTTATGTTTGGCTACGGTGGATGCCCCTGCTCTGGTCTGCCTTTAGTAGCCTCCTTTGTCTGCTACTTGACTAAGGTGTTGTTTGTTTCTTCCTTACGGGTCCTTAGTTGTGTGAATTGCTACCACCCCGGGGTCGGTGTCTCAAGGGTCTGCAATCAGTTCGCTTGGGTGGTTGTCAGTTGTGCCTATGGGTTTGTGGAAAACTAGGAAGAATATTTATTGGCTAGCCGTTGGGGCTCTCTTCGAATCTTCCATGGTGGAGTTTTTGGCTTTGTTCAGTCCAACAGGTCGTATTCCTCATCAATTGGTTATTCTCACTCTTTCTCTAGTCGAATTTCTACAGGGTGCTCCAAGACCCAGTTGGTCAACCCTCCTGTTGTCAAAACAATGCCTCTCCATAGAGGGAGGCCTCACCGTGGGGGTGGTCGTTTCTTCAATGCATACCACCCAACTCCTAGCCACAACTCGTCTTCTGGGAATTCAACCAACATGGATCGTGAAGACGAAGTGACACTTTCTCCAGCACGCTCTCCAAATTGAATCGAGGCTCCAACAACTATGGACTCCTTAGCAGCACAATTATGAGACAACCAACTCAATATCGACATAATTCGAGACTGTAAGTATGAAGATCACAATGAACTAGTCGCATACATGAATGATATCCAATTTAGCCAGAATGAGATATTGGAACAACTAGACACTCTTTTCGGAGCCATCACAAAACGAATGACCACCTCTGAAACTTGGAAGCTCGGGTGGAACATATTGATTTTCATATGCATGAGCATGTTGGTTATTTTGCATCTCCCCCTGTACTCCCTCCCCATCCCCCTCCTTGATATGTTGTTGTTGGTCTCTGTAATCTTTTTGTCTTCCTCATGCACCATATGGCTTCTAAGCCAGGCAGAAATAATGTTTGTAATGGCTTATCTATGGCATCCTTCGGCCCCCAATTCCAACAAGTCTAGTCAGAATGAGGAAAAGGGGGCCGTCAAGACATCTTTTATAACCTCAGCTTTTATGGAATTCTAATGAAGGTTTTTTTGATATATATATATATATATATATATCCACAAAATGCTAATATTTTTTATATGATATATTAAAAGTCTTATAAAATATACAAATATATAAGATGTTTTTTCGATATATTTTATATTTTTTGTAATTTAATTTTTCAACTTATGGGTAGCATACATTCTATATACATATATAAAGAGAGTTTATCATATGTATAAAACTGAGTATTATAGAAATATTTTCGGAAAAATCATATCAGAAAAATTTTGTCGACACGTTTCAAACCAACGAGTGTGGTTCATCGTCAGGACAAGTTGAAGAATCAGATCATGGCTACATGTTAAATAGGGATAACAGATCTTCCAACGACTAGGTTTGACTGGAAAACGGCTATATTAGACTAGACTGGACAAATGGCTATAATTGACCATGAAACCACACTCGTTGGTTCAAAATGCATTGACAAAAAAAAAATCTGATGTGATTTTTCCGAAAATATTTCTTTAATACTTAGAATATGGATCACAAAAGCTTAAATTCGAAGTATTAAACTTTTATGTTTTTATACACTCATTCTAAACATAAAGGTATGAAATGTGGTGGTTCTAATTTAAATTAACTCATTATAACTATATAATTTACAATTTCAACAATTTCTTACTAAAATTTAGAGAAAATTGACTCAAAAATATATCCAAAAATAAATAAGAAATAGAAAACACACTTATAAAAAATTATAGTGAAAGAAAATGCACAAATTACAACTTGGAAATAAACTTTGAAAAATATGTTAAGTTTTAATTTTTCATAGTTAATATATTTAAAAATTACTTAATCTTCATATAACAAAAAAAAATTAAATCCAATATAGTTAAGGTTTTTTTTGTTGCTAAAATTGAAGTATATTTTGTTTTGGGCTTTAATTTATAAAATTAAAAAAATATGTATATCACATATATTCATATTACAAGCTTATAACCCAATAACCATTTAATAATTAGTTGAAAAATATTTAGAACAACTTAATAGCCCTATTTTTTTTTCCTAATCTCTTGTTTTCCAATTTTACCTCTTTTTCTTTTAGTTTTGGTTTCCACTTTATGCATACACTTATATAACCTTCCATTTTGCCAAATATTCATAATCTTTTATTTTAATTAAACTATATTTAAATTAAGCGGTAATTATTCACTTATTATATTTATGTTACATATTAAAATGTTTTATTTGCCTATATATTTAAATTTTTAATATAAATATTATTTAATTTCTTCTAAATTTAACTCGTTAAGACAACATCTCTCCAAATAATTCTATACTAAAATAATTCTTATGTTTTCAGTATATATATAAATTTGCATTTTAATTACAAAATTATCTACTTCGTTAGTGAAATCAATCTGATTCTGTAATTATTATCAAACTTGATTTTCTAAATATTGATTATTTGACTTATTCTGAGTAGTGTGATCGCACATGTCTTGACTCATCCCTTGCTCATGATAAGTTGGAGTATGCATTAACGTGTTGTACGCGTTAAATGCCCGAGGATTTGAGGCTCCACATTGACCTTGTGACTGATGCTGTTCCTTCCATAAGAGGAATAAAGAACTCAGGCTGGTGCAGAGATGGGCAACTTCGTCCTTCAATTGGTGCTCTCGCATTCAAACACCATTATTTTTCTTAACAACAACACTTGTGCTCCTTCAATTGGCCCTTTCGCATTTAACTTCCATTATCCAGTCAACGTCAACAGTTGGAGTGGTCGGCTTGCAGCACACACCTCACTACCTCGAAGATGGCTGAAGTCGCCGATCCGGTCAATTAATTTAATATCCATTTTTTCCAGTCAAGGCGGACCAAGAGTGAAGCGAATCAGATCCATTCAATTTTAACCAAATCGACCAGAGTGGAATCAACAACCTCAGTGGATTATCGCACCTGTTACTGCATTTGATAATTCCTCCCAATTCGGATAACAGCACCCCAAAACTGGGAACAGTAAATGGATGAAAACGGGCCAGGCGCAAGCTCTGCTGAGATCGCAAGATGGGCCAAAACCATCAACAAGAAGTTATGCAAATTAGCCAAAGAGATAAACGAAGTCTGTCCTGCCAAGGAACACGCAGTAAAACGAGTGCTTTTGCAATTTGAATCATTCGTTCTCAAACTAGCCCAGATTATCAAAGAGCTATTGGCAGATGCAGAAAACCTCAGTATCAATTACACGGGTTTGGACATGAAGCTGCTGGAAGACGAGGTTGAAAACGCTGAAACTCTAATACATGACATATCTGGTAGGTCTTCGCTCTATTTATTAACTCGTTGCTCCACTGTGATTGATCGAGTCAAGGTTTTCGCAAATAGTTCAGGTACATTTCTGGAGAATGTAATCTTGGAAGGCTCTTCCGTTGCATTAAGGTTTCATGTTTCCGAAGCCAAGCAGTTGATAGAGAGGGGAATTCCAAAGCTTGAATTAAAGGATCAGATTCTTTGCAATTATTTTGAGGATGGTGCTCTGGATTCAGTTGTAGCCGACTACTCCCTCAGCATCAAGCTCGTGGAACAGATAGCAGAGAGTTTGCAGATTCCATTAGACTCCGATGCTTTTTCCACAGAATTGGAGAAATTGAAGGTCGAGAGGACCGAAGCAGAGCAATTCAAAGGAAAGGTACACTCTCTATATTTGGAGCAATTTATTGTTCTGCTGGAAAAGGCAATTGCTTCAAAGCGCAAGCCTATCCGGACATCCTCATATGTTAAAGATGAGTCCAGTCATGGAAAACAGAGCGCCCACAGAAACATTCCCATGCTTCCATTGCAGTCATTTACTTGTTCCATTACAAGGGATATTATGCGGGATCCAGTTCAGATTGCCTCGGGTCAGACCTATGAGCGTGCTGCCATCGAAAGATGGTTTGAAGAAGGCCATACCAGGTGCCCGACAGGAGTTGAATTGAAAAACAACAAAATGAAGTCGAATTTTGCGTTGAAACAGTCCATTGCAGAATGGAAAGAGCGGAATTATGATATCAGGTTGGAAAATGCAAATGAAATCATTAACAATTCAGAGGATGAGGAGGAGCGGTTAAAGGCAGTGCAAGAATTACAAGCTTTATGTGAAGAGGATTCATTAAATAAGTATAAAGTAGCAGCCAAGGATCTCATTCCCAGGCTGCTTAAATTCACAAAACCCCCAGCAAGTTGGCTGTTAAGGCATTCTCTACTCTGACTGTCCTTGCAAAAGACAATGCCGAAAGCCAGGTAATTAAGCCAAAATGTTCCTTTCTTATGTAATTGCTTTCAAACAGAAGGAAAACTAAAGAGTATTGATGAGTTAGAATGAGTTTGTCTAGAAGTTTCATCGTGTCAGACTTGCTTGATTCTAAGCATGGTTGCATAATACAGGGTTTCTTGCAGAAAATAAGTTCATTTAAAAATTTCAGATTGAAAATGAAATTATTCCATCGAGAGGAGAAGAAAAAGTTTCTCAAGTAATTCATTGTTTTTGTCACACACTTCAAAGGCCAAATAGTCGGTAATTTTAGATGCCGTCAAGAGCTACTCGGTTCCATACCTTAAAGCAAGGGAAAATAAGAGCGGATGAGTATGAAGAAGATCCATAGAGCTCAAGGCGAATCATTCCGAAGTGGTCTGCACCCTTCATACGCAAGTCAAATCTGGGAAACTGAGCCTAAAACTTTGGCAGAGGCTGTACGAAAAGCTCAACATTATGAAGAGCAAGATTAGGGCCATCAGGAAAGCTGGAGGAGATTGAAGGAAACAGAGAAGTGAAGGGAAAATAGCAAAGATGATTTAAGCCTCATTCTCACTCGTGGGGGCATGGACAAGAGCATGAATCTAAATGGCCATCCCATTGTAGGACACGACCACTAAGTAAGAAATTGGGAATATAGTCTGCTTCAAATGCAGCGGGGGATAAGGAACGTTATGCTAGAGGTCTGATAAACCAAGCCGAACTATCAACAGTATGCATGAGGCGCAAATGATGGTGAATGTACCATGGATATATGCCATGATCAAACATATTCAGTCTTTATTGATCCTGGAGCTAGTCATAATTTTATGTCACATAAGATAGTAGAGTGGTGCAAGCTAAAGGCAAAGAAGCATGGCAGACTATGCTTAGTCCAATTGGTTAAAATTATTATCAAGGAAGTAGTAAGAGAATGCCCATTGGGATTGCTTGGCTTATCTACTAAGACAAACCTTATCATTTACCTCTTGGATCATATGGTGTCCTAATCAGAATAGAGAGGTTGGAGCAACATAAAGCAAAAGTGGATTGTTACAATAAGAACTTTGATTGTGTCAACGACAAGGAATCATGAGCACTTTATAACCGATACATAGTCTAATATCTCTGCAATAGGTATCCAGCATGCAAATCAAGAAGTGATTTTTGGAAAGCTTGTCCAATGTCAATTTTGCTCCAAAGAGATCACCAATAAACACATTGCAGAAATTAAGGTGCTAATTTGAACCACCATGAGCACAAAGGGGTGTGGGAACACCCCGAGGTCATAGTCCAAATCCTCATAAATGAATATTGGAGTTAGAGTTAGAGAAGACTCTTCCATGAAGACACATGGCATGATATGATAGGTTATTGAGATTCAAGAGGGAAATGAGGAGGAGACTAAACCCATCACCTATAGAGTTTTGGACCATCAATCAAAATGAGATCTTAGCTGTCCAATGAGGGTTTAGACCCTACTCTATCCTCCTCCACAAAATACCATGTAGTTCTATCATTTGGCATCATGTGGCATGGGGAAGGTAACTTGCATGTTCTTGATCTCCGAGAGATTGATGGTATTTGCAAGGCCTGGACAGTCTTGGAGTTGTTGGTGTTTGAGAATATGCATGCCATTTGATTAGATAACTAGAGTTTTAGTGGAGTTTCAAAAGGAATTTCCATAAGACCTTGAATTAACCCTTTTTGCAGTTGTAGGTTGGCATGTGGCACAAGGAAAAGACTTAAAGGGTTGTTGGAATATAATGAGCTAATTAGTCCACCTTGACATGGTGAACCCTTTTGGGAAGTGTCATAAGGACACCATGAAGTCATGATTGTGTCTGTTTCCATGAATGCATGGGAAGATGTTCAATGGACCTTGATAGTTACAATGTTGGTATGATTGATTCTTGGTTCAATGATTGGCCTTCGAGCAATGGATAAATAAGAGGGAGTTTGAATCCACAGGGGTTCAACAACATGACAAAATTTGATGGTTTATTTGAGGACAATGAGAAGCTGATTTGAGTCTAGGAGATTGTGCCAATAAAGAGTTTTAATGAAGCCAAAAATTGGTAGAGGAGATTGCACAAGAACATAGGCGTATTCACCCTATAACTTCTAGGACATGAGCTTAGACTATATGCTTTTATTGAGGACCTAAGTAATTAATTTCCTTTAAATACAATAAAAGTGTCTAGCAAGCCATTTCAAGTTGGAGTATTCCCATATTAGGTTTCTCAAAGATAATCTTTGTCTCTACTATATGTGATTGATGCTAGTTTGCACCGAGTTCTTTGTATTTCTTACATAGTCATAATTAATTTACAACATATTAACATAAAAGAGCTCTAATCAAATAAAAATTAAAGGTCTATGCTAGTGAATTGTATTAGCCATTGCCTAAGTGATTATTGATCATATTTGTAGCAAAGTGATTTCTTTGAAGGCAGTGAAGGAATAACCACTATGAATGTCGCAGTACTAGGGAAACTGCAAAAAGTCGTGAGCGTCTTCCAAAATTGGGACAAGAAGAAGGAAAAATACTCTCAAGGTTTACAAATGGGAGACCATAGAGAATGGAATGGGTCTAATGTTGAACACACAATTTTACTTAGAGGGTGGGGGGTAAATCAATATAAGTCAATTTTATTTATATAACCATTCACAAACCATAAGAAATCAATCACATACGAGATCAATCAGCTATAGAACATGGAACACAAGATTTACGTCAAAACCCTTTTGAAAGAAACCACAAAACTTCTTTTTATAATTCTTCGTAGGGACCAACCTACTGTTAATAATATTTATAGGCAACAACCTATTGGAGATACCAATCCCCACTGGTAGTACACTTGGTAGGCATTGTTACCTACAAAAAGTGGGCAATCCATGGGAGAAAAATATTTTCCTCTTTTGACAACTAGCTAACTAGCAACCACATGATGGTTAGCACATAACACTATGCCAGAGTTCTCCACCCATTGCTCCAGTCAAACCTCTCTCCCATTTGGTATGCTTCTCAAAGGATGGTGGGTCTTCACTTGGCAAGTACTCTAACCATTTTTGCAATCATGTGCTTTCATTTAATGTTATGGGCATATTGATATGGATCATAGGGCAAACTCGATGATGACCAATCTAGATTGTATCCTTGTCCATACACTTCACTTGGGAGGTTAGTCTTTGACTCTAGTTCAGTGGGACCTCCTTTGAGTCCTTAGGATTGAGGAAGGGTTCTACTGAGGAGGCATTGATTGATATATTGTGTCTGATGTAATCCATATATACCACTTTCCATCTGTCCCAATTATCTGCCTCCTTTCTCTAGTTTAGTAGTTATTGGTCATTGGGATTGACACCCTTTATCCACATCCTTGAGTAAGGGTCAGAAACTTGGCGAAGGATTGTTGGGACAAGGTCCCCTAGGGTTGATTTTGCGGTTAAAAGCCCAAGTGTTTGTATGTAAAGTGTAAAGTCTTTGTAATTTGTGGTGTTGATTTGAGGTAGCATCGGATTTGTTTTAGCCACAAAAATTGGTGGAGAGGCTAAGGCACATGAGATCTCCAATACCTAGAAAGGGTTTGGGCAGATTCTAAACAGTTTGGGAGATATTAAAATAATTAATATTTTTAATAAAGTCCCTAAGTCTAAACTTAGGGAAAATAAAATATTAATGTGAATTAATATAAAACTGTGTTAGAATGGTCCAAAAGTCATGGGTCAAGCCAGATCTAATCTTATCCGTTGATTAGGTACTTAATCTCAGTCGTTGATTTGTCAACAAGAAAAGTAGAAGAGGAGGCTTGAGGGTCACTTGGAGAACACACTGAGGGAGACCAGTTAGTTCAATTTCTGGAGTGGGGTTTAGCCGAGAAATTGAACCAGTGGTCTGGTGAGTAGTCGGAGGCAGCAAGTACGGAACCGAGAGACGGTATCAGCCACTAGATATCAGCACTGAGGCAGGAGAGGCAGACGCAAGGCATTTCAGGCAGACACAGAGGCAGTAGGAGATGACGCAGTCACTAACTGGGCCTACGTGGGTGACACAAAGGCTCAGGGCTGATGCAATCAAGCAGGGGCTGACGCAGAGGGTCTGAGAGCCACGCAGAGGTTAGTCGGGCTGATGCTAGGATTGGGAGAAGTGCTGGAGAATTTTTCTCTCTATGGGTAAGCCAGTTTGGCACCCTATTGTACTGAAGAATTGTTGAATAATAAAAACCTCCCTTGTTGCACTGGTTTTCCCACATTGGGTTTTTCCGGGGACTGTTGTCCAAAATAACTGTGTCAATGTGTTGATTCTTGTGCATATGTTTGTTTCTGTATTACGGTGTGATATCTGCAGCAATATTTATTTTAATGTTTATTGAAGTAATTTCATAAATAACTTATTGTGGAATAAGTAGGAAAAGTAAATCAGTTGCTGCAGTGATAGAATTTTCGCATGTTATTAGAGTGAGTAATCAGAGACAGGAAGGGAAAATCAGTTATGGGTCGAGACCACGATGCAGAGGCATCCATGTCAGGGGACTCACACAGATTTTTAGAAGATTTCACAAGAGAAAGAGATTTCGATTTCTCTATGTTAACTTCTAGGATGGAAGAAGAAGTGGCGTGTATGACTAGTGCTCCATCATCAAAAGTATGGTATATAGACAGTGGAACCTCGTGGCATATGATGGGAATCAGGGAGTGTTTCTCAGAATATCGAGAAGAGAAGATGAACTTTCAGATCACCATGGGGAACAAGGCAAATTGTACCCTAGTAGGGAAGGGTACCATAGTCTTTCAGACAAAATCGGGAGAATGTTTCCATGCTACAAATGTGCTGCATGTACCAGGATTGGGGATGAACTTAATTTTCGTGTCACAATTACAAGGCAAGGGCTATGATATTTATTTCATCAAGGAGAAGGTATACGTCAAACACCCGAGCTGGAAAAAGAAAGTGCAGATCGGGATCAAAAGTAATCGATTGTATAGATTACAACAAGAATCACCAATGGCACTAATAGGCAGTCATGGAGACAACGACTTGAACGAACTATGGCATAAAAGAATTGGTCACTTGCACCATGGAGCTCTAAGAATTCTCAGGAGCACTGTAACAAAAGTTACAAATCTAAGTATGGAATGAGATGATGTATGCAAGGGATGTGCTCTAGGAAAGTATGCCAAGGCAACATTTCCTAGGAGCAAACACAGGGCCAAGAGTGTACTAGGATCGATACATTTAGATATCTGTGGACCTATGTCCGTCAAATCTCTCAGTGGTGTCGAGTATTTCCTTACCTTCATTGATGACCACTTAAGGAAAACTTGGATTTATTTTCTAAAAACCAAGGATGAGGTTTTCTATCGATTCAAGGAGTTCAAGGCTCTAGTGGAGAATATGGATGGGAAGAAAATAAAGTTTTGTGCTCAGATAATGGTGGAGAATATGTCGATAAGGACTTCACTAATTTTTGCGCTAAGGATGGCATCAGAAGAGAGTGGACAACTCCCTACAATCCGGAGCAGAATGGGGTAGCAGAAAGAAATAACATGACTATTGTAGAAGCAGCTAGGGCCATGATGTATGATCAGGATATGCCAAAATTCATATGGGCAGAAGCATGCAACACAACAGTCTATGTTTAGAACAGGACTCCTCATCGGGCATTGGGCAAGATTACTCCAGAGAAAGTCTTCACAGGGAAGACACCCGAAGTGAGTGATTTCATGATATTTGGGAGTTTAGCATATTGCCGCATACCTGAAGAAAAGAGGAAGAAGCTGGATCAGACTGTGGAAAAGGGATATCTGGTGGGGTATAGCGCGAACGCTAAGGCATACATAATCTATCTTCCAGGGAGCAGGAAGGTAGTAGTACAACGAGATGTAAAGTTCATGATGGACAGGGCTTTCAGAATATCTCGCGAGATGCCTTCTGAGGAGCAGTCAAAAGAAGAGTCATTGGTTAAGCCTCTTCAACCAACATAAGTAAAGAATTATTTCTTAGGAAAGGAAGATTCTCAAGATGAGGAGGAGGAGCGAACATAAGCACCTGCTGGCAGAGGAAGAACTAGCAGGGAACTTTGTCAAATTCTGCGAGATGCAGAGGACTTCATCGATGCACCAAGAAACAATAAGAGGGAGTGAAAACAACTAGATAGATATGAAGCATTAGTAGCTCAGGATGGATAGCCTGCCAATTTCAAGGAGGTAGCTCAACATCAGGTTTGGCTAGATGCGATGGTAGAGGAATACAACTCCATAATGGTAAACGATGTCTAGGAGGTGGTGCCAAGGCCTCAAGACAAATCATTGGTAGGTTCAAGATGGATCTACAAGATCAAATACACTGCAGACAACAGAGTTGAGAAATACGAGGCTAGGTTTGTGGCTAAGGGGTATGCTCAAAAAGAAGGAATTGACTATAAGGAGACCTTCGCCCCGGTAGCCAGGTATACATCTATTAGGACCATGATATCTCTTACAGCCCAGATGGGATGGGAGATCCATCAGATGGATGTCAAAACGACATTTCTGAACGGGGTAATAGAAGAGGAGGTATACATTGAACAACTAGAGGGCTTTGAAACTCATGAGAAGAAGTCTCATGTATGCAGATTGAAGAAAGCCTTGTATGGGTTGAAACAGGCACTGAGAGCATGGTATGGTCGAATAGATGGCTACTTGCAAAAGATGGGATTTGTCAAGAGTGACACCGATCCAGACCTATACTATCTATTTGTAGAGAACGAGCCGTTAATCATAGTATTGTATGTGGATGATCTCCTTCTGACAGGATTGTCCAAACTCATTGGGGACTGCAAGAAGAAACTAGCCACAGAATTCGATATGAAGGATTTGGGACGAATCAACTACTTCCTAGGGTTGGATGTTTGACAGCAAAAGGGAGAAATCTTCCTTGGGCAAGGAAGGTATGCTACAAAAATCCTAAAAAGTTTCGAGATGGAGGACTGTAGACCTATGGCTACACCAATGATCACCAACCGGAAGAAGATTGATGCATCAAAAGACAAGGATGTCGATCCCACCCTATACAGGCAACTCATAGGGTCCCTGATGTATCTCGTCAATACTAGACAAGACATTTGCTACGCTGTAAACACCCTTAGTTAGTTCATGGTGGAACCAAAGAGGGCACATTGGGTAGTAGCCAAACATGTTCTCAGTTATTTACAGGGAACAATCGATTATGGGCTCTTGCACACTAAAGGTAAGGATATCAGGTTGACTAGATTTACTAATGTAGATTGGGCAGGAAGTTCAGTGGATCGCAAAAGTACCTATGGGTACTGTTTGAACATTGGATCAGGAATGACCTCCTAGTGTAGTAGGAAATAGAAGTTTGTGGCTTTGAGCTCATCTGAGGCAGAATATATGGTAGCAAGCACAACTTTGTGTGAGGCCATATGGCTTAGAAAACTACTGGTGAATCTATTCAGAAAGAATATGGAGGCGACCAGGATTATGTGCGACAATCAGAGTTGCATCAAGCTCTCTGAGAATCCAGTGTTTCATGATAGGTCGAAGCATATTGATATCCGATGTCAATTTGTCAGAGACTGTGTGCAACGAGGAGCTGTATAGTTGAGCTACACTCCTACAGGAGAACAGGTGGCGGACATCCTCACCAAGGCCCTTGGAAGGACAAAGTTTGATTACTTCAGGGAAAAGATGGGGATGGTGAAGAACCCGTTTCAGAAGCAGAAATGGGAGTGATAGCAGCACAGATGCAGAGGGAGCTGCAGTGCGGATGTAGTGTTGGGAGAAAGGACCAACAATAGCATAGATGCAGAGGGAGTTGTCATACAGATGCAATAGTGGCATCAGTACACGATGCAGCAGCGTAAAGGATGATGGGAAGTTGGCCTAGCATCAGCACAGGGACCGATGCCGGATGATCAGGGTGATGCTCAGTGAGGAGTATTGCTAGAGCACAGTCCTCGCTAAGAGGGAGTGTTGATTTGAGGTAGCATCGGATGTGCTCTAGCCACAAAAATTGGTGGAGAGGCTAAGGCACATGAGATCTCCAATACCCAGAAAGGGTTTGGGTAGATTCTAAACAGTTTGGGAGATATTAAAATAATTAATATTTTTAATGAAATCCCCCCTACCGGGGGCTTTTCCCTAGGCGGCGAACAATCAACTTAGAACTGGTACAGACAAGGGGAATCTGTAAGTCTAAACTTAGGGAAAATAAAATATTAATATGAATTAATATAAAATTGTGTTAGAATGGTCCAAAAGTCATGGATCAAGCCAGATCTAATCTTAGTCGTTGATTAGGGACTTAATCTCAGCCGTTGATTTGTCAACGAGAAAAGTCTAAGAGGAGGCTTGAGGGTCAGTTGGAGAACACACTGAGGGAGACCAGTCAGTTCAATTTATGGAGCGAGGTTAGCTAAGAAATTGAACTAGTGGTCTGGTGAGCAGTCAGGAGGCAGCAAGTACGGAACAGAGAGACAAGATCAGCCACTAGAGATCAACGTTGAGGCAAGAGAGGCAAACACAGGGCATTTAAGGCAGACGCAAAGGCAGCAGGAGACTGTGCAGTCACTAACTGGGCTTGCGTGGGTGACGCAGAGAGGCCCAGGGCTGATGCAATCAAGCAGGGGCTGACACAGAGGGTCTGAGAGCCACGTAGAGGTCATCCAGGCTGACGTTAGGATTGGGAGAAGTGCTAGAGAATTTTTCTCTCTGTCGGTAAGACAGTTTGGCACCCTGTTGTACTGAAGAATTGTTGAATAATAAAAACCTCCCTTGCTGCACCAGTTTCCCACATTGGGTGTTTCCGGGGACTATTGTCCAAAATAACTATGTCAATGTGTTGATTCTTGTGCATATGTTTGTTTCTGTATTATAGTGTGATATTTGTAGTAGTATTTATTTTAATGTTTATTGAGGTAGTTTCATAAATAACTTATTGTGGAATAAGTAGGAAAAGTAAATCAATTGCTGCAGCGACAGAATTTTCACATGTGGTCGCAGAGCGCATAGATGTAAAGTGTCATAAAGGGTTTCTGCCCTTCTTTTATGTAAGTTGTGTCAGCTTTAGAAGATCCACCCATGGTCCGTAGACCATGGGATTATATAAAAAGGAGAGTCTTAGAAGAGTCTACGGTAAGAGAAGTCATTGAGGGGTCAATAAGAGCAGAGAGCGAAGAGTCGTAGAATAAATGGAAGGCTCTGTAGCTGTGTGCGTAGAGGCCTAGGGTAGAAGTCTGCCGCTGAGTGCGCGAACCCCTGCAGTTGAGTGTGCAGGGTAGTTAACGTCTATAAGAAGATCTGAAGTACTAATAAAAGAAGCTTACGCTGGAATTATCTGTGTTTTGATCTATTTACTTCTGTTATGAATAAATGTGGTTGTGTTATGTTGAATAATGGTTTCATGATTTAATGTTGTATTGATGCGTGAATCTGTATGTTTTACATTTTTATCTGTACACAAGTGATAATATCTGTTTACGCAAAGGACACATTAACACGTATTGAAGTTATTAAATACTTAAGCTAATATGGGTAAATATAGAAGTAAGAATAATTACATAAGAACGTAAGTGGTTGATTCACCTAGTTAGGATCCGCGAACGACCGTCATAGAACTTCGCGAAGGTCTAGGGGCCGATTAAGAAAAGTATATCGATAAGCCTTAAAAGTCTTATCAATCCGCGTGAAGGCAGGTTTAGAGCACAAAACGACATCACTACCATCTCTGGGTGCAGAAACTTGGTTCTAGCATCCTCCCATATTGCTTCAGGTGAGACTTCAGTCCGCGCTCCGCAGATTGATGCTGACAGGGCTAGTAGTGTAGGGATTTGTTTGGCTAAATTAACGTTGAACCTAGGTTAGGGCCCACTAAGCCACTTAGCCATCACTTAGCCATATCACCCGTAGGCTAATGGGATGGTGGAAGCATTTAATAAGATCTTGGAGAACGTGTTGACGAAGGTTTGTAATGCACAAAGGAATGATTGGGATGTGCACGTACCCGCAGTGCTATGGGCTTACAGAACTACTTGTAAGAAACTAACTGGACAAACACCCTTCAGGCTGGTTTATGGCGTAGAAGCTGTGATGCCAATGGAGTATATTGTACCTAGTTTACGCATAGCGATGTTCACAGGAATGGCGGATCACAGAGCCCTAGAAGAGAGGCTCGCGCAGCTGATAGAGCTTGAAGAAGATAGGTTTTTGGCTGGATTCCATCAGCAAGTTCAGAAGGAGTGCGAAAAGGCATGACACAATCGGCACATCAAACTGCGCACCTTCAAGGTAAACGATTTGGTTTTATTATATGACAACAAGTTTGATAAATTTCTAGGAAAATTTCATATGCATTGGTTGGGGCCATATGTCATCAAAGAGATTACCGATGGTGGAGCAGTTCAACTGGTGAAATTGAATGGAGATCCATTTCCTGGAAAGGTAAATGGCAACTGATTGAAGCCATACATCGGGGATCCGACCAAATGAATATATGATGGAAGCACAACCTTAGCACTCCAAGCAGCTAAAAGGAGGCACGAGACTATAAACTACATTGCCTAGGTTGTAGAGTTGCGTGACAGGGGGATTGCGCGGGATGGAAGAATGTCACCGCATCAGCAGAAGCACGAAGGGAGCCGCGCTATAGAAGGAGAGACCGCGCAGGGCAGCCAAAAAGTGACCGTTACTATCACTGTTCATGATTTGACAGTGATAAAACGACTAAGAGGAGCGGGGCACGACATTTAAGGCAAAATTTATATGCAAGATCTTTGAAATTTGCTGCCAATGTAGCATTTATGAACGGATTTTGGGGGGAACAGTCAGAATTGAATTCGAATTTGCCTATAAATTACAGATTGTCGCCCAATGAAAAACACTTTGCATGTTGAGAGCTTTTGTTTCGTGGTATCGAGTGTGCATGAATCCTGGGGTTTTTTAGGATTTGGTGGTCTATTCAGTGTTTGACAAGTTTCCTAAGGAAACCCAGGAGCTCCTGAATAGCCTCATGTCGGCACCCGTAGAAACTGCAAGTGTTGGTGGATCTATGGCCTCTGAGGGAGCTGCCCCTGAGGTCGTAAGTGTGGATATGCCCACCACGGTTCCAAAATCACCGAGGTCGCTTAGGCCAATAGGAGACGCTTACAAGACGAAGAAGGACAAACAGAAAGTGACACAACAGGTGTGTGAGTCGGCAAGGAAGCACCAGAAGAAAGAGAAGCCCACCGCGCAGGAGAAAGGCAAGGTGGTAAACCTAGAATCCACAGAGCGCAGATTGAAGTCTCACCCGAAGCAGTATGGGGGGATGCTGGAACCAAGTTTCTGCACCCATAGATGGTAGTGATGTCATTTTATGCCCTAACTCTGCCTCCGTGTAGATCAATAAGCCCTTTAGGGCTTATCGATATACTTTTTCTTAACTGGAGCCTAGACCTTCACGAAGTTCTACGACTGTCGTTCGCGGATCCTAACCAGGAAAATCAACCTTGTAATTATTCTTACTTCCGTATTTACCCGAATTAGCTTAAGTATCTGATAACTTCAATATGCGTTAATGTGTCCTTTATGTAAACAGATATTATCACTTGCGTACAGATAACAATGTAAAACATATAGATTTGCGCATCAATACAACATTAAATCATGAAACCATTATTCAACATAATACAATCACATTTATTCATAACAAAAGTAAATAGATCAAAACACAGATAATTCCAGCGTAAGATTCTTTTATTAGTACTTCAGAGCTTCTTACAGACGGTAACTACCCTGCGCACTCAACTGCAGCGGTCCGCGCACTCAGCTACTGGTCCTGCGCTATCTGCCTAGATCTTCTACTGTGTCGTTTGTAGGCTAGTCAACTTTTCCTCAATGGTGGTGGCGAGCACATAAACCTCATCCAACCAAGGCCCCAATCTGGCCTTGAGTACTGCCTCTCTTTGCTACACTGCATCTTCCTGTTCTTTGAATTCCTTCGGCTCCTGCAGCTTTGCCAATTTTTGCGTGGTAGCGACGGTACGCCCACCGCTCTTGCCTCGTCATATCACTACTGCAATTCCCTCACCTCGGTTGCTAACCTATGTAGGTTGGAATCTTCCTGCAGACTGGTAAGTGCTTCTAGTGATTGCTCAAAGAGCACAGTGCGATCTTCCACCACGGTATCTACTGCAGCAACTGCATTCTTGACAAATGCATCGCGTTGTTCTCTGACCTCTGGTGGAGTTGAAGGTTGTGCCCTCAACTCGAGCTCTGTAATTTTGAGGTTCATATCAAACTGAACCTTGGCCATCTTGGTCCAAGCATCGCATACACCTGCAGCCAACTTTTGAATCTTGGCCTCTAGAGGCACCTCTTCCGAGATGTGCAGTTTCGGAACGGTTATGCATGCCTCTGCTCCCACCACTGCAGTGTGCTCATTCTAGTCCTGGACCTTCTTTCAGGTCTTTATCGTTGTTGTTTTCTCAACGAATAAGTATTCGTTGCTAACCTTCTGCTCGCTGATCACACTCAGCGCACGCTGCTCTCGGGCCCTCAGCTCCGTGATCACACCTACTTGCAGTGTGTGAAGGAATTCGCTTGGGAGCGTGGCCAATTTGAGACCAATGCAATATGGGGGGATGTTGGAACCAAGTTTCCGCACCCAGAGATGGTAGTGATGTCATTTTGTGCCCTAACTCTAACTTTGCGCAGATCGATAAGCGTTTTAGGGCTTATCGATATACTTTTCTTAATCGGCCCCTAGACCTTCGCGAAGTTCTACGACTGTCATTCACGGATCCTAACTAGGCGAATCAACCACTTACACACTTCTATAATTATTCCTACTTCCGTATTTACCCATATTAGCTTAAGTATCTGATAACTTCAATATGTGTTAATGTGTCCTTTGCGTAAACAGATATTATCACTTGCGTACATATAACAATGTAAAACATATAGATTTGTGCATCAATACATCATTAAATCATGAAACCATTATTCAACATAACACAATCACATTTATTCATAACATAAGTAAATAGATCTAAACACAGATAATTCCAGCATAAGCTTCTTTTATTAGTACTTCGGATCTTCTTATAGACGCTAACTACTCTGCGCACTCAACTGCGGGGTTCCGTGCACTCAACTGCTAGTCCTACGCTATCTGCCCAGATCTTCTATTGTGTCGTCTGCAGGGTAGTCAACTTTTCCTCAATGGTGGTGGTGAGCACATAAGCCTAATCCAGCCAAGGCCCCAATCTGGCCTTGATTACTGCCTCTCTTCGTTGCATTGCGTCCGCCTATTCTTTCAATTCCTTCGCCTCCTACAGCTTTGCCAATTTTTGCGTGATAGCATTGGTACGCGCCATCGCTCTTGCCTTGTCATACCGTTGCTACAATTCCCTCGCATTGGTTGCTAACCTATGCAGGTTGGGATCTTCCTGCAGACTGGTAAGTACCTCCAGCGATTGCTCGAAGAGCGCAGTGCAATCTGCCACCGTGGTATCTACTGCAACAACTGCATTCTTGACAACTGCCTCGCGCTGTTCTCTGACCTCTGGTGGAGTTGAAGGCTGTGCCCTCAACTCGAGCTCTGTAATTTTTAGGTTCAACTCAAATTGAACCTTGGCCATCTCGGTCTGAGCATCGCGTACACCTGTAGCCAACTTCTGAATCTTGGCCTCCACAGGCACCTCTTCGGGGATGTGCAGTTTCAAAACGGTTCTGCATGCCTCTGCTACCACCGCTGCGGTGTGCTCATTCTTCTCCTGGACCTTCTTCCAGGTCTCTATCGCTGTTGTTTTCTCAATGAACAATTGTTCGTTGTTAACCTTCTACTCGCTGATCACGCTCAACACGTGTTGCTCTTGGGCCCTCAGCTCCGCAATCACACCTACTTGCAGCATGTGAAGGAATTCGCTTGGGAGCGCGACCAAGTTGAGACAAATGTAGTATGGGGGGATGTTGGAACCAATTTTCCACACCGAGAGATGGTAGTAATGTCATTTTGTGCCCTAACTCTGCCTTCGCGCAGATCGATAAGCCCTAAAAGGCTTATCAATATACTTTTCTTAATCGGCCCTTAGATCTTCGCAAAGTTCCACGACTATCATTCGTGGATCCTAACCAGGCGAATCAACCACTTACGCGCTTCTGTAATTATTCTTACTTCCGTATTTACACAGATTAGCTAAAGTATCTGATAAATTCAATATGTGTTAATGTGTCCTTTGCATTATCACTTGCGTATAGATAACAATGTAAAACATATAGATTCGCGCATCAATACAACATTAAATCATGAAACCATTATTCAGCATAACGCAACCGCATTTATTCATATCAGAAGTAAATAGATCAAAACATAGATAATTTGAGCGTCAGCTTCTTTTATTAGTACTTCAGATCTTCTTACAACCGCTAACTACCCTGCACACTCAGCTGCAGGGGTCCGCGCACTCAGCTGCAGACTTCTACCCTAGGCCTCTACGCACAGAGTTGCAGAGCCTTCCTTCTATTCTACAATTCTTCACTCTTAGCTCTCACTGACCCCTCAATGGCTTCTCTTGCCTTAGACTCTTCTAAGACTCTCATTTTTATACAAACCCATGGTCCGCGGACCATGGGTGGATCTTCTAAAGTCGACACAACTTACATAAAAGAAGGGCAGAAACCCTTTATGACACTTTACATCTATGCGCTCCCCGACCACAAATTGCGAAGACTTTACGCTTTACATACAAAAACTTGGGCTTTTAGCCCCAAAACTTGGGCTTTTAACCCCAAAATCGACCCTAGGGAACCATGTCCCAACAAGGACGTTGATGTAGCTAAAAAAAGGTCAAAATAATATAAAGCCACAATGAAAGAAAATGTAAAATGCAAAATATGTTTGGGACAATATTTAGCACATGGTTAAAAGCCCAACATGAGCTCCACCCCCCTCATTGGGCATCACCTAGTTCCTCAAGCATTCAATGCCTCATCTAAATAAAGAAACTCTTGAATGTCCCAACCTTAGTGAGCTAGAAACTGCCACATCTTAAAGGGGTATTGGAAAAACATAAAGTAAGCATGGGCTCCTAAGCTATGCACCAAATAAAGACAAATCATTAAAGTAAAAGGCATACCAAAGGAGTGGAAAAAGCAGGCTGAGGAAAAGGGTAACTCATGCCACCACGATTGCTCCCTCCTTGGATCATTACACTCGTGGTGTTCGACCCCCATTAGTTGGTCTCATGGTTGTTGCACCTTCCTTGAAGTCTCTCCCACTCCATTAACATCATTATCACACACACCTATGGATTGATGGGCTGAATTAGCAGATGTCACTCATGGGGGTTGGAAACACATTATAAGTTTGTTAACTTATTTATCCCTAACATAAGTAAAGTAATTTGTTTAGAAATCTTGATCTAGTTAGAAATTTGAAGGTGAGTTTTGTGTGAAGTAATCTTGCACCCCTAACATTAGATATGGTTCACTATGAAATTTTAATTGTTTCATGTTCCTAATGAAGTTGATCTCACTTGATCTTGAGAGGTTTTGTTTAGGTGGCATCACATATGCAACAAAGATCCCTTAAGGGACAACTTCCTTTTTCCCCAACATCTTCCAGTGGGTTCTTTGACCCTTTGTGAGAGAAAATATGACTTTGTAGCCCCAATGTTGGCTATCTAGAGATGAGCATTGGGACTTGAGAAACTCCCACATGGCACTACACCCCTTGATGAGCCTCCAAACACTGAACATTGAGCCTAAAATCTTGGGCATTGGACTATTTAATGATGTGCCTAGATAGATTGAAGGCGCCCCTAGGTTGGCCCTAACCTTGTTTGATGGACTGCAATTTGCTCTGGAGCCTAGATTAAGATTGTTATCACTAAGTTGAATTGGGAGGGCTAGCACATTCCTCTTTGATGCCAACATTTTCTGTTAGAGGTGCTTGTCACCCCCACATGCTTGAAAAGGGTGGTGTAGGTCCTCTCTTGGATGCGGTCATGGTGGAGGAGGCACCATTTAGAGATGTACACATGCATTTTGGGGCTTTCTTGGAGGGAGAAGCACCCTTGGACCCTTGTCTCAATGGCACTTTATTGCCTATTTTGGAGGATGACATCATGATGGAGACTACTTTTCTCCCACACGTGGGTTATTTTTGGTATTTTGTTATGTTTCAGATCTATTTCAATGTCGACTTGCGACTTTTCACGTAGTTGAATGATCAAGTAAACTTTTTTAAGGGGTTTTCTTGTAAAATTAGTGAATTAAGCCCTGGTTACCCTCATATAAATAGAGGGGAGCCTTATTCACTTATTCATCATCATCCATCATCACACTTGTCTCTCTTTGGAAGTGCATACTAGCTCTTTGTCTCTTTTCTACTTGGCTGCAATGTGATTCTTTGGTGTGAATTGTTCTTGGAGGGGAATTTTTGCTTGAAGTTGGTTTATTGGGATTTGTTGTTGCAAAAAGCTACAAACTAGCAGGCCTTGTAAAGAGGCAAAATCTAGAGGGCACAACAACACTTGGAACATAGGCCAACTATCACCACAACCTAAGTCCCCTACTCTTCTTGGATTTTCATCAACGAGAGGAATCTTGATATTTACTCACTTGCGATAAATGTGTATCTATGATAGGTTTAAGTGAGGCAAGGTAGCTCATTCAATGAAAGCGAAAGCTTTGGGGAAAACTATTAAGACTTTCCATGAAAAACCCCTTGGAGAATAAACTACACGAGACCTAGGGTTGAAATTTAACACGATATATATGTGTGTCCAAGGTCAAGGTAGGTGAAGGATGAGCCTCTAGGGTTCCCTCTTGATGCGACAACTAGGGCATCAAAATTTATGGAAAACACATGGTGGGAATTCCACTAAAACTTGAGCACTTCTAGAGGAGACTCAAAGAAAGAGTTCTATCAAAGTGAAATTCCAAATTTCCTCCTCCAAAATCTTTTGAATCAAGCCCTAAATGACGCTCCTTACCCTTAAGGGGACAAAAAATAAAGGTTTAAAAGAGAGATAATTTTTGAGTTTTTGATGACCAACGGGGATTTAGGACCATGCCTAGCCATTGGAAGATTTAGAGTCATGAAAGATCTTAATATGGGCAACTCGCTCTTTAAGGAGACCTAAAGGTTAAGACTTTCGCTACCCCTTTAGATATTTATACTTCTTAGGCACTTGTTAATGGAGTTCCAAGGATAACATGCATTAATCCCCTATGAACATTCATTCATTCACTACCCATTGAGCAACACATACAAAAGATTTCAAGAGTTATAATTTCAAACAATATTTAATAACTAAGGCACATTAATAACCATGAGATATTATTCCGTGCAATAGATATTAGCGAAATTTAGAAATTCATCAATAAAGAGCCCTTACAAGATAGTGAAGAGTATATCCATCTATAACAATTCCAATTAGAAGCTACCAAAATGAGACAAGATTATTCAAACATCAAATTTCATCCATAATCCTCCTAAAGCATCCACAAATTGCAGGTCTGAATTTGCCAAATAGGCTGAAAATCCAAGAGTTCATGGTTTGAAAAGGGAGAGAGTCTCTCCAATTTATACAAGACTAAGTAGTTCAAATAACAAATGAAAGAAGTCCCATTTACATGCCTAATGTGCTTAGTAACCCACCCATGGTTACGTGCCAACCATGATAGCTTTTAAAATTATTTTATTTCTCTCCAAATCCCACACAAGGCTGACATCATGCATGTGTGGAGGCATAGAGAGGCAGTGTTGAGGTGCCTTATGCTAAAAAAGTGGGAGAGTGACTCAAAAATCAAGATGAAGAGGGTGATGGCCTCCATATGCTGCAAACATCTTTGGGGGCTCCAAAATGGGTCTCATGGGTCTCCAAGTGGCTCAAAATCAAGTCGATGGTCCATTGATGAGGGCTAGAAGATGACACATGCCCTCCTATGTTTACCTAGGAAAGACGTAGCCTCCTCTGGGCCTTGGATCAACTACCAAGTGCCGGATGCAATGTGTAGTCAGCTGGGGCATCTTGGTCCAAGTGTATCATCATCTCGAATAACTGGAGCATGAACACGAAAATGGTGGTGTTGAAGAAGCCCATGGTTTGGCGATCAATCCTATGCATGAATGGAGGCTCATGGATCTTAATGCTCACCCTACAAATGCCATTGTGATCCTCTAGGGGGCTTGGATCCTGTATATGGAGGCCAATTCCAAGATGAAAGTGCACTTGCAATCCTGTATAAGATCCATTGCGTCTGCTCACCTTAAAAAACAATGATTCATTAGTGTAATTGAGTAAATAAGTTTGTTAATCAAGGGAAACTAGGAGAACTTCATAGTGGGTTTCCCTTCCAAATTTGGGGCTTTGAACATGTAATATTGTTACCTTCCTAGGTAGGAGTGGTTAATGAAGGACCCTATTAGGTGGTTTCAAACTCTAAGGGAATGACATGTCCAAGGTACATCCTTCAAATGACAGGTGTCATGTTAAATAATAATGAAACAAAGTGGGGAAAAGGGGAAGGCTCCAAGCCACATGTCATGCTACAAAGGTAGCTATGATAAGGAGTGCCCACACCTTGAGTGTGTGAATGTAGGTAGGGAGCAATCGTGATACATGAGTTACCTTCGGCTTTGTTTTTCCACCCTTCTTCATATCCCTTTTTCCTTTTATTGGCTTTTCTTTATTTTACTGCTTAGGGCTTAAGGGGATATGAGAATGACGCGTAATATATAACAATGATTACCCCCTTAAGGTGGGGTAGTTCATTGCCCACCGGGGGATGGGACATTCATGGGTTCCTTAATAATGTAGGGGGCACTCATGGGGGCCCTAGGAACTAGGGTGATTACCATAATGATAAGGGGTAAAGCTCATGTTTGGCTTTTGCTGACGTACTAAATTTTATTGTCTTGACCATCTTTTGCATTTTGTGGTACATTTCCTATTGTATGTGGCCATATTATGCTTTTATCTTCTTTTTTGTCTGCATCAACCTCTAGGGCATCGTTCCAGGCCCAACCCAAGGTGTGGGCAAGGGGAAGGGGATGTTAACACCTTGTGGACCCAATGGACAAATGTGGACCCAAATAGGAAAGTGTGAAAAAGGCTTGTAATGAGCAAAGGGAAATGAGATATTTGGTATTGGGAACCGAGACCACACAACTAAAATCAAGGTTTCTTGTGTAGTGCCATTCCTAAAGATAATAGCCAATAAACAAAATCCCACGGGACTAGGATTCAGGATTAAGTCCCCATTTAAAGTAAGGGAAAGGGAGTACAATCAAAACCCTTCCTTCTTCCAAGTCACCCAGTAATCCATGCCCTAGTGTTACCAAGAAAAACAAGCATAAACACCTAATTACATAATGAAAAAATATACCTTTGGGATTGGATGGCCCACCTTCAAGCATATAATCATGATCGATGAGTGAGGATATATAATTACTGGCTCAGGTGGCAGAGAAAAGTAGCTCATCAAAGCTATCATGTGGCTATCAAGGTGTTGCTAGTTGTCGGCTAAAGACAAATCTAGGAGAAAATGTCTCTTATGGGATCACCCACTAATGGTGGGTAACATCTGGCTCTAACTGGGACCTGAGATCTCCGTAGAGTGCGAGGACCATGTACTCAAACACGGAGGTCATTAGAACTCTAGCAATCCTTTGGGACCACAGACCTGTCACCTGCACATCACAGACAAGCAAACAAAGGAAGGATGTGTTCTAGGCATACTCTAGTCGCCCATGTTTTCATCAAATAATAATAAAACCATAAAATCTACTCGAAAATGAAAGTCTATTCTAAATGCATCTAATCTAGCACGAGAACATGATATGATGATGTTTTCTATCCAAAGAAATCAACATGAAATGCATATGACTTCAACATGCATATAATATACAATGTCAAGTATCAAGGAAAGGGGTGATGTGACCTGATTTGACTGGCTCTACCCAAAGTTCATCATCAAATCTAGTAATATAGTAATATTCCTCACCGACCTTACCATGGATCTTAACGGGCACAGGGTTCTTGTCTACCAACACCACATCTGTAACCTTGAATTCCTTCCTATGATTTTGCACCCACTTCTTCTTTTAGTTGTGGTCCTTTGGATCAGGTCTTTTAAGGACGTGGTTTCTTGGGAAGGAAGGATAGGAGTAGGGTCATTAGTCTTGGGGAAGCCTATTGTGATATGGTACAAGACTAGGCTTTACCACATGAGTTGGATATAAACGCTCTCTATAAAGAATGAAAGGGGTTCCATTAGGTTGTGGGATAGTTGCATAGGATAAATTCATTTAGGGCTGACCTCCCACAGTAGCACCCCATTTTCTAAACATAACATCCCCTATAAATCATGTATATCAATAACCACAACATCCATAAGCTATGTATGTCTTTATTCATGGCTAATGATACCTTGAGATCTTTTGTGAGGCTTTCAACAATGATAGATCTAGAAACAAATGCACATACATTCTTATATTTGCAAGTAATGCTTAGATTGAGTTGCTTCATGACTTTCAATTGCATAATATTTTCATAAGCTCGAGAATCCAACATGTAATTATGGAGGAGGAGGTCATTAATGGCTAACGTCAACAAGAATGGCTCGTGATTTGGATTAGTATTAGTGAGGTGGATGTTTTGCAACATGGTAGGTCGGTCATCTTCCTAAAGCCCTAAATCTCGCTTCACTCACCATTTTTGGGATGGGAGTTTCATGATCTCGTTTATAGGAACCTGCATAGTCATCTTTCCTACAACAACACCCACATCAATCTCTAGTTCAACTTCCTTATCTTTGGCTTTGTGCTTGAGTTCCCCTTTGGGAGGATCATTTTTGGTGTTATCCTTCTTAGGAAGATCTTTCCTTGGGGATTCCTTGGGAGATGGATCCTTTCCCTTTGATGCATTAGAACTTGAGGGGTATTTTTCATTTTTCCTAGAATATTGGATCCTTTGAATCTCCCACTATCATCAGCATTCAATACAGGCTTATCCTTCTCATCTTTAAGCTTAACCTCACTAATCAGAGGATGCATTATGTGCCACCTAACTACATTCATTTTCTCACCACCCTCGTCATCTTCACTTTCTTCGCTCGCACTATCACTTTGATCATCATCGGAAGATGATTCTTCTTGTCCCACAACATTGGTTGCAGCTAAGGTATTGGGGACATGGGGTGGACCTTGCTTGCCTTCTTCATTAGGTTTCTTGACAAAAGGCTTATTATTTGGAGCAAAAATGGTTTTTTGGGCCTTTTCAAGAGCAGTGAACTTATTCATATATAGTCCGTCCCTAGTATTCATATCCTCAGATAAACTTTTGACTTTCTTAAGTGTCATGACTAGGGTTTCCTCAACTTGGTCCTTAGGTTTTCTCTTTTTGATTTCGACTTTAGCCCTTGGGAGATCAAACATTTCAACTTTAGCAGCATTTAGGTTTTATTCAACCTCAATCACGATCTATTTTGCTTCGACGAGAGTCTTAGGTTTCTTATCCCTTATTTGCTATGTCAAATTCCCCCCAACAACCTGTTGTCGCTTAGACAACGACCCTCCAATTTTTTTGCCTATGTCAATTTTGGAGCCTACACCAACTATAATTACAACCCCCCTTGTGCCATCATTTGGTTTGATTTTTATTTGTTTGTTTTCTCCTAATGTCGCATCCTCCTAAGTCAATGTTTCTTAAGCATTGTCACTTAACCATGAGAAGTGTTTGAGTTAGTAAGTTTATGGTTAGGTAAGCTCATGGTTTTTCTTGACTTAGAAACTGGCCTTCTTGCTATACACGCACTCAAAAGGCACAGAAAAGCAGAAAAAGCAAACAAAAAGTCAGAAATTCACTCACAAAAGCAAAAATGCACTTTGAGTTGAAGACATGTACTTGAGTTGAGTGCACTCCTTCGGGCTGAAGGAGTGTGCCCTCCTTGAGCACATTCAGTTAGGCTAAGGAAGTGCGCCCTACCTGGGTACACTCCTTCATGTCGAAGACATGCGACTTGTCCAGTTGCATTCATGAGCCAACTTGTTGCATGAGGGCGCACTCCTATAAAATAGGAGCCCCCTTAACTCCCCTTAACTAACCCTTTCATGCAACGACAAGTGGCACTCATGCATGGATCAATTTTTCATGTTAATTTCTTTAAATAAACTCAGTTAATCATTCTTTGCATAATCATTTCATTTGAGTTGAGCGCACAACTAGGGAATCAAGAAGCTCTTCATCAACCAGTGCAGCAAGTAAGTTTGCATGCTCAATATTTTCACTACTTTTCATGTTTCTGTTGTCAAATATTGCTTTTCTTGTTGTCGATCACTTGTTTTGCAGTTTGTTTGCTAGTGTTTTTGCTAAATCTTCATTTTGCAAGTGCTAATCCATTGTCACATGCAAGTAACTCTTCACATTCTTGAAACCTTCCAACTTACACTATGCATGCGACAACAACTATAAAGCCTTGCAGATCATTCTCCTCCTCATCTGATAATCAAATTTTACGATTTAAACTTGTCCCTGAGCTTCTAGCAATCACAGCAAATTCTTTTAGCTCAAAGCTCCATCAGCCTCGAAAAATGTGCCCTGTGAGACCAAGTTTTCTTCCTAAGTGCATTACGAAGGCACGAAGCCTTTTCCTTCAACCCTTCAGAGTGCTATTGTGCACCCTCTTTTCCTTAGAGCGCATCACGAAGGCACGAAGCAACATTCATTCAGCCCTTCGAAGTGCGACAATGCACCCTCCTTTGCCTTGGGTGCATAGACGCATTGTGAAGACCCAAAGCTTTGTTTCTCTTGTCCTTCATCCCTCCAGAGTGCGACAATGTACCCTCTTTGTATCCTTGAGTGCATGGGCACATAGGGAAGACCTGAAGGCCAATTTTTCTCCCCCTTTGACCCTTTAGGGTGCAATAATGCACCCTTGTTGATTTTTATTCCTTTTTTAAGCGCATGAGTGCACTATGAAGCCTTGAATGACCATGCATGTCCCCTTCGTGCTTTGAAAGTGCGCCCTCCTAGTTTGCATGTGTATTTTATCTTTCATGCAAATTATTTTATGGTGTTGTTCATATTTTTTCATGATCTATTGTCTATAATGGCTCTTTGAACTGATTTACAAGTATTGTTGCATAGTTAGGCTATTTTAAGCTAATACTATCACTATGAGTGTGTTGCCCCAAACAAGTGCTCATGCTACAAGTGTTGCCACTTTGTCGTCATCTGTTGGAGACATGTCACCTTGCAAAGTGACCTCCAAAGAACTTTCAGAAGCAAGTGCTGATGAACCTGTGGAAGTTACAAGGCCCAATGTTCCCATATACGCAGATACTTAGTGCTTCATTGATAAAGGCACATAGGTCACTTGGAGCAAAATATACAACACATTCATGCAGGAGAGGTTTCTTGGGACTTAGAAGATTTGCATGCATATATCAATATCAAGAAGTCCAAGATGCACAGGATTGCATGCAGATTCCTGGTCATGCCATGTGCATAAGTAATTGAATGGATCATTACACACATGGATGATTCTCACATTGTGCTACACAATAAGAGTGGCGGTCAACTCACCACCTATACTGGTGAAGACATGCAGACATATTTTAGGATGTTCAAGCCCACTGAATATTCCAATGACGAATTTTACACAAGATGGGCAACCCTTGACACTATTGTTGTTATCAAAACATGGTGTTGAGAGATAGCCAAGTCTTGCCATCACCCATTTACAATGTATCTGATGAATATTCTCATAGATGTTTATAAGTACCTGATAGCTATGTATTGTCACTTATATGGGCTTAAGAACGATGATGTGTTCCAAGAGAACTGGATATACACGCTCAATATAGTAGTGACTTGTGGAAAAGTTTTCAATTGGGCGGATATCCTATCATTTGAGTTGCAGTGTCAGGTGGGGAAAACAAAAGCATCTTCACAAGTGAACTAGGCACTAAAATTCTACATGTTTACATTTCTCTTAGACAAAATTTGTGCACAGTTGGCGTTCCCGAGAATGAAGTGGAACTGGACTACTGAGGAGAAGTTCCCAATATACTTCCACTGCAGAGTGTTATCCGAGTTGAGCTTCAGAGGCATATATGAAAAATTAGTTGAACACTTATTTGTAGTATTCTTTCACATGATTTTTGAGATCAATCCTCGTTGCATGACCAATCAAGTGAAGGAGTCTCTTCGAGATATCACAGACTGCTTTGCAGCTCTAGAGGGTACATACATAAGGTGCTTCTATTGTTAGATATCCCCTCATCTTATGCCGTGATATGTGACTAACAAAGTGGTCATGCAAGAAGTTTCCAATAAGTTGGATAAGGAATTGTCAAGACTTCTTCCTAGGAGGAAGAAATCCCCTTTTCCTATCTTTCCATTGATGATCAGATTGTATGAATAAAGAGTCACGAGGCGACAACAACCGAGATAAAAGAGCCGGAGTGCCTACACTTCACCACCAAATATTTTCATGCATATGATCCCAGGCAAATTGTCAGGCTGCATTGTCAAAGGATCGGTCATAACACGAGGTATTCATCAATGTCCAAAGTCGAAGATGAAAAGAAAGTCAAAACAACCCTGTCAAAATCTGCAGTCAGCTGTAGACAAATAAACCCTAACCAAAAAGTCAATGTTGATCAAATAAATAATAGAATGTCCTCAAAACATCTCGGCCTTCCCCAGTGTAATTCAACCTAATCAGGAGGTCAAAGTCGGCCCAAAACATTCACAAAAGTTGCGGTTAAACCTGGTCAAACCGTTGTTGTGAAATCTGCGGTCAACCTGTAATTTGGTTTGCGGTCAAAGTGCTTAGATTGCCTCGGTTCCTATGCCAAAATATGTGGCCTGCTGAGACAGAAATATCCCCAAAATATCAAAGTCAAATGATGCCCAAAAGGTGCTGGTCAACGCTGGTCAAACTACAGTCAACTCTGTAATTTCAGACCTATAATTCAACTTCTAAAATTGTCCTTCTTGATCCAAATGTGTGTGAGAGAAGAATGCCCAATGTAGTACAAACCAATGAGGAGAATGTGTGAGTGAAGAAGGTGCCAAATGAGGTGAAAGGTCACTTGTATTTATATAATTCGTCAAGGGTGAAGTGACACATCCATTGGGCTTTCTAAGCCTACATGATGATGTGGTCGACCTTGACAATTTTCACATATGTGGGCATAAATTCAAAATCACATTTCTGCTTATCCAAGTGAGATGATATTTATATCAATTTTGGTCCTCTTGAAAAGAGGAATTTAATGCAATCATCATCTCCATCAAATGAGTTGTCCTAAGGTGGAATTTGGCCCTAGTTGCCAATTTTAACACTCCCCCTCAACTAGGGAGAATTCCACTTGCCAATCCATCCATCATTATCATCGACCATCATGCCATCCTGACGTCATGTACCATCTCTGTCATCTCATCTCTGCTTTGCTAAACTATGAATTGATCAAAGGGTTTTCATCATCTTGGGGTTTTTCCTTGGCATTTGCCAAATCTGGTGTCTTCTTGTCTTGGCTTGTCTTTTGCATATTGTTTCATGTTTTATCTACTTTTACTGTCAATGTGATTAATGATTAATGTGATTGCTATTGGAAATCTAAATTGGAAATTGCTATTGGGTTTCTTAAGGAACATTGAAGTAATTGTGCTAAGAATAGATCATGCCATTGTTAACTAAATTTAACATGGTATCAAAGCCCAGGAGAAGACAAGCCAAGACAAGAGGACACCATATTTGGCAGATGCCAAGGAAAAACCTCAAGATGGGGAAAACCCTTTGATCATTTTTTCTTATTATTATATCAACATGTTCAACCGAGAGAGAGAGTGAAAAAGTCAAATTGACTTGCATATTTCTCTCTCGAGCATTTTTAGTAGTAATATTCACCAAATTGTTGCTAGAATGAATAGGCCTTGTAATTTAATCTATCTTTTGCTAACTAGATATATCTATCTGTTCCTTACCTATTTCATATTTAGTGGGCCCATTCATCACCTGGCCTACAGATTCGATTTTCTCTATAAATTCTTTACAAGAATCTTGACCACTTACAACATCTAGTTGAGGTTCACACATATTGCCAGTATATACATAGGAGAAAGATGAAATAGGTTATGTCATTACATTATGTGTATGGTGTTTGGCATTTTAAAATATATTAAACAAAATTATGGATCAATTTAATAAAAATTAAAAAAATTAACTTAGTATTAAATAATAAACTATTTTCGAATTACTTTTTTTATATTAAATTATAAATATGAATAAAAAATAAAAAAGTTAAAAAAAATGAAAACTGGAATAGAAATAAATAGAATATACACCAAACAAATTAAAATTTAATAATATTTTATATATTATATAAAATGTTTTTTATAATTAATAATATGAGCATAAATTTATCTTAATCCCGTATTTGTCAAGCATTGACAGCCATTAAATCTCTTGGGACGCAAACTTCTTTTAGAGTGCAAAACTTGTAAAAAGGTTTGCATCTCTAGAGTTTTGATCTCTCTAGGTGCTTGATAAATCTAGGCTTAAGATGGACCCATACTGGTTATATATATAGATATATATATTTGCCATGTGTAAGTCTTTGTTGAGCATAAAAAGAATTCCATGTCTGCTTGATTTTGAGCAACACACCAGTATAATGCTTTAACCATAAGATTTATTTATCTATTTTAAATTTCTTTCTATAATATATACATAGTTGACATTGATTTTTATTTTATTTTTTTTACAAGATCGGATAGTGGATATATTACCAAAAGATGGGGTGGAGCAAGCTCCTATTACATTCAACTGTAGTGAAGATGGAAACCAAGCATTGAGAATGTGCTGGGAACGCAGTCCCTTCTCCTGTGCTTGTATTCAAAATTTCATAGATTTCTGTAGCTATTCTAGAGTACTGCCTAACATATTGACCTACTAGTAAAGAAAATTTACATAACATTGATTTTCTTGTAGTTTTTCATGGTTTGTACACTAACTATTCCTGAGAGGGTTGTTTCTTCTTGCCATAGTGGACAGAGTTCTCGCCTTCTTGGCTCATGGTGGTGGTTTTGAAATATGCCACTGCCTCCTCTAAATGCTCGCATTTGTTTTTAAGAGCCATGATCTCTTCTTTCTGAGCTTCCATGTTCCTCTTTTGATAGCTATACTCCATTCTCATTTCAGACCTGATGTCTTTCAGTGATTCTTGGAGTCTACTAATCATGAATTTGTTTGCTTTGCATGCACGACATGCATCATTCCTTGCTGCCTTTTCTATGGGGTTGAATTCCATTTGATTCACTTCCTTCTTTGTCTTTTTGAGCTGCTTGTTGTTCCTTTTGTTGTTGAGATTCTTGTACCTTGTGTTGCCTGAGATGATCCTTTTAATGTTGTAGCTGCCTTCTAGTCTTTTGCAGTGAAAGTCTTTGCTGCTTGCTGGAGAGATTATATTTTGATGATCCTGGGAGATGTAGAATAGACAAACAGGGATAAAACCGAGTGAGTGAAAATGAGTGTTTAGTCAATTTAACGTCTTAAATTGCTCTACATAAATTATCAATCCGGGTATCGTAAACTGATGAAGTGTGGTGCACTATATGTGCTTAGTTAACCTTTCTCTTACTTCGTTGTTTTATAGTTTATGTTCAACTCTTCCTAAAACTCTGCTTCAAACACATGTGCTGTGTAAAGCACGATTAAGAAGTAGTCAGAAATAAGTCCAAAAAGTAGTCAAGCTCTAAGGTGACAAGTAAGAAAAACCACTTTAAAGACCAGTTATAATGTTCAACTCTTCCTAAAACTCTGCTTCAAACACATGTGCTGTGTAAAGCACGATTAGGAAGTAGTTAGAAATAAGTCTAGAAAGTAATCAAACTTTAAACTTGCAAAGAAAGAGCTTGAAAGAAATAACTTGAAATGAAACTGAAAGCAAAGAACTTGAAATGACTTGAAAGTAAATGACCACTTCCAATGGCACTAGACACCATTCATGCTGCGGCTAATAAAAGAAAAGAAAGTCACTTTTAAAACCAAAGATAAAGATTATCTCTCTCTAACTCGATGCTTCTAAGCACATGTACTGTGTAAAGCACGGATAGAAAGTAGCTTAAGTTGAATTAGAAAAGTGAGAAAAATCTGCTTTAAAGACTAATGATAATATTTTGCTCTTTCTAATTCTCTACTTCAGCCATATGTACTATGCAAAGTATGATTAGAAAGTAGTGAAAGATTAGTCTAAGAAGCACCTAAAACCAAAAATCTACTTTAAAGACTAGTAATAATATTTTGCTCTTTCTAACTCTCTACTTCAGCCATATGTACTATGCAAAGTATGGTTAGAAAGTAGTGAAAGAACAGTCTGAAAAGCACTCAAAGCCAGCTGCAAGTTAGTGATATTTTGATCTTAAAATATAACAATTTATGATGAAGATCATTTATGTGTTAGCAGCTCTTTGAGAAATAAAATTAAAAATCAGCTATAAAAACAAAGGCAGCAGCTTGAACCTGTCAACTTCAAATACCATTAGTTTGTAAAGCAAATACATAAACATAAAAACAAATCCCGGGAGAAAATAAAATGCAATAATTCAAACTGTACAAGGCAGGGGCCCCCTTCTACCTATGAAATCAAAGCATACTTAAAATTGCATGAATGAAAATCTAATCTACTTTACATTCTACAAAGCAATATTTACAAAATGAAATCTAATCTACTTACATCCTAATATGCTCCATGACATCTACTTCACATCTCCTTCCATGTTGAGAACATCAAAGCTTTATTCAATTTCTTCAAAAGTGCAAAGTACAACAAAGCTCTCCAAAGAGAGACTAAAAAGAGACTAAAGAGACTAACTAATGAAGGAGAGAGATCTCCTATTTATACAAAAAGATGAGAGCCATCTCATTAATGATAATCCATGAATCTCTCCCTCTACCTCTAGAGTCCTAATCAAAATAGGAACTGATAAGACACATGTCTTTTAGAGTTACAATACAATTAGGAGATGTGACACATATCCTCATAATCCCATGATTCTTTTCAACCAAATTCGAATTTGGCCTTAGAGTGCCACATAAGGGTCTTCTAGAAGCCTCCTTTCAACCTACACATGTCAACAAACTCAACCCATTTGTTAGGTATAAGCATATGCACATTATTTTCTAATGTTTAACCACAAATTCACTTAAAAGGCTTAGAAATAATAAATATTGGAAAAACATAAAGGTAGCCCAATGATAATGAAAGTGGGATGAATGTGGTGACATAGTAGTGAAATGGAGGTGAAATAATGGACATAATAGCGAAAGTGTAATGCAAATGAATGACATTTTCAAGACTCAACAATGAGCAGAGGGCGCATGTGATTTCTAGTGGAGGAGTGAGAGGGATTGTGGAGCCTGTGTTTTGGAAAACTTGCGACAGGGCTAGAACTGGCTATAAATGGATATGGAGTGAGGACGTAGTGGAGTAAAGGAGAGCGGAATTGGAGCAGGAGGGCTGGGCTTTTTTGCTGACTGATGATAGCGTTTAAATGGTTGATGTGATTCCCAGTGCACAGGAAAGGAGTTAGTGGAAGCTTAGTGACGGTGGAGTTGCATGAAGCAGAGCAGAGGCAGTGTGGAGCAGATGGTGAGAGTGAGTATGCCTGGGATTAGAGCTGCAAGGATTAATGCAATTCGAGTTATGTTTAAAAAGACTGAGAGTTATACAGTACCTGTCCCTGATAAGATGTATTGCTGTGGGATTCATGCGTGCTTGATCACAATCGTCCTTACTGCCAGATTGCTTGATGTTTTTTGATTCCCCCTAATTTTTCCTTTGAAATCTCGTGACCATCTGATTGCTTTTGCAGTGATATCCTTTTTTTGATCTCTTGTTGTCTTTTTGTTTATTTTTTTGGGAATGTTCGTTGTTTCTTTTTTTTGGATAGATTCATGCTTCTTGACATATGGGTGGACTTATGGAACAGAGGTGTAATATATCTCTTTGTTCTCCCGTGTGCTCCCTTCTGCTCTTTTAACTGCTTGGTTTGCATAATGATCTGCCTGTTGATTGTGAGTTCTCAGTATATGTCTAAAAGTCACATCTCCTGAGCCTTCTAAATTCTTCCTGATCCTCTTGTAAACTCTGTTAATGAATTCATTGCTAGGATTTTTGTCTCTAGCCATTGCCTCTATTATTATGGCTGAATCTCCTATTATGATTGGGTCTTGAATCAATCTTTTTTTAATTATTATTGTTCCCATTAGCAGACTATAAGCTTCAACCTTATTATTTGAAACTTCTCCAAGTCCCCATTCATAAGTAACAATTTCTTTCCCATCAGGATCGAGAATGATTCCTCCTGCCCCTGCTTTCCCGGGATTATGTTTTGAAGCCCCATCAAAGTAAAGACAATGTCTTTTTTTATTTTTTTTCCATGTTGTGAATTCTTCTTCACTCAGTCTAATTTTCTAGCTATGTGCTAGAGGTTTTTTCTTTTGTCCTGTTTGTCCATTGTTATTTATTATGGCTTTATTGAGCCAGTATTTCTCTTCTTGTTGAAGAATGTTGTAGTCTGTTGTTGTTGTTCCTTTTACATTTAGGATTTCAGAAGTTAAGCCCCAAGTTTTGGAGAGAATTTTCCCTATTCTTGGGGTCTAGCTTTTGAAAATACTTTTGTTTCTTGTCAACCATATTTTCCAACATAGTACTACTAGGATGCATTTCCAGATCCTCTGTATTGTCACTTTCTTCTTTGTTGTATATGGGTAAGCCTTCTCTCAGGCTTGGAAAAATTCCGGCAAAGGCTTTGCGAAATTTAGGTTGATTTCAAGGGGACTTGTGAGCTATTGCCAGCACTCTTTGGCTAGAATGCAATCCTGGAATAAATGTTGTATGGTATCTTCTGCTTGCAAGCACATTGGACATCTAGAAGGGCCTTGGAGGCCTTTTTTTTTAAGTTTTCACTAGTTAAGATCTTTCCTTTTAAGAGTGTCCAGGTGAAAATTTTGATCTTAGGTAAACTTTCAAACTTCCAAACTGTCTTCCAGAGACCCCAATCTTGTTGATTTGGGTGATCTTGTAAAATTTTGTATCCAGTCTTGACTGTGTATCTTCCTCCACTTAGGTCCCAAAGGAAGTCATCTTCTTCATCATAGCTTATGGGCGCTGCCCCTTTAAGGAATTGCCTTAATTTGACCCATTGCACTTTCAGATTTGCAGGGATTGTTATATTTTTCCATTCTTGCCATTCTCTCTGATTCCAAACAGATATTGAGTGTAGAGTGTTAATACCTTTTTCTCTCATCCATTTTTGAATGCCCTCAAGTTCTATGTGAGTTTTTAAAGGCTCTTCCCCCATAATTCTATCATCCCAAATCGAAATTGTTTTCCCGTTGCCTGGGATTTTAGAAATATGATTGCTAATTAGAGGGATTGTCTTTTTCACGAGTTTCTAGACTTGAGTGCATGGTCTTGTTGGGATATTTTCATTCAACAAACTTCTTCTAGAGTTGTCCATGTATTTTGAGGCGAGAGTTTTTTTCCACCAACTCTCTTTTCTTGTGATCAATCTCCATATTATTTTCATTCCCAGGGCTGCATTCATGAGGCTAGGTAGTCGTATTGATAAACCTCCTTGTTCATATGGAAGTACTACTTGTTCCCACCTGATCAAACTAAATTTTTTGTTTTCTTGCTTCCCTCCCTGCCATAGAAAGCCTCTTAGAATTAACTCCATTTGTTTGTGAGCACTTGCTGGAGCCAAAATTATTGCATATTGATAGATTGGGAGCGCTGTAAGAAGTGTTTTTATTAAGATCACCCTCCCTACCATATTTAACCACATCATCCGCCAGCTTTGGATTTTGTTTTTCATTTTTCAATCTGTTTGGTCCATATTTCTACCTTCATGTTTTCTTTGGAGATGGGGAGTCCCAAATAGAAGAAATGAGTCCATTTTTCCTGTATGGGGATGTCTAGGAGTTGTGAAATCCTTTGCATGATTCTGGGAGAAGTGTTCCAGCCATATATTTTGTATTTGTGTTGTTTAAGAGCCCACCTGAAACCTGTAGAAAATCATCAAGTATTCTTTTGAATCTTCTTGCAATTATTGTAGAGGCCCCTCCCAATAATAGGGTGTCATCCGCAAACAAGGAGTGGTTTATGGTCTTTAATCTTGCTATTCAAAGCCCAGTAATATTTCTTTCTTTTCTTTCTTTTCCAATGTTTTTCTTAGAGTTTCAACCATTATAACATATAGAAAGGGGGAGAGTGGACATCCTTGTCTAAGGCCTCTTGTACTTTGAAAAAATTCACTGGGCCTTCCATTTATGAGAGGTGAAATCCATGGAGTTGTGATGCAAGCTTGAATGACCTCTATTATTTCTTTAGAGAATCCAAATTTTTTTAGCACTGCCACTAGATATGGGAGGCTGACCCTGTCAAATGCGTTTGCCATATCTAGTTTGATAATGATTCCTTTCTCTTTTCTTTGCATGCTGGAGTGTACAACTTCCTGTACAATAATTACATTATCTATGATTTGCTTGCTAGGTACAAAACCTCCTTGGTTTTTTGATATTATTGTCGGAAGTACTTCTTTGATTCTATTTGCAATTATTTTGGTGATGATCTTGTAGGAGGAATTGCAAAGGGAAATGGGGTGAAATCTATTGAAAGTGGAGGGGTTGGATTCTTTTGGGACTAGAGCAAGATAGGAGGATTTTGTGTTGCTTCCTATTTTTTTTTTTGAAAATGTTTTCACCATTCTTAAGAAATCCTTTCTTATTATATTCCAATGAAGTCTGTAGAAAGCTATAGTGAAACCATCTGGCCCTGGAGCTTTATCTGGATGTAGGCTCCATATGGCTGCCACTACCTCCTCTTCTGTTATCTCTTTGCATATTTCTGAGTTTTGCTCTTTTTTAAATTTTTTTTTTGGTGTGCTGAAGGAAGCTTTCATAATCAACTACCTCTTCACTAGCTGAAAGTAGATTTTTGAAATGCTTGTGGGCTGCTTTTTTTAGATCCTCTGCTCCTTTGACCTCTTGTCCGTCAACTTGAATTTTGTCTATCTGATTTCTTGCTCTTCTTATTTTAATGGTGTTGTGAAAGAAGGTTGTATTTTTATCCCCTGCATTGAGCCAAAGGCTTCTGGATTTCAATCTTGCCTCTTCTTCCTCTTTCTTGTTTTCCGGTATATTTCCCAAAAAATCTCCTTCTCTCTTAAATAATCTTGCTTGTCCTCCTCTTTATTTTCTTTTTCAGTTTGTATGTTGTCCATTTTATTTTGTAACTCTTTTTTTTTGCATTTGCTCTTGCCCATTCCTTAAGCTTAGCTCTTATATTTTTTAATTTTGTTTCCCAAATATAATGGGGTGATCCAGAGATTCTTGGTGCCCATGTTTCTTTGATTAGATTTCTAAATTCTGCATTGCTATCCCAAATTGAGTTGTATCTAAATGGAAGGGGTCCTTCGTTTTTCATTTTTCCCATAATTATTGCCACCGGCTTGTGATCAGATTCCATGGTGTGAAGGATTTTTGATTTAGTTGAGTTGTAAACTGCTGCTATGTTTTCTTGAATCAGAATTCTATCCAGCCTTTCTTTTATGTTATTTTTGCCCACTCTTTTGTTGTTCCAGGTATATTTTCCATTGTTTGGAGGAATATCTATTAAGTTGTGCTGCTCCATTATTGTTTCCAAAGCGTCCCTCAATGGGTCTGTATGATATATCCCTCCAAACTTCTCTTCTATAGTTCTCACCAAATTTAAATCCCCTCCAAGGATTATTTTTCTAGTTTGTATTTCATTTAGAGCTTCCTTTATGGTGTTCCAACATTACTCTTTTTCCCTGTAATGATTGGGAGCATATATATTTATGAAGCTACACTTCTCTTTTGTGCTTTTTCACTTTAGATATGTTTGTATCCAGTGTTGTTCCTTCTTTTGTTGTATCATTTCCCAGTGTCCTTTTTTCCATATCATGAAGATTCCTCCTGAAGCTCCTGTAGCCTGTATTGCTTCCCCTTCATAATTTTGAATTTTTTTATTATTTTTTCAGTTTCTTGACTATTTGTTTTGGTCTCCTGAATCATAAAAATGTCTAGATTTTCTTTTGCCAAAATGTCTCTTGCAGCATTTTCTTTGAAGGATGATCCCAATCCTCGGCAATTCCAGGAGACCACAATCATTATTTATTTGTTGGGTGGTGCAAGGGACCTTTCCCTCTCTACTGGATTTTGTCATTGTTTCCTGAACTTTTTCCCAAAAAGGAGTCCATTGGTTGTTGTGTACCTAGAGCCATTTCCTTTGTTGCAGCTTCATCCCTCAGCTCTTTGTTGGACTTCCTTCCTGCTTTTTTTTATGTTTAGTGGTTTGAAGGGATTCCTTTGACTGATTTCTTGTTATAATTCTGTCAACTGAAGGAGGAGGTGGAGATCGAATGTTTGAGAGAGGAGGGGATGCGGAGGAGTTGTGAGGATGTGGAGGGGATCTGGGGGATGGAGGGGCTGTGAGGTCCAAGGGCCCAAAAGGATTTAGGCTAATGAGAGAGGAGGTGTTGTCTGCTTTTGGAGATGGAGGGAGGGGGTCGGAGGAGACAAGGGGCTGCGATGAAGAGTGAGGGGGTTGTTTATTGGATGTCTTCTTCCGTTTAGCCTACTCCCATTTGTTTTCTGGGTCTTTTGCATTTTCATTTTCACTTTTTTTTTTGTACATCTATTAGCAAAATGACCATATTCGTGACATACCTTGCATTTAAAAGGAATTTTCTCGTAATCTAGTTGTTGAATGTGCGTCCATTGATCCACTTTGATTTTGATCGCCTCCGGAAGCCCTTTCCCTAGATCCACTTCTACGCAGATTCTGGCACATGCATGCATATTTTCCTTTGGTTTGCATCTATCTATGTATTTCCTAACTACATTTCCGATGGCTTTTACTGAATCATCTCCCCATAAATGTAGGGGGAGGTGCAACAGCCTGACCCAGACTGGGACAATGCTGAGCACATCCATTTCTAGATCAAAATCTGGTGTCCATTTGTTTAGATACAGTCCTCTTGTATCCATGAAGTATGGGCCATTCCTAAATATCAGATTGTGATCCTCCTTGGTTTTGAAGTGGAAGGTGTAGTATCCTCTTCCACGGAACCTAATTGATATTTTCCCATTTATCAACGCAGTCCAGTTCCTTTCAACCCATTTCTAGACCGTCTTGGGTGAGGGCTATAACCTAGTAAACTTCCCAACTAATCCACGTTCAGTAAGGGATAACGTTGCTCTACGAGGGAGAGCAGGAGGGAGGGATATTTCTGGAATGTCTTCCAATATTTTAACAAACTTCGTTATTGACGGTCGATTTTTGGTCGGACCCATTGCAGAAATGATGGAGGCGAATGCTTTTGCAGAGTCTTCAATTTCTCGTTGGCGATTTGGAAGGGGATCTTGATCCTCTGGAGGATCCATTTGGTCCAAGGCCTCATCAGCAGGAGGCCGCTGAGGAGTAGCTGTGATTTGCGTTCTTCGGGCTAGGGTTCGCTGCGCAACTCAGCGCTCAGCAGCGACAACGATTTTTTCTTCTCTAGGAAACTTATGTTATTCTTACATTGAAATATTTTACTCAACATGGTACATTTTTAAATAGTTGTATTTCTCTCCTCGATGGGGGTGATGAATGAAGGATTGACGGCTCGGGAATTGGCGTACGACCCCCCTCCCATGCATCATTAATGCTACTCAATCATGCTACAGACGCTTCACTTGGTGCTCACATGGGGAAGTCTAGAGAACTTGTTTCATTTAATTACCATTGACCTAGTCGTAGGGTGTGTTTGCAAGATTTGGGGGATTAAGGATAAGCCTATGGTGAGGGTAATTTTGTTAGGAGAGTTGGGTGGCTTTCATACAAAGCCATTCCTCACTCCCTGGGTAGAGACTAAGACATTTTGTTATGTTTGTAAGAAGCATGGTGTTTATTTGACTCTAGTGGTGGCGCATGGGATAATCATCTGAAATGGGGGGCACATGGTGTTTGGATACAACGTATTACTAACAGTGCAGGTTAGAACTTTGGTCGAAAGGGTTAGCTTCTTTTAGGGACCTGAAATCTTTGGAACCCCTTCCTCACTAGTATATTCTTATGGCTTGACCCTCTCTGGTTATCTTACCAAAATATTTGAGGGGTCTAGTCTGCGTGGGAGTTGGCGAGTGTTGGGGCTTTGGGGTAGGAAGTCTAAAAGGTGGTGATAATCCCATTGTGGCGTTGGGTAGCCACAACAGGCTCATCTTATCCCTTCTCTCAATGGTGCAGGTGCTTATTTTTCGGTCTAATTTTCATTATATGTCGACTTTTGCCTTGTGGGGTTCTTACTGTGTCATGTGTAGAGTCTTCGAGTTTGGCTACAATGGTCATTGGGGATAGTGGAACCCTAAGTGCATCATCTGTGTTTTCTTTCTATAACCTTTTGTCTTTAGAGGGTCCTTTTAGTGGGGTGTTGGAAGACTCTGACATTACTCTCTTCGAGGTGGTGGAGGATTGGGGTTGTTCTTTGAGGATGAAGGTTTGTATAGGGGTGCGTTGGCAGACTCACACCATTTGACCGGTTGTGCGGGGAGCGTATGACCCAGTTGGAGGGGTGCTTTGAGTTTACTGGGAGTGTGGGTGGACTAGCATCCGCCTTGGCAAATGGGTTTCAGGTTTGGCTTTCATGCGTGGACTAAGTCAAACAACTAGATGGGGCACTATGAAACACCAACGTGGTTGGGCTTGACGAGGTGTTGGGCTGCGTGGGAAAGGAGATGGTCATCATGTGGAGCAACCAAAATTGGATGAGGGGATTGAGGAACAACACATAAATTCACCGGGTTGCGTCGACCTTCCTTTGCCCTTTGATGTTTTAGAAGCACAACTTCGCTAGCTGTCAGAAGCGGTGGAGCAACTGGCCAAACACTGACATCGTGATCGCAATGAGGTTATCACGTTCATGAATGACGTCTAGCAAAATCAGTGGCACATGATGGACTGACTGGTCTCCCTCCGATGAGGACAAAAGTGGCTCCAGAAAGGCTCAAAAATTGAAGTCTTTGGATTTTGTCAAAACTAGGACCAAAACGTAGAGCTCGTCATCTTGATTCCAACAACAAAGATGACACTCAAATTTGACTTCGTATGTGTAATATATTCACAGTCAAAGTTTGGTTCAAAATGATCGCCAACTAAATTTGGAGCATAGCTAAAATTGGCGGACTGGCTAAATTTGGCAGAACCCATCAAATTTGGTGGCTACTAACTAAGTAACATTATGATACTTTGTGATTGCCGGAATTGATGAAATTGTCGCCTCTTTAATTTTGTGGGTGACCCCCAAAATCTAGCAATTGATTTTTTGTTGCATGTCAAAAATAAAAATAAAAAATGGGACAAGCGGGCTTGGGGGACCCACCCAACCCCGAACAATATATATATATGGTACAACGACCCATGACCATTCCATGTGATGTGGGGCTAACAGGGATTGAACATGCTCGGGTGGTGGGTTAGCCCCTGGGGGACCCGCCCAACCCCCGAACACTATATATATATATATATATATATATATTGATGCGGGGCCAGTGTGGGCAGCCCGTCAACGGGCGGCCCCATATGCTATTTAAAAATAATGTTGCCAAATAATAAACACATAAGCACAAAAAATGAATGGGTGGGCTGCGGGTTAGAACTCGAGCCACCCCAACTAATTTTACTGATTAAACCAATGTGTTAGCTCTCGAGATTTGGGAAATCTACCCACAAGTATGTATAAAACCCACACTCATTTTGAATAGAAAATGGAGGCAAAGAAAGGAGCGAGTGCGAAACCAAGAGCCAAGGAGGATCCGCGACCAAGCGGGGCATGATTTTTGAGAGAGAATATTCTAGGGGAATGTTCCTTGGAATATTCCATAAAATATTCTTATGCAAAATCTTTAAAGAATCTTGGAGATTCCCTAGGGTTGAGTTTTTGACAATGTCACGAACATGTCAAGTTTATATTCATTTGAACCAACTTTTTGCCAAGAATCTAATGGTGCAGTTCATTTCTTCATCTGAGCAGTAGATATTTCGCCCTGTGTCCAAAAGAGAATCTTGTAAGGAATCTAAAAGATTCTCGGGGAGCTCATATTTGACCGTGACAGAAAGGGGACATGTTTATACTCAAATTTCACAGTTTTTCACAAGGAGCACGATGGCACATGTTGTTTCTTCATCTGAGTAGCCATTTTTAATAGCATCCCCAGACTTGGTGGTATAAGGTGTATTTTCACCATGTGTTCAATTGATTTTGTTGAGATGATGATTCGAATCTGAGATCCATGTATGCCACTTTGTGAGAGGATCATTGTATGCCACTTTATGTGAGAGATTGTTCCTTTGTCATACTGGAGGAGAACATTTGTGAGTGAAATTTTTGTAGGAGAACATCTCTTGGGAAGAGACATGCCACTCTAGATAAGGGGGTTCATCCTTGTATTGACAAAGATTGCATCATGTAATCATCATCTTTTTGTAGTGACTAATGAAGTGACCTCCCCACTCTTGACAAGTTGACACCGAGCCCGAAGACATATTCCACACTGGACGAACTCTATTATCATATCGTTGTGTTGTGATTGCTTCTTGTTTGTTTCTTGTTTCATGTTGATAATTTGTTGAAATGTTGTTTAAGAATTCACAATGTTCATGATTTCACATGCAAATATGCGAAAGTAAAAGGTCCTTCATAATGGGTATTTTTGTTTGAAAGAATTCACGAAAATTTCCAGATCAAGTGGTATCAAAGCAGTCTGACCTTTTTCCTAAGGATTATGAATGTCATCATGGGCGAGATTGAACATGCAACAAGAAGGGAAATGGAGAAGAACCAATATCTCTATGAGGCCTTCTACAGGATGGCAAACATGGTAGACATATTGTTTGTAGATAATGAGGATAAAATGGCAAAAGAGGAACAAGAGAAAGAGAGAGTAGAGGATGATGCTGCATCTCCATCTTCGGGAAAATATTATTTTTCTTCATCTTCTTCTCAGCATTCAAATGAAGAGATCAATCAAAGCCTTCAATTAGAGAATGTTGAATTGAGGAGACTTCTACAAGAAGCAAAAGAGGAGAAGCAGAGATTGCAACTTCAATTACAAGCCACAGAAGAGGGCTTGGAAAATTTGAAGTGCAATGAAGGCTTAGTGAAGCCATCATTGCCTGAGTTAGAATCAACAACCGAGGTAAACAATGGTGGTAGTTCTTCAACTTCATTTTCACATGATGATGGTGATTTGGGTGCTTTTGAAAGGCACACTACAGGCATTGGTTTGAGATTAATGAAGAAGATGGGATATGAAGGCAGGGGCCTAGGTGTTAATGGCCAAGGCATTGTGAATCCCATCCAAATGGTGGAATTACCTTGATTTGTAGGATTGGGGTACATTTAAGGAGAATGTTCGAAGGTAGTAGAAGCTTCAAAGCCATTATCGAAACCATCAAGGAAATAGGACGTTGAGAGCGCATCGCAATCTTCCTGTGATAGTGAGCATTGTAGGGGAAGAGCTAAGGCAAGTTGTTCTTGCCAGACTCATACCAGAGACAACCAAGCAAGGTATAAAAGGTCTCGATATTCAAATGTCACTTTTGATTACCAACAAATTAATAAATATGAGCAAAGTTTATGGCGTAGAAAACCATGTGCTTTTGTGACTTGTATAACCATGTTATTGCCAAGTGTTAGAAAAGAATGGTAGCAAGGAAGAGGACAAGACATGAAGACCCTTCTCCACATCAGGGTAGAAGGAAGGTTAGGAAAGTTTGAAGGAAGAAGATTTTTTTTAGCCATTGCAACAATGGTGGACATCAAAGAGCCACATGTTGGGAACTCCATCGAGAGCAACGAACGAAGGAAGACTAGAAAGAACCTCTGAAGGAACCAGTCAATGAAGTTGATCAACGAGAGAAGTGACTATGGGAAGAAGACCCATTAACCTCGTTGGGTAAGAAATGGGGATTTATAAGTAGTTGAGTTTGGCTAGATTTGTAAATCACATGTTGCAAAGTAATTGTAAAAGTGGTAAAGTGTTTTCAATCACTTATGAAAGCAACATGATGATATTTTGGCCCTTTTTTAGTTGATACTTTGGGAAATGGTTTCTGATGTAAACTTGACCAATGAGCATGTTATCAACTCTTGTCAAGTATGGGGTTTTCTTGGGTCATGTTTGATCTTGTAAAAGAACATGTATTTTTCAAGTTGTACTACATGTTTGCATAGGATACAAGTGTTGGTCCATCACTTATGGCTCTGAAGTACAAAGGTGAAGGAGAAGGAAGTGCAGTCTGTTAGGGAACTTTCTGTGTAGATGAGGGAGTACAATAGATTACAATCATGTTTATGATTTTGGAGGACCAAAATCTCCTCAGTGGGGAGGAATGATCCAGATTGCTATGAAAATGCTAAAAAATTAAAGTCTTCAGATTTCGTCGAAACTAGGACTAGAACGTAGAGCTCGTCATCCTAATTCCAATAATGCAGACAACACTCAAATTTGACTTCGTATGTGCTAGATATTCACAAACAAAGTTCAGGTCAAAAGGACTAGTACTTTTGTCGCCAACTAAATTTGGAGCACAACTAAAATTGGCACAGTGACTAAATCTAGCGGAACCCACCAAATTTGGCGGCCACAAACTAAGCGACATTTTGACACTATGCGGTCTCCAGAATTAGCGAAATTGTCGCCTCTTTAATTTTTTCGTTGAACCCGAAAATCTAACAAGTGGTTTTCTGTTACATGTTAAACAAAAAATATTAAAAAAATGGGTCTGGCGGGCCTAGTAGAACTACCCAACCTCCAACCACATTATCTCTCTCTCTCTCTCTCTCTCTCTCTCTCTCTCTATCTCTCTATATATATATATATATATATATATATATATATATATATGGGCGAATGACTATGTTGTGTGATTTGGGGTCGACGAGGATTGAACCTGCCCAAACGATGGGCTGACTTGCTAACGGGCAAACTCATATGCCATTTAAAAATAATGCCGCTAAATAAAAAACACACAAGAACCAAAAAGTGAATGGGTGGGCTGTGGGTTGGAAGTCGAGCTAGCCCCAATTAATTTTCCCAATTAAACCAACATGGAAACTCTTGGGCTTTGGGAAATCTGCCCGCAAGTATATATAAAACTCACACTCATTTTGAACAGAGAATGGAGGCCGAGAAGGGAGTGCATACTGAAACAAGAGTTGAGGAGGAACCACGCCCAATCAGAGCATGCTTTTCGACAGGGAATATTCTAGTGGAATATTCCACAAAATATTCTTATGCAAAATCTTTGAAGAATCTTGGAGATTCCCTAAGGGCTGATTTTTTACAGTGTCAGAAACATGTAGAGTTTATATTCATTTGAACCAACTTTTTGCCAAGAGTCTAATGACGCAGTCCATTTCTTCATCTGAGCAATATATATTTCGCTCGTGTCCATAAGAGAATCTTGTGTGGAATCTAAAAGATTCCTGTGGAGCCTAGATTTGACCATGATAGAAAGGGGTCGTGTTTATACTCAAATATCACGGTTTTTCTGAAGGAATGCGATGGCGTAAGTCATTTATTCATTTAAGCAACCAATTTTTAGACCATTCCAAGACTTGGAGGTATAAGGTGTATTTTTGGCATGTGTTCATTTGATTTTATTGAGATGATGATTTGAATCTGAGATCCATGTATGCCACTTTTTGAGAGGATCATTGTATGTCACTTTATGTGAAAGATTGTTCCTTTGCCATACTTGCGAAGAACACTTGTGAGTGAGAGTTCTGTAGGAGAACATCTTTTGGGAAGAGACATGTCACTCTAGATAAGGGGGTTAATCCCTGTATTGACAAAGATTGCATCATGTACTCATCATCTTCTTGTAGTGACTAATGAAGAGACCTCCCCACTCTTGACAAGTTGACATTGGGCCCATAGACGTATTCCACATTGGATGAACTCCGTTATCATATTGTTGTGTTATGATTGCTTCTTATTTGTTTCTTGTTTCATGTTGATGGTTTTTTGAGGTGTTATTTAAGAATTCACATTGCTCATGATTTCACATGCAAATATGTGAAAGTAAAAGGTCCTGCATAATGGGGATTTTTGTTTGAAAGCATTCCCGAAAATTTATGGATCACCAAGGAAAGGTTGGATAACTTCGAAGGGAGGATTGCACATATTGAAACTCATATCCATGAGGCCTTTTGTCAACCACGTGGTGATGGTCTGAATGATCCATCTCTAGGTAATCTTGTTGGGTAACGATGTTAATGGGTTGTATTTGGCTCCTTGGATGATTCTGGTTTCTATGGGAAATACAGTTTTGGTCTCTAAGTTTTGATATGTTACTATTTGTATCTTTTTGTCATTACCACTTGACCAACAAGTCTAATAGGAATGCGTCCAGAAATGTTTTGAAACTATGCTGCTCATAATGTAATTTTTCATGAATTAATAGATTTTGTTGATTTATAAAAAAGAAGAAGAACGTGTCTCTCTCTATTAGGAAATAGAAAGCATGTATCTATGGAATAAAAAATTTCTCTCTCCCTCTCTATCCCTCTCTCTCTCTCTCTATTTATATGTAGGCACATTGAATTTACATCCTTATTAATATTATTTTAAAATGCTACATCTCGATTCCATATAAAACATGGAAGGATTTATACATCTCCTTCATACAATGAATAAGAAAGTACTTATCTCTTTCTACAAACACACACATTGAATTTATGTTGTTATTAATATTTCTATAAAATGTTATGTCAATGACATGTTAATAATGGAGGGAATTATACATCTCCTTCATATCCTTAATTAGAAGGCACTCTCTCTCTCTCTCTCTCTCTCTCTCTCTCTCTCTCTCTCTATATATATATATATATATAACAAACAAACAATGGGAAAACCTATCATAACTCAATTGTTAAAACCAATAGTGGGGACAACCATCACTGGTTGTTATCTGCGAATGCAAGTTGACTCATCATTGTTATTCAAGGAAAACAATGCCACCTAGAATTACCCACTAGTGGTCCATAATGGGGTGGGTTTTCACTCCTACTAGATGCCTCTAGGTCTTGGGCCGTTTATCTGTTTCCTTACATTCGAGGTAGACGAACTCTTAGCTAAGCAAAAACAACTTTAGGGTGTACTCTAGGCCCCACACACACACATTTATATCAATTACCTAATCTTTGTAGATATAAAGTTGTAAAATTATATCATTTATTGTGAACATTGAAGTGTTTTATATATAGTCAATATTAAAATAATTTTTTGTTATTATATTTGTTGTATATATTATCAATATTAAAATATTTTTTTGTTATTATACTTCTTGGATATATTGTGTTGATTTTTTTGCTTGACCAATTATTGGTTTGTTTTCAAAAAAAAATTACACATTTTTCCATAATTTAACATTAGAAATTGAATTTTATTATTTTTTGAAAATATTTTAATATATTTATTTCAACTTTTATTTATTTTAGTTTACAAAATTACCCATATAACCCAAATATTTAGTTATGAACGTAACATCTAATTAAAGTCGTCTTCGATTGCTTATTGTACGTTTCATCTATTTATGTACATAATCTCTGAAGTATAGGGGAAATGGAAGCATCTCGTATCTCATGGTATAGCCTAAACATGAAACGACAAATTATAAAATAATATGAAATATTATCCATGCATCTTTGTAATTTATTTGTTATATTTTGTGAACATTATTATTGACATTTATGAAACATGCCTTAAGTACTTGAGATTCGACTTGCTCGTATTAATAAAAAATACACATTTAATATGAAACGAATAAAATTGTTTATTAATATAATACACATCTATAATTAGTTAAATTGAGGAAGGCCCAAGTAAAAGGAGAATATTAAGTTATTGATTTTTTCATTTTAATTAACAAAAATTGAGATATGTAATTTTGTTAATTTAGAGTATTTTAACACATTGAAATGAGTTTTTTTATGAACAACGAATTGAAAGATATAGGTGCATGACATCACTGACAAACAATAACTTCATGCTTCATGTCATTTTTTTACTGCACTGTTGATGAAATGGAATTGCTATGATGGCAAATTGTTGGAGGGGATTTTTGGATAACTCTGAGAGCGCCAAGGAGAAGCGTTTAAGCAAAGCAGCACAGTTTAAGCAGAGCTGGAATGGGAACGTGAGAGTAGCGTGCTTTCTCCCAGAGTCATCCACTCACAGTCACTTTCATTGTCCTCGTCCTCTTGTTTTTGACTAAGTCGCCCAAAGGTAATCAGCTATTGGTTTGTGGTCACTTTTTGTTCTCCTATAGATACAGGCCATTTGTCTCTGTTTTCCTCGTTTCGAGCTTTTTAGACTTCCCTCCCTATCAGTTTGAATATGTAATTTTTTCATGCATGAAGCGGGATTGTGGTCTTGTTATACTCTTTCAGACAAAGAAGAGGAGCTTTTTGTGGGTCTGATACGTTGACTTTGTATCTGTAAGTCTCGGGTTTTTGTCAGGAGTCTATCTGTTGTCCAGGTAAAAGCTCCAGCGAGGGGAGATGATGTAGGTATTCAATGGAGCTGATATCTAAATTGTTGAAGTCTATCTTCACTAAGATAAAGATCTCTATAGTCCTCTATAACCCCTGTTCCGATTTTCGTATTAGAATAGGGAACTGTTGGTGCGTTTTTCATCTATACTGCTGCTGTATAGACTGTCAAGAAGACTCATCAGCATAAGTCTCCTTTCGTCTTCATGAACCAGTAGCGGTTTTCTTCCACAGTGCCCAGTCTAGGCTAAGGCTTCTTTCGTATCGTTCTCCTGGAATTTTCATTCCCTGTAACAGGTTTCCGATCATCTGAAAATTCAAATTTTCAGGCCAGACCTACCCATATCTCTCCTAGTTATGGTTTTCGTCCTTCTCTATCGCATCAGCTGATGTCTATTCCAGTGCATCAGGGTCTCTTGCTTCTATCCTCCATTCTGGAGCATTCTTGTTCATGTCATAGTGTCCTTATCCTGTCAGAGCTTCTTAACTCCCATATCAATCTAAATCCTCCTGCAGGGATCGAATCTACGGACTGATCTTGCTTGATCCATCATTTTAATTCTCTTAGTCCCTAGGCCTTTTTCTATTTGGGGGCCCTGCTCTGGATGATCTCAGGACAAGATTGAGCTTGTACTTGGAACAGAGGGTAATCCCAAAGCCCTGTCTTGTTTTGTTTGTCTCGAAATCCCAATCACAATGGTGGATGACTCAGACTCTTCAGCCACGAGGGCACTTGTACAGGCCGCCATTCAAGCTGAGGAAGCGCGGGAAAAGGCCCCCTCCCTTACAGGATGGCAAGCCACAGTCGAGGATATGATAATTAATCCAACCTATAAGGATTCTCTCCGATATAATAATAAATGTTCTGGGAAAGATGGGTCCCCGTCCTCTTTTTTCAACAAATCAAAGAACCCTGTCAAGACTATTCCCCCCCGAAAGCTGTTTCTGTGGAGGATGCTACCTTAGCTGATAGAATTGACAGCCTGAAGAACTTAGCTCTGGTAGGGAAGTGGCAATTCCCGGAGATGGGCGATTCGGACATGAGGAAGTGGCTAGCGGAAAAATGGTCCCCCTTACTTGGATATACCCCCATTATCTCTCGGCTCATGAAGGAATGGTACTCATTCCACTTCTTAAAAACCCAAGACCTTGAATTGATCCTGAATAACCCCTGGGTATCTGGTAGAAGTTTCTTGGCTCTTTCCCGCTGGTACATTGGGTTCGATCCATTAAAGAACACCCCATCGAATTCCCTGATATGGGTGAAACTTCCGAACCTACCGCTGGAACTTTGGTCAGAAGAGACCCTCGCTAAAATTGGTGATTCGATTGGTAAGTTCGTGTATGTTGACCCCTGGTGCAGAGGAGAAAAGGACAAGCGAATAGCTTGGATCCTTATTGAGAAGCAATATAAGGGCGGATACCCTGAACATCTGGAGATCTTTTGGGGGGGTTCTAACATCCATCAAAGGTTAGATTTCTGGGGCATTCCCTTCAGGTGTTCCGGATGCCATAAAACGGGACATCTGATAAAAAATTGCAATCTCCGATTTTCAAGAAGAATAAAGAAACCAGTTTTCAACCGCAACAGGAAATCAGACTCAGAGCATTCTCAGGAGATATTAGACTTCCGTGAGCCTCCAGTTCAGAGTCAGCAGGAATCACAAGGATTAAAGCCGCTCCATAAATTCTCTTCTCAGGATCTCCCTCCTCAGGCTGATATTCACTTCTCCCCTCTTGATCCTCCCGGTCGATCTGATGCTTTCTCTCCGCCTCCTCAAGCTGCAAATATTCCGGAACCCCGTGAGGACTTTCCTGTACCTTCCCCCCCAGATATGAATCAGAGGGACTTTATAATGGGATCTCTTCCAATTCAGATTTCATCATCTTCGTCATCTCCGGTCAAAGATCACTTAAAAGGCAAGAAACCCATTCAGACACAAGGGAATGATCTGGCTTCTCTGGACTTTCGGTTTTTGGAATCTCCTGCTAATAACCCGGACAGTGATTTAGATTTCCTCTTCAATAGATCATCTCTGGATCTAGAGCCCCTGACCATTCACAAGCCGATGAGCTCTCCCATTCAGCACATCAGTCCAAATTCGGCCAGAAATATTACGGTCAGAAAGAAATCCAAAGGGGGAAGTCGCCATTTTAGAGGAAGGTCGATAGCCTCGGCGCAGGGTGTGAGGAACTTATCATTGGTGGAAGTCCCTGTATTGGAATCACCTGAATTTCAGCCCCTTAGAGCATGTGAGGCTGGACAGTCATCAAAATGACCTTTCTTGTTTCGATGAATATCAGGGGACTAGGCGCAGCCCCTAAATTTAACGCGCTAAAAGATGTATTCATCAGGGCTCATCCAAAGGTTATCTTTATTCAAGAAACTATGCATCCCAGTAAAGTGGCGATTGTTTATTTCAGGAGAATGTTTCCAAAATGGTACATGGCTGCCACTGAGGCAAATGGTCAGTCAGGTGGTCTTGTTGTTATGTGGGATCCAGAATGGATAAGGGCAAAAGCTTACAAATGCTGTGCAGGAATCCTCCTAACAGCTTCTATCAGGGGTCAAGACTTCATTCTCAACCTGATAAATATTTACGCGCCTTATAAAAATAGACTTGCTTACTGGGAAAGGATCTTTCAATCCAGAATCCTTGAAATTAAATCCCTATTGATGGCAGGTGATTTTAATCTAGTTCTGGGCTCTGCCGAATGTTGGGGGAATTGCAGGAGTCCCGGCAATATGGCTGGCAGATTCAGGAGAGAACTTCTTAACAGGGATGTGGTCGACGTTGTGCCGGAAAATATGTGTCCAACATGGGACAACAGCAGGACCGGGCAGGCATATATAGCAAAGCGGATCGATAGAGTAATTATGCATGCAAGTATTTTCGCTAAGATGGGAACGCCTGTTTTATCATAGGAAGCGACCACATTTCAGACCACAGACCCATCTTCCTAAAATGGAGAGAAAAAGTCTTCAGGCTCGGTTACCCCTTCAAATTCAATCGGGTTCATCTAACAGACCCTTCCTTTAATGATAAGATCTCAAGCAAATGGAAAAGTCTGCATGAAGATGAGATGGCGCCGTTTATGCCTTTTCGCATCAAAATGGACAGGCTGCGGACAGTGACGATGGAATGGCAAAGACATAAAAGGAGGATGGATAAACAGGAATTGGAAAATGCGAGAAGGGAATTGGACTCCCTATGTCAATCAGCTGACCCAAACAGTTTATCTTTTGATCAAAAAATTTTGATTAGGAATCTGGAGAAAAAGAAACAACAGATCTTGCAAAGGGAGGAGGCTACCTGGCGTCTCAAGAGCCGAGCCATCTGGCTCAAAGAAGGAGATAGAAATACAAGTTTTTTTCATAGGTTTGCAAATGCTAGGAGGGAAAGGAATACCATATGGAGCATAAAAGACGATTGGGGAAATATCCTCTCTTCTCAGGAAGAGATCACTAGGGAGGCAGTGAGTTTTTTTCATAGCCATTTTAAAAGAAGGGAGGTGCTCTTTGAAGATGTTATGTGGGGCATAGAGATGGTTCCGGAAATGCTGGATGATGCTGCTAATGAAGAATTTATCAAGCCTATATCAGAAGAGGAACTCCTAAGCGCTATTAAGTCTATCAAAAAGGACAAAAGTCCGGGTCCCGATGGGTGGCCAATAGAATTTTTCTCCCATTTCTTCGATCTTATTAAATTGGACTTGCTGCGGATGCTCGACGCTTCAAGGATGTCTGGAAGCATTCATCCTGAGATCTCTTCAACTTTTATAGCCCTGATTCCAAAAAAAATCAGGGCGGAGACCTTCCATGACTTCAGGCCCATCTCACTCTGTAATATTTTGTTCAAATTATCTTCTAAAATCATTGCAGAAAGATTGAAGCCTTTTCTTAATCGCTGCATTACGGGGGACCAGCATGCTTTCTTAAAAGGCAGGTCTATCTTGGACGCGATCGCCTTGACGCAGGAAACTCTTTTCTCTATGCTATCCAAAAATAAGGACGCGGCCATCCTCAAGATCGATCTGCAAAGAGCCTACGACTGCGTGGATTGGGGTTTTTTAAGAATTCTTCTGGCAAAAATTGGACTGAAGTCTCTAAGTGTCAATTGGGTCATGAGCTGTGTAGAAAATGTTAAATACTCTGTGATTATAAATGGATCACCCTCCCCTTCTTTCCAGGCGGAGAGAGGCCTCCGACAGGGGTGTCCCTTATCTCCTTTGCTCTTTATTTTGGTTATGAATTCTCTTAGTTTGCAGCTGAACAAAGCAGTAGCAGAGAGGCGTTGTAGGCCGGTAAAGATATGCAAAAACGTATCCCTTTCTCATAATCTCTTTGTAGATGATGTTCTAATTTTTGCTATGCTTTGCAAAAACTCCTGGCAGTGTATATATGATATTCTTGTGAAGTTCCAGAGAGCTACAGGCCTTATTATTAATAGGGGAAAATCCTCTCTATACCATAATGATTTGAACCTGGAAATAGTTCGCTGGATTGCGGACCTGATGAGCATCGCTCCAATTTCTATATCGCAAGGGCTTAAATATTTAGGCTTTCCTTTAAAAGCAAAAGGCAACTCAAATTCGGACTGGTTATGGCTCTTGGATCGTTTTTATAAAAGGATATCCATCTGGGAGTTCAAACTCCTTTCCCTGGCTGGTAGACTCGTTCTCGTGCAGGCGGTTCTCTCTCAGCTCTCAGTTTTCTGGGCTCATTTATTTTATCTTCCTTCAAGTACCATTAAACACATGAACAGATTGATCGCCAATTTCCTTTGGGGTGGTCGCTCTGTTCATAGTAAAATGCACCTTGTTAAGCTATCAGCCATATCAAAGCCTAAAATCGATGGAGGCTGGGGTCTCCTTGACTTACGCTCATTTGGAAATGCTCTTCTTTGTAAATCCCTCCACCGTGGTATTTTCGGAGCCGGGCTGTGGAGCATGATCATTAAAGGAAAATACATGAAAGGTAGGTGCATTGACTTTTGGTACAGGAGGGGTTCGGTTGGCATTAGGCAAGGTTCGTCGATCTGGCAGAGTTTAAGGAAAATTCAGCCTTTCTTCCTGCAGTTTTTAAGCTGGAACCTCTCCTCGGGCACCAATATTCTCATTGGATTCGACTCCATCTCGTGCGCGCGGGGTATATCTTTTCCTCATCAGCTGGTTCTTTCTTTCCACAGGCAGGGTTTGTTCACTTGGGACAAGTTAATTAAGCAATGGAGGGGTTCTGTCCCGGTCTGGAAAGAAGCGGAGGACCTGTTCTTGCCGCCTCTATTGCGTCCGCTTTGGGATTCAACAAAAGCTTCTTTAGGCAGTTTAGGAGTACAGCGATCGGGCACTCATGATCACTTGGTATGGTGCTTAAAAGGATCCTTTCAATCTGCAAATGTGAAGCTCATTTATGCAGATCTTATTTCATCTTCAGCAAGAAGCTCTTCTCAGCTCTTTCCCTCCTGTTTCTGGAAGGCCTCTTGCCCCCTTAAAATGATCGTTTTCTCCTGGCTGCTATATTGGAATAAGAACCTCACGTGGGAAGTTCTTCAGAGGAAAAATTGGCAGGGTCCGAGCAGATGTTCCATGTGCTTCAACGATGCGGAATCCAATTTGCACCTGTTCTTTCAATGCTCCTCGTCACTCCAAATCTGGTATGAATTGTCTTTACAGTTTGGTTTCCCTCACATGTCTTTCTCTTCTGTTCAGGAAGCTTTTATTTGGTGGAGTAGTCAGTCCTCTTCGGCGAGATCGCTGTTCATTATTTCCTGCTGGTTCTTGTGGTTATGGCGGAATGCTCTTATCTTTCAACATTCCAAAGAGCCCATTCAGGTTATTATTCAGAAGATTTTGGCCTTCTATGATTCGTATGCTCGGTAGACTGACTTTCAGCTCCATGACTCCATGATGGTGTTTTCTGCTATGATGGTATCAGTCTATGTGTTTTATCCATTGCTTTTGGCTGTTGGTGTAATGATCCCTCTGTTTCCTTCTCCTTTAAGGAGGCTGTCTCCTTCTTCCAAAGTTCTGTAATCTGCTGCATTCTTCGTTATCTTGGGTCATATGTTATTTAGCTGGATCTGTTAGAGGCTTTCAGGATCAAATCTTTGGACTTTTTGGCTTTGGCCAATGGTCATCCTCTGCAAAACTGTCGGGAGTTTTGTCTTAGCTCTCCCTTTTTGCCTTATGTTCTGTTATATGTCTTTTTATATCTATATATAAAAATATGGTGGTTTTTTTTCCTCTGAAAAAAAAAATAAAAAAAAATGATGGCAAAATGTCAAAGTCATCAAACTCTTAAAATTCAAAATTCAATACAACATTACACCCTCCGTGCTTCATGCTATTGTTTTACTGCGCTGTTGATGAAATGAAATTGCTATGATGGCAAAATGTCAAAGTCATCAAACCCTTAAAATTCAAAATTCAATACAACATTACACCCTCTTGGAGGATACACTTATATTCTTTGATTCAACTATGTTTGCATTCTATGTCTTTAGCATTATAAATAACAAAGTTCATGAAGGGAGAGTGATGCACCTCACAACTAATCAAATTGATATAAAATACTAAACAATTATTATATAATCATTTTTTAATTATATGATTATAAAAAAAGGAAAGAACACAAGGAACGTGTATATATATATATATATATATAGTTGACATTTAATTAATAAAGTCTTATCTGTCTTCCTCATTACCTTTCTTTAAAATAAATAGGTTTTTTCAAATAACCTCTGTGAGCATCACCTGATTCAATGAGTGCTAAGTGGACTACTCAAAAATCATGAGAAATTAGTCAGTTACGACTACCTCTCATTAATATGGTCATAGACGAATGACTCACTTAACACAGTTGAATCCCAAAAAGATATTTAATATAATGCACTACAGAAACCCCTCAATACTTAAATACAAAAAGAGTGAAGGGAGCTCTACTTGAATAGTTCATGAGGCACAATACTTGCTAAGGTTTTGCAAATGGGGTAGCAAGTTAAATGGGCTTGATTGTGGGGAAAACTCCATAGTTAAGTGCGCTTGAGCCAGAGGCGATCTCGAATGAGTGACCTCCCAGGAAGCCCTAGTTACCGGGTGCAAGCCCCACAATCGATGATTGATGCTATGTGATTCATTTCACTAGTTTCAATCCCTCTTCGTGCAAGCCCCATAAGTGATATGTGATTCATTTCACTAGTTTCAATCCCTCTTCTTCACCCTTGTGAGCACCACCCGATGCAAATCCGAAAAATATATCTAATAACATATAACTAAGTTTTTATTGTCATTTTCATTTCACACCCAATGCAAATCCCAAAAAAATATCTAATAACATATAACTAAGTTTTTATTGTCAATTTCATTTTAAAATTTATCTTTATTATGTTTTTTTGTAAATAGAAAATAAATAAGAGTTTTTTTTTAAATGTTTAATATATAATTAGTATAGATTTATTTTAATTACAAATTTAATAGAGAATAAATTTCACAAAATGCTAATATTTTCATATGATATATTCTTATAAAATATATAGAATGTTTTTAAATACATTTTATATTTTTTTAAAATTAAATTTACAACTTATGCATATAAATATATAGGATGTTTTTTAATATATTTTATATTTTTTTAAATTTTCAACTTAGGCATAGCATTATATATATATATATATATATATATATAAAGAGTTTATTGTAAATAGTAAATTTTTATGTTTGTATACACACATTCTAAACATAAAGTTATGAAATGTTGTGGTTCTAATTTACATTAACTCATTATAACTATATAACTTAAATATACAATTTCAACAAATTCTTACTAAAATTTAGACAAAATTAACTTACAGATATATCCAAAAACAAATAAAAAATAGAAAACATAAAATTAAATCCAATATAATTAAAAATTTTGCTAAAATTAAAGTCTATTTCGTTTTAGGCTTTAATTTATAAAATAAAGAAATATCTATATCACATATATTCATATTACAAGCTTCATAACTATTTATTCGGTTTGTATAACTACTATTTATTAGATTTTATGGTTAATGACCCAATAACCATTTAATAATTAGTTGAAGAATATTTAGAACCACTGGAATAGCCCTATTTTTTTCCTAATCTCTTGTTTTCCAATTTTACCTCTTTCTTTTAGTTTTGGTTTCAGGTTTATGCATGCACTTATATAGGCTTCCATTTTGCCAAATCTTCATAATTTTTTACTTTAATTTAACTATATTTAAATTAAACCACAGTATAATGTAGCTTGTTATATTTATGTTACATATTAAAATGTTTTTTTGTTGCCCATATTTTTAAATTTTTAATATAAGTATTATTTAATTTCTTTTAATATAAGACAACATCTCTACAATACTAAATTATGTAAGACAACATCTCTCCAATACTAAAATATTTCTTATGTTTTCGATATATATAAATTTGTATTTTAATTACAAAATTATCTACTTCCTTAGGGAAATCAATCTAATTTTGTAATTATTATCAAAATTATGCAGATAAGCTGAGAGCTAGCTCTTGAGATAATTTATTTAACAATAAATTTGTGGAAACACTGAGCCAAATACATTAAATGAAGAAACAATTTGTCCCATAAACTATATTCATCTAACAAAGAAACAATTTGACCATACGCTAAGTGGCCGTTAACCTAATTTATTTATTTCTTTCTTATTTGACTTATTCCGGGTAGTGTGAGCGCATATGTATTGACTCCCATAATGGTCTGAAACGCATCCCTTGCTGATGATAAGTTGGAGTGTGCATTAACGTGTTGTATGCGTTAAATGCGGAGAATTTGAGGCTCCACATTGACCTTGTGACAGATACTGTTCCTTCCATAAGAGGAATTAAGAACTCAGGGTGGCCCAGCTGTAGGGTGGTGCAGACCTGGGCGACTTCGTCATTCAATTGGGGCTGTCGCATTCATATACCATTATTTTTCTTAACAACAACACTTGGGCTCCTTCAATTGGCGTTTTCGCATTTAACTTCCATTATCCAGTCAATGTCAACAGTTGGAGCGGCGGCTTGCAGCCCGCACATGCCAGTTACCTCACTACCTCGAAGATATCTGAAGTCGCCGAGCCAGTCAATTATTTTAATATCCAAAATTTTCAGTCAAGGCGGACCAAGAGTGAAGCGATTCAGATCCATTCAATATTTAACCAAATCGACCAGAGTGGAATCAACAACCTCTGTGGAATATCGCACCGTTGGATTTGTTCACTCTCTCAATTCGGATAACAGCACGCCAAAACTGGGAGCAGTAAATGGATGACAATGGGCCAGGCGCAAGTTCTGCTGAGATTGCAAGATGGGCCAAAACCATCAACAAGAAGTTATGCAAATTGGCTAAAGAAACAAAAGAAGTTTGTCCCGCCAAGGAACACGCAGTAAAACGGGTGCTTTTGCAATTTGAATCATTCGTTCTCAAACTAGCCCAGGTTATGAAAGAGCTATTGGCAGATGCAGAAACCCTCAGTGTCAATTACACGGGTTTGGACATGAAGGTGCTGGAAGACGAGGTTGAAAACGCTGAAACTCTAATACGTGAAATATCTGGTAGGTCTTCGCTCTATTTATTAACTTGTTGCTCCACTGTGATTGATCGAGTCAAGGTTTTCGCAAATAGTTCAGGTACATTTCTGGAGAATGTAATCTTGGAAGGCTCTTCCGTTGCATTAAGGTTTCATGTTTCCGAAGCCAAGCAGTTGATAGAGAGGGGAATTCCAAAGCTTGAATTAAAGGATCAGATTCTTTGCAATTATTTTGAGGATGGTGCTCTGGATTCAGTTGTAGCCGACTACTCCCTCAGCATCAAGCTCGCGGAACAGATAGCAGAGAGTTTGCAGATTCCATTAGACTCCGATGCTTTTTCCACAGAATTGGAGAAATTGAAGGTCGAGAGGACCGAGGCAGAGCAATTCAAAGGAAAGGTACACTCTCTATATTTGGAGCAGTTTATTGTTCTGCTGGAGAAGGCAATTGCTTCAAAGCGCAAGCCTATCCGGACATCCTCCTATGTTAAAGATGAGTCCAGTCATGGAAAACAGAGCGCCCACAGAAACATTCCCATGCTTCCATTGCAGTCATTTATTTGTTCCATTACAAAGGATATTATGCGGGATCCAGTTCAGATTGCCTCGGGTCAGACCTATGAGCGTGCTGCCATCGAAAGATGGTTTGAAGAAGGCCATACCAGGTGCCCAACGGGGTTGAATTGAAAAACATCAAAATGAAGTCGAATTTTGCGTTGAAACAGTCCATTGCAGAATGGAGAGAGCGGAATTATGATATCAGGTTGGAAAATGCAAATGAAATCATTAACAATTCAGAGGATGAGGAGGAGCGGTTAAAGGCAGTGCAAGAATTACAAGCTTTATGTGAAGAGGATTCATTAAATAAGTATAAAGTAGCAGCCAAGCATCTCATTCCCAGGCTAGTTAAATTCACAAAATCCCCCAGCAAGTTGGCTGTTAAGGCATTCTCTACTCTGACTGTCCTTGCAAAAGACAATGTTGAAAATCAGGTAATTGAGCCAAAATGTTCCTTTCTTATGTAATTGCTTTCAAACAGAAGGAAAACTAAAGGGTTATTGATGACTTAGAATGAGTTTGTCTAGAAGTTTCATCGTGTCAGACTTGCTTGATTCTAAGCATGGTTGCATAATACAGGGTTTCTTGCAGAAAATAAGTTCATTTAAAAATTTCAGATTGAAAATGAAATTATTCCATCGAGAGGAGAAGAAAAAGTTTCTTAAATAATTCATTGTTTTTGTCACACACTTCAAAGGCCAAATAGTGGGTCATTTTAGGTCTCGTCAAGAGCTAATCGGTTCCATACCCTAAAGCAAGGGAAAATAATAGCGGATGAGTATGAAGAAGATTCATAAAGCTCAAGGCGAATCATTCCGAAGTGGTCTGGACCCTTCATATGCAAGTAAAATCTGGGAAACTGAGCCTAAAACTTTGGCAGAGGCTGTACGAAAAGCTCAACATTATGAAGAGCAAGATTAGGGCCATCAGGAAAGCTAGAGGAGATTGAAGGAAACAAAGAAGTGAAGGGAAAATAGCAAAGATGATTTAAGCCTCATTCTCACTCATGCGGGCATGGACAAGAGCATGAATCTAAATGGCCATCCCATTGTAGGACATGACCACTAAGTAAGAAATTGGAAATATCTGCTTCAAATGCAGTGGGGGATAAGGGACATTATGCTAGAGGTCTGATAAACCAAGCTGAACTATCAACAGTATGCATGAAGTGCAAATGATGGAGAATGTAGTGAATGTACCATGGATATGTGCCACGATAGAAGTGCAAGGTAAGCTTGCTGATCAAACAGATTCAGTCTTTATTGATCCTGGAGCTAGTCATAATTTTATGTCACATAAGATAGTAGAGTGGTGCAAGCTTAATGCAAAGAAGCATGGCAGACTATGCTTAGTCCAATTGGTCACCAGAGCAAAAAAGATTATTAAGGAAGTAGTAAGAGAATGCCCATTGGGATTGCTTGGCTTATCTACTAAGACAAATCTTATCATTTACCTCTTGGATCATATGGTGTCCTAATCAGAATTGAGAGGTTGGAGCAACATAAAGCAAAAGTGGCTTGTTACAATAAGAACTTTGATTGTGTCAACGACGAGGAATAATGAGCACTTTATAACGGATACATAGTCGAATATCTCAGCAATAGATATCCACCATGCAAGTCAAGAAGTGATTTTTGGAAAGCTTGTCCAATGTCAATTTGCTCCAAAAAGATCACGAATAAACACATTGCAGAAATTAAGGTGCTAATTTGAACCACCATGAGCACAAAGGGGTGGGAACACCCCGAGGTCATATTCCAAATCCTCATAAATGGATATTGGAGTTAGAGTTGGAGAAGACTCTTCCATGAAGACACATGGCATAATATGATAGGCTATTGAGATTTAAGAGGGAAACGAGGAGGAGACTAAACCCATCACTATAGAGATTTGGACCATCAATCAAAATGAGATCCTAGCTGTCCAATGAGGGTTTGGACCCTACTCTATCCTCCTCCACAAAATACCATGCAGTTCTATCATTTGGCACCATGTGGCATGGGGAAGATAGCTTGCATGTTCTTGATCTCCAAGAGATTGATGGTATTTGCAAGGCCTGGACAGTCTTGGAGATGTTAGTGTTTGGGAATATGCGTGCCATCTGATTAGATGACTAGAGTTTTAGTGGAGGTTCAAAAGGAATTTCCATAAGACCTTGAAATAAGCCTTTTTTGCTGTTGTAGGTTGGCATGTGGCACAAGGAAAAGGCTTAAAGGGCTGTTGGAATACAATGAGCTAGTTAGTCCACATTGACATGGTAGAACCCTTTTGGGAAGTGTCACAAGGACACCATGAAGTCATGATTGTGTCTGTTTCCATGAAAGCATGGGAAGATGCTTAATGGACCTTGATAGTTACAGTGTTGGTATAATTGATTCTTGGTTCAACGATTGGCCTTCGAGCAATGAATAAATAAGAGGGAGTTTGAATCCACAGGTGTCCAACAACATGACAAAATTCGATGGTTTATTTGGAGGACAATGAGAAGCTGATTTGAGTAGAGATTGCACAAGAGCATAGGCGTATTCACCCTATAACTTCTGGGACGTGAGCTCAGAGTAAATGCTTTTATTGAGGACCTTAGTAATTAATTTCCTTTAAATACAATAAAAGAGTCAAGCAAGCCATTTCAAGTTGGAGTATTCCCATATTAGGTTTCTCAAAGATAATCTCCGTATCTACTATATGTGATTGATGCTAGTTTGCACTGAGTTCTTTGTATTTCTTACATGGTCATAATTAATTTACAACAACATATTAACATAAAAGAGCACTAATCAAATAAAAATTAAAGGTCTATGCTAGTGAATTGTATTAGCCATTGCCTAAGTGATTATTGATCATATTGGTAGCAAAGTGATTTCTTTGAAGATAGTGAAGGAATAGCCACTATGAACGCTGCAGTACTAGGGAAATTGCGAACAAGTGGTGAGCGTCTTCCAAAATTGGGACAAGAAGAAGGAAAAATAGTCTCAAGGTTTAGAAATGGGGGACCATCATGAATGGAATGGGTCTAATGTTGAGCACACAATTGTATTGAGAGGGTGGGGGGGTTGAATCAATATAAGTCAATTTTTATTTATATAACCATTCACAAACCAAAAGAAAGCAATCACATACGAGATCTATCAGTTGCAGACCATGGAACACAAGATTTACGTTGAAACCCTTTTGGGAGAAACCACAAAACTTCTTTTTATAATTCTTTTTAGGGACCAACCTACTGTTACAAATAATTGTAGACAACAACCTACTGGAGATACCAATCCCCACTGGTAGAACACTTGGTAGGCATTGTTACCTACAAAAAGTGGGTAATCCATGGGAGAAAAATTTTCTCCTCTTTTGACAACTAGCTAGGTAACAAGCACATGATGGTTAGCATATAACACTATGCCAGATTTCTCCACCCATTGCTCCAGTCAAACCTCTCTCCTATCTAGCATGCTTCTCAAAGGAAGGTGGGTCTTCACTTGGCAAGTACTCTAACCATTTTTGCAATCATGTGCTTTCATTTAATGTTATGGGCATATTGATATGGATCATAGGGAAAACTGGATGATTGACCAATTTCAATTGTATCCTTGTCCCTACACTTCACTTGGGACGTTAGTCTTTTACTCTAGTTCAGTGGGACCTCCTTTGAGGCCTTAGGATTTAGGAAGGGCTCTACTGAGGAGGCATTGATTGATATATTGTGTCTAATGTAATTCATACATACCACTTTCCATCTCTCCCAATTATCGCCTCCTTTCTCTGGTTTGGTAGTCATTGGTCATTGGGATTGGCACCCTTTATCGATATCTTTGAGTAAGGGTCGGAAACTTGGCGAAGGAGGTTGATGTAGCTAAAAAAAGGTTAAAAGCATATAAGGCCACAATGAAAGAAAATGTAAATTGCAAAAGATGGTTGGGACAATATTTAGCATGTGGGCAAAAGTCCAGCATGAGCTCCACCCCCCTCATTGGCCATCACCCAGTTCGTCAAGCATTCAATGCTTCATCTAAATAAAGAAACTCTTGAATGTCCCAACCTCAATGAGCTAGAAACTGCTATATCTTAAAGGGGTATTGGAAAAACATAAAGTAAGCTTAGGCTCCTAAGCTATGCACCAAATAAAGACAAATCATTAAAGTAAAAGGCATACCAGAGGGGTGGAAAAAGTAGGTCGAGGAAAAGGGCAACTCATGCCACCACAATTGCTCCCTCCTTGGATCATTACACTCATGATGTTGGACCCCCATTAGTTGGTCTCATGGTTATCGCACCTTCCTTGAAGTCTCTCCCACTCCATTAACATCATTATCACACACACCTATGGATTGATAGGCTGAACTAGCACATGTCACTCATGTTGGTTGGGAACACATTATAGGGTTGTTAACCTAGTTATCCTTAACATTAGTAAGTTAATTTGTTTAGAAATCTTGATCTAGTTAGAAATTTGAAGGTGAGTTTTGTGTGAAGCAATCTTGTGCCCCTAACATTAGATATGGTTCACTACGACCCTTTAATAGTTTCATGTTCCTAGTGTAGTTGATATCACTTGATTTTGAGAGGTTTTGTTCAGATGGCATCACATATGCAACAAAGATCCCTTGAGGGACAACTCCCTTTTTCCCCAGCATCTTCCAGTGGGTTCTTTGCCCCTTTGTGAGAGCAAATATGAGTTTGTGGCCCTAATGTTGGCCTTCTAGAGATGAGCTTTGGGCCTTGAGCAACTTCCACATGGTGCTACACCCGTTGATGAGCCTCCAAATGCTGAATGCTGAGCCTAAAAGCTTGGGCATTGGACTATTTAATGATGTGTCTAGATAGATTCAGGACGCCCCCAGGTTGGCCTTGACCTTGTTTAATGGACCGTAACTTCTGTTGGAGCCTAGATGAAGATTGTTATAGCTGAGATGAATTGGGAGGGCTAGCACATTCCTCTTTGATGCCAACATTTTCCGTTAGAGGTGCTTGTCACCCCCACATGCTTGAAAAGGGTGGTGTAGGTCCTCTCTTGGATGCTGTCATGGTGGAGGAGGCACCATTTAGAGATGTACACATGCACTTTGGGGCTTTCTTGGAGTGAGAAGCACCCTTGGACCCTTGTCTTAGTGAGGCCTTATTACCTATTTTGGAGGATGATGTCATGATGGAGACTACTTTTCTCTCACACTTGTGGGTTTTTTTGGTATTTTGTTATGTTTTAGAGCTATTTCAATGTAGACTTGCGACTTTTCACCTAGTTGAATGCTAAAGTAAACTTTTTTAGGGGTTTTGCCTGTAAAATTAGTGAAAAAAGGCTTGGTTAACCTCATATAAATAGAGGGGAGCTTTATTCACTTATTCATCATCATCCATCATCACACTTCTCTCTCTTTGGAAGTGGATACTAGCTCTGTCTCTTTTCTACTTTGCTGCAATGTGAGTCTATGGTGTGAATTGTTCTTGGAGGGGAATTTTTGCTTGAAGTTGGTTTATTGGGATTTTTTGTTGCACAAGGTTACAAACTAGCAGGCCTTGTAAAGAGGCAAAATATAGAGGGCACAACAACACTTGGAACAGAGGCCCATTGTCACCACAACCTAAGTCCCCTACTCTTCTCGGATTTTCATCGACGGGAGGAGTCCCAATATTACTCACTTGCGATAAATGCGTATCTATGATAGGTTTGAAGTGAGGCAAGGTAGCTCATTCAATGGAAAGGTTCAATGAAAGTGAAAGCTTTGGGAAAAGCTATTAAGACTTTCCACGAAAAACCCCTTGGAGAAGAAACTACATGAGACCTAGGGTTGAAATTTAACACGATATATATGTGCATACAAGGTCAAGCATGGTGAGAGAAAAGGCAATGAACGATTTACTTCACCAAGTACTAAAGAATATTGCTTTCAAAGAATCCCCAAGTTGAAGGATTAGCCTCTAGGGTTCCCTCTTGGTGTGACAAGCTAGGGCATCAAAATTTATGGAAAATTCACTGTGGGAATTCCACTAAAATTTGACCACTTCTAGATGAGACACAAAGGAAGAGTTCTATCCAAGCGAAATTCAAAATTTCCTCCAAAAGATTTCGCACCAAGCCTTAGATGAACCTCCTTACCTTTAACCTTAAGGGGACAAAAAATAAAGGTTTAAAAGAGAGATATTTTTTGAGTTTTTGATGACCAAGAAGGATTTAGGATCAGTTCCTAGCCATTGGGAGATTTGGAGTCATGAAAGATCTTAATATGGGCAACTCGCTCTTCAAGGAGACCTAAAGGTTAAGACTTTCACTGCTCCTTTAGATATTTATACTTCTTAGACACTTGTTAATGGAGTTTCAAGGATAATATGCATTAATCCCCTAGGAACATTCATTCATTCACTATCCATTGAGTAACACATGCAAAAAGTTTCGAGAGTTATAATTTCAAACAATATTCAATAACTAGGGCACATTAATAACCATGAGACATTATTCCATGCATTAGACATTAGCGAAATTCAGAAATTCATCAATAAAGAGCACTTACAAGATAGTGAAGAGTATATCCATCTATAACAATGCCAATTAGAAGCTCCAAAAATGAGACAAGATTATCCAAACATCAAAATTCATCCATAATCCTCTAAAACCATCCACAAATTGCAGGTTTGAATTTTCCAAATAGGCTGAAAATCCAAGAGTTCATGGTTTGAAATGGGAGAGAGTCTCTCCAATTTATACAAGACTAAGTAGTTCAAATAAGAAATGAAAGAAGCCCCCTTTACATGCCTAATGTGCTAAGTAACCCACCCATTGTTACAAGCCAAGCATGATAGCTTTTAAAATTATTTTATTTCTCTCCAAAGCCAACACAAGGCTGACGCCATGCATGTGTGGAGGCCTAGAGAGGCAGTGTTGAAGCGCCTTGTGCCAGAAATGTGGGAGAGGACCTCAAAAATCATGATGAAGAGGGTGATGCCCTCCATATGCTGCAAAACATCTCTGGGACCCCTATTTTGGGTTTGGGGCTCCAAAATGGGTCCCATGGGTCTCCAAGTGGCTCAAAATCAAGTCGATGCTCCATCAATGAGGGCTTGGATCAACTGCCAATTGTCGGGTTCAATGTGTAGTTGGCTGGGGTATCCTGGTCCAAGTATATCATCATCTCGAATAACTGGGGCACAAACAAGCAAATGGTGGTGCTGAAGAAGCCCATGGTGTGGAAATCAATGCTTTGCATGAATGGAGGCCCATGGATCTCAACGCTCACCCTAAAAATGCCATTGTGATCCTCTGGGGGGCTTGGATCTTGTATAGGGAGGCCAAGTCCAAGATGAAATCCCACTTGCAATCCTGTATAAGATCCAATGCGTCTCCTTACCTTCAAAAACAATGATTCATTACTGTAATTGACTAAATAAGCTTGTTAATCAAGGGCAGCAATGAGAACTTCATAGTGTTGAAATTTCTAAGTCTGACACATTAGGAATCCCTACTGCATTATCTGGTTTAATTTCTCCTACTTGTTTATTCCATTAACAAGTTATTTATAAATATAAACACTGAAATAAACACAAATGCAACCTTAACTCATATGCAGATCAACAATTGGAATAACTGAGATAAACACACAAGGGACACCGTTATTTTTTGGACAATCGTCCTTGGAAAAACCCAATGCGGGAAAACGGTGCAGCAGCTCTAAGGGTTTTATTATTATGCAGTATTTTTGAATACAACTAGGTTGCCAGAAATGGCTCACCCAACATAGAATTTTCTTGGCAGTAGTACCTCTCCTCAGAGAGAGGTATTCCGATTGATTAATCACTGGATGAACGATCCCACAACAACAATGGCAACTCCTTAGCTGGACAACGAAAGTTGCTCCAAGCCTCTCTACTGCTTTGCGTCACTCTGCAGGGACTGCGTCACCCTTCCTGGCTCACCAGCACTCATTCTGCCCCACGAAAATTCTCCTGGCGTTGCCTCTTGGCCCTCCGTCATCTCTGCTAGCCTCTGCGCATCCCTCAGACCCTCTGCGTCAGCCCTCAGACCCTTTGCGTCACCCACGCTCGCCTTTTTAGCCTCTGTGTAGCTCCCAGCTGCCTCTGCATCAACCTTCCCAGGCTCTGCGCTGTCTCCCTGGCACTATCTCTGCCTCTCTGCTATGTATTCTTAGCCTTGTGCCGAACTGCCCCTTGCTGCAACAGATCACTTGTTTGATTCTCTTAGCAAACCTTGCTCCAGAAAATCGAACTGACTGATCAATTTGGTGCGTCTCCAACTGACCCTCAAGCCTCCTTTTATACTTTTCCTGTTGAGTCTTCAATGGCCGAGATTAAGTCCCTAATCAATGGCTAAGATTAGGTTTGGCATGATCCATGTCATTTAGAACATTTTCACTCAGTTTTACATTAATACCCATTAATATTTTAATTTTCCTAAGTTTAGACTTAGGAACTTGATTAAAAATATTAAATATTTTAATATCTCTCCAACTGGGTGGAATTTCCCCAAACCATTTCTAGGTCTCGGAGATCTTATGTGCCTTAGCCTCTCCACCAATTTTCATGGCTAGAGCACATCCGATGCTACCACAAATCAACACTCCCTCTTAGCGAGGAATGTGCTCTGGTAATGCTCCATCATTGAAACATCACATTGATTCTCCACACCGGTACCTGTGTTGATTCTTGCCCTGCTACCTCACATCATGTGCACTGTTGTTTCCTGTACTGTTGCCTATGACACTATCATTTCCAATGCTACATCTGTACTGCAACTCCCTCTCAATATGCTGCCCATGCTGCCTCTAGCACTACCACTGCTAACTACTGCACTGCAACTCAGTTACCGAGAAGTAGGTAACTGATTTTTCCCAAATATTGACATCTCAGTCAGTCTGGAAGCCTCGTGAAATTGAAGTTGCCTCCGCTGCTATACTGTGCTCCCTCTGCTGCCACTACGTTGCTGCATACACCTCTGTGCCTCTCGCACTGCTGCAACCTCCACTGCATTGCCTCATATTTCTGCACCCAAGCACTGCCTTGCTACTCCACTACACTTTGCTCCACCCAACCCCTGTCATCCTGCTACTGTCGTTAAGGGCTCCCATAGCCGGATATGATCCAAGAGTTTGGGCACCTCAAGGATCTTGCCCCTAGTATGTAGTCCTCCTGACTACAACTTGATGTCTCCCCTCCTCTTCTCTAGAGGTACATGAGCACTCATGTCACATTCATCATCAATCTCGACTTCTTTCTCCGCCTTAGCCGGAGCTGCCTTAGAATTGGAAACCTCTCCCTTGTTTTTCTTCCTGGGACACTGGGATGCATAATGTCCTAGCTCCCCACAATGGAAGCACTTCACCTTGGATATGTCCTTCTTCTTCCTCTTCCCCTGTTGGCTCGTAGATGCTAGAGCCACATCCTCCTCCTCTTTCTTGATTCGACCTCCCCTGCCACTACTCCCTGCCTTGGTCAACCACCTGATCTCTTCTTGGTGAAGAGCTGCCCACATCTCCTCCCATCCTGGAAGAGTAGCCCTGCCCAAAATACTTTGGACAAATGTCTCCCACTCCTCAGAGACTGCATTCAGGGCAGTCCTAACCATAAATTCTGGATCCGGTGTAGACCCCACGGAAGTGAGCTGGTCGCGAATCTCCTGCAATCTGAGAAGGAATGGATCTATTTGCTCTCCCTTCTGCATCTGATACGACCACAACTGATTTTCCAATAGCATCTTCTGCTGCACGAAAGAGCCCTGATACAAGGTCTTCAAAGTATCCCACATCTCCTTTACTGTGTTATTTTCAGCAATATGTGGTATGACATGATCTTTGACCCCATCAAGGGTCATGCACTTTGCCCTCACCATTGCATCCTCATAATTCTCATTCTTAGCTGGGTTGACCGGGATAGCCATGGTTCTCAAGGCAAAGTCCTTGATGCGATGTCGATCCAGGACTGCCAGGAGCCTGGCCTTCCAGATGACAAAGTTGGAAGCCCCGTCCAACTTGTCCTGATCCCTCAATCCGTTCACTGCCATTTCATCTCCTCTTCTGGACTCCCTTTGAGTTTCGACTCCCCTCTTGGAAATCTCCCTGTAAGTCTTGATTTCCTTGTTGGAAATCCTTTCGCCAAATGTCGAACCGCTCCTCTCCAATCCTCCTTGCAACTGCAACTCAGATTTGGATTTCTTGGCTAGAAATCCGTCAAGGTAGTGACTCCCTCTACCTTGGTTTTGTCCCCTTAGGTACTGTTCTGCACCGACAGAAACAACACCCCACCAGCTTCTCAATCACAATCTGCCCACAGCTCCCCAAGCCCCGACGCTGAAGAAACTGAGCCTTCTAGGCTCTGCGCAATCCCGACAATTGCAGAATCTGCTCCTCCTGGCCACAACGTCGATCCTTCCTGGCTGAGAAAGATGACTGGGCAATGCGTAGGTCTGATCTGCCCTTCTCTACTTCTGTGCTGACCCTCCTTCTTGCTCGAAATGATGACGCGGGCCCTCTGTGTCACTTCTTCTCTGCTGCTTCTGCTCTGGAACAACGCTGTCTCTGGGGACAGCTGCTACTGCTGCAAATACTTCAGATTTCTGGTGGTGCGTTCAGTTCTCATGTGATCTGCAACACTCTAATACCATGTTAAAATTTCTAAGTCTGACACGTTAGAAATCCCTACTGCATTATCTGGTTTAATTTCTCCTATTTGTTTATTCCATTAACAAGTTATTTATAAATATAAATACTGAAATAAACACAAATGCAGCCTTAACTCATATATAGATCAACAATTGAAATAGCTGAGACAAACACACAAGGGACATTGTTATTTTTGGACAATCGTCCCCGGAAAAACCCAATGCGGGAAAACCGGTGCATCAGTTCTGAGGGTTTTATTATTATGCAGTATTTCTGAATACAACTAGGGTGACAGAAATGGCTCATCCAACAGAGAATTTCCTTGGTAGTAGTACCTCTCCTCAAAGACAGATATTCCGACTGATCAATCATCAGATGAACGATCCCACAACAACAATGGCAACTCCTTAGCTGGACAACGAAAGCTGTTCCAAGCATCTCTACTGCTCCGCGTCACTCTATAGGGACTGTGTCACCCTTCCCGGCTCACCAACACTCAGTTTGCCCCACGAAAATTCCCCTGGCGCTGCCTATTGGCCCTCCGTTAGCTCTGCTAGCCTCTGCGCTAGCCCTCAGACCCTTTGTGTCACCCATGTTGGACTTTTCAGCCTCTGCATAGCTCCCAGTTGCCTCTGCATCAGCCTTCCCAGGCTCCGCGCTATCTCTCTGGCACTATCTCTGCCTCTCTGCTATGTATTCTTGGCCTTGTGTCGACCTCCCCCTCGCTGCAACATATCACTGGTTCGATTCTCTCAACAAACCTTGCTCCAGAAAATTGAACTAACTGATCAATTTGGTGTGTCTCCAACTGACCCTCAAGCCTCCTCCTATACTTTCTTGTTGAGTCTTCAACTGCTGAGATTAAGTCCCTAATCAACGACTAAGATTAGGTTTGGCTTGATCCATGTCATTTAGAACGTTCTCACCCAGTTTTATATTAATACCCATTAATATTTAATTTTCCTAAGTTTAGACTTAGGAACCCCTTTAAAAATATTAATTATTTTAATATCTCTCCAACCAGGTGGAATTTCCCCAAACCATTTCTGGGTTTTGGAGATATTATGTGCCTTAGCCTCTCCACCAATTTTCATGGCTAGAGCACATTCGATGTTGTTGATCTAGATTGTCATTGATGTCAATACGACAATATTCTAGGATACTAAATGATGATATGAAGCCAAGGAGAAGAAGAGCAGATCCGTGAAAAAAAAACAACAAGAAGCCAAGGAGCAAAGCCATCAGGGAAGCCATTGGAAAGACATTGGAAGCCATTATAATACCTCCTAAAGAAATATCGCATCCGTCACATGTCGCAAGACTTGAAGAAATGCAACGATGGTAAACTGCGATTGCGATAAGACTTGTGGAGCAGACAGACCGCCGATTGCGATGGAGCTATGGACCCGATGGATCTATTGACGACTGTTTAATATTATATCACGCCCATTTCATCGACAATATGAATATCGGTCATGTTACATTGGCAATGTTAAGAGTTGCGATTGATGATGTGGATGTGGGACCTCATTGGGTAATGTCTCTCCTATGAAATCCTCCGTAAATAATGAGTCTATTTTATGAATATTTAAAAAGGGCCTCTCTGATAAAATTTTAATATGCAACACTATTGTAATTCGGCCTCTCTTCTGAATGAACGTGTCTTTTGAGTATTGGTGAACTCGAAGAGATAGAGGAATCCGAAGATTGGGAAGCCAAAGACCAAGCGAGCGAAGAAGGTCAAGTGAGTGCAGAGGAAGCCGAAGATCAAGCGATCGAAGAAGGAAGCCAAAAGGTCGAGCGAGTGCAGAGGAAGCCAAAGATCAAGCGAGCGAAAAGGAAGCCAAAGGTCAGGCGTATCAGGCATCTATAACAGAGAACAAGGAAAGTTCAAAAAAGTGTGAACTAGAAGAAAGAGAGGAAGTGGTAGGTCCAGCAGGACAGGAGGAAGCCGAAGGACGAGCAACTCTGTTGATCGAGTTAACCTTTGAAAGGCTCAAACCAGTGATAAATTAATCAGGTACATAACGCAACCTGAAGAACAATTCTGTGAAGGGAAAAATAAAGTTTCATCTGACATCGCTTGAAGGGAGCAGTAGCCAGCACCAGCATTGAAGCGTATGTGAATTTGTTTCTGGGAAGTAAGAGATCGCGACAGCAAGAACAGTGAGAAGTAGTCACGCCGGAAGCATTTACCATGACAGTGAGAACAGAGGCTTGAAACAGAGAGTTGGTTTTTGTGCAGAGCTTAGTGTAGTTCATTGTAGACACACTGAAGTTGTGTGGAGACATTATTGGAGATCATGATGGCTATTTGATATCATCATGAGGTAACTTTGCAGACTCTGTGTGGACAGTATGAAGAGTTGTGAAGACTCCTTCATATGAAGACAGGTTGTCATTGATGCTGTAGCATGGAGACTACAGTGAAGTTGTAAATTGACAGAATTCAGTAAAGAAGATTTTGGGAGCAGAGAATTACTATCAAACATGCCTTGACAAGATAGGGTCAGAGCCCTTGGGGTTGGTGCCTCAGAATTGGAAGGATTGGTGTCCTTGGAGTTGGTGCTCCTAAATCCAAGGTTGGTGCCTTGACAAGACAGGGTTGGTGCCTTGGAGGTTGGAGCCTCACAAAAAGTCCAAGTTGGTTCTTGGCAACAGATTGAAGCTTTATATATATTGTATCTGATTTATTGTAAAGATTATATGAATAAAAAGCATTTATTCCTATTGTTCATTTTTGTGTTCTAAATATACATGATTTAACTGGTAAAAATAGCAATTGAAAAGAAATACTGATTCACCCCCCCTCAGTATTTCCAACAGATGCTACCACAAATCAACACATAGTGGGTTTCCCTTCCAAATTTGGGCTTTTGAACATGTAACAACGTTACCTTTTTGGCTAGGAGTGGTTAATGAAGGACCCTATTAGGTGGTTTCAACCTTTAAGGGAATGACATGTCCAAAATACATCCTTCAAATGACAGGTGTCATGTGAAATAATGATGAAACAAAGTGGGGACAAAGGGAAGGCTCCAAGCCACATGCCATTGTACAAAGGTAGCTATGATACGGAGTGCCCACACCTTGAGTGTATGGATGTAGGGAGGGAGCAATCGTGGTACATGAGTTACCTCAGACTTTGTTTTTCCACCCTTCTTCATATGCCTTTTGCCTTTTATTGATTTTTCTTTATTTTACTGCTTGGGGTTCAAGGGGATAAGATAATGATGTGTAAGATATAATGGTGATTACCCCCTTAAGGTGGGGCAGTTCATCGCCCACCAGGGGTTGGGACATTCATGGGTTCCTTAATAATGTAGGGGGCACTCATGGGGGCCTTAGGAACCAGGGCGATGACCATAATGATAAGGGGTAAAGCTTGTGTTTGGCTTTTTCCCACGTACTAAATTTTATTGTCTTGACCATCTTTTGCATTTTGTGGTACATTTTCTATTTTATGTGGCCATATTATGCTTTTATCTTTTTTTTTATCTGTATCAACCTTTGGGGCATCGTTCCAGGCCCAACCCAAGGTGTGGGCAAGAGATCAGATGTCAGTCGAAGACAGGTCGCAGCAGCAAAGGGATCGACGTCAAGCAGGAGGAGGAGGAAGTGGCCCTAGCATCTGAGGGAAAGCAGGAGAAGCAAAAGAAGAAAGATCTCTCCAAGATCAAGTGCTTCCACTATGGGGAGATGGGTCATTATGCGACCCAATGCCCAAGGAAGAAGAGTAAGGGAGAGTCTTCCGAGACTAAGGCAGCGCCAACACGGGCAGAGAAGGAAGTTTTGACAGACGATGATTGTGCCATGAGTGCACACACGCCACTTGAGCGGAAGTGGGGAGACATCAAGCTGTACTCAAGAGGACTACAGGTGATGAAGGGCAGGATCCTCGAGGTACCGAGCCTCTTGGAGATTAGACCTTGCTACGGGAGCCCTGTTGAGGACTAGTAGGACTGGCTGGGTGGGTAGAGATGGATGCGGATGGAGCGGCAGAGAGAGCTATAGTGCAGGAGTCTCGAGACAACGCAGAGCTAGCAGGCTGCAGCAGTGCGAGAGGTATAGGAGTGTTGCACCAGTGTAGGAAGGCACAAAGAGGTGTGCAATGGTGTGAGATGCAGGGAGTTGTTGTAGCAGCGCAGAGGTCAGAGAGGGAGCACTTGTCAACGGTAGAGGGAGCTTCAGCATCAGAGGGTGTTTTTAGCCCAACAGGGAGGTCAGTTGGGAGATCAGTTACTTCTCAGTAACTGAGTTGCAGTGCAGTAGTGGGCAACACGATGCAACATGATGAGAGGAGGTGCAGTGCGGATGCAGTGCTGGGAGAAGGGACCAGCGACAACACGGATGCAGAGGGAGCTGTCGTATAGATGCAACAGTGGCAGTGGCAGAACCATGGGCAGCAGTACAAGAGGCAGAAGTGCAGAGGATGTTGGGCAGGAAGGCCTAGCATTAGCACAAGTACCGATACCGGATGATTAGAATAATACTCAGTGAGGAGTATTGCTATAGCACAGTCCTCGCTAAGAGGGAGTGTTGATTTGGGGTAGCATTCAATGTGCTCCAGCCACGAAATTTGGTGGAGAGGTTGGGGCACATGAGATCTCCAATACATAGAAAAGGTTTTGGTAGATTCTAAACAAATCAGGAGATATTAAAATAATTCATATTTTTAATGGAGTCCCTAAATCTAAACTTACGGAAAATAAAATATTAATGTGTATTAATATGAATCTGTGTTAGAATGGTCCAAAAGACATGGATCAAGCCAGATCTAATCTTAGCCATTGATTATGGACTTAATCTCGGCCGTTGAGATACCAATAGGAAAAGTATAAGAGGAGGCTTGAGGGTCACTTGGAGAATACACCAGAGTGATCAGTCATTCTATTCTTTAGAGCGGGGTTTGCTAAGAGAGATAGAATCAGTGATTGGGAGAGCAGCTGAGGGGCATTGAGTACAGAGAAACAGAGAAGGCAAAGATTGTGCCGGGAGAGCAACGCAACAACCAAGGAGAGGGACGCAGAACCAGCAAGGGCTCACGCAGGGCCACGCAGAGGCAGCCAAGTGCTGCGCAGAGCACCAGAGAGGCCAGCGTGTCTGACGTAGAGGCCTAGAAAGCTGACATAGGGCCTCCTGGGGTTGACGCAGGCCAAGAAACGCTGACGCAGGGCTAGCGTGAGATAGAGAGGGGCTGACGCAGTCCAGATTGGGCAGACGTTGGGGTTGCAGAGCAGTTTTGTGCTGAGGAGCTGCCGGAAGGATTTTCCGGGGTTTCAGCCAGGAGATTTCTTTCAAAATGTGAGGTATAGCTGCTAAGGAAATTCTCTGTTGGGTAGGCCAGTTTCGGCACTCAGATTGTACTATGATATTGCTTAATAAGAAAACCCTCAGATAGCTGCACCTGTTTTCCCGCATTGGGTTTTTCCAGGGACATTGGTCCAAAAATAATGGTGTCATATGGTGTGATTGTTTCTGTTTCCTTCAGTTGTTGATTTGTAATATGTTGAGCATGCACTAGTGTTTATTTTCAGTATTTACATTGTAAATAACTTGTTAACATAACAAGTAGGTAGGAATAAATCAGATAAAGTGCATGGAGGGTTTCTAACTAAGTAGACTTAGAAACTTCAGCATTATTATGGCTATCACACTGGTTCCTAGGGCCCCTATGAGTGCCCCTCTGCATCAATAAGGAACCCCTGAATGTCCCAACCCCTAGTGGGTGATGAACTGCTTCACCTTAAGGGGGTGATCACTACTATCTCTTACACATCATCCTCTTATTCCCATGAGCCCCGAGCATTAAAATGAAGAAAAATAAATAAAAGGAAAAAGGTAAATGAAGAAGGGTGGAAAAACAAAGGCCGAGGTAACTCATGTACCACGATTGCTCCCTCTTGCATTCATTTACCCAAGGTATGGGCTTTTCTCATCATAGCTACCCTTGTACCACGACATGTGGCTTGGAGCCTTCCCTTTGCCCCCACTTTGTTCCATCATTATTTCACATGACACTTGCCACTTGATGGATTTACCTTGGACCTGTCATTTCCTTAGAGGTTAAAACCACCTAATAGGGTTCTTTATTAACCTTTCTTGTGAAATTTTCAACTCTATTGCAGCAACTGGAAATTATTCTTCCAACTGATTAATATTAAGTGTAGTTTATTTGCTATTACAAACAACATATAAAATCACAACTACAATGTTCATAATAAAAACATTGCGTAAAATAAAATACTGGAATCGAGAAATATAGAGCACACACAATAAAAATGACACCAATATTTTTGGACAAAAGTTCTCGGAAAAACCCAATGTGGGAAAACTGATGCAGAAGATGAGGGTTTTATTATTTTTATGTAGTAGCGAAAATTCTGAGAACAATCTGGATGCCAAACTGGCAATCCTCTAGCAAAATCTCTTCTAAAATAATTTTGAGAATTTTTTTCTCCCTTGTGCAAATTATCTCGGTCTCCCTCTGACCTGCTCAAACCCCATTGAGAAACTCGACCTCCAGGAATTCACACTGCCTGGCTTGGGAAAATCGTACGTCCTGCTAGCTTCGTCCTACCTCCCTCTGCTACTGGAAGAAATTTGCTTGGCCTTTTGGAGCTCGATCTGACGTCCGGCAACTTGTACTGGGTTTCTAGTTGCACGCACTGGTTATTCGGCCTTCCTAAAAAAATATTTCTGCCTCCTAGTTTTGCTGCTCTGCTGCTAGGAATATTCATTGGAGTACTCTACTACTGCTCCCTCAATCTCACTCCTGCGTTCCTTCTTGTTCAAACTTCTCTCCCTTGTTCAATCTTCACGATTGGGTAGCTCGATTTGCCATGGAACTCGCACTACTAGTGTGTCTATCTCCATCCCAGCGTCCTGCTCTTATAATCTCTCATTGGTGAACCAACAACCATGATTAGATCCCCATAAATGACTAAGAGCATCTCAAACTCAATTCGTGTGAGTTTCTAGAGAATTCTCACATTTCTCAATTAATTGCTGTTAATTAATCACTTTTCCGAAGTTAGACTTAGGAAGTATTTAATTATTGATCAATTAACTTAATTGAGCTGTCTCTAGGTGTTTTCTCCTGGAACCCTTTTCGGGTTTTGGAGATCTCGCGTTTCATAGCCTCTTTGATCAAAGTCGAGACTAGAACACCTGTCCGATGCTACAAAAACTAACACTCCCTCTTAGCAAGAAAGGTGTTCTCTCTCCCATAACATCTTGCCACACGCTATTGATGTCTAACAACCGTGACAACGTGTCACTGCCCACAAAGCCACTGTGCATACTCTGATTCATCTGCCAATTCTGTAGCTAAACCATACTGCATCTACGCTGCTGCTGACACTCCCAGTGATCTCATGTTGCTGCTGCAACTACTGCAACTGAGAACAAAACTCCTGTCCCTGCTATTGAAAAGGGTTCCCCACTATACCCATCTATTCTCTGAAATAGACGAACTTCGCTCTCCCTAGAGCTTTTGTGAGTATATCTGAAACCTGATCCTCTGTGGGAAGATGTTGTAGCTAGACTGCTCCACGCTGCACACAATCTCTGATGAAATGATATCGGATATCTATGTGTTTCGACCTATCAGGAAACACTGGATTTTCAGAGAGCTTGATGCAACTCTAATTATCATAGTAGATATTGGTTGCCTTCATCCTCTGACCGAACAGGCTCAACAACAACTTTCGAAGCCATATAGCATCGCATGTGGTTGTGCTAGCTGCCATATACTCTGCTTCTGCAGAGCTCAGTGCTATTAACTTCTACTTCCTGCTGCACCAGAGACAACCCTTGATCCAATGCTGAAGCGACACTCTGATGTGCTCTTTCTGTCCACTACACTGCTTGCCTAATCTGCATTTGTGAATCCACATAGTTTGACACCATCACCAGGAGTACACCTCAATCCATACTCGATTGTGCCACACAAATACCTCAGAATGTCTCGCTGCTGTCCAATATAGTGTCTTTGGTCCCACCATAAATTCACTGAGAGTGTTGATTGCGAAGCAAATATCTGGCCTAGTGTTGCCCAGATACATGAGGGAACTGATAAGCTGTCTATACAAGGTGGGGGTCAACATCCTCGTCCTCTGATGCATTTATCTTTCTCTAGTTTGTGTTATAGGCGAGACATGAGTCTATAATCTTGCATCCTGAATCTCTTCAGGATCTCTGTAGCATATCTCACTTGACCAAGGAAGATATCCCCATCCTTTTGCCATACTTCCAAGCCTAGAAAGTAATGCATTAGTCCCAAAACCTTCATGTCAAATTCTGCTGCTAGGTTCCTCTTGCAGTCCTTTATGAGCTCTGATGACCCTATCAAGAAGAGGTCATCCACATACATTACTAGGATGAGTGGCTCATCTTTTACCATCAAATAGTAAAGGATCGGATTTGCATCACTCTTGATGATTCTCATCTGCTGCAAGTAGCTGTCAATCCGACCATACCATGCCCTGGGAGCCTGTTTGAGCTCGTATAGACCTTTCTTCAGTTTGCACACATGCGTGTCTCTCTCATGTGTCTCGAAGCCTTCTAGCTGTTCTATATATACCTCCTCCTCTATCACCCCGTTCAAGAAAGTTGTCTTGATGTCCATTTGGTGAATCTGCCATCCCATTTGCGCTACTAGAGATATAATTGACCGGATAGAAGTATATCTGGCAACTGGGGCGAAGGTCTCCTCATAGTCTATCCCTTCTTTCTGCGCATACCCCTTTGCCACAAATCTAGCCTTGTACTTCTCCATGCTGCTATCTGCAGTGTACTTGATCTTATAGATCCATCGAGAGCCCACAAGTAACCTATCCACAGTCGTCGACACTACCTCCAAAACATTGTTTGTCATGATAGAGCTATACTACTCTACCATGGCATCCACCCACACCTGATGTTGTGCGACCTCTTGATAGTTGGAAGGTTCTACAACTTGTGCCACCAACACTTGGTACCTGTTTGGCTGTCTGCGTTCTCTCTTATTTGTCCTTGGATCTCCATTGAACTCCTCTACATCTCTCAATGTCTGACGAAACTTCCCTACTTGTTTCGACCAGTAGTGGTGGGAGGATCAACCAGCTCCTCATCCTCCCTCTGCTACTTCGTCTATCGCGAACTCACTGGATCTCCTACACCTAAGGATGTGATGGTACTAGTAACTGTACTGGATCCCTGTGATTGACCATGTAACGGTCCCAGTGGCTACCCTCTGAGCCAATGGAGCTTCTACTAGCTCACTCTTATTACCTGCTAGCATCTTGCAAGATTTATTGAAGGCTCTATCCTGTTAATTTTTGCAATTGCGGTCAAATTCCACCTTGGACAACTCAGATGATCGACATGATGATTGCATTAGATTCCTCTTTTCGAGAGGACCAAAATCGACCTAAATATCACCTTATTTGGACAAGCGAAAGTTGGTTTTTCAATTTATTTATTCACTCATGTATATTGGGTTAGGTCGGCCCTAAGCACATGTTAAATTGGATAGGTCGGCCTCAACCCCAAGTGGACCCTCATGAAAGCCTATAAATAGAAGAGACCTCAAGCTCATTTGGACACATTGATCAAGCCATCTTCTCTTCTCTTATTGTCTTGGTTCGCATAAGTCTGTTGGAGGAAAGTTCACGCAAGGGTCCAAAATCTCAGGGATGAAGCTCGCACTGATCTAGGGTTTTCTGATTCTTGGACGCTGGCATAGAACTGGGCATTTTAGTCCTTGGATGTTGGCACACAGTGGTCAAGACAACGTCCAGAGAGCCCTAGACGTTGGCATAGAAGCCTATGGGAGTGTCTAGGGTTTTAGAGGCAAATCTGGAGGTGTCGTTCCCCGGACGCTCGCACAGAGTGGTCTTGAGAGCGTCCAGGCTGTCTCGGACGCTCGCACAGAGTGGTCTTGAGAGTGTCCAGGCTGTCTCGGACGCTCGCACAGTAACTGGAAGAGAGTGTCTGAGGGTTTGGAGCAGATCTGGTGAGTTGGTCCCTGGACGCACACACAGAATGGTCTAGGGAGTGTTGGGCTGCCATTGATGTTGACATACAGTTCAGAGAGAGCGTCCAGGATTGTTATAGATGCTTGCACAACTCCTCCTCCCTGCGTCTAGGACTCAAATATGAGATTTCAGTATTCTGAAGATTCCACTCAATGACAATAGTGTTCAACAATGTTTAGCACAGTGACAACAGTATCCAACAATTGACTACAGTCAGTGACAACACACTACAGTCCTCAGAATCAGGGTTTTGATTATAAGCATGATTAGATCTGTTTCATGGATATCATAGTTGTTTTGTTGCATAGATAAAGTTATGGATCATTGTACTCTCTTTTGTTGAATCATTTGATGACGATCTAAGAAGAAGAAGATTTGCAAGGGTTTTCCCCATAGTGGGTTTTTCCCTAGTCTCAGACCAATCTTGGTGTCTCTATGTGTGTGCATGCTTTTCTTCTATTGTTCCTTTATGTTCCGCTGCATTGATGATGATGATGTTGTTCTTTCTATATAATTGCATATGCTGATGAATAATGGTGTAGATCTGAATAATGTAATGATGATATGGGGTGAACTTAATGTATTAATGAAGAAATGCAATTATCAAAGCAAAGAACAATGTAGCCCTATGAAAAATTAACATGGTATTGGAGCTGGGCTAAAGAAAATCCATGGAGATCACCTCGATGATGACACCTTAGATGGAAGCAAGAAGAGGATGGTGGAGACCTAAAAGAATTCTAGGGTTTGAAGAAAACCCTAGGCAACTTTATTATTAGGGTTTGATGGATTCTATGAGGTTAGGGTTGGAGAGAAAACCCTGGTTTATGGAAAAAATATGAGATATGTTACCTAGTTGGTCTTGGTTTATGGAAACAATATGAGATATGGTACCTAGTTGGTCAATGTGAAGATGCTCAAACACTTGTGGAAGATTTGATGAAGCCCTTAATGGGATAATCCCTAGCAGACTTGGTTGGATAATTGAAGGCAACATTGGTACATTGACCATGGACATTGATGGCTCTTGAATATTGGTTCAAGAGAGAGAGGATCACCTCTCATTGAAGATAAGTATTTCTTGACTTATGATGCCTTTTACTTTTGTTTAGACCTATGGATCTGATGATTATGTTTATTTCTTATACTTCCTGCATATATATTTGAGTATATGGATGATTCTAACCTCCTTGATGAGATGTGATGAGTAGATCCTTCTTGAGGATCATTTGAGATGCAGGAAAGAAAAGCTAGATCTAGAAAGAGGTAAAGAGGTACTTGATGAAAAGGTGACAAGCACTACAAGCTACCTATGAGAAGGTGCATAGGTATTTGAATACCACAAGGTATGCATGGTATGTTGTATTTCAACAATAACATTGATGGCTAGGTAAGCCCTAAGACATGATGAGAATGTCTCTTTCTTTGATGGCTCATACATGCATATGAAAGCGACTTGGATCTATGTTTCCTATGATGAAATGATGCACCTGGTGTTGAACATTTTGATCTTCTTGAATTCTATGAGGCTATCTAATGTTGATACATTGATACACTTGATGTTTGGCTAACATCCATCTGTTGGACATCTTGATCCTATAAAGAAGGCTAGCACCTTGACCCTAGTAAAATGATACTCTTGATACTTGTCATGAAAGAAGGATTTTATAAAGAAGGATAGCTCTACTGATAATGCTTGTGATAAGCATGATGGAAGCATATGGAAAGAGAGATTGACACTCTCATTGTTTTGATAAGCTTTATTGAATGACCTAACTTGATCTCAATGATCATGATAAGTGATGAGCCCCAAAAATGTACAATTATTTGGGCTCATTCAACCTCCTAATTTGACTTAATCCACCATTCTCATTGGTTTATTGCATGTTTTTGATTATTTTTATGCTAATAGAGTGAATTTGGTTAGTCATTATGCCAACAAGTCTAATGGGTGCTTTGTGTAGCCTTTTTGGTCAATTTGGAGACAAAATTGAAGGTCTTAATGAGCACTTGGCAGCCAAATTCGTGGGAAGACAAGATAGAGGATTTGTAGGAAGGTGTCCCCTTCATTTATGGGCCCTTGCCTCGAATTCTCCACCATTAGCTCGGAGTTCAAGGGCCACCGAATCAATCAACACAAGGGCAGCCAAGCAAGTCAAGTAGGACTGCTGTTAACTCCAAGTTTTGGGCAGCCGAGTCCCTAAATTTTAGGAGGACTGTTGGGTCCTCAAATTGTATAAATAAGAAGGCTTAGGGCCTCATTTGGGTTAGCCAGTTAGTCATTTTGTTAGCCAGTGGATGTTAGCTAGTTAGCTAGTAGATAGTAGCTAGTAGTTAGTCATTTCATAGCCTTGTTGTAGTCATTTTGTAATTCGATTTGTAGGCAGTGGATCAGCTTTGCTTTCAGCTCATTCTCAAGCTCTCCTTGTGGACAGTTTTGATGTAACTCTTCATTCTTGATTAATAAAGATGAATCCAGCTTTGCACCAGCTCTAAATCTCTCTTGGGAGGCTGTAGCTCTTGGGGTTGGGCCCATCTCAAGCGCCCAGTACCTCCCTTGTTTATCTTTATGTGTGTTCGCTGCATTCTTAAAATAAAGTCTGCTCTTTAGATTTAATTCGTGCTTTGTTACTTAGGTTGCTTTTGATGGTCGAAGTAGCTTTTTATGTTTAGGATGGATTGGTAGGAGTTAGTCATGCGTTTATATCTCTTTGATAATGTTTTGTTCACATGCTGTACGTGATTCTTGTCATGAATAAGGTTGCTGTTCACTGATCTCATTAAACTGTTAGATAGATCATCTAATATTTTGATTGTATGCAAGACGTAGTTGGTTTGATCAGGTAAACACTATGCAGGGCACCTTCATCACCTCCTCGTTCATCTGAGCCTCGTCCAGATCAGCTCCTCCATCACCAAGTCTGTTTCCTCATCTCCCATCTGCTCTTTTGCCACGTAACCCTACCTTCTTGCCTTTCCATTGCCTAAACCTTCTTTGATGCAAGCTAGACTTCCACACCCTCTCATCACCTCATCCCTCAGTCATTGGGTCATTCCAGGCCCCTACCCTACCTCCCTACCCATTCATGCATTCTCTCCCATTCACCTATCAGTCAAAAACCCAATCACGAAACATCCTGTAGAAGAATTACAGAACTTCCTGTAGAAACCCCTGCAGACTTCCTGTAGAAGTTCATAAACACGGTTGCTTGGCATCCTGACTTTGTGAAACTCTCTGAAAGGATGATAGGGATCCCTTAGACCCTCTCCGAGTCTTCCCAACCTTTTCCAAGCATTTCTCCTCCTTGATCCACCCCTGCACAGTGAAAAGCCAGTTAAAAGCACATGCATGATAATTCTAATAACTTAATCAAAAATACAAAAAGATGTTTTCTTCAGATAGTGATAACTTAGACACATGCATTTTACCTTCCTAGAAGTAATGGCATATCTTTTCGTAGTTTGCATTCTCTCCTTTGCATCAATAGGACTCACTGGTAGAATTAGGGTTTGCTAGGGTTTGTGTTTCTTTTTGGCTTTCAGTTTCTTTTTGCAATTAGATTAACTTCCTTCGAGTTAGCTTTCATCCATCAATTAAAAAGCTTCTTCTAAGAGCTCATAGAAGTTGGCTTAAGCTCCTGGCGGACTTGTGCCAGCTGACCAAGTGACAGCTGCGGCAAGAGCTAGTACTTGTGCATACAGCACCGTCGCTTCCAAGTTTGTTACGAACTACCGGGTTGATAAAATTAGAGAAGGGAGTTCCAGGAGTTGTAGCATTATTGCTACAATACTGGAGCCCACCATCTTTTTGGCGCCGTTGCCGGGGAAGCGTCAGAGTATTGGTGATTGTCGCTTTTCTTCTATTTTCCACTACAATCTTCTGCTAAGTAGTTTATTTCATTTCCATTATGCAATTTCGTTTATGCAAAAGTAGATTAGCATTTCCCGCTTTCATAGATTAGCATTTCAATTCCGCAATTTCATTTCTGCAAGCGTAGATTAGCATTTCAATTCCGCAAGCGTAGACTAGCATTTCATTCCTGCAATTTCATTTGAGAAAAATAGATTAGTCCTTTCCTGCTTTCATTTCAATTCCGCATTTTCATTTTAGCAAGATAGTTAGTTGCAGTTCAATCTATTTCAGTTTTGCAAGTAGAAGTAGAAAAAAAGCAAAAATCAACCAAAAAGATTTCATTTCATGCCTTGTAGGAGTAGAGATAAGTTAGAAAAATGATTGCACAACACCCCCACTGCTTCACACAGCCAACCTTCTCTCTCTTCTTCGATGGCTGTGATTAAAGAACCCTTAGGTGGACAACAAGACATATTTGAAGAACCCCTAGGGGAGAAGAAGAAGAAAACATTCCTCTGAAGCAAATGGCTACAAGCAGAAATGTTGGGAGCAACATCTTGTCCAAAGATGAATTTGAAAATCAGATCAAAGATTTCAAGAGTGATATGAGGCAGTTTCTTGCCATGCAACTGGATACCTTGCGGATCCAACAGAAGCAAGAGGAAGCCAAGAGGGCTTTGGTCATTTTTTGTCCTAGGTGCACTAGAAAGCATCCTAGGAACGAATGTCCATTGTACTCCATAGAAGTGTGTTTTGTCTGTGAAGAATACCATCCTACAGATCAGTGCCCTTCCTTACCCAGATTCAAAGCTGCATATCAGAGAGCCAAAGGAGCCACTGAATCACTCTATTACATGAACCAAAGTTGGCCGCATGGGCCTAGATCTTACCAGCAGGAACTGCAAGGGACACCCGAGACCTATTATGACCCCTATCAAGCCACTTTCATGCCTTCTTGGGGTCCCCCTGCTCATCCTTCCTGGTTCACACCTCCTCCTTGTTCCTTCACAGATCCATATTATGCCCACCCAGTTGCTCATTCATTTCACTCTTATGCTCAGCCACAGCCTCAGTGGAATGCACCTTATCAGGAGTGGAGGCCCCAGTACAACACTCCTCCCGCTTCTTTTCCTTGACCACCTGCTCATCCACAACCATCGCCTCCTCCTCCACCAAGGCAACCCCAAATGCCTACCCAACCACAATGCCATCCATCTCCATCTCAATTTCACACCTCCACTCAACTACCCGTACCATTTCCAAAGCCATACAGTGGAGTAGCTCAACCCAATTGCAAAGCTGAGGCACAACATGTGCAAATGACTCCTTTTGAGCTCAATGATGTTCACCAAAGCTCAGGAAGAGTGTTGCAAAAGAGAGAATCTATTGACAACATTGAAGGACCAAAGGAAAAAGAAGGTTCCAAAGAGGAGATCAAAGAACCATGGGCTGCACTTGATGAAGAGAAGAGATCTAAATCAGAGATCGAGAGAGTTCCCTCATGGTTATCATCAAATCCTCCATGTACTCAAGAGAAAGATCAACAAAAAGAGGAAGATCAGAAGGTCATGATAGAAGGTGACATGAAGAATGATCCAAATCAGCAAGACGACCAAGGATATCAAAGCTATATTGAGATATGGTTTCAGAAGGTCACTAAGTTGCAGCGGTACTTTCTTCCTCAGTTATGTTTGATCCCTTCAAAGCCAGATCATTTGGTCTCTGAGATCCGGATACCTGTCAAAGCATGCATTTTGAGCCTTCACATCATTTTGTCTCTAATCTCGATGTGCACATGGCTCCATTGGAAGTATTCTTATACTTGAAAATGATTTTGTTTTTCAAGTAGGGTAGGGTAGAAAAAAAGAAAAAAGAAAAAAGAGAAAAAAAGAAAAAGAAAAAAAAAATGAAAAAAGAGGAAAATAGAAATCTAAGGTGAAAACCTCCTCGGAGGTGCCTTAGATTGGCTCATTGATTGAAAACCTCCATGAGGCGGTCAATGGGTTGGAAAAAAAAAGAAAAAATAAAAGGGAATAAGATCTTTGGGTGAAAACCTCCCTTGGAGGCGCCCAAGGCAGGCAATTAGGGTGAAAACCTCCATGAGGCGCCCTAGTTGTTTTTCAAAAAAAAAAAAAAGAGAAAAAGAAAAAGAAAAATAAAACTAATTCCATTGGCTAATTGCAGGTTGCAAGAAGGACGTTTCATGACAGGAGGAGCACTCAAATCAAGATCAAAGGAATTTTTCTTGTGCCTTCTACAGGAAGCTCTGTATTTCTACAGGAAACATCCTGTAGAACCTTTGGACGAGCCAAATCCAATTTCAAAAGTGAATCTGATGGTGGGAATCTGTTGATTAGGCCTACAAGCACTTGTGTGTCCATCCCTTTCCTTTCTCCATCATTTTTTCCACCTCATTGTGCTTCTCATTGTGCTTCTACAGGAACTTCCTGTAGAAATTGTGGGAAACTAGACATGGATTTCAAAAAGTGGTTTGGCGAACATGGTAGCTTCCTCAAGGGTTCAGAAGTCCTCATGCAATCTTCCAACTCCTCCTCCATCATCTCCATACCTGCATCACAGCCCAAGCTCAGTTTTCCCTTCCATGCAAACACTTGCAAAAAGCCTTGAAGCAAAAAGACATAGAACAAAATTTGTTTTTGCGATAACTTGAGAACCATGCATCCATTTGACAAACCGTTTTATGGGGAATTGTACAAGGTTGATGGCAACATGCCTGAGCAGTTTCATGCCGTTTCGGTGCACGGTTTCCAAGGAATCAGCCTCCATAACCATCAGCCATTTTTGCATTTTCTCCATATCCGTGCATCCGTTTCAAAACCTGTTTCATGGGGATATGCATGTGAGTGATAGTAACCTACCCAAGCAGTTTCAGCCGATTCCGATGCACGGTTTCCGAGAAATCGATCTCTGAAATCTTCAGCCATTTTCCATTTTTCTCGAAATCCGTGCATCCATTGATCACGATTTTGCTATGGGAGATGCATCATGATGATAGAAACATGCTCAGCAAGTTTCAGATCGATCCGCTTTACCGTTTGGGAGAAATGGCGAAAACAAGTTCTGGTTCTGTGACAATGCAGCAGCAACAGCTTGAACGTGCAGATTTGAACGTGGAAACAAATGCATGCAGCTTAGATCTGGTCAGAGGACACCTGCACAAGGAAAAGCAATCAAAAATCATCAGCCAAGCCCTCATGCAACCAAAGGATCCAAGCATGCAGCAGCAGAACATGAGCATGCAGCAGCAAAAAGCTTCACAAGCAACCATTTGACTTCAGGTACGTGACTAAACCTTGTTCATCTATTGCATGAATCTAGTCTAAGCATTGCATGAACGAATGGAATGGTGAAATTAAGCCATGAATGTAGCAAGACACCCAGTTCTCTAGCACTCACGAGAAAGTCACGCAGCATGCATGGGTCAGTCATGCACGTGAAATTTAAAAAAACACGGACAGTGTGGGTAGTCTAACTCCAGTGCAACTGATGGATGAGATTTCAAGCAGAGAACAAATAGTAACCACTGCAGTTCATGATAGCACAACAGTTTGCATGGGGCCAACGTGTAGTTGGCCAGCTCACCCTTCATCAACGAAAATCTTCATAAACATCCAATCGAACTCTCACAGCTATTGTTTCTAGTTTATCATCGTCCTTGCAGCTGTAACAAGCTCCATAGCAATGTCTGGAATCCGTGTTGTTGCGTGCATGGACTCTTCGTGCAATGTCTGGAATCCGTGTTCATGGTGTGGCACCTCTGGTTTCAATGGCTCTTAAGAAATGTGCTATAGATCCTTCTCCTTATGTGAGAAGGTGTGCTGCAAATGCTATTCCAAAGCTTTATGATTTGGAGCGGGAGGAACCTGATACTGCCCATGCAAGTTTTACCTTTCCAGCTTCTGATCAAAATCTCCTTGCTGGTGTACTCGTGAAAATTGTTATTTGATCATTCCCATTATCCAGAAGAGAATGAAGCCCTGCATTTTCTTTCATGAAAGTGTCAAAACTGAGTAATATTCATGTCATCCCTTACTGGTAGTGACCATGAATGCAATGGAATCCTTGTGTGTCAATTCCATCACACGCAGATGAATTCTGTTCAGTTATTGTTGTCTTCTTGTGTGCAGTAAATATATATATTTATGGAGCAGAGATAAAAGGGTTTAAAATCAGAAACTAATCAGAAAATCTTCGGCTCTTTTGGTAATCACTGGACACTGGGAGCAAGCAGTCAAAGGCTTCCCTTATGAGTTTCTTGAGCAATGCATCCTGCTTTTGTGGGTACCTGTGTGCAGAGCCTGGTTGTTCAGAGAAAATAAGAGAAAGTGTCTTGTCCAACAAAGGAGCCATAGTAAGCATAAACTCGACAGGGTCAGGGATTCTGATTCACGGAGCATTAGTGCTCACTACTCATGGAACTCTCCCATCAATAACTGCTGCAGAGGACTCGGACATCCTGGTGACCCAATGAAGCTTGTTTCTGCACCTCAGAGGAAAAGAATTTCTGCTACTGCCTTTTGGAAGATTATGTAGGGAAGGCAAACAATGTTGGTGCCGATCAGAGTGGGCCTGGAAATGATGATGGGTGTTTAAAGGAAAATGCCACTGTAAATACTCAAGAGGAGAAAGATGCAAAGGAGCCCATTAAAGCTGTGCTTTTGAAAGGGACACAAAATTTGCACACACCGAAAAAGTGCATAAAGAGAGCATTCATGCTCATCAAAATGAAATTCACAATGTCAGCCATACTGGATCAGAAATGCAGCTTCCGAAACAGCATTTTAATTCCGCCATTCCAAAAGTGGTATGTAAAGAAACTAGCCCTTCACATCCAACTATTATTCAGAAGAAAAGTCAGCAGCATATGGAGATAAGTTTCCCTAAAGTGACGCATGAGCAAATCATTCCTACACACTTGACTGAGGTCCAGAAGGAAACGTACCAGCTCTTGGACATAAGGTTTCCTCTTAAACAAGATAAAGGTAAGGAGAAACAAATTTCTTTTTCACAACTCAAGGAACATATGTCAAACATTTATGTTGAACTTGATAATACAGAGGGCATGGAACGGGTTGAAGATTATATATCAGGTATGCCAGATGGCCAGAGTGCAGCTCAATACGAATTTAAAGAAGCTGGTGTTTCTAATGAACATGAGAGAAGAGAGGAAGGATCTCTGATTTTTTCAGCATTGAAGGATCCCTTGTCGGGCATTCATATGCTTAGTGATCTGGATGAAAAGAAACATATGAAACAGAACCCATCAGATATGGAAGAGGTGTGGTGGAGACCTACAACTGATTATGCAGAATCTAGTCAACATGAGGCAAATAGGGGAAAATTGATTAGTTGTGCATAGTTAAAGAAGCCAGTGCCAATTGTTTGTATCAAAGCCAAAGCATAAGGAAAGGAAACACCTTTATCATATTCCTGTTGTTTGGAAACATGACCATGGCTTATCTTGTGGATTTAACCAACTTTCTTGTTACAAGACATACGAGTGCCCTCACGTTGCAGGTTTTAGGGAATGCCAAGGGCACCATTTCTTCCATATGATTGCATATACTTGTGCACTCATAACAAGGCTGAGGATTCACTAAGAAAAGCAGCAGACAGTGAGGAAGAAGAGCAGAAGGGCGAGAAGACGAAGGCTGCCACAGCCAAGCTGAAAGGAAAAGCACCCTCAGCCAAGCAGGCTAAGACAGTGCCGACTGTTTCTACAGGAAGACAGAGAACTGTTAGCAGACTGTTTCTACAGGAAGTTAGCAGACTGTTTCTACAGGAAGACAGAGCACTGTTTCTACAGGAAGCCAACGAACTATTTCTACAGGAAGTTTGAAAAGAGGGAAGCCAAAGGAGGAATCGGCCGAGATGTTAGCCAAAGAAGCCACCAGGGCTATCAAAGACGAGGAAAGAGAGATTGGTTGCTCAGAGGATGAGCAACACTTTCAGTAGGGGGGTGATGATGAGCCCCAAAAATGTACAATTATTTGGGCTCATTCAACCTCCTAATTTGACTTAATCCACCATTCTCATTGGTTTATTGCATGTTTTTGATTATTTTTATGCTAATAGAGTGAATTTGGTTAGTCATTATGCCAACAAGTCTAATGGGTGCTTTGTGTAGCCTTTTTGGTCAATTTGGAGACAAAATTGAAAGTCTTAATGAGCACTTGGCAGCCAAATTCGTGGGAAGACAAGCTAGAGGATTTGTAGGAAGGTGTCCCCTTCATTTATGGGCCCTTGCCTCGAATTCTCCACCATTAGCTCAGAGTTCAAGGGCCACCGAATCAATCAACACAAGGGTAGCCAAGCAAGTCAAGTAGGACTGCTGTTAACTCCAAGCTTTGGGCAGCCGAGTCCCTAAATTTTAGGAGGACTGTTGGGTCCTCAAATTGTATAAATAAGAAGGCTTAGGGCCTCATTTGGGTTAGCCAGTTAGTCATTTTGTTAGCCAGTGGATGTTAGCTAGTTAGCCAGTAGATAGTAGCTAGTAGTTAGTCATTTCATAGCCTTGTTGTAGTCATTTTGTAATTCGATTTGTAGGCAGTGGATTAGCTTTGCTTTCAGCTCATTCTCAAGCTCTCTTTGTGGACAGTTTTGATGTAACTCTTCATTCTTGATTAATAAAGATGAATCCAGCTTTGCACCAGCTCTAAATCTCTCTTGGGAGGCTGTAGCTCTTGGGGTTGGGCCCATCTCAAGCGCCCAGTACCTCCCTTGTTTATCTTTATGTGTGTTCGCTGCATTCTTAAAATAATGTCTGCTCTTTAGATTTAATTCGTGCTTTGTTACTTAGGTTGATTTTGATGGTTGAAGTAGCTTTTTATGTTTAGGATGGATTGGTAGGAGTTAGTCATGCGTTTATATCTCTTTGATAATGTTTTGTTCACATGCTGTACGTGATTCTTGTCATGAATAAGGTTGCTGTTCACTGATCTCATTAAACTGTTAGATAAATCATCTAATATTTTGATTGTATGCAAGACGTAGTTGGTTTGATCAGGTAAACACTATGCAGGGCACCTTCATCACCTCCTCGTTCATCTGAGCCTCGTCCAGATCAGCTCCTCCATCACCAAGTCTGTTTCCTCATCTCCCATCTGCTCTTTTGCCACGTAACCCTACCTTCTTGCCTTTCCATTGCCTAAACCTTTTTGATGCAAGCTAGACTTCCACACCCTCTCATCACCTCATCCCTCAGTCATTGGGTCATTCCAGGCCCCTACCCTACCTCCCTACCCATTCATGCATTCTCTCCCACTCACCTATCAGTCAAAAACCCAATCACGAAACATCCTGTAGAAGAATTACAGAACTTCCTGTAGAAACCCCTGCAGACTTCCTGTAGAAGTTCATAAACACGGTTGCATGGCATCCTGACTTTGTGAAACTCTCTGAAAGGATGATAGGGATCCCTTAGACCCTCTCCGAGTCTTCCCAACCTTTTCCAAGCATTTCTCCTCCTTGATCCACCCCTGCACAGTGAAAAGCCAGTTAAAAGCACATGCATGATAATTCTAATAACTTAATCAAAAATACAAAAAGATGTTTTCTTCAGATAGTGATAACTTAGACACATGCATTTTACCTTCCTAGAAGTAATGGCATCTCTTTTCGTAGTTTGCATTCTCTCCTTTGCATCAGTAGGACTAGCTGGTAGAATTAGGGTTTGCTAGGGTTTGTGTTTCTTTTTGGCTCTCAGTTTCTTTTTGCAATTAGATTAACTTCCTTCGAGTTAGCTTTCATCCATCAATTAAAAAGCTTCTTCTAAGAGCTCATAGAAGTTGGCTTAAGCTCCTGGCGGACTTGTGCCAGCTGACCAAGTGACAGCTGCGGCAAGAGCTAGTACTTGTGCATACAACACCGTCGCTTCCAAATTTGTTACGAACTACCGGGTTGATAAAATTAGAGAAGGGAGTTCCAGGAGTTGTAGCATTATTTCTACAATACTGGAGCCCACCAATAAGCATGATGTTAGAGGTATAACTATGAGATTGATATTCTAGATCTCTTACTACCTTTGGTCTTGTCTTGATGGCGTATGGTTAAACTGAATGTCCTAACTTGATGAAGTGACTTAATAGAAAGTGCTCATAATCTTTGAGATATGATGTTGCATCTGTATGTTGCTTTGAGTCTAACCGTTGATGAAAGATTGATGTCATAGCCATGATAGAGATATGTTTATGATCTAACAGATCTGCTGTTGCTTGACTCTATTAGAGATAGGTTGATGACATAGATTCCCAGTCAGAGGGAGTATCTCTTCTCAAGATTCTTGCTCTTATTACTATTTGCATTTTGCACTGTTGAAGTATGATTTATGTGCATCTGACATAATTGATTTGTAGCAAAGTCTTAGATTTGAAGCTTGTACAAAATTAGACTTTTTGCTCTGGACGCAGGCACTGCACTGGGAAATCTCGTCCCTGGACGCACGCATGCTAAGGCCCAAGTAGCGTTTAGGTAGCTAAAGACGCTCCCATGCTAACTTGAAGGGAGCGTTTAGGGGTTTGACTACAATAGGCCATCATCTGAAGCTTTCTGAAGCTGTTTGAACTCTGAACCAAGGTGTCTCTGACATATTCTGCCATTGTAATATGATTTTTGAAGTTGTTGGGTTAAATTTCTGATCACATAAAATATTGTGCATGAAATCGGATGGTCACCTGGAAGATGTCAGTTCCATAGATATGTTGCAGATAACAAGATCTGGAAGCAGGAAAAGCTTGAATGTTTTCCATAACATGAACATGCAGACTGAACTTGTGTTTGCAGGTGACCGAGACATACATATAGATATGTCACTATGTTTGTGCTACAAGAGGTTGGCATGATTTGGCTGATTGATATAGATGAACAATTTGTTGTCATGATGCTTAACAATAACTTTGAATTGATATTTGAGATATGCTTTGACTATAGATCTCTCTATGATATCAAATTTGGACTTGACCTGATGTATAATTATTTGATTTGATGATCGTTGATTGGCCTTGATGTCTATGCTATGTGGGCATAATGACTTATGTGAGTATTTGGAAAAAATATTTTGTATTGGCCTCTTCGTTCCTAGCACAATGGTTGAGGTACTGATAGTTGTGCATGACTCATCCTTGGTGTATTCATTTGCACCTAGCGACATAAATGACTTGTATTATGATTATGAGAATGACTTGATAAAGTTCCGATTGATAATGCATGGTTAATGACAACTTGTTGGCATAATAATAAAGGAAATCAGGACTTGATATGAGCTCTCCCCATCGCTCGATTGAAAGTATTGACACTGTGATAATAATGATTTTGATAATGGTTGTGATCTAGCTTCTAAACATTGATAAGTTGACTTTGTTGATGTGATGGTACAACATTGATTTATGTAAGGCTGAGTATGTTGGCTTAGCAAGGCATTATGCTTAAGAGCACTGCATGAAGCAAGCTCCTCGATCTAGATATGTCTATATTTGATAGTTATTTGATGAAGTCAAGATGATGAGTTCCAAGGTATGAATTTGATTTTGATTATGATTTTAGTTTTACATCCTAATGGTCTACTCTTGACAGGTGATGAGCCTTTCATGATGTTGTGGCTAAATCTTGCACCTGCAACACAAGTGCAGTAGGAGGCAAGGAAAGCTCCCTAGAGACAACCTATGGGTTGATTGTAGACTAGTGCCTAGGACATCTTAAATAGAGGAGTGCTTGTGAGGTTATATGTGAGGGGTTGCAACACTCCAATTGTCACGTAAAAAGGTATGAGGGGCTTGGTTCAATAAGCTTTCAAAGAGGAAGATTCAGGCCAACTCATGGATCCAAATGTTGGGGGGTATTTGGGCAATCTCAAAGAGAAATGACTTCTCCTTCTGGTGGCCGACACACAAAAATGAGACAGCTTAAACTGAAGTTGTATTGATGGTGGAGAGGAGGAAAGGAGGGAGAGAAATAGATGCATAGGGCTGTAACAAACAAAATCCTAGGCAACAATGTTCCAGCAGAAAGGGGAATTCAATGGATAGGGCTGTAAGCAAGACAGAATCCTAAACCATGGTTTTCCAATGAGATGATAGAAATAGAGGAGCAAAAGAAGGTTTCAGATCAAACATAACATGGGTATTGTTCTCTGCCAAAGTAGCTAAGATAAATCCATAGATTGAAGAGGAACCAACTGCATTCATTACACTATTTCAAAGAAAGAAAAACACAGGTGAAATGAGATTACCAAGAGGAACTTGTTTCACATTAATCATGCTTGGAATCAACAGGGAAACACCATTTATCCCAAAGGGCCCAATAACCAGTCCATACACTCAACCATGATATTAGTGAAGTCCCAAAAAAAAATATTGAACCAAAATGGAAACACAGAGTTCAGCCCTCGCGGGTCTGAGAATGCGGAACCTGGTATTATGTTTTGTCCCCCCATTTATAAGAAGAGGGGGAGAGATTTGAATTACAATCAAAATATATGAGCCCGACCCCCAGCTATCATGCTAGACTAGCTCTCTCGGCTCTGCTATCGCCTACCTAAGATTACAATAGGGATTGAATCCCTTTCTCGGAAAAATACATAAATAAATGCTCAGAGAAAGAAAGTCGAGAGAGGAAGGAGGAGGTGTCCCCTTGCTGCTTCAGTGGAGGCCTTGGGTAGAGCCATGTCCTGGCTGTTGTCATGCTTTTCTTTGTTGTTGAGGCAGTTTACTGTTTCATCGACCGACTTTTGTCAACTCTCCTTTGACTGCTTTCAGCACCGACTTATGGAGGCGTGTTACAGGCTAAGTCCTTTTCTGTGAAGAGGGATGGGGCACCATGCGGTGCCATTAAGTCCTCCTGAGCCCCCCCATACTGTTCTGCAGCTGCGCAATGCTCCATTAACTATTACAGCTGGCACATTTTCCCATTTAAATCGCTACAGGACACTTATCAAAGCACCACGACCACAGGTCCTTAATGTTTAAAACAAATGAACAAGCGGGCACTTTTAATTTCCCCTTTAGCCCCATATGCTTTTAGCCCCTTTGTGCTTTTCTTATCATATACAACCGGGGTTACGACCAGGGGCTTAGCCCTCGGGCGCTAAGGCCTTCAGGCTCTTGTCCGGGGGCTTCTTTCCTTTGTTATTATGAAATCTCGCACTTCAGCGTGTTATTGTGTTTTGCCTGTGGCGCTTCCCTTTATCCTTGCGATTGCTGATCTACGGGGTTGGGTCCGCCGAAAGATATCGCAGTCGCCTGCTGGAGGAGAAGGCCCCTTACCCTTTTCTTTGGTGCAGGCCGATAGTTCGGATGCGAGGTCCATATAGACCTTGCCATAATACTTATTGCGTCTGGAAGGGAGGTCCTGCAATCGCAATAGCAATCGCCGATCTGCAGGGTGACGTCATCATTGCAACATGTCACCCTGTGAGTGGTGACACATGGCACCGGGAAACAGCCCCATGGGACCCCTAAAACGCCCAAAATGAGTGACACGTGTCCACCTGCGATGTCATCTTTCATACTTGCCACGTCATTGCTGATGTCAGCTGCCATGTCAGCTCGGTGGACCAATCAGAGGCCGCCACATGGCCCCCCTGGAGGAGAGATAAAGAGGCTCGCTAGCCCCGTTTTGCCATGCTTTCCTTTATATTTAAAAATTGGCCCTCCCCGACGATTATGGTCCATATCGCAATATCGGCGATTTCTTATAGTTTCAGAGTTATGATCCCATCGATCGCTGATACCACGTGGAGGAGAGAGAAGGGGAGGCCCGACCCTTGGTTGGTGCAGGCATTTCCTTTGTAACTCGAAATCGACCCCTCCCGGTGTTACAACACTGTATTGCAATCGGCCCCTCCCAGCGGTACAACACTGTATTGCAATCGGCCCCTGCAAGGTCGTTGGAGTTTTAGATTACAAGAGTGCTGTGATGCGGGATGCAGGATTGTGCCACGTGGAGGAGAGGGAAGGGGGGCAGCCCGCTCCTATTTTGTTAACCATTTTCTTTGTTAATGAATTTCCCAACCCCCCAACGATATTACATCGTATTGCAATCGGCCTCCCAGCGCAGTCTTCAGGACTTAAATCCTGCCGATACCGATAAACGTGGTGCCCTGACCCGCTGACGCCACTATATGATATCGATGATCAGCGGATCACAGTTTCTACAATCACCAATGTTCTTTCTCTCTTGGTCCTGCCGATGCCGATATGTGATGCGCCCATACCTGCCGACGCCGATATGCGAATTGTCCCTTAGACTTGGCCATTTTTGGGTTTTCTGAGCTTTCTAGAGGGATTCTTCAACATGCCCTAACTTCTGATCCAGGACCCCTTTTTTGGACTTCTTTATACCCCTAGAAAGCTCTTCCAGAGCACTACGCACTGAAGAGGGCCCCATCTCGTTCTGATAGCTTCTGTGGCTCAAAATTTGGCATTAATTACCACTGCTATTTGGCTTTTGAAGCCACTAATCACTGAAAAAGCAGTGAGTGACAATAGATGATCTAAATCAGAGGGAGATAGCTTATGAAGCTCGAAATGATGAATCATGGCATGATGAATCGATTTCTAGAATTTGGGAAAGAAATTTTATATTGCAAAGCTATTGAAAATGTTTTTGAATAATGAAAATGCAAATCCTTGGATACTCCGATTTGAAGTTCAAAAATATTGTTGAACTTGACATGGCATCTGAATGTTGATTGAAGCATTGATGTTCCGTTTTGAACATCCATATATATGATGTGCATAGAACTTGAATAAATTCATGAGTGAGCCGCTTCATTCACATAGAGTTGCCACCAAGCATCCTTTGAAATATATGCATGAGATATTCTATTTTTGATGCTGAGATATTTCTCCTATGATATGTGTGTGAAAATTTCTAACACAAAATTCTACTGTAGTAACTGATTTATTTTTCCTACTTATTTTCCACAATAAGTTATTTACAAAACCCTCAGTAAACATTAAAATAAATTCTACTGCAATTACCACATAATAGCATAGAGAAAATAACAGTGATATACAAGCACAAGAATCAATCACATCAACACAGTTATTTTTGGACAATTGTCCCCGGAAAAACCCAATGCGGGAAAACCGGTGCAGCAGATGAGGGTTTATTTATTAATCTTCAACAACAATCTCTTTACAAGGAATGATTCTACAGAATATTGAGACACTTCTGAGAGAAACACCTGAGACAATTTCTCCTCCTCTACCCAGAGAAGTTCTGACACCTCGGAGACCCTCTGTCCTTCTCTGCGTCACTTCTGCATGAGGCCTGCGTGAGAATTGGGTCTCCAGTTGTGCTGTCTCTCTGATCTTCCCTCTGCGCTGTCCCTCGGATGCTCTGCGTCACCTCCTCCTTAGTCTCTGACTGATGCTGATGCCCTCCTCTTCCTTCACCCTGCAACTCTCCCTCTGAAATTGAACTTCTTCTCCTTGAGAATCGATTTCCCTCGGGTTACTAAGTATTTGCCTGGTGTGTCTCCAAATGACTCTCATGTCTTCTCTTATACTTTTCCTGTTGATGAATCAACGACCAAGATTAAGTCCCTAATCAATGACTAAGATTAAAACAGACTTGATCCTCGTCTCTTAGAAGCTTCTCACCCATATCTTTATTAATACCCATTAATATTTTTATTTTCCTAAGTTTAGAACTAGGAACCCCATTAGAAATATTAATTATTTCAATAACTCATCATCCGGGCAGAATTTCTCCAAACGATTTCTGGATCTTGGAGATCTTATGTATTCTAGCCTCTCCACAAAATTTCGGAGCTAGATCACATTTGATGCTACCCAAAATCAACAATGTGACTGCATGGATGTATTGTTGATATTTGAGATTATTGTTGATGAGCACATTTGGATGCTACTTTAGTATGAGATCTTCCATGATATCTTGGATGAGAGGTCCATAGTACGATTGAGGATGAGTACGATGTTGCTAGCATGGCTAGCTGTGAGGCAAGATGAAGAAGCTCCTTAGAGAGTTGTCTGAGCATGATCTGGATATGACATGGATACATTATGATGACATAGAGTGAGATCCGATTGGCAGAAAGTCCCATATTTATAGTTGGGACCAAGATACTCTCATATTTTGAGAAAGTGTAGTTGTTCGAAACAAGCTTAGGCTTGTGGTTGGCACCTCCTTGAGAGGGAGGATGATTATGGTATCCTTTTGTGATTTATATGACTATTTATGTTTTGACATGATATTTGATTTGATGCCCTGTATGAATAGGAAACAACTACTATTAAGACAAGTTGATACCAGATTTGAGTACGATGAGAGCAGCGCTGATCGAGGACACTGAGCCAACTCTTCCTCCCTGTCTGAGTTCCCAGGGTGAGGAATTGAGATGGAGGGCTCTTGGGGTTGAGGGAACTCTGGACAATAGGGTATGGCCCCTATGTATTACCCATAGGGTTGGAGATGTTGCTCTCCTATTTTCATAGGGTCGGAGAATGCTGCTCCCTTGTTGGTCTTTGCAAAGTATACCCCAGTTGGCATAATACCCACATGCTGGGCTTGTCGGGAATACTGCTTCTCATTTGGCCAACAAGTCGAGAGTGTACTTGGGGTGTACAACCCAAGTCGATTATGATGCAGGTGTTTCACCACATGACTATTCAGGGTCATCGATGGGAAGATCATTAGGCAATAGGATGGATTGAGATAATCCTATGCGATTCTAGGTTGAGATTGAGCTCCCTGATGAGATCCCAGGGTCGAGTTGTGCTCCCGTGTGTGCTTGTATATCCTATTGCTCGATATGGGGTTGTAGATGTATATCTCCCCCATGAGATTTCGGGTTGAGATGTGTTCCCCAATGTGGTTCCAGGTTGAGATGTGCTCCTTGATGATATACTCTCCGATGACGATTGATGATGATATTCCGGGTAGTAGCCTGTTGGCAAAGATTCCAGGTAGCAGCCTGATGGATAAAGGGTGGTAGCTTAAGCTCCCCTCTAGTAACAAATTTTTCTTCTTCTAGATTTGAGAATGTTCAACATATGAGCAGGAGCAATCAAGAGATAAGTAGGAAAGCAATAGATCGAGATGTACATTGATGATTTGTGATGATAAGATACTTAAGGTGGTCATGGCATGATGACTACATGAAAGGGATGATCAGTGACGATACGTGAAGATACCAGAATGGCATATTGATCGATGGATGGATATTGGCATGTGGAATTCTCCCTAGTTGAGAGGAGTTTTGCAACTGCGGTTTCCACCTTGGACAACTCAGATGACCGAGATGATGATTGCATTAGATTCCTCTTTTCGAGAGGACCAAAATCGACCTAAAGAAAGATGGTTTTTGAATTTATTTATTCTCTCATGTATATTAGGTTAGGTCGGCCCTAAGCACATGTCAAATTGGAAAGGTCAGCCTCAACCCCAAGTGGACCCTCATGAAAGCCTATAAATAAGAGAGACCTCAAGCTCATTTGGACACAATTGATCAAGCCATCTTCTCTTCTCTTATTGTCTTGGTTCGCACAGGTTTGTCGGAGGAAAGTTTGCGCAAGGGTTCGAAATCTCAGGAATGAAGCTTGCACTGATCTAGGGTTTTCTGATTCCTGGACGCTGGCACAAAACTAGGCATTTTAGCCCTTGGACGCTGGCACACAGTGGTCAAGACAACGTCCAAAGAGCCCTAGACGCTAACACATAAGCCTATGGGAGCATCCAGGGTTTTAGAGGCAGATCTGGAGGTGTCGGTCCCCAGACGCTAGCATAGAGTGGTCCTGAGAGCGTCCAGGTAGTCTCGGATGCTCGCACGGTAACTGGAAGAGAGCATCTGAGGGTTTGGAGTAGATCTGATGAGTTGGTCCCCAGATGCACACACAAAATGGTCTAGGGGGCGTTCGGGCTACCATAAACGTTTGCATACAGTTCATAGAGAGTGTCCAGGATTGTTATAGACGCTCACACATCTCCTCCTCCCTGCGTCCAAAACTCAAAGATGAGATTTCAATATTCCGAAGATTTCGCTCAGTGATACCAGTGTTCAGCGTAGTGGCAACAGTATCCAACAGTTAACTACAATTAGTGTCTGCACACTACAACCCTCATAATCAAGGTTGTGATTATAAGCATGATTAGATTTGTTTCATGGATATCATAGTTGTTTTGTTGCATAGATAGAGTTATGGATCATTGTACTCTCTTTTGCCGAATCATTTGATGATGATCTAAGAAGAAGAAGATTTGCAAGGGTTTTCCGCACAGTGGGTTTTGCCCTAGTCTCGAACCAATCCTGGTGTGTCTATGTGTGTGCATGCTTTTTGAAGAAGATTTGCAAGGGTTTTCCCCATAGTGGGTTTTGCCTGGTCTCGAACCAATCTTGGTGTGTCTGTGTGTGCATGCTTTTCTTCTATTGTTCCTTCATGTTCTGTTGCATTGATGCTGTTGTTCTTTCTATATAATTGCATATGCTGATGAATAATGGTGTAGGTTTGAATAATGTAATGATGATATGGGTTGACTTAATGTATTAATGAAGAAATGCAATTATCAAAGCAAAGAACAATGTAGCCCTATGAAAAATTAACATGCCCTCCATAAACTTCACGTCTCGTCTCACTATAATCTTCTTGCTGCTAGGAACATAGACCCTGTATGCCTTAGAGGTTTTGTTATACCCAACGAAATAATCCCTTTCTATTGTCTAATCCAACTTGGCACACTTCTCGTTTGGTACATGGCAATAAGGTATGCTGCCAAAGATCCTGAAGTGACTGACTCTTGGCATCTTCCCTGAGAAGACTTCTTCCAGTGTTATCTTCTGCAATGCCCTATGAGGAACCTTTTTCGGAATATACACAGTCGTATTACATGCCTCTGCGCATAAGAACCTGGGCAAATCCTGGTCGTATAACATCGCCTTTGCAACCCCAACTATAGACCAGTTCTTCCGCTTCGCTACCACATTCTGTTGTGCATTGTATGGAGCTTTCCACTCCCTCTTGATGCATTCCTTCACACATAAACCCATGAAGTCACTATCTGTGTACTCACCTCCATTATCTGAGCGAAGCACCCTAATCTTTTTCCCTGTCACATTCTCCACTAGAGCCTTAAACTCCTTGAAGTGATCGAAGACCTCATCCTTGGTCTTCAAAAAATAGATCCAGGTTTTCCTGGAATGATCATCAATGAAGGTGATGAAGTACTTGTATCCTCCGAGAGATTTAGTGGACATATGGCCACATATGTCTGAGTGTATACGCTGTAACTCACCATCTGATTTATTGTCACTTCTTGGGAATGTTGCCATAGCATATTTCCTAAGCACACACCCTTTGTACACATCATCCTGCTCCGTGCCTAGTTCTAAAATACCTGTTACTGTCTCCATGAGCATTCTAAGCGATCCATGATGTAAATATCCCATCCTCCTATGTGATAACTCATTCAGGTCTTTCCCACTGTCACTGCCACTGCTCACTAGTGCCATTAAAGAGTCGAAATGCAATTTGTACAATCTGTTGCTTCGTACCCTAATCTGTTTCACCGTCTTCCATTTTTGGTGTTTGATGAACACCTTCTTCCCTACAAAGTGGACATCATATCCCTTATCTTGTAATTGGGATATTGAAATCAAGTTCATACCCAATCTTGGCACATGCAATACATTTGTAACATTGGTGCTTGCTCCTGACTCCCTCTGAATGTCAATGGTTCCTCTCCTAGCTGGAGTACATTTCACCCTGTTTCCCATTGTTATCTAGAAGTCCATCTCCTCCTCATTGTACCTGGAGAAATATTCTCTAACTCCTATCATGTGAAATGAAGTTCCACTGTTTATATACCAAAGTCCCTATGAAGCTGAGCTAGTTAAGAAAGCAAATTCATCCTCCAATCTACGACAATTTTGTGGTCTCCTGAATATCAAATTTGTCCATGGCCACACTGAAGAGTTCTAGAAATTTTACTGAAGACATCCTGAGTATAGTTTCATGTGCTATTTCTCTTCCGCCCGACATTGATTTGCTGCTGCAAACCAACTGCACCCAGATATATTCAACGAATTCTCTGATATGCTCACTGGAACTGCTTCTTGGCAACATCACTGCCTGCTGGAACTGCTACTGAGCTTGTTTTAACTTTTTTCTGCACCTGCAACTGGAAATTGAATTTCCTGCCCAACTATTCGAATTGCCTGGCTGGAACTCTGCACAGACCTAGAAATTTGTGTTGCAAAACTCTCTTTGAACCTGCACAAATTTCTTCTTCGCTTCTTTGCTTCTGATCTGTCGTCAACTCTGCTCTGATACCATGTAAAATTTTCAACTCTATTGCAACAACCGAAAATTATTCTTCTAACTTATTAATATTAAGTGCAATTTATTTGCTATGACAAACAACGAATAAAATCACAACTGCAATTTTCACCATTAAAACGCTGTTGAAAATAAAATAATGGAATTGAGAAATATATACCACAAACACAATAAAAATGACACTATTATTTTTGGACAAAAGTCCCCGAAAAAACCCAATGTGGGAAAATTGGTGCAACATGTGAGGGTTTTATTATTTTTACACAACGACGAAAGTTCTGAGTATGATCTGGATGCCAAACTCACAATCCTCCAACAAAATCTCTGCTAAAATAATTTGGAGAATTTTTTCTCCCTTCTGGAAATTATCTCGGCCTCCATCTAACTTGCTCAAACCCCACTGAGAAACTCAGCCTCTAGGAATTTCAACTGCCTGGGCCTGGGAAAATCGTACAACCTGTTAGATTGGCTCCAACTGAGCCGTCCTACCTCTCTCTGCTACTGAAAGAAATTCGCTTGGCCTTTTGGAGCTCGATCTGACCTCCGACAATACTGCAAACTCTTTTCCAGCAACTCGTATTGGGTTTATGGCTGCTCGCATTGGCTATTCAGTCTTCCTGCAAAAATATTTCGGCCTCCCAATTCTGTTGCTATGCTGCTGGGAATCTTCGCTGGAATACTCTGCTGTTGCCCCCTCAGTCCCACTCCTCACTTCCTTCTGGTTCAAACTTCTCTCCCTTGCTCAATCTTTGCAACTGGTAGCTCAATCTGCCAAGGAACGCGCACTAGTGGTGTGTCCGTCTCCATCCCAGAGTCCTGCTCTTATAATCTCTCGTTGGTGAACGACCATGATTAGATCCCCATCAATGACTAATATCATCTCAAACTCAATCTGAGTGAGTTTCTAGAACATTCTCACATTTCTCAATTAATTGTTGTTAATTAATCACTTTTTCTAAGTTAGACTTGGGAAATATTTAATTATTTATCAATTAACTTAATTGAGCTGTTTCTATGTGTTTTTTTTCCGGAACCTTTTCTGGGTTTTGGAGATCTTGTGTTTTGTAGCTTCTTTTGACCAAAGTTGAGACTAGAACACCTGTCCGATGCTACAAAAACTAACATTTCCTACCCAGGAAGGTATCATCATTACATGTTCAAAGCCCCAAATTTGGAATGGAAACCCACTATGAAGTGTCCACTTCTGCCCTTGATTAGCAAGCTTATTTACTTAATCGCACTAATGAATCATTGTATTGGAAGGTGAGGAGACACATTGGATCTTATACAGGATTGCAAGTGGGTTTTCATCTTGGACTTGGCCTCCCTATATGGGATCCAAGCCCTCTAGAGGATCACAATGGCATTTGTAGGGTGAGCGTTAAGAGCAATGGGCCTCCATCCATGCAAAGCATTAATTGCTACACCATGGGTTTTTTCAGCACCACCACTTGCTTGTTCGTGCCCCAGTTATTCAGAGATAATGATGCACTTGGACCACATTGCATCAACCGGCTACAAATTGCACCCAACACTTGGCAGCTGTTCCAAGGTTGAGAGGAGGTTATGTCTTTCCTAGGGAGACATGGGAGGGAATGTGTCATCTTTTAGCCCTCATTGATGGAGCATTGACTTGATCTTGAGCCACTTGGATACCCATGAGACCCATTTGGAGCCCACAAAGCCCAAATAGGGGTTTGGTGATGTTTTGCAGCATATGGAGGGAATCCCCCTCTTCATCATTATTTTTGACACCTTCTCTCTCATTCGTAGCACATAAGGTCTCAACTCTGCCCCTCTAGGCCTCCATGCATGCTTGATGTCAGCCTTGCGTGGGCTTAAGAGGGCAATTTGATTTAATTTTTGAGCTATTATGGTTGGCTTGTAACAATGGGTGGGTTACTTAGCATCTTAGGCATGTAAAGGGGCTTCATCTTTTGTAATTTGAACTGTTAACTCTTGTATAAATAGGAGAGACCTAGTCTCTTCCTAACATCATCACTTGGATTTTCGATATCTCTCTTGAAAATTTCAGACCTACAATTTGAGGACGAATTTGGATGAATTTTGATGTTTGGATAATTTCACTATCATTGTTGGAGCTTCCTTTTGGCATTGTGATGGATGGATATGTTCATTGTCTTGTAAGTGCTATTTAATGTTGTATTTCTGATTTTGATTAATTTCTAAACATGGAATATTGTCTCATGGTTATGAATGTGCCCTAATTGATGAAACATTGTCTAAAAATTGTAACTATTGAGAAATTTTGCATGGATTACGCATAGATAATGCTTGAACGAATCCCCTAGGAACATTCATTCATTCATTATCTATGAGAGATGACATGCAAAATTTCCAAATAGTTGCAATTTTTAGACAAATTTTCATCAATTAGGGCACATTAACAACCATGAGACAATATTCCATGCATTAAACATTAATCAAAATTAGAAATACAACATTAAATAGCACTTACAAGACAATGAAGAACATATGCATCTATCACAATGCCAAAAAGAAGCTCCAAGAGAGAGAGAGCGAAATTATCCAAACATCGAAATTCATCCAAATTCATCCTCAAATTGCAGGTCCGAAATTTTCAAAGAGAGACATCTGTTAGAAAATCATAAACGCAAAAATATTTCCTTATCTTTGATAATTACTTGTGATGTTCTTATTAACTTCTTTATGTCTTCTTTAACTTCTAATCATCAAGCAACTATCAAACCCATAAACATGAAGATCGAGGACATAGGATGTAGGCTCTTAGCCAGGGCAAAACCCCTCTTCGAGGGGAAAACCCAAAAATCTCTTCTTCTTCTTCAAGAACCAAATCAAATGAGACAACCAAGTCCTTTAGACCAAGACAAAAACTTTCCTCCATCCACCAAGCCAGCCTCCCATGAAGACAAGTCAAACTCTAGCTCATTCCTTCACAAGTCAACTCAAGTTAGCTCTTATACAAGGGTCTTGGTCCTCTCTTCAACATTGTAATTCGGTCTGCACGTAAATCCCGTACCTTCGTCTTGCACTACCTCAGTCTTCTCGCACGTGTAACAAAACTTGACAAATTTCAGACCTCTTCTTCTTTCCTAGGCTTCTTGTCTTCTTTGCTAGGCTTTTCTTCACTTCTTGCAATAGGATAACTTTCTTTTCTATGTGTCTTGCATTTCCTTTCTGTACTGAATTGCAGATTGAGTTCTTCTTGTGTGTAGACTGTCATAAGGTAAGTTTTTCAGTCTCCTTTGCTAGACATAAATCTCCTTCATCTTCGCTTGAGTATTCTTTATTGTTTCTTCGTTTTTCACACACACTCTCTTTCTTGTGCATCAACTGCAAATTGAATGTCTTGGATGTATATCTCCACAATAGGTCGAATGCTCTTTTATATATAGTCTTTTTGGAGGTCGAATTATCTTCAATAAGGCTGACATGAAGAGTGGGCAGGCCGACTTGGTGGAGGAGGCTATACTAACAATTTTGACTCAATTATAAATTTATTTCTTGATGTACAAAGCCCAAGAAGGGTCTAGACCATAACGATAAGGACTATGACTCATGACATAAACCCTAAAAGCACTCAGTGTGTGCTTTGACCTAGAAATAAAATAAATATAGCATGAAACCCATGCTCATAAATAATTTTCTTTTACAATAAATTTCCTTTTTCTTTCTTTTGACAAATACATTATATCATGACCCAAATACAATTATGAAGACCGATACTAGTTACATTTCTCAACACTCCCTCTTAAATAGGGAGGTATTCATAATTGTTCAACCAGTACAAGGTTGACCTCAATTTGAAATGTTCTTAAGAAGAGTACAACAACATATGCAATGCTAGGGATACCCTAACTGCTAAGGTATCGTCTCAATAGGGAATAAGGTGTCATCTAGGCATCTGCCACTATATCTACCATCAGGCTACAACCCTGGTATCAATCCAATAGGTTATAGATACCATCTAAGCCTCCATGCCCTGACACCAACCCTTTCAGGGATCCAGGTATCAACAATAAATCGGAGCTCCACACGATACCCTCCCTCACTGGGATCTAGACATCAACTGAGATCTCAATACTAACCAGGCCAAGATTTCGTCCCAAGTACCATCATACATACAGTTTTATGGTACTCATCTCTCCCTCCAGAGATATTTACAAATTTGAGCATGCTCCTAAAATAAACTAACTTCTTGTTGAGAAGAGATTTCGTTAATACATCAACTACTTGTTCATCTTGTTGGCACATACTATAGCTTCACGACCCCAACTAATATCAAACTTCCAATGTATATGTTCTTGTATGCTAGCACAAAACTCCGGGGTCTTCAATTATTTTGATGCTGCTTAGGTTATCACAATATCCAAACACATCTCGACGGAGGCTTCCTTTTTCAGCTTCTCCAACAACACCAAACTTAGCCTCAACACCTTCCAAAACATCTAATTCTTGTTCACAACTTCCTCAATTATAAATAACCATCTAAAGTGCTTTAGCCTTTCTCCGATCTTATTCTTTTCTTTAAGGTTTTTACTATCGCTGTCACAAAATCCCCCCCTCTTAATTGGGGAGATATACACTTTCTTTATCCAAGCTTCTTCTCTACTAGGGGACAAATCCATCAACCACTCAATGACAGAGGCTCTTTCTTTCGAATCATTATATCATCGAAGAACTTCAACATTTCGAAACAAGGTCATCTTATTAATCATTAATGTAAACTTCAATGTCTTTGATGTTCTTACAACTACCTCTTTACATCATGCTCATCATCATCATCAAGTATGACGTAGGTAAGCATCTTCAACATCTTGAAGACTATGTACCTACAAATCTTCAACAACAAGTACAACCAAGCACAAATATATATGTACAAGAGTATGAAATTATTTTTGTCAAACTAGGGTTACCATATTATCATAGAGAGAGCATCTAGGGTTATCAAAAACCTTGAGCAAGAACTTCAACTTTAAATATCAAATTCTAAACCTAGATGGGATAACAATCAAAAGAGAAGCAATTGACTAGGGTTACATTTTCATGCCTTAGACTTTTACAACAAACTTTTGCTAGGGTTTTGTTACAAACCATAGATACCATCAACAAAACTAAACCTTAGATATTAACAACTAAATCAAGTTAGAATTTCAATTATAGCAAAAGCATTTTACATCTAGGGTTTTATTATTAGGCCCTAGAATCTTATATCAATCTCTACTAGGGTTTTATTGTAAACCCTAGACACAAACATCAAAACTTTAATGTTAGATATACAACAACTCGACCAAGCTAGGGTTTCAATCAAACGGAAACATATACACCTAAGGTTTCATTCCTAGGATCTTACATTGAGTATTGCAAGGGTTTTACTATAAACCCTAATTCATCAAACCCTAAAAATATAGGGTTTCATCATATATCCTAGACATCAACAACAAACTCTAAAAGGCTATGTTTTTTATAGTGAACCATAAAGGTTAGGGTTTTACCAAAGTGAACAATAGATAGTAAGATGAGGGTTGATTTAGTCTAGAGATCAATCACCCCAACATTATGAGAATCTTTCAAGATTCTATAGCAATACCCTAGACATGAGACAATTAGTAATATGAAGCAGTCTTTAAAGACAAAATGGTCATACCTTCTCATGAAGAGGACCTACTACAAATCTTGTACTTTCATACATACCTTGAGTTGCTTCTTTTACAAACCTTGTAGGGCTTTCTCTTGAAGGGCTTCCTCGACAACAAAACTTCTTTCATGGTTCAAGTCTTCCTCTAAATCTAGCCATAGTCCTTATTTTTTAGAATATACTTGCAAGTTTAGTCCTTCCAAGGAAAATACAAGAGAAAATATAATAATCAAGCAACAATGATAAAGCTATATATGTATATATGAAATAAAAAATAATACTTATCTTTTGTGAGAAGGTGGAAGCTCCCTTTCACAATGAAGTATCAATGTTCTTATATCTATATGTATCTGCAACATTCACTTGACAAGTACTACCAAAAGTATACAAGTACAAGAGTGTAATTACAAACTAGGGATTTAGGGATTTCCGCCACAATCCCGTCGCCTTCAGGGGCATCTTCGATGGTCAGGGGTTGCGCAGCCTCTTCGGCGATCATCTCTACAATTTCCCTAGCTTCTTCAGACGCTGCCATCTTGCTCGGCCAGAAATCTCTCAATCGCTCAATTAGGGGCTCAATCAACGCTTTGCATAGGGCAACCAGGTCTCGGTTGAGAATACGCTAGGCATATGACAACTCAATTCGCAAATGACCAAGTGTTGTTTGGTGGGTAGCCCTTTGCAATTTATAGCGCCTTTTAAATTTGAATTCGACCGTTCTCCCCAAATCCGGTTCATTAATGCTACCTTGGCGGAAGATTTTCCCAAATCTTGCCCATAAAGCGCATCTTAAATGTTTGCCACCCGCTCCATTTGGTCTCAAGTCGAGCATCACATCGTGAATAGTGACTCCAACAGTCACTTTCCAGCCAACCCGCGCGGCAGTGCAACCCCCCTTGCACGGTCGCGGACCTTGTGACACTTTGCTCCTGCACACAGCCTCGACATCGCGCAGCTCTTGGGCAGAGTAGTTTATAGTCCCGCGCCTCCTTTCAACTGCCTGGAGCGCTAAGACTGTACTCCCCACGGTTAGTCAGGTGGCCGCGCCACCTGTATAGGGTTTCAACCGATCATCCATCATTTTTCCTAGAAAACATCCACCTTCGATTGTTACTGGCTGCGTCGCACACTTTATCATCTGCAGCGCGCCACCATGGGTGATCCCTTTAGTAATATGTGGTCCAATCCAAGGCATTAGGCTGATCAACTCTCGGTGGTAGTCCCCAAATTCGTCAACGTGATCGTGCGCACCCTGTTTTATCACCCTGGTTTTCTTATCGAGAAAATCCTTCTTTATTTTGTCCTCCCGCTTCTTGACTTTCGCTTCCACCAGAGTGCTTTTCTCCCTTAATCGCACCTTTTCTTTCATAAGTTCTTGGAGCCTAAGATCACCCTGTCGGATTTCTTCCTCAGGCCCTAAGTGGTCTGCTTTGTCCAGCTGCGCGATCCCTTCTTCCAAGGCTCCGCGAGCCGTCATATCTACCAGTGCTGCTATGCGTGGACTAGGCATTTTATACTTTATGGGGATTACAGTGTTCGCTCCATACTCCAGCCTTGGAGGCGTCTGCTCCGTCAGTTTCTTGCACGTTGTCCTATAAGCCCACAGAACCGTTGGTACACGCAAGTCCCAATTAGTCCGCTGCATATCATATACCTTGTTTAGCGCTTTGCACACTTTGTTAAGGGTTGTTGCGTGGATAACCTTCTGCCCACTCGTTCTTTCCATACTCTGTTGTTCCAACCTGAGGGGTCGTTCGCACAATTTCCTTGCCCGCACATGCTTACTGACCGTGTCTCCTAACGCGAAGTCTGTGTGCATCCGCGCAGGTTTTTTAACATATGCCTGTATCCATCTGGACAGGTGCGCACGCGGATTGTTCCGGTCGGCAATCTTGTCTGTTAATCGCATCTGAGGCTTCCCAAACCGTATGTGCATCATTCTCCTGCATTCGCGCCAGTCCTCAAAGCTTCTTTGGTGCGTGCCCCACCACCTTGTGGGCGTAGCGCGCAGTACCCATTTCAAAGCCTCGAAACGTTGTTGTTCTGACACCTCCCTTTCGAATCTGTTCAGGAAGTCATCTACCTCGCTTAATCCATCATACGTAGGCAGATCCCTTACCTCCGTTGATATGTAGCGCAACGATCTTGTCATCATGTTGCAGTTCAACGTGGTTATCTCGTGTAACCGGTTTTGCCATCGCTCTATCTCTTCGTCCGAATCCGACGTACAGAAGCTTTCGTGCACCCATGAGATTCGTCCATCCGCGGTGGGATTTACCTAGTCTTGCTCTCGCGCGGTTATCTTGTAGATGCAGTGCAAGTTGTTGTCGCTTTCATAGTTGCGCACTGGCTCCGTGTAGCGCGATCGTTTTGCAGGGTCCAAAGGTACAACTACGCGCAAAGAATTTTTCTCAAAAATCATTTTGCGTTTCTTTAGATTTATCACCCTGTTCATGTCAGTGGCCCTTTTGACCACTATGTGTCAACTACCCATAGCAGTACACTCCCATTTTTCGCAAAAGGGATAGCGCTTGATCGACGTGTTTGTGCCATTCGATTGTGATCATCTGCTCGATCATGTTATGTTGTAAACCCAGTCTGCATGTGTAAATTGTAAATAATCTTAGCATATCTGAGTCATGTATGTAAATTGCCTAGGCAAACCTAATTTTCTAGTGATAATCTACGTTCCGGAAGGTTTTTTGTCTCACCGATCCATGATCGGCAGAGTTTTCCTTCAGCCTAACCCCAAAAGCTGGAATGGATTTTGTCATTAGAATCTTAGGGGACTCCTAGTGTACTTGGTCGAGTCTATGTAAAAGTAATTTGGTTAGGTTATTACAAATTGCTTGATTTGCTAGATTATAGTTGTGTGGCAGAACTGGGTGATCTATGAGGGTTTATGTCAAATGGGTTTTCCCCCTTGAGATGTAAAAGTGTAAAAGTCATGATGTAAAGTGTCTTGAGGGTTATAAAATGTTTTATCCCTTCATAAGTCCTAAGTCCTAGGTCTTAGGTGATTTTTCCAAAGGCTAAATTCGAGGATCCAAAAATAAAAAAATGAAAATAATTAAAAAAATAAAAAAATAAAATAAAATTTTAAAAATAAATTAAAAAATAAATAAATTTGAAAAATAAAACAAAATAATAAAATAATAGTAAATCAAAGTTTTAATTTTTTCATAGATTAAAATGCATCTAAAAATTCAACGGATGAGATTAAAAGGGATTTTGATCCTCATCGACGGTCGAGATCATTTTGACATGGATTACTCGAACTAGCCGTTGGGAAATTTTCCTTTAAATAGGGTGTTAGGGGTCATTTGAGATCGGATTTTTTCTGAGAGTCTGGTGCTACAGAAAGCTCTCTTGTAGTCATTTTTGGTGCAATAAAGAAAGACTTTGGGGTAAAAATCTTGCTGGTGTTACTCTTCTGGAAATGTTGTAAGATCTTTTATTTTTGTGCATAATTTTATTTTCAGTCATCGATAATAGCTTGATGAAGATTGATTCAGGCACAAGTATCTTGTCTGATCTCTGGGGTTTGAATGATAGTGTAGATTCTGAAATATAATGGCAGGTATCTCCATTTGATCTGGATTTCACTATTGTTTTTTCCCTCTATGTTAATGGTTGATTTTAAGCTGTGCAGGAAATCTTAGTTTTGAGTTTACCAGGCATTAGGGGAAGTTCTTGGTTGAACCAGCCAACTCCTGGATTGCATTTTCTGAAAGAGCTCAGCCAATTTTAATTCCGGGCTTATCATTCGAAATTTTTATGAATGCATGAAGGGTTTTTTGAAGTATCTCACATTGAATTTAAATTCTGATAATATAACTGTGATTATTGACAAATCTGGCCGCTTAAGAGTCGAAAATCTGTAAACACTGTAATTATTTAGCTGATTTAGGGTTTTCAGTTTTGTTTCTTGCACATATTATTTTTGGGTGTTCTGTTTTTTGCCATTGCAAGTTGCAGGTACAGGCTTTGAGAATTTTCAGGGTTTCCATCAGGCAATTTGGAGCAGGAAAGATTTAAAATTTTGAAAAGGTTTCTGGACTGCGGGTTTGCAAACTGCATTTTCATTTTTCACTATTGCCTGGGGTTTTACTGCTGCAAATTTTTTTTGAAGGGATCACAGTTTTTTTTTTTTTTGCCGCTGCCATACCCTCTACCATCTCTCAGCTCTCTCCTCCATTTTCATCACCATTTTTCTCCACGCAGACTGCCAATCCGCTGCTCAATGTCATTTCTCTGGTTGCTGTCACTTCCATTTTCATGTTGCCAGAAATCCGTACGCCCATCCTCCGTCCAAACCCTCATTTCGTGTATCCTCCTCTGCCTGCACGTAGTTTCCAACACGTTGCCTCGTTTTTCTTCAACTCACCTGTGTATCCCCCTCCTTCTCTATGCCAAACAACGATCTGCTCCTTGTCCTTAGCCATCTACGTGCAGCTACTCATCCACTTTGGATCTGCACTTTTTCATCAACGCTGCCACCTGCACATTCAACCCTCACATGCTACCTTCCAACGCAGCTTCCCACTGCTACTCTCACGCTGCTGCTACCTCATTCTGATCCCTGCATGCAGTCCATTGAGCCCTATTTTCCTCCGTCCTTAGCTCCTCACGCAGCAATCTCATCGAGCTACCCTTCTCCTGTCCATTACCTGCGCAACAAACACCAAACAAAGAATTTGGATTTTCTTTGTATATACGGCTAGGGTTATGTTTAGTTTTATGCGTTGGTTAAATTAAAGGTATAGTTAGGACTTAAGATTTATGAACGCATTTTCATTTTCTAAAGATTTAGCATAGGTTCTTTTTATTTTTTTATTTTGGATATATTTAAGTTTTGTATCTATTCGATTTGCTTTTCTTTTGGTTAGGCTTTAGTTTTAATATTTAGAATTTTTAATGTTTAGTTTTGTTTTAATTTTAAAGTAGATCAAAAAATCATAAAAATAAAAATATTTAAAATAAAAAGAATTTGACTTTCATTTTTTATAGATTAGGTATTTATTTTCTTTTAGGCTTTTAGTTTTAATTTAGTTTTGTTTTGATCCTAATTTCATAAATAAAAAATTATATATATTTTTTTTAAATTTTAGATTTTGCTTTGATCTTTTTAGATTTATTTAGGATTTAGTTTTAATAATTTTAAATTTCCTTTAGTTTAGAATAGATTTAGGCTTTATTCTGATTTTAAATTTTAAAATATAAAAAATATAAAAGTTAAAAATTAAAAATTAAAAAAACCATAAAAGTTTATTTTTTTTAGAATTTAGATTTCCCCCCCTTTTTTATGTATATATGATAAAGTGTTAGTCTTAGATTTAGATTTAAATTTTAGATCTTGTTTTGTTTTAAACTTAAAATTTTATTTAATTTTTTTTTTTTTGAAAAAGCTTAATAAAAAATTGAAAAATTCATTTTTGGTGTCTCTATGTTCCATTTCTCTATAGTTAAATGCACTTAATGTTTATTTTGAAGTTAGCTATGTGAAAGTGGTAATTGGTCAGCATCTAGATAACTGGATTCGTCCTAGAGGCCCCTCGAATCTCGAATCCAGCGTGTCCGACGCGATTCTGCCCTGATTCGTGTCCAAATCCAATGACACGTCGTGTCCTTTCCTGACTCGTCGAATCCGAGGTCGTGTCCCTATTTTCATCTGTGTGTCACGATTTTGGGAATCGTGTCCTGTTTTCCAGGACTCGCGAGGCTCAAAAAGTGACCTGCGTGGGTATGAAAAGGCCGCATTTGGTCATTACAGCCACGCATATTTTCATTTGGCAAGCGTTTTGGCAGCTTCATGATCAAGTTTAGACCCTAGTATTGATATGCTATTCATGGTAATGTTAAATTCTTAAAGTAAAAGTGACATTCACCTTAATCATCATTTTCATCCTTTTACTTAAATTTTTGACATTACTATGAAATGACTCAGGATGTTTGAGAGTGGTTCCGGCCTCATTGGATTTCATATGGAGAAAGTAGAATTTTAGATTTTATTCAAAATCCAGCAGACTTATCAGTTTTTTCAGGATTTTAGGATTGGGGGATTGCAATGTTTCCATTGAATTTTGTCATGTATTAGGGTATGGAACTCGTATTTAATCAAGAGCACCAAACCAGGAGCTTTTGAAAATGTCACTCCCGCTCCCTTTTTCACTCCCGCTCCCCGCTTTCGCTCCCGCTCCCAAGTAGCACTGATCCTGATGATATGGGTCTCGACACCAGTGTTGAGTTGGCATTGGCCAACATGGATCTCAATTATCCAGTGCTAGAGCCTGTTAGATTTGATGACTTAGAGGGGTCATCCTCCACACTAGCAGATGCAGAGGCGACTATGGATACAGGGGAGGAGGATGCAGAGGAGAGTAGTGGGGAACATGATGATGAGGACAGTGATGCTGATTCTGATGTTGATTGATGCCTTGAGGCTTGTATACCTGTAGTTGTTTTATATTTTCTATTTCTATTTGCCATTTGCATTGCACCAACACTACCTATGTAACACATTTTGATTTGATCACTTAATGAGAAAACTACAGTTGTCAGTGTGTTTATCTTACTATCTTGTAGTTGTAAGTTGTCTTTCAGTTATGAATTATGAATCATGATTTAAATTTTTAATAGATTTATCATTTATGTGACTAGTACCACTGACATTTATTTGAATTTTGTATGTACTATGCATGCTAATAGCTATAGATGAAGATCTATGTTTGAAATCAATAAATTTGTATCATTAATTAAAATTTGTGTAAGAAATATCTAATTTTTAATATATATCTATATTTTTTAATAAAATAATATATAACGAATCCTAGGTGTCCTGTTCTGGGGGGTCAACGTGTCCGAATCCGACACCACGAATCTTGAATCCTACGTGTCCCGAATCCTCGTGTCAGGTGACTTAGGTCAGCATTTAAATTTTATGATCATTTAAAGCATTTAATTTTTCTTGAAGTTTAATTGCTGGATCATCGTTAAGGCATTGTGCATTTGTTGAATATCTTACATCGCTTGGGTTATTTGATGATAAATGATTGTTTTACATGGTTTATACTTCTGCAACATTTAATAAATAATCATTTAATCATTAACTCCATAAGGCACTGGTACATTAATTTCTAAATCAATCAAGTGCTAAAATTGCTTTGTTGTGTCTCCCAACCCAACTGGTCCACAGTTGGTCTTCATTCATCCTATAGGGTCTACTCACCTTAGCCGCAGGAGACGCTTAAATAGAGAGATCGGGGATCAGGGTGACAGCCCCCGGTCTGAGCGTTGTCGTGACAATCTGTGCGACAACAGGCCCAATCTATCCCTAATAGCGCAAGGTAGGGATTGCTGTCATCAACAATTTCTATCACTTCAAAGTTTGCCAGTGCACTTGCTCCTTCAATGTCCATGGTGATTCCTTGCAGTCTTCCCATAGTTAGGATCTTTTACTGGTTCGCCATTCGTAGTTGGATAGGAGACCATTGCAGCGTAGGTGTTAAAATTGACAACTGGGGCAAAACTTCCTGTGGGTCATCTTATTCATGGCTGATAATATTTTTATTATATTCCTCTCGTCGAGAGGTGTAGGATTGATATAAAGATCTTTCGATTCCGATAAGTATTCATGGAGATATGAATTTATTTTGATTATGGAATTATTATCAAGCCGACCTACAACTCATGTAGGCTCAGAAGCCCAACAGTCGCATCTATTCAAACACCAACGTTGTGTATCAATACATGAGGACTTTTCCTCATTTGGACTCACTCATCTCATCACATCTCTCTCTCTACTGCGTAGAAAAGAGTCTCTTCTCTACTGCGCAGAAAAGGGTCTCTCCCTCACACATTTGAAGCCGGACGCTGCTGAAACTGAAGCTGCAACTGCAGAAGTAAAGATTGACTTGCGTGGACTAGAAGATCTCCTCATCTGAACTGCGTTGTAGGTTCATTTGAACCTCCTTTGGAAGCCGCAACTTTTGGTGGTGGAATCAAGCCGATCCGACGGTCGGTTTGTGAGATATCGTTTGCCCTAGTTTGATGATGAAGCCGCTAATGCTGATGTTGCTGATCTAGGGTTTGCTACTGCTGATATGAATCAGATTTATTGTACTATTTCTCTCTGCTGAATTATTGAAGATAAAAGAAGATTTGATCAAAGGGTTTCCCCACACATTGTGGGGTTTGTCCCTGGCTAGCCGCCACATCTTGTGTCTCTTGTCTTGGCTTGTTTTCTGTCGATCATTTAATGTTCTCTTTGCACTTTACTTTATGTACATGTGATTGCTAATCTGTGGAATATAATAAGAAAAAGAAGTAAACTGTTATAAGCATAGAACATACCATAACTTAACATGGAACCAGAGCTGAGGTGAAGACAAAGCCCGAGCAAGAGCAAGAGCAATCACCGAAGAGAAGATTGGCAAGGCTATCCTAAAAGAACAATGGGGTCCTCAACACTCTTTTCTGCCGAAGACAAGCTCCGTGAGAAAGCTGACTATCACGGATGGAAGATGTCTATCGATCTAACCCTTGAGGATCAAGGAGTGTTGGATCATGTGAGAGGCAATATTGTTGAGCCTCCATCAAATGCACCTCCTGCTGCCAGGAACAAATGGAAGAATGGAGAAATTAAAGTGAAGAAGATCATCCGGGACTCTATCGACAAGCGCTTGGTGGCCTACATCTCTGAATTAGACACCTCCAAGGAAATCTACGATAGACTGGTGAGTTTATTTAAAGTTAATGATGCAAATCAAGTTTTGTTTCTTAGAAATAAGCTGAGGGAAATCAAGAAGCGTAAAGATGAGAGTATGCAAGCATACTTCTTAAGAATCATTGAGATCAAGAACGATCTCCTATCTATTGGGGAGACTATTACTGACAGAGAAATGGCACTCACAACTCTTGGAGGATTACCATCCGAATGGTACGTGTTCAGGACTACTCTTCTGAATAATAATGTAATTCCTGGTTGCGAGGAATTAATGGATAGATGCATTCAAGAAGAAACAAGGGTAAAAGAGCAAGAAATGCACTTGCCTAAAGGTCCTGCTGCTGCTTTTTCTTCTCATGCTAAGAAAAGAAATAATTCTGGGTCTACATCGAAAAAAAAGGCTGGACCTAAGGGTGGAAGAAAAGGACGATGTTACATTTACAATAAAGCAGGTCACTATGCAAGGGAATGTCCTGATAGAAAGGACTCTCACCGTGACGATGATCAAAATCCCTCTCATGGTAATCAAAGGAATGGAAAATTCAATAGCAAAGGTAAAAGGAATGCTGGAAATCAAGGAAGAGGACAACCATTCAAGAAGGCTAGAAATTCCAGGATGTATTAAATGCACCTGACCTCAAAAAGAACCTGGTGTCCATCTCAGCAATGGAAGACAAAGGCTACAAGGTAACCTTCAGCGATGGCAAGGTACATATATGGAAAAATAATGTTAAAGATGCCTTTACTCTTGGGTTTCGTGTTGATTCATTATATCAGGTCGATGGAAGTCCGCTAGGTGTCATATATTATGACACATCTCTTCAGTCCAAACTTTGGCATCGGAGGTTTGCCCACCTTCATTATAAAGCTCTACCCGGTGTAAGACAAATGGTGACAGGGATGCTCGAATTCCGAGTAGAGAAAGAAGGTGTATGTCTAGGATGTGCCGAAGGAAAGCTCAAAAGGGGACCATTCCCCTCAAGCCAAAGAAAGACCTCCAATATATTACAGTTGGTTCACTCAGGCATATCTGAGGCTGGCATTAAGAGGGAGACTACTACACCACATACTCCTGAGCAGAATGGTGTGGCAGAAAGGAAGAACCGTATGATTGTGGAAGCTGTCTCTATGGATAGATGATGCCTGATGTGGAGGAACCCATGGATCTTATTTATCCACCTGAGCCTCCCTCTTCTAGGAAGAGGCCTTCATGGCTTAGGGGGATACTTGATGATGCTAAAGGACATGCTGCACCTTGAGGAACCTTCCATGAAAGTAAGAAACCTAACAGGTATTAGGGATACCTGACCATCATGAGCACGATCATACAAAATGAGCCTCCATCATTCTCAGATGCCGTCAAGCATCAAGTATGGAAGGATGCTATGACCAAAGAATATGAGTCTATTATGGAGAATGATGTCTGGAAAGTAGTTTCCAGACCCCAAGACAAGACAATTGTCACTTCTAAATGGCTTTACAAGATAAAGCATGCAGAAGATGAAAGTACGGAAAAGTATAAGGCTCGTTTTGTTGCTCGTGGTTTCTCCCAGAAGGAAGGTATAGACTATGATGTGATATTTGCACCTGTTGCCAGATATATGACCATCCGCTTGATCATAGCCCTTGTGGCTTCATAAGGATGGAACCTACATCAGATGGATGTCAAGACCGCGTTCTTGCACGGTTTGATCAAAGAAGAGGTCTATGTGGAGCAACTCGAAGGATATGAGATTTATGATTGAAAATCTCATGTATGCAGGTTGAAGAAAGCTCTCTATGGGCTGAAGCAAGCACCCCGAGCATGGTATGATATGATCGATAGCTACTTGATGAAGCTGGGATTCACTAGGAGTAAAGTCAATCCTAACCTTTACTTTAAGTTTGAAGATGACAAGCCTCTCATACTGGTGTTGTATGTGGATAACCTCTTTCTAACAGGTGCATACCCTCTCATTCACAAATGTAAGAGGGAGTTGGCTTCTGAATTTGAAATGAAGAACCAAGGACTTGAAGTGTGGCAGAAGCCAAGGGAAATTTTCCTATCTCAAGGGAAATTTTCCTATCTCAAGGAAAATATGTGGTGAAGATTCTGAAAAGATTTGGTATGGTGGACTGTAAACCTGTGACTACCTCGAGGATCTTAACTTTCAGAAGTTATATGGTAGTGATGTCGGACCAGATTTGGGAAATGCCTCTGAATTTCAAAAAAACTCATTCGCATTGATGTTCTTGGTGAACCTCTGTCCGAACATATGTTTTGCAGTTAGCATTGTGAGCTCATATTTGGTTGAGTCTCACTAGATTGGTGCCAAGAATCCTCTGAGATGTCTTCAGGACACAATCTCTCATGGATTGAGATACACTGCCAGAAATATGAAACTGCATGATTATTCGAACGCTGATTAGGCAGGTAGTGTGGAGGATCACTGGAGCACTTTTTAGTGTTGTTTCTCTTTGGATTTTGCTTAAATATAATGAATGAGCAGGAAGCAGAAGTCAGTTGCCATAAGCACCGCCGAGACCGGATACATATCTACGAGTATGATCTCATACGAAGCTGCCTGGTTGGGGAAGCTCTTCAATGAGCTGTTTGATCACATACCACTGTGATTCTCTATAACAACTAGAGGTGAGATTCGATTATTAAGGAATCCCGTATTCGTCGATTGCTCTAGCAGATAGACATCATCTGGGATATGGTAAGTCGATGAGCAAGGAGGCTCCATCGCATTAAGATGATGTACAGGTCGATACACCTTGTCAAAGTCCCGAGGAAAGATATAATCTGTGATTTTCCCAAACGACTTGGAGTCGTCAAGAAACCCTTGTACAAGGGTCCTGCATGTTGCATACATTGAGCTCTGGGAGCTTTGGGGGCTTGCGGTTCTTACTGGAGCAACATACGACCACAGGGTGACTCACCCTCCCCTAGTGGTGCGCACTGGAACAAGATGATTCGCTCTCTTGTGGGACAAGATGATTCGCTCTCTTGTGGAACAGGATGATTCACTCTCCTGTGTAGCAGGATGATTAGTTCTCCTGTGAGGACTGGATTGATGTGTTCTCCATGGCGATTGTAGCAAGATTGATGTGTTCTCCTGTGAGGCCTGGATTGATGTGTTCTCCATGGCGATTGTAGCAGGATTGATGTGTTCTCCTGTGAGGACGGTATCGATTAAGTTCTCTTGTCGAGGCATCCTACCCATGCAGTCTGGGACTCATGGGAAGTACCTCTCATCAGATCAATGAGCAGGGAAATGAAGTTAGGGATCATAGTAGTATCGATGGACGCATCGTTGTATCTACCGTACTCCCTACGCTAGGATGACCTCCATTGATCTGGGATCAATGATACTAGTCTGGGACCAGTGGTAGGAGTTGGTACCATACTATGACATTGACTTCGGGTCGGTTGAGACTAGTCTGGGACCAGTGGTACATACTCTAAGATTGACTTCATGTCAGTGCAGTACTGGTCTGGACCAGTGAGAGTGGTACATACTATGATGCTGACTTCGGGTCAGTTGAGACTGGTCTGGGACCAGTGGTAGGAGTGGTACTTAATATGAAGCTGACTTCGGGTCGGTTGAGATTGGTTTGGGACCAGTGGTAGGAGTGGTACTTACTATGAAGCTGACTGCGGGTCGGTTGAGATTGGTCTGGGACCAGTGGCACGCACTCTGAGACTGACTTTGAGTCAGTGGAGGATGATACTGGTCTGGGACCAGTGGAGTTGTACTCACTATGACGCTGACTTCGGGTTGGTTGAGACTGGTCTGGGACCAGTGGTACATACTCTGAGACTGACTTTGAGTCAGTATGAGACATCCTCGATCATTTCTTCATCTTCATAATTCGGACAAAAGCAAAGAACAACAGAACAAAGCAGAGCAGTGCATAACAGAGCAGAGCCGTACAGATCAGTACAAGGCAGAACAAGACAAAGCAGAACAGGCAGAATAGAGCAAAACAGGGCAAGGGTCAGGTTGTACACGGTAGTGCATTTGATGGATGAATAGTAATGACCGATAGACAGATTGCAGATGAAGTTCTCCCTAGTTGAGAGGGAGTGTTAAAATTGGCAACTAGGGCAAAACTTCATGTGGGTCATCTTATTCATGGCTGATAATATTTTTATTAGATTCCTCTTGTCGAGAGGTGTAGGATTGATATAAAGATCATCTGATTCCGATAAGTATTCATGGAGATATGAATATATTTTGATTATGGAATTATTATCAAGCCGACCTACAACTCATGTAGGCTCAGAAGCCCAACAGTCGCATTTATTCAAACACCAATGTTGTGTATAAATACAGGGGGACTTTTCCTCATTTGAACTCACTCATCTCATCACATCTCTCTCTACTGCGCAGAAAAGGGTCTCTCCCTCACACATTTGAAGCCAGAAGCTGTTGAAACTGAAGCTGCAACTGAAGAAGTAAAGATTGACTTGCGTGGACTAGAAGATCTCCTCATCTGAACTGCGCTGTAGGTTCATCTGAACCTCCTTTGGAAGCTGCAACTTTTGGTGGTGGAATCAAGCCGATCCGACGGTCGGTTTGTGAGATATTGTCTGCCCTAGTTTGATGATGAAGCCGCTAATGCTGATGCTGCTGATCTAGGGTTTGCTACTGTTGATATGAATCAGATTTATTGTACTATTTCTCTTTGCTGAATTATTGAAGATAAACGAAGATTTGATCAAAGGGTTCCCCACACATTGTGGGGTTTGTCCCTGGCTAGCTGCCACATCTTGTGTCTCTTGTCTTCGCTTGTTTGCTGTCGATCGTTTAATGTTCTATTTGCACTTTACTTTATGTACATGTGATTGCTAATCTGTGGAATATAATAAGAAAAAGAAGTAAACTGTTATAAGCATAGAACATACCATAACTTAACAGTAGGCCTTCCCATGTGCTCCCACGTTTGCTTCAGCAGAACGTTCGCGTCCGATCCTAGGTCCAAAATCACTTGGTCCATCTCATATTCCCCAATCTGCGCAGTCAACCTCATTTCTCTTCCCGTCCTTGTCGCGTGCTTTCCAATCTTCCGGACTACGCGCGGTTCTCCTGGCGCGGTCCCAACGCATCTATTTATGAGTTCCTGCAGTCCCTTTACAGCCTTGCTGTCGCGCAATAGCTTCATGCATGTTTCCAGGAATGTTGTGAGCATCAATGGGTCCATTTCCAGCTCCGGTCTGTCTTTGCTTCCTGAAGTGGAGGCATCAACGAAGCTCTTCCTAGCTTCCATGAAGGTTTCCTTAGCGCGCTCCAAATCAAACTCTGGTTCTTTCGTCGGAGCCTTGCGAACCCAAGTACTATCTTCAGGCTGCTTGCCTTTGTCATCCCCTGTCATAATTCCACTTTGGAGCACAATGTTCACATTAGGGTCTTCCTCGCACAGCTCAGACCTCATCATTTGCAGGTTCTGAGTCGGGGGAGGTTGGAGCGCTCCCTTGTCGCACAGCCTTGCTATCAGTGTGGGACAATCCTCCATCTCATGATCAAACAATGTACAATACAAGCATGATGGACGCGTCGGATTCGTACAATCACAAGCATAATGTCCTGGCCCTTCGCATTTGTAACATATCAGCTGTCCGCCACCTCTTCCAGGTCCTCCTCCACCTCGGCCTCGTCCGCGCCCCTGAAATTTGGTTTGCGCCATCCTTGCGTTCTGGTCAAGGGGCCGTCTTTCGGCTTGAACTCTGTAGGTGGGAGTCCTTTCCATCATCAGCTCATAACTTCTACAGGTGTGTTCATCGTGTCCTACTGACCTACAGAAATTACAGAACAACTGTTGTGAATTCTACGTGTACTTCTGCAACAAATGGCAGTTGTTCGTAGCATGTTTTCCTCCTATTTGACAAATCAGGCACCACAAAGAAGGCGCCGCGCTAGGTCTTGCTTGTGCCTCTGGTCTCGATGGCATTAGTCCTCCTCCTGCGAGGTAATTCGCAAACACCGGGCAGTGGTCCTTGTCATGTCCCTGACCCTTACACTTTACGCACCATACCTCGTCGCGCACTTCTAGCTGAGCTGTCCTGTCTTGTTTCAGACTTTGCATCTCAAGGCTGTTGAACTCCTAGGTTAGGATCCTGTATCGGGGTTTCATGCAGCCTCATCGCAATCTCCAAGGCCTCGGCCTGAGTTGTTAGCCTTTGTTGTGACAACGTGTTCCTTAAATGCGGCATTAGCGATGCTACAAACCATTCGCGTTGTTGTCCATCCATCAAAGTCATGTTAGCTTCGCGAATCGTGCACTTTAGTCTCTGATCCAACTCCCAAGGAGTCTCACCTGGTAGCATCGTGATCTCCTTGAACCCAATGATCGACTGCGCCTCTGACTTCGTTCTGCTAAATTCTCTGTTCAGCGTAGTTTGGATGTCTGCGATCCCTGCATTGGATTGTCATTAGAATGCTTAATGTACCAGGTTAGCACGCGATCCTGTAGAGCGCTGACCAACGTTGCTTTCTTTATATTGTCATCCGTGACTCCCTGCGCTTCCCATACAACTTTTATCACAAACCAAAATTGGTCCGGATCTTCATTTCCTACTCCCTTGAACACCGACAACTTTATTGCGCTTGCCATATTAACTCGCGGTGGAGGTGGAGTTGGTATGGGCGAAGATGGGGGTGAAGACGGTGAAACTGGCGGTGGTGTTGGTGGGGGTGGTATGTGTGGAATCCTTTGCCTTATCAAATTAATCGCACTTTTTGGTGAGACTTTCGCGAGCTCCTCCTCGTCCCCTCGCGGAGGTGAAATCAAGGGGCTAGTTTCTAATTCTGCACTACCTTCGTTTCTGTAAATTCTCCCACTTCATGTAGCCCCAAACATTAATGTATTCGCATAACTCGCTTTTTACCCAGTAGCATTTTAATCCAAGTGTTCAAAGACTTAACGTACTTACTTGGCGGTCCTTTGAGGAAGTGTCATTCTGCCTCACTATAGCTGACTGAAGTATCTATCGCGAACTCAATAATGAATCCTCCTATAATTTGATCGAGCTAGTGATTAACAGCGCGCGCGATCTTATCCTCTGATGCTTCCAATCTGCACACCAACTCTGGGGTCCACACAATAACTCTGTCGAGCTTGCACCTTCCTTGGCTATCTGCTAGCTTCGCGATCCACTCATATAGCTCAGTAGGGAAAGATGCAAAGAAAATTTTGTGGATCTCTGTGTACAGGTAGCAGTCTAACCACTCTTCTTTTGATAGTCGTGGATTCTTGTTCTCCTGCATCGCAAACTCGTGAATCTTCCTATCTAACCAATCTTCAATTTCTTTCTTAGTTGGATTCCAGTGATACGACATCAAACATCTCTATGCAGATCCCGGTCCCGACAACGGAACCATTTGTTGGCTTGTTGGGGCTTGACCCAGGTTCGGAGTTAATTAGCCAAACAAATCGCTGTACCACTGGCCCTTTCGACAATAGTCCGTGGAGCACCGATTGAGGTCTTGCCCGAAGTAGTATGGGGGGTGCTGGAACGAGGTTTCCGCACCCTTGAGATGTCTGAGGGGTTGACTTGGTCCAACTATGAGTCCCTTCGCGCACTTCCCTGGCCTTCACGCCCTAATATATTCGCCTTTGCGCAGCTCTAACCAGGGTCTATGGGGCTTTCGCGTTGCTGGAGCAGCGATCTATACTATTTCCCTAAGTCACACCCGAGATCTTACTTATCTTCTTATACCAGTTAGTTATCTTCGCGTAAACGGATGCCTTATGTTATATTTACTTATTTAGCACATTCATATGAGTTCACGCAACAAATAAACAGTAAACTTGCAATTCATACCCAATAATACATAAAACAGGAAAAGATACACAGAAATATGGTAAAAATTCTCTTTATTAATGCTTCCAACGGTTATAGACTCGACTTGCCCTGCGCACTCAGCTGCAGGGGTCCGCGCACTCAGCTGCGGACTACTAGGCCTCTGCGCACTCAACTGCAGAGCCTTCTCCTACTCTACGACCCAAAGACACGACTTACACTTCGACTCAATGCTCCTATTTCTTCTCTTCGATTCGCTACTTTCTATACGTAGTGCCTCGCTCTATTTATACAATTCCATGGTCCGCGGACCATGGGTAGATTTTTCAAATCGACATTACATTACAAAAACAAGGGCGGACAACCCTATGACTCTATTATGACTTCGCGCTCCGCGCCCACAAATCGTGGAGTCTTTACAATGGACTTAGTCAAAACTTGGGCTTTAAGCCCCAAAACATGCCTTGGGGGGATTCCACGCCCAACATCCAACCTTTTCTTTGAGAATACCGTGAGATCATCTTGATAAATCTCAATGATTTTCCTAATGATGTTGTGGAATGCATAATCCATTGTTCTTTGAATAACGACACCAACGTTTTTTAGCCCAAATGACATCCTAATGTATTAAAGGTTAAGCCAAGGAGTTTTGAATGTCGTTTTCTCGCGGTCTTCCTCTTTAACTAACACTTAGTTATATCCCAAAAACTGTCAGGGAAAGGCATCATCTCAGATATCGTAATCCATTGTAACAACATTTCCATGTTGGGAAATGGGTAGTTGTCTTTTATGGAGGCTACATTTAGGTTTTTGAAGTCCAAACATAAACAAATTTGTCTTGATTTCTATCTCACCACCATGAGGTTTGAAAGCCAAGGGTTATGTTTGGATGAAGCAATGATTCCCGCACTGGTCATTTTCTCAGGCTCTTGTTTAACTAAAAAGTCCAGCTTTAGATGGATTTGCCTAAGCGTTTTCCTGAAAGGCTTGGCACCCTTGAATAAAGGAATTGTATGTTGTATGACATCATCTTTGTACGTTTTCAGGTCATCATATGACCGAGCAAACACGTTAAAGTCCATCACTAACTTCTTAATCTTACTCTTTTCTCTGAGAGTGATGTGACTACCAACTTTAATCATTTTCGGATCCGTCTCAATCTGCTGATTGAGTCAGTTCATCCTTTGAAGGCATCGTCTTGGTTGAAAGTTGCTTCTAAAGGTATAAAACCCGAGCGAATCTTATTAGAGGTTAAAGTTTCTACAGAATGTTCCACCCTCAAATCAGGTTCATCTCTCTCGAATTCATTAGCGCCCTTGAAAAGTCTGACAATTTGACCATCATTGTTAAAAACTTGCTAGTTCTCAACATTCTCTAGGATAAAGGGTCTGTTAAGTATCTTGATTCTACCACCCTTCTCTAACTCCAGGCACGACTGCATAATTGATGTAGACAAAACTAATGAATCGGCAACAATATTCATAGACCTTGGCACCGCTTCGATGCCAAAAGGATCGAAGACATCTATGACCCTCATGACCGCTTATCTATACTTCTTAAGTCTATAATTTTTACAGCTATGTAAGCCTTTGATTTGAAAAACCACTAGATTTGAATCCCATGTGAATTTTAAGCATGATATATCCATTTCCCTAGTAGTGGATAATCCTAGGAGTAAAGCTTCATATTCTGCTACATGATTAGTTGCCTCAAACTCCAACCTATACGAGAAATGGATGATTTCCTTATTAAGAGATGTGAAAACAATTTCGGATCCATTCTTGTATTTCGAGGATGCACTATCAAAGCTCATCCTCCATAATCCCTTCCCTTCTTTTGGTTGAGGAACTTCAACAACCATGAACCTACAAGATCCCATATTTTCTTCTATGATCTTAACTTGATTGCCAATATTTTTAGGATCTTCTATATGGTTCATTCTATAGGATTTCCTGTATAACCTAATAGACTCACCCTCGGGGGTAGGTAGCATGATGTAAGATAGATCCATTTTGAATCGCGCCACCTAAATTTGCCATTCACTTTTGTGACAACAACATTCCCCAACCTGGAGGTACATCCAACACCACAATGTCCATACTCAAGAATACATCTAGATGTGCTACAAAGTGGACTTGTAAATCCTTAATTAGTTCGATGGATGAGATCTCACAAATGTAAAAAAACTCATATATTCTTGTATGGTCGTGAAGTTCTAAGTCCCATCCTCTTAGCCACTTGGAAGCTCATGACAGTTACTGCAACCCTCAAATCCATCATGCAATTATGAAGGATCCAATTAGTTACGATTAATGACACTAGGAATGGCTTGTTTAAGGGATTGTTGCTAGGTTTATTAAATGTGGCATATGTGAGAAACACATGGGGATCCTCACTCTCATCTGTATAGATAGGGTTACTCTTAATCACTTCCTGGATTGTTGGTTCTTTAAAATCCCTATTTGAATTCTAGAGGTAGACATCTTGACAACTTCAATCAAAGGGATAGGCACCTTAGCATTATTTGTTGATCCAGAGAGATCTACATCCAATTCAGTGGATTGAGAAGATTTGGAAGGGTTCACTACCCTTTTAGAAGAAGAGGATGCTTGACTAGAAGAATGACCAAGAGTTTGAGCTAGGTTAGGGTTCATATTGGATGTTTCTTCACATTTGTGTTGATAAATTTTCCCTAAAACTTTGGCATACATTTGTTTAAGTTGATCATTGGAAGGGATCCTATCAAGCAACCTAGTAGCCTTATCCACTTGAGGCTCACTTTCCCTAGGCCCAAGTTCATCAAACAATCCATTAGTACCCTCAAAAAAGGGTAAAGTGCATGTGTTTAGGAAACCGAACCCTTCGATTTTTCCTACATTGTGTGCCTCTGCAAAAGCATAGAAAGTGAACTTAGAGTGGAAGGTATTGCACACCCTACAAAAAACATGGCTAAATTGCACAAGGTTGTTGTTAGATTCCAAAAGATTAAGAGGTTTATGACTGTGGTATGGAGGTTTAAGGACATTCTTAGGAGGGAAACTATTTATTGGTTGAAAACACTATTGACTACGCTCCATTTGAACAACTTTGTTTTGAATAGCTTGATGGGTTTGCATTAGTTCCCTCATGGAGAACTGCAATTCTTTAATTTGGTGAGTTAATTGGGACATAGAGTCATCTGAGTTGGATGTTGAAGGCTTGTCGTTATTCTCAGATGTCTGGATTTGAGGTTTGGCTCTAGACTCCAAAGGTGCTGGTATGTTTGGTTTATTTGCTAGAGTCCAACTATCATCTATGTTCTTTGCACTAGCCTTAACAACATTAATAGAATTTGGTTTAGTGAGATTTAAGTTATACGCAAAAGTTCCTTTAAAGGTTTGGACGTAATAAGTTAGGATAGCCTTTTTTGGAGGTCTACAATCTTAAGGTATGTCTTGAACTACTTTATCAAACCTACCATTGAACTCGTCAATATCTTTATTTTCTCTTCTTTTAATTTCATATAATGAGTTAAGCAAAAATCTAGGATCCTTTGTTTTAGACCATTTTTTGAAAAAGCTTGCTTTTAATTTATGCAAAGTATCTAATGCTATTGTTAGGTAAACTAGCGAACCATTAGCAACATTTCCATTCAAAGTGAGAACAAATCATTTCATAGCTACATCTTCATGTTGCATTTTTATTCCTTCCATCATTTTGGTGAAAGGTTCCCAAAAGAAATGTGCGGAAACTGAATGATCCTCCTAAAAAATTGGTAGTTTATCGTGATTTTTGGGGAGATCATGGAGTTGAAGCAGTATTTGAGTTAAATTAAGTTGTTTATATAAATCAATTAACCAAGGTAAATCCATTTTATTACTTTTAGATGTGTTTTACTGAGATGTACTTAGAACTAAAGATTGTTGACTTTCAAAGAACTCTCAAAGTGCAAGTAAAGCAAAATGAGATGCAATTGAATTTTGTTCCCTACTCTTAGCTTTAGCTTTTTTTCTTTAGTGAAATAACTCTGGTCTAGGAACGAAAACCAACTCACCTTGGGTTGATGACCTTGTTGTGTATTTTTTTGTTTACTTGGGTTCAATTGGAGCACCCTCAGTTGGAGTTGCCATATGAGATCTGCAGATTAGTCCTATTGTTGCCCAAATTGTATAGGTAAATGCGACAACGAATCAGGGCAGGGGTTGTCACTCTGATCCCCACCCTCTCCATTATATCTGTCTTCCTGCAATAGGCTATGGGTGGTAGTACCTATGAAATATGAAAATGAGAGGCTTATCGGAATCGACAAGCTCGGGAGACACAACTGAATGGCCTGGCAACTTGGTGAATGATGATTAGCAAGTTTAATTATTAGCACGATTAGATTAGATTATTTGAGAGGCTGGTGCCTTATGTAGTCAAATTACTTGTGTAATATAAATTAACTACCAAATTACCGAATGAACAGTTGCTGCTTAGGATGCACACTATTTTATATGCGATGCGACACCTAAAACTAAATGAAGTGCAAACTCTTGGTTAATTTTAGATTCAATGCCTATCTAAGTGAATCCTTTCTCTTAGTTGTTTTGAAAGCTAGTCTCAAGTGTAGATTGTGGAGAGAAACCCAGGAGAAGATAGCAAAGACTATATTAACGATACCTCCCCTGGAGTTCTAACCACCTGATGCCTCTGGCGCTGCAGACACTGTGGCTTTGACGACTGCAAGGTCACCGTGTTAACCACAAGTGAGGGTCTAGTTTTGCAAGTTAGATGAGAAAGGTGGTCCTATCATCTTTCAACCAAGCTTATGCTTGGAGGTAAATTATTAAATGCACTACTACTCCTAGAATGCAAGTGCAAAATGAATGATTAGCTTTAGGTGAGATCGTTAAATGCTTTAATTACTTTAAGACATTATCCCAAAAAAATATTCAATTTAGAGAAATGAAAGGAAAGTACTTAACAATTACAAGGACAATCTTCACCAAAAGCAGTGCTTAATGAACCAATTAGATGGTGCCAAAAAATGTTGTGTAAGGCAATTCAAGATTAGCAATCTCACAATGGATAATCACTTGATCAATAAATGTAAAATGCACAAGTCCAATGCTTCTCTTAACAATGTTGATATGCCAATTAGATAAATGCCAATCTCTTAACAAGATGCCAACAATTAGCAATTCTTAAGATCACTTAGATTACTCTTGTCACAATATGGAGATCAATCAAGTCCTTTAAGAGTGAGTTAAAATATTGCAAGATTATGATTTTAGATATGATGCTCACTAGGAAAACAATAAGTTAGTGCTCTTATCACAAAAGCCAACTCACAAAAAAAAAGTGCTAATTATGACAATAGCAATGTAACCACTTATCCAATAGCCACTTTAGCAATGACAAGCACAATTATTCCTTTAAAGTCAATGTCACAAGAAATGCTAGTAATCCTTTAGGCAACACAATGTATTAATTCTATACAATGTTAATGAAGGAGAGATAACAAAACTTGATAACCAATAACTTCTCAACAATTTTACCCTTTAGATTGATGTTGGTGACATTAAAAGAGAAAGAGCAGACTTTTTAGAGCAACAAGTTAATCTATGCAAGAAATGCCAATTCAATCCAAGTAAACCAATTTTTAGATCCTTTATCTTCTTATTGAGAATATTGACTTAATGAGAACACATGTGTCTTATCACTTAGATGAGACTACTAACAATGAATGCTTATGCATGCAAGAGTGCAATGAATGAGATGCAACAGTGATATGGGGTAGCAAAGATACCAATGATCACAACAATCCAAAAATCACAAGAAATGTCAACAATGCCTATTAATGAAATAACCCAACAATGCAAGTGACTTCTCAATGAGAGAAGATGACTGCAGCTTACTTATTATGCCATTGTTATGTGATTTATACCCCTGCAAACAAGGGTTTTAATGATGAAAATGAAACAATGATGGGAAAAGAGAGTTAGAGGAAAAACCACCAGGCCTAATGGCCTTGTTGGTGACTAGCTTGATTGATAGGAGTCTTCCAACGAACTTGTCCACCTGCAACCACGAGTGTTAGCTCCAAAATTGCTTGAGACACTTGCAAAAACCAATCGTTAGTGCCAAAATACCAATGCTTATCCAATCAATGACTGAATGAGGGCTAGAAGAAGGAAACGATGGGGGAAGCAAGGCCTAGAAGGCCTATGGCTAGGGAGATAAGGCCTCTAGGGTTGACAATAGGGCTAGAAGAGGCCATGGCAAGGGAAATCAAGGCCTAAAAGGGTTGCGGGTGAGAGAAAGAGGGCCTAATGAGGCCATGACAAGGGAAATCAAGGCCTAAAAGGGTTATGGGTGAGAGGAAGAGGGCCTAATGAGGCCACGACAAGGCCTAGAAGGCATATTTAGTCATGCAGCAAAGGGAAGGAGGCTTGCGACAAAGGGAAGGAGGCCTGTTGTTAGGGAAACAAGGCCTAGAGGGCCCACGACTTCAAAGAACAAGGCCTTTAGGGCCCACGACAAGAGGAGATAGGCCTGCGGCTCAAAGAACTAGGCCAAAAGAGGCTACAACTTAGGGAAATAGGTCTTCAACTAGGCCTTGGAGACCTCAAAACAAAACCAGACCCCTACAATCACAAAGAGATTTAGCCAAGACACCAAAATTCACCCGAAAATGCCAAAAACTATCTCCTAGGGTCTGCGACCCTCCTTCTTGCTTGTGTGTTGAGCTTGGAGGATGGCCAGAGGCCAGATCTTGCCTTCCTAGGCCTAGATCTACCTCAAAAACCCAATGCCTTTGCTCAAGGAAGCTGGACATCTTGCGTTGGAGGAGAAAAACCCCAGAAACCCTTGCCATATGGCTAGTTCCTCCAAACAAATTTGACTTCCTTTGAGGGCTTGAAAATTCCTTTGCACAAATGAATAGAAAAAATTCCCAAAACCCCAAGATATACAAAAATCACAAAAAATCCCCAAAACCCCAAATACTATACAAAATATAAAATTTAAATACAACGGTTAGAAAATTAATTCACAATTATTTACAATATTTACAAAATAATTTTTCCCCTCGTTAGCATGTAAATTTCATTATAGCATAAGAGAAAGAGATTGAGAATTTTTTTAGAGTTTTTAGAGTATATGGATGAATAATTTTGAAAAATTACTGGCCAAAACCCTCCTGCAAAATAATTTGTCAAAATGAAAGCCCAAAGCTCAAACAAGGCCAGTCCTTCTCCATAGTCTGTGAACTTGGAGTCCAAGGGCTAGTGTACCTGTAGATCTATATTTAATCTTGAAAATAAATTGTTAGATCATATGGTGAATCAGATCATCTAAGATAACTCGTGCCAATAGCATGTTCTTATCACTAACAAATGAAATAACAATCATAAAATTTTGGCACAATATAGAGCATAAACAAGTAAAATACTAACACATACCACAAATCAACAGATAGAAGAATACCATGAACTGAAACCCCAAAGTCTTTCTATTATGAGGAAAATAATTACAGCAGAGCAAGGTTCAAAACTAGCGTTACAAAATTACATCATCCAAAGATTATCCAAAGATACCTCATAAGAGCTCAATATCTACCTTATATAGAGAATGAGAGAGAAATAAACCCCTCCAACTGGAAATAACGGCTAGTTGGCTTGATCTTCGTCAAATAAATCTTGTTTGTTGAAAATAAATTGATCTTCTTTTAATCTCCACTGTTGATTTTCTAATTTTGAGGAAAAAATCGAATTTTTCTTAAAAACCATTTTTTATTAATCCAAAAATTAATATTTTGGATTAATTTCCTCAAAAAATTTACTTTGACTTAACCAACAAGGTCCAAGGCTCAAATTTTCTTAAAATATCCATTTTTCCCTTGGTGGAGAATCTCCAAAAATTAATTTCCTTTTGACCCATGAAATTTTGATTATTTTCCACTTGGAAAGAATTTAATTCTTCTCTAATTGTTTTTTGACTCAAAATTAATTAATTTTCTAGCTTAGGATTTTTATTTAATTTTGTCAGAAAAATTAATTAATTGACTCTAGAGGGGATTAATAATTTTTCCACCCTCAAATATTTTAGCCATGGTGTCTAATTATGAGTAACGATGCACTAAAATACTTTTTACATCAAGATATTACAATTTAATTAAACCCTTAGAAGGGAAAATACACATTTACACTGGTGACCCTCAAGATCTTACCCAATTTTGCGACACATTATGATCTAGTACGAAACCAAGTGTGCTTATAATAAAATAATTTAGCCATGGTGTCTAATTATGATGGACCATACACTAGAATTATTCCTAAACACACTTTTACAATAGACTCGATAGACACTATGGCTCACCTAAGTCCTTGCCAATGAATTCCACCCTCACTTTGGCATCATAGCTGGAAGAAAAACTCTGCCAATTATCCATATTTACAAACACACATAATTCGGGGAGATTAAAAAACTTCCGAGGATGAAATCCTTTGACAAAAAACATAGGCTTACCGAGGTGCAATTACATGATTCAATGGTCATACTAGCATCATTTACAATAAACTTTGCAGAAATTGGCTTTACAATGATATAACTGGAAGCTGCATGATGACATCGATCTAAACAAAAATGATCTGCTGCTTTGTACTCGCTTCTTGGACTGTTGAAAAAGTGTGGTCAACAAGTCCTTTACAATAATCTTATAAAAAATACACAAGAAGGAAATAAAGTCTTACCCAAGTGGCCTAGGTTGAAATACCTTCTCCCTGGCAACAATGCCAAAAAGGTTACCGATCCTTTTAGAAGTCTCGCTAAGGTACTGATAGCCTTGCTAGATGGGGGCACATAAGGCAGGGACCCACTATCACCTCGACCCATGTCCCCACTATTCAGGCCCAACACCCCTAAACAAAAAAGGGAGGAGTCCCTAAAAAATCCCCAACAACTCCATGTTATGTCCAGTGCCCTATATAGAGTCGAGGGGATGGGGGTGTTCTTAGTCTATCTGCTGTCCTGCATAAAAACAGTGCTAAAATAGAACATAATTCTAACAATTGATATTAGTAGCCAAAAAAATTGAAATATATAGCATGTAAGCTATGGATTTTGGTCCACTGAAGTTCCCCTATCCAAATACGTGATTACTTATCCATTCTGAAGTTTGGTCAAGGAGTTATAAGTCAAAATGACTTGCTGTCTTGTATGACAGCCTGTAAGACCTGCGTAAAAATGCAGAGACAACAATCTATTTTGTTCAATTAGACAATCCACTGTGTGAAAAACACTTCTAGGAAGTTACCCTAAAGTATGGAATGGCTAGAGGGTAATTGTAGAGGTTTCGGGGCCTCCCTTCTAATGAATCTAGACTGAAAAGCAATTTCCAGCTACCTGGGAATTAAATTTTGGATTTAAGGGTTATGTTTATTAACCCAAAAATTTCCAGAAAATTATTTTATAATTTAAATGTCTGGAACATAAAATTAATTCAACGTTAACATGAAAGTTTTGCTTATAAACTAATACAGAGCTAAAAAATCACAAGTTGTAGTGTAAGTTACTTATTTGTATGCTTGTAGAACTCGTATATGGTAGCTGAAAATACAGGTCCAACAAGTAGAAAGCCCTCTTAACTTGGTAGCGCATAACCAAAAGGCTAGATACAAGTGTAAAATGCAAGAAATAATAACTTGTATCTAAGTGGGGTTTAAATCGAGCAATTTTATTAGTTTTCCCCGGACCCCAACAAATAGTTTGTCGTAAATTGATATGACAGTAAAATCCAGCAAGCAAAATCCAATTCTAACTATAGAAAAATATAAGAAATTTGAAGAATTTATATTTTTGGTTGTTGAATTTTTACCCATGCCTTGGAGTCTCACCCTTTGTTGGAGTGTGAAGTAGATACCCTCTAAGTCGCTATGCTTGGTTCATGTCTAGGGAGTGGGCTTGGTCCTTCCAAAAATCACTGCCACTTTAGCTTAATCCACCCTACAACTTTCAATTTTCCTTTGGAGTGCCTCTCTTTTTGTGACGTCTCCAACCTTTGTTCTCTGTGTGCGGAAAAGTACGAAGCCCTTGAGATAATAAAGCCCCTTATTGAAGTAATATAGAGCCCTAGGACTAATTTACCTACAAAACCAAAACAAACAAGTGGAGAACCCTAGTTGCTTTCTTCCACATATCGTATTAGCTCCTCAATGGTAGAGAACACTAGCCTTAGAATAAATTTCATTGTTAGTAAACGAAATTAGATAAAAAGAATACTCAATGGCAATAACAAGAAGAATAATAAGAATAATAGCCACTCCACATTCATACAAAAGCACAAATGTTTGCAAAATAGATGAGCTCTTTTTATTAGATAGCACTTGTCTCATGTGAACAACAACAACTACAATAGAAGGGAACCTAGCCTCTTATAGAAAAAATCTTTAATGGCTAGTTGACTTTTCTCATTAAAAATATTCCCAGTCTTCCACAATCTGGGACTTAGAAATTTTTTATTTCATGGAATATTGTAAAATAAATTTAATAAATCCCCAAGTAGGGTCAAATTGGTCCAACAATCTCAAGAGAGGCCACACATTCCCTTTGAAAATGGTCTTCAATGGTCAAAATAAAAAGTAGTACCAAGATCCCTCCACATCTAGCTCCCTTGGTCCATATGCGACTCGATTTGTCCACATAGAGGTGTGTGAATTGACTTGGTGAAGTCGACTTGGTCCTTTGGAGGAAAATTTGTTGTAATGGCTACTTGATAGGTCCATGTTTTAACTTTCTAGTCCAAGGTAGGCCTAACGGCTAGTTGACTTCCTTTCCAAAGACTTCTTTTTGACCCCAAAGGCTAATTTGACCTTGACTTGGCATTATTTCTCCTTTTAATAATTCGACTTGGGCCCACAGTGGCAAATCTCCAACATCCTTGCCCTCCTGACAAATTTGAGACTTGAGTTTTGCTGCTTTGGTCCCAATCTGTAATGGGCTTGTCTTTGTTTTTTCTTAGCCTCTAGGGCATTGCCACATCATCACTTGATTGCCACGTGATCCTGCCCTTGTGCTTGATCTCTAACGCCTTTCATGATCTTAGTATTATGACACCTGGGTTTTCTTTGCTTTGTCGTGTTGATCACTTTTGATGGAATGCATGCAAGGAATTGCCCAACGCTATGCTAGAAATTCCACTTGGAATAATCCCTATACTATTGACCAATTTCAACTAAGTTTGGCCGAGCCATAACTTTTCACCAGATGCTCTGATTGGAAAATTTCCATGTGACATGGCATCCTCTAGTCTTGCTCTATAATCTGAGCCCGGGTTGACATTTTGATCACTTGGACCATTTTGCATTGGGAAGCTTGAACTATCTTGGGAAACATAAAAGTTGTCACTAGAGACTACTATGTTGTGAGAGCTGTCATGAGTAATACTACACCAAGGCCAAGGTCACCTACGAGTCTATAAACACTAACCATGTGGAATGACATAGGTGCACCTTGACATGGGCTGGACTGCCCCATAGACTGACGATGACCCCTACAAAAAGTAGGCTCTGATAAACCATGAGTCCTCCTAAGAAGCCTCCCAAGGTTCTCCAATCCGATCAAGGGTGAGATCGCCTAGATGAAGCTTTAAAGGGATAGGGCATGGTCTGACCAATCACAATCGATATAGACTCAAATTGACAAGACACAGATCTAGGAGACCTAATACAGGGCCTCACATGGCTTCGCATTGTGACCTTGCAGTTACAATGGTAATCAATGATGCACTGAAAAAGTCTATGTACCCCCATTGACAGAGGGCTAACACTCCTGACCTCTTCAGACGTGCTCGATTTGCTATTGCCAGGGGCGACACTTGGCATTTTGTACATTCTCTCCTATGCTTATCTTTTTATTTTTCTTCTCCTAATTCCACCTCTCTTTCTTCATTGTTCTTCTTAGTTTGCTTGGTCCTTTGTCTGTTGTAGTCACTTAAGTGGAGTTTATGGGTCAAGGAACCTTGATGCTGAGTTTTTGGGCATACAATTTTCAGATAGGTGTCAGCAATTCTTCATGTGTTAAGGAGAAGCCTCCCTCTCACCTGTGTACTCAAGCTTTCACCCAACTTTATTTCTCATTGGGTTACAACTCCACATTCCCATCAACTCTCTTACAACTATGTCCTTTTCTAGCCTTGCTAGCGAAACTAATCTTTCAATGTTCCTATCTGATCAACATATGAAGCCCATATCAAGAATCTGCTATGTCTAGTTTGTATTTCTACTGTTAAAGACTAGGTCTCATTCCAAGTTTTAATGGATTTACACTGATGGTAATCTTAAAATGTTCTCACTATTAAAACTTTGTTCTTTATCTAATCAAAGTTGTTTACAGGGGATCATGGTGGAAAATGGAATCATTGATTTGATTGTGCACTGCCTTGTACGACAAAAGGAAGAAGCTCCTGAAGCTGTATATCTGATGAGGTTATTGTCAGAAAATCAAGATATTGCCAAAAAAATCAGTCATGCACGGAATGCGATTCTCTTTCTTGTGACTCTCATGCAGGAAGAGGAGTTTGCTGAAAATGTTGGTGTTATTCTTGAGAACTTGCCAAAGAGTGACAATGATGTTATTACAATGGCGGAAGCTAATATAATGAAGCCACTAGTATCACGACTGATTGAAGGTAAGACTCAGTGGCTCAACTTATCTTAATTGTACTATAAAGATGAAACAGCAACTATTTTCTAAAGACTTTTGTAACTAATCATGCACTATAGCATAATTTGTATATTATCGGTCCATTACCAAGTTGTTCTAGTCCAACCTTAGGGTCAATTCCATGGGAAAATCAGAGTTATTGAAAGAAATTAGGTTATGAGATTGGGTGTGCTTGTCATATGCATGGCTAAATTGTAAGCACCTAGGTTAGCACAAAAATAAGCAGAGATGACAGAGTAAAGATGTTGAATAATTGATTCTTAATTAATATTATAGCTTGGATTGCAAGTGCTTTCCTGCATGCTGTGTGGAAGACTTTCTAGGGTTCATTGCTCCTCTCAAGGCTCTAAGGCCCTTTGTTTTTCGTACATTACTCTAGATAGCTATTGCAGTGCTGTTGTATCTACATAGTGACAGTAATAATTCAGATGACCCTTCAGGCTTTGATAGTAACAGCTAAAGTGATTTCATTCAGTTTCCTTGTCATATTTCATGTTTTGTTCAATGGTGGATTGTTAAAGTTGCCTTTGAAAAATGTTGTGTTGCAAATAGTCTTGCTAATGCAGGACTTCCTTATAGATAGACTCATTGTGTGCTATTCCGGAATGCTGGTTTCCATGATGATGAGTTATGGGTTTTGTTCTCAAAATCTTGTGTTGCAAGATCCACAAGCTGGCTTATTAGTTTGTGGGCCTTGCAACAGTTTGTGCAGGTCATGCATTTTCACAACATTAAATTGGGATGCAGAGTTGTGGGCCCTGCAATGGTGCTGCATGTGAATGCATTTTTCCAACATTGAGCTATGGGTTCTTCAACTTGTTTTCTGCATTCCTGTCTATTGCACACGTATTAACTACACATAGTGGTGTTCTATACAAGGGGTGTTTTGGGTTTTAATCAACATATGAATCTCTGTAGCTTGATCAGCCGCTCCCCTTTAGAGCGCAATGGTCCTCGTTGCTTTTGTATGCAATTGAGTAAACTTAATATTCACCTATTCTAAAGAGTACAATTATACTGTTGTTCTTTAGCCTAATCTACTTGAAATAAGGGAGGTCTTGCTAAGCTGGTGCTCTTCATTTGAATGGCCATGATTGGGTTAGAGGTAACTGATGCACTTGACTTTGGATCCAACTGTACTGTAATATGGATATTTCCTTCACCATTATTGTACTTGAATACCAACTAACTACTGCAAGAAGTTGTGAAAATTTCATCTATCACAACAACTGGAAATTATTTTCCTAATTGTTAATTTATTTAAAAATTTATTTGTAGTTTGCTATGGCAAATACCAAATAATTCACACTGTGATTTTCACAAATAAATACTGCTGAAGAAAATAGCATTGGAAACTGAGAAAATCTAGCACACACACAAAAATGACACTGTTATTTTTGGACAAAAGTCCTCGGAAAAAACCGGTACAATAGCTGAGGGTTTTATTATTATGCAGCAGCGAGAAATTCTGATTACAATAATCTGAATGCCGAAATCTGGCTATCCTGCAGAGAAAATACTGGCAAAAATATCTAGAGGGAATTTACCCTCACTCTGGGCAATTTCGGCACTGCACTGCCTCTGAAAAGCAAGCCGTCCAATTGGGCCTGCGTAGGCTCTGCATCAACTTGATGCAACCTTGTTACTTTTAGGTATGTTCTATGCTTAGAGCAATTTATTTCAATTTTCACAGTTAGCTCCATATCTTTTCCAGATTAGCAATCACATCAGCGTTAAAGTAAACTGCAGATTGAACATAAACATAAATCGCAGAAGACAAGCCAAGACAAGAGGACACAAGATGTGGCGCTAGCCAGGGACAAACCCCAATGTGGGGAAACCCTTGATCAATTCTTCTTATATGTTCTTCAATAGTTCAGCAGAGAGAGAGAGAGAGATAGTACGTTTACAACAGAAGTCAACACTTTGACTTATCTAGATAAGAGCATAGATCATCTCTAAGAAGATGATACATGAGATCAGTTGAAGACATGCTGCTTCAACTAATTCTCCAAGGTGACTCCTTCACCTATCGTTGTGCTACATTTCGTCATCATGCTGCACCTCACCGCGCTGTACCATGCTGCACCTATCATCACTATGCTGCATCTCATCATGCTTCATTAATCATGACTGTACCCATCACTGTACTGCATTATGTGCCATTGCTGCACCATGTTGCCATCCTGACCTATGTGTTGGCTGCACCTTGCTTGCTTGTTGTCCCTAGCATGCTTGTTGTTGCATGCTAGTTGTCCCTTGCATGCTAGCTGTAACATTGCATGCTTGGTGTATTTGCTGCTAAGTACCATACAACTGTCCCAATGTTAGTTAGTTGTCCCTTGCATGCTGCTCTCCTTCGGAGACAGATGCTCTGGCTGTTTCGGCAGTTCCCCGCAGTTTTGGCAGTTCCGGCTGTTCCCGGCAGTTTCGGTTGTTCCCGACAGTTTCGGCAGTCCCGGCAGTTCCGGCTTTTCCGGCAGTTCCAGCTTTTCCGGCAGTTCCGGTAGTTTCGACATTTCCGGCTTTTCTGGCAGTTCTGGCTTTTCTGGCATTTTCGACATTTCCAGCTTTTTCGGCAGTTCCGGCTTTTCAGGGTTTTTCGGCAGTTCCGGCTTTTCCGGCAGTTCTGTCTTTTCCGGCTTTTTCGGCAGTTCCGGCTTTTCCGGCATTTCCGACATTTCCAGCTTTTCCGGCTTTTCTGGTAGTTCCGGCTTTTCCGGTAGTTCCGGCTTTTCCAGCTTTTCTGGTAGTTCCGGCTTTTCCAGCTTTTCCGGTAGTTTCGTCTTTTCCGGCAGTTTCGGCATTTTCGGTAGTTTCGGCAGTTCCGACATTTCCGGCTTTTTTGGATCAGGGCAACATTATTCCTTAGGATATGTTATGAAACCAGCTCAAGAAAAAGATAGAAAAGATAGATCAACGCCTTAGAATTCAGCCTCTTCGAGGGGGCAACCTCCTTTACATTACATAAATGAACAATTCTTGGATGATACAAATGAAAATACCTCATTTCTATATATAGGAGTTTAAGGGGTCATAACATAATCAAAGCCGACATAACAATAATAATGTAAGGGCACAATAATAACAATAGCGGGCTTCTATGGGGCACAACAGTAACAATATGGGCACTACAAGGGTACATCAATATAATAAGTGGGTTGTACTAATAACAATAAGGGGTTACACTAGTAGTATAGGGGCTTAACATGCCCCTCTCCTTCAAAAAGCGCTGTCCTCAACGCTTGAGTAGTTCTTGATGCTTTTGTATAAAATTCTTGTCCTCCCATGTGGAATCTTCTGCGGGTAAGTTCTTTCACTTGATGAGATACTCTGAAATTGATCGATTTCGTAGCTGTCAGGTTCTTGTTTCTGTGGCTGCTCTAGGTTCCAATATGATTTTTCCTTCCTTTTCAATTTCTGGCAATATTGTTTGAATTGGGATCTTTTCCAACTTTTGAATAAATGGCCATACTTCTTCGTCCTTCTTCCATTCATCCCTTGCTTCGTTTATCCAATCTGGTTGGATAATAGAAATAGCAGAAAACAATGCTTCCACATCCTCATCCTTTCTTGAGAGTGCATCTGCCACCACATTTTGCTTCCCTTTTTTGTAGATGATTTCAAAGTCATAACCCAACATCTTTGTGACCCACTTTTGTTGCTCTTCAGAGGATAATATTTGTTCTAAAAAGTATTTAAGGCTATCATGATCCGTTTTTACCTTGAAGTGTCTTCCCATTAGGTAGGGTCGCCATTTCTTAAGTGCATGGAGTATTGCCAACATTTCCTTCTCATAAATAGCTTTGTGTAAAAACTTTCCGTTGATTGGACGACATTCAAAAGCAATGGGTCTTTCATCTTGCATTAAAACAGCACCAATTCCATTTCCTGAAGCATCACATTCCACAATAAAGGTTTTTGTGAAGTCCGGTGTAGCTAAGACCGGTGCTTGGCACATTGCCTCTTTAAGATGTTCGAATGCCTTTGTTGCTTCTGGAGTCCATGAAAATGCATCTTTCTTCAATAATGTTGTTAGAGGTGCTGCTATTCTCCCATAATTCTTAACAAACTTGCGATAATACCCTGTCAATCCGAGAAATCCTCGCAGATGCTTTATGGATGTGGGAATTTTCCATTCCTTAATGGCTTTAATTTTGCTAGGGTCTACCTTAACTCCTTCATGAGATACAATATGACCCAGATATTCCACCTCTTGTACTCCAAAGAAACATTTGGATCTTTTTGCATATAATTGTTTCTCCTCCAATAGTTGTAGCACCCTGTCAACATATTCAACATGATCCTTCCAAGACTTGCTGTAGATTAGTATATCATCAAAAAATAATAACACAAATTTTCTAAGGAATGGTTTGAAAATTGAATTCATCAAACCTTCAAATGTTGAAGGTGCATTGGTAAGGCCAAAAGGCATGACCAAAAATTCATAATGACCCTCATGAGTTCTAAATGCTGTTTTTGGAATGTCTTCAATCTTCATTCTAATTTGATGATATCCTGAACAAAGATCCAACTTGGTGAAGTAAATTGATCCATGCAATTCATCCAGTAATTTATCAATGACAGGAGTGGGAAACTTATCTTTAATAGTGAGCTTGTTGAGCTCCCTATAATCCGGACACATGCGCCATGATCCATCCTTCTTGTGCACCAATACGACTGGAGTAGAGAAAGAGCTTTGACTTGGTTGAATTATACCAGCCTTTAGCATTTATGCAACCATACGTTCAATTTCACTCTTTTGGGCATAGGGATATCTGTACGGCCTGATGTTTGGAGGAACACTTCCTGGAATCAAATAAATAGCATGATCATGATCACGAATAGGTGAGAGACTTTTGGGAGTCTCAAATACCTTGGAATGATTGTCCAAGAATTTTTGGAGATCTGGAGAAATAGATGATTCCACTGTGGACACATCTAGCGAACATAATTGTGCAATTACACCTCTTTGTTCTTTTTTTAGAAGCTTTGTCATACCATTAGCGCTGATTATTTTTCCCGGTTTCCCTGCAATACCCCTTAATTCAACTTCCTTTCCTTCCATAGAAAATTTCATGAAAAGTTCTTGAAAATTAAAAGCTATTGTACCCAAGGATTATAGCCATTGGACTCCTAGTACAACATCAACACCTCCCATTGGAATGGAAAGCATTGGGCTAGTCAATACATATTCTCCCATGGATAGCTTGATATTATGGCACTTTCCGGAGCAATTTATTGTTCCTCCATTTGCAACCATCACTTGACACTCTGGTGCTGGATATAAGAAGCAATTCAATTCTCTTGCTACCTTACAATGAATAAAATTGTGGGTACTTCCTGAATCAATCAACACTATTACCTTTTTCTTCTTGATTTGTCCTTCTATCTTGATGGTTTGAGGAGTGGTAATTCCCGCCAATGCATTACAAGATATGGTCAGATTTATTTCTTCTTTATCTAGGCTTTGTTCCTGGAGTATATCCTCTTCTTTTGACCTTTCTTGCTCATTTTCTTCTTCCTCTTCACAATCTATGTAGAATAATTTCTTCTCAGCACACTTATGACCTTTAGTGTATTTCCTATCACAACTGTAACAAAGCCCTTTTGCTTTTTTTTCTTCCAATTGTTGTGGTGTCAACCTTATAGGTTGTGGAAGACTAGCGGCAACAACACTTCCGTCTTTATAGTTGTGAGTGGTATGCTTCCTGGTTGCCATAATTTTGCTTTCCATTTTTCTTGCTTAACCTGAATGCCTTTTCTAATGAATCAGGTTCCCAAAGGCGAACATCATGTTGGATATTATCCTTTAAAGACCCTATGAACACATCAATCCTATGCTCCTCTAGAATATCTTTTACCCTTATGTTCAATTTTTGGAACTCCTCAATGTGCTCCATTATTGAACCCTTTTGTTTGAGACTTATCAATTGGCTAAAAAAAGTGTTGCTTTTTGTATCCTCATAATGTGCTATCAATTCTTCCGTAAAAATTGCCCAAGTGATAAATTGTTTACGAGAGCAAAGCCATTGGTACTATACAAACTGATTTGGTTGCAAATATAAAGTTGCAATACGTACCTTTTGTGTGTTTTGCACATTATTGAGATCGAAAAATTGCTCCATCTGTAATATCCATGTTGCGGGATCCTTGCCATCAAACTTCCTCATATCGATTTTTGGAATATTGTGGGTCCTTGATCCAACATTAGCGTCTATGGAATCATGATTAACATTTCTTTTGTTCTCATCATGAGTTTCCTTTACTACCCTTTCACCATTAGTGACCCTTTCTTGTAGCAACTTATTCATATTTATCTTCAATTCTTCCATGTATGTCTTCAAATCATCCATCTTAGTTTCCACGTCATTCATCTTAGCTTCTACACCTTTCTTTAAACAATCCATCTTAGCTTCTACGCCTTTCTTTAAACCATCCATCTTAGATTCTGTTCCTTTTTGTGCAAGGGACAGTTGTTGCACTTGGTCTTGTAATTTTGATATATCATGTTGCATTTCTTCCTCTTCTTCATGAGTCATGCTAGAGCTTTCAGGTTCCTTACTAGGTGTTTGCATTTTCTTTCCTCGGGGCATCAGTTACCAATAATAATGCTCTACTATGCCCTTTGAATTCTTTCAAAATAAATTTTCAAACCAAGCTTAAGCAAAAATTTAAGAAAATCTACACACCTTTTTTCACTTTGTAGGAGCTCGATATTGCCTCTGATGTATCTCTGTACTTTCCAATCATTTAGATCTGAATTTGTGACCTGCAGTAGCCCTCTGTGTCCTTTTTCCAATGCCACAAGTCTGACCCAAATTGGATTCTCCAAGGAAGAGTTATGCGAAATCTTCCACAGTGACTTGATTATAGACTAGTTCAGTAGAGCGAACTTGTACGACTTGCCACGAGTCACTGTTTCGACCTTTGGATCTGAAAAATGCATACAAGAAACTACAGTCCGTCCTCTTTCTGTACCTTCTTACGAAATTTCAATCCGATCCCCAGAGAGAAAGTTATGATGCTTTCCCGCAGGTCACCTGTTTGGAATGTAATTCAGGAGTTTGCAAAAAGACCAACTTCCTCAGATCATATCTCCGCAAAGATAGCGCGAACAACTCTGAAATTTGGACTCGAGGTTCAGCGCGGTTTATTCTCAAATGGGTTTTTTTTGCAACTTCTGAAACGTCGCTGAAAAAAATTATAGCGAAAATGCCATGATGACTTGTTTGGAGTAGCAAAACCCTAGAATCCAAAGCTCTGATACCAAATGTTATGAAACCAGCTCAAGAAAAAGATAGAAAAGATAGATCAACGCCTTAGAATTCAGCCTCTTCGAGGGGGCAACCTCCTTTACATTACATAAATGAACAATTCTTGGATGATACAAATGAAAAGACCTCCTTTCTATATATAGGAGTCTAAGGGGTCATAACATAATCAGAGCCGACATAACAATAATAATGTAAGGGCACAATAATAACAATAGTGGGCTTCTATGGTGCACAATAGTAACAATATGGGCACTACAAGGGTACATCAATATAATAAGTGGGTTGTACTAATAACAATAAGGGGTTACACTAGTAGTATAGGGGCCTAACATGATCTTTCCTCCTACTAAAACCCAAAGACAAGTAGAGAGAGGAAGAGATCCCAAGTGTGTTGAAATGACTTGAAGGCCACCTCTATTTATACTAAAATGTTGAGCACATGTGGGGTTTATTTGGTTGCTGGCCGACCTCGACGAATTGTCTTATAATGCAAATAAATTCATAACTCCATGAATACTTATCGGAATCGGATGATCTTTAGATCAATCCTACACCTCTCGATGAGAGGGATCTAAGAAAAATATCAGCGACCATAAATAAGATGACCCACATGGTGTTTGGCCCTAGTTTCCAATTTTAACACTCCTTCTCAACTAGAGAGAACTCCATCCGTTGATCCATATGTCCGACTGTACTATCTTTGCCATCAGTGCCCTGCACTGCTCTGACCTGCTGAGCTCTGCCTCTGCTGAGCTCTGCTTTGCTGTGCTCTGCTCTGTTTTGATTTTCTTTGCTTTGCTCCGCTAAACCATGAAGAAGAAGAATTGATCGAGAATGTTTCATACCATTCTCTACTGACCCGAAGTCAGTTTCATTTGAAGAGTGTGTCACATCACTCTTACTGAGCCGAAGTCAGTTTTATTGATCCCAGATCAATATCACAAGAGAGTGTCTCAAACCACTCATACTGATCCCAGATCAATGTCACAAGAGAGTGTCTCAAACCACTCATACTGATCCCAGATCGGTTTCATTGATCCCATATCAATGCCACAAGAGAGTCTCAAACCACTCATACTGATCACAGATCAGTTTCATTGATCCCAGATCAATGGAGGTCATCCTAGCATAGGGAGTACGGTAGATACAGTGATGCGTCCATCGATAGTACTACTATGGTCCCTATCCTCATTTCCCTGCTCTTTGATCAGATGAGAGTTTCTTCCCATGAGTCCCAGACTGCATGGGTAGGATGTCTCGACAGGAGAACTAATCATCCTGTCCACAGGAGAACGAATCATCCTGCCAGTGGATGCCACAGAGAACTAATCATCTTGGCCCATAAGAGAACTAATCATCCTGTTCCACAGTCACCACGGAGAACAAATCAACCTGGCCCACACGAGAACTAATCATCCTGTTCCATAGTCACCACGGAGAACAAATCATCCTGGCCCACAGGAGAACTAATCATCCTGTTCCACAGTTGCCACGGGAGAACTAATCATCCCGGCCCACAGGAGAACTAATCATCCTGTTCCACAGTTGCCATGGGAGAACTAATCATCCCGGTCCACAGAAGAACTAATCATCCTGTTCATAGCGCACCACCAGGGGAGGGTGAGTCGCCCTGTGGTCGTATGTTGCTCCAGTAAGTACCACAAGCCCCCCGAGCTCCCAGAGCTCAATGCATGCAACATGCAGGACCCTTATAAGAAGGTCTCTCAACGACTCCAAGTCGTTTGGGAAAGTCACAAATTTGACCTTTTCTCGGGGCTTTGACAAAATGTCCTGTACATCAGTCTCAATGCGATGGAGCCTCCTCGCTCATCGACTTACCATATCGCAGATAAGGTAGTATCTGATGTCTATCTGCTGGAGCAATCATCGAATACGGGATTCCTCAAAAATTGAATCCCCCCTCTGGTTGTCACATAGAATCACAGTGGTATTCATCATGTGTACAAACAGCTCACTTAAGATCTTCTGCAACCATGCAGCTTCACACGAGATCATACTCGTAGCTATGTATTTGGTCTCGGCAGTGCTTATAGCAACCGAATTCTGCTTGCTGCTCATCCATGATATCGAATCAGAATCCAAAGAGAACCAGCCCTGAGAAGTGCTCTAGTGATCCTCCACACTGCTTGCCCAGTCAGCATTCGAATAATCATGCAGTTTCATATTTCCGGCAGTGTATCTCAATCCATAAGAGATTGTGCCCCGACGATATCTCAGAAGATTCTTGGCACCAATCCAGTGAGGCTCAACCAAATATGAGCTCACCATGCTAACTGCAAAACATGTCCAGACGGAAGTTCACTAGGAACATCAACGCGAATGAGTTTATGAAACTCAGAGGCATTTCCGAAATCTGGTTCGACATCACTACCATATAACTTCTGAAAGTTAAGATCCTCGAGGTAGTCACAGGCTCGCTGCTTATCATTCCACATCCGGAATCCAACTCCCTCTTACTTCTGCAAATGAGAGGGTCTGCACCTGTTAGAAATAGGTTGTCCTCATAAGGTGCCGGTATGAGAGGTCTATCATCCACAACCTTCAGGTAATGGTTTGGATTGGTTTCACTCCCAGTGAATCTCAGCTTCATCAGACAGTGATCAATCCTCTCATACTACGCCCGGGGTGTTTTGCTTCAAGCCATAGAGGGCTTTCTTCCACCTGTATACATGAGATTCCCGATCATGAATCTTAAACTCCTCGGGTTGTTCCAAACCTGTGGACCTGTTGCATGAGGGGAATGGTCCCGATTTTCCTTTGGTACATCTCAGACATGTACCTTCATGCTCTACTTGAATTCAGACATCCTTATCACCATTTCCGGGATAGGTGGTATCGGCTCCAAGTATAATCCCACGATTGTTTCCTTCTCTACCAAATTAGAGAGTGTAGTGTGCACCCATCTATCCATCGAAGTGCCTTGAAGCACTACAATCTATAAGCCAGATTCCCGAAGAATCTGAAGGAGAGGGGCCAATACAAGATAACGCTTCTTTATCTCATCAGAAACAACATTTGATTCTTCATACCTGGGTTCCTTGCTTTCTATGAAGAGTTGACCATTTCCTTGATGACCTGCATTACCTGTCATTCCTTTGATCATTGAAGATGTCCCTGGAATGATTGTTATCATCATCAAGTGATGTGTCCTTGCCATTCAGACACTCCTTCGCATAATGGGTGAACTAGTTATCTGCCTTTCCTTCCACCCTGAGATCCGGTCTTCCAATGAAGTGATCTTTAGGTAGGCCATATTCTGCTGCGCCATTCTGATAATATTTTCTGCTTCGACTTCACCCTTGGTGAATTTGAAGAGGGATGAGGAATCCACTGATCCTTTTGTCTTTTCCCAACTGTCTTCGGTGATTGCTCGTTCACTCTTGCTTGGGCATTGTCTTCACCTCAGCTCTGATACCATGTTAATTTTAGGTATGTTCTATGCTTAGAGCAATTTATTTCAATTTTCACAGTTAGCTCCATATCTTTTCTAGATTAGTAATCACATCAGCATTAAAGTAAACTACAGATTGAACATAAACATAAATCACAGAAGACAAGCCAAGACAAGAGGACACAAGATGTGGCGCTAGCCAGGGACAAACCCCAATGTGGGGAAACCCTTGATCAATTCTTCTTATATGTTCTTCAATAGTTCAGCAGAGAGAGAGAGAGATAGTACGCTTACAATAGAAGTCAACACTTTGACTTATCTAGATAAGAGCATAGATCATCTCTAAAAAGATGATACATGAGATCAGTTGAAGACATGCTGCTTCAACTAATTCTCCAAGGTGACTCCTTCACCTATTGTTGTGCTGCATTTCGTCATCATGCTGCACCTCACCGCGCTGCACCCATCATCACTATGCTGCATCTCATCACGCTTCATTAATCATGACTGTATGTATCACTGTACTGCATTATGTGCCATTGCTGCACCATGTTGCCATCCTGACCTATGTGTTGGCTGCACCTTGCTTGCTTGTTGTCCCTAGCATGCTTTTTGTCCTTAGCATGCTTGTCGTTGCATGCTAGTTGTCCCTTGCATGTTAGCTGTAACATTGCATGCTTGGTGTATTCGCTGCTAAGTACCATACAACTGGTCCCAATGTTAGTTAGCTGTCCCTTGCATGCTGCTCTCCTTTGGAGACAGATGCTTTGGATGTTTCGGCAGTTCCTCGCAGTTCTGGCAGTTTTGGCTGTTCCCGGCAATTTCAGCAGTTCCGGCAGTCTCGACAGTTCTGGCTTTTCTGACAGTTCCAACTTTTCCGGCAGTTCCAGCAGTTCCGGCTTTTTCGGCATTTTCGGCTTTTCTGGCTTTTTCGGATTTTTTGGCTTTTCCGGTAGTTCCGTCTTTTCCGGCAGTTCCAGCTTTTCTGGCATTTCCAACTTTTCCTACATTTCCAGTTTTTCCGGCAGTTCCGGCTTTTCCGGCAGTTCTGGATTTTCCGGCAGTTCCGGCTTTTCCGGCAGTTCTAGCTATTCTGGCTTTTTTGGATCAGGGCAACGTTATTCCTTAGGATCTTTCCTCCTACTAAAACCCAAAGATAAGTAGAGAGAGCAAGAGATCCCATGTGTGTTGAAATGACTTGAAGGCCAACTCTATTTATACTAAAACGTTGAGCACATGTGGGGTTTATTTGGTTGCTGGCCGACCTTGACGAATTGTCTTATAACGCAAATAAATTCATAACTCCATGAATACTTATCGGAATCGCATGATCTTTAGATCAATCCTACACCTCTCGATGAGAGGGATCCAAGAAAAATATCAGCTGCCATAAATAAGATGACCCAAATGGAGTTTGGCCCTAGTTGCCAATTTTAACAAACCTGCTGCAACTCCTGCCCGAACTGACTGCTAGTCTAGCTGTCTTGCCTGCTGCTGACTAGGAAAACATCTCTTTGGTACTCTGGAACCTCTGTCCGGCCTTTGGAACTGAAAACGTCTTCCTTCTCAACAAATCGAATTGCCTTCTGTGAAAATTCTGTTACTGCAACAACTGATTTATTTTACCTACTTATTTTCCAATAAGTTATTTACGAAAACCGTTCAGTAAACATTAAAATAAATTCTGTTGCAGACATCACACCATAATACAAAAACAAATACATGCACAAGAATCAAACACATCAACACAAATATTTTCAAACAATTGTCCCTGGAAAAACCTAATGCGGGAAAACCAGTGCAGTAGAGGAGGATTTTATTAATCAGCTATTCTTGTGTACAACTAGGTGCCAAACTGGCTTACCCAATAGAGATAAATTCTCCAGCACCCTCCCCTAGACTCAGCGTCAGACTTGCTAGCCTCTGCGCAGCTCCCAGACCCTCTGCGTTAGCTCCTGCCTCTCTGCGTCAGCACTGGGCCTCTTTGCGTCACCCACGTAGGCCCTCCAGTGACTACGCAATCCTGCTACCTTTGCGTCTACCTCTCTAGTCTCTAAGCTGATCTTCTAGTGCTGTTCTTGCCTCTCTGTTTTGTACCCGCTGCCTCTTGCTGCAATCCAGACCATTAGTTTGAATTTCTTAGCAAAACTCGCTCTAGAAATCGAATTGACTGGTCTCCCTTAGTGTGTTCTCTAACTAACCCTCAAGCCTCTTCTTATACTTTTCCTGTGGGTCCTTCAACGACCGAGATTACATCTTTAATCAATGACTAAGATTAGATTTTGGCTTGATCCATGTCTTTTAGAATCTTCTAACCCAGTTTTATATTAATACCCATTAATATTTTATTTTTTCTAAGTTTAGACTTAGGAACTCGATTAAAAATATTAATTATTTTAATATCTTCCAGACCGGGTAGAATCTGCCCAAACCATTTCTAGGTCTTGGAGATCTCATGTGCTTTAGCCTCTCCACCAATTTTCATGGCTAGAGCACATCCAATGCTACCCCAAATCAACACTCCCTCTTAGCGAGGAGTATGCTTTAGTAATACTCCACACTGAGCATCACTCTAATTATATGGCACCAGTACTTGTGCTGATGCTAGGCCTCCACGCCCAACATCCTCTACACTTCTGCATCCTGTACTACTGCCCATGGCTTTGTGACTACCACTGCTGCATCCGTACGGTAGCTTCCTCTGCATCTGTATGGTAGCTTCCTCTGCACCTGTGTTGTTGTTGGTCCTTTCTCCCAACACTGCATCTGCACTGCAACCTCTTCTCATGATGATGCATTGTGCTACCACTGACTGCTACTGCACTGCGACATCATACCCAATTCTTTCTACTGAAATGGATTCTTTATCATCCCCATCTTCTCCCTGAAATAATCAAACTTTGTTCTTCGAAGGGCCTTGGTAAGGATGTCTACCACCTGTTCTCCTATAGGAGTGTAGCTCAACTGTACAAATCCTCGTTGGACAGTTTCTGACAAAGTGACACCGAATATCAATATGCTTTGATCGATTGTGAAATACTAGATTCTTAGAGAGCTTGGTGCAACTTTGATTATCACACATGATCCCGGTCTTCTCCATCTTTCTTCTGAATAGGTTCACAAGCAATTTTCTAAGGCCTCGCACGACGCTGTGCTTGCAGCCATATATTTTGCCTCAGCTGAGCTCAGAGCTACAAATTTTTGTTTCCTACTGCACCAGGAGGTCATTCCTGATCCAATGTTGAAACAGTACCCAGAGGTACTTTTCTGATCCACTAAACTTCCAGCCCAATCTGCATCAATAAATCCACTCAATCTGATATCCTTACTCCTGGTGTACAAGAGTCCATAATCAACTGTTCCCTGTATATATCTGAGAACATGTTCAGCTGCTGCCTAGTGCAGCCTCTTTGGTTCCACCATGAACTGACTGAGGGTGTTGACAGCGTAACAAATGTCTGGCTTGGTATTGACCAGATACATCAGGGACCCTATGAGCTGCTTGTATAAGGTGGGATCATCATCCTTGTCTTCTATGCATCAATTTTCTTCCAGCTGGTGATCATTGGAGTAACCATGGGTCTACAATCTTGCATTTGGAATCTCTTCAGAATTTCTGTAGCATATCTCCCTTGTCCAAGGAAGATCTCCCCCTTTTGCTGCCAAACTTCCAACCCCAAGAAATAATGCATCTATCCCAAATCCTTCATGTCAAATTCTGTGGCTAGATTCTTCTTGCAGTCCCCGATGAGCTTGGATGATCTTCTCAGGAAGAGATCATCCACATATAATACTAGGATTAGAGGCTCATTCTCTACAACTAGATAGTAGAGATTTGGATCTGTGTCACTCTTGACAAATCCCATCTTCTGCAAGTAGCCATCAATTCAACCATACCATGCTCTAGGTGCTTGTTTCAGCCCATACATGGCTTTCTTCAATCTGCATACATGAGACTTCTTCTCATGTGTCTCAAAACCTTCTGGATGTTCAATGTATACCTCCTCTTCTATCACCTCATTCAGGAATGTCGTTTTGACATCCATCTGATGAATCTCTCATCCCATCTGTGTTGCAAGAGATATCATGGTTCTAATAGATGTATACCTGGTTACTGGGGTGAAGGTCTCTTTGTAGTCAATTCCTTCCTTTTGAGCATACCCCTTAGCCACAAACCTGGCTTTGTATTTTTCCACATTGCCGTCTGCAGCGTATTTAATATTGTAGATCCATCTCGAACCTACCACTGAGTTGTCTTGAGGCCTCAGCGCTACCTCCTAGGCATCATTCACCATTATGGAATTGTATTCCTCTACCGTCGCATCCAACCAAACTTGATGTTGAGCAGCCTCCTGAAAACTGGAAGGCTCTCCATCCTGAGCTACTAATGCTCTCTATCTGGCTGTTTTTGCTCCCTTTTATTGTTTCTTGGTGCACTGATGAAATCCTTTGCATCTCGCAGAATTTGACGAAGTTCCCTGCTCGTTCTTCCTCTGGTAGTAGGTGCTTCTGTTAGCTCCTCCTCCTCTTGTGATTCTTCTGATTCGAGGAAGAATTCTTTACTTCTGTTGGTTGAAGTGGTTTGATGAATGGCTCATCTTTTGACTGCTCCTCGGAAGGCATTTCTCGAGATTTTCTGAATGCCCTATCCTCCATGAACTTCACATCTCGTCAAACGACTACCTTCTTGCTCCATGGAAGATAAATTCTGTGTGCCTTAGCGTTCTCGCCATATCCCACTAGATATCCTTTCTCTGCAGTTTGATCCAACTTCTTCAACTTTTCCTCAGGTATGCGACGATATGCTAAGCTCCCAAATATCCTGAAATCACTGACTTTAGGTGTCTTCTCTCTGAAGACTTTCTCAAGGGTAATCTTTCCCAATGCCCGATGAGGAGCTCTATTATGAACATAGACTGCCGTGTTGCACGCTTCTGCCCACAGGAATTTTGGCATATCCTGATCATACATCATGGCCCTAGCATCCAACCAAACCTGATGTTGAGCAGCCTCCTGAAAATTGGTAGGCTCCCCATCTTGAACTACTAATGCTTGATATCTGTCTGGCTATTTTCGCTCCCTTTTATTGTTTCTTGGTGCACCAATGAAATCCTCTGCATCTCGCAGAATCTGACGAAGTTCCCTGCTCGTTCTTCCTCTAGTAGCAGGTGCTTCTGTTAGCTCCTCCTCCTCCTGTGATTCTTCCTGATCCGAGGAAGAATTCTTTACTTCCGTTGGTTGAAGTGGTTTGACCAACGGCTCATCTTTTGACTGCTCCTCAGAAGGCATTTCTCGAGATTTTCTGAAGGCCCTATCCTCCATGAACTTCACATCTCGTCGAACTACTACCTTCCTACTCCCTGGAAGATAGATTCTGTATGCCTTAGCGTTTTCACTATATCCCACTAGATATCCTTTCTCTGTAGTTTGATCCAGCTTCTTCCTCTTTTCCTCGGGTATGCGACAATATGCTAAGCTCCCAAATATCCTGAAATAACTGACTTTAGGTGTCTTCCCTGTGAAGACTTTCTCTAGGGTAATCTTGCCCAATGCCCGATGAGGAGTTCTATTCTGAACATAGACTGCTGTGCTGGATGCTTCTACCCACAGGAATTTTGGCATATCCTGATCATACATCATGGCCCTAGCTGCTTCCATGATAGTCTTGTTCTTTCTTTGTGCTACTCCATTCTGCTCCAGATTGTAAGGAGCTGTCCACTCTCTTCTGATGCCCTCCTTAGCGCAAAAATCAGTGAAGTCCTTATCGACATACTCTCCACCATTATCTAAGTGCGAAACTTTATTTCCTTCCTTGTTAAGTTCTCCACCAGAGCCTTGAACTCTTTGAATTGACATAAAACCTCGTCCTTGGTTTTCAAAAAATAAATCCAAGTTTTTCTTGAGTGGTCATCAATGTAGGTGACGAAGTAATCGACACCACTAAGAGCTTTAGTGGACATAGGTTAGCAGATATCTGAGTGTATCAATCCTAGTACACTCTTGACCCTGTTTTTACTTCTAGGAAATGCCGCTTTGGCATACTTTCCTAGAGCACATCCTCTTCATAAATCATTTCGTTCTGTACTAAGATTGTCATGTCCCTTCTCAAACACATTTGTAACAGGGTGCTACTACACAATTTTGCACAATTTTGGCCAAGGAAGAGAACCCATCATTTTAGACTTGGGGACTTAAGAGGCAATTTGACTTAATTTGGTTGCTAGTGGAATGTGGGGGCCACCGACATGGGAATTCGAATTGGCCCATTCGAATAGCTTGGAGGGAAAGTCGAATAGGTGGATGGAGGGACCCACATGAAGCAAGGGAGGCCCAAGGAGTTATAAGGAGGGAGCAACTCTCATTTTGGGATTCATTTCATACATCTTGCAATCAAAATCACTTGACTGTTCACTCTGCTGTTTCACTGAGTCAACTGGCTATTTAGCCACGAATCTCTCAAGCGGGAAATTCAACCTCTACTTCAGGGGACCATCTGTGCCGACCCTAGAGAGGTAGTTCTACAAGGATTTCAGGAGTTCCGGGGCAGTGACATAGCACCACCAACCAATGTAGAGCAAGGAGTGCGTATTTCTGGGCAGCCAGGAAACACACAGAGGGAGATTGAGGCAAGCAGAGATCTGATTGCTTGTCTGGGAGTTGGGGAGCTGAGGTAGCAACATTAGACCAGCGTTCTTGCTGGGTTTTACAGCCAGCTGAGCCAACATTCCAGCAATTCAAACTGTTGGGCTGGGGGACAGCGCAAAGGCCACACAACATATTTTCGTGGTACTTGGGAGTAGCTAAGTTGGGCCAAGAGATCATCCGGGGAGTCAGGGATTGGATAGCACAGTTTAACTCAGCATTTTGGAGAATTTTTGAGGTGGATTTACAGGCAATTTATAGCAAGTCAAAATTGGTAGCTAGCGCTGAGGTAAGGCTCCAAGGGGGTTGAAAATCAGAAGTCTAAACCAAACAAAATCCTTTCTGGGTATTTCTGGGTTTTTGACAAGGACCCCGAATATAAAGTTTCATAATTTTCCGAGCACCAGAGGTGGGGTTTTAAGCCGTATCTTTGCAGCAGACAATGTAGAATTGCTAGGGATTGAATAGTGCCTTTGGGGGTCAATTTTAGGAAGTCCAAATCGGGCCAAACCATTTCTGAGTTTTTGTGGGTTTTGGCCAAGGAGTCCGGGGTTAAAAGCATATAAATTTCTGGGCAGTTTCAGTGCACCTTCCAGCCATTCAAACTTCAGCAAAGCAGTGGTTTCTGGGTAGCGCAATGCAGATTAATGCAGCAGCTGGGCAACCTCCAGCTCAGCAATTTTCCTTCCTGGGTTTGGTCCTGCTTGTCCTTTCAGACAAGCCTAGGTGCACCATTCGATCATCTATTGTATTTGACTTGCATAAATATAATAAAATGGCTAAGAAGTTCTCCATTTGTAGCGTTTATATGGGTGTTTTCTGAATATTTCGTTTCTATAATTTGTTGAATGTATTATAATATTATTTGCTTGTTATCACTTGTATTCCTATTAAGGATCATTACAGTGGTATCAGAGCATGATCTTGGCCTAGCTGTGGGAAATTAGCCAGAAGATCATGGAAGCTTTGGGTATGAGTGCACAGTGATGGGTGAAACCAGAGACAAACCCATGGCTCAAGGGAAATCCAGTATGCAGAAATTCTAGGGTAGAATTCATTGGGACGATGAGAGGTTGGCCCAGTTGAGGAGGGTGACAAACCAAACCCATCCTCACCCTTACAACAAAGACGTTAGAGGTGAGCAGGTCGTGGGGGTGCAACCATCTACATCGTGTGGGGAAATTCAACCAGATCAGGGCACCAGATCTCTTGAAAAGGAGTAGACAGGACAAAGACGGTTAGAGGGTGAGACTAGGGGGTGCTTTTGCTGGTGGAGACCTGGCTCTAGATATCAAGAGCTTGAGGGGGAGGTTGAGCATGATGCTGAGAGCCCACAGGATGGTGAGGAGCACATCGATATACCATGTGTGGTGCAGGTGTCACCTTTATTAGAGACCTCTTTGATAGCCCCAGTTGATACCCTGGTGGAGAGGATAGAGCCTACTCACATAGAGCCATTTGTTGAGAGGGTGCCATCCCTGGACGAGATGCCAACAGTCGCTGAGGTATTTGGAGCCGTGACCGAGTTTACAAGTGATAGATGCCCATGATAGTTCCATTAGTTTTAGGTCGACCTTCTAGCATTAAAAAGGAAGGTCGTGTTAGTGCGAGAGGCGATTCTGCAGCAGAACGAGGAGTTGGAGGGCATGAGAGCAGTTTGTGCAGAGTCCACGGCCAAATTGACTCACGTTGGGGAGTAGTTAGATTCCCTACTGGTGCAGCTAGAGTGCATGTTGAAGTGTGAGAGAAGCCCTCTCCGGACATACATAGACGGGGCGGGCATCACTGTTAGGTTACCATGGCCCATTGAAGAGTAAGAAGCATGTGTTATACGAGCAGCTATGAGGTATGAATGTATGGTATATATTTGAAGTGGGTACGAATTATTGTTGTGAAACGACTAGCGACTATAGAACCAGCTATGTGTGTATATCAACAATGATCGGCTCCTTCTGACTATGATTGACTAATTGGCACGGACTCAACGTCATGTACTGACTGTTATAGCACACATAGAGGGGGATTTAAGAGAAGGCGTCGATTCCCTAACATACAATAATCAATCGACACTTGACCCGCCTGGATCGAGTGATCGAAACCTGTATTGAGTAGCAGGATCGAGTGCATGGACTCCCGGATCAACTGGATTGACACCTGGCATCGACTATTGGCTATTGGCTATTATAGAGAGACATTGTAAAAGGGTATAGTTAAGCAATAAGAAATTCACTTGAAGTGCCCCGATGAGAAAATGGTTGGAGTAGTTTGGGCTTCCAGCATCCCCAGTGCCTGGAAACTCCTGTTGAGCTCCACCTGGGTCCACTACCATCTCCATAGTCCACTCCACCGGGTACCAACTCAGAATCTCTCGCCACCCAACCCTAAGAGAGGGATCAAATGGCATTGGGATCCGGGAGGGACTACTTATCATTTCCCATGTATGTCGGTTGACTACAACTGGGATGGTACAGTTGACTTAGCAATTGAGCATGCACATTCACTAGGGTAGTCTCGGTCAGCACAAGTGGCCGACCAGTTTATGGACAGACTCTTTTGGTTTTCTTGGTATGGCATTTGTACATGAGATCACTGGGTGATCAACATACTCTGGCAGGAGTTTGTCGGAGGAGGTAACATTGGTAGGCCACCAGACGGTGCCTTGCATGGAGTTGGGGGCTCTTCACTTTTGTGCGGGGCACAGAGGACGCTGAGGAGCGGAGCAGTGGTGGCATCACTGTTGACACATAGGGAGAGTCACTTCTCAGATCCCTCAGAGGGGATTTGGAGGGAAGATCCATTCATTGCCGGGGATAATGATGCAATGGTGGAGGTGATGGTACTGATCGAGTGTGGCCTAACATGTACAGACATAGCTCTAGGCCATCATATCCAGGGATGTGTGGGAGCATATATTGTTGAGCTATGGTCTACAGGTGGGCATGGAGATGCATGGTGGTGTGTTGTAGTGTGTTGCACTGCGTTGTGGAGTGGGAGTGCCTCACATCGCAGTGAGTACATGCGGGGAGTGACAGGTGCAGTGACATAGGTAGGAAGCAGGATAGTATAGGATGGCATAGCTGTAGCCGAGGGTATCCAACAGTCTACAGGGGTAGGCTACGGTGCACAGTGGCATATCAAGGAGTACTAGGATGATCGGTGGTATGTAGAGGCGTATGGTGTTTGCATAAAGAGGTCTTGGAGTGTTGCCTCCAGGGACACCCATGGACGGAGATACCGGGCATACCTTTGGGTGTAGTTCACCTAGGATCAATTGGGACACAAATGAGCAATACTTGATGGTATCCGCGGGGACTCACACTCTTGACCCTCTTCTACGTCACTTATAGGAACAGGCGATCTGGTTGTTGTCCTTTGACACTCTAGGCACGAGTAGCAAGGGAAGGGGAGCTCAACCAAGATATTTGGATGACACTTGGTGCGATAGAGGGGAGATTTCTCAGCGCGGGCATCGAGTCACTGCACGAGTTTACAGCCACAGGTCGAGGGATGATGTGATCACCGACAGGGATGGCATATCATTCATCACTGATCCTATGCCTGGGGAGCTGGTCACAGGGGAGACATGTTTCACTCTTTCCACAAGGCATGTCTAGACCATGCATGAGCAAAGGATACTATGTGTGGCTGAGATAGTTGTCCAGTTTGTATCCGGGTTCCCGACATTGTATCGACACATTCTTGAGGGGGTGGGTAGCCGAACCAATGGTGATGGTTGGCAGGAGTAGGATGGATCTACATACACTGAGTCGATTGCGCGTATCAGATACCCATCTATTGGTTGCATTCAGGGGGTAGCTATTTGGCACACATGGTTTCCAGTGGTCATCAGTGCTACACAGTGGTAGGCACTGAACAGTTTAGCATGCCTCAGATTAGTTTATGATGTATGGAGTCTATATATGGGTGGCATGCAGGGACTAGAGATGAGGGCCAAAGGGATTCCATCGGTTGTCAAGGCTATGCCGCAGCAAGTCTTCCTATGGGATGCAAGGATTCAGTTGATCGATAGATCACTCATGATGAGCAGAGTCGTGGCAGAGAGTGATATAGTTCGCTCTCGGGATGACACATGGGGGTTCACAAAGGGTTTCATCATATGGGGAGGCAGACATTCTCTGTTGCTGCACAGGTTCAGAGTTAGATTTAGATGGGTAGGCCTTGGTGCCATGGAGAGGCCCAGGCAGGATGTGTCTCGCCTCTTTCAATATTCCACCATCGAGTTCCAGGAGAGAAGGATACAATTTGTGCATGATGGGGAGTATGACATAGTCAGAGTAGCACAACATCAGCATGGTGGCACCAGTCTGGGACTAGCAGGGAACTAGGGTGTCACAGCTCTTCACAACTCAATAACCTTTAGGGATGTGCCGACTACTGCAAGGGGAGATCATACAGATCTTCCATTGGGCTTTAGCGAGTCATTGATGGAGCAAGGGACTTCTTGTACTTGCACCGAGAAGGATAGTGAGTGGAGCTTCATGTTGGACATGATGGCCTGGTATCCTGGTATTGAAGGATTCTTTCATATCAGGACAACGCCGAGGTCAGGGACGATTCAATGGCACATCTGGGACCCTGGCACATGTTACAGTGATAGTGGGGAGCAACAGTTAGAGAGGATGCTCATTCAGGCATTGCTTGAGTACAAACGATTTTTGGAGCATTGGAAGAACTTGCCAGATGAGGATGCCACCTAGGAGGCTGAGCACATATTGGAGCACCCAACATTGAGGTTGCTTGAGGGCAAACAACATTTGGGAGGGGAGAACTGTCATGTCCCTTCTCAAACACATTTGTAATAGGGTGCTGCTACACAATTTTGGCTAAGGAAGAGAACCCATCATTTTCAGTTAGGGACTTAGGAGGCAATTCGACTTAATTTGGTTGCTAGTGGAATGTGGGGGCCACCCACATGGGAATTCAAATTGGCCCATTCGAATAGCTTGGAGGGAAAGTCGAATAGGTGGATGGAGGGGCCCACATGAGGCAAGGGAGGCCCAAGGAGTTATAAGGAGGTAGCAACGCTCATTTTGGGATTCATTTCATACATCTTGCAAACAAAATCACTTGACTGTACACTTCGCTATTTAGCTGAGTCAATTGGCTGCTTAGCCACGAATCTCTCAAGTGGGAGATTCAACCTCTACTTCGGGGGACCATCCGTGCCCGCCCTAGAGAGGCAGTTCTACAAGGATTTCAGGAGTTCCCGGGTAGTGACATAACACCACCAACCAGCGCAGAGCAAGGAATGGTATTTTTGGGCAGCTAGGAAACACGTAAAGGGAGATTGAGGCAAGCATAGATTTGATTGCTTGTCTTGAAGTTGCGATATGGAAAGTAAGTTCATCCCTAGTCCTGGTACCCTCGTGTTTCTGTTTGAAAAACTATGGTACCCTTCCCTACTGGAGTACACTTTGCCTTATTCCCCATGGTGATCTGAAAATTCATCCTTTCCTCCTAATAATCTGAGAAACATTCCCGAATTCGCGTCATATGCCAAGAGGCTCCACTGTCTATATACCATACCTCTGATGATGCAGAGCTTGTCACACAAGCAACTTCTTCTTCCAAATTGGAAGCCAACATAGAGAAATCAAAATTACTATTTGCTGTGCAATTTTCTGAAAATATGTGCGAGTCTCCTAACGTAGATGCCTCTGCATCATGGTCTCGACCCATAATTGATTTTCCCTTCGTGTCTCTGATTACTCCCTCTGATACCATGTGAAAATTCTGTTACTGCAACAACTAAATTTATTTTACCTACTTATTTTCCAATAAGTTATTTACGAAAGCCCTTCAGTAAACATTAAAATAAATTCTGCTGTAGACATCACACCATAATACAGAAACAAATACATGCACAAGAATCACACGCATCAACACATATTTTCGGACAAATGTCCTTGGAAAAACCGATGCAGTAGAGGAGGATTTTATTAATCAGCTATTCTTGAGTACAGCTGGGTGCCAAACTAGCTTACCTAATAGAGATAAATTCTCCAGTGCCCTCCCCTAGACTCAGCGTCAGACTTGCTGGCCTTTGCGCAGGTCCTAGACCCTTTGTGTCAACTCCTGCCTCTCTGTGTCAGCACTGGGCCTCTTTATGTCACCCACGCAGGCCCTCTGGTGACTGCGCAATCCTGCTGCCTCTGCGTTTGCCTCTCTAGTCTTTGAGATGATCTTCTGGTGCTGTTCCTGCCACTCTATTCCGTACCAGCTACCTCTTGTTGCAATCCAGACCACTAGTTCGAATTTCTCAGCAAACCCCGCTCCTGAAATCGAACTGACTTGTCTCCCTCAGTGTGTTCTCCAACTGAACCTCAAGCCTCTTCTTATACTTTTCTTGTTGGTCCTTCAATGGCAGAGATTACATCTCTAATCAATGGCTAAGATTAGATTTGGCTTGATCCATGTCTTTTAGAACCTTCTAACCTAGTTTTATATTAATACCCATTAATATTTTATTTTTCCTAAGTTTAGACTTATGAACTCCATTAAAAATATTAATTATTTTAATATCATCCAGGCCGGGTAGAATCTGCCCAAATCATTTCTGGGTCTTGGAGATCTCATGTGCTTTAGCCTCTCCATCAATTTTCATGGCTAGAGAACATTTGATGCTATCCCAAATCAACACGTTCTTGAGGCTCTGCGTTGCCTCTACACAACCTCCTTGAGAAATCTCAGCTTCTCTGCAAATGCACTCGCTAGATATGGAAAACTTCCTCTAGGCTCACTGTTTCTACCCCTCACTGACTCTGTTTCCTCACTAAAGCTCGAACTCTCCAGCAATTGACTACTGCTACTCTGGAAAATCGAATTCGCCAAGTGTCTGGTATATTCTCCAAGTGCCCATCGACTTCTTTTTATAACCCTATGTTGGAGCACTAACAACCAGGATCAGATATTAATCAAGGGCCCATATTAATCTTCTGTTGATCCGTTTGAGTTTCTAGACTATTCTCATCTTGACTTAATTAATTCTGATTAATTAACCAGTTTCCGTAAATTTATATTTAGGAAACATTAAGAAATAGGTTAATAATCTAATTAAGTCCTCTCTAGGTGGAATTTCCAGAAACAATTTCTGGGTTTTGGAGATCTCATGCATTCTAGCCTCTCCACCAAATTTCGTGGCTAGAACACATCCGATGCTACAAAAACTAACACTCCCTCTTAGCGAGGACTGTGTTCTAATGCTACACACCCTATCACAAAACTCTGTCTCCGTGTCATCTCCTGTGACGCCGCTGATGTGTGGCCACTGCTGCCTACCAACTATTGTGCAACTTTGATGTTACGTGTGTGTTGTTGCTGACACTGCCATACTACTGCCAACTCTGCATTTGCATTGCAACTCCCTCTCATCTGTTGTTGTTGCAACTGCAACAACTGCAACTGAGAAACATCCGAAATACTGAATCATCTGTGTTCAGTACGATGCATCTATCTCCCGAGTCTTGACTGCTAATAGCCTTTGCATTGTCACTGAAGAATCTGTGCTATTGTTAACTCTACACTGAGCCACCTGCTTTGCTGTCAACTCTGCACTGTGCTCCTCAACATCTGACTACTACTAGTATGCAATAGTCACTCTGCTACTGATTGCATCAACTGCCACTGATCCATCCTGTTACTGAATACTGTGGGCCACTATAGCCAGGTAATGATCCATGAGGTGGAATCCTCAAAGACCCTACCCGTCTCTGTAGCTCTCTAGGGCTACAACACCAAATCACCCCACCTCACTCCTGGAGGTATATCTGCTAACATAGAAAAATCTTCCTCTATTTTAGAGGAAAGCTTGTCTATTTCCGTAGACGCTACCTGCTGATCCTACTTGTCCTTCTTCCTGAGAGGACACTAAGTATTGTAGTGGCAAAACTTGTTGCACCTGATGCACTTGACCTTTGACAGGTCCTTTTTCTTCTTTTGCTCCCCTTGCCCCTGATTAGGACCCTTAAATGTGAGGGCCACATTCTCCTCCTCATTCACACCCTTCAATCCGCTGCTACTGCTGCACTGATGGAGCTCTTTAGAAGAGCTCACCTCAACTCCTCCTACTACAAGTCGGACCACATCTTGTCCCATTCTAGTAGCTTGTCTCTATCCAATAAACTTTGGACGAAGACTTGCCAATCCTCCGAGACACTGTTTAGTGCCAACAACACTAGCTCTGTTGGTTGAGGAGCTGCCCCAACAACTGCAAGCTGATCCTAGACCTCTTGAATCCTGGTGAGGAAGGGATCTATGCCTTCCCCTTTCTGCATCCTGATGCATCTCAACTTTTCTTCCAGAAACATCTTCCGTTGCTCGGAAGTACCCTGATATAGCTAGGTGAGAGCATCCCACATTTGTTTGGTAGTATCCTTACCAGATATATGCGAGACTATATGTTGAAATTTCTAAGTTTGACACGTAAGAAATTCTTCCTGCATTATCTGGTTTATTCGACCCACTTGTTTATTTCTTAACAAGTTATTTAACCATATAAATATTGAAAATAAACACAAATGCATTCTCAACCATCTACAGATCAACAACTTAAATAACAAACAAACACACAAGAGACACTGTTATTTTTGGACAATCGTCCCCTGAAAAACCCAACTTGGGAAAACCAGTGCAGCAGTTCTGAGGGTTTTATTATTAAGCAACTTTCTTGAGTACAACTAGGGTGCCAAACTGGCTCACCCAACAGAGATATCTATCTGGCAATAATACCTCTCTTCGGAAGCAGATATTCAACAAGTCTGCTCCACGAAAATCTCTCTAACACTTCTCTGAGGCTCTGCGTCAGTCCTCTTGGCCTCTGCGTCACTCTGAAAGCCCCTGCGTCAGCATTCTGCTGCTCTACGCTGGCTCTCTAGCCTTTTGCATCACCTACGCAGGCCCTGTTAGCCTCTGCGCAGTCACTCTGGCCCTTTGTGTGGCTCCTGCTGGCTCTGGCTCTGTGTAGCCTCCTCAATCTCTGCGCTGGTCCTTCGGCACTATCTCTGCCTCTCTGCTATGCACTCACTGCCCCTCGCTGCAACTCAGATCACTTGTTTGAATTTTCTCAGCAAACTCTGCTCCAGAAAATCAAACTAACTGATCAATCTTGGTGTGTCTCCAACTGACCCTCAAGCCTCCTCTTATACTTTTTTTGTTGAGTCTTCAACGATCGAGATTAAATCTCTAATCAACGGTTAAGATTAGATTTGGCTTGATCCATGTCATTTAGAACATTCTCACCCAGTTTTATATTAATACCCATTAATATTTTAATTTTCTAAGTTTAGACTTAGGAACTCCATTAAAAATATTAATTATTTTAATATCTCTCTAACTGGGTGGAATTTCCCCAAACCATTTCTGGGTCTTGGAGATCTCATATGCTTTAGCCTCTCCACCAATTTTCATGGCTAGAGCACATCTGATGCTACCCGAAATCAACACTCCCTCTTAGCGAGGAATGTGCTCTAGTAATGCTCCACCACTGAACATCACCCTGATCATCCGACACCGGTACCTATGCTGATGCTTGGCCTGCTGCCCAACATCCTCTGCACTGCTGCCTCCTGTACTGCTGCCCATGGCTCTGCCACTGCCACTGCTACATCTGTACTGCAACTCCCTCTGCATCCGTGCTGCTGCTGGTCCTTCCTCCCAACACTGCATCTGCACTACAGTTCTCTCTCATCATGCTGCATCATGTTGCCCATAGCACTACCACTGCTAATTGCTGCACTGCAACTCAGTTACTGAGAAGTAAGTAATTGATCTACCCAACTACTGACATCCTTGTCAGGCTAGAAGCCCCCTGATGCTGAAGCTACCTCTGCTGCTATCTTGTGCTCCCTCTGTTGCCTCTGCGCTGCTGCAACATCTCTGTGCCTCTCGCACTACTGCAACCATCTCTGTGCCTTTCTGCACTGTTGCAACCACCTCTGTGCCTCTCGCACTGTTGCAACCTTCGCTGCACTACTAGAGACCACTGCACTCTAGCATTGCCTTGTCGCTCAATCCACATTTTGCTTCTATCGACATCCGTCATCCTGCTACTGTCATTCGGGGCTCCCATAGCCGGATATGATCCAAGAGTTTGGGTACCTCAAGGATCCTGCCCCTCATCTTCTGTAGTCCTCCTGACTACAGCTCGATGTCTCCCCACCTCTTCTCTAGAGGTGCATGAGCACTCATGGCACAGTCGTCATCAGTCTCGACTTCTTTCTCTACCTTAGCCGGCTTGCCTTGGAGTCTGAAGCCTCTCCCTTATTCTTCTTCCTGGGACACTGGGTTGCGTAATGACCCAACTCCCCACAATGGAGCACTTTACCTTGGAGATGTCCTTCTTCTTCCTCTTCCCCTATTGTCTTGCTGATGCTAGAGCCGCATTCTCCTCTTCTTTCTTGATTCGACCTCCTTTGCTGCTACTTCTTGCCTTGGTCAACTATCTGATCTCTTCTTGGCGAAGAGCTGCCCACATCTCTTCCCATCCTGGAAGATCAGCTCTGCCCAAAATGCTTTGGACAAATGTCTCCCAATCCTTAGAGACTGCATTCAGGGCGGTCCTCGCCATGAACTCTTGATCCGGTGTGGCCCCTATGGAAGTAAGTTGGTCTTGAATCTTTTGCAACCTGTTGAGGGATAGATCTATCTGCTCCCCTTTCTGCATCTGATACGACCACAGCTGATTCTCCAACATCTTCCTCTGCACGGAAGTGCCCTGATACAATGTCGTCAAAGTATCCCACATCTCCTTTGCCGTGTTCTTTTTGACAAAATGCAGTATCACATGATCCTTGACCCCATCAAGGATTATGCACTTTGCCTTGGCCATTGCATCCTCATACCTTTCATTATCAACTGGGTTGATTGGGATAGCCACGGTTCTCAAGGCAAAGCCCTTGATGCGATGCCTATCTAGAACAGATAGGATCTTGGCCTTCCAGATGACAAATTTGGAAGCTCCATCCAACCTGTCTTGATCCCTCAGTCTGTTCATTGCCATCTTCGCTCTTCTCCTGGACTCCCTCCGAGTCTCTATTTCCCTCCTGGGAATCCTCTTGCCAACTGTCGGACTGCTCCTCTCCAATCCTCTATGCACCTACAACACGGATTTGGATTTCTTGGCTAGAAATCCCTCAAGGCAGCAACTCTCTCTACCTTGGTTTTGTCTCGTTAGTTACTGTTTTGCTTCGACAACATCAACACTCCACTAGCTTCTCAACCCACAATTTGCCCACAGCTCCCTAGGCCCCAGCAGCTGAAGAAACTGAGCCTCTTAGCTCTGCACAATCCCAGCAAGGCTGATTCACTCCTTTGGCCAACTGCGTCAAGCCTACCTGACTGAGTAGGATGACGTGGATCTTCGTGAGCCTCTTCTGCCTCTCTTTGCCTCTACGCTAGTGCTCTCTCTTGCTCGAAATGATGACGCAGGCCCTCTGCGTCATTCCTTTGCTACTTTCTGCTTAGGAATAACTTTAGTCTCTCGAGATAGCTATTTCTGCTGCAAATTTTTTGATTTAGTTGGTGCCTTCAGCTCTCCTGTGATTTGCAACGCTCAACATATGTTGGAATTTCTAAGTCTAACCGTTAGAAATTCTTCATTTACTATCTGATTTATTTCTTCCTACTTGTTCTTAACAAGTTATTTACCATGTAAATGCTAAAAATAAATACAAGTACAGTATTAACACATACAGATCATCAATTGAAAGAAACAAGCACACAAGTGACACCATTGTTTTTGGACTAATGTCCCTGGAAAAACCCAATGCGGGAAAACTGGTGCAACTATTCAGAGGGTTTTATCAGTGTTGATAATATCGCCGATATATCGACGATATTCGAAAATATCGCGATATTTTCGGCAAAACGATATATCGCCGAGAAAATATCGACAAAATATCGCGATATTTTGAAAATATCGGCAAAATATTGCCATATTTTGAAAATATCGGCTATGTTTAAAAATCTGAAAAAAAATTGATTTTTTATGCTTGCCGATATTTGCCGATATTTCCGATAAGATGTTTTCTGGACTGTCGCCGATATTTTGCCGATACCGATATTATCAACACTTGGTTTTATTATTATGCAGTTTCAGAATACAACCTGGGTGCCAGAAATGGCTCACCCAACAGAGAATGCCCTCGGTAGTAGTACCTCTCAGTCGGAGACAAATATTCCGGCTAAATCACCGGATAAACAATCCCACAAGAACAATGCAACTTCTGTTGCTCTGCGTCACCCTATCCAACGCTCCAGCTCCAATTTGTCCCACGAAAATCTACCAGCATTGCCTCTAAGGCTTGCATCAACCTCTCTGGCCCAGCGTCAGCCTATCTGGCCTAGCGTCAGCCTATCTGGCCCAGCGTTAGCCTCGCAGGGCTCCGCGTTAGCCTCTAGAGCCTCTGCGTCTCACACGCTAGCCCTCACTGGCTCTACGCAGCTCCTGGTTGCCTCTGGTTGCCTCTGCGTGGCCTCTAGCTGGCTTTGCGTCAACCTCTCCCGGCTTTTGCGCTGATGCTCCCAGTACTAACTCTGCCTCTCTGCTATGTATTCACTGCCCCTCAGCTGCAACTCAGATCACTTCACTCAATTTCCTCAACAAACCCTGCCCCAGAAAATCGAGTTCTTGATCTCTCTTTGTGTGTTCTCCAACTGACCCTCAAACCTCCTCTTATACTTTTCTTGTTGGTCCATCAACGATCGAGATTAAATCTCTAATCAACGACTAAGTTTAGATTTGGCTTGATCCATGACTTTTGGACCATTCTAACTTAGTTTTATATTAATATTAATATTTTATTTTTCCTAAGTTTAGACTTAGGAACTCCATTCAAAATATTAATTATTTTAATATCTCCCAAACTGGTTAGATTCTGCCCAAATCATTTCGGGGTTTCAGAGATCTCATGTGCTATAGCCTTTCCACCAATTTTCATGGCTAGAGCACATCGGATGCTACCCCAAATCAACACTCCTTAGCAAGGAATGTGCTCTAGTAATGCTCCACCACTGAACATCACCTTGATCATCCGACACTGGTCCCTTTGCTGATGCTAGGTGTCCCCGCCCAACATCCTCTGCACTGTTGCATCATGTACTGCTACCCATGGACCTACCACTGCCACTGCTGCCTCTGTATGACAGCTCCCTCTGCATCCGTGCTGCTGCCCATGGTCCTGCCACTGCCACTACTGCATCTGCAATGCATCCCCTCTCATCATGCTGCATCGTGCCGCCCATAGCACTGCCACTGCTAACTGCTGCACTGCAACTCAGTGACTGAGAAGTAAGTAACTGATCCTCCCAACTCTGACATCTCCCTTAGGCTAGAAACAATCCTGATGCTAAAGCTCCCTCTGTCACTGACAAGTGCTCCCTCTACTGACCTCTGCGCTATTGCAACAACTCCATGCCTCTCGCATTGTTGCCTCACGTTGTCCCGAGACTCCTGCACTGTAGCACTCTTTGTCGCTCCATCCGCATCCGTCTCTACCGATATCTGCCAGTCCTTCTACTCCTCTTTGGGGCTCCCGTAGCCAGGTATAATCCAAGAGGTTGGGTACCTCGAGGATCCTGCGCCTCATCGTCTGTAGTCCGTTTGACTACAACTCTATGTCTCCCCACTTCCTCTCAAGTGGTGCATGAGCACTCATGGCACAGTCGTCATTTGTCGCCACTTCTTTTTCCGCCCTCGCTGGCGCTACCTTGGTCTCAGAAGCCTCTCCCTTGTTTTTCGTCCTTGGACACTGGTTCGCATACTGACCCAGTTCCCCACAATGGAAGAATTTGACCTTGGAGAGGTCCTTCTTCCGTTTCTTCTATTTTCCTGCAGATGCTAGGGCAACATCCTCTTCTTCCTCCTTCCTGATTCTGACCCCCTTGCCGCTGCTTCCTGCCTTGGTCGGTCGTCTGATCTCTTCTTGACGAAGAGCCGCCCACAGTTCCTCCCAATCCGGAAGGTTCGACCTACCCAGTAAGCTCTGGACAAATACCTCCCAATCCTCTGATACTGCATTTAGTGCGGTCCTCACCAACATCTCCTCATCCGACGTGGCCCCTATGGAAGTCAGCTGATCCTGGATCTCCGTCAATCTCTCGAGGAAGATATCTATCCGCTCGCCCCTCTGCATTTGTTATGACCGCAGTTGATTTTCTAGAAGCATCTTCCTTTGCACGGAAGTATGCTGATACAACTTCTTCAGGGCATCCCACATCTCATTTGCCGTACCCTTCTCGGCAATATGTGGTACCACATGATCCTTGACCCCGTCAAGAATGATGCACTTAGCCCTGGCCATTGCCTCCTTGTACTTCTCATTTTCAGCCGGGTCAACTAGGATCGCTATCGTTTTCAAGGCGAAGTGTTTGATGCGATACCTCTCTAGAATGGACAAGATCCTCGCCTTCTAGACTACGAAGTTCGAAGCTCCGTCTAGTTTATCTTGATCTCTCAGCCCATTCACTGCCATTTCACTCGTCCTCTTTCGACTCTTTCGAGTCTCTGCTTCCCTCTTCGAAGTCCTCTGATCGACTCCTATTGAGTCTCTCAACTTCTCGTTTGGAAGTTCTCAGTTTGACTCCCTCTGAGTCTCGATTCCACTTCTGGAAATCCCTTTGCCAATGTCTAGATGCCCCACTCCGATCGTTTGTGCAGCTGCACCGCTGATCCGGATTTCTTCGCTAGAAATCTTCGGCAACAACTCCCTCTTCCTTGGTCTTGCCCTGTTAGGTACTGTTTTGACCACAGTACCCCACCAGCTTCGCTCCGCAACTTACCCACAACCTCCTATGCCCTAATAGTATGAAGGTTAGAGCCTCTAGGCTCTGCGCAATCCCGACATCGACACAATCTGCACCTCTTGGCCACAGCATCGATCCTTCCTGACTGAGAAAGATGACCGGGCACTGCGTAGGTCAGGTCTTCTCCTCTTTGCCTCAGCGCTGATCCTCCTCCTGGCTCGAACTGATGACGCAGGCTCTCTGTGTCACCCCTTCCTTGCTGCTTTTTGCTAGGAACAACTTCTGTCACTCGGGACAACTGTTTCTGCTGCTGCTACTGCTATGCTCAGCTGATGCCTTTAGTTATCTTGTGATCTGCAACCTCGCTCTGATACGATGTTGGAATTTCTAAGTCTAACCGTTAGAAATTCTTCCTGTACTATCTGATTTATTTCTTCCTACTTGTTCTTAACAGGTTATTTACCATGTAAATACTGAAAATAAATTCAAGTACAGTATCAACACATATAGATCATCAATTGAAAGAAACAAGCACACAAGTGACACCATTGTTTTTGGACTAATGTCCCTGGAAAAACCCAATGCGGGAAAACCGGTGCAGCTATTAGAGGGTTTTATTATTATGCAATTTCAGAATACAACCTGGGTGCTAGAAATGGCTCACCCAACAGAGAATGCCCTCAGCAGTAGTACCTCTCAGTGGGAGACAGATATTCCGGCGAAATCACCGAATAGACAATCCCACAACAACAATGCAACTTCTGCTGCTCTGTGTCACCCTATCCAGCTCTCCAGCTCCAATTTGTCCCACGAAAATCTACCAGCACTGCCTCTAAGGCTTGCGTCAGCCTCTCTGGTCCAGCATTAGCTTATCTAGCCCAGCGTTAGCCTCTCGGGGCTCTGCATCAACCTCTGGAGCCTCTGCGTCTCAGACGCTGACCCTCATTGGCTTTGCGCAGCTCCTGGCTTCCTCTGCGTGGCCTCTGGCTGCCTCTCCATTACCTCTAGCTGGCTCTGCATCAACCTCTCCCGGCTTCTGTGCTGATGCTACCGGTACTAACTCTGCCTCTCTACTATGTATTCACTGCCCCTCAGCTGCAACTCAGATCACTTCACTCAATTTCCTCAGCAAACCCTGCCCCGAAAAATCGAGTTCTTGATCTCTCTGTGTGTGTTCTCCAACTGATCCTCAAGCCTCCTCTTATACTTTTCTCGTTGGTCCATCAACAACCGAGATTAAATCTCTAATAAACGACTAAGATTAGATTTGGCTTGATCCATGACCTTTGGACCATTCTAACTCAGTTTTATATTAATTCACATTAATATTTTAATTTTCCTAAATTTAGACTTAGGAACCCCATTAAAAATATTAATTATTTTATTATCTCCCAAACTGGTTAGATTGTACCCAAACCATTTCTGGGTCTTGGAAATCTCATGTTTTACAGGCTCTCCATCAATTTTCGTGCCTAGAGCACATCTGATACTACCCCAAATCAACATGATACCATGTTGAAATTTCTAAGTCTGACATGTAAGAAATTCTTCCTGCATTTTCTGGTTTATTCGATCCACTTGTTTATTTCTTAACAAGTTATTTAACCATATAAATACTGAAAATAAACACAAATGCATTCTCAACCATCTACAGATCAACAACTTAAATAACAAACAAACACACAAGGGACACCGTTATTTTTGGACAATCGTCCTCGGAAAAACCCAACTTGGGAAAACCAGTGCAACAGTTCTGGGGGTTTTATTATTAAGCAACTTTCTTGAGTACAACTAGGGTGCCAAACTGGCTCACCCAACAGAGATATCTATCTGGCAATAATACCTCTCTTCGGAAGCAGATATTCAACAAGTCTGCTCCACAAAAATCTCTCCAACACTTCTCTGAGGCTCTGCGTCAGTCCTCCTGGTCTCTGCGTCACTCTGAAAGCCCCTGCGTTAGCCTTCTGCTGCCTACACTGGCTCTCTGGCCTTCTGCGTCACCTACGCAGGACCTGTTAGCCTCTGCGCAGTCACTCTGGTCCTCTGCGTGGCTCTTGCTGGCTCTGTGCAACCTCCTCAATCTCTGCGCTGGTCCTTTGACACTATCTCTGCCTCTTTGCTATGCACTCACTGCCCCTCGCTACAACTTAGATCACTTGTTCGAGTTTTCTCAGCAAATCCTGCTCCAGAAAATTGAACTGACTGATCAATCTTGGTGTGTTTCCAACTGACCTTCAAGCCTCCTCTTATACTTTTTCTGTTGAGTCTTCAACGGCTGAGATTAAATCTCTAATTATCGACTAAGATTAGATTTGGCTTGATCCATGTCATTTAGAACATTCTCACCCAGTTTTATATTAATACCCATTAATATTTTAATTTTCTAAGTTTAGACTTAGGAACTCCATTAAAAATATTGATTATTTTAATATCTCTCTAACTGGGTGGAATTTCCCCAAACCATTTCTGGGTCTTGGAGATCTCATGTGCTTTATCCTTTCCACCAATTTTCATGGCTAGAGCACATCCGATGCTACCCAAAATCAACACTATATTGTCCCGGACTTCATACAGGATCAACTGCTTCGCCTTCGCCATTTCCCTCTGGTATTCCTTCAGTTGATTCAAGTCTTATTCGTTTAACAGGAAGGACATCTTGGCCTTCCAGATGACATAGTTAGAGGAACCCTCCAACCTATCCTTATCTCTAAGCCCTGTTGCGACCATCTCTGAATTTGTTGAAAACTCCCTCTTTCCTTGCACTTGGCTGCTAATTTTGCTATACACACTCCCTTTTGGAGTGAGAAAATCTGCACTCAATTACTGTGAATCTGCTACTGGAAAATTGAACTTTTGAGACTAGAAGTTTCCTAAGAGAAATTTTCCCTCAGTGTGTGCTTTTCTCTTCTACCCAACGCTGATCTACTATTGGAAACTGTTGCAAAACCCTCTGCGTCCAACCAGAACTCTGCTCAGCGAAAATATGAGCTACTGTTGCTCCCTCTGACTGCTGGAATCACTATCCTAGGTAAGTCGACTTTTCTACCAACTTGCAACTGAAAATCGAATTTCTGCCCCAACAATTTGGCCTGCCTGTCAATGAATTGCGCAACCTCTAGGAATTTTGGCCTACTGCTCCCTTCGAGCAGCGAAATTCTCTCCTCTGCTTCTGAGCTTCTTGGCTGATCACTCATGCTCTCATACCATGTGAAAATTTCATCTATCACAACAGTCATAAATTATTTTCCTAATTGATAATTTATTTAACAATTTATTTGCAATTTGCTATGAAAAATACCAAATAATTCACACTGTGATTTTCACAAATAAATATTGCAGAAGAAAATAGCGCTGGAAACTGAGAAAATCTAGCACACACACAAAAATGACACCGTTATTTTGGTCAAAGTCCCCAAAAAAACACAACTTGGGAAAACTGGTGCAGTAGCTGAGGGTTTTATTATTATGCAGCAGTGAGAAATTTTGAGTACAATAATATGGATGCCGAAATCTGGCTATCCTGCAGAGAAAATACTGACTAAAATATCTAGTAGGAATTTACCCTCACTTTGGGCAATTTCGGCACTGGATTGCCTCTGAAAAGCAAGCCGTTCAATTGGGCCTGCGCAAGCTCTGCGTCAACCTGATGCTGCTTTCTACAACTGCTGCTTGAACTGACTGTTAGTCTAGCTTTCCTACTTGCTGCTGACTAGGAAAACATCTCTCTAGCACTCTGGAACCTCTGTTCGGCCTCTGGAACTGAAAACGTCTTCCTTCTTAGCAAATTGAACTGCGTTTTTGAGGCTTTGCGTTGCCTCTTGGAGAAATCTTAGTGTCTCTGCAAATGCACTCGTTGAATGTGGAAAACTTCCTCCATCCCCACTGTCTCTGCTCCTCACTGACTCTGCTTCCTCACTGAAGCTTGAAGTCTCTGGCAATTAACTGTTGCTACTCTGGAAAATCAAATTCTCCAAGTGTCTCTGGTATATTCTCCAAGTGCCCATCGACTTCTTTTTATAATCCTCTGTTGAAGCACCAATGACCAAGATTAGATTTTAATCAAGGGCCTAGATTAATCTTCTGTCGATCCGTGTGAGTTTCTTGATGATTCTCACCAATTAATTAACCAATTTTCCCAAGTTTAGACTTAGCAAACATTAAAAATTAGGTTAATAATCTAATTAAGTTATCTCTTGTTGGAATTTCCAGAAACGATTTCTAGGTTGTTGGAAATACTGAGAGGGGGGGTGAATCAATATTTCTTTTTTTAATTGTTCTAGTGATTGCCAAAAGACTATATAGATATGTATATGTATACACAGAACATAGAAATCAACAGCTAGAATTAATGCTTTTATTGAAACTCAAGACAATGCAATGAAATAAATACAATATAAGTATATATCTGATTGTGAATAGTTGCCAAGCTCCAACTTGGACTTCAGTGAGGCTCCAACCTCTAGAGCACCAACTCTGTTTTGCAGTGGTTCTGCACTTAGGAGCACCTACCCCCAATGACTTCAGTCCTGTTTAGTTCTAAGGCTCCAACCTCTTGGGCTCCAACCCAACCTTGGTATAAACTGGTATGCTGCTACACTCTATTCAGCTGAGGTTCTCTCACTCCTACTCTCCTGCCTCTGCTACTTCTGCTGCCTCTACAGCCTCTGCTACTTTTGCTGCCTCTTCTGCCTCTGCTGCTTCTGCTACCTCACACTCTGGTTCTTCACCACAACAACAGCACGAACAGTTCTCTATTTTTACTGTTTTATACATTCCCATGCCTCTGTCCATTCGTTTCCGCTTACATTGCCTCTTAGGCTTCCTCCTCGGTCACTGCGGCTTCCTCTGCGCTGTGCAAGTTCACTGACTTTTTGGGGATACGTAGATTCATTAGACTGGTCCAAATGATCCACGGAGAACACATCCTCCCGGTTTACCGTAACAGTGCTCCTTTTGGCAATGATTGTGGCATACACAGAGTTATTTCAATTAAACGGAGATGTTTTGTCCCGATCGCAATCATAATTTCCATAATTCACCCCTTTTCACTGATGTTCAGCCTTCTGAATTGTCGGAACAACCATCGTAAGCCTTTTGGCTTAAAACACCCCGCGCAAGCCAGACATTCCATTACACAGAGAATATGAGAAAAAACAGTCAAACAGACTAAAAGGCGGACTTCAGGAAATATTACAATCGCACCTATTCCTGTATTGGGTCCGCGCTTAAATCACAATCGGTGATTCGTGACTCCCGGGGGTCCTTTATATATCGGACCCATGACTCTGCCGATGGCCGACGGCCAATCCTCCACTGCTCTGATGGACTGGATGCGATATGGTATTAAACCATAGTTAATATGCCTGTCGGGTCCACAGCCTATCGCAGTCGGTGCTTCCAATGTGGCAAGGCTTTATGGCTTGCGATATGCGACGGATGCGATCATAGATTAAGTCATATTTGTAATGTGCGGCGGGTCCGCGTGGATATGCATCGCAGTCGGGAGTTGCCCTTGGCGGAGGTCCGATGCGATATCGCTATTGGCGATCGCAATGGACTGCTTGACATATTGTAGCTCCCACTTTCGAAGTGTCAATGCGATACTCGCTATCGGCGATTGAAAGTTGCACAGGGTCAGGGCTCAACGTTAACGTAGACCCCTCATAGCGATGCGATGTGCTGGACCCGGTACAACTCAACACTCCCATGTATAGAGTTTCAAGTCCGCAATTCGCCTCCGATAGTGTATTTGCCCTAGAGCCAAGTCTTCTGCCTCCGATAGTGTTAAGCCTATGTGTATGGGCTTTCTGTGCGCCAATAGTGTTAACGCATGCATACATGGGTTTTACGGGCCCGATAGTATATATATATATATAAGGTTCTGTGCCTCCGATAGTGTAAAAACACATATGTATGATATATTCTCCTTCGCTTGTATCTTCATGCATATAATTCTTTTGTGGCCCGATAGCTCCCAATAATATAAATGCACCCATTGCTCCTCTAATGGCTCTGTTTGCTTCCTTATAGCTCTGCTTGTTCCTCTGTTGTTGCGATGGCTGTCTGCATCCTCTGTTCTGCTCCTCTTGGCTCCTTTTGCTCCTCGAATATTGCCATATTGACATCAATGACAATTTGTGTCCAACAATCTCCCCCTTTGTTATTGATGGCAATATTCTTCTGCTCTCCCCCTTTAACATCAATGGCAAAGGAATGCATATGGACTCCCCCTGTCCTGCTACATCTTTATGAATGAACTTGAGTGATGATAAAGAAATAACCCCCATCTTTTGACGCAGATGTTTGAATGCTTCTCGAGGAAGAGGTTTTGTGAAAATATCAGCTATCTGCTCCTTAGTACTGATATATTCCAGGACGATGTTTTGTTCAGCTACTTGCTCACGGAGGAAATGATACTTGATTGGTATGTGTTTGGTTCTTGAGTGCATCACTGGATTTTTGCTGAGACTGATAGCACTTGTGTTGTCACAATAGACGGTAATCGGTTGATCTGTACATATGTCGACATATTTTAGAGCTTCCTTCATCCATAGTATCTGAGTACAACAGTCTGCTGCAGCAATATACTCGGCTTTGGCTGTGGATAATGATATGGATGACTGCTTTTTGCTGAGCCAGGATACTAAACAGTCTCCTAGGAAGAACGCATTTCCACTAGTACTTTTCCGATCATCTATACTTCCAGCCCAATTAGCATCGGTGTATGCAGTGACAGTCAGTGTTGAGCTCTTTGGGTACCAAAAACCGAAATCAGAAGTTGCTTTCAGGGATCTGAGAATTCTTTTTATAGCTAATAAGTGGGATTGTTTGGGAGCAGATTGAATCTTCCCACCATTCCTACTGCCTGCATTATGTCTGGTCTTGTAGCTGTTAAGTATAGAAGGGCTCCAATCATTGACCTGTAATGAGTTGCATCTACTAGAGGGGAGTCATCATCTTTGCTCAGTTTGCAGTTTGTGGTCATAGGTGTGCTCATGGGTGCATAGTCCTCCATTCCATATTTTTTGAGCATGTCTTTTAGATATTTGGTTTGAATACACAATCCTGCTTTGGTTTGAGATACTTGAAGTCCAAGGAAGTGGGACAGCTCTCCTATCATTGACATCTCAAACTCTTTTGACATGCTTTGAGAAAATTCATGGCTCATTTCATCATTATTACTAGCAAAAATCAGATCATCGACATAAACAAGAGCAACTAGTAACTTACCTTCATCTGTCTTTATGTATAGATTACTTCCAGCCACTCCCTTTTTGAAGCCTTGTTGTTGTAGGTAGTGATCCAATCTTGCATGCCAAGCTCTAGGAGCTTGTTTCAACCCATATAAAGCCTTTTGCAGCTTACAGTCTAATTCCTTTCCTGCTGTTAGATCAAAACCTTCTGGCTGCTCCATGTAGACTTCCTCCTTGAGTTCCCCATTTAGAAATGCTGATTTCACGTCCATTTGATAGATTTTGAATCCTTTTGAGCAAGCAAATGCCAAGAACATCCTGATAGCTTCCATATGGGCCACTAGTGCAAATGTCTCTTCAAAGTCAATTCCTTCAATTTGTGAATAGCCTTTACAGACAAGTCTTGCCTTGTTTCTGATAACCTGTCCTTCCTCATTCATTTTATTTTTGAACACCCATTTGGTTCCTATTATGTTTTTGTCCTTTGGACGAGGTACCAACTCCCATGTCTTGTTCTTCTCAATTTGGGACATTTCTTCTTCCATGGCTTTTACCCAATGAGGATCCTTACTTGCTTCTGCAAATGTTTCTGGTTCTATCATAGATAGGAGGGCAATGACTTTTCTCTTGGGTGTGATTGTTATCCTTCTTCGGGTCTGCACACCTTCATCTCTATCGCCAATGATCTGCTCTTTTGGATGATGTCTTTGGACATACTTCATCTTTGAAGGGGTATTAGGTGGTCCTCTTTCCTCTTCTTCTTCTTCTTCTTCCTCATCTATTTCTTCTTCTTTAGGTTCTTCTTCTTCAATGAGAAAGTCATCTTCATGTTCTTCAATTTCCTTTTCTGGAAGATCTTCATCAACCTTTACATCAATGCTTTCCACTATTTTCTTCAGTCAATAATTGTAGCACTTGTAAGCCTTGCTCCATGTAGAGTATCCAAGAAATATCCCTTCATCAACTCGAGAATCAAACTTTCCGAGTGAGCCATCATTTATTTTTATGAAGCACTTGCTTCCAAAGATCTTGAAGTACTTCACCGAAGCAGGTCTTCCTTTCCATAGCTCATAAGGAGTTTTTTCACAATTTGGTCTTAATTGAGTTCGATTCAATGTATAGACAACTGTCCCTACTGCTTCTCTCCAGAATCTAGGCTGTAAGTCTGCTGCTAATAGCATTGTTCTTGCCATTTCTTGGACTGTTCGATTTCTTCTTTCAACTACCCCATTTTGTTGAGGTGTTCTGGCAGCAGAGAATTCCCTTTTAATTCCATGATATTACAGAACTCCCTAAATTCGTTTGATGTGAATTCTCCCCCTCGGTCTATTCAGAGGCACTTAATTTTTGAATCTTTTTCGTTTTCTACCAGGGCTTTTAGATTCTTAAAACACTCAAAAGTTTCAGATTTAAACTTTATAAAATATATCCACAATATTCTAGTATAATCATCTACAAATAACACAAAGTACCTTTCTCCTTGGAGTCCCTGATTTCTAGTTGGCCCACACACATCAGCATGGATGATCTCCAAGGGCTTCGATGTAGAGAGCTCCTTTGTCTTGTGGCTGGTTCTGGTCTGTTTTCCATGTTGACATGGACCACATACTCCTTGATTTGGTTTGAACAGCCTTGGGATGTCTCGTACAGCTTTGATCTTGATGATATTGATCAGATTTTCGAAGCTTGTATGTCCAAGTCACTTGTGCCACAACCAACTCTCATATGTCTGACTCAAGTAGTATTTATTTTCTTGAATCTTGTTCAGAATGTAAATGTTGTTTGATGTTCTCACCCCTTTTGCCACAAGTTCCCCTGAGGCAGAGTTCCTTATTTCACAGTCTTTGGTGTTGAAAACAACCTTATGTCCTTGATCACAGATTTGGCTGACTCTCAGGAGGTTGTGTTTGAGTCCGTCAACTAGCAGAGCATGTTGAGATTTTCCTTTTCCATTGATTAGAGTAACTGTTCCTTTTCCTGCAATTCTGCCAAATCTGCTTCCAAAGGACACATTCCCTTCCTTTTTGCTCAGTGAGACAAACTTCCTTCTGTCTCCTATCATGTGTCTGGAGCACCCACTATCCACAAACCAATGGTTTCCATTATTTTGAGCATATAGAGCCAGGCCACATTTATCCATGCTGGAGTTCTTGCTACTCGTCTTTCTTCGTTTGAGTGGGCAGTCTTGTTCATAGTGTCGATTATTGTACCAGAAAGAGCAAATCAGATCAAATTTGGTCAAGGGATCAAATGAATTGAAGGTTTTGATTTGTCCTTGCCTTTTGGGGGCATATGAGTTGATTATTCGGTCCTTTAGCTTTGTCTTTTCACTTCTGTGAGCCATACAATGTCTGGCTTGATGACTGAAGTTTTTACAGTGAAAGCAGTGTCCAAGAAAGATGGTTTTGTACCTGTTGAAGCAACCACGGTTTGAGTCGATTTCCTTCCTAGGAATTACTCCTGCCTCATTTTTTGGATTTGCAATAGGCCCTTGGTGGAGTATAGGTTTGTATTTGCTATAGTGTCCATGATTCGACTCCACATTCTTCTTTGGAGTAATTCTCTCTTCATTCTTGGGATCTGGGATGCACTTTTGATAACATACTTTTTCATCTTTTGGATTGCAGGAAAGTGCATCGGCATAGCTTTTCGCACTATTCTTAGTGCTTGAGGATTCTCCTTTGAAACCTATTCCAGACTTGTCATGTTGAGGTTTTTGATTTTTCAGAATAGTCTCAAGTATTTGAGAGCTTTTACAGCCCTTTTTAATTTGCTCCAACTCCTTTCTCAGAGACACTATTTCGGCCTCACGTTCTTCACAAGTCTCTTCTTTTTCTTTAAGCTTTGCTTCCAAGAGATCTTCTTTCTTTCTTATTTCCTCGTTTTCCACTTTGAGAGAAATGATTTTGTTCCGTAGTTTCTCATTTTCTTCAATGGCACTTATTAATAGTTCATCTACATTTACTTCCAACCCTGATTCATCATCCTCTGCGAGTGCCATGAATAATGTTTCTTGGCTTTCATCATGATCACTTTTCTCATCTGATTTCTTTTTGATGACCATAAAGTCATCCTCATCAGATTCATCTTGATTGGAGAAGAAGTTTTTCTTATTGAACCCTTTCTTTTTGTGTGCCATTCTTTTAGAATTTCCTTCATCATCACTGTCATGTTTATGAGGACATCTTGCCGCATAATGACCTATTTTACCACATTTAAAACAGATAAGAGGATACTTGCCTTTAAGCTTAGATCCTCTCTTCAGCGTTCGTACAAATTGAGCCAATTCAGATTCCACATCTGGCTCATCACTACAGTGATTCCTTTCTTCACCCTTCTTTGACTTTGAGGCCTTGAATGCTGCATCTTTGGAGCTTGGGCCACCTTTCCTCATTTCATAGGCAGTGAGAATTCCATGGAGTTCATCCATTTTGAGGGTATCTAGATCCTTTTCTTCTTCTATAGTGCTTATTTTGGAGTCAAATCTGTCTGGAAGAGACCTTAATACCTTTTGAACAATGGTACTTTCTTCAATTGTTTCGTCCAATCCTTTCAGGGAATTTACCACTTCAGCCACTGGGAGGAGGTATGGTGCAATATCTTCTTCATCTTCCATCCTCAAACTTTCAAATTGTCTTATGTGAGTTTGAAGCTTTGCCTTTTTGACTTTTGAGCTTTGCCTTTTTGACTTTTGAGTCTCCATCGTACAAGCCAACTAGCTTCTCCCACATTTCTTTGGCAGAGGTATAGTGCATGACTTTTGTAAACTTGGAATCAGTGATTCCACTAGTGATAGAGTTCAAGGCCTTTACATTTGCGATGTAGGCTTTCCTCTCGTCTGGGTTTGTTGGAAGAGTGGAAGTCGTTTGATATTCATTTTGAACAAAATGCCAGACTTCAGGTCCAAGGGACATTAAGTAGTAGGCCATTCTTTTCTTCCAGAAACCAAAGTTAGTGCCATCGAACAAAGGAGGTCTTCCTGATGCTTCGTGATTTCTCATCATGGCTGTGGATCCTTCTTCAAGTTGTTAGGCTAGTATGAAGAGCCTGGCTCTGATACTAATTGTTGGAAATACTGAGGGGGGGGTGAATCAGTGTTTCTTTTTTTTAATTGTTCTAGTGATTGCGAAAAGCATATATAGATATGTATATGTATACACAGAACACAGAAATCAACAGCTGGAATGAATGCTTTTATTAAAACTCAAGACAGTGCAATGAAATAAATAAAATATAAGTATATATCTGATTGTGAATAGTTGCCAAGCTCCAACTTGGACTTCAGTGAGGCTCCAATCTCTAGAGCAACAACTCTGTTTTACAGTGGTTCTGCACTTAGGAGCACCTATCCCCAATGACTTCAGTCCTGTTCAGTTCTGAGGCTCCAACCTCTTGGGCTCCAACCCAACCTTGGTATAAACTGGTATGCTGCTACACTCTATTCAGTTGAGGTTCTCTCACTCCTACTCTCCCGCCTCTGCTGCTTCTGCTGCCTCTACAGCCTCCGCTACTTTTGTTGCCTCTTCTGCCTCTTCTGCTTCTGCTACCTCACACTCTGGTTCTTCACCACAACAACAGCACGAACAGTTCTCTGTTTTTACTGTTTTATACATTCCCATGCCTCTGTCCATTCGTTTTTGCGTACACCGCCTCTTAGGCTTCTTCCTCGGTCGTTGCGGCTTCCTCTGCGCTGTGCAAGTTCACTGACTTTTTGGGGATACGTAGATTCATTAGATTGGTCCAAATGATCCATGTAGAACACATCCTTCCGGTTTACCGTAACAGTGCTCCTTTTGGAAATGATTGCGGCATACACAGAGTTCTTTCAATTAAACAGAGATGTTTTGTCCTGATCGCAATCATAATTGCCATGATTCACCCCTTTTCATTGACGTTCAACCTTCTGAACCGTCGGAACAGCCATCGTAAGCCTTTCGGCTTAAAACACCCCGCGCAAGCCAGACATTCCATTACACAGAGAATATGAGAAAAAACAGTCAAACAGACTAAAAGGTGGACTTCAGGAAATATTACAATCGCACCTATTCCTGTATCGGGTCCGCGCTTAAATCGCAATCGGCGATTCGTGACTCCCGGGGGTCCTTTATATATCAGACCCATGACTCTGCCGATGGCCGACGACCGATCCTCCACTGCTCCGATGGACTGGATGCGATATGGTATTAAACCATAGTTAATATGCCTGTCGGGTCCACAGCCTATCACAGTCGGTGCTTCCAATGTGGCAAGGCTTTACGGCATGCGATATGCGTCAGATGCGATCATACATTAAGTCATATTTATAATGTGCGGCGGGTCCGCGTGGATATGCATTGCAGTCGTGAGTTGCCCCTGGCGGAGGTCTGATGCGATATTGCTATCGGCAATTGCAATGGACCGCTTGACATATTGTAGCTCCCACTTCCGAAGTGCCAATGCGATACTCGCTATCGGCGATCAAAAGTCGCACAGGGTTAGGGCTCGACGTTAACGTAGACCCCTCATAGCGATGCGATGTGCTGGACCTGATACAACTCAACACTCCCATGTATAGAGTTTCAAGTCCGCAATCCGCCTCCGATAGTGTATTTGCCCTAGAGCCAAGTCTTTCGCCTCCGATAGTGTTAAGCCTATGTATATGGGCTTTCTGTCTGCCGATAGTGTTAAAGCATGCATACATGGGTTTTACGGGCCCGATAGTATAAATGTATATATATATATATATATATATATAAGGTTCTGTGCCTCCGATAGTGTAAAAACACATATGTATGATATATGCTCCTCCGCCTGTATCTTCATGCATATAATTCTTTTGTGGCCCGATAGCTCTTGATAATATAAATGCACCCATTGCTCCTCTGATGGCTCTATCTGCTTCCTTAAAGCTCTGCTTGTTCCTCTGTTGCTGCGATGGTTGTCTGCATCCTCTGTTCTGCTCCTTTTGCTCCTCGAATATTGCCATATTGACATCAATGACAATCTGTGTCCAACATAGGTTTTGAAGATCTCATGCATTTTAGCCTCTCCACCAAATTTTGTGATTAAAACACATCCGATGCAACAAAAACTAACAGACTGTAGCTGACTTCATATATCTAGCATTCTCAATCTTGGATTATGATTTTGCATGAACCACCATCTAAATTAATCACCGTTTCCTTTTCCAGGATATTGTGTCTCTAGTGTTAGACTAATTACATGATTACAAACATCTCTAAGTCATAGGTTTCTCTACGTTGATTGCATCTAAAAGATACACAATGGGGTGCCCATGCTATACAAGGGAACTACCATTGCATGTTCTAAGCCGATTGCCTCAATTTCAAGTAGTGCCAATCTCAGTGAGGACTAGATGCATTGCTTCAACATGTAAAGAGCATGACTTTTTTTTGCATGGCCAATGGAATACTTCTTTCTTGTTCTCTTTGAGGAAACTCATTAGAGGAAATTTCAGCCTAAAAGTGCCCATGAAATTTCCACGTAATTTCCATGTCGTAATATGTAAACCAATCAAAATCCTTTAAATTTAAAAAGAGGTACATGTTTAAAATAATTTTAAATTGTTTAATTTGGGTATCTGTGAAATATTTTACTATTAATTTGGGTATTTGTGAAATATTTTATTATTATTATTTACCTACCTTACCCATATGAATTAGAATATTGAAAAATTCATTAGTGTAATATAAATCTTGATAAATTTTTTTGTAAGCTAATAGGGAGACGACCTAGTGAAGGGTCCCAACGGATTTGATGAAGAAGTGGCCCTGTGGAAGTTATACAACAATATACAATAGGACAATAAACATTAGGCTAGGAAGACAAAACTTTCCCCACCCCAGTGACATGAGTTTGGTGAGACAAGCCACCAACAACATCCTGGTGTTCACGAAACCTCCTTAAACAAGGGACCGTATCCAGTTCCAAGTTTACCATCACAAGCCCACCCCATATCTTACTAGACAGAGGGTTATTCTGAAACACTAAAGAAAGAACAAAAGCCCCCATGCAAGAGATTCAAACTGATATTAAGAGCACATTCCAAGGTTGAATGCGCACCAAGGGAAGCAGAATTCTAAAATAAATGGAGAAAGTTCTAATTAAGGGCCGAAAACATCCAGACAATCCAGCGACAAAACAACCGTTGTAGCCCATATCTCCTAGGAGGGTTCGATGCTAACCCAAAAGACCATCCTAGAAACAACCATCCACAGAATTGTGAAGTACCAACAAAACGCAGGTATTAAGGCATTCACAAGAAGAGCAGTTTGGACATACCCGCGATTGCAACGTTCGAGAGGAGAAATTAAGTCCACTACATCTAGGGTCACCCTTCAACATCTTGATGCTTCTCAGCTTCTCCTGCAGGAACATCTTTTGCTACTCGGAAGTATTATGATATAGATGGTCGAGAGCATCCCACATCTCCTTGGCAGTTCCTTTTCCAGATATATGTGAAACTATATGGTCCTGGACCCCATTCAGGATCAACCGCTTCACCTTCGCCATCTCTTTCCTATACTGCTTCAGCTAATCTACATCCTAGGGAACTTCCACAACATTATTTACATAGGCCTTAAGACTGAATTCTTCTAGAAGGAAGGACATCCTAGCCTTCTAGAGGACAAAGTTGGAGGCTCCCTCCAACCTATCTTGACCTCTAAGCCCAAATGTGGTCATCTCTGAATGCGATCGAAAATCTCCCTCTTCCTTTGCTCGGCTGTTGAATATGCTATTCACACTCCCTTTTGGAGTAAGAAAAACTTCCTGCAGCAACTGTCGCCTGCAACTGGAAAAATCAGATTTCTAGGCTAGAAACCCTCACAGAGAAATTCTCTGTGCCCCTTTCTCTTCCACCCGGCGCTGATTCTGCTACTGCAATCTGTTTGCAAAACCCTTTAGCGCCCAAACAAGGAATCTGCCTAACAAAAAATTGAACTACGATTGCCCCTCTTCCTGCTGGAATCACTCGAATCTAGCAAGTTGAATTTTTCTGCCAACTTGCACTGAAAAATAGAACTTGCTCAAGCAACTCACACTGTCTGGCTTAGGATTTGCACAACCTTCCAGAAACTCGTCCTGCTACTCCCTCTAAACATTGAATTTCTGCCTCTGCTTATGAGCTTCCCTATTTGATCAAAATCGCTTTGATACCATGTGAATTTTTTAACTATTGCAGCGACTAGAAATTATTCTTCTAACTGTAAATTAATTAACATTTTATTTATCCGTTGATCCGAATGGAAAATGGCATCAACCCATGGAATTCATCCACCCATGTTATTCATTCACCCATGGAATTTACCTAGGGTATTGTAAGTGGCATCCACCCATGGAATTTACCTAGGGTATTGTAAGTGGCATCCACCCATGGTATTCATTCACCCATGGTATTGTGACATCCACCCATGGAATTTACTCGTGGTATTGTAACCGAAAAAGGCTATAAGTAACAAGTCACATTTTGTAAAATGACAGATTGCCCACCACAATGTAGTCCTTACAGTTATTCTCTGTTTTAATAAAAAGTTTCTTTGTAGTTTTGTTATTGTGTGTTATCTCATTTTCTTTCTGGCATTGCAATTTTTCAGATTTTGGGGGCCTCCCCCAAAGATTCATTTCAATTTTTTTAGATCTTGGAGGCCTCCCCCCAAGATTCAGATTAGTGGTATCAGAGCAGGTTACGACTCCATGGAAATGAGGGTTTAATGCATATTTCAGTTTCAAAGTTTTGTAGCAATATTCAACAAACTTCAGGCACGTGCTGCGACTTTCACAGAGCATTTTCTTGGGCCAAGTAGGAAGAATTTTTCTTTTTTCATTTTTTTGCAAGATTTTTTTTTAGGCGGCGAGTTTGCGGATCAGATCTCAAACATTTGGTGCAAAATTTACAAAAACAAATAACAGATTTGGATTCCTTGCGAAAAATATCAAAATTAAAAAAAAGCCTTGGCCAAATCGGAGTCCGGACGAGGGAGATATCGTTGATTTAAAATCAGCTATGCTTCAGATTTTTTTCTGACGACAACTAGTGGACGACGACTCTCTTATCATTTTTTGCAGTTTTTGTGCAGAATTTCAGAACAATGATTGCAGATCTGAGATCCTCTCGAAAAATCATTGAGTTTAAAAAAAGGGTCAAATCAGAGTTTGGATGTGGGAGATATCGCTGATTTAAAATCAATTATTTTTTTCAGAACTTTTGTGACGACGGAACAGATGTAGCTCGAATCTGAGATTCTAGAGTGTCCGGATAAAGATTCCAACATATGGGAAGATGCAGAATGATCATTTTGTTTCCAAAAATAGGTTATAATAAATATTCTGAGTTATATTGACCGAATTATGTCCATTTTAATTCTGGAGTAGTATTTAGAGCGAGTTCTCTTTGGAGACGTGCCCTCCCACCCTACTTTAGTAGGCACCTGCTTCACATTCATCAGTTTCAACATAGCAGCATCTGGCTTGGGTTTTTGGAACGTGCCCTTCCACCCCAGGCTATGTAGGCACCTGCTACTTCATCAACAATCAACATCACGGTTATGGGTCAACTGCACAAAATCCTTGTCATCGAAGTCCATTTGCTAGGCCACACGTTGTTAGTATCACGGTTGGTCACAAGCATTACAAGGTATCTCTATCCTCGGATCTTCGTTCAACATGGTTATGGGTTAACCACATAAAATCTTTCTATTCAGTGGCTCTCAAATTCAACTAAGGCTTCGCAGGAGAGAACTTCATGCAATGGGGACCATTGCTTTTTAAAGAGAGAGGAATGATTCGAATGGAAAATGGCATCAACCCATGGTATTCATCCACCCATGGAATCTACCAAGGGTATTGTAAGTGGCATCCACCCATGGTATTCATTCACCCATGGAATTTATCCGTGGTATTGTAACCGAAAAAGGCTATAAGTAATAAGTCACATTCTGTAAAAGGACAGATTGTCCACCACAATGTAGTCCTTACAGTTATTATCTGTTTTAATAAAAAGTTTCTTTGTGGTTTTGTTATTGTGTGTTCTCTCATTTTCTTTCTGGCATTGCAATTTTTCAGATCTTGGGGGCCTTCCCCCCAAGATTCATTTCAATTTTTTTTAGATCTTGGGGGCCTCCCTCCAAGATCTGGATCATCCACATAAACAACTAATAATTCACAGTTGCAATTTTCACCAAATTAAATTCCGCGGAAGATAAAATGGAAACTGAGAAAATACTAGCGCGCACACAACAAATTTGACACAATTGTTTTTGGACAAAAGTCTCTGGAAAAATCCAACTTGGGAAAACCAGTGTAACAACTAAGGGTTTTAATTATTAAGCAGTAGTGAAATAATCTGAGTACAATCTATGGATGCCCAATTGGCTATACAATCAACAAGTATCTGACAAAAGTAATTAGAGAGAAAATTCTCTCACTCCACAAGCAATCCCGACATTTGCTCTTCTAGAAAATATGGCTGTCCAAACCCTTACGCAGGCCCTCTGCGTAGTCCTTGCGCTGCCTTTCGTATGTGTTGCTCTGTTCAGCCTCTGATCAAGCCGTCCTATCTGTCTCTGTTGCTGGAAGTAACTCTCCGAGCCTCTGGAAGACTTTCTAGGCCTCTGGAAGCTGAATCGACTTCCTCTCCAGTTAAATCGAACTGCTCTGCTGAAGCTTCTGCGTGGAATACTTTTGCCACTTGCTACTGCTTCTCCAAATCTGGAAAACTTCCTCTAGATCACTGTGTCTGCCCCTCTCTACCTCTACTTCCCTTCTTTGGTTCGAACTCTTTCAGCAATTGTTGTTGCTCTCTGGAAAATCGAACTGCCTAAGGAAATTGATCTCAAGTGTGTGTTCTCCATCTACCCATCAACCTTTTCTTATCATCTCCAGTTGGGACTCCAATGACGAAGATTAAAACATAGTTGATGGCTAAAATTATTTCTCGATTGATCCGTGTGAGTTTATAGATGATTCACACATTTCTCAATTAATACTGATTAATTAACCACTTTTCCAAAGTTTAGACTTAGGAAATATTTAAAAATAGGTTAATAATCTAATTGAGACATTTCTAGGTGGAATTTCCAGAAACGATTTCCGGGTTATGGAGAACTCCTGTGCTTTTACCTCTCCACAAAGTTTCGAGACTAGAACACCTCTGATGCTACAAAAACTAACATACAAATGCTTATATAGTTTCATGTTTCTCAAGATAGTTTCACATATCTTCAGGTAGTGCATTGGTCGCATTATCCAAGGCACTTTTGGGCTATTTCTACATGCATGAGTCTCCTGACATTCCACTTTGAAGATCCTTGAGCGTTGTCTTCTTTCATCACTTTTTGAGCTATTATTTACTTGATATGAGGGTCAACCTCACACATGAGGATGTCACATTAGTCATTGGAGGATCTCATTACCAATTTTTGATTTGGAGGATCACTTTCCATCTTTTGTGGAGGTTCCTTATTTGAGATAGGGACATGATATTCACTAGAGGACTTATGTGTGAAAATTCCTTGAAATGCAACAACTGGAAATATTTCTCCTAACTGATAAATTAATTATGCAGTTTATTTTGTTGACGGCAAAATAACAAAATAGTCACACTACGATTTCTTCACCAAATAAAATACTGCGAAAGCAAAAAGTAGGGACTGAGAAATGCTAGCACACACATAAAAATGACAATTATTTTCGGATAAATGTCCCTAGCAAAACCGAATGTGGGAAAACTGGTGCAGTAGCTAAGGGTTTTATTATTATGCAACAAAATTTTTGAGTACAATAAAATGATGCCAAACTAGAATTTCTTGTTGATTTGGATGTGCTCTAGGCCTCAAATTTTGCAGGGAGGCTTGGGCACATGCATTCCAAAGAACCTAGAAATCATTTTGGGAAATTCCACCTAGAGATGATCTTATTAAAATAATTAATATTTTTAATGGGGTTCCTAAGTCTAAATTTAGGAAAATTAAAATATTAATGGGTATTAATCTAATTGTGGATGAAACTTCTAGAAAAAGACGGAGATCAAGTCAAAATGGTTTGAGCGTTTGATTAGGAGTTAATCTAGGCCGTTGGTTATCCAATAGGAAGATATAAGAAGGGGCTTGAGGGTCATTTGGAAAACACACCGAGAGATCAAGAGATCAGATTTCTGAAGTGAGAAGTTCTCAGGAGGAAATTCTGATCGAAGAGATCCTTTGCAGTAGAGGGGTAATGGCAGAAGTGTCGTCAGACATGTAATTTTATTAAAGGAAAAAAAAAACAAAAAAAAACAAAACAAAGCAATTACATATTTGATTTTGGAAGAGTTTACACCCAAACCACCAAACACTCTTGCAATGAGCTATTTATAAGCTCAATGTCCTAACTACCTCTAATTATGGATCACTTATTAAATAACAAATGTCTATTTATAATAAATGCTATTCAAAACAACTAGCTAACAAATCTCCTAAAATAGAGCCTAAGATACGACACATTTGGAGAGTCATATCTTGTTACAACAATATACTAATTCTAAATGTCTCCATTAAATAATTAAACATTCTAGAATAATAATTATTAATTTAATATCTTAAATTAATAATTATTTTATTCCAACTTTATAACCTATGATAATATATTTTTGGATCATCTAACATTCCCCCCTATGATCCAAAGATACATTACAACAGATACCAAGTTCATCCCTAAACTTAGTAAATTTTATTCTGCCAAGTGGTTTCATGAAAATGTTGGAGATTTGATCTTCGGAAGGACAATAAACTGGCTTGAGGACATCTTTGGCAATGAGAGATCTGATATGATGATACTTGGTGTCCACATGCTTTGTCTTTGAATGAAAAACTGGGTTCTTGGCAAGTTTGATGGCTGACTGGCTGTCAATGAATAATGATGTAGCTTCTGCCTGAGAAATGCCCAAGTCCTGCAAAATTCGGTGCAACCAAACAATTTCACATGCTGCTTCCCATGCTGAAATGTACTCTGCTTCTGCTGAAGAAGTGGCCACTATAGCTTGTTTCTTACAACTCCAAGATACTGCTGCTGACCCCATGTTCATTAAATAACCTGATGTTGATGCTCGATCATCAATACTTCCAGCAAAGTCGGCATCGGAATATCCACCAAGTACAAAGTTTTTAGTCTTTGTGTAAAGAAGACCAAAATATTTTGTTCCTTGGATATATCGAAGAACTCTTTTGGTTGCATTCCAGTGGTTGTCTTGTGGTTCCTGCATAAAACGTGAAAGAATACTGACTGCATAAGATAGATCAGGGCGAGTATTTGTCAAATAAATCAAGCTGCCAATCAATTGTCTGTAAGTAGTACTGTCCACCTTCCCCCCCTTCAAATTTTGAAAGTTTCAAGTTTTGCTCCATCGGGGTAAGAACGGGCTTGCAATCCTGCATGCCAAATCATTGAAGAACCTCCGCTGCATACTTTCTCTGGGAAATGAAAATATGACGTGGACATTGGAAGACTTCAACTCCAAGATAGTAGTGAAGTAATCCCAAATCTGTCATCTTAAAACCTGCATGTAACTCCTTTTTCACTTGTGCAATATGATCATCATGGTTGCCAGTAATGATCAAATCATCTACATACATAACAAGAATTACCAGATATTTTCCCTGTTGTCGCACATACAAAGTATCATTAAATTCACTTCGTTGAAAACCAACTTTCTTAAGGTATTCATCCATCTTTGCATATCAAGCTCGAGGAGCTTGTTTTAATCCATATAAAGCCTTAATCAATTTGCAGACTTTATGTTCTTGCCCTTCAATTTCAAAACCTGGTGGTTGTGTCATATACACTTCTTCCTGTAAATCCCCGTTGAGAAAAGCACTTTTCACATCCATTTGATGAACTTTCCATCCTTTCTGAGCGGCCAATGCAAGTGTTAATCGGATGGTGTTCCATTTAGCTGTAGGAGCAAACGTTTCCTCATAATCAATGCCTTCTTGCTGCGCAAAACCTTTTGCGATAGGTCGTGCTTTATACTTTTCAAGTTCTCCCTTTTGATTATACTTAATTTTGTAAACCCATTTGCATCCTATGGGTTTAACATTTGATGGACAATCAACAAGTTTCCAAGTGTTGTTATCAATTACTGCTTGATATTCTTCAACCATAGCCTGTTGCCATTCTTTATGTTTTACTGCTTCTTTGTATGTGGAAGGTTCAGTAAAATCATTTGCTATCAAGGCAAAATTGCCTTCACTTCTATGTGCCCTTCTGGTGCCCGTTTTATTCTGCTCATCAAGCTTTACATCTTTCAAAAGTTGAACTGCCCATTTCGGTAGTTGGTGCTCACTTGTTTGTGATTCTGAAAAGTCTCCATCATTGTAAAGAGGATTAATATAAACTGATGTTCTTCGTTTAGGTGAAGAGTCTGGAGAATCACTGTCAGAAGAACTGTTGCTGCTTGGAGATGCGGATGAACTGCTAGAAGACCCAGATGATGTTGTTGAAGTAGATGGACTGGATGACTCATCTTCAGAGGAAGGAAAATCAAGTTCATACCAATTTGGTGAAGTTGGTTGACTTTGCATTTTTCCTTTTCTTTTACTGCCCTTAGTTTCTAACTTTTGAAGAAGACTTTCGATTTCTTCAGCACTCTTACTTTCTGTTTCATCAAAGATTACATCCCTGCTCACAATAAATTTTCCATTGGTCAAAAGACGGTACCCTTTCTTCTCATCAGAATAGCCAATCATTGTGCATTTTAAACTTCTTGAGTCAAGCTTAGTTCGTTTTTCTTTCGGAACTAAGGCATAACATACTGATCCAAAAACTCGAAGATGTTTAACTCGAGGTTTGAAACCAAACCAAGCTTCATAAGTTGTGATTCTGTCTAAAGAAGCAGTTGGAGATCTGTTTCTTAAGTAGACAGCTGTATGTATTGCTTTTGCCCAATATGTTGGACTCAACCTCTTGAAAGTTAACATGGATCTCGCCATTCCTAACAAGGTGCGATTCATTCTTTCGACTACTCCATTTTGTTGTGGAGTGTAAACATTAGTAAGATGTCGTCTTATACCATTTTCACTGCAATAAGTTTTGAATTCATTTGAAGTGAATTCTCCCCATTATTTGTCCTGAGAGTACCTATCTTTTCTTTGACTTCATTTTCAACAAGTTGGCGAAAAATTTTAAACTTCTCAAATGCTTCTGACATGTTCTTCAAGAAGTAAACCCAAGTCATTGTGCTGAAATCATCAATGAATAGTAAGAAATATTTGCAACCACCAAAGGAAGTTTGGAGTGGTCCACAAACATCACTATGAACTAGTTGTAGCCGTCTGTTTACACGCCATGAACTTGTTGGAAAACTTTCTCGACTTTGTTTGCCATAAATGCAAGCTTCACATTTTGCGTTTTCCTTTTTGAAAGTTGGCAATCCCTTAACCATCCCTTGTTTCTGCAATTGAGAAAGGCTCTCAAAATTTAAATGTCCATATCTTACATGCCATAGTCTTACAGGTGAAATACCTGTAGTTACTGCCCCTACAAAATCAGAATGTCTTGGAATAACTGTCCCTTTCATCCGTAACAATTTTCCATCTTCATAACCTGTCATGACAGTGTTCAAGCTCTGTTTCACTGAATTAATCTTGACTAAACCATCTTCCATAATCACCTGATGCCCTGCATGTCGAATCGTGACTAAAGAGAGCAAATTTTTCTTCAAAGTTGGTACATACCATACATTGGAAATAATTTTTTCTCCAATGCCAGGGAGAAAAACTTTAACTGCTTCTTTTCCATAAGGAGTATGTTTTGTATCATCTGCAAGAAAAATAGAATTAAGAAAAAATCACGTCGACAAGTCATGTGCTGAGTTGCCTTTGAATCGAAGATCCATGCATCTTCATAATCACTTCTAAGATGAGAAGAAAATTGTGATGCTGGCGAGGAAGTAAAAACATATTCTGAGTTATCATCATCTTGATCATTTGCAAATTGCACTGAGTGCTGCTGAAACTTGGGAATTTTATTAAGAGATGTTCGACAATCTTCAGCATAATATCCAATTTTGTTACATCTTCGACACACAATTTGACTTAAGTCTCTTCCTCTTCCTGAAGATTGTCCTCTGCCTCTGCTTTGACTTCTATTTTGAGATTGTCCTCTACCTTGATTATTATTTCCTTGTCCTTGAAAATTACCTCTTCCTTGGTTGTTTCCTCTACCTTGAAAATTACTTCTTCTTAAACTGTTGCCTCTATTAAAGTTGTTTCCTTTGCTTTGGCTTCGACCTCGACTTTGTACATTATGTGCTGCTTGATTCTGATTGAAATTCCCTCTGCCTCTGCCTCGAGAACTGTTTGCTGATGATTTACTAGTGTTGGCCTCTGTGAAAAAAACATCTTCACCAAATTTTTTCTTCTTCCCAAAGGTTTTATCATGTTGGGTCAACATTTCACAGAGCTCATCAAACTTTAGTTTCTCTAATTTCCTAGTTAATTGTAGAGTCTCCACAAAATGCGTGTAGGAAGAAGGAAGTCCAACAATTACAATTGTTACCATAAAACTATCATCTATTGTTGGAAAACTAGTATTAATGATTTCCTGCCTAATATTTTTAAGTCTTGAGATATATTCAAGAACATCACCTCCTTCAGTCAATTTTTGTTGCAACAATTCTAATTGTAGATCAACTTTCTTTGATTCAGGTTGAGTATCAAAGAGGTCTTTAAAAGTTTTGAAAGCAGACCATGCATCTGTAGCATTTTTGATATGGACATACATTTCATCATTGACAGAAGATTTAATAAGAGCTAAGGCTTTGGCATTCTTAACTTTCCATTTTACTAGTGCAGCTGCATCTGTGGGTTTATTTGGTTTAATATCACCATCACATATACCTTGCCATAATTCATTGTAAATGAGAGTGCTTTCGATGAGGCGGTGCCATGTTTTATAGGATTTTGTACCTTCAAGTTTGTAGGAATCAGAGAACAAATTATTTAACTTGGACATTGTAGTGTTGAAGCTTCACACAAAGAATCAAAACAAAAAATGTCAAGATGGGCAAGACAACATGCAACACACCACGCAAAAAACACGATCTATCGGGGCTTGGCCTTGACCCTTGTATAGTCATTGAAGCAGGAGAAAAATCACTGAGCTTTGCACTTGGCTCTAGTCAATTTCTCAAAAATTACAAGGTGACTTTCAAAATTTGATTTTTACAACTATGCTCTTGCAAGACTTGGTAAAAAAAAGTTACCCCCCTCCAAAGTAAAATTACTTTGAGTTACAATGTCACACTTATCTCTCCAGAAACAAATTACAAAGAAAAATCTCCTTATTACTCCAAAAAATTACAAATAACCTTATTACTCCATAAATATTACAAAATCCTTATTAATCCAATAAAACATTAAATAAAAAATATATACTTTATCTCTCCAAAATAAAATATGCCTTATCTCTCCAAATATTTACAAAATTAAAAATATTCCTTATCTCTCCAGCAAAGACTTTTCAGATTCACCTTTAAAAAAATTGTCAAACGCTGGATCTTTTTACTTGTCAAAAGCTGGCTAGCTGGCTCTCACGCTGGCTGGCTGATCATCAAATTCAGACATTATGCTCTCATCTCATTAATCTTTCAATTTGCACACTTGTGTGTTCCTCATTGCCATAACAATGACAACAAAAAGAACACTAAACATACATCAAAGAAAGCACATTTTAGGCTTTCTAAATACATTTGCATACTACGAAATAGCTTTTGACTAATTGTGCCAGGGAGGTTAAGAGTATCATTCATCATTTTGAAAATAACACTTCCAGAATTGCAAATGCCGGATTATTAGAAAAATTGGGGACAAAACCTAGCACCGAAATCAAGAAGCTAGGTCATTTTTATCTCATTGGTAAATTCCTGAAGTATCTGAAATCTCAATCCGCAGTATTTTCCATATTGAACTTCAAAAATGGCAGAGGGTCTGCAAGAAGCCAACCCAGATGGCAATTTAAGTCACAATAAGCAGTTCCAATGCTCAGCATGTCGGCTGCAGCGGATGCCCATAAGGCGGCCTCAGTTTGAGCACGCATCCAGAAACAACTGCATTCAAAAACAACTGCGTCTGAAACAATTGCGTCTGAAACAACTAGATGCTGATTGTCAGCGTTAATGAATTTTGACCAAGGTTTTCTGCTATGCCTTCCAACAAGTGCCTCATTTCTTCAACGCTTGGATTAACGTATCAAACTTTCAATATTACAGCCAATAAAAAAAAATACCATCCAACTTTGCATTAAATTCTAGCATGGATGTATGTTCCAGCATCAAAAAGTTAACAGAATCAATTTGCAGATTAAAAATCTAAAATCAGTAAGAACTGTTTTTTGTTTTGTTTGTTGAACACAAAACTGGACAATTTCATACCAATCACTAGCTGATCAATTCAATGGAGTTTTCCAAAAACTTGTAGCGCTGGAATCTCCTCTTCACATCCACTGCAGCATTACTGGAGCTCTAATACCACAATAATGGCAGAAGTGTCCTCAGACACGTAATTTTATTAAAAAAAAAAAAACAATTACATATTTGATTTTGGAAGAGTTTACACCCGAACCACTAAACACTCTTGCAATGAGCTATTTATAAGCTTAATGTCCTAACTACCTCTAATTATGGATTACTTATTAAATAACAACTGTCCATTTACAATAAATGCTATTCAAAACAACTAGCTAACAAATCTCTTAAAATAGAGCTTAAGATACAACACATTTGGAGAGTCATATCTTGTTACAACAATATACTAATTCTAAATGTCTCCATTAAATAATTAAACATTCTAGAATAATAATTATTAATTTAATATCTTAAATTAATAATTATTTTATTCCAACTTTATAACCTATGATAATATTTTATTTTTGGATCATCTAACAAGGGGCAGGGACAGTGATCCGGAGGAAGATTTCTAGATCCGGAGAGGTAGTAGCAAGAAGCTGAGTTATTCCCAATGCAGGAACGCGCGAGTGCAGGAATGCGTGAGTGCAAGAACTTGTGAGTACAGGAACGCGCGAATGCAGGAACTCGCAAGTGCAAGAACACGCGATTGCAGGAACGTGAGTGTAGGAACGCGCAAGTGCAGGAACGCCAGTGCAGGAAACACGAGTGCCATGGTTGTGTTGACACCTAATCCTCTGCGATTGGGTGAATTTGGAATGTGAACAGTCATCAGAAGATGAACTGAGCAGTCACATTCTTTGTATATAACAATAGCTACCTAATGAAATAAATCGAATCAGTTTTCTGCCAAACTGGAGTTACTCCTGGCCTGACATGGTATCAGAGCCAGTTCTCAAAATAGTTGTAACTCCCTTCATTTTTGCTACTGTGGGCTGTACGCTGGTCTGAGCACTGTCCACTGAGCGCTGTCCTCTGTCGTTCTGACCTGAGCTCTGTCCTCAAACGCCTCTGTCGTTCTGACCTGAGCTCTGTCCTCAAACGCCTCTGTCGTTCTGTCCACTGAGCGCTGTCCTCAACGCCTCTGTCCTCACTTCTCTGGTTTTTCGTTGTGATACCGGTCTGCCTTACCGTTTATTTTTTTTGAAAACCATAGGCCATCGTGGAAGCGGAGCATCGAATCCGGCGGATACTTCTTGCAGAGTTATTCAATTTTCGGCCTTCTTGCAGAGAGGTATTCATTTTTCAAATTTTTTTCATTGAAAGGAATATGAAGGACGCTCTCCAGCTGCAGTCAAACTCCAGTTCTCCAAGCGATTCAAACTGAAGATTTGAAGCTTACCACTATCTGAAGAAGCTTGCTAGCCGAGACATTGTACCCCTGCTCGAAGTGACTTCAATCCAATCAAAGGTTAAGAGTATTGTTTCATGTGTGTGAGGACGTTTCTTTGCATAACAGAGGAAAGATTGACTGTGTATCTCCCATACCACCAGTTCTCAAACAGTTGCAATACCATCGTTAACCCTGGAATACCGCCTCTCCAAACCACGCTGTCCTGAGATCTCTCATATACACGCATCTAATGCTGTAAAATTGATTTCTTGAACTTCTCCCATCCGGTAAACATTTCGTTTGCATTTGCAACCATTATTCTAGGCATTATACATACGCTGAAAAAGGATCTGATCCGCCGTATTTTCCAGATCTAAAATTCGGGACTCCTCAAACTTGTTACTGCAGTATTGGTATCTTAAGCTCGTCTATTTAAACACTGTCCCATATGTTTTAACGTTGTCTATTTGAACGTTGTCCCATATGCTTTAAACGCTGTCCGATATGTTTTTAAACGCTGTCCCATTGTTAAACAATATGTATACATTACTGTGTGCATCTCTTAAGAGTGACTTCTATGAGCAGTCCTAGACGCATGTTTAGTACACACTTGTGGCTAATGGTTTTAAAGCCTTAAAGCAGTAGAAAGATTCGGTCTCCATATTTTTAACGCTGCCATATGTTTTAGCGCTGGAAGGAAGTCTTGCTGCGTGGACTCTAATTCTCTTTGTCAGGCACTTTGGAAGAGCACCAGGTGTTCCGCACAGCCACACTAAACCATATGTTCGATCATAGGGTAGGAAATTTGAGATGGCTCGTGGTAAGAGAAACAGTCGTGGCTTCAAGGTCTAGAGAATCAAAGGGATTTATGGTGATTTTTTAGTCTTTTCAGTGAGCTTTGAAATTGTGATGCCGTTGCTGCTCCAACTTTGTAGAGCTCGCGGTTGATGCCGTTGTTGCTCCAACTTTGTAGAGCTCGCGGTGAAAGATTGATTATTGATTGTGATATGAATTAAACAACCAAAATTGTTTCCCAAAGAAATTTTTTGAGTACAATTTCACTGTATATTAGCAGAAGTTTTTTTTTTTATCAGCAGAAGTATTTTTTTTACAGAATGCATTCAATCATCTCTATGGTAGGAATAGTTCTCACTGGCAAGGAGAACTATCCTGAATGGTCCCGGATGATAAAACCCACCCTCATCTTCAATGAGTTGTGGAAAGGAGTGTGTGTCGGAGAAGGAGACAATGACCCAGTACAGCCTACATCAGACAAAGAGCTCGTCATTTGGGAAAACAAGAACAACAAAGCCTATGCATTAATCGCAGCATCTGTAAATGAAGAAGTAAGTCGCCATATTTCATTATATTCAACTGCCTTTGAAGCTTTACAAAAGCTGAAAGAACTCTATGACTCACATTCTGCACTTGAAGTTGTTCAGCTCATGATTAAACTCTTCACTCTTGAACTGAAAAATAATGATCCTCTTGCACTTGCATCTGAAGTAAAGTCTATAATGCATGATATCAAATCCACTAAGGTTGAGCTGGATATCCCTCTTATTGCTTTTCTCAAGGCACTCTATCCTACTTACTCCAATTATCTTGAGTCTTTACAAGCAAATGGAAATCTTAAAGATATAACCTTTGACTCTCTTGTGAAAAAGTTTGCTGAAAGAGAGAAAGCCTTTGGAAAGAAGACAACCCCTGAATCTTCTGAAGAGATTGTGTGCCTTGCTCATAAAGAAAAGCATCCTGCTCAAGATTCTACAAGAGGAAGAGGTGGACGAAGAGGAAGAGGAAGATATTTCAGAGGCAGGGGGGGCAGACATTCTCAAGGAGAAAAGGCAGACTTACATTGCATTCACTGCAAAAGAAATGGATCACATGATGCCTCTACATGCAAGCTACCATGGGACAAAATTGAGCAGAAAAGAAACCAACAGAAAGGTAAAACTGATGATACAGACAAAGGTAAAGCACCTGAATCCGCTCACTATATTGAGGCACAATGTAACATTGGAGTAAATGAAGATTTGTTTAATGCTTCACTTGCTTCTTCGAAAAATGATTGGTTGCTTGATTCAGGAGCAACCTGTCACATGACTCATAGAAAAGATTTTTTTGAAGATTTCACTGACAATGTTGATGGAGCAGTATACTTTGCAGATCAGTCAAAAATCAAGCCATCAGGGCTTGGCACAATCAGGCTTAAACTGCCTGGTCTTCCAGACTTTCTTCTGGATCATGTTCTATATCTCCCACAACTCAAGAGAAACTTGCTGTCCTTGGTTCACATCCGCCAGCAAGGTCACTCCATTCATATGTTTGATGGCAAGCTTGAGGTAAGAAAAGCATCTGACCACTCACTTGTCATGAGGGGAATAGAAGAAGAAAGGCTTCTCAAACTGCAAGGAACCTCTGCTCATGCACAACATTTCTCATATATTTCTCATCATGAAGAAGGTACACTTCCATCAAGTTTATTATGGCATGCTAGATTTGGACATTTAAACTATGACAGTCTCCGCTTATTGAAGAAAAATGGTGTTGCTGGTTTGCCTACAATTCGTAGGAAACATAAGCAATGTGATGCTTGCATTCTAGGAAAGCATAGCAAACAGTCTTTTCATGATTCACATTCAAGAGCACATAGGAAGCTTGAACTCATTCATTCAGATTTATGTGGTCCAATGCCTGTTCCTTCTGCAAATGGAAATAAATATATCATGACATTTATTGATGATTACACCAGAATGTGTTGGGTTTATTTATTGAAGAACAAATCTGATGCTTTTCAAACATTCAAGAATTTTCATAAATGGATTGAAAATGATGCACAATCTCATATTGGGTCTATTCGCACTGATAATGGAAAAGAATATACATCAAATGAATTTGAAAACTATCTTCGCCAACATGGGATCAAACATCAAACAACTGTGCCTTATAATCCCCAACAGAATGGTGTAGCTGAAAGAATAAATAGAACAATCTTGAATATGGTACGATCCATGCTTTTCTTCAAAAATGTAAAGATAATGTTTTGGGCTGGTGCTGTTCTATGTGCTGCATATATAAAGAATAGATGTCCATCTAATGCTATAAGAAACAAGACTCCTTATGAATTGTGGTATGGACATGTTCCTTCGGTAAAACATCTCAGGATCTTTGGTTCCACCTGTTATGCTTTGATACCAAAGGTAAATAGAAACAAACTTGGTGCTAGAAGTCGTAAGTGTATCTTCCTGGGTTATTCAAACACCTCCAAAACATACCGCCTCTATGATGAAGTAAATAAAAAGTTTGTTGTATCTAGAGATGTAATTTTTCTTGAATCATCCAAATCTGACAATGTTGTTGAGCGGCAACTTGATCGCTTGGATAGATTCGCAAAAACGAAATCATTTCAAGAATTTGATAATTAGATTCCACATCTTGAAGGGGGGATTCCTATACTAGATCAACATGTGGAATCTTCTTTTGAAGAACACTCTCCCTCGACTGAAACTCCAACAACGGATGATGCTTTAAGTGATGTAATTGATAGAATTGGGAGACTCAATCTTGATTCAGTCCCAACTCAATCAACAGAGCAGCCTGGACCATCTCAGAAAGGTCCCCCAAAGTGGCTGACAAAGACACTTGAAAGTGTTCATCCTGATGAAATTGGAAAAACAGGAACCAGAAATTCAAACCAACAAAATGGAGGTGATGTAGATGACTCTAATTCACCTGTTGATATGGATGTTTCTTATGATTGTGAATTGAACTTGTCTACAGATTTTGAACCAACTTCCTTCAAAGAAGCTGCTTCTCATGATAAATGGAAAGAAACGATGCAAAAGGAGTATGATGCCCTCATAAAGAACGGCACTTGGAAGCTGGTTGATCCTCCATTTGGAACCAAACCAATTGGCTGCAAGTGGGTCTACAAGAACAAGTACAAAGTTGACGGCTCACTTGACAAGCACAAAGCTAGGCTTGTGGCAAAAGGTTTTGCACAGAAGGAAGGGGTCGATTATGAGGAAACTTTTGCCCCCACAGCAAAATGGGCCACCATCCGGACACTCTTTGCACTAGCAGCTCAGAACAGTTGGCAAGTCCATCAAATGGATGTAAAAACTGCCTTCTTGAATGGAGATCTAAAAGAGAATGTTTTTATGTCCCAGCCTGAAGGATTTGCTGTGAAAGGACATGAACAAAAAGTATGCAAACTTGTGAAGTCCTTGTATGGCCTCAAACAAGCACCGCGAGTTTGGTATGAAAAACTAACTGAGCATCTTCTGAAACTCAACTTCAATCATTTTGATCTTGATGATGCAACTTTATTTGTCAAGAAAGTTGGCAAAACAGTTGTATATCTTCTGGTATATGTAGATGATCTTTTAATGACAGGGAACAATGAAAGCTACATTGCATCCATAAAGAAGGAATTGGGGAAAAGTTTTGAAATGACTGATTTGGGCTATGTTCATTACTATCTTGGCATTGAAGTAACCCAACATCCAAAATCCATATTTCTTTCTCAAAAGAAATACATTGGAGATTTGTTAAACAGATTTGGCATGACAGAGTGCAATCCTCTTTCTACTCCAATGGAACAAAACTTAAAGCTCACATCTATTGAAGGAAAGGAATTTGAGGATGCAACAAAGTATAGACAGCTTGTAGGAAGTCTCATCTACCTCACTACTACCAGACCATACATTTCATTTGCTGTTGGAATCCTCTCCAGGTTTATGCAAAAGCCTTGTGAGGGACATTGGTTTGTTGCAAAAAGAGTTCTAAGGTACTTGAAGGGAACTCAAGACCTTGGAATCAAGTATACACAGGTGGACGACTTCAGCTTGATTGGATACTCTGATTCAGACTTCGATGGAGACAAAGAAACTGGGGTATCTACTTCAGGATATGCTATGAGTCTTGGATCAGGAGCTGTCTCTTGGAGATCACGCAAACAATCAGTTCCAGCAGATTCCACAACAGAAGCAGAATACGTGGCAGCAGCTGAAGCAACGAAAGAAATTGTGTGGCTCAGGAAAATTCTTGAAGATTTGCAGGTAAAACAAGTACAATCAACTCACTCATGATTGACAACACCCCTGCAATAAAGTTGGCCAAGAACCCAAAGTTCCATGATCGTAAAAAGCACATCAATACTAAATATCATCTGATCCGACATCATGTTGAGGCCAAAACAATCCATCTCCGTCATTGTTCCACAAATGAGCAAATTGCAGACATCTTCACCAAAGCGCTTGGAAGAGAAAAGCTTGAAAGATTCAGAACGATGCTTGGACTCACCAACATCCCTTCAGATTAAGGGGGGGAATGTTGACACCTAATCCTCTGCGATTGGGTGAATTTGGAATGTGAACAGTCATCAGAAGATGAACTGAGCAGTGACATTCTTTGTATATAACAATAACTACCTAATGAAATAAATCGAATCAGTTTTCTGCCAAACTGGAGTTACTCCTGGCCTGACAGGTTGCTTAGGGAATATCTCTACCAGATTTTCTTGTTGTTTGGATTTCCAGTTGGGCATTCATAAATGTACTCAGATTTCACTGCTGCATAATAAAATAAAAATCCTCACTGTTGCACCGGTTTTCCCAAGTTGGGTTTTTCCGGGGACGATTGTCCAAAAATAACTGTGTCATTGTGGTTGTATTTGTGCCAGTGTATTTCCTTACATTTACTTTTTGCAATGATTTAATTGTTAAGGCTGCAATAGAATATATTTCATTATTTGCAGTAAGAATACTGTAGATAACTTATTTATGAGGTAATAAGTAGAAGAAATAATATTAATCACTGTAGTAGGATTTCTATTTAGAAAGTTTCACATGGTATTAGAGCTACAGGGAAGCAAAAGAGAGAAGCCAAAGGATCCAACGTTGAAAGGAGAAGGGAATTAAAAATTCCTGCAGGGGTAGAAATTCAAATCTCCCAGAGGATTGCGCAGTTCAAGCCAAAGAGATTGGATTTCGTGGGAAAACTTTCTCTGAGTGAGTTGACAGAAAGGTAAGTCTTTCCAATTGAAATTTGTCAGTGGTAGAAGGTACAACGTAGCAGAAGATTCAGTAAGGAGGGTTGTCTCAGGTAGGACACAGTTTTTCCTGCAGCAGTTGCTGGGACAAGTTAGCGTCAGAAATTGGCACAATATGGATACTCAAAATGTCTCAGATTTATCTACCAGATTAGATGAAGAATTTGCATGCCTAGCAAATTCAGCATCAACGGATGTTTGGTACATTGATAGCGGGGCTTCAGCTCATATGACTGGAGTATGAGAACATTTCTCGAGCTATCAAGAAGAACAAATGGACTTCCTAATAACTATGGGAAACAAAATGAAATGTACTCCAGTAGGGAGAGGCACCTTAGCTTTTTAGACGGAAGTAGAAACCAACATCCGAGCCACCAATATTCTGCGTGTACCAGGATTAGGAATGAACTTGATTTCAGTGTCCCAGTTACATGACAAGGGATATGATGTATACTTCATAGGAAAGAAGGTATATGTCAAGCATCCAAGCTGGAAGAATAAAAAGCAAATTGGGGTTCGAAGCAACAAGTTGTATAGGTTGCAACTCGAATCACCAATGACATTGATAGGCAACAACTGTAATGGTGAGAAGGAGCGAAATGAATTATGGCACAGGCGAATGGGGCACTTACACCATCGAGCATTGAGGATGCTCAGAGAGACCGTTACAGGGGTACCAGTCCTTAGTAGTGAACATGATGACTTGTACAGAGGATGTGTGCTAGGAAAGTATGCTAAAGAAATTTTTTCCAGAAGTAACAATAGAGCAAAGTGTATACTAGGATTAATACACCCAGATATCTATAGTCCTATGTCCACAAGGGCTCTTAGTGGTGGCGAATACTGCGTCACCTTTATCAATGATCACTCCAGAAAAATCTGGATCTATTTCTTAAAGACCAAGGATGAGGTCTTTGATCGTTTCCGAGAGTTTAAGGCTCTTGTTGAAAATATGACATGGAAAAAGATAAAGGTATTGCGTTCAGAGAATGTTGGAGAATATACAGACAAAGAATTCACAGATTTCTGTGCAAAGGAGGGCATCAAAAGAGAGTGGACAAATTCATATAATTCGGAGCAGAATGGAGTAGCAGAACAGATGAACAAAACTATTGTTGGGGCAGCCAAAGCTATGTTGTATGATCAGGATCTACCTAGGTATCTATGGGCAGAAGCTTGCAACGCAGCAGTATATATCCAGAATAGAACTCCTCATAGAACATTGGGGAAGAGAACGCCTGAAGGAGTTTTCCCATGGAAGAAGCGGGAAGTCAGTGATCTCAGGGTATTCCGAAGGGTGGCTTATTGTCACATTCCAGACGAGAAGCGCAGTAAACTGGATCAGACTATAGAAAAAGGGTATCTCGTAGGATACAATGAGACCTCAAAGGCATATAGAATCTACATTCTTGGCAGTAGGAAGATTGTAGTAAGACGGGATGCAAAGTTCATGGAAGATAGAGCTTTCAAGAAATCTCGTGAGATGCCTGCAGAAGATCAGTCAGGAGATGTTCTGTTAGTCCAAGAGCAGCAGGGGCATAGCCAGGAGGACATACACTTGGATCGAGTACAATGACCAGCACCAGTATCTCCTCAGAAGGAGGAAATGCAGATGATTCTCAATAGATGGAACGACAGGATCAGGAGGAAGAGTTGGTTGAGCCTCCCACCACCAGTGGTAGAACTAGCAGAGAAGTACGACAGACACTGAGGGATGCAAAGGAGTTTGTTGGAGCTCCTAGAGCCGAGAAGAGGCAGCGTAGACAACCAGACAGATACCAAGCATTGGTAGCTCAAGTTGAAGAACCCTCTAGATTTCAGGAAGCTGTTCAACACCAAGTATGGGTGGATGCCATGGTGGAAGAATACAACTCCATCATGACGAATGATGTCTGGGAAGTAGTACCTAGACTAGAAGATAGATCAGTTGTAGGATCACGATGGATCTACAAGATCAAGTATGCTGCAGACGACAACATAGAGAAGTACAAGGTAATGTTCGTAGCAAAGGGGTATGCTCAGAAAGAAGGAATATACTATGAAGAGACCTTCGCCCCAGTTGCTCGATACACCTCTATCAGATTTGTTATATCCCTAGTAGCTCAAATGGGATGGGAGATTCACCAGATGGATGTCAAGACAACATTCTTGAACAAAGTGATAGAAGAGGAGGCGTATATAGAACAGCCCGAAGGCTTTGAAACTCATGTTTGCAGGTTAAAGAAAGCCCTATATGGGCTCAAGCAGGCACCTAGAGCATGGTATGGTCGAATTGATAGTTACTTGCAGTAGTTTGGATTTGTCAAGAGTGATGCTGATCCCAATCTCTACTATTTGTTGGTAGAGAATGAGCCACTTATTCTGGTGCTATATGTAGATGACCTGTTCCTAACTGGGTCATCCAGGATTGCAAGAAGAATCTTGAAGTTGAATTCGACATGAAGGATTTGGGATTGATGCATTATTTTCTTTTTCTAGGGTTGGAAGTTTGGCAGAAGAATGGGGAGATCTTCCTTTGACAAGGAAGGTACACTACAAAATTTTTGAAGAGATTCAGAATGCAGGATTGCCGACCCATGGCTACTCCCATGATCACCAAATGGAAGAAAATAGATGCATCAGAAGCCAAAGAAGTAGATCCCACCTTATACAGGCAGCTCATTGGGTCGCTTATGTATCTGGTCAACACTAGGCCAGACATTTGTTTTGCTGTCAACATTTTTAGTCAGTTCATGGTGGAACCAAAAAGGTTGTATTGGGCAACAACAAGACACATTCTTAGGTATGTACGTGGAATAGTCGGATATGGGTTGACGTACTCCAGAGGGGAGGACGTCAGTTTGAATGGTTTCACTGATGTAGATTGGGCAGGTAATTCAATAGACTGAAAAAGTACCTCAGGGTACTGCTTCAGTGTTGGATTAGGAATGATATCTTGGTGCAATAGGAAGTAGAAATTGGTAGCATTGAGTTTAGCAGACGCATAATATATGGCAGCCAGCACAACTACGTGTGAAGCCATAAGTCTCAGAAAATTGCTTGTTAGCTTATTCAGAAAAAGGATGGAAGCGACCAAGGTTTACTGTGATAATCAGAGTTGTATCAAACTCTCTGAGAATCCAATATTTCATGATCGGTCGAAACATATAGATATCTATTGTCACTTTATCAAATACTGTGTTCAGCGTGGGGCAGTACAGCTACAGTATGTCCCCATAGGAGAGTAGGTGGCCGATATACTCACAAAGGCTCTCGGAAGAGCTAAGTTCACTCAGTTCAGAGAGCAGATGGGTATGGTTGAAAATCTGTTTCAGTAGCAGCAGCAGTTTGCAGTCCAGGGACAGTTCGCAGTGGTAGTGCCAACAGCAGCACAAATGCAAACATTCAGAGGGAGATGTAGTACAGGTGTAGCATTGGCAGTGGCAGTGGTAAAGGCAGTAGTACAGTTGCAGCATCAATGTAGTAGTTGGTGGACAACATGTCAGACATCAGCAACGCAGAGGACGATGCTTCAAAGTCAGAGCAGTATGCAGCAACAGTATATTGCTAGAGCACATTCCTCGCTAAGAGGGAGTGTTGATTTGGGGTAGCATCGGATGTGCTCTAGGCCTCAAATTTTGCAAGGAGGCTTGGGCACATGCATTCTAAAGAACCCAAAACCATTTTCGGAAATTCCATCCAAAGACGATCTTATTAAAATAATTAATATTTTTAATGAGGTTCCTAAGTCTAAACTTAGGAAAATTAAAATATTAATGGGTATTAATCTAATTGTGGGTGAAACTTCTAGAAAGAGACGGAGATCAAGTCAAAATAATTTAAGCCTTTGATTAGGAGCTAATGTAGTCCGTTGGTTGTCCAACAGGAAGGTATAAGAAGGGGCTTGAAGGTCATTTGGAAAACACACCTAGAGATCAAGAGATCGAATCTATGAAGTGAGAAGTTCTCAGGAGGAAATTTTGATCAAAGAGATTCTTTGTAGTAGAGGGGCACAGACAGTGATCCAGAGGAAGATTTCCAGATTCGGAGAGGTAGTAGTAAGAGGCTGAGTTATTCCCAGTGTAGGAACTCGCTAGTGCAGGAAAGCATGAGTGCAGGGACTTGCGAGTGCAGGAACTTGCGAGTGCAAGAACTCGCAAGTGCAGGAACTTGCGAGTGCAAGAACTCGCAAGTGCAGGAACGCGCAAGTGAAGGCAACATGAGTGTCGATTGCTTAGGGAATATCTCTGCCATATTTTCTTGTTGTTTGGATTGCTAGTTGGGCATCCATAGATGTACTTAGATTTCACTGCTGCATAATAAAATAAAACCCTCACCGCTACACCGGTTTTCCCAAGTTGGGTTTTTTCGGGGGCGATTGTCCAAAAATAACTGTCATTGTGGTTGTATTTGTGCCAATATATTTCCTTACATTTACTTTTTACAATGTTTTAATTGCGAAGCCTGTAGTAGAATATATTTCAATATTTGCCGTAAAAATGTTGTAGATAACTTATTTCTGAGGTAATAAGTAGAAGAAATAATATTAATCACTGCAGTAGGATTTCTATTTAGAAATTTTCACATTTCTATCTGACAGAAATACTAGCAAAAATATATGAGGGTATGTACCCTCTTCCTCAAGCAACCCCACAATGATCTGAGCCTCAAAACTAGCTTTGGAACATTTCTGCGTTAACCTTCTGTGCAGGCCTCACTTGTGCTACCCAAAAACGACCTTTGATGTGATGTCTAATCTGTTGCTGCCAATGGAAGTGATTCTTCCGGCGTCTTGGAAATTTCCCCGTCCACTGGACGCTGAATCCACCCCTGCTTTGGCTGAATCAAACTGCTTAATTGGGGCTCTGCACAACCCCTGTGCAGTATCCTGGAGAAATAATATGGCATCCTCTCACTGTTTCTCTGGAACTGGAAAATCCTCTGGAAAACCTGTGTTGCCCCTTTGTCACCTGCTACTCGACCTATTGACTTGATTTCTCCTGTTCACTTACATGCACTCGAAAGTCGAACTTCCTAGATCACTGAGTATCTGCAACTGGTGTGTGCTCCAACTACTCATCGACCTCTTATAATCTTTAGTTGGGACTCCAACGACCAAAATTAAAACATAATCGATGGCTGAGATCATATCTGTATCGATCCATGTGAGTTCTAGAGAATTCTCACATTTCTCAATTAATTAACCCCTTTTCCTAAGTTTAGACTTAGGAAATATTTAAAAATAGGCTATTAATCTAATTGAGACACTTCTAGGTGGAGTTTCTAGAAACGATTGCTGGGTTATGGAGAGCTCTTGTGTTTTAGCCTCTCCACAAAGTTTCGAGTCTAAACACCTTTGATGCTACAAAAGTTAAAACATCCTCTTAGTGAGGAAGGTGTTCTAGCAGCTAAACTGCTCCAACACCATGTCCCTGCATCATCCTCCATACGCTACTGATGTCTTGTTATTGTGACTGCCTGCCACTGCCCACCAACCATTCGCATCTCTGATGCTGCATTTTTGCTGCGATTGCCACTGCTATATTGCTGCCAACTCTGCATCTGCACTATAACTCCCTCTCAATAGTTGTTGCTACTATTGCAACTAGTGCCACTGAGATGCATCCAAAATACTCTGTCCCTGCTATTGAAATGGGTTCTCCACCATACCCATCTATTTTCTGAAATAGACGAACTTAGCTCTGCCTAGAGCTTTCGTGAGTATATCGCAACCTGCTCATCTGTGGAAACATACTGTAGCTGGACTGCTCCACGCTGCACACAATCTCTAATAAAATGACACCGAATATCTGTGTTTCAACCTATCATGAAACATTTGATTTGTAGAGAGCTTGATGCAACTTTGATTATCATAGTAGATACTAGTCACCTCCATCCTCTGCCTGAACAAGTTTACTAGCAACTTCTGAAGCCATATAGCTTCGCACGTAGTTGTGCTTGCTGCCATTTACTCTGCTTCTGCAGAGCTCAGTGCTACTGACCACTGCTTCTTGTTGCACCAAGAAACCATCCATGATCCAACGCTAAAGCAGTACCCAGAGCTACTTTTCCTATCCACTGAACTGCCTGCCCAATCTGCATCTTTGAACCCACATAGTCTAACATCACCCCGTTAGGTATATCTCAACCCATACTCGATTGTGTCGTGCACATACCTCAAAATGTGCCTCCCTGTTGTCCAATGTACTCTTTGGTTCCATAATAAACTGACTGAGGGTATTGACCGTGAAGAAGATATCTGGCCTAGTGTTGACCAGATACACGAGAGAACTGATGAACTTTCTATACAAGGTGGGGTCAACATATTTTTTGTTTGATGCATCTATTTTCTTCCAGTTGGTGAGCATGGGCGTAGACGTGGGTCTACAATCTTGCATTCTGAATCACCTCAGAATACCTTAGCATATCTTCCTTGCCCAAGGAAGATCTCCCCGTCCTTCTGCCACACTTCCAATCCTAGGAAATAGTGTATTAACCTTAAATCCTTCACATCAAACTCTGTTGCCATGTTCCTCTTGCAGTCCTCTATGAGCCCTGATGACCTTGTCAGGAAGAGATCATCTACATACAATACTAGGATGAGTGGCTCATCCTCTACCATCAAATAGTAAGGGTTGGGATTTGCGTCACTCTTGACAAATCCCATTTGTTGCAAGTAGCTGCCAATTCAACCATACCATGCCCTGGGAGCCTGCTTGAGCCCATATAGAGCTTTCTTCAGTCTGCACACATGAGTGCGCCTCTCATGAGTCTTGAACCCCTCTAACTGTTCTCTGTACACTTCTTCTTCTATCACCTTGTTCAAGAATGTTGCCTTGACATCCATCTGGTGAATTTGCCACCCCATTTGAGCTGCTTGGGATATAACTAACTGGATAGAAGTGTATTTGGAAACTGGGGCGAAGGTCTTCTCATAATCTATCCCTTCTTTTTGCGCATACCCCTTTGCCAATGAATCTAGCCTTGTACTTCTCCACACTGTTGTCTGCAGCATACTTGATCTTGTAGATCCAACGAGAACCTAAAACTGACCTGTCCACAAGCCTTGTCACCACCTCCCAAACATCATTTGTCATGATAGAGCTGTATTCCTCCACCATGGCATCTACCCACACCTGATGTTGCGTGACCTCTTGAAAGTTGGAAGGTTCTGCAACTTGAGCCACCAATGCTTGGTACTTGTCAGGTATCTACGCTGTCTCTTGTTCATCCTAGGAGCTCCAATGAACTCCTTTGCATATCTCAATGTTTGAAGAAATTCTCTGCTGGTTCGACCACTAGTTGTGGGAGGTTCAACTAGCTCCTCCTCATCCTGCCTCTGCTGCTCTGTCTACTGAGATCTCACTGGATCCCCTACACCTGAGGAAATACTAGTACTAGTCACTGTACTAGATCCCTACGACTGTCCCACTGGTTTCCCCTGCTGCTGGACTAATGGAGCTTCAGCTCACTGATTCTGATTAGCTGTAGGCATCTCATGAGATCTCTTGAAAGCTCGGTCATCCATGAACTTTGCATCCCATCTTATTACAATCTTCCTATTGTTGGGAATGTAGATCCTGTATGCCTTTGAGGTTTTGCTTTATCCAACAAGGAACCCCTTCTCTGTAGTATGATCTAATTTGGTGCGCTTCTCATTTGGCACATGGCAATAACCAACGCTGCCAAAGATCCTGAAGTGACTAACTTCTGGCTTCTTCCCTGTGAAAACTCCTTCTGGCGTTTTCTTTCCCAATGCTCTATGAAGAGTCCTGTTTTGAATATACACTACTGTGTTACATGCCTCTACCCGTAGAAACTTGGGCAAATCCTAGTTATATAACATTGCTTTTGTAGCCCCAACTGTAGTTCTATTTTTCCGCTTCACTACCCTGTTCTGCTATGGATTGTATGGAGTTGTCCACTCTCTTCTGATGCCTTTCTTCGCACAAAAATATGTGAAGTCTTTATCAATATACTCTCCACCGTTATTTGAGTGAAGCACCTTGATCTTCTTCCCTGTCGCATTTTCCATGAAAGCCTTAGATTCCTTGAAACGATCGAAGACCTCATCCTTGGCCTTCAGGAAGTAGATCCAGGTTTTCTTAGAATGGTCATCAATGAAGGTGAGGAAATATTCGGCCCCACTGAGAGCTCTAGTGGACATCGAGCCACAAATATCTGAGTGTATAAGTCCTTACACACCATCTGCTCTATTGTCACTTCTTGGGAATGTTTCCTTAGCATATTTCTCAAGCATCCACCCTCTGCACACGTCATCGTGTTCCATGCCAAGTTTTGGAATCCCTGGTACTGTCTCTCTGAGCATCTTGAGTGCTCCACGATGTAAATGTCCCATTCTCCTATGCCCTAGCTCATTCAGTGTCTTCCCACTGCTACTATCACTGCCTACCAGTGCCATTGGAGAATTGAGCTGTAACCTGTATAACCTGTTGCTTCGAACTCCAATCTGTCTCACCCTCTTCCAGCTTGGGTGTTTGACAAATACCTTCTTCCCTATGAAATGGACATCATTTCCCTTATCATGTAGCTAGGATACTGAAATCAGGGTCATACCCAATTTCGGCACATGCAGTACATTTGTAGCGCTGGTACTTGGCCCTGACTCCCTTTGAAAGTCGGTGGTACCTCTCCCCACTGTAGTACACTTCGTTCTGTTTCCCATCGTAATCTGGAAATCCATCTGCTTCTCATTGTAGTTAGTGAAATATTCTCTAACCCCTGTCATGTGAGCTGACGCTCCACTGTCTATATACCAGATAGCCTGTGAAGCTAAGCTTGATAAGAAAGCAAATTCATCCTCCAATCTGGTGTGAAAATTTCATGTCTAAAATCCTATTGCAACAACTAGGATTAATTCTTCTAATTGTTAGTTAATTAACAATTTATTACTACAACAAATATCGAATAAACCACACTACAACCTTCACAAATAAAATTGCAGAAAATAATAGCGCTGGAAACTGAGAAATATGTTAGCACACAAAATTTGACACTTATTTTTGGACAAATGTCCCCGGGAAAACCAAATGCGGGAAAACTGGTGCAACAACTGAGGGTTTTTATTATTATGCAGCAGTGAGAAATTCAAAGTACAATATGGATGCTGAAAACTAGCAATCCTGTAGAGAAAATACTGGCAAAAATATAGTGAGGAATTTTTCCTCACCCCACAAGCAATTCGGGCTTTGACTGCCACTGAATAGCTAGCCGTTCAACCAACTCTACGTAAGCATGCTTCACCCTAGCGCAATCATTTCCACACTCTGCCTGAATCAGTTGCCAAACAAGTTGTCATGCCTACTGTTGGCTGGGAAGCTATCTCTCCGCCACTCTAGAACACTTTCTCGGCCTCTGGAACTGAAAACCAGCTTCTCTCCAACAAAAGCAAACTGTCTTTTAGAGGCTTTTGCGCAACCTCTCTGTGGCTATCTCTGCCTCTCTGCAAAGTACTCACCGGATTTGGAAAATATTCCTCTGGCCTCACTTCCTCTGCCCCTCTTTGTCTCTGCTTCCCTTATGAAGCTCGAACTCTTCCAGCTACTGCCTCTGAAAAATTGAACTCTCCAAGGAAATTGATCTCTGTGTGTGTTTTCCATCTACCCATCAACTTCTTCTTATAATCTTTTGTTGGGACTCCAATGACCAAGATTAATTTTAATCGATAGATAAGATCATATCAGAGTTGATCCATCTGAGTTTCTAGATGATTCACACCTTATCTTAATTAATTCAGATTAATTAACCCCTTTTACTAAGTTTAGACTTATGAAATATTTAAAAATAGGCTAATAATCTAATTGAGACACTTCTAGGTGGAATTTCCATAAACAATTTATGGGTTATGGAGAACTCCTGTGTTTTAGCCTCTCCAAAAAGTTTCGAGAGTAGAACACCTCCGTTTCTAAAAAAAATAACACTCCCTCTTAGCGAGGAAGGTGTTCAAGTGTTGCACCATCGCTGCAACACCTTGTCTCTATATCATCATTTGTCACGCTGTTGATGTTTGGACACTGTGATTGTCTGCCACTGCCCACCAACCACTGCGCAACTTTGATGTTGCATCCGTGTCGCTGCTGAAACTTCCATACTGCTGCCAAATCTGCATCTGCACTGCAACTTCCTCTCATTTGTTGCTGCTGAAATTGCAACAACTGCAACTGAGAAGCATCATAAATATTGAATCCACTGTGTCTGTTGCATTTTTCTCCTGAGTCCTGACTGCTACTAGCCACTATACTGCCCACTAGGGAATTTGCACTGCTGCTGACTCTGCACTGCGCTCCTTAGCAACTGACTGCCACTAGTGTGCAATTGTCATTCGGGTAATCTGACTGCATCACTGACACTGATCCACCCTGCTACTGAATACTGTGGGCCTCTGTCGCAAGGTAATGATCCATGAGGAGGACACCTCAATGGACCCTGCCCATCTGGCACACTGGAGTCTCATACTCCTCTTGGATTTGGTGCCCAACGATCTCCTTTCAAGCCTAGACCCCGGTTGGGACCCTTTGCTTTGCAACTCGCTCTCGATAATTCTACTTCCTCCGACACCTATGTCCGACAATTGGAAGTCGATTTGTTGCCCAGATCTACATTCTGGCTAACTCGCACGACCTCCTCTGGCAATTTCGCATGGCCATCTGTGCAAAGCTGCAAAATCTACAAAACTCGAAAACTAGAAAAAAAAATCGGAATCTCCTACTGCTTTCCTGCTTGGTTACCTGTTTTGAAACTCACACTCTCACCTGGAATGCGCAAAACTGCTCTGTCTGCCTCGCTCTACCTTCAGATGCTTTCTGGGACTACTCACTTAGCCTCTCCGAATGACCTTCGAAAAACTGACATATGAACTGTAACCCCATCAACTCAAACTAGTTGCGTATAGCAAATTCGCACTGGCTTCTGCAACTAAAAAATTATTGATCTCCTCCAGAAAATTGGAACTGGAAACCCTCTAGGAAAATCTAGAAATTCGTTCTTCTGTGTGTGCACTTTTCTCTTCCACTCTGCGTTCATTCTGCTACTGCAAACTGCTACAAAAATCTATGTTCCCAAACAAGGAATCTGCTTAGCGAAAATTTGAGATGCAACTGCTCCCTCTGCGTGCCGAAATCACTCAATTGGCAAGTCGAAATTTTCTACCAACCTTCACTGAAAAATCGAACTTCCCGAAGCAATTCAATCTGATTGGCTTAGGTTATGCGCAACCTCCAGAAATTCATTCTGCTGCTCCCTCTGAACAACGAATTTCTACTTCTGCTTTTGAGCTTCTTCGTCTGATCAATCACGCTTTGATACCATGTGAAAATTTCAAGTCTGAAATCCTATTGCAGCAACTGAGATTAATTCTTCTAATTTTTAGTTAATTAACAATTTATTTGCTATGGAAAATATTGAATAAACCAACTGCAACCTTCACAAATAAAACTGCGGAAATTAATAGCGCTGGAAATTGAGAAATATGCTAGTACACACATAAAATTTGACACACTTATTTTTGGACGAATGTCCCCGGAAAAACCCAATGTGGGAAAACCGATGCAACAACTAAGGGTTTTTATTATTATGCAGTAGTGAGAAATTCTTAGTATAATTTGGATGCCGAAAACTGGCAATATTGCAAAGAAAATATTGGCAAAAATCTACTGAAGAATTTTTCCTCACCCCACAAGCAATCTGGGCTCTAACTGCTACTAAATAGCTAGCCGTCCAGCCAGCTCTGTGGAGGCCTGTTTCACCCTAGCGCAGTCCTTTCCACGCTCGGCCTGAATTAGCTGCCAAACAAGTCGTCCTGCTTGCTGCTAACTGGGAAGCTATCTCTCCGCCACTCTAGAACACTTTCTCGGCCTCTGGAACTGAAAACCAACTTCTCTCCAACAAAATCAAACTGCCTTTTAGAGGCTTTTGCACAACCTCTCTGTGGCTATCTCTACCTCTCTGCAAAGTACTGGATCTGGAAAATCTTCCTCCAGCCTCACTTTCTCTGCCCCTCTCTATCTCTGCTTCCCTTCTGAAGCTCGAACTGTTCCAGCGACTACCTCTGGAAAATCGAACTCTCCAAGGAAATCGATCTATGTGTGTGTGTTCTCCATCTACCCATTGACTTCTTCTTATAATCTTCTGTTGGGACTTCAACGACCAAGATTAAATCTTATTCAATAGATAAGATCATATCAGAGTCGATCCGTATGAGTTTCTAGATGATTCACACCTTATCTCAATTAATTTTGATTAATTAACCCCTTTTCCTAAGTTTAGACTTATGAAATATTTAAAAATAGGCTAATAATCTAATTGAGACACTTCTAGGTGGAATTTCCATAAACGATTTCTGGGTTATGGAGAACTCCTGTGTTTCAGCCTCTCTGCAAAGTTTTGAGACTATAACACCTCCGATGCTATAAAAAACAACACTCCCTCTTAGCGAGGAAGGTGTTCAAGTGTTGCACCACTGCTGCAACACCTTGTCTCTGTATCATCCTCTATCACGCTGTTGATGTTTGGCCACTGTGATTGTCTGCTAGTACCCACCAACCACCGCGCAACTCTGATGTTGCATCCGTGTTGTTGTTGAAACTGCCATACTGTTGCCAACTCTGCATTTGCACTGCAACTTCCTCTCATCTGTTGCTGCTGCAACTGCAACAACTACAACTGAGAAGCATCCTAAATATGGACTTAATTATGTCTGTTGCATTTGTCTCTTGTGTCCTGATTGATACTAGCCACTGCACTGTCCACTAAGGAATTTGCGGTGCTACTGACTTTGCACTGTGCCACTCTGCATTGTTGCCAATACTACACTGCGCTCCTTAGCACCTGATTGCCACTAGTCTGCAACCGTCACTCGGGTAATCTGACTGCATCACTGACACTGATCCATCCTGCTACTAAATATTGTGGGCCTCTGTAGCAAGGTGATGATCCATGAGGAGGACACCTCAATGGACCCTGCCCATCTGGCACACTGGAGTCTCATACTCCTCCTGGATTTGGTGCCCAACTATTTCCTTTCAAGCCTAGACCCTAGTTGGGACCCTTTGCTTTGCAACTCACACTGGATAACTCATACTTCCTTGGGCACCTATCTCTGGCAATTGGAAGTCGATTCGCTGCCCATATCTGCATTTTGGCTAACTCGCACGGCCTCCTCTGGCAATCTCGTATGGCCATCTCTGGAAAGCTGCAAAATTTGCGAAACTCGAAAACTGGAAAAAAAACAAATCGGAATCTCCTCTTGTTTTCTTGCTTGGCTTCATATTCTGAAACTCACACTCTCTCCTAGAATGCGCAGAACTGCTCTGTCTGCCTCGCTTTGCCTTTAGATGCTTTTGGGGATTAGTCGCTCAGCCTTTTCGAATGTCCTTCTTCGAAAAACTGACACACGAACTGTAACCCCATCAACTTGAACTAGTTGCGTCTAGCAAATTCGCATTGCCTTCTGCAACTGAAAAATTATGGATCTCCTCCAGAAAATTGGAAATTCCTCCCCTCTGCGTGTGCACTTTTCTCTTCCACCTGATGTTGATTCTGCCACTGCAAACTGCTGCAAAACCCTCTATGCCCAAACAAGGAATCTGCTTAGCGAAAATCTGAGTCGCAATTGCTCCCTCTGCCTGTCGGAATCACTCAACTGCCAAGCCAAATTTTTTTTGCCAACCTGCACTGAAAAACCGAACTTCCCCAAGCAATTTGATCTGCCTGGCTTAGGTTCTGCGTAGCCTCTAGATATTCATCTTGCTGCTCCCTCTAAACAATGAATTTCTGCTTCCGCTTTTGAGCTTCCCCGTCTGATCAATCATGCTTTGATACCATGTGAAAATTTCAAGTCTGAAATCCTCTTGTAGCAACTGGGATTAATTCTTCTAATTTTTAGTTAATTACAAATTTATTTGCTATGGCAAATATCGAATAAACAACACTGCAACCTTCACTAATAAAACTACGGAAAATAATAGCGCTGTAAACTGAGAATATGCTAGTACGCACACATAAAATTTGACATATTTTTGGACAAATGTCCTTGGGAAAACCCAATGCGGGAAAACCGATGCAATAACTTAGGGTTTTGATTATTATGCAATAGTGAGAAATTCTAAGTACAATCTGGATGTTGAAAACTGAGAATCTGCAAAGAAAATACTGGCAAAAATCTAGTGAAGAATTTTTCCTCACCCCCACAAGCAATCTGGGCTTTGACCGCTACTGAATAGCTAGCTGTCCAACCAACTCTGTGCAGGCTTGCATCACCGTGACACAGTGCTTTCCACGCTTTGCCTGAATCAGCTGCCAAACAAGTTGTCTTGCCTACTGTTGACCGAGACGCTGTCTCTTTGGCACTCTTGAACACTTTCCCAACTTTTGGAATTGAAAACCAACTTCTCTCTAGCAAAATCGAACTGCCTTTTAGAGGCTTCTGTGCAACCCTTGTGCAACATATCTGTGGCTATCTCTACCTCTCTGCAAAGTACTCATTGTATTTGGAAAATATTCCTCCAATCTCACTCCCTCTGCCCCTCTTTGTCTCTGCTTCCCTTTTGAAGCTCGAACTGTTCCAACTACTGCCTTTGGAAAATCAAACTCTCTAAGGAAATCGATCTCTGTGTGTGTTCTTCATCTACCCATCGACTTCTTATAATCTTCTGTTGGGACTCCAATGGTTAAGATCAAATCTTAATAGATGGCTAAGGTCATATTAGAGTAGATCGTGTGATTCTAGATGATTCACACCTTATCTCATTTAATTATGATTAATTAACCGCTTTTCCTAAATTTAGATTTAGGAAATATTTAAAAATAGGCGAATAATCTAATTGAGACACTTCTAGGTGGAATTTCTAGAAATGATTTCTAGGTTATGGAAAACTCTCGTGTTTTAGCCTCTCCACAAAGTTTCGAGACTAGAACACCTCCTATGCTACAAAAACTAACATCTGGAAGATAGCTCTGAAGCCCCCTGAATATCAAATCAATTCGTGGCCACACTGGAGAATTCTAGGTATACTTCAGTGTGCTATTTTTCTTCCTTTTGGCACTGAATTTGCTGTTGCAAATCCTCTGTGCCTAGACTAAGAATCCACTCTGCGAAAATTTGAGTTGCTGCTCCCTCTGCTCGATGGAATTGCTTTTCTGGACAACTCAAATTTTTTTGCCACCTGCAACTGAAAAACTGAACCTTTGCCTAGCAATTTGCACTTCCTAGCTAGGCACTATGCAGCCCCAAAAAATTTCGTTTTGTTACTTCCTCTAAATAGCAAAATTTTCCTCCTTCGACTCTAAGCCTCCTACCTATCAAATATGCTATGATACCATGTGAAAATTCCTTGAAATGCAACAACTGGAAATATTTCTCCTAAGTGATAAATTAATTATGCAGTTTATTTTGTTTACGACAAAATAAAGAAATATTCACACTGCAATTTCTTCACCAAATAAAATATTGGGAAAGCAAAAAATATGAGTTGAGAAATGCTAGCACACACAAAAAAATGACACAATTATTTTTGGACAAATGTCCCTAGAAAAACCCAATGTGGGAAAACCAGTGCAACAACTAAGGGTTTTTATTATTATGCAGTAACAGAATTTATGAGTACAATAAAATGACACCAAATTGGCATTTCTATCTGAGAGAAATACTGGTAAAATATCTGAGGGTATTTACCCTCCTCAAGCGATCCCGCAACAATCTGAGCCTCATAACTGACTCTGGAACACTTCTACATCAAACTTTTGCACTGCCTCTGCGCAGGCCTCACTTGTGCTACCCATAAATTGCCTCTGATGTGATGTCTAGCTTGTTGTTGCCATTGGAAGTGATTCTTCTGGTCTCCTGGAAATTTCCCTAGCCATTGGAAGTTGAATCCACCACTGCGTAGCCTCCTGGAGAAATAATATGGCCTCGTCTCATTGCTTCCCTATAACTGAAAATTCCTCTGGAAAACCTTTGCGTTGCCCCTTTGTCACCCGCTACTCGATCTATTGGCTCAATTTCTCTGGCTAAATTACCTGCACTGGAAAGTTGAACTGCCTAGATCAGTGAGTATTTGTAACTGGTGTGTGCTCCATCTACCCATCGACCTCCTCTTATAATCTTTAGTTGGGACTACAACGGCTAAGGTTAAAGCATAATCGATGGCTGAGATCATACCTGGAACGATCTGTGTGAGTTTCTAGAGAATTCTCACCATTCTCAATTAACACTGATTAATTAACCCCCTTTCCTAAGTTTAGACTTACGAAATATTTTAAAATAGGCTATTAATCTAATTGAGACACTTCTAGGTGGATTTTCCAGAAACGATTTCTAGGTTATGGAGAACTCCTGTATTTTAGCTTCTCCGCAAAGTTTCGAGACTGGAATACCTCCGATGCTACAAAAACTAACATTATGGACACCTCTAGAGGAGTCATCCAATTCTTGGGGGCTTTTTCACTGCATCCATGAGGTGGTTCCACCTTTGGAGGCTAAATGTTGGCTTGATTCTTCCTTCGAGGGCTACTTCACCTTTATTTGAAGCCTATTCTTTCATCACTTTTGAGCTATTATTTACTTGAATGAGGGTTAACCTCACACTTGTGGACATCATACTCGCTGTTGGAGGATCTCATTACCCATTTTTGATTTGGAGGATCACTTTCCATCTTTTGTGGAGGTTCCTTGCTTGAGATACAGACATAATCTTACCTTGGAGACTTCATTGGAGGACTTATGGGCACTTCTAGAGGAGCCATCAAATTTTTAGGGGCTATTTCACTTCATCCATGAGGTGGTTCCATATTTGGAGGCTAGATGTTGGCTTGATTCTTCCTTCGAGGACTACTTCATGATTTGATGCCTATGTCAAGCATTTGAGGAGAACATTGAGCTCATTCACCCGAAGTCACTTCATTATTGTGGGATGACCTCCTCTCTTGGAGGGTTTATTGTACATGTGACATGTTTTCACTTATATCTTGACTTAGTCTGCTTGATGTTGTGGATGACAAGTTACTGTTTAGGTCTCCTAGGATACATTTAGGGAGATTAGAAAATAATAAAAGGATAGAAGTATGCAAAAGCCTCCTCTATAAATAGAGGCTCTCCTTAAGATAAGAAAGACAAATTCCTAGAGGGACATACTTCTTGATCCCATAAGCCCTAGTAACAATAAGGCACTTGTCATCTTCCAACGACCAACTAAAACCTAAAGTTATAATATTTTATTTTTGTTTGTTCAGACAGAAGAAATATAATGGTAAAATATCAAAGAAAATCATAATTTGGATTTCTTTCCTAGTCTACTACAAAGTTCATTGATTATTTGATTTCCTAGACTAGTTTTATTGAGGGTTTGCATTTGTTTATCTTTAACCTAAAAGGGAAAAGATCCAATAGAATTGTACTTCAAGGTTAAATCCAATGTTTTGTGGTTTGATTTAAGGCTTTCTCAAATCTGGAAAAATACATAACGACACTAAAAATCAGATTTGGAGAAATCCTAGAGCTAGGTTTTGGTGGTCAAAGGTTCATTTTTACTCATACCTAGCCTCTATCTGGATTGCTATTACAAGTTTATCTTACATATCTATTGGTGAAATTGATCTCTAAAGAGCTTATAATTGTTATCTTTTATTTGGAGATCGTATTGGTGAATTCTAGTGCTAATGTTGGAAACCCTAAGGGGGATTCAGCATACATTTTTCGACTTTTTACTTATTTCATTGTTATATATGTTTGGAACTTGATTCTAACACTTGTTGAACTATTATTTCATTGCATATTCACTAGTAAAATCGTCCAAGACATCTTGCTCTCAAGTGAATAATCTCTCTTGGATGGTTCTCTTTTCACTTCAAATTTGAAATTTCTGTGTTGATTATAAAAACAGATTTAGAAGTTGTGGACAGCTTTAAGCTTATCCTTGTTCTTACACATAATTTATTGGTCATCAAAGCACACATTGCACCATTGATTTATGTTAGTTGATTACACTATTTGTGCCCTAAAGTAACTTAAAAGTGGTTCATGCTTAGTTAGCCTCTTTAAAGTTTCTTTTGTAGAGTGAAAATCATTAAATTGCAAATCTGAAGTTGTTTTATGGTTTATTTTCACATCAGATTTGGCACATACATCCACTAGCTCCTAACCCTTTTTTTAATTGGATAATTGGTGGTTGACGCTATTGTTTTTAATTGGTTATCTTTGAAGCATTTAATCACTTATTAGAATCTGTATGCATCTAAATGTTATACATATTTTGGATTCACTGAAGTAAATCATAAGTTTGCATGGTAATAATTTGCTAAAAAGGTTTACTTTTGATAGAAACGGATACCCCTCTTGGCTTCTAGGAGCTTGCTTAAAGTAAGGGGATATTGTATTGAGGCGACAATAGTGCAATTCCCATCTTGTTGCCCCAAGTTAGCACCTGTGTTTGGACTTTTCATTGGAGTGTTAGTTCAGTGGCAACACTATGAATATTATCTTATAATTGAATAACAAGAATGTTTTGACAATTGACAGCTTAATTTGTAATGTTTATTGGTTTTGTTGAAAATAGTCCTCACATGATAGTTGTTTGCTTGCTATCGCTTTAAATGATTTTATGGGTTCTATTTTGCAGGAGAATCCTCGTCTCAGATTTTAATGGCTAAGACTCTTGGCCGCCTGCACATGCCTGACAAGAGCAAGGAACTTGTAGCAACAACTGAAACTATTTCTACTCTCATAGAGATGACGAACAGTGAGAATAATGAAGCATGTGCAGCAGCAATAAGTGCCCTTGAAAATCTCTCATCTGTCTTGTCTATAAGCAAAATAATTGAGAACGTTGGAGGTGTACGGATACTTGTAAAGAAACTTAACTGTACAAGATCTTCAGAAGCAAGCAAGACAGGTGCTGCACATGTGCTTTCCAATATATTTAACACCACTGTAGAGGACTATGAAGAAAACAACCACAGAGATGCACAGCTGGACGAGCTAATTTCGACATTCATGTCTCTAATGGGTCGTATCACACCACCAGAAGTTCATTGCTACTTACTGCAAGGGATGATAGGATTAGCAAGTGGAGAGAAAACAAGCACAACTGTAAAAACAAAGATGAAAGAAAACAATGCTCTTAAGTTGCTCATAAATCTGTGGGTGACAGCTGCAGATCAGAAGGTCAGAGAGCGAGCAGTGCAGCTGTTTAGTTTCCTATCAAGTACATTTGGAGTTGATGCTTGTTCAGCTCTAAAAGAACAACCAAGAAGCTTGAACGTCATTATGGATATGCTTAAAGATGGTTATGCTGAATCAGATCATGCTGTTGCTGCATCTATTTTAGCTGATCTTCCTCCGGAAGATAAGCAGATATCATCATTATTACTACAGGCCAATATAATGCCTCGACTAGTTAATCTGCTAGAGAAAGTCCATGATGTAGTTGTAGAGGCTTGTGTTGGTGCTCTTTTAAGGTTTTGTTTGGAGAAGGAGCACCAGCGAAAACTTGCAGAGATGAAGGTAATTCAGAGAATGGTTAGTCTTCTAAGTTCAGGAAGGAGTCTAACAAAAGAAAGAGCAGCTAGAGCACTATACTATTTTTCTAAAAGCACCCCTACCTTAACTAAGAAGCCAGATCCTCCGAAATGCTTTAGCTGTTTCTCATCAAGACCTGCTGTCTGCAAGCTACATCGTGGATTTTGCCACCTAGAAAGTAGTTACTGTTTATTGGAAGCAGGTGCCATCAAGCCTCTAGTACTATTGCTGAGGGAACAACAAATGTCATGTGTGTTAACAGCACTTGAAGCTCTATCTACACTAGTTGATGATCAAGCAGGTGACAGTGAAACTGGGTGTCGCTTAATTGATCAAGAAAATGGTATTCTTTTGATAATTGGACTGGTTAGCAGTGGGACACCGGAGGTCCAAGATATATGCGCCAATCTGTGTGAGCAATTCTTCAACATGGCTGATTACAGGAATAGATATGGTTCTACTGCACAGATGCACATAATTGGTCTGGCTCAGAAAGGTTCTCCAACACAAAGGCAGATTGCAGGCAAGATTCTTCGTCAGTTAGAACTCCTAGACAGTCAATCTAATTATTTTGCCATGTCTGCAGCAGGGAATTCCTAAAATTACCTGTGGATGTCTTATAGAGGCCATACAGTACTGTGAAGTTTATAACAGCATTATCCTATATGAAATTAATTTCTGTTGTAATAATCTCTTTTTCATATCAAACTAAAATTACAATAAAAGAATGGAAGGCATGTGGCACACCCGAGAGAAAAATCACAATCAGGCTTCATAGGGATGAAGGTAGCATATAAAGTCAAATTGCAAAACTCAGAGTTATATAATGCTACAGACCAAAGTAGGGTCCATCCAAGCAACTATCAGAAACAAAAGCAAAGAAGTTGGATTCACCGATAGCTGGAAACTAAGCGCAAACAGCAACACTGCTACCTGCCGAGGGTCTTTGTTATCGGTGCTAAATGATTTGGACAAGTGTAGAGGTTATATTTTAACTGATGGCTCCTGAGTAAAGAAAGCCTGGACAAGATTGAATTGGTTAACCTTTCCTCTAATAGTCGCATGATATAGACTGTCCATTGGTTGTACAGTTCCCTGTCACATGTGTAAGCACTTTTTTTCGATACGTTATTTTATTGGTTAAACAAGTTCAAGTTATATTATGTTACCGGTGGTTATGAATAAATTCATGTTTTGTTGCTTTTTTCTTATTTTTTTAGAGGCTTTTAAGTTTGGCTTTCAATTTTGCCAAAGAGTATTCTGATGGAGCATCCTATACTTTTGGTTCAGGAAATGATAAACATCAATACATTAATAGCAGATTATATCGATTTCTGAAAAGCTTTTTAAAGACTTAGCGAGCTATTTAATCATGTGATGAGTGCTGTAATGTCTATTCTGCCTTCTACATTACAAGGATCAACTATGTTCAAGTTGGCTACTCTTATTTTGAAGGATACTTATATCACTTTGACACATGGACTTACCTGCTATGATCACTATTATGCTCAAATGTTTCACAGTGTTGCAGAATTCGGCAACTTTTTGTGAGTTGTCCAAGTTTTTCAGGTCGCCTAGTTCTTATCTGCAAAAAATCTTGAGTTGGCTGTTCTTTTTGATCCGTGCCAAAAGAAAACCCTGCTTAGACAATTTTGTTGGATGAGAATCCTCTCTCATTGTTCTGCTATTTTGGGAGAGAGGAGTGTTCCTGCATGTTCCAAAGGGGAAAACCTGGACCTGAATTTTTATCTCGCTGATCTCTTTTAGGAAAAAATAGATATATTTTGCATTTGCTTATGCTCATTGGGATTTTACTCCCTTTTTGCCTGTCATTGTGGATTTTCTGACTTGATGATCCCCATTGAGTTTTTATTGAATTTTGCAACATACGTAACTATGGTTATTGTTAATTTAATATGTTTACTCTCCATTATTTGTCAAACCATTTTTAATTTCTTGAATCCTTACTTTTTAAGATAGTGTATTTGTTATGCAACCAACTCACAAAATATAATAAGAGATAGATCAACGACTTCAAACTTAGTCTCTTCGAGAGGGCAACCTCCTTTACATTACACAAATGAACAATTTTTGGATGATACAAATGACAAAACCTCTTTTCTATATATATAATTCTAAAGAGTCACAATATAATCTGAGCCGACATAACAATAATAATGTAATAGCACAACAATAACAATAGTTGGCTTCTATGGGGCACAATAACAACAATATGGGGACAACAGGGGCACAACAATAACAATAAGAGCTACAATGACAATAATAATGGGGGAATACATTAGTATTATAGGGACCTAACATGCCCCTCTCCAAAAAAGTGTTATCCTCAACGCTTGAGTAGTTCTAGATGCTTTTGTATATAATTCTCATCTTCCCATGTGGAATTTTTAGCGGGTAAGTTCTCCCAATTGATGAGATACTTTGAAATTGATCGATTTTGTAGCTGTCGAGTTCTTGTTTCTGTGACTGCTTCAGGTTCCAATATGATTTTTCCTTCCTTGTCAAGTTCTGGCAATATTGTTTGAACTAGGAGCATGTCACCTATAACCTTCTTTAAGCATGAAACATGGAAAAATGGGTGCACTCGGGAAGATGCAGGAAGCTCCAATTTGTATGCCATAGTAACAATCTTTTGCAACACCTTGTATGGACCATAATACTTTGGTGATAATTTATTATCCTTCTTAACTTGTTTGAGGGACATTTGTTTGTATGGTTGTAGTCGTAGAAATACCTAGGTACCTACATCAAAACTTCTTTTGTTGCGATGTTAATCTGCTTCTTGTTTCATTCTATTTTGCGCTAAAGTGAGGTTATCCTTTAAGAGTTGGAGAACTTGTTGTTGATGCTTGATGTGATCCTCCACTGCTTGAATCTTAGAATTTTCTCTTAAAGATGACGTGATGGACGGTGGATGATATCCATAAAGTGCTATAAATGGGGTCATTTTTGCTGCAGTATGGAAGGAAGTGTGCTATAGGGATTAATGTACGGGTGGTTGTGGCTAGAATACCCTCAAGGATCTTCCCAGGATCCAAGGAAGATCGTTCAGATTAACTGTGACTATCACAAAGAAGCATACATATATCCATATAAATGCATAATAATCAAAGCGAAGAAGAGAGATTACCTCAGTCCTTGGTGCAACCCTGCTGGAAAACATAATGTAGCAAAGCATAAGTGTTAAATTATGGTATGTTCTATGCTTATAACAGTTTACTTCTTTTTCTTATTATATTCCACCGATTAGCAATCACATGTACATAAAGTAAAGTGAAGATAGAACATTAAACAATCGACAGAAAACAAGCCAAGACAAGAGACACAAGATGTGGCGGCTAGCCAGGGACAAACCCCACAATGTGTGGGGAAACCCTTTGATCAAATCTTCTTTTATCTTCAATAATTCAGCAGAGAGAAATAGTACAATGAATCTGATTCATATCAGCAATAGCAAACCCTAGATCAGCAACATCAGCATTAACTTCATTATCAAACTAGGGCAGACCATATCTCACAAACCGACGGTCGGATTGACTTCATTCCACCACCAAAAGTTTCGGCTTTCAGAGGAGGTTCAGATGAACCTACAGCGCAGTTCAGATGAGGATATCTTCTAGGCCACGCAAGTCAATCTTTACTTCTGCAGTTGCAGCTTCAGTTTCAGCAGTTTCCGGCTTCAAACTAGGGCAGTCGATATCTTGCAAACCGTTCGTCGGATTGACTTCATTCCACCACCAAAAGTTGCGGCTTTCAAAGGAGGTTCAGATGAACCTACAACGTAGTTCCAAAGAGGAGATCGTTTAGGCCATGCAAGTCAATCTTTACTTCTGCAGTTGTAGCTTCAAATTCAACAGCTTCCGGCTTCACATGTGTGAGAGAGAGAGACCCATTTCAGCGCAGTAGAGAAGAGACTCATATCTGCGCAGTAGAGAGAGAGAGATGTGATGAGATGAGTGAGTCCAAATGAGGAAAAGTCCTCTTATATTTATACACAACGTTGGTGGGTGAATAGATGCGACTGTTGGGCTTCTGAGCCTACATGAGTTGTAGGTCGGCTTGATAATAATTCCATAATCAAAATAAATTCATATCTCCATGAATACTTATCGGAATTGGATGATCTTTATATCAATCCTACACCTCTCGACGAGAGGAATCTAATAAAAATATTATTAGCCATGAATAAGATGACCCACATGAAGTTTTGCCCTGGTTGCCAATTTTAACACCCCCTCTCAACCATGGAGAACTTCATCTGCAATCTGTCTATCGGTCGTTACTATTCATCCATCAAATGCACTGCCTTGTACAGCTTGACCCTTGCCCTGCTCTGCTCTATTTTGCCTGTTCTGCTTTGTCTTGTTCTGCCCTGCACTGATCTGTACTGTTTTGTTCTGTTCTGCTCTGCTCTTGCATTGTTCTGTTCTACTCTGCTTTTGTCCGAATTATGAAGAAGAAGAAATGATCGAGGATGTATCATACTGACTCAAAGTCAGTCTCAGAGTATGTACCACTGGTCCCAGACCAGTCTCAACCAACCCAAAGTCAGCGTCATAGTGAATACAACTCCAATGGTCCTAGACCAATATCATCCTCCACTGACTCAAAGTCAGTCTCAGAGTATGTACCACTGATCCCAGACCAGTCTCAACCGACCCGAAGTCAGCGTCATAGTATGGTACAACTCCTACCACTGGTCCCAGACCAGTATCATTGATCCCAGATCAATGGAGGTCATCCTAGCGTAGGGAGTACGGTAGTTACAACGATGCGTCCATCGGTACTACTATGGTCCCTAACTTCATTTCCCTGCTCATTGATCAGATGAGAGGTACTTCCCATGAGTCCCAGACTGCATGGGTAGGATGCCTCGACAAGAGAACTAATCAATCCTGTCCTCACAGGAGAACACATCAATCCTGCTACAATTGCCATGGAGAACACATCAATCCAGGCCTCACAGGAGAACACATCAATCCTGCTACAATTGCCATGGAGAACACATCAATCCAGGCTGCCATGGAGAACACATCAATCCAGGCCTCACAGGAGAACTAATCATCCTGCTACACAGGAAAGCGAATCATCCTGTTCCACAAGAGAGCGAATCATCTTGTCCCACAAGAGAGCGAATCATCTTGTTCCAGTGTGCACCACCAGGGGAGGGTGAGTCACCCTGTGGTCATATGTTGCTCCAGTAGGAACCGCAAGCCCTCAGAGCTCCCAGAGCTCAATGTATGCAACATGAAGGACCCTTGTACAAGGATTTCTTTCCGACTCCAAGTCGTTTGGGAAAATCACAGATTAGATCTTTCCTCGGGGCTTTGACAAGGTGTATCAACCTGTACATCATCTTAATGTGATGGAGCTTCCTTGCTCATCGACTTACCATATCCCAGATGATGTCTATCTGCAGGAGCAATTGACAAATACGGGATTCCTCAATAATCGAATCCCACCTCTGGTTGTTACAGAGAATCACAGTGGTATCCAATGTAAATCCAAACAGCTCACTGAAGAGCTTTCGCAACCAGACTGCCTCACACGAGGTTATGCTAGCAACAATATATCCTGCTTCGGCGGTGCTCAAAGCCACCGACTTCTACTTCCTGCTCATCCAGGATATCGAAGCAGATCCCAAGGTGAAACAACACCCGGAAGTGCTCTTACGGTCCACCACACTGCCTGCCCAATCAACATCAGTATATCCAAGTAGTCTCACATCTCCGACAGTGTATCTTAATCCATGAGAGATTGTGTCCTGAAGACATCTCAGAAGATTCCTGGCATCAATGCAGTGAGGCTCAACCAAATATGAGCTCACAGTGCTAACTGCAAAGCATATGTTCGGACGGAGGTTCACCAAGAACATCAATGCGAATGAGTTTTTGAAACTCAGAGGCATTTCCCAAGTCTGGTCCGACATCACTACCATATAACTTCTAAAAGTTAAGATCCTCGAGGTAGTCACAGGCTTGCAGTCCATCATACCGAATCTTTCCAATATATTTACCACATATTTTCCTTGAGATACGAAAATTTCCCTTGGCTTCTGCCACACTTCAAGTCCTTGGTCCTTCATTTCAAATTCAGAAGCCATCTCCCTCTTACATTTGTAAATGAGAGGGTTTGCACCTGTTAGAAAGAGGTCATCCACATACAACACCAGTATGAGAGGCTTGTCATCTTCAACCTTAAAGTAAAGGTTAGGATCAGCTTCACTCCTAGTGAATCCCAGCTTCATCAAGTAGCTATCGATCCTCTCATACCATGCTCGGGGCGCTTGCTTCAGCCCATAGAGAGCCTTCTTCAACCTGCATACATAAATCTCAAATCCTTCAGGTTGCTCCACATAGACCACTTCTTTGATAGAACCATGCAAGAACGCAGTCTTAACATCCATCTGATGTAGCTTCCATCCTTGTGAAGCCACAAGGGCTATGATCAAGCGGATGGTCGTATATCTTGCAACAGGTGCAAATATCATAGTCTATACCTTCCTTCTGGGATAAACCACGAGCAACAAAATGAACCTTATACTTTTCCATACTTCCATTTGCTGCATGCTTTATCTTGTAAAGCCATTTTGAAGTAACAATTGTCTTGTCCAGGGTCTGGGAACTACTTCCCAGACATCATTCTCCATAATATACTCATATTCTATGGTCATAGCATCCTTCCATAGTTAATGCTTGACGACATCTAAGAATGATGAAGGCTCATTTTGTATGATCGTGCTCATGATGGTTAGGTATCCCTGATACCTGTTAAGTTGCTTACTTTGATGGAAGGTTCCTCAGGGTGCAGCATGTCCTTCAGCATCATCAAGTATCCCCCTAAGCCATGAAGGCCTCTTCCTAGAAGAGGAAGGCACATGTGGATGAGAATCAATCAGATCCATGGGTTCTTCTACATCAGGCATTGATTCATCATCCTTTTCTTTCAGTTCCCTGGTGTTGGCTTTTTGAGAGCTCCTCAAAGTCGGAAGATTGTTCACCTTGTGGTGAACTTTTCTTCAGGAGTCTTGGAACCCAATGCTTGATGAGGGCATCGATTTTGTACATATACGACAGTGTTTGTAGTTTCATCCCATAGAAACTTCAGAAGTCTTTGATCATGTAGCATGGCCTGGACAACTTCCACAATCGTATGGTTCTTCCTTCCTGCCACACCATTCTGCTCAGGAGTATGTGGTGTAGTAGTCTCCCTCTTAATGCCAGCCTCAGATATGCCTGAGTGAAACAATTGTAATACATCGGAGGTCTTGCTTTAGCTTGAGGGGAATGGTCCCCTTTTGAGCTTTCCTTTGGCACATCCCGGACATACACCTTCTTTCTCTACTTGGAATTCGGGCATCCCTGTCACCATTTGTCTTACACCGAGTATAGCTTTATAATGAAGGGGGGAAAACCTCCAATGCCAAAGTTCAGACTGAAGAGATGTGTCATAAGACATGACACCTAGCGGACTTCCATCGACGTGATATAATGAATCAACACTAAACCCAAGAGTAAAGGCATCTTTAACATTATATATGTACCTTGCCATCGCTGAAGGTTACCTTGTAGCCTTTGTCTTCCATTGCTGAGATGGACACTAGGTTCTTTTTGAGGTCAGGTGCATTTAATACATCCTGGACTTTCTAGCCTTCTTGAATGGTTGTCCTCTTGCCTGATTCCCAGCTCTCCTCTTACCTTTGCTATTGAATTTTCCATCCCTTCGATTACCATGAGAGGGATTTTGATCATCGTCCCGGTGTGAGTCCTTCCTATCAGGGCACTCCCTTGCATAGTGGCCTGCTTTATCGCAGATGTAACATTGTCATTTTCTTCCAGCCTTAGGTCCAACCTTTCCTTTTGATTTAATCTCGGAATTATTTCTTTTCTTAGCATGAGAAGAAAAGGCAGCAGGAGGACCTTTAGGCATGTGCATTTCTTGTTCTTCTTCCCTTGTTTCTTCTTGCATGCATCTAGCCATTAATTCCTCGAAACCAGGAATTACATTATATTTCAAAAGAGTAGTCCTGAACACGTACCATTCAAATGAAAATCCTCCAAGAGTTGTGAGTGCCATTTCTCTGTCAGTAATAGTTTCCCCAATAGATAGGAGATCGTTCTTGATCTCGGTGATTCTTAAGAAGTATGCTTGCATACTTTCATCTTTACCCTTGTTGATTTCCCTCAGCATATTTCTAAGAACCAAAACTTGATTTGCATTATTAACTTTAAATAAACTCACCAGTCTATCGTAGATTTCCTTGGAGGTGTCTAGATCAGAGATGTAGGCCACCAAGCGCTTGTCGATAGATTCCCGGATGATCTTCTTTGTTTTGACTTCTCCATTTTTCCATTTGTTCCAGGCAGCAGCAGATGCATTTGATGAAGGCTCAACAATATTGCCTCTTACATGGTCCAACACTCCTTGATCTTGAAGGGTTAGATCGATAGACATCTTCCATCCGTGAAAGTCAGCTTTCTCACGGAGCTTGTCTTCAGCAGGAAAGAGTGTTGAGGACCCCATAGTTCTTTTAGGATAGCCTTGCCAATATTCTCTTCAATGATTGCTCTTGCTCTTGCTCGGGCTTTGTCTTCACCTCAGCTCTGATACCATGTTAAATTATGGTATGTTCTATGCTTATAACAGTTTACTTCTTTTTCTTATTATATTCCACCGATTAGCAATCACATGTACATAAAGTAAAGTGCAGATAGAACATTAAACCATCGACAGAAAACAAGCCAAGACAAGAGACACAAGATGTGGCGGCTAGCCAGGGACAAACCCCACAATGTGTGGGGAAACCCTTTGATCAAATCTTCTTTTATCTTCAATAATTCAGCAGAGAGAAATAGTACAATGAATCTGATTCATATCAGCAATAGCAAACCCTAGATCAGCAGCATCAGCATTAGCAGCGTCATTATCAAACTAGGGCAGACCATATCTCACAAACCGACCGTCGGATTGACTTCATTCCACCACCAAAAGTTTCGGCTTCCAGAGGAGGTTCAGATGAACCTACAGCGCAGTTTCAGATGAGGAGATCTTCTAGGCCACGCAAGTCAATCTTTACTTCTGCAGTTGCAGCTTCAGTTTCAGCAGTTTCCGGCTTCAAACTAGGGCAGTCGATATCTTGCAAACCGTTCGTCGGATTGACTTCATTCCACCACCAAAAGTTGCGGCTTTCAAAGGAGGTTCAGATGAACCTACAACGCAGTTCCAAAGAGGAGATCTTCTAGGCCACGCAAGTCAATCTTTACTTCTGCAGTTGTAGCTTCAAATTCAACAGCTTCCGGCTTCACATGTGTGAGAGAGAGAGACCCATTTTAGCGCAGTAGAGAAGAGACTCATATCTGCGCAGTAGAGAGAGAGAGATGTGATGAGATGAGTGAGTCCAAATGAGGAAAAGTCCTCTTATATTTATACACAACGTTGGTGGGTGAATAGATGCGACTGTTGGGCTTCTGAGCCTACATGAGTTGTAGGTCGGCTTGATAATAATTCCATAATCAAAATAAATTCATATCTCCATGAATACTTATCGGAATTGGATGATCTTTATATCAATCCTACACCTCTCGACGAGAGGAATCTAATAAAAATATTATTAGCCATGAATAAGATGACCCACATGAAGTTTTGCCCTGGTTGCCAATTTTAACAATAAGACCCCTCTGCTAGCTCCTAGATTAGTCCCTACACATAAACAAGACCGAGAGTAATCCTACAACATATAAACTCTGGAAATTAAAGCATTCATACATAAAGATATAAGACAACATGCATCTAAGCTACTTATAAGTTATGGTATTAAATCAACATGTAAATAAACACTACAACACCATCAAGTAGACAACACATCAACAAATCTATATTATTAGATTGAAGAAGAATGATTACAACCATCTTGGTTGGATCAAGCTTCCTTTAATCCTCAAGCTCCTCTCTCTCTCTCTCTCTCAACCTCTTCGCAGCGTAATAACTATATCTCATACAGAGTTTCGACAATCATTTAACAACTATTCGACCTCAATCACAATGCCCAAGCCTGCAATATATAGATGATGAGAGGCTTATCCTTGCCACTTGTCTCATGAGTTCCATTGAGGTAAAAGCTAGGATGTTTTGTCACTTTATTGCTCTTTCCCTTTCCATGAGACTCCGTTAGGAATAACAGTTTCGTTAGTTAGGTTGGAGGTAGATGTTCCCTGCTTTTCGGGCTGACATTTGACTGAAAAGTGGAGTGTCAGTCAGTTAACCTGCTCTTTGACCTCCGAAATCTCACAAAACTTGGGTAACGCTGTCCTTTAGGAAAAACAGTGAGTTACTGATCCGAATTGGATCCATAAAGCACTGTCAAGGAACCATGACTGTATCCGGTCGGACAAATATCAAAGAAATCAGAACCACGATAAAAAACACCCCTGAACCAGTGGCAATGGTAGCAAACGTGGAACGACAAGGACCTCGGTCAAAGCGCGTTGACCGAGGCCCATGGAGACTGCGCGGGAGGTCAAAGTAGCGACTGGGAGGCCTGGATCGGGAAATGGAGGTGATTTTCGATGCGCGATTAGTGCCTAGGCTGAAATGGAGAAGTCCCGAGCACTCGGTTGCGCATCGCTGGGCGAGAAGGGCTGAAATGGAGAAGGAGCACTCGGTCGCATAGAACCGCGCGAAAGGCAAAAAGCGCTAAAAGGACAAAGGCGAGACCCGCGCTCTGGAAATCGACGATATTGATTGGGGCGCCCTCAAATGGTAATTGGTTTTGGACGAGAGCGAAGCGATCCCACTCAACAATCGACGCATGGCAAGCAGAGGTGAGAGAAAACCGCCATTGATCGCACACTATCGGTCGAGCAAGTCAACCGCGCGAAACATGCGTATGGCGTCGGATCTGGAGGGCCCAGATCAGACGACTGAGATTGCGGCCGATGGGGGAAACGGAATCGATGAAGGAATGAGCCACGATTTAGAAGGATTTGGAGTCCGTTTTGACCGCCATGGTGGAGGAAGACTTCATCCACGACGTAACTGAAGAAACGAACCGACGAAGTAGGTTGGCACCGTTACAGGAGGACATGTGGCCACTCCCTGAGTGCTGATGATGACGCTGAACAAGGAACTCCAAGTGCAGCTGCAGAAGGTGAATCGACAGAGGCGGAAGAGGAACCGAACAGTCTTGGAACGAATGGCCTAAAAGCCATGAACAGAGACAGAATACACGGTCAATCAGTCAGTTAGTCCGAGAGATGAAGAGAGGGACAGAGAACCCCGAAGACAAAGAGACCAGAATCCCAAGAGGAGGACGGAACACAAAGAAAGAAGACAGTGAAGCAAAAGCAGAAAGAGGACAGAGGGCCGAGCTGACCAGAGGCAGCGTCGAGCACCAGAGGCTTGAGAGATCCGAGCCATCCCAGAGAGGATTTGTCCGGGCTGAGCACCACATTGGGCTCTCCACTGTAGACCAGAAGGTCACAGAGCTGGTAGGAAGAAGAAGTCTGTGTACTCAAGTGGCTTGGGGAATCCAAGAACCACCCTGCCAAGCAAATATCTGTTTCAGGTGACTCATATTGAGCTCCTGCATTGTAATTCTCTGCTTAAAGACATAATAAAACAAGGCCACCACTGGAAGCTGGACCGGAGATGTAGCCCTGGAGAATAGGGTGAACTCCTTATTAATTTCTTGTGTCTTTGTGTTTGCTTACTGTATTTCTCAGCTTTCTTTTCATTTAATTGTCTGTGTATTAGCAATCTAATCGATCCGTTGCTTCAATAACACAGAACGCACACCAACACATGAGTCTGTAATACCTTTAATCAATAAATCTTTAACTGATGTCACTCATAGGGTGATTATCAGATCAAGTGGTATCAGAGCTCTAGGCTGTAAGGTTAGACAAGTTTGTGTTGGTTTTCGCTGTGAATGCTCACTAGATCAAAGCTCAAATTAGGAGAAGGAGAGTTGGTGGAAACTAATCCTGAAATTGGGAGAGTCTATCTTTGGAATACAATGTTAAAGGAAGGTTCTGTGGGGCCAGACCCTCAATTCATAGAAAATTTTCTAGCTATAAAGTCTATGGTAGAAGAAATGTATAGGGACTTTAGAAAGCATAAGGTTGAAGATTCATCAGGTTTTAAACAAGATAAGGAAGAAGATGAGTCTCACTTTCATGACCACTCCAAAGGAAAAGAGAAAGAGGAAAGCTTTCTCACACCTCCTAATAGCCCCGTGCATAATAAGAAAACATCTTTGATCAAGTTAGATGTTAAATTTGATTTGCCTATATACGATGGAGAGCTAAATGCTGAAAAGTTGGATAATTGGATTAGACAAATTGATGTGTATTGCAGGGTACAGAACATAGACTCAAACAAGAGTAAGATTCAGCTGGCAAGCCTACGCCTAGGAGGCAATGCCTTGGTTTGGTGGGAAGGCAGAACCCAAGCTGATATGAAAAGACATGGTAAGACCATCTCTGTCTGGAGTGAATTTGTTTCTGCAATCAAAAAGCAGTTCTATCCATTGGCCTACATGCAACAAGCCATGATGAGTTGGAAACTTTTCGACAGTTGAAAGGGCAAAGTGTGCAAGGGTATACTCGAGAATTCAGAAAGAGAGCATTGATGTTGGGTATCTCATTAGACTCACTAGAGACTCTTTTGAAGTACATTGGTGGTTTACATAGCTACATGAGGCATACCATCCTCATGTTTAATCCCACTAGTATAGATGAGGTATATGTACAAGCTACTCATCTAGAAGCTAGAGGAAAGAATGGAAATCCAGAAGTTGGGGGACCATCCCAACCCACTGTAAGCAAGAGCAAGGAGAAAAGAACGCAGAAGTGGAAAGCAAGGAAGGCTAACAGTGCACAGAAAGCCAAAGCTTTATGCACTCACTGTAAAAAGGATGGGCATGATGATGAACATTGTTGGATTTTGCATCCAGAGCTGAGACCTAAGAAGTCCGAGGGTAAGAAGAAGAAGATTGCTGCAGCTATTCAGAAAAATTTGGGGTTAGACTCAGGAGATGAAACAACTATTGCAGCCACAGGTATAAAAGGACATCTATTAGTAATTTTGCTCAATCTGTTATTAATGAAGAAAATGAAAGAAAAAAACATAAGCTTTTCCATATTTGAGTTATTTCCAAAAATCAAAAGATTGATACTTTGTTTGATAGTGGCTCACAAGTAAATATGATTTCTGAAGCAATTGTAAAGAAATTGGGATTACTAACTACACCTCATAAGAAACCATACCCATTAGGATGGTTGAATGATAAAGCACATCTACAAGTGACTAGACAGTGCAAACTCAAGTTTTTTTTGGGTCAGCATTTGTAGATGAGGTTGAGTTAGACATAATTCCTTTCGATATATGTGGAATTGTTTTAAGAAGTCCTTACTTGTATGATAGGAAGGCTATTTTCTATAGCGCTAAGAATAAGTATCTACTTGTTAAAGATGGAATCGAATACTTTGTAAGAGCTCACAAGCTCAAGAATAATTATACTCTCATAAACTCAGGGCAGATTAAAAGAATGATAAATTCATGCAAGCAATTCTTACTGATGGTTGTAAAGGAAAAGAAACCTGATAAAACCAATGTATTTGAGCGCTATAATGTTGAATAGCAAGCTGATATAGAAAAGGTTGTTTTAGAGTATGATGTCTTATTTCAAAAACCTAAAGGTCTGCCACCCAAAAAGGGAATAGTACATGATATTATTTTGCAACAAGATGTTCCATTGCCTAACATTGGAATGTACAGGTGGTCTGCTATAGAGAATGCTGAAATCAAGAAGCAGGTATAGGAGTTGCTCGAGAAAGGGTTCATCAGGCCTAGCACATCACCATGTGGGTCACCAATCGTTTTGGTGAGAAATAAAGATGGCTCATGGAGAATGTGCATTGATTACCGAGCATTGAATAAGATAACAATAAAATCGTTATCCCCTTCCTCGCATAGATGATCTTTTAGATCAATTAAAGGAAGCTGTTTATTTCACCAAGCTGGATTTGCACAATGGATACCATCAGGTCAGAGTTGCAGAGCAAGATGCATGGAAGACTGCTTTCAAAACAAAGCAGGGATTGTATGAATGACTGGTTATGCCTTTTGGCTTGACCAATGCTCCTGCTACTTTCATGAGATTAATGAATGATGTACTAAGACCTTTTCTTGATGATTTTGTTATTGTGTACTTGGATGACATTCTGATTTTTAGTAAAAAAAGAACATTTAAAGCATGTTAAGCAGACATTAGATGTTTTGAAAGAGAAAAACTTTATGTTAAACTCTCAAAATGTGAATTTGACAAAACATCTCTAAACTACTTGGGTCATATAGTAGGGGAGGTGAATTGAAAATAGATCCCTCTAAAGTGGCAGTCATTGTGAACTGGCCTAAACCCAGGTCTGCTACAGAAGTGAGAAGCTTCTTAGGAGCAACACAATATTGGAAGAAATTCATTTCTAACTTCTCCTCCATTGAAGCTCTTTACATGCTTTAACAAGATTGAATAAGGTGTTTCAGTGGGGAGGCAAACATCAGAAAGCCTTCAACACCTTGAAAAAAAAGATTAGTACAACACCTGTACTAGCACTGCAAGATCTACAAAGACCATTTGAGATCCAAACTGATGCCATTGACTATGCCATGGGAGCACTGTTGACATAGCACGGTAAACCCATATGTTATCATTATGAGACTTTTAATCCTGTAGTAGTTAACTATTCTACCTATGATAAAGAATTGTATGCATTAGTTCAGAGTGTGAAAAAGTGGAAACATTCTTAATGGGCAAAGAGATAGTAATACATACTGATCATCACCACTTCAATATCTACAGTCCCAAACTAAGTTGTAGCAATCAAGACATTAGATGGATGGGTTTTCTACAATAGTTTCATTTAGTCATCAGATATAAAAAGGGCATACATAACAAGGTTGTAGACATGTTATCTAGACCCATTATAAACGCATCTACTATACTTAAGCATAATTCTGTACTACATGAAAGCTACATTAAACAATATGCTCAGGATATGGACTTTAAAGATGTATATGCAACTTTGAGTCAAGGCAAAAGAATAGAAGAATTGGGTTATCATGTGAAGGACCGACTCTTATATCATTGTGGGAAACTCTGCATTCCACAAACTGAGAGGATAAAGATAATTAGGGAAGCACACACTTCTCTGATATCAGGTTACTTTGGGGTAAGTAAAATTGTTGCATAGCTGCAAAGGTTCTGCTATTGGCCAAAAAGGAATGAGACAGTTTCTAGATATGTAAGAGGGTGTGCTATTGTGCTAAAAGCAAGCCCAGCAACAGAAAACTAGGCTTATACACTCCATTTCCAGTTCCTTCTCATCTTTGGGAAAGTGTTTCCATGGATTTTGTTGGAGGACTGCCTAAATCTAGGAAAGGTCATGATTATTTATATGTTGTTGTGGATAGGTTCAACAAAATGTGCATTTTTATACCTTGTAATAAACAGACTACAACTGAACAGACTGCAAAATTGTTCTTTGAACTATTTGGGTTCATTTTGGATTACCCACTTCCATTGTATCTGATCGAGACACTTGATTTGTGGGAAAGTTTTGGTCGAGTATGTGGGAACTGATGGACACCAAATTGAAGAAAAGCACAGCTTTTCATCCACAAACAGATGCCCAGACAGAAGTAGTAAACATGACAGTGATCCAGTTATTGAGAGGTTATTGCAGCAAACATCCTAAGCTTTGGGATGAACACTTGTGTTATGTGCAGCATACTTACAACAAAGCAAAGCATTCTTCTACACAGAGATATCCTTTTGAGACCTGTTTTGGTTTCACACCAAGGTCTCCTTTGGATTTTGTCTTTGGTAAAGATACCATGGTTGATGGACACAATGATGTGGACAAGGCAACTAGGTTCATTGAACAGATCTAGGAGATCCACTAGGCAGTACAGGAATAGCTGGAAAAGAGCCAAGCCAAGTACAAGGCTAGGCATGACAAGCATCGCATGGAGCATAGTTTTCAAGTTGGAGACCAAGTCTGGCTGTATATCAGTAAGGATAGGATGCAAGGTGAAGGTAAAAAGGTAAAGCCTATCAGGTATGGACCCTTTAGGATACTTGAGAAAATTGGTGAAAATGCTTTTCGCCTTGATCTACCAGCTTACATGCACATCTACTCAGTCATAAATGTAGATTGTTTGAGATTGTTTGAACCTTCAATGATTGAAGACCTTGAAGAGCAGAGTCAATTTCCTTCTATTGATGACTTGCTACTTGAATATCTTAATGTGTTGCAGGAAGACACAGTGTTGGACAGGAAGGTAAGGACGACGTGTAGGGTAGATGTTGAGTACGTCAGGATTGGGCTCAAAGGTTCAAGGCCAAGCAGTGCAAAGTGGATTGAGATTGGACAAGTGAGAAAACAATACTCTCACTTAGTCAATGCTTGAAAACCAACTTTTGGTGGTCCAAAAGCTTTTTTAGTGGGAAGGCCGTGATTCGAATTGGATTCATAAAGAACTGTCAAGGAACCATGACTGTATCCGATTATACAAATATCAAAGAAATCAGAACCACGATAAAAAACACCCCTGAACCAGTGGCAATGGCAGCCAGCGTGGAACGACGAGGACCTTGGTCAAAGCACATTGACCGAGGCCCATGGAGACTGCACGGGAGGTCAAAGTAGCCCCTGGGAGGCTTGAATTGGGAAATGGAGGTGATTTTTGATGCGCGATTAGCGCTAATTACACATCGTTGGGTGAAAAGGGCTGAAATGGAGAAGTCCTGAGCACTCGGTCGCGTAGGGTAGCCGGAGAACTGCGGGCGAAAGGCAAAAAGCGCTAAAAGGACAAAGGTGGGACCTGTGCTCTGGAAACCGGCGGTATTGATCGGGGCACCCTCAAACGGTAAGTGGTTTTGGATGAGAACGGAGCGATCCCACTGAATGATCGACGCGTCTCAAGCGGAGGTGAGAGAAAACCACCGTTGATCGTGTGCTATCGGTCGAGCAAGTAAATCGTGCGAAACGTGCGTATGGCGTTGGATCTAGGGGGCCCAGATCGAACGGTTGAGATTGCGCCCGATGGGGGAAGTGGAATCGACGAAGGAATGAGCCGCGATTTAGAAGGATTTGGAGTTCGTTTTGACCACCACGGTGGAGGAAGACTTCATCCACGACGTAACTGAAGAAACGAACCGACGAAGCAGGTTGGCGCCGTTACAGGAGGACATGTGGCCACTCCCTGAGCGCTGATGATGACGCTGAATAGGGAACTCCAAACGCAGCTGTAGAAGGCGAATCGACAGAGGCGGAAGAGGAACCGAATAGTCTTGGAACGAATGGCCTAAAAGCCATGAACAGAGACAGAATACACGGTTAATCAGTTACTTAGTCCGAGAGACGAAGAGAGGGATAGAGAACCCCGAAGACAGAGAGTCCAGAATCCCGAGAGGAGGACGGAACACAAAGAAAGAAGACAGTGAAGCAAAAGCAGAAATAGGACAAAGGGCCGAGCTGACCAGAGGCAGCGTCAAGCACCAGAGGCTTGAGAGATCCGAGCCATCCCAGAGAGGATCTGTTTGGGCTGAGCACCACATTGGGCTCTCCATTGTAGACCAAAAGGTCACAGAGCTGGTAGGAAGAAGAAGTCTGTGTACTCAAGTGGCTTGGGGAATCCAAGAACCACCTTGACAAGCAAATATCTGTTTCAGATGAATCATATTGAGCTCCTGCATTGTAATTCTCTGCTTAATGACACAATAAAACAAGACCACCACTGAATGCTGGACCAGAGATGTAGCCCTGGAGAATAGGGTGAACTCCTTATTAATTTCTTGTGTCTTTGTGTTTGCTTACTGTATTTCTCTGTTGTTTTTCCATTTAATTGTCTGTGTATTGGCAATTTGATCGATCTGTTGCTTCAATAACACAGAACACACACGAGCACATGAGTCTATAATACCTTTAATCAATAAATCTTCAGCTGATGTCACTCATAGGTTGATTATCAGATCAGTTACCCTAGGGACTAACGCCCTTGGCTCATGCATGGAGAGCATTATAACTCTTCTTGCAAGTTTCTAGGGAGCGTTACCTTGGAAAATAGGCCTGTGCTTTAGGTCATGTTTTTAACCAGACTGTATTTCTCCTCTAAGTTGATGAGGAGGTAATTTTCCTGTATAACATATGCCCCCTAAAGTGTGAGGTCAGAGATGAAGATGATGGCTGAAATACTTTATAAATTTTGTTTGGAAAAAGAGAGAGAGGATTGGAGCTTTAAGACTGTGGGAAACCTGAAACAAACTACATATGTTAAAAATATAGAATCATGTCCTGAGTCGGGAATTCCCATGCTTAGTAGCTATGTCAGAGTGATTTCTCAAAAGAGGTATGACGAGCTTGTCCACCGATAAGCACAATGTGGAACTGTGTCATAATATGATCATCCTGACGAGCTGTCTCCAAAAACAATATACGCAGCTTGGGAGAGGAAACAAGGCTGAGTGATGCAAGCCTCTACCCAAGGTCTTGGTCATCGCTTTATCTGAACAACATATTTCTACACATGTGAATAAAGGAGTTGATGTCGAACATGTGAGAAATCGTCCGATTACCATTCAATAATGAAAATTGTTAACAAAATGCGAGGATGGCCACTAATAATGATGATGGTCTCCAAGATGAATGGTACAATATAGCGAGTGTGAAGAATGATTTTGTCATCGAACACTCATAGAATCATTCAACTGGGAGCCAGTGATGAAAACCTCCAATCAAACACAAGGTAACGTGCCACTAATGACTGCAAGTTCCATGGTACTAATATGTTTCTGGATCTGCTTCCTAGACAGAGTGTTGAAGTCGATAGGAAGAGACCTGTCGAAAGGTAGGCAATAAGGTGTCCTACATCAGTCACCACGAAACGGAACAAGAATGATTTGTTTTGGAGATAAATTTTGAGCAAAGGGTCAAACAAATGGAGGGCATGATGGAAGTGCACGATCGATGGTTGATACAGGAAGCAGAGGATAGGTGAATCCCTTGAACAATAGAAGGCACGACACAAAGATTTACCAGGCAGATTTAGACTCATGAACACCAAAGAGTGTTAGGATATAGGGATGTAGGAACATTAGAGTATATAGGCTAAACTCATAGGATGGTAAGGTTCATCCGAGAGGTTGACAAAAAGAGGTTTGCCGAGGGAGTGCCATGTTCAAGGGAACGACTACTTCCAAAATATCCTTCTGAATACAGATATTGAGCCACTGTGTTGTCCAATTTTTCCCCATCTGATTAAGTTTAACGAGTCTAGACGGGTAAACTCAATGGTCTTTTCATATTTAGAGAGTTTGAAAAGATCTTAAAGAGAAACTCCAGGGGGGTCCCTTTGTCATGGTTGATAACTGGGTGCGACAAAGGTTTAATAGTATACCCGACACAGTTCCTTTTTTGTAAGTTAGTCTAATGAGTTCGGATAAAGTGATAAACCTATGATCAATAGACGTTTGCCTCATTTTGTTACGAGTACGAGGGGACAAAGTAAACTCGATATTCTTCATGAAATTTTAATGAGTCACATGAAGAAAAACACAATTTATCTTCATAAAATTTTAATGAGTCAAATGAAGAAAACTCGATATGTCTTTTTTCTGTTTAACGAGTGAGGAAAAAGAGATAAAATAATTGCTCAAGTCTTTTTTGTAAAACATTTACCGGTCTGGAAAAGATAACTCGAGAATTTTTTCAGTTCAAGAGCGCGAAAAGGTCCCAAAAATGAAAATGTTCATATCGTCTTCGTAGGAGTTTTACGAGTCCGAAGATGATAACTCGGGGATTATTCGTTTCAAGAGCGAGGAAAGGTCCCAAAAAAGAAAGTGCTCATACCAAAGTCAAACATGGTCATTTATGCATATCAACACTAAAATTTCATTAGAGCATAAGTAAAATTTAACAATGTATCAAAATTGTGCATGATTAACAACATAGGAATGAAAAACTTCAATTTCAATGACTAGCTAAGGTGAGTCATACCTCCAGAGTGACTATAAGAAGGGTTAGAGACCTTCATTTTCACTGTTTTGAGTTATGTGAGAGTTTTCCGGAGTGAAAAAGGAACATATCTTCCCCAAGAGATTGTGAGTAATCCAAGCAACCATTTGACGCACCGTCTATTCTAGGTAGATTTCCTAATCCTTAACTTGCATTTTAATACACTTTTCAGTCAATTTTGGGGATGCTTTTTAGTTTTTGGGCAAGCCCTAAGTGGCTTGGCCAGCTAACATGGTCGCTTAGCCTGGGGGGCGTTAAACGCTCTGCCCGTGAAAGGGAGGGGTGTTAGCATGCCCTATGGGCTCTAGAGGTCCGCATTAGCCAGGTAAGCGCAAGGTAAAACCATATTTTTTGCATTCCCATGGTTTCTAGTTAGCAAAAGACTGATTGAAGGGTGTTTTTGTGCAGGATTTGAGCTAGCAAAATGAGTCTATGGAGGGAAAGAGCTCAAGATGTCGAGGAACTACAAATGCTCAATTATTCGACAAGCTTAACAACTTTGCAAAGATGCAGTTTGTTAAAATATGCGAGACTAGACCTGATGAAGGGTTAGGAGGATCTCCTTAGTTTGATTATCCAACGGTGGGATGAACAACAAGGTGTGTTTAGGATTGGGGATCACAAGCTCTCGATCGAAAGAGATGACATTTACTTTATTCCTAGTTTATCATGCAGAGGTGCACGAGTAAACTTGATCGGAGGTAGACGGATTCGAGGACCATCGTGGAGTTGGTCCAGACATATTGTAGGTTGGGCAGTGGGTTAGTGAGCAACAAGGTCCCTATTGAGCGAATGAGAACTATGCCGATGAGGTCCATTCCATGGATGATCATATGCTTGGCAGGGTCTAAGAGTCAACATGTAGCTTCAAAGGCTCAGTTGCAACTAGCAATAGACTTCTTATAGCCACAGGTATTCAACTGGTGTGAGGGAGTCCTTCGCTAGGTGAAAGCAAAGTTGACAACTTCCAAGACTTAGGCCCAAAGAGAGTTTGGGTATGGTACTTTGATCATGTCCTTTATCCTTGAGAGAGTGCCCGTGATGGGGCCTCATATGAGTCTAGGTCTAGCTGGTCCTTAGGAGTCGAGACAGGAGTGATGGGCTTCCCCAGTACCTTGTATAGGAGGGGAACCAATTAGACACTTCTTCGAGGATTTCTTCGTCGAGTGGCTCAATGGCTAGATCCTCATGATTGATGATTATGCCTATGTAGGCATGGATTACATAGGAGATCCGGAACTAATTTTTCCACTTGGCACTTAGTGGGGACCACAAGGTAAGAGGATTTGATCAAAGTAAAAAGTATTTTTTAACTTTTGAAGTTTATGTAATGTTTTTTAATTATGGGTGAAAAAGTACTGACATGAAGCATCTGATTGACACAAATGTGGCACCGGTATGTCTTGCAAGCATGCCCCACTATGCCAGGCAAGGTTATCAACTACCTGTGGCTGGAGCAGGTGCAACAGTCTCCGAAGAGGGAGATGACACACGGAGTCTCTGCGAGGTTTCTAGGAACCTCGAGGGTTTGAACATGGGTGTGCCACCTCTTCCCATGAGGGAGATACCGGCTCATATGTAGCGACACATAGTGGGTGTGCCAGAGTGGTTTTTGGTTCCTCTTAGGATGTTGGCTAGAGCTGTTATGAGTTATCATGTGCAGCAGGCTTAACAATAGTGGGGTATAGCTAGGGCGTGTCATAGAGAGGCTTAGTAGAGCCATTTTTTACTTAAAACACCCAAGTTTTGGGAGCTTTTGATGTAAAAACACTGGACTCGATATATATATATATATATATTGGTGATTCACGGTGTACATGCTTTTTTTTTCATTTTTGTAAGTTTTTAGCTATGCAAAGTTTTACATTTCATACATGTAACTATAATAAATGAGGCATATGTCAATCTAATAGATAATTTTCCAATGAGTCAGCTAATGCATTAAATTCTCGAGGAATGTGTTCATATGTAATAAACTCAAATTGACGTTCCAAGAGACGTACCCTTAAATAGTAACATAACAAGATTGGATTGCGAATGTGATAGTGATTAGTCAATTGTATAACGACTCGTTGAGAGTCTAGCCTCACCACCAGATTGGAGATGTCCTGAGATGATGCTTCAGTAAGAAGTTCGATTACAGACATATACTTAGCAATATTGTTGGTGGTAGTACCAAGAAAAACTCCCTAGGAACTAAGTAATTCCGACTCAGGTGTGTAAAGGACCCAAGCAGTTGATGCAATGTGCCATGTGGGATGACCGGCACCATCCGGGTATCCTACGTACGGTAAGGGTAGTGAAGACATCTATGCAACGAGAGACATGTATGAGACAAATACTCATGAAAAGCCAAAAAATCCAGTCACAATAAAAGAAGAAAAACTTATAAATACATAAAATTACAAAGCAAATGCCCAGTGAAACACTAGGCATAATACTTCTTCAGATAGAGCCCGTTGCGGGGCTCCACGAGTGGAATTCCATCACAGTCTTGAAGTTCATAGGCACCTTTTGAAAGGACCTTAGTAACAACGTATGGACTGACCCATAATGGTTGAAGCGTACTTGCCCCCAAGAGATCATGCTTTTGATTGTAAAGTAAAACGAGGTCACCCTCTTGGTAAGAACGAGGCTTGACATTTTTGTCATATTGGGTAATGACTTGACGCTTATTCGAGATCCAGTGCGACATCTCGATGAGTCTCGTCTAGTTGATTAAGGGATAGCAAGCGCTCTTCTTCGACTGTGGTGCTGGGAAAGAGTTCAACAACTAATTTTAGGGAAGGAATCTGACACTTGATAGGAAGGATTGCTTCTAGGCCATAAGAAAGTTGGAATGGTGTAAAGTCTGTAGCAGTTTTCCCTGACGTTTGGTATGCCCAAAGAGAAGGATATAACATACAGTGCCAACAGGTTTTATGATTACCTACTAACCAGCGAATCATGGTTTTTAGGATGCCATTGACAGCTTCCACTTGGCCATTAGCTTGTGGGTAGTAGGAGGAAGAATGTTTTTGTATAAAACCTAGCAACAATGTTAAGTCAAATATCATGTGTTTTGAAAGTGTTCTGAAAGTGAGAACCATGGTCTGTAACGATCGTGCGGAGCACGCCGAAACGACAGATTGCCTGATTGAATAGGAATAACGTCGTGGTTTCTCCATCAACCTGAAAAGTGGGAATGGCTTCCGCCCATTTTGTAAACTGTCCACAACAAAAAAAATGAAGTTGTGTCCATCAGAGGAAGTGGGATTACACGTGACAAAGTCAATGCCCCATTTAGAAAAGGGGTTGACAGAGATAATCGGGTGTAGGGGGTCGGTGGTGCGCACATTTTCTTGGTAAAGATTTGGCAAGGATGACACTGTTGGACTGCAGTAATACAATCTTTAAACAAGGTTGGCCAGTAGTATCCTGTGTGTAGAATTTTCTGGGCGGTAGCCATGCCAGAAAGATGACCGCCACATGCCCCATCATGGCAGTCATTTAGAATGTGTTCCAACTTTGCATGAGTGAGACAACGTCAAAGGATTGTATCAGCGCCACAACGATATAAAGTATTGTTCAACACTAAATGGTGCTTGGCTTGGTGGCAGATGAGGCAACAATTTCCTGACGAGAGATCTGGGCAGAATCGTTGTGCTTGGAGGTAGACAAGAATGTCTCCATACCAAGGATCAGTTGAGTCGATCAGATATACAGATTCATCTGGAAGAGGATCATGGGCTACCTCATTTGGATCGACGATGGGAAGGTCTGACAATAATTCTGTGAAGACCAAGGATTTTTTTGTCTTGGCAGTGGTGAAAACCAAATCAACTTGCTGGAGGATAAAAATCCATTTGGAATATTTTCCTCTGATGACTTGACAAGACAAATGTGTCTCATGGGATTCTCCAAGGCAATAACGGTAGTCTGTCGCAGAAGTATATAGTGCCGGAAACGGTTGACAACAAAGAAAATTTCCAAGGATAGCGTTTCCACATGTGAATATCGGAGTTCAGGCCCAGCCAGGCCTTTTGAGAGATAATATATCACATGCTCACTAAGATCATCATGGGTTTGGACTAACACCATACCAATGGAGGATGGCGAGGCTGCTGGGTATAGGAGAAAGTCATGCGAATAGTTGGAAGCACTAAGCAGTGGGGCAGATATAAGTGCCTCTTTCAAGGCATCAAATGATCGTTGGGCTTGATCATCCCACAAGTATGGTACTCCTTTTTTTAGTAGGCACGTAAATCCTTTCGTTAGCTCGACATAGTTCACGATGAATTGTCATTAGAAGTTTGCCTTCCCTTGCAAACGTTGGAGCTGTAAAATGGATTTTGGTGCGGACAATTGAGTAATTTCCTTTACTTATCGAGATCAACCCTAATCCTGTGTTTGGAGACAATGAAACCAAGTATATGTCTAGACTCAACAAAGAATATGCATTTGTGCGGATTCAGATGTATGTTATAGAGCCTACACCTAAGAAATATTGCTCTGAGATGAGCTAGGTGTTGGGTCTGCTTCTTGGAATAACAATGTAAACTTTGAAACGGGAACTGATGCTGTTACCCGTTTCGTAGAGATAGCAAAAAAGTGACATGATTTTGAAAAGGGGTGATGCAGAACGCACATGTTTTTTTTAGAGCATAGTTTTTGGCACTTTAATTTTTTTTATGTACATTACGTTTTAGAATGGTAGTGATTTTCATGCTGATTTAAAAAAGTGAGTATTCTGCATCACACCCTTTTTTTAAAAGACCTGTCTTTTGGCTTTCAATTTTTTAATGTATAAAATGTAAATAATTATTTTGTAAATTTGATAATTTTTGAAGTGGTCGTTTTCTTCACATTTTCTTGTTTTTTATTTAAATTTTTTTTTTTTAGTGAGGTTTTTATTGTTTTGCATTTTTACATTAGAAGGTCGATATTTAGAATTTTCAATATTCTACATATTTATACATCCTTAATTAATTTTTCAATCCACATGAAATAATTGTTTCTAAAAAACAATATTTTTTAACAATGGACATAAAAATAACCATTTTTAACATAAATATAACTAAAAAACTACACGTTTTGATAATTTTTTGCTAGAATTGACATGTCAAAATCACAATTTTTATATGATAATTTTAACTAAAAATGGTTAAATAATAGTTTTTTTTATGAATTTCAAGTCAAAAAATAATAATAATCACATTTTTTTTTTCAAAAAATTACGATTAACTTAAAAATCAATGCGAAAATCACATATTACAAATATTGAACGAATAACAACCCTAATTGAGTGTTTATTCTTCTCATAAAATGTCAAAATCAAAACATTGCAAAGAAAATATATGAGTAGAAGCGTGGAGCCTTTATATATTTTTAAACTTCTGAAACTAAAATAATTTAAATACTAATCATCAAATATTCTTCGCAATATTTTATTTCCTATTTTAATAAAAATAATAGATATAATTTGGAATTCCTAACCTCTTTAAATTAATAAAATAAAGATACTTATACTCTTTCATTTATGGAATAAAGAAAGAACCAAATTTTATTTACCGACTCAAGTAACAACATAAATCCACCTTCCAAAGACTAGCAAGTTGGAAGCACAACCGTGGATCACATGTCGAGTTGACTTTGACCAATGGGCGTGGACAGGATCACCATTAGTATCACCCTACTCGGCTTAACAGTCAGGGTGCCTTCATTGACTAATGTGTTGTTAGCTCTGAGAGACAGAGCATGGAGACTCCATTGTGTTTGATCACTATTTTCTTGGTACTGTTAATTATGGCTGTAATGGAACGTGCGGCCGTCTCAGACATGCGGATCCTGTCTGGCGCCCTAGCGCCGAGCTACAGTTGTGAAGGAAAATGTTTCTATACCTACGAGTCCTTCATCGGGCGATTATGAGAATCGTCGGGTGACGCCACCCGACGATTCTCAGAATCGCCCCATTTGCTACGAATCGCCCCAAACAATGCTTACTGGGCATCCAATACGATATTATGCAGGGTTTGAACGTGAAATTCTGTTAAATTAGTTTTCCATACTGCTATTTAAATTGATAAGGGGTTTCATAAAATAGAAATCTAAATATCACCCTTGTTCTTCATTTCTGCAGACATCGATTGTGCTTTCGGTTTGAATATTAGGATGCAATTATCTACAAACTGGTCATACAATTGTAGTCAGTGATTCCTTGCGACGCTGGTTATGGTGGTTTGAAACTTTGAAATAAGCAGATTTGTTTTGAGGGCTTCATTGCTTTTGTCCCTGGCAGCCATCTTATTACATCTACTATTAATGTTTATAAAAACATTTTACATATAATTTAATCGCATTATAATACGATTATATATATATATATATATATATATATATATATATATATATATATATAATATGTATTGCATATATATTAATAACATCATGTTAATCTATCAAAAATGTTCTATATAATTTTAAAATCTTTGTAATTAAAATATTATATTGTATATTATGTATACAATATTCATCGTATTTAAGTACATTATAATTTTAGAATCTTTGTAATTAAAATATTTGTTGTAATTAAAATATTACATTGTATATTATGTATACAATATTCATCGTTTAAGTACATTATGATTTTATAATCTTTGTAATTAAAATATTATATGGTATATTATGTATATAACTTTAGAGTCTTTATAATTAAGATATTATATTGTATATTATGTATACAATATTCATAGTATTTAAGTACATTATAATTTTAAAATCTTTGTAATTAGAATATTTCATTGTATATTATATATATACAATATTCATCATATTTAAATACATCACAAGCTAAGGACAAATGCTCGCAGTAATTGATTGTCATAGGATGTCATATCATACTTCCACTAAAAACATTTAAAGAATCTCTAAAGCTTATCACGCTTTTAGTAGATAAAATAAAATAAAGCATGTGGAAAATATTTGAAGTAACAAGCTATGACCTTATAGCCACATGGGTTGGTGTTTAACCAATTTCATATTTGTGGTTTTGTGGTCAAATTCATCATTTTTGTGGTCAAGTTTATTGAAAGAGTGGATAGGCTTTGATTTGAGAGTAGATATGGTTTGATTTATAGCCCCTAGTATCACTTCAATTACATGAAATGTCTTTGTTGAACTCGTCTTCTTATATATCATTGACTATACCATGGGGGTTCAATTATTCATGTAATTTTAAAGTCAAAGTCCAAAGAAAGAAATCAACACTTCACACTACGTTCTCACAATGCTCGCAGTGATTGACCGTCATCGCTCGAACCTCAACACTTCACACTACGTTCTCACAATGTTTCTTGGCATATTGGTAATCTCACAGAATATATGAAAGTTGAAAGTAGAACGCAGGTCTGATGTCCATTTTAATGCTGTTTTGAAAATGATGAGACATGCTTTTTCAAAAGAGCAGCTAAAGCCCACTCACCTTCAATGGCATTTTCAATTTCTCAACGCAACGAGTGACCTGTTCTGCAGACCATTGCGGCGGTGTAATGCTCAACAATTACATGAAGAGGTGAGCCGCAATTCTGACGTCGCCGGAGTTGGACGGAAACTTGCCATCACAAAAGAAGTCGTTATCTCCCGAGTTATCACACCATTTATGCAAATTATAATGGCAATTATCACTAGATACGTGAAGTTTCATTCGATATGCGAGTTATCACCATTTTAAATGTGATCTGTGAAGGATATGCCAGGTATCAAACATTGTTTGGGGCGATTCTGAGAATCGCCGGGTGGTGGGGCGATTCTAAGAATCGCCCCGCCACCGCCCCGCCACCGTCGAAATTATGGGTTGTTGAAAAATTAAATTTTGATTTTGGGCATGCATAGTTAGTCGCTGGGGTGTGGGGCGATTCTCAGAATCGCCCCGCCACCGCCCCGCCACCCGGGTGGTGGTGGGGCGGTGGTGGGGCGATTCTCAGAATCGCCCCACATGAATCGCCCCACATCCATTTCTGTCAAAACTTAAATTAAAATAATCTTTATTTAGTAAAACAAATTTATGAAACCCATATATTATGTCTAAAGTTTTACTTAAAAAAGCTACCATTTAAAATATAAATCTGAAAGGTTTTTAATCCGCATGATGAAAATGCATAGTGCTCGTAAAGGAACGCATAGTGCTCGTAAAGGGCGATTCTCAGAATCGCCCCACATCCATTTCTGTCAAAACTTAAATTAAAATAATCTTTATTTAGTAAAACAAATTTATGAAACCCATATATTATGTCTAAAGTTTTACTTAAAAAGCTACCGTTTAAAATATAAATCTGAAAGGTTTTTAATCCGCATGATGAAAACGCATAGTGCTCGTAAAGGAACGCATAGTGCTCGTAAAGGAAGAACAACAAATGTTATGTTAATACACATCAATTTTAATGTGTAGCATTCTAGATTTATGGACATATAAATTTGAAGTTCATCATATTCACAAATTGGAAAAGCACGATAAGTTATTGTGGAGTAGCAACTAACGTTTTGTGGTGTGTGGTACGCTGCATGCCAGAATTTAACAAATAACAAATGATTAGTATTGTAAAAATGGAGTACATTAATTCTACCCACAGCTCAATTTGTAATTTCAACAATCTTGGCATTACCAAATTCCAAGGCAGATTGCAGAAATTGAAACCGCGTGATGTCACTTATCAAACGCCATTTTTGCTGTTAACTGGTTTTGTGACAACGCAGGTAACCATTGTCCGCCATGAATGATAAGCAGTGGAGTAGTTGTTCTTTTTGGGTCATTGATTGCTGAATCCATGACGATGTCAGAGGCAGCGGGGACAGGCTACTATTATAAAAGAAGATTATAGATGGTGGTTCTGTACTGCATTCAACACATCCATTTCTGTCAAAATGCAGTGCTCGTCGAAATTATGGGTTGTTGCCGCGTTCGCAGTGATTCTATTTATGAGCAGTGCGGGTGTGCACACAACCAAATTATGAAAAATTACATTTTGATTTTGGGCATACAAAAGCATAGTTAGTCGTCGGGTTGCAGGGCGATTCTCATAATCGCCCCGCCACCGCCCCGCCACCCGGTGGTGGTGGTGGGGCGGTGGCGGGGCGATTCTGAGAATCGCCCCACCACCCGGCTACTAATTATGCTTTTGTATGCCCAAAATCAAAATGTAATTTTTCATGAGCTTTGGTTGTGTGTGGAAACTAGAATAGTTTCCATTACCTTTCATTTTGGTGAACGCTCGAGGTACCACCCGCACTGCTCATAAATAAAATCACTGCGAACGCGGCAACAACCCATAATTTCGACGAGCGTTGCATTTTGACAGAAATGGATGTGGGGCGGCAACAACCCATAATTTCGACAAGAGCTGCATTTTGACAGAAATTGATGTGGGGCGATTCTCAGAATCGCCCCGCCACCGCCCCACCACCACCACCCGGGTGGCGGGGCAGTGGCGGGGCGATTCTGAGAATCGCCCCCACAACCCGGCGACTAACTATGCTTTTGTATGCCCAAAATCAAAATGTAATTTTTCATAATTTGGTTGTGTGTGCACCCGCACTGCTCATAAATAGAATCACCGCGAACGCGGCAACAACCCATAATTTCGACGAGCGCTGCATTTTGACAGAAATGGCTGTGTTGAATGCAGTACAGAACCACCATCTATAATCTTCTTTTATAATAGTAGCCTGTCCCCACTGCCTCTGACATCGTCATGGATTCAGCAATCAATGACCGAAAAAGAACAACTACTCCACTGCTTATCATTCATGGCGGACAATGGCTACTTGCGTTGTCACAAAACCAGTTAACAACAAAAATGGCGTTTGATAAGTGACATCATGCGGTTTCAATTTCTGCAATCTGCCTTGGAATTTGGTAATGCCAAGATTGTTGAAATTACAAATTGAGCTGTGGGTATAATTAATGTACTCCATTTTTACAATACTAATCATTTGTTATTTGTTAAATTCTGGCATGCAGCGTACCGCACACCACAAAACATTAGTTGCTACTCCACAATAACTTATCGTGCTTTTCCAATTTGTGAATATGATGAACTTCAAATTTATATGTCCATAAATCTAGAATGCTACACATTAAAATTGACGTGTATTAACATAACATTTGTTTTTCTTCCTTTACGAGCACTATGCGTTCCTTTACAAGCACTATGCGTTTCATCATGCGGATTAAAAACCTTTCAGATTTATGTTTTATTAAGTAAAACTTTAGACATAATATATGGGTTTCATAAATTTGTTTTACTAAATAAAGATTATTTTAATTTAAGTTTTGACAGAAATGGATGTGGGGTGATTCTGAGAATCGCCCCGCCACCGCCCCACCACCACCCGTGTAAGGTCTCCGAGCTGCGGTGCGACGGGCGCCGGGCGGGCGGTCGTGCACGAGGGCGCGGGCGGGCGCACGGGCGCTCCTTGGGCGACGAAGTGCGACGGTCATCCGAGCCTTATGCGACGATATGCGACGTTTGGAGCTAAGTGCGACAATACTCATGAGAGAGCACGACACTTAGTGAATAATGCGATGGAGCGAAGAAGGCTTTATACCTTGGCGTTGAAAGGCTTGCACATTGGCAAAGCCGACTTACACTTTGGTTAAGTGTGGGCGTTATGACAGAGTTTATGGGGTCGGCCTTAAGGCTGGACACCCCTTCACACTTAGGCAAGCATGCGTATATATTCATGGACGCAGAGCTCATTTGAACAAGCAACTTCGCTCATCTCTTCTTACGCTCAAGGGGTAAACACTTGCGCAGGTTTAGAGGTAGATACGCATACCTCATGCGTAGTCTAACCTAGGTGCGTGGAGGAAGTGGTTTGCAGGTTGAGGTATGAAGACTTGGTTGTGAGTTTAGTCTTGGGTGAGCCGAAGATAGGGCAAGGTGTGCCCGAGTGAATTCTAAGGTACGGGTTTTGGTGTAGGACTTGGCAGAGATTTTAGGTGGCTCGGGTGAGCACCATTCTTTGTGCAAGAGGTGCACAAGACTATTGTAAAAGGCAGGTGGCCTATCTTTGTAAAAATTGGTTAAGTGTGAGACTTGGTTCAGCCAAGACACACTTGTTGTAAAATCTGATATTCTTGACATAATATTATTGTTGGGCAGACTGTTCGGGGAGTTGCCCCTCCCTTTATACTTGTATTGTTCTCGGTTTATTGTTGATGGTTAATGAATGAGAATGTTCTTTGTTAAAGTATAAAGGATAACACTTCATTCGGTTATAAGAACACAAGTTAATTAAGTTTATGTTGGAATAGGTGTAGCCCATAAACGTTAGTATTGTTAAAAAGAAAGCGTTCGGTGGTGTCGCACCTCGCTACAAGCGGTTGGAAGATCACCGCAGGTGTAGGGGCGTGACAGTTGGTATCAGAGCTCGGTCAGAGCTGGTGACAGATGAAGATGTCTATCTTGCAAGAATTGGGTTATACATCCTTGAAAGAATTCGGAAGGAGTCTACTTGAAGAGTCAGGAAGAATAACACAGAATTTGAAGAATGTGGCAAGAGGATGTTTGAAACAAAGAATGCTCTCCGTACCTTGATTAAGGAAGGGGTTCCTGATATGGAGAAGCTCTTCGACTTGCAAAGGAAGTAGAGTTGATTGAAGCTGAATTCGAGAGGCTCAAGATAAGAAAGAAGGAATTGGGGCATCTCATAGCCTTGAAGAAGGAAGCTGAGAAAGAACTTCTTCAACCCGGTTGGACAATGAAGCAAGGTGAAGTTGCAGATTGTGCCATCAAGGAAGAGGAAGTCGTAATGATCGAGGATGTTGAAGACATGACTACGATGGAAGATTAACTTGAGGCTGATCAGGTTGAACCAGGATCATGCAACCTGTCAACATGTATGGATGAGGTCACTCACATGGAGGAGCCTCATGATGATGAAGTAAGTGATGATACTTGTGTTTCATTTGGGCATTTGGGAGATGGACCGTGTGCAGAAAGGGCAAAGTCAGTTTGCCAAGGCAAGAGGACATCTTACCATGGATGACTATGATGGAACCTTGTATGGAAGAGCAAGGATTGTCAACCATTGCAGGGCTTGTTGGGGCTACTTGTGACCTTATGGTTGAAGGTGCAAAGGCCCTTGACAAGGGAGGAACTTGATGATCGTTGTGGAGGATTGGGTCATGCTTTAGCCTCTTTGGCTAAGTGCCTGGCATGACTCATGGACAGATTGGAGGGCACACACTTGTGATGTTTTGGGTGGACTTCTCATCGTCGAGACCAAGAGGTAGTCTTGGTGGACACTTTGGTGGAGGAGCTATGGTGAAGGGACTCATGACATGATGATACGATGATGAGTTGGTTGAGTGACCGAGTTCACTAAACCGAAAGTTGAAGACTTGGGTGGGATGGCCAGATGTTGTGATGTGTCTACTTGGTTGACTACATGGGCAACTTAGTCATGGACATCAGGTTGGAGACTTAAAGACATGGAACATGGTAGAGACCTATGCAAGGACATTGTGTGGAAGCACTTGTGGAGATGTCGAGGGGCATCCTAACAAGGTGCTAGGGCAGGAATGTTATGCAGGAGGACTTGCTATGGAGACTTGAGGATGGCACATTGCAGATGATGAAGAGGGCTTCATGGACCTGAATGGGGCACATCAAGAGTTGATAAGATTGGAGACTTGAGGATGGCACATTACAGATGATGGAGAGAGCTTCATGGACCTGAATGGGGCACATCGAGAGTCGGTTTGATATGGAAAACATGTTGCAGATGAGATGGATGGAGTTTCCATGGACCTGAGCATGGATTATGGATGGTGAGCTTGGTGGCAGTGGTCACTAGGCCGAGACATAGTGGAGAAAGAGTCTCTACATATGTTGCAAGGATGTTTGCCTTGTGTAGAAAGGTCGACATCCTGAATGATGATGATCTTGGTGGAGAGCTACCGAGATGGTATGTTGTCGAGGACGACAACGATTTCAGGTGGAGGAGAATGTAAGGTCTCCGAGCTGCGGTGCGACGGGCGCCGGGCGGGCGATCGTGCACGAGGGCGCGGGCGGGCGCACGGGCACTCCTTGGGCGACGAAGTGCGACGGTCATCCGAGCCTTATGCGACGTTTGAAGCTAAGTGCGACAATACTCATGAGAGAGCACGACACTTAGTGAATAATGCGATGGAGCGAAGAAGGCTTTATACCTTGGCGTTGAAAGGCTTGCACATTGGCAAAGACGACTTACACTTTGGTTAAGTGTGGGCGTTATGACAAAGTTTATGGGGTCGGCCTTAAGGCTGGACACCCCTTCACACTTAGGCAAGCATGCGTATATATTCATGGACGCAGAGCTCATTTGAACAAGCAACTTCGCTCATCTCTTCTTACGCTCAAGGGGTAAACACTTGCGCAGGTTTAGAGGTAGATACGCATACCTCATGCGTAGTCTAACCTAGGTGCGTGGAGGAAGTGGTTTGCAGGTTGAGGTATGAAGACTTGGTTGTGAGTTTAGTCTTGGGTGAGCCGAAGATTGTGCAAGGTGTGCCCGAGTGAATTCTAAGGTACGAGTTTTGGTGTAGGACTTGGCAGAGATTTTAGGTGGCTCGGGTGAGCACCATTCTTTGTGCAAGAGGTGCACAAGACTATTGTAAAAGGCAGGTGGCCTATCTTTGTAAAAATTGGTTAAGTGTGAGACTTGGTTCAACCAAGACACACTTGTTGTAAAATCTGATATTCTTGACATAATATTATTGTTGGGCAGACTGTTCGGGGAGTTGCCCCTCCCTTTATACTTGTATTGTTCTCGGTTTATTGTTGATGGTTAATGAATGAGAATGTTCTTTGTTAAAGTATAAAGGATAACACTTCATTCGATTATAAGAACACAAGTTAAGTAAGTTTATGTTGGAATAGGCGTAGCCCATAAACGTTAGTATTGTTAAAAAGAAAGCGTTTGGTGGTGCCGCACCTCGCTACAAGCGGTTGGAAGATCACCGTAGGTGTAGGGACGTGACAACCCAGGTGGCGGGGCAGTGGCGGGGCGATTTTGAGAATCGCCCTTTACAAGAACTATGTGTTCCTTTATGAGCACTATGCGTTTTCATCATGGGGATTAAAAACCTTTCAGATTTATATTTTAAACGGTAGCTTTTTTAAGTAAAACTTTAGACATAATATATAGGTTTCATAAATTTGTTTTACTAAATAAAGATTATTTTAATTTAAGTTTTTAAATGTAAGGAAGGTGGTTGCGGAGGCGAGTCTGAAATCGAAGGGTAGCCTTGAGAGAAGTCGAGGTGTGTAAATCTTGCTCGCAGCAGTTTTATAGGATCTTCAAACGAGTGCCTTGTACAGCAAGAGCCCGAGGGATTGTAGTGATCTGAGTTTATTTACGGTATATGCCTTCTATGTCTGCTCTGTTTCTCTCTCTTTGAAGGAGATATCAAGGCACATTTAGAAGATGCAATATTTCGTTTTTGGTATAGGAGTATTCCCATGGAGGAAATCTTTGACACGCTCTAGTCATTCCCAGGGAATTCTGTTTTCTTTGGCGGTTTTGTTTTGTTTTTGTGTAGCCTGAGGGATAGTAGTGATCTGAATTTACTGCCGGATATGTCTTCTGACTCCTCTATTCATTCCTTTTTAAAGCAGGAGATATATGTACTATACTCTCCTTCCGTTAGACTCCTTTCAGTGAACATGGGCATTATTTCTGGTGCTTATTTGTCCCATTGTTGTTATTTACTTTATTTTCAAGGAATTGGGGTTTTTAATATTTAATTCTCTTAATAGTAGTTGAGTTGAATTCCATATGTATTATTAAAGTCTCTTTTTAATCAATTTTTTTTTGGTTATTCTTAACATTTCAATCAGTGGTCACTCTTAACTACTTGCATTGCTATGAATGTTTAAGTAAAGTAACGAGGGAGAGACCACACGTATGGTTTTTAATATTTAATTCTCTTAATAGTAGTTGAGTTGAATTCCATATGTATTATTAAAGTCTTTTTTTAATCAATCTTTTTTTGGTTATTCTTAACATTTCAATCAGTGGTCTCTCTTAACTACTTGCATTGCTATGAATGTTTAAGTAAAGTAACGAGGGAGAGACCACACGTATGAGATAAGGCGGTTTGGCCACTGGCTATCATGTTTTTGCCCAAGCCACGTTCTACTCTAGAGCAAGGGCCACTATAAAGAAGTGGTAATGCTAATTTTAAGTTATTTTTCTATGTAAATATATAAATATGTTTTCTTTCTATCCATATATATTTTAATGGATTCAATTTGTTATTTTCTAACTTAGGAAATATTTTATTTTTTTATATTTGTAAATTATTTAATTTTTTTTGTAAAATAGCTATACTCTATTTTATCCACTATATTGTATTTTATAAAACATATTCATACTGTATTTTATTAAATGTACCTTATTTTCTTCCCAGTGGTTATACCTTGTTTCTTTCAATAGCCCTTGCAATTATTTCATAAAAAGTAGTTGTAGTAAATTTATATAGCAACATTGTAGCCCTAGTAATAGACTTATTTTCTACAAATATATATTTGTTGAATTGAATTTTTGCAAACATAAAAAAATGTTTTATCATTGTAAGAATTTTTAATTGTTAAATTGATTTTAAACTATTGTACATATTAGTATTAACTATTGACTAGTTTAATTGAGCCAATTATAGTATGTAATTACTTCTATATCACTTGTTAATAATTGGTAATTGTTAATAATTGGTAAATTCACTTAGAGACCAGTAAATGTGAAATGAATAGCCAAATTGAAAGCTCATGACACAACATTGATATATAAAGTAGATTCTATATAAGAGATTGTAGGATCTTGTCACGTGCAATAGATTTGGATTATTGATCCGATGTGTTTTTTTTCCTCATAAACAACTTTGTTTGGCACATAAAAATTTGGTTTTACTCGCATTTTTTTAAAAGTTTGAAAATTGACCTAAAAAAAAATCATCATTCCAGTATCATCACTTTTTCGTTTTGAAGATATATTTTGCATGAAAATTTCATCTTAAATTTCATAGTCATTGCCATTTTTAAAACATGTTCAAAATTGACCCCTAAAAAATAAAATCATCGTTCTAGTATACACACTTTTCGTTTTTAGCACTGTTTTTGATGTTTTTTCGAGGATTTTTGGCCAGAGTTCCTGTTTTGAGTTTATAGTTCCCGTTTCAAAGTTTACATTGTTGAATGAGATGGAAGGTCATCCAAGTAAGCTTGAACAATGTGTTCAATATCATGAAACACATAGTCCATGGCCCTTTGAAAGGTTGCTCCAACATTCTTCAGACTGAATGGGAGTTTCCTATATGCAAATATTCCCCAAGGGAAAATGAAGGCGGTTTTGTGTTGGTCTGTAGGTTTTATGGAAATCTAGTTATAGCTTGAGAAGCCATCCATAAAGGAGAAGGATTCACAACCGACACAATCGTCGATTATCTGGTCAATGAACGGGGTCGGATAATTATCTTTTGGACACACAACATTCAAATCTCAGTAGTCGACACAAACTTGGATGGTACCCTACTTTTTATCTACACGAACCAGATTGGAAACCCATTCTGTTAAGGTAACGGGGTAGACACAACCAACATGTAATAATTTTTCCACCTTAGTCTTGATGGCTGCAGTTTTACGGGGGCGGACTGGTTAGATTCTTTGGCGGACAGACCTGGCATTGTCATAGACCTTGACGTCATGCTCAACAATAGACAAATCTATGCCAGACATTTCCTCATAAGACCAAGCGAATACATTGCAAAATTCCTTGAAAAGGCAGGTGAAGCTTGCAATTTCCTCAGAATTGCAATCGGCTCCAATCTGTATATTTTCCACGATGTGTGTCTTGACTGAGATATCAATGAGCACTATCTTAGAAGGATTCCCATGTTCCCCTATGAATCCAAAGTTTGGATAGTTGTGTAACTCGAGGGAACAATCTCAGGTGGCTCAAAAGACAATATTTTTACAGGGGTCACATCTGAATCATATATCAAAGCGCGCTGGTGAGAGGTTTCCCAAGGTTGCTCCTCTAAAGATAATATCTCTCGAATAACTTCATCCGTAGGTAGGACTTCATCGAGGAGATCATTAGAGGGAGTTGTTATGGGAGGGGAGATGGTACTGTTGGTCGTAACCAAAGTGATAAAAGAATTAAATGCAGATTGAATGGCTTGGTAAGCCAATTCGACTGGTGACAACAACATTTGTTCTCCATAAGAGTCAATGTCAGAAGGGGTTGGGAGGATCCAGGGATTGGTTGGGTCATGAGGAATAGTGGAGACCATAGAAACCATTTGTGGAACCTCGAGCAGCGGGAGAGGAAAGCAACCCATCAGGGCAAAACCCTTCAAAAGACCGATACCAACATTGACGTAAGAGTAAGGTATGCCACCCACTAAGGGTACGATGCCGCTAGGCAACGGGGAGTAATCTAGGGTGTAGAAGGACAACTGGTCCACTATGACTATTCTCCCATCCAATGGAAAGAGGATGAGGCGGAAGACCAAAGACACAATGGCATTCATGGCATAAGACCAACTGCGGCTTTAAAGTAGATTAGAGTCGAGATGACGATCTATGACTTCAATGTCCACCGTTACCGTTTTCCCACTCTGAGTGATGAGGTAGCTGGCAATGTATCATTTTTGGATGAATGTATGGCCATCGAATGCTTTAAGGGAATTCGACGACAGAGAGAGGGTTGGAGAACCTAAGGTGAACCAACATGAATTAGACATGACACAGGTCAAGCGCCTTCGTCAATGACTGTTCTATGGACACCTCTACCTTTCGAAAAAACCTACACTTGAAATGCAAGTTGGTGGGAAATACGAGGTTTACATTTCTCCATGTTGAATATTGCTAGCATGGAATCTCGAGGGACAACCACACTAATGGCCGAAAGAAAATCTTTCCATTGTGTTGGACAAGTTTGTAATACTTAGAGTGCAGACATAGATGATGGTGCTTGCGCTAAATCTTCTACAATACTATAGTTCTGAGCAACACGTGCACAACTATTATGTGTTGTGCGAAGAAGTACCCCTTTTGGGGGGCGAATTACAAGATTAGAAATAGGCCTTTCGATATGAATATCGTTAGGCAGCGGTGGGTTTGAACTCAAGGCAACGTCCAAAGCGTTAGCGACTGGAGCTTCATAAGTTTTGGCTCGCTTTGAAGATCAATTGTTTCAAAGGTGTAAACGGTTGATGATCCTTCACCAGCAGAAGGATGGTTTGAACTATCATTGCCCCCTTGCGGGGGTTGAGGCGGGTTCAAAATAAGATGTTGCTGTTGCTGAGAAGGGAAGGGGTTATGTAGGAATGTTGGGGTCTGGCCAGTTTCCTTTTGAGAAATAATATTTGTGCATTCTTGGAGATGCGGGCATCGCTGTGTCATATGGTCTTCCGCACATATTTTGCAAGGGAACTTGTCAACTTTGTCCTTTCCATTGCCAGATTTTGTAGTAGTTTTCTATTTGGGGTTGAATTGCGTAGCGGGCTACTCTTCAGAAGGAGATGTCTTCTTCTTGTTCTTGCTGCTAGGGTTTTGTGTAGAATACACAAAGTTGATTCTAGCGGTTGGAAGAGAAGCTGATTGGGTGGATGTAGTGGTATTGACAGACAACTAGGCAACGTGCTCGCTAAGTTTTTTACAGCAGCCTTTGAGGTAGCGCCAACGAGGCCATCAGCGTGCATGCCAGGTTGCTAAGTAGCGGGAGCATTAGAAGTTTGAGGGGTATTGGGGATTATGTCGTATAGTAAGCCAGACTGCGAATAAATCAAATCTAAGTGCTAGGCACGATGAATGGATTGGTCTTCAATGACCGCACCACCAAAGATAATGTCCTTGGAAATTTGGAGAAGAAGAGATTTGCAGAACCAATCTGCTAATAGGTAATCCAGAATGGGGGCCTTGATGAGCCTCCACCTACGTCTCCATTCATGAATGTGATCAGAGATGTGGGTGGAGGTGTCTTGGCGCAAGGTAGTAAGAAGTTCCATCCCGGTTTCATAGTGGATGGGAAAATGAAAGTGCTTTAAACATTCCATTGCCAACGGTGCCAAAGATATTAACTGATGCGCATGGTAACTCAATGTACCACTTGGAGGCATTGCCAATAAGAGTGTGAGGGAAGAGTCAGAGTCGGATACTGTCATCCACCATGGAGTTCGATACACACCATAGACGATAGGTGGTGACATGTGTACCTAGATCATCCCCTTGTTTCCCTTCAAACTTCAGGACGTCGGTAGGTACTTTGTGCGGGATTGGGGGCTAATGTAAGTTATTGTAGATGGGGTCATTAGTTAGTTTATACAGATTGGGGATATCCAGTGTTGTCAAAAAAGACAAAGTGTTTGGTGTCCCCGAGTCTGACCAGGGTGATGACAAATGACTTGAAGGACCTTGGGGTCCTCCATCATATTGTTACCAATGTGATACATAGGATTTGCTGGATAATAGTTGCTTTGCGGTGGTGGAGTAGTCATATAGGATGGATGTCCATATGGGATGTTAAGCTCGGGGATATAAGCTTGATTTCCCCCAGGATAAAAATTTCCCCCTTGACTCAATTGAGGTTGAGGAGGGGGTGCCCAAATGGATTGAGTGGGACTGGGTTGAGGGATCCCGTCAGCCATGTACTTGTCCATAGGCACATGATTGACATTGGGGTAGTGTCCACTTAGAGGATTTATGTCAATTAATGACGGTCATGCTTGTCCTATAGGCAGAGGGGCTATGGTAAGGCCCCCTATCGGTATGTGCACGTTGGGAACATTGCCCCCCTGGCATTTGAACCTGGTGGTTTGAACTTAATAGAGGATTCCAACCAAAGGGATTACTAAAGGGACCCGTGCTAACAACGCTATTTGGAGTGATAGACGAAGGGCTAGGAGCAGACACAAAAGGGCTAGAAACCAACCTGTACTGGGTTCCACTCATAGTAGGTGTAACTAAGTTGCTTAGACTTGGCATAGTTTGGATAGTGGGGTAACCAATTAATTGTGTATTACTGACTATCGGTGGGGGAAGTGAGGGTGGACCAAAGTTGTCCACAAAAGCCCACGACCCATTAGTTGCCAGGGAAATGGTGGATGTAGGTACAATTGAATAAATGGTAGGTGCAGGTGCTACCTGAGTCAATATTGGTCCCAGAGGATCAGTGAGAGGAGGATTATAAGGAGGTACAACTCCTTCAGTGAAAAAGTCCTTTGGCAGTATAGTGTCCTGGGAGGTATTGTGTGATTTAGTGTTAGATACTGGAGACTGATTACCCGAAGAGGGATAATCCGGATCACCAAGGCTCCACTGATCCTCCGCAGTCAGCAGAGGAAGACCTTGCTATCGCCAAGGTTGACGACGAGGGCAGTATGTAGCCACAATGACCGATATATTTTATCAAAAGTTTTTATAGTGATATTTATTATAGTCTCAGTGATAACAAACTAGCACCTAAAAAATAAAAAATACTCTAAAAGTCAATCAACAACCAGTCAAGGAATATGACTCTGTTTGATAACCACCGTTTGCTGGAGATGAAACCCAGTATCACAATGGCTAAAAGAGAGAGCTGGCCAAATGTACAGTTACGATTACTCTTGAGCTTCACCCGAACCTTAGATTAAGGGGCCAAGTACTCTCGTGAAGACGAGCACCCTCCCAAAAACTGAAGATAGAGTAGGTTCGTCTATTTAGGTACCAGGGCAGCCCACCCTAGTCACCTTATGTTCATCCCTAAAAAAGTCTAGCCACTATGGTTACCTCAAATCACAGACACTACCGGGGGGGACATGGTCGTAGACAATACACTATGTGGGCAGGATACCTGAGTCCCCAATTCAGCGCCGATATCCCTGAAGCGATCCCCGACACACAAAATACCCAATCGAGATGCAATCGAAGACATGCTATCTTTTTTGACATTCCAATGTTGTCTCGCATTTAACTCCTCTTTGACTGGAGCGGTCATGGATAGTATGAGTGAGGCAAGATTTTACTCTCTTTAATGACACTAGTTTCAGTTTTACGATCTTGGGTAGTTAACTCACAATTGCATAACCCAAGATCCTAGCCTAGACTAATATGTGTGTATCCTCAAAAATAGTTTTTGATTGCTTTTATTACGAGATCAATTTTAGATGTACTTTATTAATGTCTTCGGAAGGGGTGTTGATGTATGGAGTTTTGTGAGACTGACGCAAACCATGCAAAAAATTCTTTTCAATTTCAATTCGATGAATGAATTATTTCTACAAGGAGAGAATCATTTATACATCAATTCAACACCATGCATCCAATGCAGTAAACACATGCAAAAATTGTAGACATGCAATGCTCTCTAACAACTAACCCAATATACAGATGCAAAATCTAACCAACTAAAACAAAAAATAATAAATAATTTTTTTCATTTTTCTTTTCAAGAAACAAATGCACTTAAGCTATTTATCTAAAAAATAATAATAATAAGGAAACAGGCAACAAAGCACATTGCACAAATGAAGATCCCTTAAATAGACTATAAGCAGCTTCCCCACCCTAGGAATTCATAGAGTAGGATGTTGATCAAGATATTGGCTGGCTAACACACTTCAGGAGAGGCTACAAAGCGTTAATGGCAAGACTAATGCTCTGTCTGCAAGCATGGGGAGTGTTATAACTCACTGGTTTTCACAGCTAGGGTGCGTTACAAGAGCAGAGGCTATAAATAGAGTCTTTCAGGGTCAAATCAAACGCTGAGCATAGTAAACAAGGTTATGAAGTGTCTTGAGTGGTCATAATGGGAACCAAAAAGAACAGGAAGGCTTGGAAAAAAAGAGAGATACAAGAACCTAGGAGGTAAAAACTAGGAACTAAGTATAGTCCCCAGCGGAGTCACCAATTATGCTATAGGGATTAATGCACAGGTGGTTGTGGCTAGAATACCGTCAAGGATCTTCCCGGGATTGCATCTGTCACAAAGAAGCATACATATATCCATATAAATGCATAATAATCAAAGCAAAGAAGAGAGATTACCTCAGTCCTTGGTGCAACCCTACTGGAGAACACAATGTAGCAAAGCGAAAGACACCTCTGCTAGCTCCTATATCAGTACTTGCGTATAAACAAGACAGAGTAATGCTACAACATATAAACTCTAGAAATTAAAGAATTCATACATAAAGATATAAGACAACATGCATCTAAGCTACTTATAAGTTATGGTATTGAATCAACATGTAAATAAACATTGCATCAACACCATCAAGTATACAACACAACAACATATCTATATTATTAGATTGAAGAAGAATGATTACAAACATCTTTCCTAGATCAAGCTTCCTCTAGTCCTCAAGCTCCTCTCTCTCTCTCTCAACCTCTTGGTAGCATAACAACTATGTCTCAAACAAAGTTTCGACAATCATTTGACCTCAATCACAATGCCCAAGCCTCCAATATATAGATGATGAGAGGCTTATCCTTTCCACTTGTCTCATGAGTTCCATTGAGGAAAAAGCTAGGATGTTTCCTCACTTTATTTCTCTTTCCCTTTCCATGAGACTCCGTTAGGAATAACAATGTCCTTAGTTAGGTCAGAGGTAGATGTTTCCTACTTTTCGAGCCTACATTTGAGTGAAAAGTGGAGTGTCAGTCAGTCAACCTGCTCTTTGACCTTGAGAATCTCTCAAAACTTGGGTAACACTGTCCTTTAGGCAAAATAGTGAGTTACCCTAGGGACTAACACCCTTGGCTCATGCATGAAGAGTGTTATAACTCTTCTTGCCTATTTTTGGGGAGTGTTACCTTGGCTAATAGGCCTTTTCTTTATGTCATGTCTTTAACCAGACTGTGTTTCTCCTCTAAGCTGTGGAGGAGGTCATTTTCCTGTATGGAAAAGTGTTATACGACCATTCAGCTAGAGGCAACCACTTGACCCATTGTATCTATTTATCATATACAAAGCAATGAAGATATCCTTCCAAACATTTGTTCACTATCTCAGTTTTCTAATTAGATTGAGGATGATAAGATGAGATATGAACTAACTGAGTACCCAGACAAGAAAATAATTCTGTCCAAAAATTTCCAGTGAAAATGGGATCTCTGTCGCTTACAATAATCTTTGGGTTTCCATGTATCTTTTGAATTGTTTCCATAAATACATTAACCACTATATTGGCTTTAAATGGATGAAATTATGGGAGTTTTGAGGTCTAAAATGGGCCTCTTAAAGAAATTATAAAATAATAGTGGAAATAATAAAATAAGATTAGATCGCATCATCAAATTTTAGAGGGAAAAAGAAAAAACTATTTTTTCAACTCGTATTTTCAACTTATCTCCCTATGAGTTTACTCAAATTTCGAGCGAAAACACTTGTTGGATTCATAATTTGATTCCTTATCCAAGGAGTACCCATGTTGCATACCTTTGATGGACCTCACTACATGAAAAATGAGAAATACATGAAAAACATGATTGTAATCACGTTTTTTCATGTATTTCTCATTTTTGTGTAGAAGGTTCCATCAAAAGTATGCAACATGGGTACTATTTGGATGAGGAATTAAATTTTTCATCCAACAAGTACTCCTACTTGAAATTTGAGAAAAACCTTAGCGAGATAAGTTGACAATACGAGTTGAAAAATTAGTTTTATTATTTTATTATTTTTTAATATTTTTACTTTTTTACTCCAAAAATGGTGAGTCATCCCCCATGGTTGGCGTCATCATCTTGAATCCTATTGGTTCTTATAAAGTTTATTTTGGTTGTACATTTTTCTTAGGAGGCCCATTTTAGATCTCAAAAACCCCTAATGTATAATGCACAAAAGTGTGCATACTTGGTAAGTCTATCAACTACCAGCATGATGACACTCTTTCCTTCGGACTTGGGTAAACCTGTGATAAAATCCATTGAAACCTCCTCTAAACGTTGACTTGGAATGGATAAAGGTTGTAACAGATCCGGGGTCTTAATTATCTCAACTTTATTTTGTTGGCAAACCAAACATTCTGCCACAAACTTTTGAATATTAGATTTAAGGTCATTCCAAAAAAATTCCTTCTTAACCATGTGGTAAGTTTTTCAAAATCCTGAGTGCTCACCTAAGAAGAATATTTTGTTTAAGTTGGGAATTATTACAAAGGTATAAACGACCTTTGCACCATAACGAATCATTTTTCCAACTAAATGTATCAGATGTATTGGGACCTTGTTGCAACTTTTGAATGAGTGCCCACACTTCTTTGTCATTCTTCCATTCATCCCTTGCTTCGTTTATCCAATCTGGTTGGATGATAGAAATTGCAAAAAACAATGCTTTCACATCCTCATCCTTTTTTGAGGGTGCATCTGCAACAACATTTTGCTTCCCTTTTTTGTAGATGATTTCAAAGTCATAAACCAACATCTTTATGACCCATTTTTTCTTCTCTTCTGAAGATAATCTTTGTTCTAAAAAGTATTTAAGACTATAATGATCCGTTTTTACCTTGAAGTGTCTTCCCATTAGGTAAGGTTGCCATTTCTTAAGTGCATGTAGTATTGCCAATATTTCCTTCTCATAAATATCTTTGTGTAAATACTTTCCTTTGATTGGATGACTTTCAAAAGTTCCTTCTTGTATTAAAACAACACCAATTCCATTTCGTGACGCATCACATTCTATAATAAAGGTTTTTTTGAAGTCTAGCGTAGCTAAGACCAGTGCTTGGCACATTGCCTCTTTGAGATGTTCAAAGGCCTTCGTTACTTCTGGAGTCCATGAAAATGCATCTTTCTTCAGTAATGTTGTTATAGGTGCTGCTATTCTCCCATAATTTTTAACAAACTTGCGATAATACCTTGTCAGCCCAAGAAATCCTCACAGATGCTTTATGGATGTGGGGATTTTCCATTCCTTAATGGTTTTAATTTTTCTAGGGTCTACCTTCACACCTTCATGAGATACAATATGAACCAGATATTCCACCTCCTGTACTCCAAAGAAACATTTGGAGGTTTTTGCATCTACTTGTTTCCCCTCCAATAGTTTGAGCACCCTCTCAACATGTTGAACATGATCCTTCCAAGACTTCTTGTAGATTAGTATATCATCAAAAAATACTACACAAATTTTCTAAGGAAGGGTTTGAAAACGAATTCGTAAAACTTTGAAATGTAGAAGGTGCATAGGTAAGGCCAAAATGCATGACCAAAAATTCATAATGACCCTAATGAGTTCTAAATGATGTTTTCAGAATGTCTTCAGTCTTCATTATGATTTGATGATATCTTGAACGAATATCCAACTTGGTGAAGTAAATTTCTCCATGTAATTCATCCAATAATACATCAATGACAAGAATGGGAAATTTATCTTTAACAATGAGCTTATTGAGCTCCTTAAAATCCGGACACATGAGCCATGATCCATCCTTCTTGTGCACCAATACTACTAGAGTAGAGAAATAACTTTGACTAGGTTGAGTTATACCAACATCTAGCATTTCTGCAACCATACGTTCAATTTCACTCTTTTGGGCATAGGGATATCTGTAAGGCCTGATGTTTGGAGGAACACTTGGAATCAATTGAATAACATGATCACGATCACGAATAGGTGGGAGGCCTTTGGGAGTCTCAAATACATTGGAATGATTGTCCAAAACTTTTTGGAGATCTGGAGAAATAGATGATTTCAATGTCAGAACCTCTAGTGAACATAATTGTGAAATTACACCCAGTTTTCCTTTCTTTAGAAGTTTTTTCATGTCATTAGAGCTGATTATCTTTCTCGGTTTCCCTGTGATACCCATAAATTCAACTTCCTTTTCTCGTCAAAAAAATTTCAAGAAAAGTTCTTAAAAATTAAAATATACCGTACCCAAAGATTGTAGCCATTGGACTCCTAGTACAACATCAACACCACCCATTGGAATGGAAAGCATTGGACTATTCAATACATATTCTCCCATGGATAGCTTGATATTATGACACTTTCCAGATAAATTTATGGTTCCTCCATTTGCAACCATCACTTGACACTCTGGTGCAGGATATAGGAAACAATTCAATTCCTTGGCTATCTTACAATGAATAAAATTATGGGTACTACCCAAATCAATCAACATTATTACCTTTTTCTTCTTGATATGTCCTTTTATCTTGAGAGTTTGAGGAGTGGTAATTACTGCCAATGCATTACAAGATATGGTCGGATTCATTTATTCTTTCTCTAGGGTTGGTTCCTGGTGTATATCCTCTTCTTTTGATGTTTATTGTTCCTTGTCTTCCTCCTCTTCATAATCTATGTAAAATAATTTCTTCTGAGCACACTTATGACCTTTAGTGTATTTGCTATCGCAACTGTAACAAATCCCTTTTGATCTTTTTTCTTCCAATTGTTGTGTTGTCAACCTTGTAGGTTGTGGAATGCTAGGGGTAGTAACACTTCCATCTTTATAGTTGTGAGTGGTAGGCTTCCTTGTTGCCATAATTTTCCTTTCAATTTTTCTTGCCAACCTAAATGCCTTCTCCAATGAATCAGGTTCCCAAAGGAGAACCTCATGTTGTATGTTATCCTTTAAAGTCCCTATAAACACATCAATCCTATAATCATCTGGAATATCACTTACCCTTATATTCAATTTTTGGAAGTCCTCAATGTGCTCGACCATTGAACCCTTTTTTTATAGATTTATCAATTGGCTAAAGAAGGTGTTGCTCTTTATATCCTCATAATGTGCTATCATTTCCTTCGTAAAAAGTGACCAAGTGACAATCTGTTTTCGAGAGCAAAGCCATCGATACCATACAAATTGATTGGGTTCCAAATATAAAGTTGCAATGCTTACCTTTTGTGTTTTTTGCACATTATGGAGATTGAAATATTGCTCCATCTGTAGTATCCATGTTACAGGATCCTTGCCATCAAGATTCCTCATATCAATGTTTGGAATATGGTGGGTCTTCAATTCAACGTTAGAGTATATGAAATTATGATTAACATTTCTTTTGTTCTCATCATGAGCTTCCTCTACTACCTTTTCTCCATTATGAAGCATTTCTTGTAGCAACTTTTCCAAACCTCCCTTCAATCCTTCCATGTATTTCATCAAATCTTCAATGTTTCCTTTCATTGTTTCTTCCATACCATTGATGTCATTCTTCAAACCATCCATCTTAGCTTCCATGCCATTATTAAAACCATCAATCTTAGCTTTTGTTTGTTAATCTAGGTTATCATTGATGTGAATATGGCAGTGTTTGTGATGGAAAATTCTTGTGACATGTGTGGTTGTTCATTGATGCCCATTGATCATAATACTGCTCATGGAGGATCCAAGAATTGAATATAGACATAATAGAAACAATGGAACCGAGGAGGAAAGATATCAGAAGCCATTAGAAGAGAAAGAGAAAGCGTAAAGAGGAGAATCATGAAGCCAAAGAGTAAGAGGAAGAGTTCATCAGAAGCCATCAAGGAAGCGGGTTATTGCATATTCCCAAGGGTAAGTGCTATCAGAAGAACAAAGAGCAACAACGATATCGGAGGAGCAAAGAAGAAAACACTGGAGGAGCCATATCGGAAGTATCATATGTAATATATGCCCAAGAAGAACCAAAAGGAAGAAAAAATGGAGGAGCATTGTGGCGGAGGAGAATAAATAGAGTTATAAGAGAAATCGTATCGACAATATATAATATCAACGTTTTCTATTATATGCCACTACTAAAAGCCCGCTGATTGCGATATAAGTTGCGGACCTGATGGTCCTATTACAATGCGCCCTAAAGAAATATCACATCCACCATACCGCAAGTTTTTAAAGTCATGTCACGTTGAAATCTCCGATTGCGATATAATATGCGGACCTGAAACCCCATTAAAATACACCTTTATGTAGTATCGTGTCCAGGTACTATAAGTTACACAAATCATAAAGGGTTGTCACCTCGGACTGCTGATTGCGATAAACCCGACGGATTGCCGATTGCGATGGAGCTATGGACTCGAGGGATTTATTAATGATTTTTTAATATTATATCGCATCCGCTCCGTCAGTAATGGGGCAATCAACCATCGACTATGTTATGGGCACGACTTGTAAAATACCTCCAAAATCTGCGATTGTGGGATTTCGGATAGTTGCGATTGTGATTAATATCGAGGCATGTGATAGCTCCATGTGGGCCTTATGAATATGAAGAAGGGCCTCTCTGATATATTGCGTAGTAAGAGACCTATGAAAAGTTGTGATTACGATTAGCGGTGATGTGGCATATGGGGACCACCAGACTTCTATTATAATATGGGTATAACCTCTCCTATAATGTGATTTCTGTAAAAAGGCTAAGTTATAATGGATTGAATATTAACAAAAGGCCCTCCGATATATTTTAATATACCACCTCATGCACAAGTCGGCCCCTACACCTTTGAACGTGTTATTTAGTTTATTGGCAAAACTCATATCTATATATATATATACACACAAGTTGAAATGATTCACTGGAGTGAGGTGAATTAGGCATCTATCACAGAGAACAAGGAAATTTCACAACTCGTGAACTTGAAGAAACAGAGGAAGCCGAAGGTCAAGAAGTCGAAGGTCTGGCAGACGCAAAAGGTGCAACAGAAGTTGAAGGCCGAGCGAAGAAGGAAGCTAAAGACAAAGTGGGAGGACAATCTTTTGACCTGATTCATCTTGGAAGGATCAGACCCGAAATGAAGCCATAGCACAGAAAACAACATGTTGCAAAGACCTAGCACAAATATCTTATTGAAAAACATCAACAAATGTTGGAGACTTTATTAAAAATCATGATGCATTGTTGAGATCATCATGAGGTAAACTTTGCAAACTCCGTTGGACAATATGAAGAATTGTGAAGACTCCTTCATATGAAGACAGGTTGTCATTGATGATGTAGCATGGAGACTATAGTGAAACTGTAGATTCATATAATTCAACGAAGAAGATCTTGGGAGCAGAGAATTAATATCAAAACATATCTAGACAAAATATAACAGTGGGTTGGAGCCCAAAGGGTTATTGACCTGAAGGTTGGAGCGTCAAACAAACAAGGTAGGTGCCTTGAAGGATAGGGTTGGAGCCTCTAAAAACAAGGTTGGTGTTCGGCCAAGGAAAATGTATGTTTTCTCCTCGTAATAGCTTAATTAAGCATTTGTCTTCATGTGTTTATATTCGTTTTAGGAATAAATCTAGAAGAAATAATAGCAGAAGTTGGGTAAAATTGATTATTAACAAATTGGATAAATCTGGCATGAAAAAACAACTTTCACTATCTTTTTATGGAGGGACCTTGATTGGACGACTGTTGTTCAAACGATAGAACAACAATAACCAGGAAAGGAAAAGGACATCGCCTTGAGTAGGAGGGACAACAGAAGACTAGGAGGACCAATGCTATTTTGTGATGAAATTAGATCAAGGGTTGCGAAATCCTCAGGATCCCCTAATCCCGAGGATTCGCTTCTATCCATTTATTTTTCCAAAAGTTATATAAAGCCATGAGGCGAATTGAACAACTAGTTAGGAATTTTGAGATTGTAACTATTCTTTTTGAACACAGATATTTTCATTACTGTGATGCTGTAACTCTGTTATTAATTTTAATGAAGAAGACTGTGTTTCATCCATAATCGTATTCTGAATATCTCTCAGCAGGGATTTCTGGAGACTTGGGCCCAATCAATAGGAGATCTGGTGCTTTGATTGTGTTATAATCATTTCTGTTTATTTTTATAATTATTCATTACTGCTAGTCTGTAAAGTTAGCACTATTCCGATTGATGTGAGGATTGATGATTCTGGCTTGTGTTACTATTCAGACGAGACTCTAGATTTAGCTATGTGTTACATTTGCGTGATAATCTTTATCGAATTAATTATGTTGATTTAGACATTTGATTGCTGTTCATTATCACAGATCTCAAGGTTATAGTTGATTTCTTTCCATGAGATGTTTACCTAGTTACTTGTTGATTCAATTGTTGTAGTTTTCCTTCATATCAAATGAATTAGTGTCAATACCAATTAGATTGCTAAGAGTGATTCTTTCTACTTGCATTCCAATTCAGTTTCTTGTAGAATAGATTAGGTAGATTTGAGAATGTTCTAAAGGTTTCTTTTAGAATTATTTGGATTGAAATTAGAGAAATAGATATTAGTGATTACAACGGTTCCAAACATTTCATTATGGATTGAACTCTGAATTCACTGCATATACAATGTTGACACTCTTGAAATAAACAAACTTACCCTGCGTGGATGATTAATGTAGGTATTAAGATTGCTTTTCATAAGACATCTTAGTGAACCAATATTTTGGTGTTGTTGTCCGGGAGAGTGTTTCAAAGTGATTTCTTTTTATTTTTTTGTAAAAGAATTGGGTTTTAAAAACGGGAGGTAATAACTTGTGTAACCAACAAGTAAAGTGCTTTCTCTTCAGCCCACTTTTCAACAATTGTATAGAGGTTAAATAGGAATAGGTTTTTTTATGACTGACTAGGAATAAAAAGATAGAAAAAGATCAGAACCCCCCACCTAAATCCTCAAAACCCAAGGGATCGGTGAACCTTGGGAGATCAAATTTTATAGACGAAATCGTAAGAAAAACAGAGTCTCAGGCATCAATAGGATTTTAGACTGTATCTGGAAAAAGCCCTACTATAATCCCTCAAGCAGCAGGCTCACCATTTGCATCTTACGCTGAGATTCATAGCCAAATTGGAGGATCTGAACAGAGCTTTCAGGTTACAACAAATTTACATTCTGATCCTCTACAAGAGGGAAAATCATGCAACTTAAGAGAAGGAGAGGGAGAAACCAGTGGAACTGCTAAGGCAGGACCACAATTATCTGAACGAGGATATCATGTGATCCTAGATCTAGGCAGTGCTGCAAAACCAACTCGGATTGGGAATCCTTCGCTTACCCGAATAGCATCCCCTAAAATTCCCGAAGGATATTGGCACATTTTCGACCAAATGGAAAACCAAGTACCTCAAGGTCAGACCTCGACATTGAAATACCCCATAGTCGACCAAGTGGCAAATGCCCGGATGAAATTTATTCCCTTGCAAAGCATCCCAACCTTTCATGGGATGATCATAGAGGATCCGTATGCCTTCTTATTCAAGTTTGATGTCCTTTGCAGAGGGTATGACTATACCACCAACCCTCAAAAATTAAAACTGTTCCCTTCTACTCTAAAAGGAGCAGCTTTGAGGTGGTTCATGGGTTTAGGCAGATGTACTATTAACTCTTGGGATGACATGAAAACTTCTTTCCTCCCAATGTACCAAGACTTCTGCAAGACTAGGGAAATAAAAGATGAAATATTTAAGATGGATGCAAAGGATATTGAAACTCTAGAAGAATATATCAAACAATTTCACTATAGTTTGCAGATATCCCCTCACACCACATTACCAAAAGAAGTCTTGAGAGCCATCTTAATTAAGGGAATGAAAGAAGAATGGATGGAAACTGTCAATTTGATGGGGAAAGGAGATATTTCTCAAGAAAATTATGATGAAATTGTTTGCTTGTGTATCAGGTGTTCGCGAGGTAGCATATGCACTAGGTTAGGAAGCCGAGATCCTATGACCAGAGGAAGCAAACTGCACAGTGGAGGCATGACAAGACTGGAAATCGGTAACCTCCTAGAAGAGTTCAAGACGAATATCCTAGGCACCCTTACAACATAGTTGGACATCCTGCAGGCTAAACAGAAACAAGCCTTAGCAGAACAGAACTTGGCCGTTTTTTGCCCATGTTGCCAGAAGAAGCACAGCTAGAGGGAGTGTCCATTGGACATGGTCCAGACATGTGCTATCCGCACCAAGGACCACGCCACTGAGCAGTGTCCATCACTTCCAAGCCTGAAGGCAGTTTTCAAAGAAACATAAGAAGAGACAGAACCAATATTGTTACACAGTAATTTGTCACCATTTGTCACCGTCCCTGTTACCCCTCTCCCGCACTTTGGAGGACTCATTCAGGGACCTGTGAGAAGTGACATAACTTGAAAACACTTGCATTATGTTCCCCTGAGTATGGACTTCATATGCCCTGAAGACATCTCCTGCAGAATATCCTTAAAAAGTCCCCTTTTTCCATTGGCGAGACAGAGCGCCAACTGGCGCGCCCTCTTTGGAGGATTTCCCCCATTGGTCATTGTGGATCCGCGCTAATGGAAAAAGGGGACTTTTTAAGGATATTCTGCAGGAGATGTCTTCAGGGCATATGAAGTCCATACTCAGGGGAACATAATGCAAGTGTTTTCAAGTTATGTCACTTCTCACAGGTCCCGGAATGAGTCCTCCAAAGTGCGGGAGAGGGGTAATAGGGACGGTGACAAATGGTGACAAATTACTGTGTAAAACGTATACTTGATGAACCAACATCAACAGTGGTATGCCAAACCCACAGGTATGTCACAAGACACAACCTAGTTCTTTCCTTCTTCATCATTTAATCAGCATCACAATTGCGGGGTAGCATGGAAAGTTCAATCACCTTCCTCGAATTGGCAATCCCAACCATTTCCTATGACACCTTGGCCAAATCAGTCCTTTCTGGGTAATGGCTGGCTGAATTCTCCTTTTACTCATGTTTGACAAGGTAATCCATATCCATCCTAGTGGCTTGCCTCTACTTCACAAAATCCAAACTGGTCTCTAAATTGGTAGCAACCTTTAGGGATAACCAATACGCCTATGGGGATGGGTCCTCAACCTCAACCTACATTATCAACCCCATATCCATTGCAGCAAAATCCTCAACCCCTTTTGCGTCCTTGTTAAAATTGGCAACTAGGGAAAAACTTCATGTGGGTCTTCTTATTCATGGATGATAATATTTTTATTAGATTCCTCTCATTGAGAGGTGTAGGATTTATATAAATATCATCCGATTCCAATAAGCATTCATGGAGATATGAATTTATTTTGATTATGGAATTATTATCAAGCCGACCTACACCTCATGTAGGCTCAGAAGCCCAACAGTCGCATCAATTCAAAAACCAACGTTGTGTATAAATACAGGAGGAATTTTCCTCATTTGGACTCAATCATCTCATCACATCTCTCTCTCTACTGCGTAGAAAAGAGTCTCTTCTCTACTGCGCAGGAAAGGGTCTCTCCCTCACACATGTGAAGCTGGAAACTGCTGAAACTAAAGCTGCAACTGCAGAAGTAAAGATTGACCTTCATGGATTAGAAGATCTCCTCATATTAACTGTGCTATAGGTTCATCTAAACCTCCTCTGAAAGCTACAACTTTTGGTGGTGGAATCAAGTCAATCCGAAGGACGGTTTGCAAGATATCGATTTCCCTAGTTTGAAGCCAGAAGCTGCCGAAACTGAAGTTGCAACTGCAGAAGTAAAGATTGACATGTGTGGACTAGAAGATCTCCTCATCTGAAATGCGCTATAGGTTCATCTAAACCTCCTCTGGAAGCCTCAACTTTTGGTGGTGGAATCAAGCCGATCCGACAGTCGGTTTGTGAGATATCATCTGCCCTAGTTTGATGATGAAGTCGCTAATGCTGATGCTGCTGATCTAGGGTTTGCTACTGCTGATATGAATTAGATTTATTGTACTATTTCTCTCTACTGAATTATTGAAGATAAAAGAAGATTTGATCAAAGAGTTTCCCCACACATTGTGGGTTTTGTCCCTGGCTAGCTGCCACATCTTGTGTCTCTTGTCTTGGCTTGTTTTCTGTCAACCGTTTAATGTTCTATTTGCACTTTACTTTATGTACATGTGATTGCTAATCTGTGGAATATAATAAGAAAAAGAAGTAAACTATTATAAGCATAGAACATAACATAACTTAACATGGTATAAGAGCTGAGGTGAATACAAAGCCTGAGTAAGAGCAAGAGCAATCACTGAAGAGAAGATTGGCAAGGCTATCCTAAAAGAACGATGGGGTCCTCAACACTCTTTCCTGCCGAAGACAAGCTCCGTGAGAAAGCTGATTATCATGGATGGAAGATGTCTATCGATCTAACCTTTGAGGATTAAGGAGTGTTGGATCATGTGAGAGGCAATATTGTTGAGCCTCCATCAAATGCATCTGTTACTGCTTGGAACAATGGAAAAATGGAGAAGTCAAAATAAAGAAGATCATCTGGGACTCTATCGACAAGCACTTGGTGGCCTACATCTTTGAACTGGACACCTCCAAGGAAATCTATGATAGACTGGTGAGTTTATTTAAAGTCAATAATGCAAATCATGTTTTGTTTCTTAGAAATAAGCTGAGGGAAATCAAGAAGGGTAAAGATGAGAGTATGCAAGCATACTTCTTAAGAATCACCGAGATCAAGAACGATCTCCTATCTATTGGGGAGACTATTACTGATAGAGAAATGGCACTCATGACGCTTGGAGGATTACCATTTGAATGGTATGTGTTCAGGACTACTCCTTTGAAGAATAATGTAATTCCTAGTTTCGAGGAATTAATGGCTAGATGCATTGAAGAAGAAACAAGGGTAGAAGAGAAAAAAATGCCCTTGCCTAAAGGTCCTCCTATTGTTTTTTCTTCTCATGCCAAGGAAAGAAATAATTCCGGGTCTAAATCGAAAAGAAAGGCTGGAACTAAGGGCGGAAGAAAAGGACGATGTTACATTTGCAATATAGCAGGTCACTATGCAAGGGAATGCCCTGATAGAAAGGACTCTCACCGTGACGATGATCAAAATCCTTCTCATGGTAATCGAAGGGATGGAAAATTCAATAGCAAAGGTAAAAGGAATGCTGGAAATCAAGGAAGAGGGCAACCATTCAAGAAGGCTACAACTTCCAAGATGTATTAAATGCACCTGACCTCCACAAGAACCTGGTGTCCATCTCGAAAAAGGAAGACAAAGGCTACAAGGTAACCTCTAGCAATGGCAAGGTACATATATGGAAAAATATTGTTAAAGATGCCTTTACTCTTGGGTTTCATGTTGATTCATTATATTAGGTTGATGGAAGTCTGCTAGGTGTCATGTCTTATGACACATCTCTTCAGTCCGAACTTTGGCATTGGAGGTGTTAGTGTCAGTCTTTCCAGCCTTCCTCCAGTGATCAAATATGCTTTTACAAAGTGGTCTCAGAGTGTCAAGGTCAAATTTTGTCATTTCAAAGAGTTTTCAAGCAAAATTTGGTCACTAGGCATTAGGTCTAGGGTTTGCTTTCACTCCTTCTAAAGTTGTCCAAATGTCAGTCCATGTCATCATTCAGCTGAGTTTATCATCATTCATAGGGTTGCCACTATCATCTCAGTGTCTAATGAGTCATTTTACACCTTGTTCATGCTTCAGTTGCGCCTAGGTAAGGTCATTTCCCTCTCCTAGGGTTTTGAAGGCGATTTCTCGTGGACGGTCAAATCATTGGAAAAACTTGTATCCAGATGTTCATACACCTTCCCCTATCCTTCATGTACCTTATCAAATACTTCCCATCACCGAGATCCCCCAAAATCCTCATTTTTGCACAAACCCTAGTTTCTAGCTACAACCTGGCAATTTTCTAGGTTTGGCCTGTGTTTTTCCCTTTTGGACCCCTTCCCCTCACTCGATCTCCGCTATTCCACTTTCCCCTGCTTCCTAACATCCCTCCCCACTCCCAAAAATTTCCCCAAGAATTTAGAAGCCCCTTATCGCCTTCATTTCGCTTCATTTCGACAAAATTCCTTGTTTCACACATCGGGACAAGTCGCACTCAAATGATGTTCCAGAGCAATAAAAGATGAATTTTGGAAAACTGAGAGAGGTTTTTGTCCATAACATGCCAAAGAAGAAAAACCTCCTTCACTTTTTGCACAGGTATCATGGTTTTAGAGAAATGTCAAAATTGCAATCGCCAGATCCAAGGAGGTTGGCCAAGGCACTAAAACGACGGAAAAGGCCCGATCCACTCCAAATTTTGGCCAAAGCCTCTTTGACTGAGCATGGTACTTTATTGGGGAATCCCAGCCCAAATTTCAAGAAATTTTGAGAAAATTTTGTCAATTGTGAATTTTTTGTGCCAAACACAGGTTTTCTCCACCAATGGGTCGCGCGACCCTTTCGTTGGGCAACTCCATTTTGGGAAAACTCAGCATTTCTGGATTTTTCATGGAAAGTTACACTTGCTAAGCCATTTCCAAGAAATTTCACCAAGTTTTGGGCCTCCAGAAAGTCAAAAAACAAGCAAAAAATGACTTTCTGCCACATTTTTGACACACAGGAAGCAGTCTTGGGAGATTGCAATTTTGGAGGGGCAAATGACCACCAAATTCAGAAATTCCACTTGGGTTGGAAAGTAGACATCCAGAACTTTCCAAAAAGCCCACTTTTTCCTCATTTGGACACCTGGAAGTACCTAAAAATCAGCTCCAAAGTAGCGCGACCCGTTCAGAAAGAGGGCGCGACCCATTGGGCAGTTTTCACAGGAATTCATCTACAGCTCAGAAATTCGCCCAGCTTTGACCAGTTTTGACTTGTGATGGGATTTTTCATCCTCTTTGATGTAATTAATGTATTTTCATGTTGACATGACACTTATTTACCTATTCTAGAAGATTCATTCATGAAATAGCAAACATTTAATGAATGAATTGGTTTCCTAGCTTATAGAGGCAAGTTGTTTTGACTGCCTAGATTTTAGTGCTCAGTTTAGAATTGGTTGAAACAGCTCCTAGAAGGATGAGCTCAACCCCTAGAGGCAAGGAAAGGTGTTAGCTTTCCTATATTATGTATTTTCTTAGTCATTTTCAGAGGTTGGAGAGGTTGGACTCTTGAGGGAGAAGCTACTATTGTATTATTCATTGTATCTCTGCAGTTTTGGCAAAGGAAGAAAGACCAGGGTTTTGCAGTCCTTTTTGGGATTCCTGTGGTTACATGTATTGATGGTGTGTTTCTATTTGTACTTGTAAGTTTGTTATGTGATTCATATTCTTGCTTTTCCTTCTGCAAATTAGGCAAATGAAGTGTTAAAGTAGAATTCGTGATTTCCATGCTCTGCTTTTAAGTTTGCTTAATATTTATGTTTTCATCTGTCTAAAGAGAACCCTTGAAGGTTTCTTGCTCTCTTTAGCTCCTCACCGGTCATTCCTATCCATTCAATTAATTCAAAGGCATCAGTACAGTCTCCTACCTTGCCCCAAAGAACCCCCTGCAAAAACTGTGTCCAATCCCCGCACCCAGAATTGCCTTTCCCCAACTTTCCACCAAAATCCTAAAAATCCCAAATTAAACCTTTTGATCAGTTTACTAGCCTAAAATCAGTGTTTCCTCATTGGCTATCTCACCCGTTGAAGATCTTTACCGAGATAGACCGGAGAGAGCCCTCTCCTGCCCCGTAGGGCTAGCTACGAGGCTAAGTGGTTTGATGTTGCCTTGAAGTTTACCTTTCTCAGCCTGAGGTGAAATTTCAAGCGCTAACATATTGGCGACCATACTGGGGAGAACAAACTTGTTTGTGGGTTGGTGTGTTGGTTTCATAAGTTTTAGATGGAGCCTGAAGTTATGCCAGGTAGCTTTCGAAACGCTTTTGCTTTGCATAAGCGGAAGTAGATAAATGCTGCTTCAGTCAATCTCCGTGAGCTTGTGAATATAGCACTTCATTTTCATTTTACCCCAGTACATGTATCAAGTTCAGATCTGATTGTTGATGGTGAACAACGATCAGACACTGACAAGGCTGAAATTATTCACCTGGCGACTCTAAATCAGTTTCAAGATCAGATCCAAAGACTCCACTGGAGGATGATCTCTACCAACAAAAACATGAAAGGACAACATGGACAGACCAGGTACTCAAGTTGGAATTTCATCCAAGACATTTTGTTCTTTGTCATAAATTATTTCTTCTCTTTTCCCAAGAATGTCAAGAAGGCTTTGCAAAGTATACTGTATTTGAGAAGAGATCCTCGACCTACAGTTGATTCTTTCCCTTGGAAGATTGTGAATACCAAAGATTTGCATGCCTTTGAGCTTGATCAGGATCCTTTTTCCGAATTTTGTGATGACCATCTTCAAATTGATGAACCTCAAACAACCAAGACTGATTCTATACCTGCTGTACATACCCCTACACCTTGTAAAATTCCAGATCGGTATAAACCTCTTGTTTTACCTTCTGTTCTTCATGCTTTCCCCAAAAATTATGATCTATACTTGCCGAGGTTTGATGGTGAATGTAAGAATGTCAACGCTGAACAACATGTGCAGAATTTTGAGAATTTTCTAGATCTTTTTGAAATTGATGAAGAAGATGTTAGTATAAGGATTTTTGCTCTTTCTTTGCAAGCCAAAGTGAAGAGTTGGTTCAAAACCCTGCCTGATGCGAGCATTTCAGATTTCCAGCAGTTTGTCAAAGTTTTTCTCGACAGGTGGATAATCGGACAGAACCTTCTCTTGATCGTAGAAGAGTATAACCAGCTGAAAAGACTACCAGGGGAGACAGTACAACAATTTTCGGCCAGATTTAACCAAGTTTATTATTTGATGCCAGTTGATATAAGGCCTACTCCTAGATCTGCTCTCTTGCACTATTCGGGTGCCTTTGATCCGGAGATGGAGTTTCAGCTGAGAGAAAGGAATATTGCAACACTTCACGAGATGCAAAACAGTGCCATAAATGTAGAGGCTCATCTGCTGATCCGAAGGGCAAGGTTGAAAGAAGAAGAGATGAAAACCTTAGATCCGGCTGAATCTCTAGAGGTAAAACTTGACATTTTGGTAAGTGCAGTGGAAAATATGATGGACAAGATCAACGCAAGGAATGATTATGATGTTCAAGCTCATGTCTCGCTGATTGAAGAAGAACAAGTTGCTGATTCAAAATATTTTGTTTCTGATCCCAATTGTCATAGTGATTGTTTTATAGATCATTGTGAAGAAGAGAGAGCTGTTGATATGATGTGTATGTTTGATGATGATTTGCCTCAGTATGATCAGTATGATGATGATTATGTTCTCCAAAAAGAAGCTAATCTTACAGACAAATCAACAGCTAGTTTGTGGGCGGAGGAAGTTCATTTTCAGCAGTTTGAAAACAATGTTCAGCCATCACATATCAGCTATAACATTGACGAGGAAAGTGCAGCAAATTTTGAAGTAAGTGAAGGATCTTTGCCTTTTTGTTTTGATTCGTTTCAGTTCATCAGAGATAACTACCATGCAATCAGAAATCAAATGTCAACAAGTCTTGATTTGAATCATCTTGAGAGCAAAGAAAATTTTGTTCAAGACTTCTCATATTCAGATTTGCAACCCCCGAAAGCCATTGATTGTCAAGTTGCAGCTGAAGACTTGGAAGTGGACACACATAATTTAATGATTCAAGGTGACTCCGTACCATTCTGTTTTGAATCATTTCAGTTTTTGAAAGGTAGATTGCATAGTAAATCTTCAAATGAACAGCCTATAACAAATCAGCAATCTCTCGGTGTTAATGTTGAGGATGAGACAGATAACAAAATTCTTGAGCAGCCTGTAGCATCAGATTTGCAGCCACCAAATGAAATTGAAGGGCAGATTACAGATGAAGCTGTGGAAGATGATTTGATGATGCAGGAAGATTCTATACCCTTTTGTTTCGAAGCATTTCAGTTTATAAGGCAGAATCTTCATAAAATCTCTCAAGAAAAAGATGAACAGCTAGAAGGATGTCATACATTTTCAATGGATACATTACAGCAGTCTTTTCAAGTTTTTCATGATCCAATAGCTGATGTTTTGGATGAGGTTTGCAGTCAAAGTCTTTCTCCATTGTCTATATGTGAGCTTGAAACATGTGCTGATATGAATTTGATCCGGCAGCCGGTTTCCTTGTCATTTTCAGCAGAGGTCTCATCACAAGGCTCAGATCAAAGTTTTCATTCATGGTATGAGGAGAAGAAAAATAATCCATTGGATGAGCTAAGTTCCAGTGTGCATGTACTTCAAGATCCTTATGCAGTGTTTTTGGAGGTGGATAGTGAATCCATATCATTCCACGGATCTGTTTCTAAGTTGTCATGGGCGTTGCCTTTCAGTAGTTCTCTCTTGTTGTTCATAAGTGAGAACTTGTGGAGAATTCAACCAACAGACTTGATCAGGTGATGAATGAAACTGTTAGAGTAGGTTTTGATGAATAAGCTCCACTTTGAGCATCATTTTAGGTTTGTCGGTGGTGTTTAAGTATTGAGTCAATTTTTGTGAGTCAATTTTCAGTCTTGTTGTTAAGTTAGTTTGTGTCGGTTTTCAGTCATGCATTTCAGCTTGAATTTTTGACTCCATCACCCAATGGACAAAGGCGCTGGTCTGCTCTCCCAGAGATCTGCGGTTCTTGGCACCTCCAAGGAGCTACCATCCCCATTGGAGCCAATGTTAGTGTCAGTCTTTCCAGCCTTCCTCTAGTGATCAAATATGCTTTTACAAAGTGGTCTCAGAGTGTCAAGGTCAATTTTGTCATTTCAAAGAGTTTTCAAGCAAAATTTGGTCACTAGGCATTAGGTCTAGGGTTTGCTTTTACTCCTTCTAAAGTTGTCCAAATGTCGGTCCATGTCATCATTCAGCTGAGTTTATCATCATTCATAGGGTTGTCACTATCATCTCAGTGTCTAATGAGTCATTTTACACCTTGTTCATGCTTCAGTTGTGCCTAGGTAAGGTCATTTCCCTCTCCTAGGGTTTTGAAGGCGATTTCTCGTGGACAGTCAAATCATTGGAAAAACTTGTATCCAGATGTTCATACACCTTCCCCTATCCTTCATGTACCTTATCAAATGCTTCCCATCACTGAGATCCCCCAAAATCCTCATTTTTGCACAAACCCTAGTTTCTAGCTACAACCTGGCAATTTTCTAGGTTTGGCCTGTGTTTTGCCCTTTTGGACCCCTTCCCCTCACTCGATCTCCACGATTCCACTTTCCCCTACTTCCTAACATCCCTCCCCACTCCCAAAAATTTCCCCAAGAATTTAGAAGCCCCTTATCCCCTTCATTTCGCTTCATTTCGACAAAATTCCTTGTTTCACACATCGGGACAAGTCGCACTCAAATGATGTTCCAGAGCAATAAAATATTAATTTTGGGAAACCGAGAGCGGTTTTTGTCCATAACATGCCAAAGAAGAAAAACCTCCTTCACTTTTTACACAGGTATCATGGTTTTAGAGAAATGACAAAATTGCAATCGCTAGATCCAAGGAGGTTGGCCAAGGCACTAAAACGACGGAAAAGGCCCGATCCACTCCAAATTTTGGCCAAAGCCTCTTTGAATGAGCATGGTACTTTATTGGGGACTCCCAGCCCAAATTTCAAGAAATTTGAAGAAAATTTTGTCAATTGTGAATTTTTTGTGCCAAACACAGGTTTTCTCCACCAATGGGTCGCGCGCCGCGCGCGACCCTTTCGTTGGGCAACTCCATTTTGGGAAAACTCAGCATTTCTGGATTTTTCATGGAAATTTACACTTGCTCAGCCATTTCCAAGAAATTTCACCAAGTTTTGGGCCTCCAGAAAGTCAAAAAACAAGCAAAAAATGACTTTCTGCCACATTTTTGACACACAGGAAGCAGTCTTGGGAGATTGCAATTTTGGAGGGGCAAATGACCACCAAATTCAGAAATTCCACTTGGGTTGGAAATTAGACATCCAGAACTTTCGAAAAAGCCCACTTTTGCCTCATTTGGGCACCTGGAAGTACCTCAAAATCAGCTCCAAAGTAGCACGACCCGTTCAGAAAGAGGGCGCGACCCATTGGGCAGTTTTCACAGGAATTCATCTACAACTCAGAAATTCACCCAGCTTTGACCAGTTTTGACTTGTGATGGGATTTTTCATCCTCTTTGATGTAATTAATGTATTTTCATGTTGACATGACACTTATTTACCTATTCTAGAAGATTCATTCATGAAATAGCAAACATTTAATGAATGAATTGGTTTCCTAGCTTATAGAGGCAAGTTGTTTTGAATGCCTAGATTTTAGTGCTCAGTTTAGAATTGGTTGAAACAGCTCCTAGAAGGATGAGCTCGACCCCTAGAGGCAAGGAAAGGTGTTAGATTGCCTATATTATGTATTTTCTTAGTCATTTTCAGAGGTTGGAGAGGTTGGACTCTTGAGGGAGAAGCTACTATTGTATTATTCATTGTATCTCTGCAGTTTTGGCAAAGGAAGAAAGACCAGGGTTTTGCAGTCCTTTTTTGGGATTCCTGTGGTTACATGTATTGATGGTGTGTTTCTCTTTGTACTTGTAAGTTTTTTATGTGATTCATATTCTTGCTTTTCCTTCTGCAAATTAGGCAAATGAAGTGTTAAAGTAGAATTCATGATTGCCATGCTCTGCTTTTAAGTTTGCTTAATATTTATGTTTTCATCTGTCTAAAGAGAACCCTTGAAGGTTTCTTGCTCTCTTTAGCTCCTCACCGGTCATTCCTATCCATTCACTTAACTCAAAGGCATCAGTACAGTCTCCTACCTTGCCCCAAAGAACCCCCTGCAAAAACTGTGTCCAATCCCCGCACCCAGAATTGCCTTTCCCCAACTTTCCACCAAAATCCTAAAAATCCCAAATTAAACCTTTTGATCAGTTTACTAGCCTAAAATCAGTGTTTCCTCATTGGCTATCTCGCCCGTTGAAGATCTTTACGAGATAGACCGGAGAGAGCCCTCTCCTGCCCCGTAGGGCTAGCTACGAGGCTAAGTGGTTTGATGTTGCCTTGAAGTTTACCTTTCTCAGCCTGAGGTGAAATTTCAAGCGCTAACAGGAGGTTTGCCCACCTTCAATACAAAGATCTACCCGATGTAAGACATATGGTAACAGGGATGCCCAAATTCCGAGTAGAAAAAGAAGGTGTATGTTTGGGATGTGCCGAAGGAAAGCTCAAAAGGGGACCATTCCCCTCAAGCCTAAGCAAGGCCTCCGATATATTACAGTTGTTTCACTCAGGCATACCTGAGGTTGGCATTAAGAGGGAGACTATTACAGCACATACTCTAGAGCAGAATGGTGTGGCACCGTACGATTGTGGAAGCTGTCTCTATGGGTAGATGATGTAACAATGCCTGATGTGGAAGAACTGATGGATCCTATTTATCCACCTGAGCCTTCCTCTTCCAGGAAGAGGCCTTCATGGGTTAGGGGGATACTTGATGATGCTGGAAGACATGCTGCATCCCGAGGAAACTTTCGTGAAAGTAAGAAACCCAATAGGTATCAGGGATACCTGACCAGTATGAGCACAATCATACAAAATGAGCCTTCATCATTCTCAGATGCCATCAAGCATCAAGTATGTACGGATGCTATGACCATTATGGAGAATGATGTCTTGGAAGTAGTTCCCAGACCCCAAGACAAGCCAATTGTTACTTCAAAATGGCTTTACAAGATAGATCTGCAGCAGATGGAAGTACAGAATAATATAAGGCTCGTTTTGTTGCTCGTGGTTTCTCCCAGAAGGTATAGACTATGATGTGATATTTGCACCTGTTGCTAGATATACGACCCTCCACTTGATCATAGCCCTTGTGGTTTCACAAGGATGGAACCTACATCAGATGGATGTCAAGACCACATTCTTGCACGATTCGATCAAAGAAGAGGTCTATGTGGAGCAACCTGAAGGATTTGAGATTTGTGATTGAAAATCTCATGTATGCAGGTTTAAGAAGGGTCTCTATGGGCTGAAGCAAGCACCCCGAGCATGGTATGAGAGGATCGATAGCTACTTGATGAAGTTGGGATTCACTAGGAGTGAAGCCGATCCTAACCTTTACTTTAAGGTTGAAGATGACAAGCCTCTCATACTGGTGTTGTATGTGGATGACCTCTTTCTAACAGGTGCATACCATCTCATTCACAAATGTAAGAGGGAGTTGGCTTCTGAATTTGAAATATAGAACCAAGGACTTGAAGTGTGGCAGAAGCCAAGGGAAATTTTCCTATCTCAAGGAAAATGTGTGGTGAAGATTCTGAAAAGATTTGGTATAGTGGATTGCAAGTCTGTGACTACCTCGAGGATCTTAACTTTCAGAGGTTATATGGTAGTGATGTAGGACCAGATTTGGGAAATGCCTCTAAGTTTCAAAACTCATTCGCGTTGATGTTCTTTGTGAACCTCCGTCCGAATATATGTTTTACAATTAGCATTGTGAACTCATATTTGGTTGAGCCTCACTAGATTGGTGCCAAGAATCTTCTGAGATGTCTTCAGGACACAATATCTCATGGATTGAGATACACTGCCGGAAATATGAAATTGCATGATTATTCGAATGCTGATTAGGCAGGTAGTATGGAGGATCACTAGAGCACTTTTTAGTGTTGTTTCTCTTTGGGATCTGCTTCGATATAATGGATGAGCAGGAAGCAGAAGTCGGTTGCCATAAGCACCACCGAGACCAAATACATATCTATGAGTATGATCTCGTATGAAACTGCTTGGTTGGGGAAGCACTTTAGTGAGCTGTTTGAACACATACCACTGTGATTATCTGTAATAACCAGAGGTGGGATTCGATTATTGAGGAATCTCGTATTCGTCGATTGCTCCAACAGATAGAAATCATCTGGGATATGGTAAATCGATGAGCAAGGAGGCTCCATCACATTAAGATGATGTACATGTCGATACACCTTGTCAAAGCCCCGAGGAAAGATCTAATATATGATTTTCCCAATCGACTTGGAGTCGTCAAGAAACCCTTGTACAAGGGTCCTGCATGTTGCATACATTGAGCTCTGGGAGCTCTAAGGGCTTGCAGTTCTTACTGGAGCAACATATGACGATAGGGTGACTCACCCTCCCCTGGTGGTGTGCACTGGAACAAGATGATTCGCTCTCTTGTGGGACAAGATGATTCGCTCTCTTGTGGAACAGGATGATTCACTCTCCTGTGAGGCCTGGATTGATGTGTTCTCCATGGCGATTATAGCAGGATTGATGTGTTCTCCTGTGAGGCCTGGATTAATGTGTTCTCCATGGCAGCCTAGATTGATGTGTTTTCCATGGCGATTGTAGCAGGATTGATGTGTTCTCCTGTGAGGACAGGATTGATTAGTTCTCCTGTCGAGGCATCCTACCCATGCAGTTTGGGACTAATGGGAATTACCTCTCATTTGATCAATGAGTAGGGAAATGAAGTTAGGGACCATAGTAGTACCGATGGACGCATCGGTGTATCTACCATACTCCCTACGCTAAGATGACCTCCATTGATTTGGGATCAATGATACTGGTCTGGGACCAGTGGTAGGAGTGGTACTTACTATGAAGCTGACTTCGGGTCAGTTGAGATTGGTTTGGGATCAGTGGTACATACTCTGAGACTGACTTCGTGTCAGTGTAGTACTAGTCTAGGACCAGTGAGAGTGGTACATACTATGACGCTAACTTCGGGTCGGTTGAGACTGGTCTGGGACCAGTGGTACACTCTATGAGACTGTGATACTGGTCTGGGACTAGTGGTAGGAGTGGTACTTACTATGAAGCTGACTTCGGGTCAGTTGAGACTAGTCTGGGACCAGTGGTACATACTCTGAGACTGACTTCGTGTCAGTGCAGTACTTGTCTGGGACCAGTGAGAGTGGTACATACTATGACGCTAACTTCGGGTTGGTTGAGACTGGTCTGGGACCAGTGGTACACTCTATGAAACTGTGATACTGGTCTGGGACCAGTGGTAGGAGTGGTACTTACTATGAAGCTGATTCGAGTTAGTTGAGACTGGTCTGGGACTAGTGGTACATACTCTGAGACTGACTTCGTGTTAGTGCAGTACTAGTCTAGGACCAGTGAGAGTGGTACATACTATGACGCTGACTTCAGGTCGGTTGAGACTGGTTTGGGACCAGTGGTAACTCTATGAGACTGCGATACTGGTATGGGACCAGTGGTAGGAGTGGTACTTACTATGAAGTTGACTTTGGGTCAGTTGAGACTGGTCTGGGACCAGTGGTACGCACTCTGAGACTGACTTTGAGTTAGTGGAGGATGATACTGGTTTTGGACCAGTGGATTTGTACTCACTATGACGCTGACTTCGGGTTTGTTGAGATTGGTCTAGGATTAGTGGTACATACTCTGAGACTGACTTTGAGTCAGTATGATACATCCTCGATCATTTCTTCTTCTTCATAATTCGAACAAAAGCAGAGCAGAACAGAACAATGCAAGAGTAGAGAAGAATAGAGCAGAACAATACAGATCAGTACAGGGCAAAAAAAGACAAAGCAGAACAGGAAGAATAGAGCAGAGCAGGGCATGGGATAGGCTGAGCAGGGCAGTGCATTTGATGGATGAATAGTAACGACTGATAGATAGATTGCAGATGAAGTTCTCCCTAGTTGAGAGGGAGTGTTAAAATTGGAAAATATGGAAAAAATTCATGTGGGTCATCTTATTCATGGCTGATAATATTTTTATTAGATTCCTCTCGTCGAGAGGTGTAGGATTGATATAGAGATCATCCAATTCCAATAAGTATTCATGGAGATATGAATTTATTTTCGTTATGGAATTATTATCAAGCCGACCTACAACTCATGTAGGCTCAGAAGCCCAACAGTCGCATCTATGCAAACACCAACATTGTGTATAAATACAGGAGGAATTTTCCTCATTTGGACTCACTCATCTCATCACATCTCTCTCTCTACTACGCAGAAAAGAGTCTCTTCTCTACTACGCAGAAAAGGGTCTCTTCCTCACACATGTGAAGCCGGAAATTGCTGAAACTGAAGCTGCAACTGCAGAAGTAAAGATTGACCTGCGTAGACTATAAGATCTCTTCATCTGAACTACACTATAATTTCATCTAAACCTCCTCTGAAAGCTGCAACTTTTGGTGGTGGAATCAAGTCAATTCGACAGACGGTTTGCAAGATATCGACTGCCCTAGTTTGAAGCCGGAAGCTGCCGAAACTGTAGCTGCAACTGCAGAAGTAAATATTGACCCGCGTGGACTAAAAGATCTCCTCATCTAAACTATGTTGTAGGTTCATATGAACCTCCTCTGAAAGCCGCAACTTTTTGTGGTGGAATCAAGCCGATCCGACGGTCGGTTTGTGAGATATCGTCTGCCCTAGTTTGATGATGAAGCCACTAATGTTGATGCTGCTGATCTAGGGTTTGCTACTACTGATATGAATAAGATTTATTGTACTATTTCTCTCTACTGAGTTATTGAAGATAAAAGAATATTTGATCAAAGGGTTTCCCCACACATTGTGGGGTTTGTCCCTGGCTAGCCGCCACATCTTGTGTCTCTTGTCTTGGCTTGTTTTCTATCGATAATTTAATGTTATATCTGCACTTTACTTTATGTACATGTGATTGCTAATTTGTGGAATATAATAAGAAAAATAAGTAAACTATTATAAGCATAGAACATACCATAACTTAACGGTCCTCAATTGCTAGCCCAGCCGAGTCCAAATCCCAATAACAGACCGGTTCAACTGGTGCAAATTGTCAAAAGCTCAGACTATGAGATTGAATAGAAAGAATGTAATGAACTTAGACTAAGATTTGGATGCATTATCACTCTTTAGGAAGAGATATACCAGCCATCAATTAAGTTCAAAACCCCACCTGTACATATACCATCGACTATGACTGACACAAAAATAAAACAAGGAGAAGATACAGTTGAGCATAAAGAACCTGAAAAACTCATAGTTACTTCTCCCCCGTTCCCTAAAAGATTAACGATACCTATACCAGTTGTTTATCCAAACTTTGATCATGTAGGGGAACTGAAAAATCTTTGCATTAAAATTCCTCTCCTCCAGTCCATCCAGGACATTCCTATTTATGCTAAAACAATTAGAGAGCTATGTGCAAAAAAAACCTGTGAGGAAAGCAAAAGCTCCACCCACCATTCATGTTGTTGGGACCTTGTCTGATTTGCTTTTGGGAGGGGAAATTCTGATAAATTATGAAGAATCTGGGAATCCCATAGTTATAGTTCAAATATACGGTTGCTCCTTTCCAAACACACTAGTTGATTTGGGTGCAAACATTAACATCTTAACAATAGAAACCTTTAAGACACTTGGTATTACTGCTCTGGAACCAACCACCACCTTGCTAGAACTTGCCGATTGTTTGGTGGTGAGACCAGAAGGAACTTTGTAGGATATTACAGTTTCTGTTGATTCATGAGAGTATCCAGTAGATCTTCTCGTTATAAACCCAAAGATTCGATTAGATGGGCACCCTCTGATTTTGGGCCGACCTTGGCTGGCAATATCTGATGCTTATATAGGTTGCCGAGAAGGAAGCAGGGTCATTGCTAAGGGGGATGCTGTATAAAATATTGTTTTATATCCTCCTGCCAAACAAAGTCTGCCCATTGTAAAAATATATAAACAACAACCCGCATACCTGGAAGAAATCATTCGTTCACCTTCTTATAGTAGCAAAGGCACTTGAATTCAAGAATCAGACTGAAGATCATGTAATCAATAAATTTATTAATCAGCCAGCCAATATTAACAATGTAAAATGTCAAATGTTGAAAGCAATCCTTGACAATGAAGCCTCGGAAGACCCTCTAAAAGATACTGATGATCAACATATCTAGACAACTGCTGTTCATAACAGCAAGCCTATTGAAATTGAACCAGGCAAGGCTTTAAAAATTAATGATAACTTGGACAGTGACAAACAACAAAAGCTCATTCAGGTCCTGCAAAAACATAAAGGGGCTTTTTCCTGGGACTATCCAGACATGAAGGGCATAGACCCACAGTTATGTACGCATCATATCTACACCGAAAAGGATGCTCATCCTATTCGACAACCTCAACAGAGATTGAATCCGCACCTCAAAGATATTGTAAAAGAAGAGCTACAAAAGCTGTTGGATGTGAATTTCATTTATCCAATTTTAGATAGTAAGTGGGTCTCTCCGCTGGTAGTTTTTCCCAGGAGAAATGGGAAGTGGCGTATTTGTTTGGATTACCAGGAATAGAACAAGGCGACACAGAAAAATCACTTCCCTCTTCCATTTATTGTTCAAGTCCCTGATACTCTGCCACGGAAGCAGTTCTTTTCTTTCCTAGATGGATTTTGTTGGGAACGAGTCCCCTGGGGGTCAATTTTGGGGTTAAACACCCAATTTTTGGGGCAGAAGGACTAAATTTTGTGTAAAGAAATGTAAAGTCTCTGCATTTTGGTCGCAGAGCGCGAATATGTCTAAAGTTAGAAGGGTTTTTCGCCCTTAGTCTAGATAAGTTATGTCAATTTTGGAGATCTACCCATGGTCCGCAAACCATGGGATTGTATAAAAAGGGAAGTATTAGAAGATCTAAGAAGACAATACGGTAAGTAAGTTAGAAGTCATGAAGGTAAGTTTGGGTGAGCTAAGAGCGAGATTCTTAGCATAGGAAGAGGCTCTGCAACTGAGTGCGCAGAGGCCTAGGGTGGAAGTCCGCAGGTGAGTGTGTGGATCCCTGTAGTTGTGTGCATAGGGCGGATAGAGTCTGTATTGGGAACTTGAATCATAAATAAAGAGAATTATTCTGGAATCCCTACATTTTCTGTGTCTAATTATTGCATACGATTATGATATGTTAAGTTTTGTGTTTAAATTATAATGTTAAATTGATGCATGAATGTATCTGTTTCTATCTATTATTTGAATGCAAGTAATAATATATGTTTACGTGAGGGTGATCTTAATTGCATGATAAAGTTGGATAACCACTAAGATAATTAAGGAACGAGAGAGTAACAAAGTTACAGAGGCACGTAAATTCCTAAATCATCATCTAAGGTTGCGCGAAGGGAAATCGGGTACCTTCGCGGAGGTTTTGAAAGATGGAAAAGGAAGTACATCAATAAACCATAAGGGCTTATCGATATATGCGAAGATTGATGTAAGGGTATAAAATCAACATCACGACTATCTCAGGGTGCAGAAACTTGGTTCCTGCATCCCCCCATACTGCTTCAGGTGAGACTTCAGTCCAGGCTCTGTGGATTGATGCCAAAAGGGCTAGTAGTTTAGGGATTTGCTTGGCTGCTTAATGTTGAACCTGGGTCAGGGCCCATCAAGCCAACAAATTGTTCCATTGCCGAGACTAGGATCTTCATAACGAGATGTGTGATGTTGTATCATTGGAATCCAATTAAGAAAGAGATTGAAAACTGGTTGGATAGAAAGGTCCACAAATTCATGGCACAAGAAAACAAGAATATGCGATTGACGAAAGAACATCGGTTGGACAGATACTTGTACACAAAAATACATGAAATCTTCTTCTGTTCCTTCCTGGTTGAGTTATACGATTGGGTCGCAAAGTTGGTAGATGACCTAGGAAGGTGGAGGCTTAACAATCCGATTGTTTGGACACTGGAGTTAGTGCAGAGAGTGGAAACCGAGTGCGGAGAGTGGAAGCCTCTGAAGATAAGATCGCTTGCATTTTCGACCATTGGCTCGACCACATCATAGGAGGATTTCGGACATAATTCACGGTCGACACTTCTGTCAGTTATAGCGAAGCGAAGCACCGCTTCTTTAAGGGGTCGCGAGGTAAGTACTTGAAGTCATTAAATACTTTTATTAAGATTCTCTTGTGTGAAAAGCAGGTCATGCGATTACCTTGATTTTTGGAGCTACGCGAAGCGGGAAGTCTTTCAGGGACAGAGGAAGAAAAGGTCATGAGTATAGCCCACTGATCGGGCTTCCTTTGAGTGACGACGAAGGAGCACTGCAGTCTTCTCCACTAAGCGTTGCTCAATTGATAAGACAAGGGTTTCCGCGAATACCTACACCACCTCCATCCTCATCCCATCCATCCACACCACCTCCATCCTCACCCCTACCTCTAACCACATACACCACACCACCTCCGCCTCCATCGCTGTTTAACATGGCGAACTCCGTAAAACTACTTGTATTCAAGGGCATAGGGAATGAATATCCAGACCAGTTTTGGTTTGTCATGAAGGTTTTATGGGAAGCCCAGGGTATCACAGATGACCAGATGAAGAAAGCTATGCTGGTTAGTGCTTTTCAGGATCGCGCACTAACATGGTACATTAAGTACAGTACTGACAACCCAACGTCTGCATTGGCAGATATCTAGGACGCGCTTAATAGAGAATTCAATAGACCTAAGTCTCAAGCACAGTCAATTATGGGGTTCAAGGAGATCATGATGAAGCCTAGGGAGATGCCCTGGGATTTGGACCAAAGGTTGAAGTGTACGATCTATGAAGCCAACATGAACCTAACTGATGGGCAGCACCGCGAATGGTTCGTAGCCTCACTCCTGCCCCACCTAAGGGTTGTGCTATCACAATAGAATATTGGAACCCAAGCAGAAGCTCTGGAAATCATGATGAGGTTGCATGAGACACCAATGCAGGATGCTAATCTGGGGGTTCAGCATATTCATGCACAGTTGAAAAACCTTTGTCTCGAAATGCAAAGTCTGAAGAAAGACAGAACAACTTAGCAAGAGGCGTGCGAAGAATTTTGGTGCCTAAAGTGCAAGGGTCAGGGCATGACAAGGATCACTGCCTAGTCTTTGAAAACTATTTTGTAGTAGGGGGACCAATGCCTCTACAACTGGAGGCTGCGGCAGGGTCAAGTGCAGGGCCCATGCTATGGTGCGCTATATGTCAGGTGGCTGGAAAACATGCGATTGACAATTGCCATTTGATGCAGAAATTCGTACCAACACCACAACATCTCTTTTGCAACTTCTGTCAATTAGTAGGTCATGACGAGTGCAATTGCTGAAGTTATGAATTGATGATGGACATGACACCTGCATACAGGGTGCAGGTAGAAACGCGACCTCCAGACCAAGGCGTTGGGGGAATGCGAGGTGAGTATCAGGGGTGCAGCCGAGGTCGGGGTGGAGGAGAGCTTGCTAGAGGCCGAGGACAACTAATTTTTTACAATTGCGGAGGCCCAGGACACTATGTGAGGGACTATTCGAATCCGATGCGATTGTCATGCCGTTATTGTACTCAATTTGACCATGCGATTGAGGATTGCCTAATATTCGGGAAAAGGCGGCTCAACCCCTAAACCAACGCAAAACCTCCAGATGATGAGGGCTGAGCCTTGCGAGGAAGACCCTAAGGTAAACATTATGCTGCGAAGTGGAACTATGATGGGGGAGGATAAAGGAAAGTAGCCTGCAGAAGGCGAATGGGTCTGCAAAGCACCAGAAAAAGAGACTGGGTTTGATCTGAAGCGCGCAAAAGAAACATTTATGGAAGTAAAGAAAAGCTTCGCTGAGGCCTCTACCTCAGGAAGTCAGGAGAAACTAGTTGAAGAAATGGACCCATCCATGATTACCACATTCTTGGAGACTTACATGAAACTACTCCGCGATAGTAAGGTTGTGAAGGGCCTGTAGAAACTGATCAATCAGTGCGCTGGTAAGGATGGCGTTACTGGTGAACTGTGCATGGTCAGGAAGCTTGGCAAGCACAAAGCAAGGACCGAGCGTGAGATGAGACTCACCACACAGATAGGGGAATACAAAATGGACCAAGTTATCCTGGATCTGGGGTTCAACGTGAATGTTTTAACAAAACAGACTTGGGAAAGAATGGGGAGATCTGTGCTCCAGTGGTCTCTGATCCAGTTAAGAATGGCGAATCAATAGAAAATTATCCCAATGGGGAGGTTGCAAGGGGTAACAGTTGATATCGAAGGTGCGAGTGCACTGGCGGATTTTGAAGTAATAGAGATTGTGGATGATAACAATCCCTACCTTGTGCTCCTTGGAATCGATTGGGCCATTGACATGAATGGGGTAATAAAATTGAAGAAGCGAAAGATGATATTTGAAAAGAAGTCACTCCGCGTGGTGGTGCCGCTGGATCCCGTGGAAGGAACGCACTATATAGAACCAGTCCGAGATTATGAAAGTGATGACAATCTAGACCAGATTTACAAGATAACAACATGAGACCAGGGTTGGGTAAATCTGACAACAAACATACGTATTGCATGGTCTGCAAAAGCTCTTGCACGTTAGATTTAGATGAAGAATTAAAGCATTGGCAGAGCCGGCTGCATGAAGTATATATGTTGTGTTGTAATATGATGACCAATTCATTGCGCCGCGTGTCATCCGAAGTTATGAATTTGCCTCACTGTGATGGGATAACTGATGTTGATCACTTTTTGGATGCATTTGAGAGAGAAGTATCGGAGAAACATCACTTCCAGGCCTTGGACTGGGTACTGCGCACTACGCCCGCAAGATGGTGGGGTACGCACAAGGATAATTTCAGTGATTGGCGCGACTATAGGAGGATGATGAGAATACATTTTGGGCAGCCAAAAGTGTGGATGACAGATAAGTATGATGGAAGGGATGATCCGTGTGATCACCTGGCCAAATGGACTAAGGCTTATGGAGCAGAGCCCCAGCCTGAATGTGTGTATTTATTTTTTCATACCCTGGACGTCATACCAATGAATTGGTACTTGGAAATAGAGCTCCGCCATGGCACTGAAGAATGGGACATCTTGCGTCAGGGATTTATAATGACATTCAACTTTGAGGATGGGTTTGACTGTATTTACATGATGCTACAAGAGGTTAAAGCTGTGATCTTTAGGATACTGCAAGATCCTTTGGACTTGGTCCAACCTGATTGGACTACCCAGCTGAGTCATGCACTGGAATGCTATAATGTGACCGCTGAAGAAGAAGATGAGGATCCCAAAAAGATTAATATTTCGGAAACTAAAGGTCACCATGAGGTTGAAGATCCATAGATAGAGGATCCAAACATAACCACGCCGTTGAAAACTAGGCAGGTCAACATTGGCATAGAGGCGGAATCGAAATTTGCAAAGATTGGGGACTATTGGGATGATGCGACAGTAGACAAGGTCGCTGAGCTCCTCCGCGAATATCAGGATTTGTTCCCCATGAATTTTTCTGATTTAAAAGGGATAATAGGAGACCTGGTTGTCATGAAGATTGCTCTGAACCCGGATGCTGAACTTGTAAAACAAAGAGCTTACCGCCTTACTCCTAAGTATAAGGAAAGGGTTCGCGCTGAGTTAGATAAGATGCTCGCGTAAGGAATTATTGAACTAGTGGAAGAATCTAATTGGGTAAGCTTGACAGTGGTTCAGGAAAATAAATAGAAAGAAGAAAGAAGGATATGCGTGGATCTCCTGAAGCTGATTGATGCTTGCATGTGTGATCCTTTCCCGACCCCATTCACTGATGAAGTCTTCGATAATGTAGGTGACCAAGAAGTATACTCTTTCACTCATGGGTTCTATGGGTACCATGAGATCAAAATCATGCCTGAGGATAGAAGCAAGATGACCTTCATGACTGAATGGGGATTTTTTTAGTACACCGTAATGCCTTTTGGGCTGAAGAATGCGCCAGCAATCTTTTCGCGCGTAGTCATTGCAACATTCAAAGACTTCATTCATAAGTTTCTGGAGGTATACTTTGACGATTGGACAGTGTTTGGATTGGTCAAGCATCATGTGGAAAGTATGTTCTTGATGTTAGATACATGTTAGGGATACCAGATTGCACTCAATTTAAAGAAGTGTTTGTTTTTGTGTCCCTTTCGGGATCCTGCTAGGTCATGTGTTATGTAGACAAGGATTGATCGTAGACCAAGCAAAGATCGCGGTGATAATAAACTTGGAGGTGCCAAGGAATGTGGAACAACTGTGCACAACTCTAGGGCATACCGGATGCTATAGGAAGTTCATTAAGAGCTATGCTAAGATCACCGTGCCCATGGAGAAGTTGCTGAGAAAGGATGCTACATTCTGTTGGAATGATGAATGCCAGAAGAGCTTGGACGTGCCGAAAGAGAAAATGGTCACTGTGCCTATCCTAGTCTTCTAGGACTAGAAGAAGGAATTTAATGTGAACATGGAAGCCTCATGTATTGCATGGGGGGCTGTGCTGACACAGGCGGGAGAGGGCATTTGGACCATCCGATAACATTCATGAGCAGGAAGTTGTCCAAGCTGAGAAGAACTATTCCACTATAGAGCACGAAGGACTAGCCATGGTGTACATGCTCCAAACGTTCAGGCACTATTTTTTGGGTGGACATTTTAAGATGTATACAGATCATTCTGCGTTGAAATACCTGGTCAATAAGCCTGTTTTTAGGGGGAAGATCTGCAGATGGTTGTTGTTGTTCCAGGAGTATGACTTTGAAGTTATTGTGAAACCTGGACGACTGAATGCAGGACCTGATCATCTATTGCGCATTGAAATTGGAGAGGAACCTACTAATTTGGAGGAGGGGTTGCCTAATGCGCAACTCTTTGTAGTGTGCGTTGTGGACAATCACTTTGAAGATATCATACATTTCCTGATGACGAGAACTGCTCCAGAAGGGTATACAAGCCAACATAAGAAGGAGCTAGTAGTGCGGGCGGCAGACTTCTCTGTCATTTCAGAGCACTTGTAAAAAATGGGGTCAAACGAAATATTGTGATGTTATGTACTTGAGTTTGAATGAAGCAACATTCTCATGGGGGCTCATGGAGGAGCTATAGGAGGACATTATGCAGGAAAAACAACAACATAGAAGGTTCTGCGTGCTCGGTTGTGGTGGCCAACCCTGCATAAGGACGCGAAAGCATATTGTAGGGCATGTGATGCATCTCAAAGGACTCAAAGATCATCACGGAGGGATGAATTGCCTTTGATGCATAGGTGACGTTACAACCATTCAAGAAATGGGCAATTGAATTTGTGGGTCCAATTCAACCTCAAGGAAAGAAGATAGGTGTGCGGTACATCATCACCGCGACTGAGTACTTGACCAGGTGGACGAAGACGCAACCTGTGAAGGACTATACATGCATGGCATCAAGAAAGTTTATTTTTGAATATGTATTGACAAGATTTAGCTGTCCAAAGATCTTGATGAGTGATCGTGGTACACACTTTCTTAACGAAACAATCAATGCGTTTATAGAAGAATTTTAGGTGTATCAGCAAAAGAGTACGCCTTATCACCCACAGGCCAATGGGACGGTGGAAGCATTCAATAAGATACTGAAGAATGCACTTACGAAGGTCTGCAATGCTGAGAGAAATGATTGGGATGTGCTCATACTAGCAGTGCTATGGGTCTATAGAACGAATTGCAAGAAGTTGATTGGGTAAACACCTTTCAGACTCGTGTATGACGTAGAAGCTGTGATGCCAATGGAATACATTTTATCTGGTCTAATAGCAATGGTGGACCGTGGAGCCTTGGAAGAGAGGCTTGCGCAACTAGCAGAGCTTGAGGAGGACCGATTTCTAGCTGGATTTCATCAATAAGTTCAAAAGGAGCACAAATAGGCATGGCACGATCGCCTCATCAAACTGTGCACCTTCAAGGTAAATGATCTGGTCTTGCTATATGACATTAAATTTGATAAATTTCCAGGGAAATTTTGGATGCATTGGCTAGGGCCATATGTCATCAAGGATTTTACTGATGGTGGAGTAGTTCAGTTGGTTAAATTGAATGGAGAACCCTTCCCAGGGAAGGTGAATGGTAGCTGATTGAAGCCATACACTGGTGATCCAGCTAGGTGACTATATGAGGGAAGCACAGTCTTAGTGCTCTAGGTAGCTGAAAGGAAGCGCAACACTATAAATTGCATTGCCTAGGTCAGAGAGCTGCGCGATTGGGGAACTGCGCGGAACGAATATATGTCATAATGCCCATAGAAGCGTGTAGGGGGTTGCGCTGCCAAGGGAGCAACCACACAGAGTTTGTTCATGATTTGACGATGAAAGAACAACCAAATTTAGCAGGGGGGAACATTTAAGTTAGAATTTATGGATCAGATCTCTGAAAATCTATCGCCAATCTAGCATTAATGAACCGATTTTGGGAGGAACTTCCAGATTTGAATTTGAAAGTGCCTATAAATTACAGGTGGCTACCGAGCGAAAAACACTTGGAATTTTAAGATTTGAGTTGTTGAGCTCTCAGGCGCAAATGAACCATGAAACCTTCGAACTTTTGCTAGCAAGTTCTGTGTTTGAGATATTGCCACAGACGAATCAAGAGTTATTACGTAGTGTTATGTTGATGCCCACTGAAGCCATGAGCGTGGATGCAATGATAGCCAAGGGAGTTGTTCCAGAGTGGCTATGGTAGCAGAAGGATCTGCCCCAGAGGTTGCGCGCATGAAATTACCAGCTGAAGTACCAAAGTCTCCACGGATGCCTATGCCAAGGCCTACCCCAACCATGGAGGGTCCCAAGATCAAGAAGGGAAAGTAGAACATGCCACCGTAGCCAGTGTGCACATCTGCTAGGAAACACACGTAGAAGGATAATCCCACCGCACAGGAAAAGGGAAATATGATTAACCTGGAGCTAGAAGAAGAAGACATTGAGGATATCCCAATGGATAATGAGGATGTGGGTGTGGAAATGGAGGATGTTGAGATTGAGGGGTCTGAAACCATCACTAAGTTGCCTGAGTATGTTCCTCTGCGCAGGGAAAAGACCAAGGTGCCCAAATACATTGATTAAAGTAAGGTCACCCTACACACACCCCTCTTGCCAAATCAAATTGTGTTCGAAGGGCCGCGCTTTGGGTGTGTCCCCCTTTTAACAAAAGACTGGGATTTAGCGGACACATAGTAGTTTCCTCACCTAGAAACATATCAACTCATGTACCGCGTGTTCCACAAAACCACTGGAGTAACCGCATTGGAGCCACAGAAGTGGTTGAGAGGCGTGGATAAGGCATGACTGCTCAACTTGCTATGGGTGCCGCATTACAACCGCACGCCCATCACAATGTTGGTAATCAAGCAACTGCTGTGCTTGGTACATGATGGGTGTTTGTGGCTGGAGGATCCAATCCCTATCACTGATAGGATGATCCATAGGATCATGCAGCTGCCATACATAGGGGAAAATCTGGCCATGGCGTTTGGTGGAAACGCTGGCGAGCATGTCCTCGTAGAGGCCATGAATGAAAATTTCAAGTTAGTGAAGAAGCCGCATGGCTAGGACATATCAAGCATATGTGACCCTATAGTCAAAGTGGCAATGCAACTCTTAGTAGGGAAGGTCATGCGGAAGTGTCATGCAGACGAAGTGCTGACACCATTCGTAGCTTTGGCGGCCCAATGCGCGAAGGGAGTTCAATTTAATTGGGCGTGCTACCTCTGCGGTGAGTTCCTCACGAATTGTTGCGAGGCGTATGATCTCAGCAAGACATTTCGCTATGCATGGCTCTTGCTATCCATAGTGCTGGTAGCATGGGGGCTACTCAAAGACAATCAGTTTCCTTCAGTCGTGACGTATCTACCAGAGGCCTCAAAGTACACTTCGTTGTGGGCGACCAATTATCCTCAGTGGATAAAGGACAACAAAATATTTTGGAACTTGATGGAGATGAACATGCACATGGCCATCAACTGCAAGCCGCACTTGTCACCTACCAATTTTGACAGATTGCAGGAGTACGTGGAATTCAAGGTTGATTTCCACCACATCTCAATAAGGGCACGAAAGGACCCCAAACAGAAGTGGCACAAATTGCCCTACTTGGTGACAGATGACACAATCACTGTGGTCCTTGACTACTGGCCGGCAGAATGGCGCGCTGCCTCGGACTTGGCTGTAGGATCTAGCAAGACTGCTATGCACCAGAAGAAGGAAGAAGCCAAGCTGAAAATGGAGCAGCTGGCCAAAAAAAGGAAAAAGGAGGCTGGCAACAAGGCTAAGATAGAGTGCGTTGCCACACAGCAGTTGGATGGGCAGGCAGGAGAAGAGGAGCGTGGCTTTGATGGAGGTTAGAGGTTGCCTTCACTAGATGTAGAGGAAGAATAGGATGAACATACGGAACAGGGAGGAGCGGACCTGGAGACGACTTTGTTCCATATCAAGTGCACTAGAGATCTAGAAAATATAGGGATGCGGAAGAAGTCCAAAGCGAGCAATACGTCTTTGGATCCAATCACCTTGAAAGACGGGGATCTAAATGAAATAGGGGATACGGTATAGGATGCCACTGCAGAACTGCTGCAGTAGTTTGAATAGAAGCAGCAATGCAAGTAGAAGTAATAGTAGGCGCTTGGCACTATTCAGACGGGTTTGTGCGAGCTGCAGATCCATGCCTCACACATGCAGACCAGCGTGGCACCCACCAGTGTGGCCATTGGCACCTCAGAATTCGCAAACCCGTGCGGGTTCAAAAATTTGTTGCAGGAGTGTGCGACGCATGCATAGAGTTGGCCAAGGTTCAGCTGGAGCTGAATCTCAAGATCGCAGAGTTGTAGTTGAGGGCCCAACCTTCGACTCCACTAGAAGTCAGGGAGCAGCACGTGACTGCTGTGGCAGATGTGGTAGCAAGTGCAGTGATGGAATGCACGACACTTTTTGAGCAGTCGCTCGAGGTCCTCACCAGCTTACAAGAGGACCCTAATGTACAGAGGCTGGAGACAAAAGCGTGGGAACTACAACAGTGCTACGACGAGGTTAAGGCAACAATGTAAACTATTGCCATCACATAGAGGCTCGCGAAGATGCAGGAGGCCAAGACACTGAAGGAACATGTAGACACAACACAACACAAGGAAGCTGTGCTGAAGGTTTGCTTGAAGCCTTGGTTATATGTGGCCTATGAGATCACGACCACCAGTGAAGGCAAGTTGTCCAGTTTGCAAGAGACTCAATAGAAGCTACAAGCTAATAATGCAGTGCTAGTGATAAAACAGTTGGTTAAGGAGCTGAAGCAAGCAGCAACGCAGTTCACCACCAAGGTAGTAGTTGTCCAGGTCGAGTTGGGAGGTCTTTACGACAAGATCTTTGAAACAACTGAGTGACTCGAGGGTGAGTCACCATGTTTGTGTTGGGAGCCTGTTGGGAACGGGTCCCCTGGGGGTCAATTTTGGGGTTAAACACCCAAGTTTTGGGGTAGAAGGCCCGAATTTTGTGTAAAGAAATGTAAAGTATCCGTATTTTGTGGTCACAGAGCGTGAATATGTTTAAAGTTAGAAGGGTTTTTCAACCTTAGTCTAGATAAGTTGTGTCAGTTTTGGAGATCCATCCATGGTCCATGGACCATGGGATTGTATAAAAAGGGAAGTTTGAGAAGATCTACGAAGAAAGTACGGTAAGTAAGTTAGAAGTCATGAGTCATTGGTAACTTTGGGTGAGCTAAGAGTGAGAGTCTTAGCATATGAAGAGGCTCTGCAGTTGAGTGCGCAGAGGCCTAGGGTGGAAGTTCGCAGCTAAGTGTGCAGACCCCTGCAGCTGTGTGTGTAGGGCGGATAGAGTCTATACTGGGAACTTGAATCATAAATAAAGAGAAGTATTCTAGAATCACTGCATTTTTTGTATCTGATTATTACATCCGATTATGATATGTTAAGTTTTGTGTTTACATTATAATGTTAAATTGATGCACGAATGTATCTGTTTCTATCTATTATTTGAATGCAAGTAATAATATATGTTTACACGAGGGTAATCTTAATTGCATGATAAAGTTGGCTAACTACTAAGATAATTAAGGAAACAAGACAGTAACATAGTTACAGAGACGCGTAAGTGCCTGAATCATTGTCTAAGGTTGCGCGAAGGGCAATCGGGTACCTTCGCGAAGGTTCTGAAAGATGGAAAAGGAAGTACATTGATAAGCCCTAAGGGCTTATCGATCTATGTGAAGATCGAAGTAAGGGTATAAAATCGACATCATGACTATCTCAGGGTGCGGAAACTTGGTTCCTGCATCCCCCCATACTGCTTCAGGTGAGACTTCAGTCCGCGCTCTGCGGATTGATGCCGAAAGGGCCAATAGTGTAGGAATTTTCTTGGCTGCTCAATGCTGAACCTGGGTCAGGGCCCATCAAGCCAAAAACTTCAATGGCTACAATCAGATTCAAATCGCCCCTGAAGACCAAGACAAAACGACCTTTACTTTCTTGTGGGGTACATTTGCTTACAAAGTATTACCATTTGGCTTGTGCAATGCCCCAACTACATTTCAAAGAGCCATACTCAACATTTTTGCTGGTCTGATAAATGAAGGACTTGAAGTTTATATGGATGAATTTACCCCATATGGGGATGAATTTGACCAAGCGCTACAAACATTAGAGAAGGTTTTGGAATGATGCATCGCCACTGGGTTGTGTTTAAGCAATGTTAAGTGTCACATGATGATGATAGATGGCGTAATCCTAGGACACTACATCTTTGTAGTTGGGATATAGGTAGATCCAGCAAAGATACGGGTAATTCTCCTACTACCTACACCCTGTACTCAGACAGAGGTACGTAGCTTCCTTGGATATGCAGGTTATTATTGTAGGTTTATCAATTTTTTTCACAAATTGCTACGCCTTTATATGATTTAACATGAAATGTTAAATTTAAATGGTATGATAAATGTGACACAACTTTTACAGATTTGAAGAAATTAGTTTTGACCACACCAGTATTACGTGGACCCAACTGGGAACTACCTTTCCACATTTCTACGGATGCGTCAGAAGCAACAATAGGCATTGTCCTCGGCCAGGAGGAGGATAGAAAACCTTATGCTATATATTATATCAACAAAAATCTTACTGCTGTTGAACTTAATTATACAGTAACAGAAAAGGAATTCTTAGTTTTCATTTATGCCATAAACAAATTTAGACATTATATAACTGGCTATCAAGTTTTTCTGTATATTGATCATTTTGCCATAAGATATTTAGCTAATAAACCTATTACAAATGTTCGAGTGACTCGTTGGTTGTTACTTCTATAGGAATTTGATATCACTATCAAATATCGTTGAGGAAAGAAAACCCAGTCGCCGATTTTATGTCTCGGGTTCCAAAGATAAATGATCCACTAGTAGTAGACAACCAGTTTCTAGACAAACATTTGTTTTCCATAGCAGTCAAAATGCCATGGTATGCAGATGTAGCAAACTATCTGGCAGTAGGAAAGTTGCCCAGAAACTTGATAGCAAGGGAAAGGAAACAAATTTTCTAGCGCAATGCCCGATTTTCTAGGATTGGTGGATACCTTTTTCATACAGGGTCTGATATGTGTATATGCAGATGCATTCATGAGGATGAAATTTACGACATCCTTAAGGCTTGCCATGACGATCCCTGCAGGGGAAACTTCGTAGATTGTAGAACGGGACATAAGGTACTACAAATGGGCTATTATTGGCCTAATATTTTAAATACGCTAAGAAATATGTCTAGGCTTGTGATAGCTGCCAAAGGATGGGCCAGTCTAGCCAATCTAATGAAATTCTGCTGCAACCCCAACTGGTATAAAACCTTTCGAACGATGGGCATTGGATTTTGTTGGGTTGTGTTATATTCTTTCCACGACTAGCCCACGTAGTTAACCGGGGGTTAGAGGAGGGAGGTCACAAGGGGTTTGAGGGGTACCTGTAACCCCACTTTATGGGGTTCGGGGCAGTGCCCCAGAAATTTTTTGTTTTGGACCCTATGTTAGGTTGGGCGGACCCACCTATGGTTTTGTGCATGATTTTCGCACATGTTTTTTGGACGTAATGGTTTTCGGTCCATGGTTTTGGATGCGATGGTTTTTGGTCCATGGTATTTGATGTTTCGGCATGTATAAATATGTATTGTAACATTGAAAGGAATATAATGAAAAATCAAGCTAGTAGCCCCGGTTTTGGGATCCATGGGAAAATCTTTGTGTATATGTGTTTTATGTGTTATACTCTCACATTGTTTATTTTCTGTGTTTTAGAATTCGTATGCAGGTAATTTCTATACGGGGTTAAAACCTACATTTGGTATCAGAGTAGTTTTGGCTTCAAAGGGACGCCTTTGTTGCTGAGGGGTTTCGCTCAGGCCTATGGTAGACCATGTTCAGTGGGAGATTTGCGAGATCGATTCTGGTGGTGAAAAAAGATGGCGAGTAGTAGAAAGATAGAGATCAAGAAATTTAATGGTCAGAGTTTTGAGTTGTGGAAACTCAAGATGGAGGATCTGTTGGTGGACAAAGATCAGTGGATCGCGGTAGATCCGGGTACTAAACCAACGGGAGTGTCCGATGAAGAATGGAAGAAGTTGGATCGAAAGGCAAAGAGCACAATACAATTGTGTGTTTCAGATTCAGTATTGCTGAATGTATCAGGGGAAGCTATGGTAAAGGCTTTGTGGGACAAGTTAGGGACTTTGTACCAATCTAAGTCTCTGGTGAATAAATTGTTCTTGTGGAAAAAGATGTATAACCTGAGGATGAAAGATGGAGACTTGGTGACAGAGCATCTGAACGCATTTAATACTGTGGTAAGTCAGTTAGCATCTATTGATATTAAAATTTCAGATGAACATAAGTGCATCAATTTGTTGTGTTCTCTACCAGATTCGTGAGATAGTCTAGTTATTGCAATAGGTAGCAATGCAGCTGCCTTGCAGTTTGATGAAATAGTCTCATTCTTGCTGACAGAGGAGATGAGACAGAAAAATATGGAGAGCCAGAATGGTGATGCCTTGTCTGTACGAGGACGGTCCCAGAATAGAAACAAAAATAAGTCATCGAGTGGGAGATCTAAATCTAGAGGGAGATCTAAGTCTCTAGGAAACCCTGTAAAGGTGGTGTGCTAGAAATGCGGAAAGGAAGGGCACTACAAAGGGACTGTAATTCTAAATCTCCTGACAAAGGAAAAGGATTTGATGATGCTCCTTCTACAGAGGCGAAAACCACCTCAGATGAAGGTGGGGATGTGTACTTGGCTTCTTCAAGTACACATGTAGATCATGAGGCATGGTTGATTGACTCAGGTGCATCCTTTCACTTTACTCCCCATAGAGAGTGGTTCTGCGAGTATGAGAAATACGATGGTGGTGATGTCTTCTTGGGGGATGACATGAAGGCTAGAATCATTGGTCGTGGAAAAGTAAAATTGAAGTTGCAAGGTGGAAGGGTTAGAACACTTTCGGGTGTTCTGCATATTCCTGCATTGGCCAGAAATCTGATTTCTGTAAGCAAGTTGGATGATGTAGGTGTAAAAACAATGTTCGAGAAGGATACCTGCAAAATGGTTCGGGAAGCACTAGTATTGATGCGAGGAGTTTGGATTGGAACTCTGTACAAGCTGCAAGGTAGCACTATTTTTGATGGGTGCAACAATTTTGTGGTTCTTGAAAGTGGAGTAGAAAATCTAGTGGTCTCTGGAGAGAAGACCATGTTGTGGCATCAAAGGCTTGGACATATTGGAGAGAAAGGCCTTCGAATACTTCATGGTAAAGGTATGAGTAATAGCTCTCTGGATTTTGATTTCTGTGAAAATTGTGTATATGGGAAGCAAAATCGGGTGAGTTTCCCCTCTAGTAGTAAGAGGGCGAAACAAATATTAGATCTTATGCATAGTGATGTGTTTGGACCTGTGAAGGTTCCATCACTGGGTAAGTCTATGTACTATGTATCATTTATAGATGACTTCTCAAGGAATACATGGATATATTTCCTTAAGAAGAAATCTAAAGTCTTTGATTGGGTTTAAAGAATTTAAGGCTCTCGTGCAAAATCAGATAGAGAAGAAGATAAAGGTGTTGAGGATAGATAATGGTGGAGAGTTTTGTAGCGAGGAATTTGAAGAATTCTATAAGAAGTGTGGTATATCACGATAGAAGACTACTCCATATAAACCTTAGCAAAATGGATTTGTAGAAAGAATGAACAAGACGTTGATGGAAAGGGCAAGAAGCATGCTTAGTGGTGCCGGGTTAGGACAAGAATTCTGGGCAGAGGCGGTGGATACTGCATGTTATCTGGTCAACAAGTCACTTTCATCAGTGTTGGAGGATAAGACTCCACAAGAGGTATGGACTGGTAAGAAACCCTCTGTTTCACATCTAAGGGTATTTGGATGTGATGCATATGTACATGTTCCAAAGGAGAAATGAACCAAATTGGATAGTAAATCTGAAAAGTGCATCTTTATTGGGTATAAGGATGGTTTAAAGGGTTATAAGCTTTGGAACCCAGTAACAAGGAAGGTTGTGCACAACCGAGATGTGGTGTTGAGAGAGGTGAAAGATGTTATTAAACATGAAGTCCAACCAAAGGAACATGAGAAGATAGACTTTGAGCTAAAGGAGGAAGAATTAGACTCTACAACAGAGGAGGAATTAGAAGATGAAGAGCCACAAACTCCGACTGTGAGAAGATTAGTTCGAGAAAGAAGGCAACCAGAAAGGTATAGTCCATCGACTTTCTATTCAAATTTTGCTTTGTCTGTTACTGATGATGATCCCAGAACTATGAAGGAAGCAGTGGATTCAGAGGATGGAAATCTCTGGAAAGAGGCCATGGTTGATGAAATGACATCTTTGCACAAAAATTAGGCTTGGGATTTGGTGGAGTTGCTGGCTGGAAGGAAACCCATTAGTAGAAAATGGGTGTTCAAGAAGAAGACAAATGCAGAAGGAAAGGTGGAGAAATACAAAGCTCGGTTGGTAGCAAAAGGTTATTCCCAGGTGTCGGGAATTGATTTTGGTGATATTTTTTCTCCTGTTGCCAAGGTAACTTATATTAGATTACTTTTATTTGTTGTTGTTTTTTTTGATTTTGAGGTAGAACAGATGGATGTGAAGACATCATTTCTTCACGGGGATTTGGAAGAGGAAATCTACATGAAGCAACCTGAAGGCTTTGTGGTGAAGGGTAAGAAAGAACTGGTATGCAAGTTAAAGAAGTATCTATATGGGTTAAAACAGTCACCAAGGATGTGGTATCAAAAATTTGTTACATTTATACGGGGACTTGGCTTCACCAGAAACAAAGCAGATCACTGTGTGTATTTTAAATTAATTGGTGACCGTGTTATTTATCTGGTCTTGTATGTGGATGATATGTTGCTGGTTGGAAATGACAAAGAAATTATCCAGGATTTGAAACTCAACTGTCCTCCAAATTCGACATGAAAGATCTTGGTGTTGCAAACTATATTTTGGGCATGGAATTTAAAAGAGATCGGGAAAAAAAGGAAGCTTTGGTTAAAACAGAGGAAGTATGTCGAGACAATATTGTAGAGGTTTAATATGCAGGATAGTAAATATGTGAAGTTTCCTATTCCTGTAGGTGTGAGGTTATCTGTTGAACAGTGTCCCAAGACACAAGAAGAGGAAGAGGACATGTCCCGTGTTCCATATGCAAGTGCAGTCGGTAACCTGATGTATGCAATGGTCTGTACTAGATCAGACATTGCACATGTAGTGGGAGTATTGAGCAGGTTTATGTCAAACCAGGAAAGGAGCATTGGACAACAGTGAAGCGAGTTTTCAGGTATTTTGCGTGGCACTAGTGATTATGGTTTGTGCTACCGAGGAAGACCAGTATTAGATAGAGTGTTGGATATTCGTGGCTTTGTTGATGCAGACTGGGTTGGAGATCTAGATCAGAGAAGATCTACAAGTGGGTATGTGTTTGAACTATTTGGAGGTGTCGTCAGTTGGATGAGTAAGAAACAATCTATAGTGGCACTATCAACTATAGAGGAAAAATACATGGCAGCCACTCATGCAAGCAAGGAAGCAGTTTGGTTGCAGAGATTGTGTTCAAGTATGGGGTTAGTACATGAAGCTATAAGGATAGACTGTGATAGCCAAAGTGCAATTTTCTTGGCAAAGAACCCCGCATATCATTCAAAGACAGAACACATTGATGTTCAGTATCACTTTGTGAGGGATATGATAGAAGACAAAAAGGTGTTGCTGGTAAAGGTGGGCACTTTGAAGAATACTGTAGATGCATTGACAAAATCTGTGAGCTCTGAGAAGTTCTCTTGGTGTAGAGAAACAATGGGCGTTACAGGGCTAGATAAATGACTAATCTCTCTTGTGGCTCCCTGTGGAAAGAAAACAACAAGTGGGAGAATGTTGGGTTGTGTTATATTCTTTCCACGACTAGCCCACGTAGTTAACCGGGGGTTAGAGGGGGGGAGGTCACAGGAGGTTTGAGGGGTACCCATAACCCCACTTTATGGGGTCTGGGGCAGCACCCTGAATATTTTGGTTTTGGACCCTATGTTAGGTTGGGCGCACCCACCTATGGTTTTGTGCATGATTTTCGCACATGTTTTTTTGACGCGATGGTTTTCGGTCCATGGTATTGGATGCTTCAGCATGTATAAATATGTATTCTAACATTGAAAGGAATATAATGAAAAATCAAGCTGGTAGTCTTGGTTTTGGGATCCAGGGAAAAATCTCTGTGTATATGTGTTTTATGTGTTATGCTCTCGCATTGTTTATTTTCTGTGTTTTAGAATTCGTATGCAGGTAATTTCTATACGAGGTTAAAACCTACAGATTTTGTTGGCCCATTTCATCCACCATCAAACCAAAAGCCCTACATATCGGTTGCCATAGACTACGTAACAAAGTGGTTAGAAACAGTAGATTTGCCAAGGGCTAAACAAGAAGCTGTAATTAATTTCCTTTTTGGGTTATTTGTGAGATATGGTTTACCTCCGAAAGTGATAACAGATGTAGGAGGGAAATTTGTAGGACACAAAATTACAACCACTCTAAGGAACCACCACATCACACATAGAGTCACCTCCCCGTATCACCCACAGGCGAACGAGCAGGTTGAAAGCACCAATAAGGTCATAGAAGAAATTCTGACCAAGAAATTTCGACACATCGGTGGGACTGGGCTACTAGACTGCCAGAGGCCTTGTGGGCCTATCAAAAAACTTGGCGAAATACTACTGGATATTCTCCATACCAACTTGTATTTGGGAAAGAACCTATCTTTCCTATTGAAATTGAAATAAAGACTCTCAGAACAGCCCAGGAAGTGGGACGTGATCTGACAAGAGGCCCAAACCAAATGACTTCAACAAATAAATGAATTGGACGAGGCTCGACTAATTTCTCTACAAAGTACCACAATTGTTCAGCAGAAAAGGGAAAAGTGGCACGATAGTCTTATTAAAAAGAAGATGTTTCAGAAAGGAGACTGGGCGCTTCTCTATGATTCCAGATTCCAAGACTTTTTGGGCAAGTTACAGACAAGGTGGCTTGGCCCTTAAGAAATTCAAGAGGTGCATAACAATGGCACACTTACTTTGACTACATTGATGAGTCTGCCCATTCTTTCAAGGTGGATGGACATCAAGTGTGTCTTTATCACAAACGACTCACCAAAGAGTCTTTTTGTCAACAAGTATGTGATGATCCCACTATGCAAATTTTAGCTGCAGGGAGTGATGACCTGACAACTTTGTTTTCATAAAAATGTATCTTTCTTCAACTGTAAATAATGTATATATTCTCTTACAGTTGGTTGCAATTTAGTTAGGCATCACCATGTAGATATGAGGAGTTCTCTTGTTTTTTTGGTGTGTTTAATAATTTTTGTTCAATCGATTGAGCGATTGCCGTTCAATCCATTGAACACCACCAATTTCTTTTTGTGTGTTTTTCTATTCAATCGATTGAACAATTGCTGTTCAATCCATTGAAAAACATCGATTTCCCTTTTCTGTGTGTTTTGTTTTTCAATCAATTGAACGATTGTTGTTCAATCAATTGAACAACACCGATTTTTTCTATATATTCTGTTGTTCAATCGACTGAACCATTGTAACATTCTTGTTTTTGATAAGTTAGCTATTATATAAAAAATCAAAATGTGATACAAAAAATGATAAGTTAGGATATGGACCAAAAACAAGATGGAAAATAAAAATGTTAGAAGTGATTGTTATTGCAGGTCCATATCAAATAAAATGATAGAGTAGTTTCTCTAAAAAAAGAAGGCGAAATGAAAATGATAGATAAGCAATAAAAGAAAAATATTTGCTTTAGAAAATAAATTAAGGTTGATAGCTCAAATACACCTTTGAAAAATGTCCTTTTGATTAATCATGCTTAAGTTCTTTAATTACGATTTAATTGTTGTAATAAAGCTTGATGACATTATAAAATAAGTGACAAATGACATTTTTGTTGTATTGGCGGAAACAACAAAACAACACACCGGGCGTCGATAACCATCGTGTTCTTTTCAACAAAGATCCTTTAGTCCGCCCGGATCAACAACAGAGGAAGCCTTTCGGCCCCACCTTTGTTGTTTCCCATTAACACACGGGGGGGGGGGGGGGGGGGTTCGAAAAGTAGTTTTCATGGTCGCTGCTTTTTGCAACGTGGCGCCTCCAAAATGTTTCGGACCCCCAAGGCCCGAAACCACAAACCATTGTGAACCCCCCTCCTCGAAATCTATTTTTGGTTTTCTTCCATCCGACCATTGACTTCTCCGCGCCTTGTGCATCCATTATATTCATCCAATAACAAACCTCCATGTCATCCATCCATTTTCACTTACCCATTCACCGCCTGCCATGTCATAGTACTGTTGCCCATATGCTCCAAAGCTGTTGTTGTGCCTAATTATCTGTTTAAACAACCGTTAAGCATTAATTCACATTTCCCCTGCAAATTGAATGCATACGGCTAGATCCAAACAGTTAATTGAGCCCAATTGAACCTATAAATTCTCCATGGCTCCAATCTTTACCACTTTTTGCTTCCATCCATAAACCAAAAGTACCAGTTTGTTGCTCTGTGTATTTTCTCCACTATTATCAATTTTAGGTTAAAAACAGCTTCTGAATTTCCTTTGCGGTAGTGATGGCTCCTAAAGCAAAGATACAGAAGACTTCCAAAGAAGGGAATCCCTTCACAGTCTCCCTTGATCTGGATCATATGCCACTTGTAGACTCCCTTTTCAAGATCAATGAATGTGAATGTGAATTTGATTTCTATGAATTACATTCATGGTTAAAAATGAAACATATCGATTAGGAGGACTCCATTCGCTTTTGGGAGACTCTTCTACCATTGTTTTCTTTTACTAAGACCCATCAATTCCCTGATCTAATCTCTTCATGTCAAGCTAGGTATGACCCTGTGCAAAGAACAATAATGACTCAGGATGGAAATATGTTGATTACCATCATTGATCAGAGCATAAACCAGATGCTAATGATACCTCCATGTGATTCCCTTAGCCATTTCTCAGCTGCAGCTTTCATGGACCTCTACAATAAACTCACCTTCCCACAGAGAGCTCTTATCTTTGAACTTTTCCTACCAGAAGATTCTGAATTACCTAAGAGAAATCCTCCATATTCATCATGCATGTTCCCTGAAGCTACTAGACATATTATCTCTCTGTTATCATACCTCCTAGGTTATGAAAATGACCAAGTAGTTGATGAATCCATCCTTGGGTTATTTTCTATCTTTAGCAAAGAATATTGACCTGCCTTCATGTATAATTATAGCCACTTTATGGCTGATAATATACATGAATAATTTATGAATTTGGCCACACAATGAGTATTCAGGTACAATTTAGTTATCATTCATCTAATGTGGTTCCAACAGGGAGATCTATTGCCTATTCTTCTCAACAGACAAGATGAGCAGGGACTGAATCAATTAGTGATTCACTGGATAGAGCTAGTAAGAGCAGGATCATTAAATTTTACATTCTCCCAGTTCATTGATTCCTTCATACATCCAGTTCTCCAATTACTCAACAGCTAGGTAGAGCCTAGAATTGGAGAAGAAATTAAAAAGACACTGCACCTAGCAGAGTAAACCAAGACTGGTGACTGGCACAAATACCAAAATTACACTGAGATCAGGAACTATGGCAGTGAGTTGGCTCCATACAAACTATCTAAGTATGTGCCAATGAGAATATTCTCACTGGAATACATCAGGCAAATGATAAATATGGATGAAGTCCATTTTGTCTCAGGCAAGAAGAAATCACAATTTAAACTCAAAGCCAAAGTAGGGAGTTTTATCTGTAACACTAGGTATCCAGGTACAAAAGTAGACATATTGCTAAATAACATCAACCTCCATCCAAGCTTCACTTGGTCTTATGATCCTTTTGGGATTATTTCAGCTCTCAGAGTGAAGTTGAAGGAAACACCTTACAACCATACTCCCAGGCCAGAATTGGAGAAGTTCATGAACCAGGAGCAATGGTCTGAAATTACTCTCACAAAAGATAATGAACAAGTTATATCAGCTCCTTAGACAAAGAATCCAACTACACAAAGAAATCAACATAAGAGAAGCAGAGAAGAAACTCAGTCAGCCACAGAACTAGGTAAAGAGTACTATATCTTGCAAAAGAAGTTGAAAATTGGGTTGTCAATGTCATTAGGAAGCAAGCCACCAGAGATAATTGATCTTGGAGAATTGGAAGATGTTTCATCAACAGGGACCACTGATCCCAAGCCTCCATCTGCTTCTTCAACTCCTTCTTCAACTGAATCTATGGAGATTATCCAATCAACCGAGACCAACTTAGCAAGGGATACTAATATTTTCTCAACATTTTTGGAAATCAAGCAAAAGAATGAAAGTCTTAAATCTCAAGTTTACAGTGAGTTTTGGAAACAAACATCCACTTCTCAACATAAGCTTATTTCTACCTTCGATAGTGAAAGAGGAAGGATGCAAATGGAATTTTTGCAGGCTCAGATTCCATTTCCTAAATCCACAATAGACTACAAGAAGACCATCTTCTCGTTTGATGTAAACCAAATACATCTCATTGATCAAATGGATATTCATAGGCAATAAGGTGAGATGCTATTTTCAATAATGGCCACAACTACCATGACTCTTTCCAAGCTTAGAACTGCTTTGTCCAATGTATAGTCACAACTTAAGATTGAAAAGTTGTCATCCTTGTAGGTTTTAACCCAGTACAAAAATTACCTGCATACGAATTCTAAAACACAGAAAATAAACAATGTGAGAGCATAACACATAAAACACATATACACAGAGATTTACCCTAGATCCCAAAACCAAGACTACCAGTTTGATTTTTAATTATGTTCCTTTTCAATGTTACAATACATATTTATACATGCCGAAGCATCGAATACCATGGACCGAAAACCATCGCGTCCAAAACCATGGACCGAAAACCATCGTGTCCAAAACCATGTGCAGAAAACATGCACAAAAGCATAGGTAGGTCTGCCCAACCTAATATAGGGTCCAAAACCAAAATTTTCTGAGGCGCTGCCCTGGACCCCATAGAGCGGGGTTACCTGCACCCCTCAAACCCCCTGTCACTCCCCTCGCTACGCAATCGGTGCAACAAAGGGGGGGCTTCGCCCCGCTTCTAACACCCTGGTTAACTACGTGGGCTAGTTGTGGAAAGAATATAACACAAGCCAACAATCCTTGCCTAAGGATAACAAATTAAAATATTTAGAAGATATAATTATCAAGATTGGATATGATCCCCAGGACTGTAAAGAAATTGAAGAAATACTGCTAAAGAAGGATGTTGAGATTACAACCTTGAAGAAACAGTTGAAGTTGCCTTCAACTGAGGATCCATAGACTAAAGAAATGGTAGAAAATGAACAACAGAGGGAGGAGATGTTAAAGCTCATTATTGAGAAAAACATATAGATCAAGAAAATGGAGGAGCAGATAGAACAACTGCTCAAGGAAAAAGAGACAACACAACTTGCTATGACCTCAGTGACAACAATTCTAATGACAAGTGTATATTTAAGTTCATCTCCTACTAACATTGCCTTGTCTTCAGCAACATGTGAAACAACAAGGATATCACAAGAGCTACAAGCACATAAACAACAAAATGAGAAAGTAATCCAGAAGTTCCAAGCCCTGGGGTCACAAAAGGTAAAAAATGATACCTTGTATGTAGAAGAAATGCAGAAGTCACATAGGTTAGAGCTCAAGGTTAAAAAATTAGAAAGCAAGACTCTAATGGCAGACACTTTGGCCCAAGCCAAAGAAGATGTCTAGTTAGATATTAGCCACTCTATCACAGAAGTATGGCCATCCATACATATTATTTTTGAGCAGCAAGAACTAATTGTTAAATGAAGAGCAGAGATAGAGACCCAGAAGGAACATTGGGCACAAAACCCAAAGAAGCATCAGGAATGATCAAGGTACTGAATTCTAAGACTAGGCAACAGTTACAAGAGATGAACATTCCAGACAGGACAACTACTATTTTGGAAATAACGAAAGTCCTAGTAAAGAAGAATCTCTTAACTCAACTAAAAACAAAGTGTGATGCTTTGAACACTACAATCAGGAGGTTTCACTCTAAATTTAATATATTATATAAGAAAGGTTTACCAGAGATAGTATCATCAAATGATCAACTAGTAAAATTGGAGGATTACTGTGAAATGCTTTATACCATTGCAACAGACAACAATCAATTTGAAGGGATAAAAGGGAAGATTACTGGCAAGGAGTTTATGGAAGCTTGAAGTTTAGATCTCTCCATTAAATATGAAATTGGTCATTTTTTTCTCACCAAACCAAATTTTGAGAGATATACCGAAGTTGATGAGATACTTAGAAGGATGGTAAATCTTGAGATACCTAGTGAGAAAAGGTGGGATCAATTGTGTGAAACAATTGATTAACTTATCATTCCAACAAGAAGACATCAACAACAGATTTTGAAGGAACAATCATCAATAACTTCCTATCTAATAGGGACACATCATGCAACAATTTTTCTTTTCCTGTCTTCTTTCAAGCTATCTTGTAATCAGTTTAGGATATTTTTTTAAGAACTTGTATAAATAACTCTCTTCTATGAGTTATTAAAGGTGGTACCTTTCATGAGAAATTTTGTAAAAGCATTGATGTACAAATTGTTTCTAGATCACTGATAATAAAGCAAAGGATTCTAAATTTGGTCACATATAGTTTCATTTTCTTATGTAAATTTTTCTTGTGTTTCATTCATTATGTTTATTATGCATATGTTTAGGTTTTACAGAGATATCAGGTGAGAATAAATGTGTTACAGTTATTCTTAAAATTGCTTTATGAAGTTATTATCATAAAGAGACTGATATATTGGACTGTTTGTCTAAAAATCTCCCTCTAAATCATAAAATTGTCAGCATCTTATGTAATCTTAAGAATAGTTTGTTTAACTTTGAAAATTGGACAAGGTTTTTCTTACTTGTGATAATTTATCTTTCTGTTTGAAATCTAAATTAATCATACCTCCTTACTATTCTTTCTAAACACCTTATAAATTCAAATCATTGTGTGAAGTCAAATAACAACCCTTCGATTATCTATTAGTACAATCTAAAAGAGTTAATACATCATTCGTATAGTTTATTCCATATATTGGTCCTCCATAAAAACCAAAACCAAAACCTCTAAAACAAATATCTTAGATTCTCTAGCATGATCAATTGACCATTATCATCTCAAAGGAACAACATCAACCTAACGGCATTGTTAGGGACTCGAATTTGATTAGTTTTCTTGGGACAATGACATAAACCCTATTCCTTTAAGGTGAATAAAGTTCTATATAGGTCAAAATCCTTCATCTGGTGACTCCACTGTATCAAACTTGCACCTTTTAAGCACACTAGATCTCATTCTGAATCTAACACAGTTATTCCTCTGTCAGATCTAGAAAGACTTATGAGAAATTCCAGTTCTAGAAGGAGACATCAACCATATTCTTCTACTTCAGCTTTTCAGTCTGAAGATATATTACAATTTGATCCCTATAGTAATATTCCATCCAATCCAGATTGGACTCATTTATCACCTAGGGTTGCTGAACTTTTAGATAGGGGAGTTGATTTTAAATAATCTTTCCTTATTCATTCACTTGAATCTCATCTAGAACCCTTCCACTAGGATCACCTAAATTTGAGTCTAACTTGGGTGTTCATTTACTTGAATACAAACCTACAGACTTCATATCCCTCGTTACTTATTCATTCCCTTCCACTTCTGAACAACCTGAAGTTCCACTTTTGAACAACTTGAAGGGACCTTTTCTATATATTCAAATCCACTCTTCGAAACAAAAGAGGATATTCAGTCACAGGTTCAGAAGTTAGTTATTAAGACTCCCTTAAAGTCATATAGGAGATCTCCTCCTTCTTCATCTCCTCCTTCATCATCTCCACATAGGTATACACCTTCTTTATCACCATCTTCCTCTTTTTCTGCTTCAACATCTATACAAACATCTCACACACCATCTTCAACTATTGCATTCCAACCTACTGTACATGCTAGATATGTAGCTTTAGTTTTACCTCAAAACCTTGATGCAGTCCCTCCAGGATATTTAAAACATCTTCCTAGGTATAATGGAGAAACTGGTTCCTCAGATAAGGACCATCTTCAAGCATTTCTAGATTTTTCAGATAATATGAACATTGAGCAAGAAAATGTCTATATGAGGTTGTTTGTTAAATCTCTTGAAGGAAATGTAAGAACTTGGTTTAGGCAATTACCTGCAAATTCCATTAGGTCTTGGGAAGAGTTAACAATTATATCTAAAAACCAATGGGGTGTGAAGAAAGATGCTCTTTAATTTTTGACTGAGTTTGAAGGACTTAAAAGAAAAATTGTTGAACATGTATTTGACTTTATTAAAAGGTTCAACAAACTTTATCATAAGATGCCCCCTGATTGCAAAACCCTTGTAGATGCAACCAAATCTAGGTTTTCAAAAGCCTTTGAAGATGATTTTGCTGTAATGTTAAGAGAAATAACTTCAAGGACTCTTGAAGACATGAGAACTAATGCTATAGAGGTATAATCAAATAGGTTGCCTCAGCCACTTTAAAATCTAAAGAGGAAAAGGCCCAAAGAAAACTTAAATCTAGTCAAGAGGACTTCCTTGATCCAAAATCTTTTGCTTATAGATGTGTTGAAGAATTACATGCATAAATTGTAACTTAACATAGAAAACTTAGTGTGCACATGAGAGAAGAGGAGAAACACATAAAGCATGAAAGAAGACAACATGACTTGATAACGGAGTTCGTCCGACTTGGACTATGTCTTCGGGCCCTGCTCGATGAATGGGGAGGCATTCATTCATTAAGTGGCATGAGAAAGAAGAGTACAAGCATCAATGACAAAAAAGGAGTTTTTATACCTCCACGTTAAAGAATTACATGCATAAATTGTAACTTAACATAGAAAGCTTAATGTGCACATGAGAGAAGAGGAGAAACACATAAAGCATGAAAGAAGACAACACGACTTGATAACGGAGTTCGTCCAACTTGGACTACGTCTCCGGGCCCTGCTCGATGAATGGGGAGGCCTTCATTCATTAAGTGGCATGAGAAAGAAGAGTACAAGCATTAGTTACAAAAAAGGAGTTTTATACCTCCATACTGAAAAATGGCCGAAATATGTAGAACTCTAATGGAGAAATGGATAGCGCCATTGCGTTCGTGGCATCGAAAAGTGTTGAAACCATATAAAATTTGTCAAAATCTGACAAAGTGAAAATTCAGACCTCCTGCAAAATTCTGCCTCGAACTGCACTGCCTCCTCTGCCTGGGCGCACTGATAAATTGCGTTTAAATAACAAATGAGTGGTGGATTTTTTAATGAAACTTTTATGCGCGTTGGTTGGAGATCCTGTTAATATGGAGGAGGTCGAGTGGTCAAACCCCGCCTCCTTTTTTTATACATAAAATTTTAAATTTAACTAAACCTTTTTCTTTTAAATAAATTATTGGTTGGGTCGGGCCTACCTTGGGCGGCCCACCCACCGTACCTCCACTGTTTCCATACATTAATGGCTGGTGGTTTTTTTGTGTTGAATGGGTTGGGTCCATGCCCCAAGGGCCGACCCACCCAACTTCGCTCCTGTTCATGTGTTAGTTTCAACAGTCCGTGGGAGGGGCCGGGGGTCGTGGCCTGCCCCTAAATTAATACAAATGTCATGTGTGGTCATGAGTTGGGGTGGTGGGGTTGGTCGCCTGCCACCCCCCTATATATATATATATATATATATATATATTAATAAAAACAAAATGTGCATTTTTGGAAATTCGGTTTTTTGACTGAAGGGGTAATTTTAAACAGGCAACGATTTTTCCCAGAATATGGCCGGAGTTGGCCAGATTCCGTTTGCTGGAAAAAGTCTAAATTATGCCTTCATTAATCCTTCCAGTCATCAAAAGTCAACCCAACTTTAACTGCTTCTATCTCCTTCATCCAGACTCGGATTGGAGTGTTGTTCACACCGTTGGAATCAGGGTGACGAGCACTTCAATTTGATGTCAATTTAATCGCCTTTCTGCCACTTTGAATTTTAAGCCTTTTCCATGCCACTGGTATTTGGAGATCCTCCTGGATCAATCCTCCCCATTGAGGAGCTTTTGGACTGCAAAAATCTTTATTAGTCAATTGGCAAGTGAGGGAATTGTTCCCTCACTCTTTCTTTTCCCAGCTATTTTGCCTTGCTAGGGTGCATCCCATTGAAACCAACTCGAATGTATTCCACATCTCCCCATCATGAAGTCCTCGTTCTTCTGTCAAGGATGATGTCTTCAGGTAACTCATCGAGATACTCTGGTGCAAAGTCATCAATTGTAGGAATTGTGCCCACCTCTTTGGTGTCCATAATCAATGGTGGCTCATACAACTTTAAGTTCTCCACATTCACTATGGTTTACATTTGCATATATATCGTCAAATCAAGATGGAAGGCATTGTTTCCAATATTCTCCAAGAAGGTGAATAGACCATACCGGATTGGTCGCAACTTCTTCCCTTCTCCCTTCATCCTGTCCTTGCTGATATGGAACCACACTTTGTCGCCCACTTGAAATTGATGGTCGACTCGGTGTTTGTCATGTTGAGCCTTGTACCGAGCTTGAATTTTATCCAACTGCTCTTGTACTGCTTGGTGAATCAACTGGATCTGTTGAATGAACTACTGTGCTTTGTTCCTGTCATCAAGTCCACTGGAGTCATCTTCCCTTCCAAAGACCATATCAAAAGGGTCTTTTGGCAGGTATCCAAAACATGTCTCAAATGGTGAATGATACGTAGATGAGTGCACTGCTTGGTTGTAGGAATGTTGCACATATGGAAGATGCTCATCCCACAACTTAGGATGTTTCCCAAAATAGCCTCGCAATAAGTGTACCACGGTGCAGTTGACAACCTTTGTTTGTCTACCAGTCTGTGGATGGAATGTCGTGCTTCTTTTCAACCTGGTGTCCATCATCTTCCACAAGCTGGTCTAAAACTCTCTGAGAAAGCGAGAGTCCTGATCTGACACAATCGATATGGGAAACCCAAAATGGACCCAAACATGTTGAAAGAAAAGATAAGCAGCCTGCTCTGTAGTGATCTGCCTTTTACAAGGCATTAAAATACACATCTAACTAAAACGGTCAACGACGACATAAAATAGTCGTGACTTTTCCTAGATAAAGGCAAACGTCCTACAAAATCCATCGACACACTTTACCATGGATGACTCAGAACAGGGAGTGGTGTGTAGAGTCCGAGTTTTCTATTAGAGGGCTTTGAAATAGAACACATCACACATCCCTTTACATAGCGATTCACAATGTTCTTCATATGAGGCCAAAAACAAAATATTTGTACATGACACAAAGTCTTTTCAATACCAAAATGACCAGACACAAGGGAGGTGTGGGCCTCCCGGATTACATGTACCCTTTCTCCTGTGGGTATGCACAATTTGCCAAGGTGATACAACAGTTTCCCCTGCAAGTGATAATTGTCCATCTGTGAACCATGGGCTAGTTTTTCATAAATATCCTTAAAGTCATCATCATTAGCATATTGTTCAGCATAACTTTCAAAAGATAACGAAGCATTATGCAAAATAACAGAAGCAAAAATAGGAGGGCGAGATAGCATATCGGCCACTTTGTTGCTAGTGCCCTTCTTATACTTTATTACTAGATGAAATTATTGAAGAAAACCCATCCACCTGAAATGGCGAGATTGCTGCAACTTGGTTGTGACTGAAGATATTGCAAGGGTTGATGATCTGTATGGATGATGGTCTCCTTGCCGATCAGGTAGTGTTTCCACTTTTTCACACTCTGGACCAAGGCATATAACTCCTTTTCATAAGTGGGATAGTTTATCACAACCTAAGAGAACTTCTCTGAATGGTAACATATTGGCTTCTTTTGTTGCATCAGTATAGCTCCCATGGCATATCCATTGGCATATGTTTCGATCTCGAATGGCTGTTGGAGATATGGTAAGGCCAAGACCGGTGTGGTGCTGATATTTTCTTTCAATGTTTCGAAGGACTTCTGCTGCTTTCCTCCCCATTGAAATACTTGCTTTACACTTGTCAATGCGTGTAAAGGTGCTGCAATAATATAGAAATTGGAAATAAATCTCCTCAAAGAGCCATATGTGCAAAAGCATTGGGTTTGAAGGTCTGTTCTCAAGCGTTCCGAGTTGGAGCCCCATGCATTGGTTGTACAGTCTGAGAGCAAAGTTGGCCCGATTTTCATCATGAGGAAGCGATACATAACCACTCCTTTTGCCCGCATCTGTTCACTTCTTCATGAGACTAATCGCTCTAGCAGATATGCTTCCCACGCGGCAGTGGTTATGTTGACGGTTTTATCTCTGTATACTTGATATGCATATTGAAAGCAGTAGGGAAGATGAAGAGGCGGGGTAGACCTAGAGTCAAGATTTTGCATAAATATTGCCTCTAAAGAGGAAAAAAAGGCTTTTGATTTTCTAGAAGAACAGTGTCACTTTATTGTGAATGAGGAGAACTGTTTTTAGGGAAAAAGGAGCCTTTAGTTTCAAACTCATTGTATTGTTTTGGATCAGAGTGTTGTTACTGGCATGAATGTAAATGTGATTTATATTTATGCATATTGATGACTTACAGTTCACTATTAGTCTTGTTAAATTGAATGTGAATCAGTTTCATGGTTAACTTGTGAATGATATCTGATTTGAAACTAAATATAACATCAATTGTAGTTTTAATTCCATAGAAGAATGTGGATTCCTATATGAGTGATTGGATTGCAATTTAGCTTTAATACAGTATTGTCTAGCTGTGAATTCAGTGATTGATTTATTTGGAATTGAATCTATGCATGATGTTTAACCTTCTTTATCATGCTCCTGCTGAACATATATATGATGTTTAAACCTCTGTATCATGCTCTTGCAGGATAGATTAGAGTAGTTAGAAGTAGTATAGATAGGATTTAATACATAGAGGTTAGCTGTTTCATTTTTTTGATTTAATTGAAGTCTTCCTCCTGGAAGCAATCTTTCGACATGTTCAAGCGGTTTACGGGGTCCCTTAAAACCCGTCGGAGCTAGCCAATCCAAACGAAAGCAAGTCTAATTGGGGCTTGCGATCGGGTTAGTTCCCCTTGTTGGCATAGTGCACATTAGCCATGTCAACAGTGACATCTGTTGGGAACTATGTGAGATCTGTTGATAACTTGGATATCTGGAGCATGTAGGGGCATCTTTATAAAACTAAAAATGTGTAACTACAGCTGCACTGGCATGGAGGAACACTGCATTTTGAATAAATCCCACTCAGACCTAGCCTACACTTGCTTGTAAGGTTTACAATCATTCTCCATTAGTCCCATCCACCACACTAAATGGTCCAATACTTGTTACTCACAAGTAAACCTCCTTTCATGCACTAAGCTCATTGTTTCATACCCTGTGGAAAATATAATTGTGCTCTAGTCCTTATGCATGAAACTAGAAGGACTTATCTAAAAAGAAATGAAATGTCAATTCCTTGTGCCTATCTGGAAGGAAAGGTTGTTTGGGAAGCTGGTTAGAGTAAGGACCGTTGTTGGGCTCAGAGTAGCGTTTGACACAACAAGCCCAACCTTGCTTAGCGGTTTAAAAATATGGCGTGATCCATGACCGTGCCCCATTCAATCAATAAATATAGCACTGAAATTCTCATATAAAGTGCAAGAAAACATGTCTACATCAAGCTTGATGAGCAATAAAGAGCTAAGGTACACACCTAAACAAGTATGGACAGACCAGTGATGGCCCCAAAGGGATTTTTGAAAGTGGAAAATAGGTAAAGGGAAGTCAATAAACCCCATAATGCTGCCATTGGAGAATGTCTGTCAAAATCATATCAACAAGTAGAAGCTATTTGTCTTTATCCCTTCTGAAGTAGTAATGTTTAAGTGGAAACCATGCTTGTCCATCTTTATAGTTTGCATTTCAAGTTTATTTTAACATCCTGACGTTCTTTGATCTGAAGGTTATTTGGAAACAGAGATAACTGGTTCGCCCAGCAGTTCGCCATTTGTTGTGGCCACAACTACCACCCTATTAAAACATGCTCTGATAGCAAATTTTAAATAGGCCCCTTATAAGTCTGATCTATCATCTCTCTGAATGATCCTTTCATCCCAATAATTTTAACTCTATGGAAGGTCCAATCTTCCATTCACAAATAGGTAAATCCCTTTAACAAATCCCTCGCTTAAGACCTTCATTTATATGTTTATCGGGATTTGTTTAACCCCTCAAAACCCTCATCGCATTATTCCTCCCACCACAATGCCTTATAGCAGAAATCCTGCACAAAGCATGCTTAAACCCTTTTCGGGGCCTATTGCAATAACACAAGGCATTCATGGCTTTTGGACCCGACGGGTTTTATTGACTCAAATGTATGCATTTTGGGTCTGGAGCCCCATCGCAAATCGCTCTCGGCCCAGCCCTAAAGCCATGTGTATAAACAGCGCACCCCTGGTCTTCGGACCTGCCGGCACTATGAACCGTATTATATACATTGTCGAGTCCGGCCCCAATTACATATCGCATATCGGCGGAGCCCCGAGACTTATACATATTACGTGCAGTGATATAGCAGACTCGCCGACCTATCAAATACAACACATATATTTTTGGGTCCTAAGCCTACCGCACATCGCAATCAGCCTAAGTCCAAGGTTTATGCATATATATATGGTGCGCCACTGGCCCCCGGACCCGACAACATTATTAACCACATTATATACATTGTTAGGTCCAAAGCCGCATCACATATCGCGTATCAGCGGAGCATGGGCCTTTTACACAGTGTGAGCGGCGATGTGGTGGATCCGTTGATTTCTATGAACTTGAGCGTATAACATTTCAAGTCCAGCGTTATGGATGGATATGGTTTTCCCCGTATATTCCTTTGTTTCTAAAAAATATTGAAATCTCGGTTTTCAAAGGCAAGCCTATATTGTGGACCTACTAGCAGTATTAACGTATATATATATGTTTTCGGGTTCGGGGCCATATTGCATATCACATATCGGCGGAGCCCCAAGCTCATGCATATTGCAATATGTGATATGCCGGACCAACGATATTTATAAGTGCCGATATATAATATTTGAGGTTTGGTTTGAGTGATCAGGGCAGGGTTTTCCTTGTTTCTTGTGTTTTCCAATTTTTTTGAAATAACAAAGGGATTGGGTTTTCAGTGTAGAAGGCAGTGCTTGTGCTTTATATGAATATTTCTGTTATATTGTTGATAATCATGAAGCTAATGATGGCTATCTCCGCAGGTGAGAAGTAAAAGACGCAGGAGTGGATTTTAAGAGCCATATGTGCAAAAGCGTTGGGTTTGAAGGTCTGGTCTCAAGCGTTCCAAGTCGGAGCCCCACATGTTGGTTGTACAGTCTGAGAGAAAATCTAGCGTGGTTTTCATCATGAGGAAGCGACATAAAGCCACCCCTTTTGCCCGCATCTATTCACTTCTTCATGAAACTAATCGCTCCAGCATATATGCTTCCCACGCGGCAGAGGTTACTCTGACGGTTTTATATCTGTATACTCGATCTGCATATCGAAGCAGTAGAGAAGATGAAGAGGCAGGGTAGACCTAGAGTCAAGAGCTTTTGCATAAATATTGCCTCTGAAGAGGAGAAAAAGTCTTTTGATTTTCTAGAAGAACAGTGTCGCTTTATTGTGAATGAGGAGGACTGTTTTTGAGGGAAGGAGCCTTTAGTTTCAGACTTATTGTATTGTTTTGGATCAAAGTGTTGTTACTAGCATGAATGTAAATGTGATTTATATTTATGCATATTGATGACTTACAGTTCACTATTAGTCTTGTTAAATTGAATGTGAATCAGTTTCATGGTTAACTTGTGAATGGTCTCCGATTTGAAACTAAATTAAACATCAGTTGTAGTTTTAATTCCATAGAAGAATATGGATTCCTATATGAGTGATTGGATTGCAATTTAGCTTTAAAACTGTCTTTTCCAACTGTGAATTCAGTGATTGATTCATTTGGACTTGAATCTATGCATGATGTTTAATTTAGTTTCAAGTGAAAGACCATTCACAAGTTAACCATGAAATTGAATCACATTCAATTTAACAAGACTAATAGTGAAATGTAAGTCATCAATGTGCATAAATATAATTCACATTTACATTCATGCCAGTAACAACACTCTGATCCAAAACAATACAATGAGTCTGAAACTAAAGGCTCCTTCTTCCCTCAAAAACAGTGCTCCTCATTCACAATAAAGTGACACTATTCTTCTAAAAAATTAAAAACCTTTTTTTCCTCTTCAGAGGAAATATTTATGCAAAATATCTTGACTCTAGGTCTACCCCACCTCTTCATCTTCCCTACTGCTTTCGATATGTAGATAGAGTATACATAGATAAAACCGCCAGTTTAACCACTGCCGCATGGGAAGCATATCTGCTGGAGCGATTAGTTTCATGAAGAAGTGAACAGATGCGGGCAAAAGGGGTGGCTGTGTGTCACATGATGAAAACTGGGCCAACTTTTCTCTCGAATTGTACAACCAACGCGTGGGGCTTCGACTCGGAATGCTTGAGATCAAACCTTCAAACCCAACGCTTTTGCACATATGTCTCTTTGAATCCACTCCTGCGTCTTTTGCTTCTCACCTGTGGAGATAGCCATCATTAGCTTCATGATTATGAACAATATAACAAAAGTATTCATATAAAGCACAAGCACTACCTTCTACACTAAAAACCCAATCCCTTTGTTATTTCAGAAAAATTGGAAAACATAGGAAAACAAGGAAAATCCTACCCTGATCACTCAAACCAGACCTCAAATATTATATATCGTCACTTATAAATATTACTAGGTCTGGCATATCGCATATTGCAATATGCATGAGCCTGGGGCTCTGCCGATATGCGATATGCGGTATGGCCCTGGACCCAAAAACATCTATATATATATATATATATATATATATATATATATATATATATATATATATATATATATATATATATATATATATCGTTATACGTTAACACTGTTGGCGGGTCCGCAATATAGGCTTGCCTTTGAAAACCGAGATTTCAATATTTTTGAGAAACAAAGGAATATACGGGGAAAACCATGTCCAGCCATAACACTGGACTTGAAATGTTATATGCTCAAGTTCATAGAAATTGGCGGATCCACCACATCGTCGCGCACACTATGTAAAAGGCCCATGCTTCACCGATACGCGATATGCTATGCGGCCCCAGACCCGACAATGTATATAATGTGGTTGACAATGTCATCGGTTCCAGGGGCCAGTGGTGTGCCATATATATATGCATAAACCTTGGACTTAGGCCGATTGAGATGTGCGGTAGGGCTTAAGACCCGAAAATATATGTGTCGTATTTGATAGGTCGGTGGGTCCGCTATATCACTGCACGTAATATGTATAAGGCTTGGGGCTCCGCCGATATGCGATATGTGATTAGGGTTGGACCCAACAATGTATATAATACGGTTCATAGTGCCGGCGGGTCCGAAGACCAGGGGTGCGTTGTTTATACACATGGCTTTAGGGCTGGGCCGAGAGCGATTTGCGATGGGGCTCCAGACCCAAAATGCATACATTTGAGTCAATAAAACTCGTCGGGTCCAGAAGCCATGAATGCCTTGTGTTATTGCGATAGGCCACGAAAAGGGTTTATGCATGCTTTGTGAAGGATTTCTGCTATAAGGCATTGTGGTGGGAGGAATAATGTGATGAGGGTTTTGAGGGGTTAAACAAACCCCGATAAACATAGAAATGAAGGGCTTAAGCGAGGGATTTATTAAAGGGATTTACCTATTTGTGAATGGAAGATTGGGCCCTCCATAGAGTTAAAATTATTGGGATGAAAGGATCATTCAGAGAGATGATAGATCAGACTTATAAGGGGCCCATTTAAAATTTGCTATCAGAGCATGTTTTAATAGGGTGGTAGTTATGGCCACAACACAAGGGTTGATGATCCGTATGGATGATGGTCTCCTTGCTGATCAGGTAGTGTTTCCACTTTTTCACACTCTGGACCAAGGCGTATAACTCCTTGTCATAAGTGGGATAGTTTATCACAACTTGAGAGAACTTCTCTAAATGGTAACACATTGACTTCTTTTGTTGCATCAATACAGCTCCCATGGCATATCCGTTGGCGTCTGTTTCGATCTTGAATGGCTGTTGGAGATCTGGTAAGGCCAACACCAGTGCGGTGCTGATATTTTCTTTCAATGTTTCGAAGGACTTCTTCTGCTTTCCTCCCCAATGAAAGACTTGCTTTACACTTGTCAATGCATGTAAAGGTGTTGCAATAATAGAGAAATTGGCAATAAATCTCCTCCAATATTGTACTGCACCCAAAACGCTGTGAACCTCGGTTACGCTAGTAGGCTTAGGCCAATTTACAATTGCTTCAACTTTAGAAGGATCAATTTTTAGTTGACCATGACCAACAATATGACCTACGTAAACCAAAGAGGTTTTCCCAAACTCACACTTTGACAATTTTACATAAAGTTTTTCGTTTTTCAATACATCAAGCGCTTTCTGCACATGACATACATATTCATTCCAACTTTTACTAAAGATAAGAATATCATCTAGATAGACAAGAACAAATTCATCATTGAAAGGCCTAAAGAGATCATTCATGACCCTCATAAAGGTGGCTAGAGTGTTGCAAAGTCCAAATGGCATCACCATCCATTCGAACAACCCCTATTTGGTCTTGAAGGCAGTTTTCCACACATCCTACTCTACGATTAGGACCTAGTGATAACCACTACGCAAATCCAATTTGGTGAAATAGATAACATTCTTTAACTGATCTAGTAAGTCATCAATGTGGGGAAGAGGGTAACGATTTTTCACTGTGATTTTGTTTAGTGCTCGATAATCCATGCACATCCTCCATGTGCCATACTTTTTCAACACTAAGAAAATCGGTGAGCCGCATGGAGAAGTGCTCCGTTTAATGACCCCTTGGTTCAATAGTTCCTACACCTACTTTTGATCTCCTCCATCTCAATGGTCGACATCCTGTACATGCCAATATTCAGTAAAGGAGCATCATGCTGCAAATGGATCTCATGTTGGATTTCCCTCTTCAGAGGTAATCCCCTTGGTTCCTGAAACATCTCATCATAGTTAGAAATTAATTCACATAATTCCTTTTTATGCACATGATCACAACCCTGGAAAGCATCAGATAATTCTGCATCTTTTCCCCTTACAATCATAAGCATGCAACCCTTACTGGAATTCACCAACCTCTTCATTTGTCCTACACTTACAAGGCTGGCATTTATTTTAGTTTGATGGGCCCTTACAATATATTCTACCCCATATTTTGTGATTTGGTATTTGTTTTCATGACAGAATAAGATTGCCTTTCTATCATATAGATATGGACTCCCTAACACCATGCCACAGATATCCAATGGTATCACATCAAGTTTTACCTCATCTACTAACTTAGAAGCGATCACAAATTTAACCTTACTCTACTTAGCTACATTCAGTTTTTCTTTATCATGTATCCATCCAAGTGGGTAAGGTTTTGGATGTGGTTTGGTTTCCAAGCCTAGCTTCTTTACCACGGACTTGGAAATTAAGTTTTCTTGGGATCCGATATCAAATAGAGTTTCCACTTTTCTATGATTTATGATAACTCTAATATGAAATAGTTCAATTCTATTTCATTCATTAGGAAGAGACTCATCTATTGAACTAGTACCTTCATGTGATTCAAAATTAACATGAGATGTAAGAGTACCTTTTTGTTCCTACTGATGTGATCAATGCTTCATCTCTGGAATCGGATCCAAGGTCTTGCTGCATAGTTGCAACTGTCTTCTGCTTGCCTTTTCCTCGATACTTCTTTGGTCTCTTTTTTGGGTATAGTTTCCAACAATGATCGTTGTCATGACCTTCCTTTTTGTAGTGAGTGCAATAAGGCCTTTTTCCTTCATATTTCTTGGTTGATTCCGTCCTCTTCTCGTTTCCTTTTCCTTTCACTTTGGGTTTTCCATTTGGAGGTTTGAAAGGTGATTTCTTGAAATGATCATCTCTTTCATTTTTTCCCCTGTTCTCAAGATGGATGGCCTTTACACTGGCCGAGTCAATAGTAGTTGGTTCAAACAATAATAATGAATGTCTAAGGTAACTATGTATTGACCCAATATACTTAGTTACTACTTCAGGTGAGTCAAGTGCAATGCCCAAATTAAGTGCCTATTTTCTAAATTCCTCTGTAAAGCTTTGAACATCCTAACCTCTGCCTTGCCTTAAGTATTGCCAATCCATTAAGGCTTTTTGTTTATAACCCAAGGGATAGAATTGTTCCTTTAATGTAGAAATGAAACTAGGCCATGAGGAAATAAGATTACCCACACTCTTACTGCTTCGTAATTTACTGTCCCACCAGACGAGAGTGGTGCTACTCAGCCAAAGAGAGGCTCGCTGAATCTTTGCCTCGTCCTCTTCGATCTACTAAATCCTATAGTAGATTTCAATCTGCCTAATCTAGTTATTAATATTTTTTGCATTACTTTCACCGTTAAACATGGGAAGATCAAATTTGACATCTAATTTAAAGAAAGGTTTCTTAGATGCATCCCTTGAATTTCTATGATGATGGTGATGAGAGGAATAAGAACTTTCACTCGTGGAAGGAGAAGGAGGGGTTTCTCCTTCACCATTTCCATGCACTGAACCTTGTTCTTCTATATTTCTCTCTTCTACTTTCTCTAGCCTTGAAAGCAACTGACCAACATTCTCTGCCATTGTATAGAAGGTTTTGCGGAAATTACATTCCTCTTCATGATGAGTCTCTTCATCTTCCATGTTTGTCGTTTGATGTGCACGCCCCACTTCGAGATCAAAAGACTTTAGTTTGCCTTCGCCTCTTTGGATCCTGTTTCTTGTTAGCATACAAACATGCAATTCACATCTAAAAAGACCTGCTTTGATACCACTTGATCCAAAATCTTTTGCTTATAGATGTGTAAAATAATTACATGCATAAATTGTATCTTAACATAGAAAACTTAATGTGCACATGAGAGAAGAGGAGAAACACATAAAGCATGAAAGAAGACAAAAAAACTTGATAACAAAGCTCAATAAATGGGGAGGCCTTCATTCATTAAGTGGCATGAGAAAGAAGAGTACAAGCATCAGTTACAAAAAAGGAGTTTTATACCTCCATACTGAAAAATGGCCGAAATATGCAGAACTCTGATGGAGAAATGGATAGTTCCATTGCGTTCATGGCGTCGAGAGGTGCTGAAACCATATAAAATTTGCCAAAATCTGACAAAGTGAAAATTTGGCCCTCCTGCAAAATTCTGCCTCGAACTGCGTGCATTGCTTCCTCTCCCTGGGCGCACTGATAAATTGTGTTTAAATAAAAAATGGGCGGTGGATTTTTCAATGAAAATGTTATGGCACGTTGGTTGGAGATCCTGTTAATATGGAGGAGGTTGGGTGGTCAAACCTCGCCTCCTCCTTTTATTATACATAAAATTTTAAATTTAACCAAACTTTTCTTTTTTCTAAATAAATTATTGGTTGGGTCGGGCCCACCTTGGGCGGCCCGCCCACCATACCTCCGCTGTCTCCATACATTAATGGTTGTTTTTTTTTGTGTTGAATTTGTTGGGTCCGCGCCCCAAGGGCCAACCCACCCAACTCCGCTCTCGTTCATGTGTTAGTTTCAATAGTCCATGGGAGGGGCCGGGGGTCGTGGCCCACCCCTCCATTAATAAAAATGTCATGTGTGGTCATGCGTTGGGGTGGTAGGGTTGGTGGCCCGTCACCCCCCCTTTTTTTATATATTTTTTTGTTAATAAAAGCAAAATGTGCATTTTGGGAAATTCAGTTTTTTGACTGAAGGGGTCATTTTAAATAGGGAATGATTTCACCCAGAATCTAGCCTGAGTTGGTCAGGTTCCATCTGTCGGAAAAATTCTAAATTATGCCATCATTAATCCTGCCCAGTCATCAAAAGTCAACCAAACTTTGACTGCTTCTATCTCCTTCATCCGGACTCGGATTGGAGTGTCGTTCACACTATTGGAATCAGGGCGACGAGCACTTCGATTTGATGTCAAGTTAATTGCCTTCTGCCACTTTGAATTTTGAGCCTTTTCCATGCCATTGGTGTCTGGAGATCCTCCTGGATCATTCCTTTAAGACTAAAACTGAAGATTCTAAAATTGATGAGATTACTTCACTTCTTAGAAATCTGTCCAATAAAATTTCCAAGATTGAGACCCAACCTAGAATAGTTCAACAAATAGTAGCTCGACCTAAAAATCAAAATCAAGGTCAATAGAAAAGAAATCCACAATTACAAATTCTTCAAAGACTTAGTAATGATTAGCAGGTTCCAACTCCTTTACTGATAGATGATAAACAACCTGATGACAATACGATGACTATGACCGAAGACATTAACAATATGGATATCTCTTCTGGTCATACCACTATCATTCCTCTTCCACAAAATAAGCAAGTTCAGGAGGATCAAGAATCCTCACAGGTTTCCAAATACCATGCCTTCTCTGAATTCCTAATTGCATAGCTCAACAAAAGATATGATCTTAGACCTAGACCTAACCCTGGAAGACCTCGTAAGGAACCTTCAACAATAGAACCTCATACAAAAACTGTTGAAACTCAGACACCTACTATTCAACCATTAAATCAGCCAACTAATACAGCTCAAATTGAAAAAATTGTCTTGAATGCATTTAATGTTGAAAAAGAGTTAGAAAGAGTTAAAATCCCTATACCACTGTCAGAACTTTCCAAAAACCCTGGATTTAAAAATCAAGTTTCCAAATGGATACAAAACACCTTTGTTGATGCTGAAAGTGATGTTATTAGCCTTCAATACGAAAAACAAGTAGTGGTATTTTGTCCTAACTCATATATGATAGATGAAATAGTACCCCCTTTCTATGTAACACTAAAGACAAATGACTCCATGCTATATAACTGTATGCTTGATTCTGGAGCATCACACAATCTCATGCCAAAAACCAGCATGGATCATTTAAATCTTGACATAAATAGATCCTATCATGATTTGTACACATTTGATTCCAAATGAGTACCTTGTCTAGTATTGATTAAGGATTTAGTAGTCACTCTTGCCCAAATCCCAGTAAAGAGCATAGTGTTAGATATAGTTGTCACTGACATCCCTCCCAAATTTGGAATGCTCCTTTCAAGGTCTTGCTATGCCAAATTAGGGGGAACTTTTCATATGGACATGTCTTATGCCACTATTCAAGTTTATGGGGGAGAAAAACTTAGGTTGTGTTGATGCCCTGAAAATCGTTGTATCCACATTGGGGGATAACCACCCGGTCCAGACCTTAATACAGCTCCTTTTCCGTTTGGAATGGTGGCTCCGACTGGGGATAATGGGACCAGTTTCCCAGCAATGAGTAAACGGGATGAATGAATGATTGATTGACTAATCTAATGATAGGCGAATAACTTAATTTATCAGCGAAATAAAAGAACTACTACTAATCCCGGGAACTATTGTACTTTAAAGTATAGCGCTTGATGATCTACGTTTATAAACAGGCATATAGATGACTCTATTTAATAAACATGGACTTTTATTCATTCAAGGATTACTTTGCTTAAATCGTTAAACAAAGTGATTAGCGCAATATTGCTACACTTATATATCATCGATACATATATGATCAAAAGAAAAGCATCCCATAAACATCCAATAGTGGAGGGAATAAAGAAATGCTGTTAAAACACATACATATATTCGATAATAGCAAAGGCAATCAAATAACAATTCATATAAAAAGAATGGATTCAGACATAGATAATAGTACCATATGAGCTGCGAGTCACTCTCCAATATCAATCGCTATTTGAGATTCTTCTTCCAACGCAGAAATACTTTCAAACAAAGACAGTAGTGCACATTTGCATAAAAGCTTCCTTGTCAAAATTAGAATAACTGGTCTAGTTTTATAAAAGAATATGGCTGAAGTACAGTAGTGCAACTTCAGTCTTTAAGTCAAGTACAAAACTTTACGACCCTTTCCAAAACAATGAAAGGGTCTATAAATACTAAATTAAACTAACTATCTATGAAACTGAAATCCTACTTAATTGGTATCAAATGATCTTGAACATATTCTTCTCAGCAACCTGGCAGTCGGCGGCATGAATCATCAAGTAGGCTATTTGCCTTTAAACCTGAGCTGACTTATCGCAAGCATCGGCTCCACTTCGGGCGGTCTGTTGAGGCGAGAGTTAAGCTGGGCGGCATAGGTGGCATCCTGAATATCGGGGATAATATACCCGATTGCATCTGTAAGGCATTTGAGGGCGGCTCTTTGATTGTGTGGTTTTACCAAGAAGAACCAATAGGTGTCCCATGTTAAACTGTTAATTCCAGCAATTAATCTCCCCTTTTCCTCTAGATCTGGATAACATGACTGCACCAATGTTTTCATCGCTGTCAATTTACCTGGAGTGCATTAGGAAATCATGTTTGACAAGTAGAGAGTATTATTAACCAATTCAACCAAATTACTTGTAGTTGATTTGCACCTTGAAATTGCCCTCTCTGCTTTCATTAACTGGGACTGCCATTCTGTAAACAATATATCTTTATGCGACTCTAAAATTCTTGGTAAATTTGCCGCTTGTCCCTGATCAGTATCTTGCCAGTCAAGAAATGCAGCTATCGTTTCTTCAGCTTGATCCAATTCTGTTCTAGCCTTTTCTGTTTTTTCACTTATTGATGCCGTCAATTCGCATAGTGGTTCCGCCTGGGCGATTTGTTGACATAGAAGCTTGATTTGGGCTATTAATGCTGTATTTATCTGTAATGCCTCTACTCTGAATTCAGTTATTTGTGGAACGCCCTTTGTCTTCTCAAGCTGTGCTGATAGTTGAGCAATCTGCTCATCTTTTGTCTTCATCATTTGTTCATTTGCTACCCTCAGTTGTGCCAAGGCTTCAGACAACTCTTTTTGCTTCTGGATTGCACTGTGCTCAATCCTTTGTTTCTCTGCCTGCAATTGTTGAGTTAATTGATTATTTACTTGCTGTTGTGTTAACAATTGCTGTTCTGCCTGCTCGGCTTTCTGCTGTGCTTCTGTTAGCTGTGCCTGCAATAAAAAGATTTCCTGGTCTTTTGTTTTCAATAAAAGACTCACCTCTGATGCTTTGTCTATTGTTGCTGCCGTATAGGCTCCAGCATATTGTGATAGTTTTGTCAGGTCATCAGAGGGGTCAAATTCCTCCTTCCAAATCACATTGCCCGTGACCGTCTGTTCTGGGAAAAGGGAAGGTTGATCAGTCCTTCTTCTCTTCCTCTGTCGTTTTACTACAGCTTTATGTCTTGGGCTATAGAAGACATCCAAGGGAGGAATCTCTTCTACCTGCAAAATGATTTGATCGGAGGCGTCCTTTGGTATTATTTCTACTTCCTTTGAACTGGGTAGGCCGCTGGTTCCACTTGGAACCTGTTGTGAAGTGGTTTCCTGTGTGTCTGCTGCTTTCGAAGTTTCGGTGTCCTTTGAACATTCCAGACTACTGATAATAGAATCAAATTGCTGCCATTCCTGGAGCAGTTTTGGATCAATATGAGTATCCACATTTACTTCTATGTTGCTCTGTTTCTGCTCTTTAGTCTGGGTCTCCTCCCGCACTTTCTCCTGCTCTTTAGTCTAGGTTTCCTCCTGCGCTTTCTCTTGTTCTTTTGTTGTAACCGGAGGTTCCTTTGAATGTAGCTGTTCAGGCTCGCTTGGTTTTGTTGCTGGGGTTGTTGCTAACAGATCTAGAGGCAGAGTTTGCAACCTCTGTTCTCTAATTCTGTTGAATTCAACCAACCCTTCATCCTGATATTTCATTCTGGCTAGTGACTTAACCTGAAATATTGACTCGGCTGAGGAGAACAGGTCATCGAACATATCTTCTTTATGATCAAAGTTTGTCAATTTGGCCTGTTCAAGTGCATTATAGGCGACTTTGTTGGGATCAAATCGCCTATTAGGGAGAGTTGCTAGAGTTAATGATTTTATCTTTGTAGCTTCTTTCTCTGCATGTTTGAAATCATGCAACGTGTAGACACCACATCTCAAAGCAAAAGAGGGCCAGACCTGCTTCTTATTTTTCTTGAGAGTCTGTGTAACTCCCTCGGCAATGATCTGATAGGCTATTTCCCTCGCCAGCAGTTTATCAGGTATGTACAAAGGAAGGACATGAGGTTCGGCTTGGCTGCCGAAAACTCTTATATAAGTAAACTTCTCCTCTCCGAACCATCTTCCTATTGATGTTAAATCAATCCCTGCTTGGTAGGAAATCTTGGGAGCAGGTTTATCAAAAATAGAGTAATGAATGGGTAACATAAAGCCATTGCAGACTTGGTATAAATGGTGCTTATAGGAAGTTTTCCACAATTTCTGATGGTATATGTTAATAGGCATGGGGTCTTGTGATGTCCACCTCCAGCCGAGCACGGGAAATTCAGAATTAAAACACAGGGTATCTAGAATATAGGCACTATAGTAGAACGGGGGAATTAACCTTTCAGTAACGCGGGTCTTGTTTCTAAAATCAAGAACAGTTGTTGCTAGCTTATCTGACAGTATAGTTGCCCAATCCATTATTTCACTGTTACACGCCGCTTCCATCAAGGGAACCATTTCTATAGTGAAATTAGCGGAATCGTGCAACCCCCACAATCTACACATCATTATCCCAGCATAACAATAAGGAGATCATGCTTGTACTTACCGAAAGATTCATGCTTGTGTTTTGCCGGATTTTGTCTCCAATCCCGGATGGGTTCGGATTCAATTTTGTTCTCTTTTCGGAATTTCTCCAAAAATGCCTTGTTGTACTTCTTCTCTGGCTCACGCAAATGATACATTTGCCTCAAATCATCAGCCTTGAATGAACCGAAGATTCTCCCATCTCTGGTGCAGAAAGTTCTGTCTGTGATTGGGATTTCCTCAATTGCCCACCTCACTACATCCGTATATGGGAGAATTTGTTCCCGAGCTGCTATCCGATGAAGGAAGGAGTCGGCTAAGTCCTTTAAAGTACCATCAGATTTTCGAGTTGCATCTGCTGTGGCTTGTGCTGTTGTCACTTCAGGTTCTTCGGCCTCAATCAAATTATAGGTACTTTGCCAAGTAGTTTTGCCGAGACCAAAACATGTAGTATCAGATATCAATCCTTTCTTTTTATTTGTTGGATCAGCGACGGCTTGTCCTGTGGCTGGCGCAGCGGAAGCGACTGTGGTTTTCTTAGACTTCTTCCCCATTCTGCTTGAGTTTTCTGTTTCGGAAGAATTTTGCACAGGAGTGAAAATAAGCGTAACACAGAGAATTGGTAGTGAAAACCAAATACGAGCGAGATATATTGATCAATGTGTGATGAGGGATTAACTTTAAAGTGGCCGCGGATACAATCTATGAGAAGATTTTAGGACTTACTATTACAGTAAATGGCCGTTAAAACCTGCCAATCCTTTAAATTCTCATCATATCGTTTATTGGCCGAATGATTTGTTAAAGCGTGCCTTGGATGTTTTGGCGGTTGAGCGCAGGTGAATCACTGTTTGAAAGATAAGGCCTTTAATACGAATTAATCGTAATAACCCTGCTTTAACAAATCTTGAAGTTTGTGCTTTTGGCTTTATCGCAATCGGGCATCGGGGGAAAACTTAAATCATTATATTAGTTCCTTTTGGAATCCCCGATCGCCGATAGGGATATCGCATCGCATCGGGAGTATTAACTGGGGCGCTTTTAAAAACATGCATGGTATATTACCGATCGCCGATAGCGATATCGCATCGCATCGGATCGAAAGACACTTTAAAAAGCATGCATAGTGTATCGCCGATCGCCGATAGCGATATCGCATCACATCGGGTCGAAAGGGACTTTATCGCATCGGAGAAAACCAATGGGTCTTTAAAGTATGCCTCCTATGTCATTGCGATATGCGATCTTGCGATCGCTTTATCGCAATGATAAAAGATTGATTATTTATATTATAAGACCAAAATTGGTTTGTCCAAAAGGTTTTTTATAATGTCTTCATTTTGTTTTCGGACCTTTTTGAATAATACAATGTTGATACCAATGAAAACTAAAAGGGACCCATTTCATATGATAGTTTTTTGTGAATAAAAATGATATGAAATGGGGGGTTGTTGTAGAGCACAACAATTGGCGATTCGCTGGAAGAAACAGTTATCTTTGAAAAGTATGGAAATACTTAAACTTTTTCAAAATTGAGTTCTCATTAAAGGGGAAAATTCTAATATAACTAGGTATATATGCATTCTAAATAAAATGAATCTATCTTTGTTAATTTCCTCTCTTGTTTAAAATTAGATACATTCTAAGTTTTAAATTGGCCTTTATTGGTTTATAATGATAAAACAGAGAACCTTTCCAAATCAGCTTTTAGAGTTGACTCCTTTGTCATAGGTAGAGCCTCTGCTGCCAGCAAACGTTCATAGTTTCGACAGGGATACCTTTAAACCATATTATTGTCCATTGTCCCATCCATTTAAGAGTGTGATTAACAGAATGAATTCAAAACATGTTTTCATATTTTGTATTTCCTTTCTTTTTCTGTTATTGCTAAGATAAAAAGCCATTGTCCTGGTTTGGTGGCCAGCTATTGACAATGCCATTCACTGGTAGTAATCTAACCGAACAAGCTGGCTCGTGATGAGACCCCTTGTCTTATAATTCTAAGCCATTACCCTGTTTTGGTATGCAGTATTGGTAATGTCGGTTAAACTGTTTCCCTATGAACATGGTAAGCAGGCTTGTAATAAGACCTCTTATCTTTAATATCAGATATTTTAGAATTACACTCTGGGTAACCATAAACTTTGGTGAATGGGATGGACAATTTTCTCCTTAAGAGTAAATGGATGACAAGGTAAGAGTTAAAGATGCTGAAGTTGGATTAGTTTCTGTTTTGATATTGATAACCCTTTTGTGACCAATCTGAAAACATAAAATGATTTACAATAGTTCTAAACTTTGAGAAGGGTTCACAAAAATTGAAATGTGGTTTTGGAATGCAATTATACCTAGTTTCCTAGAAATTATCCCTTTTGTCTAAGACTTCTATTATTTTTAAAAGTAAATATCATCACTACTTCTGTTGAGCAACTTTTAAGTACAGCAAAGGTCAATGGAAGATACCTTACAACTTTATTTTCTAATGGTCCTACAAACTACAAAACTCTATTAAACTAAAAAGGAGAAGGGGTTACCTCCTCAATTAAAGAATTTCTTTAAGATAAGGCCATTAACAGGGAGAGAATCTCTCAAACCTGATAAATCTTGTAATATGAAGGTCGAATGGCCTATCTTCTCACAGATCTGAAATGGCCCAAGCCACATCTTCTGGAACTTGGTGTGTTTTCCCTTGTCCTCATGGGCTTTGTCCCATTTCAGAACTAAATCACCGACTTGAAATTGTTTTGAACTGGATGAGACTGAATCAAAGGATGACTTGATGATTTGCTGATGTTTTGCATGAATGAGCTTGGTTTTTTCCCTTTCCTCTTCTAATTTTAGAATTTGGTCATGTCTAAGTTGAATAGAAGAAGAAGGGCTTTCCTCAATAAACTGAACTAGGGCTAGGGAAGGAAGAACAAGATTTGAGGGTAACACTGCTTCTTTTCCATACACAAGGTTGAACGGAGAAGATCCTATGGAAGCCTTCTGTGTTATCCTATCAGCCCATAGTGCGAATATTAAGGATTTGTGCCATGTTTTATGGTTCTGTTCGATAGTTCGCTTAATAATTTTAATCAGATTTTTATTTGTAGACTCTGCTAAACCATTACCCTGGGGATAGTAATTAGCAGAATATTTTAATTTAAATCCTCTTTTAATAGCGAAATCAAACATAGCATTGCCTGAGAAGTAAGATGCATTATCAAAAACAAGAGCATTTGGGACACCAAACCTGGTAATGATGAATTGATCTATGAATTCAATGATTGCCTCAGAATTTGTTGTCTTCAAAGGAATTGCTTCAACCCACTTGGTAAAATAATCAGTGGCAGTAAGGATATACTTATGCTGTTTGGAAGAATGAGGAGTAATTTCCTCAATGATATCCAATCCCCATTGCTCAAATGGCTATTCAATGTTGACTGGTTGCAAAGGGAAAGCTGGTTTTCTTTGCCTTCCACTAGAAGTTTGACAATTTCGGCATTTCCTTACATATTCATAACCATCTCTAAACAGAGTGGGCCAATAATATCCAGCATGAATGATTTTGTGGGCTGTTGTGTCAGCTCCAAAATGTTCTCCTGCTGGTCCATCATGTAATTCCTGCAAAACCTTTTGTGCTTCAGGTTTTTCTAGGCATCTTAATAAGATTGAATCATAATTTTGCCTAAAAAACACATCATCAATAATTGTGAAATTTTTTGCTTTTAATCTAATGGCCCTTTTGTTTTTGTAAGACAGGTTAGGAGGTGCATATCCATTTTTCAAATAAAAAATTAAGTCAGCATATTGTGACTCAGAATCAATAATACTTATCTGGTTGATTTCTTCGGTTTGATCTATATCACCTGATTCTGGAATGTTGGATGCTCCTGCCAATAACCTGCAAAAACCTTGGCCTCTAACAATCTTTGCTGGTTTAATTTCTAAGTCATATTCTTGAAGTGCTGTAACCCAGTTTGCCCTTTTTTCTCCCAGTTCTCTTTGGATTAATAGTTGCCTTACTGCAGGGAAAGGAACTATAACTTTTGTGTGGGCTTTTAAAAGGAAGGGTCTGTAATGTTTGACAGCTTTATATACAACAAAGGCTTGTTTTTCTACTTCGGAGTAATTCAATTCAGCACCCTGAAGATTTGAACTATAGAATGAAATGGGTGCTTCCAAATTGTGATCATTAAGCTATGTGAGTACTGCTGCATAAGACAAGTTGGATGCGATAGTATACAGTGTGAAATGATTAGAAAAATTAGGAGTATTTAAGGCTGGGGCATTGATTATTGATTGTTTGATTAAATCAAACGCTTCCTTTTCTGTTGGTCCCCACTTAAAGACTGAATTCTTCTTAATCATAGTTTGAAGTGGCAAAATGATTAGAGAAAAGTCTGGAACAAATCTTTTGACAAAATTGATTTGGCCTAAAAATGACTGCATGGATTTTTTATTATGAGGGAAAGGGATTTCAGAGATTTCTTTGATCCTGTCAGGATCAATATAAATGCCATTTTTAGATACAATAAAGCCTAAGAGCTTTCCTTGGTCAAGAGCGAAGAAAGATTTTTTAGGGTTAAGAGAAATACCATATCTTTTGCAGCGTTGAAAGATTTGATTTAAATCATGCAAATGATTAGATTTCTCCTTAGAAAATACAGTAATATCGTCTAGGTAGATGACTACTGTTCTAATAATCAACCCTTTAAAAGCTATATCCATCGCTCTTTGGAATGTCGCTCCTACATTAATAAGTCCGAAAGGCATTTTCTGATACGCATATGTTCCCCATTTTGTTCTGAATGTGGTTTTGAGCAGGTCATCAGGATGGACCAAAACCTAGTTATATCCTGAGAAACCATCTAGAAAGGACATTAACTCAGAGCCTGCTACTGATTGGAGTATCTGCTCCATAGTAGGTAATGGGAAATTATCTTTTAAGCTCACCTTGTTCAAATTTCTGAAATCTATACAAATCCTAATGTCGCCATTTTTCTTTCTGACTGGCACCATATTAGAGACCTAGTTTGAGTGCCGAACAGGAAAAATAATCTTAGCTTTCAAGAGTTTATTAAGTTCAGATTTTATTTGACTCTCTAAGTTCGGATGTATTTTCCTCAACTTCTGCTGAACTGGTTTCTGTTCGGGAAGCATTGGAATGGTATGCTGGATGATGGATGTATCATATGTCTTTAAATCATCATATTTCCAAGCAAAAATATGTTTATTTTTCCTTAACAGTGTAATGAATGCTTCCTTTTCTTCCAAGGAAAGTCCTAGTCCTAAATTAATGTTTTGAGGAGTTTGCTCAGTGCCAAGGTTTATCAATTCAAACCTTAAGGTAGAACTTTGGAGCTTTGTATTGGTCATAGGTTTAAACCTATCTTTAATATCATAAAGATCCTCAAGCTTCACCACAGGCTTAGGGATTGAATTTTCCTCAGGTTTACCTCTCATTTGAAGGTCATGCTCGTTTTCCTCGATGATTTGATCATCATAGGACTTTTCAGAAGTTAAGAACTGTAAAATGTCTTCATCATGGTTGAATACTCTCCAATTAGTGACATTGTCAGGAATTGATGGCCTAAAAAGCAATTCTACTGAAAATCTATCTGGGCTGTAGTCTTCGGAAGGTAGGAGCTTGGAAGCAACATTGGCTAGCAGGTCAGCTGCCGAATTTTGAGACCTGGGAATAGAAGAAATATTGAATGCCAAAAAGTGGGAGGTGAGTTCCTGTATCAGCGATTGATAATGTTTGAGATGGGTGGAAAGACAATGAATTGTATTCCTTACCTGTTTGATAATAATTTCAGAATCTCCAAACACTTTCAAATATTGGACCTTGAGGCCAATAGCTTTATACAGTCCTTGGACTAAGGCTTCATACTCTGATGTGTTATTTGTGCATTCAAATTCTAACCTACAGGACAGCATTGTTTTCTCCCCTCGTGGGCTAATCAAAATACATCCTGCTCCTGAGCCCTCACTAGATTTGGACCCATCAAAATATAACGACCAAAATAAAGAAGTATTAAGAATTTTATTTACAGTTTTCTCAGTATCATTGAAACATCTTGACCTATCTGTTTGTGAAAAATTTTCAATCTGAGATGTAAAATGGTTTACTGAGAAAGGGGATGGCTGGGCAACGAAGTTGCCAAAGAATGACTCTGATGAATAATTCCCCAAAATGTTGTTATTAAATGCTATTGGTTGGTTTTCTTGCTCAAATTTAGTAACTGTATGGGTCATATGTTTTTCCCGATCGATCCTTATTTGATTTGGCTTACCCTTATAGGGAAGCCACATATGTGACCAATCAGTAGAAATATACCCATGTAGTTTCTCAGACCAATCCTTACTCAAGATCAAACCATAAAATTCAGGTATATCGGCTATTAGGATATCAATCCTTTGTACTATTCTAGGATCAGCAGATAACCTGATAGTTACGGAATTGATCTCTCCCAAAACCTGTACTTTAGTCCTGTCCAAATGTACAATATGAATAGCAAACTTCTGGGGTTCAATGTTCAGTTTGGAACAAACTGAAGCTGGCATTATGTTAGAAGATGCCCCTGAGTCAATCAAGCAGTTGTGCAGGTTTCTATTGTAGATCTCATAGGTTAGAAGGAAAGGTGGAGTATGAGAGTTTGATCTATCTCCTATTAGGACTGCATCAGTAGCTTCGACCATACCAGAAGGTGGTTGACCTGTATCGTTTGCAGCTTTAGCACTGGGAAGAGGTGAAGTAGGAACAACATTTAATTCTTTGAGAAGCAATTTTTGTTGATGTTTCAATTTACTAAGTTCAAACATGGTAATGTTTGCCTTAGTTTTCTTCATATCATCAACAATATTGTAATCCATTGAATCGGATACTACCAAAGTTTTAGATGTTGAAGGAGTATTTGAAGTTGAAGGTTGGTTTTGAGGAACTGCTGCAGGTGGCTTCTTTGTAGATACTTTTTCCTTTGTTGTAGCAGCACCTGCACTCCTTTTCTTTGAAGTTGCCTGAACAGTTCGGAGGTACTTTTACTCCTAATAGTGATAGGAAACGCTTCTTCTTCATTATCTGTATCGGAGTTAGGCAGTATGAAATCCCACATTCCATGACATTCAACAACTTCCTCTTCTTCATCAGTAGGTGTAGCTGTTTCTTCTTCTCCTTCTTCAAGATCTGAATCTGCATTTGATATAACATTTGGTGGTTTTGATTCAGTTTTCTTATAATTTCTAAAGGGTCTTTTGGTCGAGGTTTCGGCTACTTGTTTTTTTGATTTCAACCATTTCGTTTGACATAGTCTTGAGGACCTTTTGCAGACCCTCCATGTCATATGGATCTTTTGGGGTTTTCTTCTTTGAATCATCTTTAAAAGAAACTTTTTTGGCTTTTCTGTCTTCCAAAGCAGCTTTCTTTTCTAGAGCATTAATGCGTTTCTCCACAGCAAGTGCTTCTTTCATGTTTTCAGCTAAAGTAGGTTTCCCAGCCCTGTCTACAAAAATAGCTATATTGGCAGGTAGGGCAGTTATATACCATTCGCTTCGGATTTGCTCACTTGGTTTGGAGGCCGTTGGGATTTTATTCAAGAGTTTATTGAATCGAGCGTTAAATTCCTTAATTGGTTCCCTATGCTCTATCCTAAGATTGGAGAGATCATTTATTAGTGTAGCCAAAGACCTATCATCTCCATACTTAGTAAGAAACTGTTCTTGGCAAGTCGTCCAACTGGTAATGGAACCAGAAGGTAAAGAAAAATACCAGGATCCTGCTGATCCTTGCAAAGTATAAGGGAAAAGCCTAACAACAACATCTTGCTCTGTTACTCCCTTCAAGTTAACTGCTAACATGAAGTTATTAATATGTTCCTCAGCTTGCGTTCCATCATCTGGGTTAAACTTGGGTAGCCATTTTTCAGGAGCATCAGGTAATGCATGCAATGGTGCAGACATATTGACTGCACCAGGCCTGGTCCATGGATCTGCCATTATAACAGCAGTAGTAGATGATACTACTGTTGAAATTCCAAATGTCTGGGAAGGAAATGATGTTGCGGAGTGAGCAGGTTGGGATGTTGAAGTTCCTAATCCCTGATGAACAACAATATGTAATGGGGGAGTGGATGGTTGACTTCGCACGGGGGAAGGTGAGATGGAGGATGTGGATGAAAGCTCTTCATTGTCAGATCCTTCAGTATATTTCTTTGCCTTTTTCCTTTTCGGTAAAGGGAACTCAGTGGGTTCAATACCGAGCTTTCCGCTCTGAAGTCTGGTGAGAGGGTGAGGTAAATTAAACTGCGAAGTCGCACTGCTTTGCGATACCTCAGATTTCTGTGGTGAAATCGAGAAGCTCTGAAGTTTGTGGATGAGAGACTGAACTTCAGGGGATTCAAGACTTAGCTGTTCTGGAGTATGATGGGTTTGAGCAGTGGTAGTTGATTCCTCTTCTTCTTGTTTGGATACTGGAGAACCAGCATGCAATTGGGAAGTACGAGGTGATGCGGAGGGAGAATTACTCTTAGAATGGCCTGCAGATTTGGGTTTGCTTGCCATTCACAGTTGTGGCCCTCCTTCTAGCGCCAAAAATGTTGATGCCCCGAAAATCGTTGTATCAACATTGGGGGATAACCACCCGGTCCGGACCTTAATACAGCTCCTTTTCCGTTTGGAATGGTGGCTCCGACTGGGGATAATGGGACCAGTTTCCCAGCAATGAGTAAACGGGATGAATGAATGATTGATTGACTAATCTAATGATAGGCGAATAACTTAATTTATCAGCGAAATAAAAGAACTACTACTAATCCCGGGAACTATTGTACTTTAAAGTGTAGCGCTTGATGATCTATGTTTATAAACAGGCATATAGATGACTCTATTTAATAAACATGGACTTTTATTCATTCAAGGATTACTTTGCTTAAATCGTTAAACAAAGTGATTAGCGCAATATTGCTACACTTATATATCATCGATACATATATGATCAAAAGAAAAGCATCCCATAAACATCCAATAGTGGAGGGAATAAAGAAATGCTGTTAAAACACATACATATATTCGATAATAGCAAAGGCAATCAAATAACAATTCATATAAAAAGAATGGATTCAGACATAGATAATAGTACCATATGAGCTGCGAGTCACTCTCCAATATCAATCGCTATTTGAGATTCTTCTTCCAACGCAGAAATACTTTCAAACAAAGACAGTAGTGCACATTTGCATAAAAGCTTCCTTGTCAAAATTAGAATAACTGGTCCAGTTTTATAAAAGAATATGGCTGAAGTACAGTAGTGCAACTTCAGTCTTTAAGTCAAGTACAAAACTTTACGACCCTTTCCAAAACAATGAAAGGGTCTATAAATACTAAATTAAACTAACTATCTATGAAACTGAAATCCTACTTACTTGGTATCAAATGATCTTGAACATATTCTTCTCAGCAACCTGGCAGTCGGCGGCATGAATCATCAAGTAGGTTGTTTGCCTTTAAACCTGAGCTGACTTATCGCAAGCATCGGCTCCACTTCGGGCGGTCTGTTGAGGTGAGAGTTAAGCTGGGTGGCATAGGTGGCATCCTGGATATTGGGGATAATATACCCGATTGCATCTGTAAGGCATTTGAGGGCGGCTCTTTGACTGTGTGGTTTTACCAAGAAGAACCAATAGGTGTCCCATGTTAAACTGTTAATTCCAGCAATTAATCTCCCCTTTTCCTCTAGATCTGGATAACATGACTGCTCCAATGTTTTCATCGCTGTCAATTTACCTGGAGTGCATTGGGAAATCATGTTTGACAAGTAGAGAGTATTATTAACCAATTCAACCAAATTACTTGTAGTTGATTTGCACCTTGAAATTGCCCTCTCTGCTTTCATTAACTGGGACTGCCATTCTGTAAACAATATATCTTTATGCGACTCTAAAATTCTTGGTAAATTTGCCGCTTGTCCCTGATCAGTATCTTGCCAGTCAAGAAATGCAGCTATCATTTCTTCAGCTTGATCCAATTCTGTTCTAGCCTTTTCTGTTTTTTCACTTATTGATGCTGTCAATTCGCATAGTGGTTCCGCCTGGGCGATTTGTTGACATAGAAGCTTAATTTGGGCTATTAATGCCGTATTTATCTGTAATGCCTCTACTCTGAATTCAGTTATTTGTGGAACGCCCTTTGTCTTCTCAAGCTGTGCTGATAGTTGAGCAATCTGCTCATCTTTTGTCTTCATCATTTGTTCATTTGCTACCCTCAGTTGTGCCAAGGCTTCAGACAACACTTTCTGCTTCTGGATTGCACTGTGATCAATCCTTTGTTTCTCTGCCTGCAATTGTTGAGTTAATTGATTATTTACTTGCTGTTGTGTTAACAATTGCTGTTCTGCCTGCTCGGCTTTCTGCTGTGCTTCTGTTAGCTGTGCCTGTAATAAAAAGATTTCCTGGTCTTTTGTTTTCAATAAAAGACTCACCTCTGATGCTTTGTCTATTGTTGCTGCCGAATAGGTTCCATCATATTGTGATAGTTTTGTCAGGTCATCAGAGGGGTCAAATTCCTCCTTCCAAACCACATTGCCCGTGACCGTCTGTTCTGGGAAAAGGGAAGGTTGATCAGTCCTTCTTCTCTTCCTCGTCGTTTTACTACAACTTTATGTCTTGGGCTATAGAAGACATCCAAGGGAGGAATCTCTTCTACCTGCAAAATGATTTGATCGGAGGGGTCCTTTGGTATTATTTCTACTTCCTTTGAACTGGGTAGGCCGCTGGTTCCACTTGGAACCTGTTGTGAAGTGGTTTCCTGTGTGTCTGCTGCTTTCGAAGTTTCGGTGTCCTTTGAACATTCCAGACTACTGATAATAGAATCAAATTGCTGCCATTCCTGGAGCAGTTTTGGATCAATATGAGTATCCACATTTACTTCTATGTTGCTCTGTTTCTGCTCTTTAGTCTGGGTCTCCTCCCGCACTTTCTCCTGCTCTTTAGTCTGGGTTTCCTCCTGCGCTTTCTCTTGTTCTTTTGTTGTAACCGGAGGTTCCTTTGAATGTTGTTGTTCAGGCTCGCTTGGTTTTGTTGCTGGGGTTGTTGCTAACAGATCTAGAGGCAGAGTTTGCAACCTCTGTTCTCTAAGTCTGTTGAATTCAACCAACCCTTCATCCTGATATTTCATTCTGGCTAGTGACTTAACCTGAAATATTGACTCGGCTGAGGAGAACAGGTCATCGAACATATCTTCTTTATGATCAAACTTTGTCAATTTGGCCTGTTCAAGTGCATTATAGGCGACTTTGTTGGGATCAAATCGCCTATTAGGGAGAGTTGCTAGAGTTAATGATTTTATCTTTGTAGCTTCTTTCTCTGCATGTTTGAAATCATGCAACGTGTAGACACCACATCTCAAAGGAAAAGAGGGCCAGACCTGCTTCTTATTTTTCTTGAGAGTCTGTGTAACTCCCTCGGCAATGATCTGATAGGCTATTTCCCTCGCCAGCAGTTTATCAGGTATGTACAAAGGAAGGACATGAGGTTCGGCTTGGCTGCCGAAAACTCTTATATAAGTAAACTTCTCCTCTCCGAACCATCTTCCTATTGATGTTAAATCAATCCCTGCTTGGTAGGAAATCTTGGGAGCAGGTTTATCAAAAATAGAGTAATGAATGGGTAACATAAAGCCATTGCAGACTTGGTATAAATGGTGCTTATAGGAAGTTTTCCACAATTTCTGATGGTATATGTGAATAGGCATGGGGTCTTGTGATGTCCACCTCCAGCCGAGCACGGAAATTCAGAATTAAAACACAGGGTATCTAGAATATAGGCACTATAGTAGAACGGGGGAATTAACCTTTCAGTAACGCGGGTCTTGTTTCTAAAATCAAGAACAGTTGTTGCTAGCTTATCTGACAGTATAGTTGCCCAATCCATTATTTCACTGTTACACGCCGCTTCCATCAAGGGAACCATTTCTATAGTGAAATTAGTGGAATCGTGCAACCCCCACAATCTACACATCATTATCCTAGCATAACAATAAGGAGATCATAGGGAATCAATAGAGTACTTACCGGAAGATTCATGCTTGTGTTTTGCCGGATTTTGTCTCCAATCCCGGATGGGTTCGGATTCAATTTCGTTCTCTTTTCAGAATTTCTCCAAAAATGCCTTGTTGTACTTCTTCTCTGGCTCAGGCAAATGATACATTTGCCTCAAATCATCAGCCTTGAATGAACCGAAGATTCTCCCATCTCTGGTGCAGAAAGTTCTGTCTGTGATTGGGATTTCCTCAATTGCCCACCTCACTACATCCGTATATGGGAGAATTTGTTCCCGAGCTGCTATCCGATGAAGGAAGGAGTCGGCTAAGTCCTTTAAAGTACCATCAGATTTCCGAGTCGCATCTGCCGTGGCTTGTACTGTTGTCACTTCAGGTTCTTCGGCCTCAATCAAATTATAGGTACTTTGCCAAGTAGTTTTGCCGAGACCAGAACATGTAGTATCAGATATCAATCCTTTCTTTTTATTTGTTGGATCAGCGACGGCTTGTCCTGTGGCTGGCGCAGCGGAAGCGACTGTGGTTTTCTTAGACTTCTTCCCCATTCTGCTTGAGTTTTCTGCTTCGGAAGAATTCTGCACAGGAGTGAAAATAAGCGTAACACAGAGAATTGGTAGTGAAAACCAAATACGAGCGAGATATATTGATCAATGCGTGATGAGGGATTAACTTTAAAGTGGCCGCGGATACAATCTATGAGAAGATTTTAGGACTTACTATTACAGTAAATGGCCGTTAAAACCTGCCAATCCTTTAAATGCTCATCATATCGTTTATTGGCCGAATGATTTGTTAAAGCGTGCCTTGGATGTTTTTGCGGTTGAGCGCAGGTGAATCACTGTTTGAAAGATAAGGCCTTTAATACGAATTAATCGTAATAACCCCGCTTTAACAAATCTTGAAGTTTGTGCTTTTGGCTTTATCGCAATCGGGCGTCGGGGGAAAACTTAAATCATTATATTAGTTCCTTTTGGAATCCCCGATCGCCGATAGCGATATCGCATCGCATCGGGAGTATTAACTGGGGCGCTTTTAAAAACATGCATGGTATATTACCGATCGTTGATAGTGATATCGCATCGCATCGGATCGAAAGACACTTTAAAAAGCATGCATAGTGTATCGCCGATCGCCGATAGCAATATCGCATCGCATCGGGTCGAAAGGGACTTTATCGCATCGGAGAAAACCAATGGGCCTTTAAAGTATGCCTCCTATGTCATTGCGATATGCGATCTTGCGATCGCTTTATCGCAATGATAAAAGATTGATTATTTATATTATAAGACCAAAATTGGTTTGTCCAAAAGGTTTTTTATAATGTCTTCATTTTGTTTTCGGACCTTTTTGAATAATACAATGTTGATACCAATCAAAACTAAAAGGGACCCATTTCATATGATAGTTTTTTGTGAATAAAAATGATATGAAATGGGGGGTTGTTGTAGAGCACAACAAGTTGTATAGAGAGTTTAGAATTGTCCACATGGTATGCAAAACATATCAACCAAAGAACCATCCCATTTATGAAATTGATCAAGATTTTGGCTATTTTCAACTCTCTTCAAATCAAATACATGAATATCAAGTAAAAATTGAAGATGTAGTTAAAAACCCTGTATCAAATCAAATTGATGTATGGAAGATGTTCTTTGATGGTTCTTGTACAAAGGATGGAGCAGGGGTTGTGGTAGTGTTGATCTCACTAGAAAAGGAAAACATAACACAATCATGTAAACTTGATTTTGAAGTCACCAACAATGTAGTAGAATATGAGACTTTCCTTCTAGGACTACAGTTATCCAAAAGTTTAAAGGTACACAACTCGAGTGTTTTCACCGACTCAGAGCTCATTGTAAAACAAGTTATAAATATTTTCCAAACAAAGCATCCTAGGCTTAAGTATTATAGAAATTAGGTTTGGGATTCCATTGAAAATTTCTTTGATGCCTTCAACATAAATTATGTCCCTAGAAACGAAAACATACATGTAGATTCTTTGGTTGTTTCTGCAAGATCATTTATGATTCCTGATCAAACACAACTATTATACCAATTCCAGGTTTAATACAGACCATCTATACTTGACAACCAAAAGCATTGGCAGGTGTTTGAGGACAATGAACAAATAAAATCTTTCCTTCAACTTGTAGGCGAATTTTCTCTTCTGCAAATTGATGAAGACAATCTTGATACGGTTAATCCTCAAGTTGTTGATGATCCAAAATTAAATTCCAAGATTGCAGATCATGACATCATACAATTATCAAACAACTTCATTCCTAAGGGGTTAATTCCTTTAGAGAAATTATTCGATTATAATGATGTTCCCCGAAACCCTCCATCCATTTCTTGTGAAGATGACATAGAATAAATCAATATTGGATCCCAAGAAAAAGTGCAAAATATAAAAATCTCTACTTCTTTAGCCCCAGAAGTTAAAGATGAATATCTTAAGTTACTTAAAATACATCCCTTATTGAACATAAGATCCCACTAAAAATTGAAGCTAACCCTACTAGCTAAACTAAAGTCTTAAATCTCAAGTTTACAGTTAGTTTTGGAAACATACATCCACTTCTCAACATAGGCTTATTTTTACCTTTGATAGTGAAAGAGGAAGGATGCAAATGGGATTTTTTCAGGCTTAGATTCCATTTCCTAAATCCACAACAGACTACAAGAAGACCATCTTCTCATTTGATGTAAACCAGATACATTCCATTGATCAAATGGATTTTCATAGGCAATTAGGTGAGATGTTATTTTCAACAATGACCACAACTGCCATGACTCTTTCCAAGCTTAGAACTACTTTGTCCAATGTACAATCATAGCTTAAGATTGAAAAGATGTCATCCTTGTCTAAGGATAACAAATTAAAATCTTTAGAAGATATCATTATCAAGATTGGATATGATCCCCAGGACTGTAAAGCAATTGAAGAAATACTGCAAAAGAAGAATGTTGAGATTACAACCTTGAAGAAAGTTGAAGCTACCTTCAATTGAGGATCCACAAATTAAAGAAATGGCAGAAAATGAACAACACATGGAGGATATGTTAAAGTTCATTATTGAGAAAAACATATAGATCAAGAAAATGGAGGAGCAGATAGAACAAATGCTCAAGGAAAAAGAGAAAGCACAGCTTGTTGTGACCTTAGTGACAACAATTCCAATGACAAGTGTAGATTTAAGTTCATCTCCTACTGACATTGCCTTGTCTTCAGCAACAGGTGAAACAACAAGGATAGCACAGGAGCTACAAGCACATAAACAACAAAATGAGAAATTACTCCAAAAGTTCCAAGCCCTTGAGTCACAAAAGGTAAAAAATGATACATTGTATGTAGAAGAAATGCAGAAGTCACATAGGTTAGAGCTCAAGTTTAAACAATTATAAAGCAAGATTATAATGGCAGACACTTTGGCCAAGCAAAGAAGATATCTGGTTAGATAGTAGCCACTCTATCACAAAAGTATGGCCATCCATACAAATAATTTTTGAGCAGCAAGAACTAATTGTTAAATGCAGAGCAGAGATAGAGACCCAGAAGGCAGCATTGGGCACAAAACCAAAAGAAGCATCAAGAACGATCAAGGTATTGAATTTTGAGACTAGGCAGCAGTTACAAGAGATGAACATTCCAGACAGGACAACTACTATTTTGGAAATTAAGAAAGTCCTAGTAAAGAAGAATCTCTTAACTCGGCTAAAAACAAAGTGTGACGCTTTGAACACTACAGTCAGGAGTTTTCACTCCAAATTTATTATATTACATAAGAAAGGTTTACCAGAGATAGTATCATCAAATGACCAACTACTAAAATTGGAGGATTATAGTGAAAGGCTTTATACCATTGTAGCAAACAACAGTCAATTTGCAGGGATAACAAGGTATATTACTGGCAAGGAGTTTATGGAAGCTTTAAGCTTAGACCTCTCCATTAAATATGAAATTGGTCATCTTTTTCTCACCAAACCCAATTTTGATAGATATACCGAAGTTGATGAGATACTTAGAAGGATGGTAAATCTCGAGATACCTAGTGAGAAAAGGTGGGATCAATTGTGTGAAACAATTGATTAACTTTTTATTCCAACAAGAAGACAACAACAACAGATTTTGAAGGAATAACAATCAACAACTTCTTATCTAAAAGGGACACATCATGCAACAATTTTTCTTTTCCTATTTTCTTTCAAGCTATCTTATAATTAGTTTAGGATATTTTGTTTAGAACTTGTATAAATAACTCTCTTCTATGAGTTATTAAAGGTGGTACCTTTCATGAGCAATTTTGTAAAAGCATTGATGTACAAGTCATTTCTAGATCATTGCTAATAAAGCAAAGGATTTTAAATTTTGTCTCATACAGTTTCATTTTCTTCTGTAAGTTTTTCATGTGTTTCATTCTGCATATGTTTAGGTTTTACAAACATATCAGGTGAGAATAAATGTGTTACAGTTATTCTTAAAATTCCTTTATGAAGTTATTATCATAAAGAGACTGAGATATTGGACTGTTTTAAAAAGATCCCTCTAAATCATAAAATTGTCAGCATCTTATGTAATCTTAAGAATAGTTTGTTTAACTTTGAACAATGGACAAAGTTTTTCTTATGATAATTTATCTTTCTATCTGAAATCTAAATTAATCATACCTCCTTACTATTCTTTCTAAACACCTTATAAATTCAAATCACTGTGTGAAGTCAAATAACAACCCTTCGATTATATATTAGTACAATCTAAAAGAGTTAATACATCATTCTTATAGTTTGTTCCATGTATTGGTCCTCCATAAACACCAAAACCAAAACCCCTAAAACAAATATCTTAGATGATCTGGCATGATCAATTGACCATTATCATCTCAGAGGAACAACATGAACAATTGTTGTTCAATCCATTGAACAACACCGATTTCTTTTGTGTGTTTTTTTCTTCATTGAACGATTGTTGTTCAATCAATTGAATAACACTGATTTCTCTTTCATGATTTTATGTTCAATCGATTGAACGATTGCTATTCAATCAATTGAACAAAACTAATTTCTCTTTCATGGTTTTCCGTCCAATTGAATCAATGATTGTTGTTTAATCGATTGAACGATTGCTGTTCAATCGATTGAATGATTGTTGTTCAATTGATTGAATGATTGTTGTTCAATCAATTGAACAACACCAATTTTTTTTTCGTGTTTTGCTGTTCAATCGATTGAACAATTGTTGTTCAAATTGATTGAATGATTACTGTTCAAATTTTGTTGTTCAATCGATTGAATGATTGATGTTCAATCGACTTAACAACCCTGATTTCTTTTTGTGTGTTTGTTATTCAAATGATTAAACGATTGTTGTTCAATCAATTGAATATTACTGATTCTTTTTGTGTGTTTTCTATTCAATCAACTGAACAACTTTTGTTTAATCGGTTGAACAACTATTGTTCGATAGAATGAATAGCTTTGATTTCTTTTTTCTGTTCCATCGCTGGTTATTCTTTTCCGCCATTTTATTCTTCTTCCATGCTTTGAATAAAAACCATTTGATTGGATTGGAAATTTGTACCTGAGATAAGGAAAAACAGTAATATTAATATCATTATGAATTATGAAACCTTTTGATGGTCATCTTTATTCCAAATCTGACATGGTGCATCGATACAATGTCTAGTCGAATATCTTTTCTTTGGATACATCATAAAATGATTTATTATCTTATACCATGTCGTTTTATCTTGTACACTTTCAAATGGACAAATCCCTTTGATATGATGATATAGGTATAAAATCATAACTTTCATTAGCATTCTTTTTTACTTCTTACGCCATCCCTGACTCTTAAGGAGTAAATGAGCCTCCCTCCCTTTACAATAAAAGCATGACAATATGAAAATATGAAAATATGCAAATATGAAAATGCAATAAACATTGTTTTAAAGAGGATAGGGGGTCTTAGTATGAGCCATCCTACCATGATCATAAGGATGTAACAGGTGACTTTCCATTATGGCCACCACACCAAGGTAATGACCTTCTTGATAGATTAAAACTGTCAGAAGGACAGGGGGCCTTGTCACGAGAAACCTAATCACTTTGTTATATCCTAGTGAATGGCACTATGATTACTTGGTTACCATGCCAACATAGTGGTCTCTTTATAGCAAGGATAAGGAGAATCATCTAAATAACTAAAAGGACAACTTTGGCTCATTCTTGGGGTTAAAAAGCAACCTTGTCGAGGCTATGAACGCTTGCCGGCAGTAGTGGCTCTGCTTGTGGTATTGAAGTACTATGTCACACTACCCTATTACCACCTATGGATTCATTTCTAAAGGAGAATTTTCCATTTGAACATCATTTCTAATTCAATTAACCAACATGCATGGTAACCCACAGTGTTCAGGGTATCAGACCAGGCTCGTGTGATTCTTGAGCATGCCGGCTGGCTACAATACTTAACAAGATTGTGGGGATTTAACGAGGAAATGACACTTGAATTTCTACAGAATTTACAGAATTTCCACACCAAGGTGAAAGGTAGGAACATAACGGTCTCCGAGGCAGTCATACCTGAATTCTCTGGACTTCTAGTAGAAGGAACGAGATGGACGGAAAAAAATGTTCTTCTACAGGATGCAGTCACAATGTTCTAGGACCCAAATGAGGAATTGGTGCGAAAAGTAAAAGGGATACACCCTATAGCTTTAGGACAACCATGGCAGGAATTGGTAGCCACTGTGCAGAGGTATATCACATGCGACATCAGGACATGGTAAAACCTCGTCAACTTAAACTGTTAGCTATTTTGAAACAGAAAATCACAGTTAATTTTCCATTTTATTTAAATTCTGTATTGCATGACATTGCTAATCAGGTCAGAAAGGAAAAGGACCCACATCTAGTCATCAACCATCATGGGATGATCAAATTAATCATCATTCATGAACTAGCCCAGCAGTAGCTAACCTGGGATAACCTTTTAAATCCTACTTTGACCCCACCTGTAGAAAACCCAGAGATTGAACAACAGGGGGTGAGAGTGACAAGTCCAAAAAGGACATAGAAAAGAAATAATCCCTCTTTGGCTTGGGGCCCAGTAAAACGAATACGCTCTGTGAGGGTGAAATCACAATGGCACACCCTAATTCAAATAGAAGGAGGAGGGACATCTCACATGCCCCATCTATGTCTAAAAGATGACCCTTTGAAAGATTATGAGGAAGCGGTTTCCCGAGTACTGGAGAACATGGGGACATTCTCTGAAGCAAGAGATCTATCTGGAAATTCTGAAGGGAAGAATTATGCCTATAACTAGTCTACCCCTGCTGGCAGTTCTGGTCATGATGAAACCTTTCCATGTACTAATAATTTGGAGAGATAGAGGGAACTAGTTCCTTCTATTGAGAAGTCCCTTGAAGTAGAGGTTCATGCAGAGGAAACCCTCAGGGAGGAAAATCAAACAGAAGCTATTGCTCCACTAGAACCCCCAGTAAAGGAAAACCCCACAAAAGAAACCCTGGAAGGGGAAAATCAACTAGGGGAACTATTTTTATGAAGTCCCCAGAGGACGAGGCCCATATAGGAGAAGAACCTAAAAATGATAATTGCTTAAGAGACACCATTCCATTGGAGCCTCCTGAAAGGGAAACTCATGAAGAAAGAGACTTGGAAGGTGAGAATCCATCGGGAGACACGGTCCCATTATAACCTCACCCTGATATTGGCACAATTCCACATGAACCTGAAGTAAACACACTGGTGCCACCACCAATAAAATACCTCACGACAAAGAAAACATATAAGGATAGATTGAGGAAGATGCTCAAAAAGTACAGGAAGCAGAAGAAGACAGTTAAGTAGTTGAGAGAGTGGTTGAAGGAAGCAGTTAGGGTCTAGAAAGTGAAAACAAAATTGGAGACTGTAGGGACTCAAATAGAACACTTCTCTTGCGAATATATTGAAACCCAGACCGAGACCCCTTTGGTTTGTTCAAAAGGAACCCAAACAGAGCAATGTCTTTTAAAGAGTAGTGAAATGCAAACAAAATATCCTTGCGTTTGCCCAACGGAAACCCAAACAGATTTCCCCACTACTGATGCTGCTTTCCAAACCAATTTTGCAGACAATATTCAAGAAGACTGCCATATTCCCTAGGGAACAACTGAAGTTACTATTCAAACTGATACTGAAGAAAACACCCAAGTTGATTGTTGTATGATCCGAGAAGCGGCAGAGGCTGCTATTCAAATTGACTTAATGGTAACATAGGATGATGAAGTCCAGATAGAGGAAACTGTTGTGGGGAAAAATGCCTATGCAGGACGATCCTATCCACCTAAGGTGTGACAGTGCCTTAGCAACAAACAGAGACAGCTATTTTGATATTTCTTCCTTTATGAATTAAGAATGAAGAGAGATAGATGGACTAACCGGTGTCTTCCATTTGTCCCTCGATCCAGTCTCTCTTCTCTTGGAGGATTCCCAACTACTTGCCTTCTCGCTCGCCCAGCTTCAAGAGGTTTCTGCAAGATCACAAGAAGAGAACACTACACAAGACATGGATTCATATTCATAACTAGTTCAGGATTAGAAATAAACTAAACATACTAATGCAATCATACATCAAGAATACATCAGCATATAGGAGAAACCAAGATAGCTTTATTGATGAATAACAAGGTTCAGGAAGAGATACAACCCAGAGGGCTCCAATCCAGCATCTCCTTCCCAGCAAATGGAATTCCTATCTTCACCCCCTTCAAAGCATTAAGCACCCAATGATTCCAATCTCAAACCAACAGCAATTCTTTGCAATAACAAAATTCCAGCCTCCTAGATCTCATGGAGGAGAGATCCATATATAGATGTTTGGAGAGAGGATGAGTCAGCTTGAGATCTGACTAGTGTCCTCTCCCTCTGTCAGTTCTTGATTCCACTTGGAGGTTCTTGCTTCCACTTGGAGATTTGGAACCTCTTACTCATCACCAGTCGAATTCCCTGAGGCAAGTGTCATTTTGGAAGCTTCCTGGGCTTTGACACCTTGAGAAATGAGCTTGCCACATGTCCACTCTCGTTCAGCGCAGGTAGCCAGTGTTCCTTTTGACATTCAACGTAGGTAGCCAGTGTTGGCTTTGACATTCAGCGCAAACAGCTAGTGTAGCCACTGAAATGATCCTGAATTGACTTGTTTTTGAGCAGTTTCAGGTGGAGAACTTCTGTGAATTGCTGTGGTTTGTTAGCCTTGTTCCTCTAGGGGTAGGAACAACATGTTTAGGGACTTTGGATCCCTTAGATTATGGACATTTCCTGCTCAATGCTGTAAGGCAAAAAAATGTCTATAACAGTTGCCCCCTAAAGTATGAGGCCGTTTATCGGGTGAAATGCTTTATCAGGGGGATCCGAAGTTCATCCAATGCTGGGAGGAGACCTGTAATACAATACAATACAATACATTATTTTTCATACTGCTTTCATGATCTAGCTGAGGCGGGCATTCCCATGCTCAGCTTTATAAATTCATTTTTCTGTACATAGAACAGACAATCGTCTGATGGTAGACTGATAATTTTGATGAAATTATCATCCTTTGAGTAGGATGATTATCTGCTGCAATGATGTACATGTCAATGTCTTTATCTTTCCTGAATATATATCGCAGCCCGGATGGATGAAACTAGATCCGGGGTCTTCAAACTCGTTCGATCTTCACTCTAAGTACAAGTCGATCCATGTGAGAATTGTTCTGAAGTCGAACATGGAAAGACATCGCTTGATTACCGGTCAATGAGGTAAACCGTTAACAAGCACGAGAGGAATCACCGATAATGATAATGACCCTCAAGGTACTGCAGTACAATTCACGTGGTGTGAATAAAGGACTTGGCGTCGAACACCACGCAAAATCTTTCGGTCGAAGGTCATTGATGTATGCCTGTCGCCGGAAGTGAGAAACTTGCCATTGAGGCATGCAAGCTTCAAAGTACTGAAGGGGTTGTTCCTAGATCAACTTCTTGGATAATGAGCTGATGTCGACAAGAAGCGATCCGTCAAAGGAGGGCCTTAATGAATCCCACATCAGTGACACGGAACGGAGCTAATGATTTTAATGGAGGTGAAAACGATCTGTGACATATGATTCAGGGTGGCGGTCATGAAAGGATGAAGGATAATGTATGGCAGTGGATGGGACACGGTTGACTTTTCTGAACGACTTCTCTTGAACATGTGGCGACACTGATGCGATGGATCGGTAGCATTACCCCAAATATGGATGGTATGGCGAGACCATGGATGTGACCGGTGAATGAAACAACCCAACCCGATTGTGGTACGGAGGAAAAGTGTCATGTTCAAGAGCGACTTGCTACCATCAAAGTTTTCTTTAGTTTCTCCCAATTTTTCCCCAGTCATTGCTGACCAGTACCTCTTTATTTTTTTCAAGCTTGAGGAGGATAACATATGCTTGTTCTATAACCTGCCCTTCGGGCAAGCCCATCGCTATGTTTTAACGAGCCTAGCGATAGTGAAACTCGTTCTCGTCTAAAGACAAGTTTGTCGCTATTTAATGATTTTAACGAGTCTAACGACAAGGATAACTCGGTCCTTTTCATTTTTAGAGAGTCTGAAAAGGTACATAAAGTTAACTCCAAAAGTCCTTTTTCGTCATCTAATCCCTTACGTCTGAAAAAGTATAAAACAATACAGAAGGGATGAGTTTTCGATAGTTTTAACGAGCCGAACAAAACAAGCGCTCGATCTTTTTGTGCAATAATCCCTCAGGTCCAAAAAGATTAAAATCTAGAGGAGGGATAGCACTTCCTGTCCCTTTAACGAGCTGGAAGGCCAAGGACTCGGCAATCTTTTCATATTTTACGAGTCAGATGAAAAGAGCTTAAAGAAGACTCGTTTTTGAGGAACGAGTGATAAAACGGGTTAGCAGCTGATTCCAGGTACAAGTTGGAATTTTCCAATCACGGCAGTGTCACAAGGATGGCTAGGTGAAATCACTCTTCGCAGCTGTTCCTCAAAATGGGTAAACAATCATATGGAGGTGAACGATCGGCCAAATGAAAAGTGGAGGTGATGGTGCAAACACGACCAAGGCTTTGATGGCTGATGATATTACATTCACTGTGGTTATTTACCGGGATAGTTCATTTTTTAACGAGCTTAAACGCGGGTGGAAACATTTGCTCGATCTTATGTTTATTTTTTAACGAGCATGAACTATGTGCTAAAACTGCTCGGATCTTGCGTTTATTTTTTAACGAGCATGAACTGTGTGCTAAAACTGCTCGATTACCCAGTCATATGATAAGAATGTCTCATTAAGATTCTATTTTTTATGGAGCTTCATCTTACAAAGCTATGCCCCGCATCCTTTCTTTATGCAAGTTAGGAAACGGTTAACCCAAAAAACAGATAAATAACCGCTCTTTGCTTGCACTCCAAAAGGTTTGCATGCCCCCAGGTATAAAGTACGATTTCAAGGTTACCTCTACTTCTTTTCCGTCAAAACAATTGTTTTAACGAGAGAGGCTTACCTCTTTCAGGTTACCCAAAGATTGTCTCGTTAATCTTTCAAACAAAACACTTCCTCGGCAATGTCTACCGAAATAGACAAAGGTGAGTGACGGTGCCCGTCAACTCACATAACTTTGACAAAAGAATCTTATTCTAGAATAACCCTCTTCCAACATGGGCGGGGTACAGACTAGTCAAATTCTCCCGCGGAAACCTACCCTATACCCAAAGTTTTCCTGCCGAAGCAGACCAGGACACATGCCCCCTGGGTTCCAGTCATATCCTCTCGGATTACTCGCGCTCATCAGGAGGACGGACCGTGGGTTGAGACATTTCTTGCGTGAAGAGACCATTTAGGGATGGTATATGACTATTTGCGATGCGCGATCCGGGAAATGAAAGTTGGTCCACGAGCTTGACCACTCTTCCTTCATGCGGAAAACACATTACTCTAAAGAGTGAGGAGACGATGGCTCCCATGCAATATATATAGTCTCGTCCAAGGAGTAGGTTATAATCCAAGGGTCCTTGAACGACCATCACGTTCATTTGAACGGTCTTCCCTTTCAATGTTATGGGCACATTGGGGAGGATCCCTAAAGGTCGACTGGTTCCTTTATCAAAGCCTGATAGATTTCTCATTTCAGGCAAAAGCGCTGGCGAACCAAGCGCTTTCCAAGCAATAGAGGAAAGGATACTCACAGATGCCCCCTCATCAATGATAGTGCCAGCCATTACCATTCTGTATATTTGAACGATAATTCTGAATGGTATGCTTGCTGGCAACCGGGGTCTGCCTAGTTGGTTCCAGTCGAACGAGACAACTAGGTTGCTTGGTGGTGGGACCGAATAGACGGCCGGATATGACTGACGAAGTTCCTTCCTGCGATAAAGGAATGGGCAAATTTCCCCCTTTTTCGTCGGAGTCTGTGTTGATGAAGAGAATTTGGACGGTGTCGTCTTTATTCTCCTCTGTGATGGTATCATTCGAAGATAGAGCCTCTGAAGGCAAAATCGGGTCAACTGCCGCCTCAACCTTTTGACTTTCGTCAGGCATGGATCCAGACGGTTCATCTTCAATGATAGGTGCTTCGGCTGACCACCTGGGCGGGCCAGCCGGGTTCTCAACTAGTGAAGGACTTGGCAGGAGTTTTTGATATCCAGGAGGAAGTTGCACTGGTAAAACCGGGCGATCTTCCAAAACTCTTTTAGCCTCATCTAAGAAGGGACAATGGTGGATGGCATGGTCGCCTTCACACAGTTTGCAGGGAAATCTAGCTTTCCCTCTCTGTCCTGTGACTTCACTTTCACTAGTTGACGGTGAGCAGTCAACATGGCTATCAGAGGTTGATGCTACCGAATTGTGCAAACGGGGAGACCAGTCCCTTAGTATCCGAGGGATGCAGGGACAATCTCTGTGGAAGTGGTCTCCCTTGCATATGACACATGGCGATTTAGGCCTTGTCAGTGCTGTGTGTGGATTTTTGTCAGACGACACTTGTTTGCCCCAGTCGCTTTTGGCTCCTTCTTCTTCTTCTCTTTCTTCTTCTTTTCCTTCTTCTCCTTAGGAACTTGGTTTTTTGTTTTACCAGTTCCATCAAGCGAAGAGGAAGGAGGAGAGGAAGAGTTGGATGAAGTAGAAGGCTGGTTGGCAACTCTGGTCTGGTCTAACTGTTGACTCGACTGTTCAGGAATAGTGGTGGTTTGAACGACATTGGTTGAAAAGAGCCAGACCGGCAGGCCAATTGTCAGTCCTGGAAGCGACAATGTGGCCATATGGGGCACACCAACATCTCCCCAAGAGGAGAAGGGACTAGGATTTCCACCAAGGGGAATTCCTTGGTTGGTGTGCTCCATTTTTTCAACCTAAAGATCAACGCAGGAATAAGGGGTGATTGTTCCGTTTAAAATAAATTTTAACGACGCTTTAGACACAACTTGCTTTTTCACTTTTAAAGAGTCGAGAAAAAGCTAAAGATGACTCTAGTCTCCTTCGATGTTTTAACGAGCCCGAAGTGACAAATGCTCGGATGGACTTTTTCCGTTATAGAGTCTGAAAAAGGCCAAAAGGAACTGCTCTGGAGTTCTAGGCAGAGGGTGTGCCAAACTTTTCGCAAAACCGCAGAATACTTTTTAGGGTACGGGCGGTCGATCTTCCTGAATGCTGTGTTCAGTGCATTGCGATCAGTAGGGCGGCCGACACGGCTTCCTAAGGATAAAGGTTTTATGCCTATAGGGGTCTCCCAATATATACGCGACGGTACGTGGGAGCACAATCCCTACTGGCGCTATCGTCCCTCAGGAGGAATCACCCACCATCCACGAGATCGACAGTCACCAGGCTTTACGACGCCGGAACACGTCTCTAGCCTAGACCTCTATGTTGTGCGTTATGTTGCAAAGCGTTGTTAAGTTCATTCAATTTATTTTAGGTTGATCTTTTTAGAAGTTTGCCTTTCAAGGTTCACCACGAGATGTATGGTACAATTCCTAAATGCAGTCTAAAGATGATAAGCAAGCTTTATATCTTTTCAACTTTGAAAATCCTAGCTACTAAGGGAAAAGAAAGACACCATCTTTTCTCAAAGAGCAATCAGCACACTCTAATGCACTTTTCCTAAATTAGACATGCAAACTATCAAAATGCAAATGCACAATGCAGGTGTTTGTTTTCCGCTTTCTTAGTATTGATGCCTACAAAGAAAGCTTTTTGCACAACTTTGAATTTGCTTTTAAATGACCAATACAAACAAGTTTACTTTTTCGAAATCAGAGAGGGTAGAAGAGATTACAACACTTAACGATTTTCGAAATGAATACTTGTTTCGACACTTAAAAGAGACAAACTCAAACCAACAAGCAAAAGAAAATGTATAATCAACTGTAAACAGCCAATGAACTCTCTCCTAAGATCACAATCAACAGATCTGAATCAAGGGCTACAGGATGACTATTTCACTCATGCAAAGGAAAACTGTAAATGACGTCACAAACACATAAAAACACTCACAGTCTTTTTGTACAAAAGGAGGCGGAATCTAAGCAGAGAAAAGGAGTTATCAGACTGGTACCTATGCTGGTTACAGGCTGCAAAAATCAGAGATCAAAACAAGGCAAAACAGAGCAGAGAACCCCAGCTGCACAAGGGCAAACTGGTTCAGCGCAACCTCAACACAGGGGTTTTGACATTCAGCGCAGGTAACCTTCACGGGAACTGCGTTGAAATGCAGAATCCCTTCACTGGGTCTGCGCTGAAGGAGAAACTCTCGTTTCTCACAGGTTCTGGGTCACAGATTGCTATTTAATTCACTGTTTCAGGCCAAATAAAAGCAACAAGCAAGGTATAATCAAAAGGATGCTTTGAGGGAGTACTAAGATCTATCACAAAGGATCATCAAATCATTTGTGAGTCCATTGTTCAGATCATAGACAAGTCCAGTATTTGGATCAAAGCAGCAACTGTCTACTTTGCATCCGGGAATAGCAGATGCAGTTCGATTGTTGCTGTCAAGTCTATGAAGCAAACAATGATAGAAACACAAATAAAATGACTAAACAAATCTCCCCAGCGGAGTCGCCAATTTGTTGTGGGGAAAAATGCCTATGTAGGACGATCCTATCCACCTAAGGTGTGACAGTGCCTTAGCAACAAACAGAGACAGCTATTCTGATATTTCTTCCTTTATGAATTAAGAATGAAGAGAGATAGATGGACCAACCGGTGTCTTCCGTTTGTCCCTCGATCCGGTCTCTCTTCTCTTGGAGGATTCCCAACTACTTGCCTTCTCGCTCGCCCAGCTTCAAGAGGTTTCTGCAAGATCACAAGAAGAGAACACTACACAAGACATGGATTCATATTCATAACTAGTTCAGGATTAGAAATAAACTAAACATACTAATGCAATCATACATCAAGAATACTGATCCAGATTTAAACAGGAACGCAACAAATTACAGAGATAACCATATACACAAAGATGCAGCGGAAATAATACTTCATTTCATTAATGGAAAATACTGAAATATGCTTACAAACAGAAATGGCAATAAACTAGCTAGGGCGATGGTAGCTTATCTCTGAGAAGAGATGTGATGGCTACATGCCTCTCAACTGTTCTGAACTGTATTACAATGAGGCTCGAAGGCCTATTTATTGTTGAGAAACAATGGAAAACCCTTCACATACCGAAACCTAACCCTAGAAGATGAAACGCCAAATTGTGGGCCCCGTTTGGGTAAATTGGTACATCAATTTCCCGGGTCGTAACTTTGGCATACGATCTCCGTTTGACGCGTACGATAGCTCGTTAGAAAGATCTATCCGAGTACTACCACTTTGGGGGGCAACATAGGGCTCGGTCGCCCCAGAATTCCAAAAAAACGTCGCTTAGGGCCTCAAAACGGCTCCGGAAGTTCAGGACCCGAAAAACTGCTAAAAATAGTAAACTGTGCTACAATTAAGGAAACTGAAAATGCTGAGAAAGACAATGGTGGGGGTCCAGGTGGACCTGGCAGGTGGCCACCAATATCCACCTGGATCAAATACATCAGCATATAGGAGAAACCAAGATAGCTTTATTGATGAATAACAAGGTTCAGGAAGAGATACAACCCAGAGGGCTCCAATCCAGCATCTCCTTCCCAGCAAATGGAATTCCTATCTTCACCCCCTTCAAAGCATTAAGCACCCAATGATTCCAATCTCAAACCAACAGCAATTCTTTGCAATAACAAAATTCCAGCCTCCTAGATCTCATGGAGGAGAGATCCATATATAGATGTATGGAGAGAGGATGAGTTAGCTTGAGATTTGACTAGTGCCCTCTCCCTCAGTCAGTTCTTGATTCCACTTGGAGGTTCTTGCTTCCACTTGGAGATTTGGAACCTCTTACTCATCACCAGTCGAATTCCCTGAGGCAAGTGTCATTTTGGAAGCTTCCTGGGCTTTGAAACCTTGAGAAATGAGCTTGCCACATGTCCACTCTCATTCAGCGCAGGTAGCCAGTGTTCCTTTTGACATTCAACGTAGGTAGCCAGTGTTGGCTTTGACATTCAGCGCAAACAGCTAGTGTAGCCACTGAAATGATCCTGAATTGACTTGTTTTTGAGCAGTTTCAGGTGGAGAACTTCTGTGAATTGCTGTGGTTTGTTAGCCTTGTTCCTCTAGGGGTAGGAACAACATGTTTAGGGACTTTGGATCCCTTAGATTATGGACATTTCCTGCTCAATGTTGTAAGGCACAAAAATGTCTATAACAGAAACACCTAATTACATTCCTTTGGTAAGGGAAGTGGTCATTATAAAATTGCAAAATGAACTAGCCAAGGCTCAACAGGAGTTGGCTCGACATAAAGAAAAAGTAGTGCCACTACAAGTCCACCAGGAATTGCGAAAGAAATTTGAGGCACTTACTGTCACAGAGGATGAGACTTTCGCTAATTACAAGGATGAACAAAAGAAAGTCAAAGAAGTACAGGACAAGCTGCAAAAGGCTAAGGAGAAAATGGAGATTGTTTTCTCTCTCTACTCAGATGCCTTGTCATGCTGAGCACCTACCACCAACTATGCACTATTTCTGCTAGAAATATACCTCTTATTGAAGGTTAAATCCGTTAAGGCTAGTAAGTCAACAAAAATAAAGACCACTCTAGAATTTGTCAAGTGTTTCAAAGAATAGAATGAACAGGTACAACACCTTTTGTGTGAATTGTACATGCATAATTGTTTCTTAGAGGATGACTTAGATAGTAATCCTGGCCCCTTCATAGGGGATATCCAATTTCAAGCTTTTCTTCCCTTTGCCAGTAATCAGATTAAATGAGCTAAAGCCCATAATACTTTTCAAAAGAGGGAATATGGCATAGACTTATGGGTTAGGGAAGAGCCCACAAAACCTCTACACCTCTCTGTGCATGATAATCTTTATCGAATTGATTATGTTGATTTAGACATTTGATTGTTGTTCATTATCACAGATCTCAAGGTTATAGTTGAATTTTTTCCATGAGAAGTTTACCTAGTTACTTGTTGATTCAATTTCTGTAGTTTTCCTTCATATCAAATGAATTAGTGTCAATACCAATTAGATTTCTAAGAGTGATTCTTTCTACTTCCATTCTGATTTAGTTTCTTATAGAATATATTAGGTATATTTGAGAATATTCTAAATGTTTCTTTCAGAATTATTTGGATTGAACTTAGAGAAATAGATATTAGTGATTACAATGATTCCAATCATTTCATTATGGATTTACCTATGAACTCACTGCATATACAATGCTGACACTCTTGAAATAAACATACTTACCTTGGGTTGACGGTTAATGTAGGTATTAAGATTTCTTTTAATAAGACATCTTAGTGGACTAGCAGTTGGTGGCTTGAGAAGATAGGGTCAGTGCCCTAGAGGTTGGAGTCTCACAAAAGACCAAGTTGGTGCTTGACAACAAGTTGGAGCCTGGAATATTGAAGATCGATGTCTTCATCAAGGGTTGGAGCCCTGTATATATTGTACCTGATTTATTATAAAGATTATATTAATAAAAACATTTATTCCTATTGTTCATTTTTTGTTCCCAACATAATTGATTTAACTGGTAAAAGTAACAATTGAAAAGAAATATTGATTCACCCCCCTCAGTATTTCCAACAATTGGTTTTAGAGTGAGCACCTTCACTCAAATACTAACATCTTGAAGTTTTATCAATTAGAACACAAATGATGAATCCAATGAAGAAAGTCTCCAATCCTCCTAAATATGTGTCTCCCTCAACCACCGAAGTTGAAATCAATCAATTTGTGAAGGCTCCATTGTTCAATGGAAACTTTGATATATGGGAAGCAAGAATGAGGATTTTTTTAAAGGCTCAAGGCATTGAAGTCTGGAAATCAGTGATTTCTGATAGCATGATGGATGGAGAATCCAAGGAGTACAATGCAAAAGCGATGAAGGCAATCTTGAATGGGATACTAGATTCTATAAAGGACAATTTAGAAAAGTGTTCATCAACAAAGGGTATATGGGACAAACTTCATGACCTTCACTCAAAAGTAGCATTGACCAGGACCACTAATCAAGAAGATGATGTAAAGCAAGAGGGAAATCCAAAACCCATCATGGAAGCTGAAAATAAGAATGATGACATCAAAGACAAAGAATATCTAGAAGATAAAGAGAATGAAAAAGATTTCGAAGAAGATTTCCTCACTAAACTTATGGATGCCATGGAAGAAATTATCATTTTGAAAAAGAAAAATGAAGAACTTAAGAAGAAAGCACTATCTAGCGACCAAGACCAAATAAGGAAGGAGGTTGACCTTGTCAAGCTTCAAGTGCAAGAAAGAGATAAAGAGCTTTCCAAGCTTAAGGAGGAATTTCATCAAAACAAAAGAAAGCATCATGAAGAAGTCATATCCATGACAAATCAATTGGATAAGGCAAAAAAATAGGAAGATACATTGTCAAGACACCTTGAGCAAAGGCATAAAAGCTTGAACAAACTTGAAGTAGAGATTGGTCAATACAAGGAAGAGGTATCCTCTCTTAAATCTCAACTAGAAGAAGCAAGAAAGCTAGCACAAGGAGCTGAAAAGAAAATGGAAGCATTGATAAACATAGAAGGACAGGTTGATGAAACAGAAAAAGAGAAAAAAACCATGATATGCCAACTAAAAGCAAAGGATGAAGAGATATTCAAAATAAAATCTAACCTGAGCCTTCTCAAGGCTGAAACATGTAAATCTACAAGGATCATGGAAGAAATGGAGAGCAATATAGCTAAGGAATGAAGAAATCTTCATAATGAAATCATATATCATCTCTCTTAAAATAGAAGCAAATGAAGCAACTTGTATTAAGGAAGAGATCGAGAAACAACTTGCTAAGAAGAACAATGATTATGAAATATTGGAAGAGATTGTCTCCCTCAAAAAAAGGTTGAAGGAATGGACAAATTTTTGAAGAGCTCCCAGGCCTTGGATGACATGCTTAGCCATCAAAGATCCCTATTTGATAAATCAAGTCTTGTCTATGAAGAAGAATCCTCAAGAAAGAATGATAATTCTTCAAACAAATAGGATGTGAGAAATCCAGAAAGAAATATTAATGCTCCTAGTTCCAGCAAAGGAAAGGATAAGAGTCAAGGCAACAATGAAGAAAGTCCTGTTCCAAGAAGAAATGTAGATGATGTCAAGGATGCAAGAAGAAATGTTTATAATCAAAGGATCTCAAGGTAGAAAGACTTCCGAAGTACATCAAGGAAACCTTCTTCTCCCTGGTACCAAAGTATATTTCTTGTTTATTGTTACTCTTGTACAAACTTTGGACACATGGAAAAATATTGTAGGGCTAATCACAAAGATATATGTTATGGCTCCCGACAATCTCCGAGAAGCAATTCCGTAGGAAGAAATCATGAATTATTATTCATGAAAAACATAGAATGCTTCAAGTGTCATAACATTGGTCATATGGCACGTGATTGTAACTTAACCTGGGTTCCTACACAAGATAAAACCATACCAGAGAAGAAAGTTACACAAGTATGGAGAAGAAAGAAAATACAATTTGAAAATCTCCTTAACTCTCCAGCCAACAACACATTTTGTTGACTTGATGAAGATATCCTTGATATTTCGAGTGTTTGATGATATGATTATGGCAAAAGAGACCATTCATATAGTTAAGGGGAGCTTGTGATGCTTGATTATTATTGTAGAAGCTATCCGTGAAAGGATCCTTATGAAATCCTTGATGAGCTATATTAACAAACATTTTTTGATAAATATCATTTCTCAAGAGCACTCCATTGAAGAACATGATCTCTTAACCATTCTTTGGAATATTGTTGAAGAGGTTTTACACTTGATCACTAAGAAGAAATTGGAGCAGCAGAGAAGGCCATCTAATGTTAGAGAAATATGGAAAATAACTATGTTTCTAGTATTATAGAAGTTGAATGTCTCGACTTAGGGATATTATGTGAGAACAGACAAATCAAGGACAAAAATAGAGGAAACCTTCAAACAAACAGACACATATGGGAATGGAGTTTGAAGCAAGAGCAGTTGGAAACATCTAACATAATTGAAGCATTGCAAAAAGTTGTCAATCAGTAGAAAGAACTTAAAAGATAGTCACATATTGGATATCAAAAAATGGGAGAATGTTGTGCTATCGAATATATCTCAGTAAATTAAGGAGAAGCACAGAGATATAGAGGAATCCTGATTTGAAGAAAGATAGCGAGAATGACAATTTCAGTGGCATTTTCTCTTGATTCAAACTATGAAGGCCTCTTAATTATGACTGCAGAGACAACAAAATACAGTGTCGAAGCGTAAAAAATTGGACTTGGACATTTTGTGTATGACTATTTGGAGTTTGCTTTGAAGCATTGAAGTGGAGCATCTTTAAGCACTGTTGAAGCCATGATGAAGAAGTTTTGAGACAGAAGAGGGGATAATGTGCTAGATGATGATGAGACAACAATCCTTCTATATTGAGTACTAGCAATTGCAACAGATGTTGCAAAGGAAACGCCATAAGACATAATTTTTGAAGAATAAATCACTTGTAAAATATGTAAACAAAATGTCATTCAAACGTAAGATATGTAAACAAGATGCCATTCAAACGTAAAATATGTAAACAAGATGCCATTCAAATGTTTTTATTAATATTTTTTCTAATTCAATTGTGTTAGATTACCAATTTTCATTTTTATAGAGATTAATTTTATTTCAATTTTATTGGGTTAATAATTTCAATATTCTAAAATTTATAATAAAAACAACCACTACAGTGAATTAAATATTTTTTCTAATTCAATTGTGTTAGATTACCAATTTTCCTAATTTAAACAATTTTCCAAAATTTGTAACCAAAATGGAAAAGGAAAATAACCAAGGATTAATGAATTAACACACCAAAACTCAATAATTTGAAGAGCTACAACATTTTCTGTAGTACCATATAGGTTTACAGCTTGATTTAGAAAAGTAACATTTTAAAAAATTTAAAACAAGAGACATGCGATATAGAAACTTAAATCGAAGCACAGTGTTGCATGGTTCTTGCTTATGTCTAATGTTGATCCCACAACTAAAGCGGATCTAAGTCGTCCACAACAATTGGTTCCAGAGTACCCTTTTGTCAAGATAAGTAACCTATTATTAGGATTTGCAAGTGTGAGGAGGATACCAAACAATACAAGGTGTTCAAGGGTGACATAAATACCCTCAACCATAACAAATGTAATTTTTTTCAATATAATTAATATATATATATATATATAATCTAGCTAATGCATATACATGTGTTAGTTAGTTGTTGTTAAATATCAAATTGATATTTATAAAACATTTTATTTACAACTCATAACATTCCTCCACGTATAAAAGCTTAATTAAATAATAAAAATTTATAATAAAAACACACATCCCAATCAATTTAATGCCAATCCCATTCCAAGGCATCTTATTTACAACTCGTAACATTCATCAACATGAAAACTTAACTAAAACACAAAAAAAAATTCATGATAAAAACGAATAATGAAAAATCATGATATAAGCACATAAAAAAACACATCCCAAACATTAGGAAAATCTCAACATGATAAAAAGTCATACCTTCGAGTATAATAAAATTTGTGACAACAAATCATACGTATATTGTTGATCCAAAACCTTGGCTTTCCATTACTGAACTTGATAAATTGAAATAAATCCAAGATTATATCCAATTACAATCTTGACTCGCTAGACATGCCATTCTACTTGATATCTCTCTGCGCGCTCGCATGCATGCATATATATATATATATATATATATATATATATATATATATATATATATATATATATATATATATATATATATATATATATATATATATATATAATATGTGGAAGGGAGCATGTAACAAACAAATATTCGGTTCAGAGAAAACTGAAACAGCTTTCTGGTCGGTCGGCCATTTTTTCAAGAAACGTTCATAGTGTATCATGCTTTCACAACGACTACTATCACTGCACTCAATTATGGAATAGGCAATCAAATTAAGCTGTCCCAGTGCATTGTTAGCAATATAAAATTTTAGAAAAGAAAAAACAACATAAAATGCACTGAATGCGTACTACCCTTGCCATCATCAACGTCCCAACGAAGACACTTTTTGGCCGGTAATAAAAAATGGGGAACAGATTTGGTGGCCTACTAGTTGCAGGCAATGATACCCACTTTAAGCTCTGTAACCAAAAGTGAGTAGAGTAGTGGGTTGGTGGCAGTGAGTGAGTGAGAGAGTCTATAGTCCAAAGGCAACAGATAATATGAGGCTATTCCTTCCTTCATCTTTAACAAATGGATATATTATAATCAGTGTGCTGGTAATTTGCAGGTTGCAGGGAAGGGTGGTTGTGATCACAGGAGGAGCCAGCGGAATCGGAGAGGCGAGTGCCAAGTCGTTCATGGAGAATGGAGCGAACATAGTGATTGTAGACATTTAGGACGACCATGGAAACCGTCTCGCTCAATCCCTCTCTCCCAATGCATGTTGTGTCCAGTGAAACCGCTTTCTAACATAGTGGAATGCAGAGAAAATGATATCAGTGTTACTAACTTCCTACAGGTATCAATCTTCGCCGCGTAGACGCAATGATATCAATGTTCCTAACTGCCTGCAGGTATCAATCTTCGCCGCGTAGTCACTTCAGAGCTTGGGAGTTAGTAACTGTCGCCGCGTAGTCACTTCGGAGTTTGGGAGTTACTAACTATCGCCGCGTAGTCACTTCGGAGCTTGGGAGTTAGTAACTGTCGCCGCGTAGTCACTTCGGAGCTTGGGAGTTAGTAACTGTCTGAACATATTAATCTGACGGTAGAAGATAGTTCTATTGTCTAACATCGAGAATCGAGGGTGGACAATCGCACACGATAGCAGCCAGGGTTGTTGATTTCAAAAGGAAACGCCTTACGGCGTAAAAAAGAAGAGCACCATGATAGGGGGAGTAACATACACATAAAAATATACTGTTCATAAAGTACAGAAGTAGTTTGATAGGGGGAGTCCTTGTGCACTCCTTTACCATTGATGTCAAAGGGGGAGAGAAGAGGAATATTTCCATCAATGAAAAAGGGGGAGATTGTTAATCTAGGTTGTCATTGATGTCAATATGGTAGTGTTTGTGATGGAAAATTCTTGTGACATGTGTGGTTGCTCATTGATGCCCATTGATCATAATATTGCTCATGGAGGATCCAAGGATTGGATACAGACATAATAGAAGCAATGGAACTGAGGAGGAAAGATATCGGAAGTCATCAGAAGAGAAAGAGAAAGAGCAAAGGGGAGAAGCCATGGAGCCAAAGAATAAGAGGAAGAGTTCATTAGAAGCCATTAAGGAAGCAGGTTATCATTTATGCCCAAGGGTAAGTGTTATCGGAAGAACAAAGAGCAACAATGATATCGGAGGAGCAAAGAAGAAAACACCAGAGGAGCCATATAGGAAGTATCACATGTAATATATGCCCAAGAAGAACCAAAAGGAAGAAAACAACAGAGGAGAATTGCAGCAGAGGAGCACAAACAAAGTTATTGGAGAAATCGTATCGACAGTATATAAGATCAACGTTTTCTATTATATGCCACTACTCAAAACCCACCGATTGCGATATAAGTTGCGCACCCGATGGTCCTATTACAACATGCCCTAAAGAAATATCACATCTGCCATACCGCAAGTTTTTAAAGCCATGTCACGTTGAAACGTCCGATTGCGATATAATATGCAGGCCCGACAACCCCATTAAAATACACATTTATGTAATATCGCGTCTGGGTATCAGAAGTTACACAAATCATAAAGGTTTGTCACCCAAGAACGCCGATTTCGATAAACTCGATGGATCGCCGATGACGATGGAGTTATGGACCCGATGGATTTATTAACGATTATTTAATATTATATCGCATCTGCTCCATCGACAATGGGGCGATCGGCCATCGGCTATGTTATGGGCACAACTTGTAAGAGACCTCCAAAATTTTTTATTGTGGGATTTCAGATAATTGTGATTGTGATTAATAACGAGGCATGTGGGACCTCCATGTGGGCCTTATGAATATTAAAAAGGGTCTCTCCGATATATTGCGTAGTAAGAGGCCTTCGAAAAATTGTGATTGCGATTAGCAGTGACGTGGCATATGGGGACCACCAGAATTCTATTATAATATGGGTATAACCTCTCCTATAACGCGATTTCTGTAAAAAGGCCAAGTTATAATTGTTTGAATATTAACAAAAGGCCCTCTGATATATTTTAATATACCACCTCGTGCATAAGTCAGCCCCTCCACCTTTGAACGTGTTGTTTTGTTTATTGGAAAAACTCATGTATATATATATATATATATACAAGTTGAAGCGCTTCACTGGAGTGAGGTGAATTAGGAATCTATCACAGAGAACAAGGAAAGTTCACAACTTGTGAACTTGAAGAAATAGAGGAAACCGAAGGTCGAGAACCTGAAGGTCTAGCAGACACAGAAGGTGCAGGAGAAACCAAAGGCCGAGCGAAGAAGGAAGCTGAAGATAGAGTGGGAGGATGATCTTTTGACCTGATTCATCTTGGAAGGATCAGACCCGAAGTGAAGCCATAACGCAGACAACGACTTGTTGCAAATACCTAGCACATATATCTTATTGAAAAACGTCAACAGATCTTGGAAACTTTATTGAAAATCATGATCCATTGTTGAGATCATCATGAGCTAAACTTTGAACACTCTGTTGGATAGTATGAAGAATTGTGAAGACTCCTTCATATGAAGATAGGTTGTCATTGATAATGTAGCATGGAGACTACAGTGAAATTGTAGATTGGTAGAATTCAATGAAGAAGATCTTGGGAGCAGAGAATTAATATCAAAACATATCTAGACAAAATATAACAGTGGGTTGGAGCCCAGAGGGTTGGTGCCCTAAAGGTTGGAGCCTCAAACAAACAAGGTAGGTGCCTTGAAGGATAGGGTTGGAGCCCTAGAGGATCGGTGTCCTCAAGAAACCAGGTCGGAGCCTGTACCAGAGAAGGGTTGGAGCCTCTAAACACAAGTTTGGTGCCTTGAGAAGATAGGGTCGGTGCCCTAGAGGTTGGCGTCTCACAGAAGACCAAGTTGGTTCTTGGAAATAGGTTGGAGCCTAGAATATTGAAGATTGATGTCTTCATCAAGGGTTGGAGCCCTATATATATTGTACCTGATTTATTATAAAGATTATATTAATGAAAGAATGTATTCCTATTGTTCATTTTGTGTTCCCAACATAATTGATTTAATTGGTAAAAGTAACAATTGAAAAGAAATATTGATTCTCCCCCCCTCTCAGTATTTCCAACATTGTTACTTTTTGTGAGAGTGAAATTTGTTGCATTTGGTCTCGTAATTTTGATATATCATGTTGCATTTCTTCCTCTTCTTCATGAGTCATAGTAGAGATTTTGGTTGCTTACTAGGTGTTTCCATTTTATTTCTTTGCATCATTAATTAATGATAATTATGCTTCACAATTCCCTTTGAATCACTTCAAACTACTTTCTCAAACAAAACTTATGCAAATTTAAAACAAAACTACACAATTGTTTTTGGTAGGAGCTTGATATTGAATCTGATGTATATCTATAATTTAGGATCTCCAAGGTCTGAAATGGTGTCTTGTGGTATCCCTATGAGTCCTCTTTCCAACCCCACAAGTCTGATTGAGATTGGATTTTGCAAGAAAGAGTTATCACCCATCTCCCACGATGAGCTGATTATAGACTAGTTCCTAGAGAGAGATTGTATGAAGTGCCATGTGTCACTGTTTCGACCTTCATCCCTAAAAACGATGTCCAACAAACTAAAGTCTTCCTCTTTCTGTCAATTTTTACGAAATTTGAATATGATGCTCAGAGAGAAAGTTATGATGATTTTCCTAAGGTCACCTATTTGAGATCGAATTCTAGAGCTTACAAAAACCCCAACTTCATCGGATCATATCTCCAAAAATATAATGAGACAAGATATGAAATTCGTACACAGGGTTCACCAAGATTTCAAATCAAATGGGTTTTAATTTCAGCTTCTAAAGCCCCGTATAAAATAAGTTATAGCCAAATTTCACGATGACCTGTTTGAAGCAGCGAAACCGTAGAATCCAAAGCTTTGATACCAAATGTTATGCAACTAGCTCACAAAATAGAATAAGAGATAGATCAACGACTTCAAACTCACCCTCTTTGAGGGGAAAACCTCCTTTAAATTACACAAATCAACAATTCTTGGATGATACAAATGACAAAACATCCTTTCTATATATAGGAGTCTAAGGGGTCACAATATAATCAGAGTCAACATAACAATAATAATGTAAGGGCACAACAATAACAATAGTTGGCTTCTACGGGGCACAATAATAACAATATGGGGACAACATGGGCACAAAAATAACAATAAGGGATACAATGAAAATAATAATGGGGGAATACAGTAGTATTATAGGGACCTAACAATATTTATTTATTTTTTATTTTTTTTACTTTTTTCTTTAAAATTACTAGAGTTTATACAATAAAAATCATCAATTTCAAGAAATAGCGTTAACAAAACATTGTCCTTGGAGTATTAACTAACACTCATGCCCCGTTTGGACGACCAACAGGTAATTCCAAGTGGCGTGATTTTCCTTGAATAACAGTGATGAGTCAACATGGATTCACGGATTGCGGCTAGTGATGACTTTCCTCATGGTTGGTCTGACAATTGAGTTATGATAGGTTTTTCCACTGTGTAAAAGAAATCTTTAATAAAAAAAGTTCATAAAGTTTGGTAAATGAAATAGATGAATAGATTAGAGAAAAGAGTCTTTTTATTAGGTAAATGTAGGCAAAATGAAGATCAAAAGGAAAGTTATGATGTTGTCATAAATTATGGAGAGAGGGTTCGCTGGGGTTTCCTGGCCTGCGATGTTTTGATCACCGCCATGAAAATCAAGGGGGTGCTCAAAGACCCCCTTCTTCATGGATGCAGTTTTAGGAAAGGGTAAGGAGCCCGAAAATTCTTTCTTCACAAAACTAATGACTTACCATGTGTTCAACTCATCCAGGAAAACAAGCAGCAACCACTCAGGTGAAAGAGGAATGGAGAAGGGTGCTAGAAAAATCACAACCTTACAGTTGAAGGATGTTGGAATCTCTAGATAGTTAAGGGTGGAAGAAGATTCTCGACTTCAGACATAGACAAGAAACAAATGCAAACCAAAGGCGAAAAAATTCTAGTTCTAGAGATTCAAGACCCTGACGTGGCTGCATACAAATACTTTATGCAGGAACACACCATCATCTATAAATTCATGGGCATATGGCCTTTGGAAAAAACCCTAAACTCGTGGATTCAGACCAAATGACACCCAAAAGACAAAATAAGACAACAAATTGGTTCCAAAGGCTTCTTTATTGTTATTTTTGATCTCCTGGAGGACCGCGACCACATCTTTGAATGTGGCCCATATTTCTTTAACTTCGCGGGGCTATACATGTGATACTAGAAATAAGACTTCATGCCAGAAAATGAAGACTTCACTAGGGTCCCTATCTGGGTGAGATTGTATTCACTCCCCACGAATTACTGGTTTCCCTCAGTGCTGAAAGGAATAGGCAACAAGTTGGGAGAATACATCAAAATGTTGGAGGGCACTAGGAATGGCTACTATGTCTCATACACAAGAATATGTCTCTACAGGGATGTCTCAGGGGTGCTCCTAGAAGTCATCAAACTGGTCTTTAGAGACGGGGTATGGCTCCAAAACATAGATTATGAGCACATACCTTTCAGATGCAAGATATATCATGAGCACAAACATCTCCTGAGAGATTTCCCACAAAATGTCCCTCAACATACCAACACCCAAATGAAAAGGAAGATAGATGAACAAGGCTTCACCAAAGCAACCCCTGGGAGCAAGAACAACAAGAAAACTCAAGGAAAGTTAGGTCAACAACATTTATCCAATAAAAACAAATTTGAAGCCCTGCAAGAGGAACTGGATGAGAAAACCTTCGAAGGAAGTGTCGAGGAGGTAGGGGAAATGCCAAATCAAATACCTACGCTATAGGAATAGAACATGGGAGATATCCCCAAAGAGACCCACATCAAGAAAAACCAGCCATCGAAAGACGTAGACATGGATCCTGAGCCCAAAGAAAACTCAGAAGACCAAGTCATAGAAGAAGTTTTCACAGGAGTTGATCTCTACTCGATAGCAGAAGTTTGGGAAAAAAAGGCTTGGCCACAATACCCGAGGAATACCTCCAAAAAATAGAAGGGGCGTACCTCATGCAAGAGGAACTAAAATAGACTACAGCAAGGAAACACACAAAGGATTACACCCACAGAGGGATCCTTTCCAACATCCCAGCAGATCAATACAACCCCAAAGGTCCAAGTTGAAAGCAAGGGTGAAAGACCCCAAGCCAACTCCTCCAGGAACTAGGCGCAAGACTAATTAATGAGGGAAAGGTAAGATCTCTCACCCTAACTCACCATATTTATTAATGAATTTCATCTCATGGAACATCAGAGGCTTAAACAACCCTAGGAAAAAAAGACTCTTAAAACAAAGAATAATGAACAACAAAATAGACATAATGTTCCTCCAGGAGACAAAGCTTGCTATGGATAACCTACTAGCCCTATAAAAGGAATGTTGAAAAGGATAAAATTACCTCACTAATGCTGCATGGAGGACAGTTGGAGGGCGACTGATTATGTGGAAGAGCTTGACATATGAATTAACCTCCTCAATAGAAACTAGGAATTCTATCACTATTATCCTAAAAATTACAGGCACCACCGAAATCATCAGTGTAACCAATATATATGGACCTCATAGGGTGGAAGAACGGATTCAAATGCTATCTTCAGTCATGAAAATCCTAGAAAGCATACCCCATCCACATAAAATAGTAGGAGGGGACTTTAACATGATTCTCAATCTGTCAGAAAAGAAAGATGGTCTCACGAAATTGGCAGGGACGCTGAAGCCTTCCAAGAAACCATAGAAAAAATGAAAATGGTGGACATGCAGACTACATGGCATCTATACATGGAATAACCAAAGGGGAGGAGATAAGCAGATCGCCTCTAGGCTCAAAACATTCCTCATATCGGAATCAATCTATATGGCCTCATGGGAGACCGAATGCAAAATACTCCCACAACAAGGATCTGACCATTGGCCAGTTGCTCTGAAAAATCACATTTCAACAATCCCCAAAAATTGCCCCTTCAGATTTGAGGCTTTTTGGCTGGAGCACCCAAACTTCTTAAGTAACCTGAAAAACTGGTGGGCCAACTCTCCACAACAAAATGGTACATAAATGTACCAATTCCAACAAAAGTTAAAGTATATAAAAAACAAAATCAAACAGTGGAACAGGGAGGTCTTAGACAACATCTTCAAGGACAAAAAGGAATTGGAACAATGCATGGAAGAGCTCTAGCAAAGAATCATTCAACAAGGTATCATAGATCAGATGAGGGAGTAGGAAAAAGATCTTCAAAAAAGGTGGGAAGAAAGGGATAAGCAAGAAGAAAAGCTCTAGTAGAAAAAAATCCAAGATTCGTTGGCTCAAATGTGGCGAAAGGAATACCACCTTCTTCCATCGCTCTATGATCCAACACATGAAAACCAATCAAATTCTAGACCTAAGAACTGTAGATGGAAGAAAAATCAACACTCATGAGGAGATCTCAGAGGAACTTAACAACTACTATAGCAAGCTCCTTGAAGATCCTAATGTAGACCAGATCCAATCCATCAAAGGAATAATGAGTAATATCCCCACCATCCTCAACGAGGATCACAAAAAAATGATTCTCAGAGAGATTTCATTGCAAGAAGTGGAAGAATATGTGACGACTATGGCCTCGGGAAAAGCTCTAGGACCAGACAGATTCACCATTTATTTCTTTAAAACTTGTTTGTCCTTCATCAAAGAAGAGGTACATGCCCTGACAGAGGACTCTTGAATCCACAAAATAGTTCTTGGGGTTTTGAATGCCACATTCCTCACTTTAGTCCCCAAGGACGAAGGGGTTGATTTGTTGGACTAGTTCCGACCAATAGCCCTTTGTAATGTTGTCTACAAGATCATCTTGAAAGTGTTAGCAAACAGGCTTAAGATTATTCTACCCCTTCTAATCTCAGCCAACCAAGTAGGGTATGTGGGAGGCAGACATATTCTTGACAACATTATCCTCTCTCATGAAACCATTCATTCACTCAAGACCCTCAAAAACCCGGGAATGATGATGCAATTGGACATGTCAAAAACCTTCGACAAAATTAGTTGGGAGTACATGTGTGAAGTCCTCAAGGCCTATGGATTCCACAAGGACTACATTGACTGGATCATGGCCCTGGTCTCAAGTGCCTTCTTCTCCATTATGGTCAATGGCTTGCCCTCCCAACCCTTTTCCCCCTCAAGAGGTATCAGGCAGGGAGACCCCCTGTCCCCCTTCCTCTTTGTCATCATGGCCAAAGAGTTAATCAGATCTATGGAAGTTGATGGTATCAATAACAGTCTCATTGGTCTCAAGCTCCATGACTCGGCCCCAACCTCTACTCACCAGTAATTTGTCGATGACACCCTATTGATGGGTATCCCAACTGCTAATGAAGTTGCAACCTTTAAATGTATCCTCACCCTTTTCTCTGAAGCATATGCGTCAGACACATACATGGTGAAGGCAGAATATGAATGATAAACATTGGATTTCCTTTACTATTCACAAGATGTTCATTTATAATACATTGTACATGATTGTTGGATTCATCTTCCAATGTCTCTTGGACTTTGGTGGCTGTTCACATTCCGCACCAACCCATAGAGGATTAGGTGTCCAACATTGCCCCCCTTAATCCGAAGGGGTATGTATGAGTCCAAGAAGAGAGATGTAATACAAAATGTGAAAAAATGCATGGAAACACTAGGTTGAATGTGCTCTCTGAAATGTAGATATAAGGGGGGTGGTTTAAGGATGACCACCAACACTGGAACGCTTAGTGAAATTCCCAGAACTCTTCCAAATATGGCATGAAGCTGAGGTCTTCTGCTAGAGGAAGTGCCCCTCATGTTTTGAAGAGGGAAACCTTCAACCTTGAAAGGGAGGTCTCCCCATGATGGTTGAAGGATGAACACCAACTCTAGAATGCTTAATGAAAATCATGGAACTATTCCAAAACTGGCAAGAAGATGAAGTCTTCTACTAGAATAAGTGTCCCCAATTCTTTGAAGAGATGTCTCAACCCTGCATAGATGGTTTAAGGTTGACCACCAACTGAAGGCATGCTTAGTGACAACTTTGTCTCTAGCTACAACTATAAATCTGGTATGGAAGGTTGTGGCTCAGGATTACTTGATGTGGATTTGAAGCTTGTATATGACCATCACTTCCCCCCCTGTCAGATACAAGGTGAGAATATGGAGAAAACTCAACTGCAAGACTATTCAATACTCTAGAACAAGTTCTAACATATGACTAAAATATCTTCTTGGCTGTTGAAGCCCATTGACATGAAGCGATCCATCCAAGATGAATCTTTGTTCTTGCAGGAGGCTTGTTTTTGAAGCATCTGTTTGAAGAATGATTGGTTTTATGATAGTGCTTACATGGGTGGAGATCAAAACAATGATCTTTCGTATGGCCAACTCGGTCATAGTGTTGGAATTTAACAACTTTTGGTTGTGAATGTGGAGGAGTAGGATCTGTGATCCAAAATGGATCTTAAACCCTCTAAACCTCTAAGTCTTCAAATATTAGAAAACACTATCGCATGGAAAAACGCTAAGAATTGGCAGAAACAGGGCTAAGCAGAGGTTCAAATGGCGCTGCATAGGAGCCATCATATCGGGACGATCAACGGTCCAGATCAACTTGGTGATATTGCATCGGCAAAGGTCAGTGGGGCATATCAGCGCTAACCCTAAGTGAGTTGCGTCTGTGATCTAGTGATATAATGTGGACCGTCAGATCGACGCATAGATCAACGGTGGAGACCACGTATATCGCATCACAGATTCAAAAAGGAAGGACTTACCATAGGCCAGAGACACAAGCGATATGTGATTGTGACTTATCGCATCACAATATAACAAAGGGGTGATGCCAAGAGGACCGCGGGCCTTGTGACATGCGATAAAGGTGGACCCGAAAGGGTTTATAAATGTGGCTCTATAAAATTTGAGTTCTGATATAAAAGTGTTTTGTCGGGCTTTTTCTATGTATTGGTGTATTTCTGTTATAAAACCGAAATACAAAGGAGACATGGCATATGGTGCTAAAGTGATAAAACATAGACCCAAAAGGATTTATGAATGCAACTTTATGTTATTTAGGGTCCATGGTAAATGGTATTTTAGGTGGGCTTCAAGCGGTAAGTAGTACTGGACGGGCTCCGCCCGATCCCATACATTGACCAACACATAGCACGCAGCAAGGAGAGAGAAAACCACTTTTTCGGGCTCGTGATCTTTGCGCAAGTAGGCCACCAGAAATGGCTGTCATTCGTTGGATTGGGAGATCGTGGATCAACGGTGGACTTGTGATAGCGATCAAGCATGGACCCGAAAGGATTATGAGGCAGACTTTATATCGTTTGAAGTCCGGCTTTGGCATTTCGGTCGGGTTTTTCATTGGTTTTTAGTGTATTTCCATTTTAGAACGAAAAATGTATTTTCAAGGATTTTTACCCGTGTCCAAAGAACCTTCCCTTTTGTAAACGACTTCCTGGTGCCTTAAGCATTAGTACAATGAGTGTTTAACGCTCGAAGGGAGATGAACGGATAGGAGAGGAAGACAGAAAGCCCGAAGAGGGAAGGCAAACAGACAGGGCCAAGAGGCTTTAAAAGCCATCCCATAACAGAACAGAGGCAAGCAGTTGCTCAAAGACAGAGGGGAGACAGAGAGTCAGAGAAACACAGCTATGAACAATTGATCAGAGGCACTAAGAGGGAGAGTCTGTGTATTCTTTAGACTCGAGGTTTTCGAGTAAATCCCTGTGTAATATCACTGTTGTTGTGTTATGGCTTTGATTGAGCCCACTCTTGTAAACTCTGCTCTTGAAGAGTTGTGTTGAGACTCTGATTGAGCTCACACCTGTAAACTCTATTATTGAAGACATAATATATAGGTCGACACTGAAAGCTGGACCAGGAGACGTAGCTAGGAAGTTTGGTGAACTCCTTGATTATTTTCTATGTTGATGTGTGTATTCATTATGTTTTATAATTGTTCATTATATATATTATAGGCATTCCTACACATGAGTCTGTAATACCTTAATATTGATTTAAGATCGCATTTTCAGATCAATCTAGAATAGGTGAAGGTGAACCATCATGAAGAAATCCAACACTTTGAAATCAGATTGGCTTGGAATAGTTCGGAATATGAAAGGAAACTTCCTTGTCATATCCAAGACTGGTTTTTTGCTTGTTATGGACAAGCTCTTCCCAAGGTCTGATGATGGTCTTAAGAAGTGTATGTTGAATTTATGTATCTGCATGCAACTTTGTTCCTTCACTAGGCACTGAATTTGAATGAACTTCAACTTTACTGACTTAATGGTTTGCTGGTTGTTGATAGGATCCTGTTTCAAAGTCAAGTAGGGAATTATTTTGAACAAAAACAAGTTCAGAAGGATGTCTTTTTTTCTATAACTCCTCTTGCTGTAGCTGAGATTCAAGCTTCAAAAAATCAATATGTTCTTGTGCATTTTGCAGAGAGGTTTGAATATCTATGAGAGTGTCTTTGTTGACTTTAACTGTGCTTTCAGCAGTTGAAACAATTAGAATTCTCAATAACTCTAATAAATTGTCAATCTTAGCCATTTAAAAACTTCAAAAAAGGTCTATTGCAACTCCACCTTATGTTTCAAGAGTACTAGTTAATCCACTCTTCTTTGAGCACAAATCTTCAAGCACAGACCGAGGGCAGAAATGGGTGTTGGCAGGTCTATTTACACCATCAAATGAAACTGTAACCCTTTGAGAAAAGTCTTGATAATTATCAACATTCGGTAACAATGAGAATAAGAGGTAACACCTAGATTATGGTTGTGGAGCACTATTCATACTAAGAGGTAAAAATATTCTTGTCGCCACTGTCGCTCACTCACAATGGTCTATTCAACTATTAATGCTCAGATTTTCATTATATTATTCAATATTCATACCCACTGCTGCAATGAATATCAATAAAGTTACATATAATAATACCTTACAGTTGCCAAGCTTGCGGCCTTCCTTAACACATCAACCTTCACATAATAGGTTGGAGCTTCATCTGGATTTGAACTCAGAATCCCTTTGTTTCCCTCTGGATTTGAACTCATAATTTATTCAATCACCTGGCCATAATCAATTTCAAATTTATTTAATCTCCTCACAATCGTTTTTTCTTGGCCAAGGATGGTAAATTTGGACATGGATACAGTGTCCCTCCAATACAGAGAATTGTCAGCAGCCCAAACAACCAATAGTGACCTCGGTTATGCCTACGAACTACAGTTGCAGGAGGCCCTCACAGCCTCCATGGGAACAACCCAATACTAGCACCATGAAACCACTAAGAGCGCCTCCAATTCTGGTGGCAATTTAGGCTGCTCTGAGATGGGTGGCGACGAAGAAGGGGAGATGACACTGTTATTGAGAATGTAGGCCCTCGAGTTCGAGAAATTCCAATAGGAGGTCACCGACCACAAGTAGGCAGAGGAAGAAATGCGGCGTTTGTCTGAAGACATTTACAGAAAAATCCATGATGCTAAATTTTCCCGCAACATTCAAGCAATGTCAGAGGATGAGTGGGAAGCCACTAGGGAAAACTATGAGAAACCCTTCGATGTCGAGCGGATTAGTAAGGATGATAGATAATTTAAATTGTATTACAAAGGTATGATCATCAATGAGAATTTGGACAGGATAGTCGTTACCAATAAAGTTATAGTTGTCTTCTAATTTCATACGCTCTAACACTCCTCCGTCCCTTCAACTGAACATGACTATGAGGGAAAATTATTCTAGCATATTGAAGCTACAAAAGTAGTGGGAAGATTCATCGCTCTTGCATCTTCGTTAAGAATATTTCTACTTACTTTGATAGGCAAACACCAATGTTGAGCTCTGTTATCTCTGTCAGTCTGGGAACTGTTTCATGTTGCAACGCATTTCTCAGTACTTCAAATACTAGGAGAATCTCTTCAAGGAGGTAGTGGACCGAAGCCAACGATGGTATGGGAGCAATGGTATTACCAATTCTGCTGCACATCGAGAATTCCAATAGAGACATACATTCTCAATGCATCTAGAGAAATCTGTAACCAGCAATCACAAAATGCAGTTCGAGACTATTCCCACTCACTTAGGAACGCTCTTCCAAATAACTTCCATTGGTTTGTAGGATAAGAGAAAATTACAGTTACAGGGAAGATATCATAGCTAGAATTTAGTTGAGAAAACATTCATTAAATGTGGAACTAATGGCAGAACTGACATGCGTAGAGAGGCCACAAAACAAGTGGCTCAAATATGAGCAGGGTAGGATATCACCTGCTTTGATACCATGTTAGACACATAGATGGTGAAGGCAGAATATGAATGATAAACATTGGATTTCCTTTACTATTCACAATATGTTCATTTATAATACATTGTACATGACTGTTGGATTCATCTTCCAACGTCTCTTGGAATCTGGTGGTTGTTCTCATTCCACACCAACCCATAGAGGATTAGGTCTCCAACAGTCTGCAACCTCAATTAACCTTTAAAAATCTAAAATTTTATTCTTCAACACTCCCCTGGCCATTCAAAGAAACATCTCCAGAATTCTAGGTTTTCAAATCTGCTTTCTTCCTTCCAAATACCTGGGGGTTCCCCTCACTGAAAAATCATATAGGAAATGAAATTGGGCAAGTAACTTTCCAGTTGAACCTTCCAAGCCCTAAACTTGGATGGAAGTCTCATCCTTGTCAAATCCGTCCTTCAAGCCATGCCTCTTTATCTTTTTTCTAGCTCTAACCACTCCAAAATCAGTCACAAATGCCATTCGCAGTATCCAGAGAAGTTTCCTTTGGAGGGGCACAAACATGAAAAAGAAATGGGCCTTAGTGGGGTGGGATCAGCTCTGCAAGCCTAAGAACGCTGAAGGGATTAGCCTCAAGGATCCAAACCTTCTTGTAAACACCCTAGGGGCCAAAACCTGGTGGAGATGGTTGGACAACCCAGACACACCTTGGGGCCAGCTCTAGCGAGCGAAATATGCTCCTAATCACTCCAACAAGACCTCATTAGACTTTAAGGTAAAACCTAGGGTTCGGCGATATGGAACCAAGCATGGAAAAAAAAAAATATTATTTAGGAACACAACTTTTGGGAAACTGGCAATGGGAAAAATGCCCTCTTTTGGGAAGATTCTTGGCAACAACTTCTAATCATGGGCACTAAACAACATGCAATCCTTCAAAGAACCATGCAAGCAAAGGGGAAACTTCAAGTAGCCCATTATTGGAAGCCCATTACTCTAGGAGCTTGATGGAGAGAATGTTTGGACATACAGGAGTGGTCTCCCCTATCAGAACATCTAGATTGACATTCTTTCAATCAACTCCTCTAGGAATGGCAAATTAAGGTTGACCAAGGGGAAGACAAGTTGCAATGGGAAAGAACTTGGTTGGGTTCTTCAATCTCAAGGAATCTTATGGATGCATAGCAAACCAAGATTAGTTGCAACAACAACAAATATATAAAATTCTATGGGGGAGACAGCTCTAGCCCAAAATCACGCTCTTCCTTTGGCTAGTCATGCATAGTAAAATTCTCACCGAGGACAATCTTTGGCACAAAGGCTTCATAGGTCCCTCTAGATGTCCTCTCTATGAATCACGGGAGGAAACCGCCAACCATATTTTAAACACTTGTGAATACACCATCCAATTTTGGGAATGGGTGGCTGGAATTTTCAAGACTATAGACAGAGACAAAGCCTCCATCCAGACCACTCTCGACAATTGGCACTTAAGTATATCACCCCACCCAGTAGTCAAACTGGTCTAGAATCTAATGCTAGGGACCATCTGGAAGAAACACAATGAAAGAACTTTCAAAAATGTAAAAGGCAGAGAGAAAACCTTTTTACCGTCATTAAATAGACCATATGTGAAACAATTTCCATTTCTAAGATACCTTGCATCTAGCCCCCCCCCCCATCTTGCGGATCAACATGTTCTCACTCTCCTGGATTTGAAGAATATCTATCTGAACACTCCCAAGCACTCGATAGCTTCCCCAATAGCTCCCAACCACTGGTCCTCCTAGGAGAATAATATATTAAAATTGAACTACGATGGCACGACCAAAAGTAACCCGGCAACAACGGGCTTCAGTGGTATCTTTAGAGATGCTAAAGAAGAGATCCAATGGGTTTACTTGGGGAAATTAAGGACAACCACCAACAACACCGCGAAGCTCCAAGTGATGGAACATGTTTTGGCTATCGCAAAAGAATAGAGATTTGGCCCCTTGATTGTCGAAGGAGACTCGATGTTGGAAGCCATGGCTTCCCATAAAATCCAACAACGTTCAACAATCAACAAGGTAAAAAAAAACTGAAGACTAACCAAAACTGATCACCGCATCTAACAACACATCAAGGCCCTCATTGGGCTCCACTTCTAGGCCGTAAGAAGGAAGGAAAATGGACTGGCCAATGAGGGCACAATTGGAAATGAATGATTGTGATCCCTTGCATGGAAGGAGTTGGTGTAGAAGAAAATGTAACTAGGCTCGATTTTCATTATGACTTTTAATTATAATATTATGAAGCAAAATTATTATTCCTTGCATCATGGGTTTCATGAGAAATATGTGTTTACCATAGGTCAAAGACTTCTTCTTGATTTCTTTAGGATTTTATGTTTCATCATAAGTATTATGAAAGTCATAAGGTCAAAATTTTACGCTCCAAGACAAGTGTCACTATCCTTGTGCAAAATCCACTCTACACAAATGTAGTGATTTCCTTGATGATATGTCGACCTAGATTCAAGACACTCATGTCGACTCAATGCACCATCGTTGACCCATATAAGGAGTAACGTGGAGTCAAATGGAATAAGTTATTAGATCAATTCATATTACAGTCAACGAAGAAGGAAATGAAGACACAATGAGTAAGGTAATATCTCGGAAGTGTCAAGTTCTCAGAAGTCTATTTTCGGGATACATAAATAGTGTGTCAAGTTTTCGGAAGTCCATAATCCATCCTCGATGATATATCCTGGAAGTATGTAAGCCATCTATGGTGATATATCTCAGAAGTCTGTAAGCTATCCACTATGATAGATCTCGTAAGTGTCTCGGAAGTTCGTAAAGCCATCAACTGTGACATATATCGAAACTCATTGAAGGACTGTGCAAATATATATACACAGTGACTGTGTCCTCGGTGGTGGCCTATCTTATTACTGTTATATGGAATTACATAATAAAATAAATGTGGCAGCTGAGCTAAGAAGGTGTCGGAGACAATGACTCGACAAGTGAAGACATGAGGAGAAGGAGTGCAGTGATATCAAGACAGTGAATTGTAGATCAAACAAAGTATAGGACAGTGACAAAAATCTTGGAGGTAACCTTGTGTCTATTTTGTCAAGGGTCTTGGTATTCATCATCTAAATATCTATAAGAAGAGATTCAACGGTTTTACTCTCAAAAGGATAGTTTTTTCCCTGGCTTGGAGCCAACACCTTGTGTACTTGTTCTATTGTTGATCTTCTACTTTGATAATTGTTTGATGATTGGAGAAAACACTAACATAACAAAGTTAATTGAAGAACACAACACAAACTGTTATCAATAAGTTTGAGAAGAATCACTAACCCATGAATTGCCCTAGATCCTTTAACATGGTATCAAAGATATGGTTCATGGAGGGCATGAAGGAGATCAACTATATCATGGAAAATATTATGAATAAGTGTTTATCTTTAGTTGGCCTAATCAAGCAATACTTCAAAATAGTGTGGATTAAATTCTTCTCTTCCTAAGATCTCAAAGCTTCAAGAAATGAAGGAATATTCTCAGCTCTCTATGGAACATTCGAAGATGAAAACATATGGGTAATAGACAACGGAGCTTCAAGGCATATGACCGGGTATCACAAGAAAATCAAGACCTTGTCTAAAGGAAAATCCTCATACTCAGTGGAACTTGGTGGTAATAAGAGCTATCATGTCAAAGGAATTGGACCAACATCAATTGCGTTGGAAGGTGGAGGAAACATTCATATTGACAATATATATATGTTCCAGGTTTGTACAAAAATCTAATTTCAATTTCATCTCTAGAAGAAAAAGGAGATATAGTTTCTTGTATAGATGGTAAAGTAGTGGTTTGGGCTAAAGAATCAAGCATTGAAAAGGCTAGGGTCATTGGATTTAGAGAAGGTAGACTATACAAACTCTCATCTCCTCAAAATCAAGCACTTGTCCACATCGAGATAAGCGCATGTGAATTAAGCCATAGAAGATTGGGCCATCTCCATTACAAAATTCTACCAACTCTAAATTCCATTGTAAATGGGATTCCAAATCTTAAAGAAGAACATGAAGGAATCTGCAAAGGTTGTGCCCTAGGAAAGATTGCAAAGAAACCATTTGCAAATAGTACATCTAGAGCTCAAGAGATTTTAGATCTCATTCATTCTAATGTATGTGGACCCATGTCCAAATCTCTTGGAGATCATCTATACTATGTTACATTCATCGATGATCATTCAAGAAAAACTTGGGTTTATCTACTTAAATCCAAGGATGAAGTATTCACAAAATTTCAAGAATTCAAGACAGAGGTAGAGAATCTTACAGAAAGAAAGATAAAGATCCTAAGATCAGATAATGGAGGTGAATATACTTCCAAAGAACTCATTTCTTTCTGTAAGGAGGCTAGGATTAAGAGGGAGCTTATTGTTCCTTACAATCCTGAACAAAATGGAGTAGTTGAATGAAAGAATAGAGCTATAGAAGAAAGTGTCAAGGCTATGCTCCATGATCAAGATCTACCTAAATTCTTGTGGGGAGAAGCAACAAAAATTGTAGTATATATTCAAAATAGAAGTCCTCACAAGTCACTTGGAAATGCAACTCCAGAAGAAGTCTTCACTGGGAAGAAACCTAATATTGATCATATTTGACTATTTGGATGTCCAATATACATTCACATTCCCAAGGACAAAAGGAAGTAGCTAGATCCTGCAAGTCAGAAAGGAATCTTTGTTGGATATAGAAACTCTTCGAAATCCTACATAATATACATAAAGGAAGGACATCAAATAGAAGTAAGAAAATATTTAATCTTTGATGAAATAATTTCCTTCAAGAAATCCAATGATCTCCCATCTAATTTTGATGAGGAGGACCTTCTTATTTTTGAGGAAGAAGCTACTAATGAAGGAGAAGTTTCTCATCAAGAAGAAGAAGGTCCCATTGAACCAATCACTCTCCCTAAAGGAAGGAAAAGACCTAACTACTTAACAACCACTCTTCAAGAGGTAGAAGGTCACACGAAAAATCGAACTTTTAGGGAAAGCAAGGAAGCAAAAAGGTACTTAGGATATGCAACATACATATCAAAGCTCATTGAAGAAGAACCTTATACCTTTGAAGAAGCAACCAAACATCAAGAATGGAAAGATGAAATGAATGAGGAGTACCAATGTATCATGAATAATGGAGTTTGGGAAATTGTCCCAAGACCAAATGAAAAATCAGTGGTAACCTCTAAATGGTTATATAAAATCAAGCATGTTGTAGATGGAAGCATTGACAAATTCAAGGTGAGAGTCTTGGCTCGAGGCTTCTCTCATGAAGAAGGCATTGATTATGATGAAACCTTTGCTCCCACAACAAGGTACACCACGATCCGATCTTTGATATCTCTGGTAGCATCCATGGGATGGAAGGTACATCAAGATGGATGTCAAAACAACATTTCTAAATGAAACCAAAGGTGAAGAAGTCTACATTGAACAACCATTGGGATATGAAGTAAAGTATAGAAGGATTCATGTTTGCAGATTAAATAAGGCACTCTGTGGCCTCAAGAAATCTCCTAGGGCATGGTATGCCAAAATGGATGCATACTTGCAAATATGGGTTTTAGGAGAAGCACGACATATCCAAACCTTTACATCAAAATAGAAAATGATGAACCTGTCATCATATTCCTATATGTAGATGATCTTCTAATCATTGGAAGCAAAGGAAGAATTCAAGAATGTAAGAAATTGTTGGCAATTGAATTTGATATGAAGGATTTAGGACTCATGCACTAATATTTGGGTCTAGAAGTTTGGTAAGAACCAAATGAAATCTACCTATGGGTCGAGACCATGATGCAAAGGCATCTACGTCAGGATACTTGCACATATTTTCAGAATATTGCACAAGAGAAGGTAATTTCGGTTTCTCTATGTTGGCTTCTAGGCTAGAAGAAGAAGTGGCTTGTGTGACCGGTTTTTCATCATTAGAGGTATGGTATATAGACAGTGGAGCCTCTTGGCATGTGACAGGAATCTGGGAATGTTTCTTAGATTATCAGGAGGAGAGGATGAATTTTTAGATCACCATGGGGAATAAGGCAAAGTGTACTCCAGTAGGGAAGGGTACCATAGTTTTTCAAATAGAAACAAGAGAGCGGTTTCATGCCACCAATGTGCTGCATGTACTAGGATTGGGGATGAAATTACTTTCTGTGTCACAACTTCAAGGAAAAGGCTATGATGTTTTCTTCATCAAGGAGAAAGTATACGTCAAACACCTGAGCTGGAAAAGAAAGTGCAGATCGAGATAAGAAGTAATAGGTTGTACAACTGGAATCACCAATGGCACTAATAGGCAGTCATGGAGAAAAGTATTTGAACGAACTATGGCACAGAATAATGGGACATTTTCACCATGGAGCTCTGAGAATTCTCAAGAACACTGTAATAGGAGTTCCAAATCTTAGTACAGAATGAGATGATGTATGCAGAGGATGTGCTCTCAGAAAGTATGCCAAAGTAGCATTCCTAGAAGTAAAAACAGGGCCAAGAGTGTAATCTGATTGATACTCAGATATCTGTGGACCTATGTCCACTAAAGCTCTTAGTGGTGTCGAGTACTTCATCACCTTCATTGACGACCACTCAAGGAAAACTTGGATTTATTTTCTGAAAACCAAGGATGAGGTTTTTAGTCGATTCATAGAGTTCAAGGCTCTGGTGGAGAATCTGACTGGGAAGAAAATAAAAGTTTTTCTCTCATATAATGGTGGAGAGTATGTCAATAAGGAATTCACTGTTTTTTACACTAAAGAGGGCATCCAAAGAGAGTGGAAAACTCCTTAAAATCCATAGTAGAATGGAGCAACAGAAAGGAAGAACACGACTATCGTAGAAGCAGCCAGGGCGATGATGTATGATCAGGATATGCCAAAATTCCTATGGGCAGAAGCATGCAACATGGTAGTCTATGTTCAGAATAGAACTCCTCATCAGGCATTGGGAAAGATTACTCCAGAGAAATTCTTCACAGGGAAGACACCTGAAGTCAGTCATTTCAGTATATTTGGAAGGTTAGCATATTGCCACATACCCGAGGAAAAGAGGAAGAAGTTGGATCAAACTGCAAAGAAAGGATATCTAGTGGGATATAACGAGAACTCTAAGGCATACAGAATCTATCTTCTAGGGAGAAAGAAGGTAGTAGTTCGATGAGATGTGAATTTCATGGAGGACAAGGCTTTAAAACAATCTCAAGAAATGCCTTTCGAGGTGCAGTGAAAAGAGGAACCGTTGGTTAAACCTCTTCAACCAATAGAAGTAAAGAATTATTCCTCAAATCAAGAAGAATCACAGGAGGAGGAGGAGCTAACAGAAGAACTTGTTGCTAGAGGAAGAATGAGCAGGGAACTTCGTCAGATTCTATGGGATGCAAAGGATTTCATCGGTGCAACAAGGAACAATAAGAGGGAGCGAAAATAGCCAAATAGATATTAGGCATTAGTAGCTCAGGATGGGGTGCTTGCCAGTTTTTAGGAGGTTGCTCAACATCAGGTTTGGTTGGATGTGATGGTAGAGGATTGCAACTCCATAATGGTGAACGATGTCTGGGAGGTAGTGCCAAGGACTCAAGATAGATCGGTGGTATGTTCGAGATGGATCTACAAGATTAAATATGCTGCAGACGACAGTGTGGAAAAATACAAAGCCATGTTTGTGGCTAAGGGGTATGCTCAGAAGGAAGGAATTGACTATGAAGAGACCTTCGCCCCAGTAGCCAGGTACACATCTATTATAACCGTGATATCTCTTGCAGCACAGATGGGATGGGAAATTCATCAGATGGATGTCAAAATGACATTTTTGAACGGGTTGATAGAAGAAGAGGTATACATTGAACAACCAGAAGGCTTTGAGACACATGAGACAAATTCTCATGTATGTAGATTGAAGAAAGCCTTGTATGGGCTGAAACAGGCACCTAGAGCATGGTATGGTAGAATTGATGGCTACTTTCAGAAGATGGGATTTGTCAAGAGTGACACAGATCCAAATCTCTAATATATGGTTGTAAAGAATGAGCCTCTAATCCTAGTATTATATGTGGATGATCTCTTCCTGGCAGGATCATCCAGGCTCATCGGGGACTGCAAGAAGAATCTAGCCACATAATTTGACATGAAGGATTTGGGATAGATGCATTATTTCCTGGGGTTGGAAGTTTGGCAGCAAAAGGGGGAGATCTTCCTTGGACAAGGGAGATATGCTACAAAAATTTTGAAGAGATTTAGGATGGAGGATTGTAGACCCATGGCTACTCCAATGATCACCAACTGGAAGAAAATTGATGCATCAGAAGACAAGGATGTTGATCCCACCTTATACAGGCAACTCATAGGGTCCCTGATGTATCTGGTCAATACCAGGCCAGACATTTGTTACGCTATCAACACCCTCAGTCAGTTCATGGTGGAGCCAAAGAGGGCACATTGGGCAACAACCAAACATGTTCTCAAATATTTATAGGGAACAATTGATTATGGACTCTTGTACACCAGGAGTAAGGATATCAGATAGAGTGGATTTATTGATGCAGATTGGGCTGGAATTTTAGTGGATCGGAAAAGTACCTCTAGGTACTGTTTCAACATTGGATCAAGAATGACCTCCTGGAGCAGTAGGAAACAGAAATCCGTAGCTCTGAGCTCAACTGAGGTAGAATATATGGCTGCAAGCACAACTTCCTGAGAGGCCATATGACTTAGAAAACTACTTGTGAACCTATTCAGAAGGAATATGGAGGCAACTAGGATCATGTGTGATAATCAAAGTTGCATCAAGCTCTCTGAGAATCTAGTGTTTCACGATTGGTCAAAACATATTGATATCTAGTGTCACTTTGTCAGAGACTGTGTCCAACAAGGAGTTGTACAATTGAGCTGTGCTCCTACAGGAGAATAGGTGGTAGCAATTAGCAGTAGCACGATGTGGCATGATGAGGAGACGTTGCAGTGCAAATGCAATTTTGGAAAAAATGACCAACAACAACATAGATGCAGAGGGAGCTATCGTACAGATGAAACAGTGGTAGAGGCATTGCCATGGGAAGCAGTACAAGATGCAACAGTGTAAAGGATGTTGGGATGGGAGGCCTAGCATCAACACAGGTACCGATGTCGTATAGTTAGAGTGATGCTCAAGATAGAGTATTACTAGAGCATAGTACTCGTTAAGAGGGAGTGTTGATTTGGGGTAGCATCAGATGTGATATAGCTATGAAAATTGGTGGAGAGGCTAAAGCACATGAGATCTACAAGACGCAGAAATGGTTTGGACAAATTGTACCCAGTTTAGGATATATTAAAATAATTAATATTTTTAATGGAGTTCCTAAGTCTAAACTTAGGAAAAATAAAATATTAATGCATATTAATATAAAATTGAGTTATAAGGTTCCAAAAATCATGGATCAAGCCAAATCTAATATTTGTCATTGATTATAGATTTAATCTCGGTCATTGAAAGACCAACAGGAAAAGTATAAAAAGAGGCTTGAGGGTCAGTTGGAGAATACAATGAAGGAGACCAGTCAGTTCGATTTCTGGAGCGGGATTAGTTGAGAAATTTGAACTAATGTTCTGGAGAGTAGCAAGAGTTAGCAAGTATAGAGCATAGAATTAGGAATAGCACCAAAGGACCAGCGCAAAGGCTAGATGGGAAGATGCAGAGCCTCTCAGGTATGCAAAGGAAACAAAATTGCACAGTCACTGGAGGGCCTATGTGGGTGATGCAAAGAGGCCCACTGCTGACGCAAAGAGGAAGGAGCTGACGGAGAGGGTTTGGGATCGGTGTAGAGGCCAACGAGCCTGACACTGAGACTGAGAGAAGTGCTAGAGAATTTTTCTCTATTGGGTAAGCTAGTTTAGCACCCAATTGTACTAAAGAATTTCTGAATAATAAAATCCTCCTCTGCTGCACCGGTTTTCCCGCATTGGATTTTTCCGGGACAATTGTCCAAAATATATGTGTTGATGTGTCTGATTCTTATGGATGTATTTGTTTCTATATTATGGTGTGATATCCACAGTAGAATTTATTTTAATTTTTACTAAAGGGTTTTCGTAAATAACTTATTGGGAAATAAGTAGGTAAAATAAATTAGTTGTTGCAGTGATAGAATTTTCACAAGATCTAGGAAGTCTCTCAGAAGTCCATAAAGCCATCAACTGTGACACATATCATAACTCATTAAAGGAATGTGCAAATGTATATACACAATGACTGCGCTCTTGATGTTGGTTTATCTTATCATTGTTGTATGGAATGACATAGTCAAAGAATTGTGGTAGCTGAGTGAAGAAGGTATCGAAGATAGTGACTGGAAAAGTGAAGATATAAGGAAGAGTGCATATCAAGACAATGAATTGTAGACCAAACATAGTAGAGGACAGTGACAAACATATTGGAAGTAACCTTGTGTCTATTTTTCCAAGGGTCTTGGTATTCATCATCTAAATATCTATAAGAAGAGATTCAAAGGTTTTAATCTCAAGAGGAGAGGTTTTTCCCTGTCTTGGAGCCAACACTTTGTGTACTTGTTCTATTGTTGACATTCTAGTTTGATAATTGTTTGATGATTGAATAACACACTAACAGAACCTATTTAATTGAATAAGACAACACAAACTATTATCAATAAGTCTGAGAAGAATCACTAAGCCATGAATTGCCCTAGATTCTTCAACAGTTGGAGGCAGGCCCCCTCAACTGAGAGTGTATGGCCATCAACACCAAGGAAAATGAAGGAAAAGCCAATAATTACCCTGCTAGAGGACAACAAATCCCTTAGGCTTTGACGACACATTCTCTGTAAATCGCATTCATGAACCTTGCCTCTCGCATAAAATCCAATTTCTCCCCCATGGGATTTGAGATCTCAATCTTTCTTCTGAATAGATCACCACCCCTTGCAACCTTGCATTGATAAAATATCCTGCATCAATATGGAGCCCAATGACATGGGTCTGACCAATATTAATGATCTAATTATCACCACCTTCCTCCTCGAACTCTTCATCTCCCTTTCCCCTTATGAATACCCTAGGCCCAATGATCTCACCCATCACTCCCTCTACTATCGGGCCCTCTCTGCTATCCCCCTCCCTACCTTGAGTCTTTGTCCTCGACCCAACTCTACCTGTAAGGCTACTCACATAGATCTCTCTTAAATGGCCCCTCACAGTAGCAATGCTCCCCCATCCAGCCGTCATAGAAGAAGAAACATGGACGATGGAATCAAGCTAGCATGCAACTAAGAACAAGAGATGAGACAATGGTGTTGCACAAAAATTGTCACCATGACATTCTGCAATCTGTGTGAGTCTATCACCACTCATACTTTCCTCCTTTGCAAGTCTTAAACCTCAGTTCTTCATGTCAAGCCTTGAAAATAAGAGAAAGACCTCAAAAGTCTATAAAACTCTGGTTTCGCACTTTCTCTTAGCATTACCTGCGGTCCCGCACCTAAAGGTCATGTCCCCTGTGCATCTGACCACTCTATCTCTTTGTAATGGGTGCGGATCCCTGTAAAAGTCAAAAAGGCGCAAGTACTTTCTTAAAAACTCACTTTGAGTCATTTCTGGAAGCTTCTAGAAGGAATCTTGAGGTGGCAAGTTCGCTCCTTTAAGGTTCATGCATCCCATACCTTAAGGAGCTAACCCCCTGATGTGAGGAGCTTATCCCTTTCGAGGAGGACTCTATCCCTTCATAGGTGGACTTGTAACCTCCTTCCGTTGCACTATAAAATGAAGCATTGGGCTAGTTACTTGAGAGGTTGAAAGCTGAATATTTTTGAGGTGAAATGCTGCTGGAACTTAGTCTTCCTAATTGAGCTTTTGTGAGGAAAGATTACATACCTTTTTGATCTCATTTAGAAGAGTGTGAGGCTTGTCAAAGTAGAGGAGATTCCTGTTTTAGACCCTGGGAGGAACTTGTACAACATCAAGGCACCAAAGGTTGTAAAGTTCTTCTATTTTCAAAGTTAATACGATCAAGTTTATTTTTCCCAATAAGTTGTGTTTTATGGTTTATTTTATGGATTCCTTGATCACCATGATGAACATGATTTATTATATTAGCTATGCAGGTGTTATTTGATGTGTGCTTTTTTGTGATTGCAGGTTCTCAAAAGGAAACTCTTTCGGATGGTTGAAGCATGGCTGCCACAAACTAGCATTGGACTTAAGGTAGGGTCTAAAACACCTCTTTAGTTTTTATTAATGAATCACAATATGTTTAGAGAAAGGTAGATTTTCTTGTCCTGCTTGTTGCTAGATATCTGTTGATACTAGGGAGATCGGTCTTGTCTGCAAGAACGATTTATCCGGCCAACAAATTGGCGACCATACTGGGGAACTGAATTTGGTTTTTGGTTTTCCTTTTTCTTTGACTTGAGAAACTTGTTCTTGTTTCTGATTTTTGCTTGATGTGTGTGGGATTGGGTAGTTTTTAGGATCTGGATTATTTTTTGTTTTTTTTTAAGTTTATAGGGAACCACACTTTCTTTTTACAGACAGTGCGGACCTCCCTGCACATTTCCTTTAGTACATAGAGCAGTACCGCATCTGGTTCTACTGGAAACCTGCGGACCCTGTCAAAATTTTTGAGAAACTTAAAATGTTTTCTTCTAGTTAAGTTTAGTTTTTTATTTACGAATTTTAGTGTCTACCCAAATCTGCATGTGTTCTGTCAAGAATCTCTTGTGAGTGAGTTCCATTGGCATTTTTTGTTTTAGGTGATTTTCTAGAAGTTTTGCATGCTTGGATTGATTTTCGCTTGGTCTTTGTAGTCACTCAGAGATTAGAAGCCTAAGAAACCTTAGATTACCTTGGCCTTTTTTGTCTTCTTGATGAGTCTGACTGGTTTGTGAAATCTGCCCTTGGTGAGAAATAGATTTCGTTTTCTCTTTGCAAATCTTTGAACGAACTTGCTTATAAGTTTTGAATTTCATTTTTATAAAAGAAAACACATTTGGATGTTTTTTTTTTGATTGATTTGTTTTTCTGAATGAATTAATCCTTAGTTTACTAAATAACTAAGTAAAACGTCCTCAAAAAGATTTAAAGCTTTTATGTCGATTAGATTTTTAGAAGTTTTTAGATCTCAAGATTAATCTTTCATAGTTTTGAGTGTTTTCTAGAAATTGTAGAATCTCTTTTGAAAGAAAAGTGTTTTTGTAGTTTTTGAATGTTGAAAAAGAAAAGGAATTTTTTGTGAGCTTTAATTAGTAGTCTCGTTTTGAGTTCTTATTGAAAAAGACAAAAGGATTTTCTTTTCATTTCTATGTTGAAAGAAGGATTTGTTTCTTAAAAGAATTGCATTCTCAACTCTTTCTTTTAGCTAGAAATTCATTGAAGGAAAAACAAATTGTTTATCATTTTAGGTGAATTTTTAGTGTTTTTGGAGTCGAGTCTTCACACCATCAAAGTTTCATTTCCATACCTATTGACTTAAGAAACAATCCATAAAAGTAACGCTTAAATAAAATTGATCTAGCAATCTTTTTTATTTCTAGGGCTCTTATCACCAATATAGCTTAGGCTAATATCTTGGAGTAGGGAGTAATTAACTCTCCAAGATAGTTAAAACAAACAAGTAGCTATATCTTGCTGTAGGAAATAAATCCAATTGTAATTGATATAATCTGGGAAGCTCCTCTTAAAGGAGTCAATCATGAGATCATGTCTGAACCTTTGAGACAATCAAGTCTGTCTCATTGGGAAAGATAGAATATTTGTGCGTATTAAAAACGGTAAACCTCGGATTAACCATTGTCGAGGAGCCTAGGGTCACTTTTTGGTAAACCTTGGATTGATCATGTCAAGGATCCTTCAAAAGGATTGAGCTTTGTTACTCTGCCCTTGCGCATAGATCAGATTGTAGACTGTTCCCCCAGTTGTATTTGTTACTGTTGGTAACCTTAGTGACCATAATCTTAAGATTCTTTACTAAGGTGAAGGTGAAGGACGGGTCTCACTGTACCTAGAGCAGACGTCGACTAGACTCACTTTGAATTTCTGGTGGGTTCTCTTCACTCGAGACGGTTTTGTGAAGAAACTTGTGCCAGTCTGTTTCATTAAGCAGGTTGTCGGGGTAATTCCTCCAACCACCCTTTCTGTATTAAATTCTACGACGTTGGATTTCATCACCAACTAGTGTTTTTAGTACAGGAAGTTACTGTTTGTGTGTGGTTTGAACTCTTAGATTTTTTAGGCATGTGATTCACTTGTTTGTTTCTTTAGAGACTTTAGGTGCTTTTATTGAAATTTTTCTTTGTTTGCGTGTGATTATTTTCATCCTACACCCAGAGATTGTTATCCTTGATCAATCATGTCAAGACAGTCATCTATGTTTTTCCAATCACCAGAAACATTTTTATATGGCGGTCCTAATGTTCCTTTGGGATACCAGTCACTTTCTAGTACTTTTTCAGGAGCAACTCCTCAACCGACTGAACATCAGTTATCACCTGGTAATAATGGAACTAAAATGTTGAACGTAGAACAAATTTTTATGATGTCTGGTGGTATTCCAAACCCTCAACCTCAAGTCAGTTACTGCCTGGGGGGCAAGGTAGTGAGTTACTGCCTAGGGGGCAAGGTAGTCAGTTACCGGCTGGGGGGCAAGGTAGTCAAGTACTGCCTGGGGGGAAACCTCAAGGTAGTCAATTATCGCCTGGGGGGCAACCCAAGGTAGTCAGTTTCCACTTGGAGGGTTACCTCAAGGTTTTCAACCTTCAAGACAGTACATACCCCAAGGTCAATCCCATATTCCTCAGGATGCTTATTAACCCCAGAATCAGTACATGCCTCAGGGTTATCAACCTCAAGGTCAGTACCCAACTCAAGGTTTCCAACCGCCTTCTGGTCAGTCATTTTTACAAGGAGCTGGAAATGTATCACCTAATTATCAGCCCTACGTTCTGTTATCACTCAGGTTGTTCCCTGCCTCCAGAAGGGAATACGGCCGAGGTAACCACTAACCAATCTTTTAGCTGCAGATTCTAGCCAATCTGCAACCAGAGAGGGCTCTCTCTTTATGATTTAGATTTGTTTTGTTATATGTTAGGCTAGTTATGAAGCACAAGTTTCATTTGGTGTTTGGAAGATGACATTCAGTAGAGCAGGGCTGTAATGTAAGAGAAGTTCAGACCATTGGGTTGATGGAGTCTAATGGAAATAAACATCTGGGTATGGTTTCTTTGGCAATAGGAAAACTACAGAGCAAGACAATTAAACACAGAACAATTTTCAAGCTGGAATAAGATGAAATGAAGTCAGGGAATGAAAGGCAATCAAGAATCTTTCATTATGCTAACAAAGGGAAATTATATAAACATTATCAGGGAGCAGTTAAGAATTCCTTGATGATATTTAGATTGAAAGAACTAGGGAGACAAGAGCAGTCAAGAATTCTTGCCTATGTTGGTCTTGTAGAAAAACATAAAAAATTACAGGAATTGAACATAGAGTACAACAAAGTAAATTCTAGGTTATCCTTTTTTCCTGTAACTTAGAGCATGATATTTAGATGGTAAATAAAACACATATACAGTAACACAAGAGTAAAGAAGACTTATTGATCCATGTATTAACACGAGAATTCTGCAATATATCCTTCTGCCATTGATTCCATAACCAGCAAAGCATTCCAGCAATCTTTATTTCAGAAGAGTTCTCAAAACATACAGCGCAGGTCCAGAATGATATTCACCAGCCAACAATAATACATATCTTGAGGAGGTATTTATAAAAGAGTTTACAAAATATCCCGTAGGAAAAAATATCAAGTAATAAATTCATCCATCTACTTTAGCAAAGGCAATAATTGATATGGAAAAATGGCGCAGAAATGAATGAAGGAGTAACTATGTTGTACTGGCCGCCTTAGGTGTTCCGCTATTGTTGACTTTTTGGCTCAACTAGTCGGCTCATAGCTGCTTCTCTAATTTGCGTTCCTGATGTGCTGTCATTGGTCACTTGTGCCTTTGGATGCCTTAACACTTTTTTAGCATAAATTGCCTCCTTTGTCAATTTGATTTTTTGATAGGTGGCTCTTGTATTTGAATTTGCTAATGTGTAGCTGACCAAAGGAGAGAATGAAAATTACCTTGGAAAAACCTCGAGCATGCCCTCCCACCACTGATCTGTTGGTAGCTGGTGTCTCTGTAGTTTAATTAATGTTTCATCAGCTTCAGTATATGTGTAGTAATTTGGCTGGACCTCAAAAAGATGATTTATTTCATGTTCAATATAGAAATTTTTTTCTAATTTGTGATATAAACTCTGCCCAGAGGGAGGTATTGTCTCTTCTGTGCTGCTTGATGATGTTGTGATTTGATTGGTAACATAGGTATTTACCTTGCGAGCATATTGTTCATGTGTTAACAGTCTTCCATTGCTGGTCAATAAGTTGGGTAACCCCTTGCTCTGCAACACTGCAAACTTTTGTCTGAAGGAATTTATTTCTGTTTGCATTTCTTGGCACTTTCTTTCTAAAGTCTGCACAAAATTCCTCATGGTCAGCACCTTTTTTAGCAACAAAATTGTGTCTGTTCTGTTCCTGAAAACTAGAGCTGCTAGCTGTTCTCTAGTATGAGTATTCAAAAAATGGATCATCTGGTTGGCCTGTTCAGGCTTGTTTGCCAATAATGCTCTGGCTTTTTGAGTCTCAAATTGAGCTATCCCTATCAATTCAATCTGGTCATGAATAGTCTGGATTGATGTCCATTGATCAGTGATGGACTGGCCAATTTTACTCCACAAAATTGTTTTGATTTCTGCCAGAGTTTTGTGAAGAGTAAGGTCCTTCTCCAAGGCTTTTATCTTATTTTCTAGGGCCTTTACTTCTCTTGTCTTCTCAGCCACAACCATTTTTTATTTGTCATAATTCACCTCAATCTTGGCCAGTTTTTCTTTGGCTTCTTTTAATTCTGCCATTTGGAGTTCCAGAGCTTTTATTTCTTTCATCATATCTTCCATGCTCAGGCTAGCATCTCGTCCTGCTGTTGTTGTTGCTGTAACCATTGTTGTAGTTGAGGCTGGAGCTGAGGTACCTGTTGTTGATGTTGGATCAGTAGGAGGGACTGCTGTGGTGATTGTAGGAGGAGCAGTTGTAAGAGTTAGAGCTGTTTGAGTTGGTTGAGAGGCCAACTCTCCCTGTTTTCCTTGCAGTGCTGCCTCCAAGGCTTTCTCTGTTTCTAGCAGTCTTTCATTCATCTTCATTAGCAAACTTACTACATCCTCCTCTTCTTTCTGCTGTGCAACTTCTGTGGTTTAAGGATGTATTGTAACTGGCAGCTTGAGCTGCCTCCTGAGGGCTGCTATGTCTTCTTCTTTCTTTTTTATCAAGGCCTGTATGACATTGGGATCCTTGGGATCATGTCCCAGCTCCATAATAATTTCCTCCAATGATTTGATTCTATTGTCCTTGGCTAATGAGGAGGCTTTCTCCAATTCCAATTGGGCAGAAGTATTATGAAGTGAATTTTGCAATCTGTGGGCCAATATTTCTTTATCTGCCAAGGTGGAGTATACCATTTCTCTGGTTTGCTTGTGTAGTTCAATCTGGTCCATTGGGTGGATGTCTTTAGAAAGGACTTCTAGATTGGTTCTGATATAATCAACAGCTGACTGGGGTTTCTGTATTGTAGGCCTGAAGGGACTAAGGGTCATTTTCCCCTCTTGGATATCATAGGCTACCATTAGCCTTTGTTGATTGGTGGGAGCCATTCTTAGCAATTGGTTATAGAGCTGGAACCTTACCGGCTCATTTATGGCCTTGATTTCAGTGAATGCCTTCTTGATGTCAGAGCCTTGCTTGCTCTGTTTCCTGGTGGATGTAACCTCCACACCATGTTGCCTTTCTTGCTCTTGCTGAAAATAGCTAGTTGATGTTTCCAAAATTGGAGGGGCTCGCTGTTCAGTTGTCTCCTCACCCCTTAAGTTGCCTGCTATTTCTTCTGTAAATTCTTCCTCAGAGTAGGGGTTCAACCTTTGCCTCTTCTCCCCTTGTTGTTTTGTGGATGCCCCTGTGGGTGTCTCTTCCTGCCTGTCCCTTTTCTTGGCTCTTTCCTCATTGAGAGGAGTTTGTAACACAGGGATTTCAGTTACCTTTGCTTGTGTTGAAGGGGCTTGCCCTTGACTTTGCTCCTTTGCTGTATCTGGCTGGTCTGCCATTGTCTCCTGCTGCTCTGAATGCTGCACTTCCTTGCCTTTGGATGTCGCTGCAGAAGGAGTACTCTCTTGGGCAGGCTGTTGTGAAGATGTGGCAGATGATGTGCCCGCTCTAAGGTGTTGAGGCAATGTGAAAGGCACCTGTCCAAAAGAGTCCAGGTCAAGTGTCTTTTCAAACTCTTTCATTTATTTTTCTAATCTCTCCTCTTCAGTAAGTTCCTCAACTAGTGTGCCTTCTACCCATTCCTGTTGATTAGCATATTGTTCAATCTCAGGGATTTTATGGTGCACATATCCTGTAAGCTTGTTTTTGACTCTTCTAAAACTTATGAAATGTTGAGGGTCATATGGCGACCAATGAAAACTTTGTTTCAGCTTAAGTTTCTCTCTCAGAATATTGTCAGCTTCCTTCCATGCTTCTTCCCTTTTATTGAAGATAAAAGGGCCCAATTGATGTCTTATCTTGCGCTGTGCTTTTTTTCTAGCACCATAGAAATGAGTCAAATCTGAACTATTGAATTGCCGTTAGTACTCCAAGGCAAAGAGTCTCATAGGGACATATTTTGGCAATCTGTAGGGGGCTAATTCACAACCATAAACCCTGATCACTGTGTGGTTTTGGTAAAAATACCAGTCACCAATATTGTATTCCTTTGAGAGATGTAGGATTTTCTGCATTTCAGCAGAGAGCCTGGCGGGAGGAGTTGTTGACAACAAACAAGTGGCTAGATATATGAAAAGGTCAATAAACTCACAATATGTATATGGGGAGCTATGAACTTGATGGAATACTGAGGACCAAAATATTACAGACCTTCGCTCCCCCTTAGCATCCAATTTTTTGAGGGAAACTGGGAAACTATCAGGTTGATAGTACAACAACAAATGATATATATATGAAGTGTACTTGAACACTCTCTCTATCTAAATTCATGAATTGCTCGTGAATTTTGTTAGCTATGAAGGTGGCATAATCATACTTGACAGCAGGGGGTTGTCCTAGAGCAAACATGGACATCAAAGCAAAGACAGTCACATCCACAATTTCACTTGTTCTGAATCCCAGGATGTAGGAAATAGGAAATCATGTCTATGAGCATTTTTCCAGGCTCATCAAACGAGACATGGTGATAGGGTATTGTGTATCTGGAGTAGAAATCTGGTGGCATGAACATCTTGGCAATTCGATCAACTTCTACAGAGGACAACTTGGAGGCTTGATCCAGCAAAAGTTTCATGGAGAGAGGGACCAAAGGCTGAGTTGGCTTGAAGTGCAGCATCTCATTTATAGAGTGAGGGGTGATATGAAAGAGGACATTTCCAGAAGGGTCCATCACTGCCCTTTGAGAAGGCTCATAATTAGCACAACATTGATGGATGAGGTCAGGGAAGACATTCACTGAAGGCAGGTAGTATATAGGCATATTAGACTCCCAGATTCTAAATATATCAGCTCTGTTCATGTAGCTATTCCTTATTTCACAAAAATCCTGAAGGTGAGGTTTATCACCCTCCATGTCATCAATCTGCAAATCTCTATCAGCAAGAGGTAGCGACTCCAACTCCCTATGTGCTGCATTCAAGGGTGCAATATTCAGGGCCACTGGAGCCTCCATTTTCAGTTTGTTAAGTGACCTTTTAACTTGAAGTTAGAGCTTTTGGAGCAACAGACAATAGAACATTGGTTTTGGTCTTCCTCAGGAAATCACAGACTAAGTTATGTTTCTAGAGATTGTTGCTTTGGGTGAAATTCATAGTCAAAACAGAGTTTGCAGAATTTGATTGGGAAGCTGGAAAAAAGCAGGGGAAAGGGCGCTCCTTTTACAAGTGTCTTTGGGCAGAATTTGCTCAGTATTTGGGCTCTTTCAGTGATTTACAAGCAGAAATGGGTTTGAGTCTCAGTTTTAATGGTTAATTTGCAGAGGAGCAGAATTCACAAGACTTCTTTGAAAAATGGGAAAACAGAGTGATTTGCAATATAAATATGCATAGGCCACAGCGTAATTCAACTGGAATTCTAACTGTTCGGGCGATTTTACCAGAGAAAGTCGAAAAACAGGGCTTATCAGTGAGTTTTTTGGTAAATACCTGTTCTATGGGCACCAGGTGCTAAATACGGGTTGAGGAGCAAGGTGAGGGGCCGAGTTTGCAGACTGAACTCCTCAGGGTGGTGGACTGGAGCTATGGTGGCGAGTTGGTCGTGCTTTGCATGCGCAGTCGTCGTAAATCAACAAGAAGAAATAAACAAAACTATCGCTTTCATGACCTTTTAACGAAATTTTGGGTTTTTTCGGGCATTTTGGTGCTTTTTTGGGATGATGTCATCATGACGTAACTTTGTCCTGTAGCGGGGTACGGAAAGCGACGTGGCGGATGACGTGGTCGCTGACATAGGCAGATTACATGGTAGACACAACAGACGAAACAGTAACGCGGGCGCTGGCGTGGGTGCAGACATGGTGAATGACGTGAGCAGCGGGAACAGGAGGCGTTTGCGTCAGAACGGACCCGATGCAATAGATAGGTGACGCGCGTCCCGGGGTACGGCGGGAAAACCTCTTTCCATCGGGAGCTAACAAGAGAACGTGGGGGTGGCTCCAATATCGACGAGAGTAGTTGGATGTGGAGGGCGCGATCCAATGGTTGAAGGGAAGGTAAGGTGGCAGGCGGTTATGGTGCAGGAGCCCACCAACCATTTAATGTTTTATATGCATAGCGGGGGTTAAAAACCTTGGTTATCGGTTTAATGGATATGGTTATTTAATTAACCGAATGTTAATTAAATCGCAGTGTTATTGCGCGATGACTATGGTTATTTGTTTAACCAAAGGTCAAACAAATTCTAGGGGAACATGTGGTGGGTTTTTATTGGCCCCAGGTGGACCAATGACTCCCGAAAAAACATAGCCATATTAGGCTAGGGTGGGATATTTATAATGTTTTTGGGTTTTTTATGTATTTTTATGTATAATAGGGGAGGGGAAATATAAGTGGGAGTTATATAATAGAGTTAACATGTTAATATGGATATGAGGGGAAGTGCTAGGTGCATGAAATTGAATCACCTAGACTTGGGGGTGTGGGGAGAAATAAAACTTTACACAAGAAATGTGGCTTTGAGCTTTTAAATAAACCTGAAGTTTCACTTAATTTTTTATGGAAATGGAGTGAAGTTAAGAGTTTGAGCAGATCCCAATCTCTTTGAGGGATGTTAGTGAATGATTATTGTGAGGGGAGAGAGGGGGAGTTAGACATGCAACATCTGATCTGTCATCACACCTTTGCCATGGCATTTGAGATATCCATGAAATAGATCATATTCAAAAAGATGACACTGCTGATAGACCTGTTTCTGCAACTTCAATTTACTTACCCATTCTACAATTCCTAACATTTTTTCTTCATTTTGATTGGGTGCACTTGAACTAGCAAACCCTGATTTTCCTCTTTTCTTTTGGCTGCCCTCCTATCTAAATCTATCCTTATCTCTTCCAAGGGCTCAGATTGAGCAGTTGGGCCCTTTATTTCTCTATCTATCTAGTGATCTGCCAAGCTTGAACTATTTGGATAGACCTTCATTCTCTATTCTACAACAAGAAATTTAAATATGGACTGGCCCAGATTGAGCTGTTGGGCCATCCATCAAGTGTGCTAAGAAACAGTGTTTGCACATTGTGAACTTGCTTTGCACAAATAGGACAGTAGTGGCATTTTAACTGGCCACTTTCCTGGTCTTTCTTTGGGGTTCATTTTCTTTATCTTTTGTTGACCAATTCATTCTTCTTGCCCTTTGATTTTTCTTTTAGGGCATACCCTCTTTACATTTTTTAATTTTCTTTATTTGTTTACAAAATATGGAACCTTTGCAGCATGGAAAGGATGATCATATTTGGCACTTCCATAGCCAATCATGAAATATGACACCTATTGGTATAGGAACCTAACAGTGGCTCCACTTGGGGATGGCTTTTCTAGGTGAAAAGCCAAGAACAGCAGGTCAGATGGCCTTACTTTCAACTCTTGCTGTTGTAGACCAATGAACTGAACCTTTGTGGCATGTGTGCACTTCTCATGAGCTAATGTGAACAGAATAACAACTCTGTTTTGCCAGTTGGTCTAAATGTTCAGTCATCTTCATGGCTCCCAAGCTTTCTTTTTTATTTCTTCTGATAAGCTCAAATATGTACAAAAGGTGGCACAACTGTTTGCTTTTTTCCTTCAGAACTTGCTGCATCTTATCCCTTATCTAATTGCTGTAATGAACTACTAAAATAGACACTATTTATGTACAATATACAGTCCTGTTATGTTGATCAAAGAGGATCAAAATAATGCTTGAGCATTCGCCCATTGACTGGCCCTTCCTCAGCTTCTGTGCCATCCAAACTCTTCAAAAAATAGGTGTTGTTTCCTTGTACAGCCTGAATGACATAAGGTCCTTTCCAGAGGAAATCAAATTTTCCATGCTTTCCTTTGTCTTCCCTTCTAGAATCCCACTTCAGCACTTTGTCTCCTATGAAGAAATCTTCAGCTTTTGTTCTTTTGTCAAAAATCTTCTTGAGTCTATCTTGCAGAACCTGAGTTCTCTGATATACTTCCTCTCTAGTTTGTTGCAAGTGAATAGTTTGATTGATTCTCCTTTGAATGTCATTGGGTTCTGCTTGTAACTCTTGCAACAATTTGATTACAGGGATTCCCAAGGATGAGGGGAACACAGCCTCCATGCCATAAACCAATTCATATGGGCTGGTTCCAATAGATCTTTTGGTGGTCAATCTGTCTGCCCATAGTGCATTTACCAGTTTTTTATGCCAATTCTTTTTATTCTCCTCCAAGACTTTTTTGATGATGTTGATTAGGCTTTTGTTGGAGGATTCGGCTAGGCCATTACCTTGAGGGTAATAGGTTGTGGAGTGGCCCAAGGTAATGTGGTACTTATGACAAAAATTGATCATTCTTTTGGATTTAAAGGCAGCAGCATTGTCTATAATAATTTTCTTCGGACAACCAAATCTAGACAAAATATTGGTTTCTAAGAATTGCATGATGATTGAGTCATTGGCTTGCCTACAAGGGATGGCTTCTATCCATTTGGTAAAGTAGTCTGTGGCAGTCAAAATCCACTTGTGTTGGCCAGAAGAGGAAGGATGAATTTCTCCAATGAAATCTAAACCCCATTGTTGAAATGGTCTTTCGATGGAAATGGGTTTTAGAGGTAAAGGTAAAAGCTTTCTCTTGCCTTCAAAGATCTGACATTTATGGCAAGAAACTACAAATTTTTTCACATCAGCAAACAGGGAGGGCCAATAAAAACCAGCTCTTAGAATTTTATCAGCTGTTGACTTCCAATACAAGTGTCCTCCGCAGTCCCCTGCATGAAATTCCTTGAGTATTTTGTTAGTTTCATCCTGTATTAGGCAATTTAGCAAAATACCTTCATGATTTTTCCAAAATAAAACATTGTCTATAATACAAAACTTTGAAGCCTTCATTTTCAAGAATCTCTTTTTAGTTCTGGATAACCCTGGAGGAGCTTGCAGGTTTAACAATACAAAACATATGTCAGCATACCAAGGTGATTGTAAAAAGGCTTGATTGATCTGTGGAGTCGCCATCTCCTATTCGTTATCCAGTTCATTTATGTCAAGGGCTTGAAAATTGGTTTCAGTCATTAATTTAGCTAACCCTTGTCCTTTTATGAGTTTTGTAGGCTTGATTTCAATGTCATACTCTAAAATGTTGGCTATCCATTTGCCCCTTTTACCCTCAATTCCTTCTTGAGTCAGAATGTCCTTGACCACAACATTTGGAACATAGGCTATCACATGAGAGTACAAGATATAAACTCTGAAATCCTTGATGGCCTTTACAAGGGCATAGGCCTGTTTCTCCATGATTTGATATTTGAGTGGAGCATCTCTAAGTGCTTTGTTGAAGAAAGCAATGGGCTTCTCACATCCTTGGTCATCCTTTTGTAATAGGACAGCAGCAATAGTATGCTCAGATGCAAAGGAAAAGATTATGAAATCTCTATCAAACTTGGGGCTTGTGAGAACAGGTGTTTTGGTCAAAGCTATCTTGATTTGCTCAAAGGCTTGTTTAGCTTCTATGGTCCATTTGACTTTAGAATCTTTCTTCAGCATATTTTTCAACAGTCTTATCAGTTCGGCTAAATTGGGAATGAATCTTCTTAGGAAATTGATCTTCCCTAGAAAGGCTTGCAGTTCCTTGATGTTTCTTGGGTGAGGGACTTGGAGAATAGCTTGTATTCTGTCCGGGTCAATTCTTATGCCATCTTTCGAGATTATGTGACCTAGGAGTTTGCCTTCTTCTAGGCCAAACAATGATTTCTTTGGGTTCAAGGATATGCCATATTTTCTGCAAATTAGGAACACTTGCCTCAAATGCTATAAATGTTCTTGGTCTGATTTTGAAAAAGCAGTGAGGTCATCAAGGTATATAACTAAGAAATCATGGATCTCTTTTGCAAAGGCTATGTCCATTGCTTGTTGAAATGTGGCCCCTGCATTTTTGAGTCCGAAAGGCATCTTTACATATTTAAAGGTTCCCCAAGGTGTGGTAAAGGCCGTTTTGTCTTAATCATCCGGGTGGACTAAAATCTGATTAAATCCTGAGAAGCCATCTAACAGTGAGATTCTAGAAGCTCCTACTACCCTTTGTAGAATATGATCCATTTTTGGTAAGGGGTAGTGGTCTTTGAGAGAGACTTTATTCAAATTTCTTAGGTCAACACAAAGTCTTATCTCTCCGGTTTTCTTCTTAGTGGGCACTAGATTTAAAATCCACTCTGAAAACCTAATAGGTACAATTATTCCAGCTTCGTACATTCTTTTAACCTCTTTTTCAATGAGAGGAAGGAGGACTGGATTAACCCTTCTCAGCTTTTGTTTAAAAGGCTTTTGATTTTCTTTTAAAGGTATTGTGTGTTGGATAACTGAAGTATCATAGGACTTGAGGTCCTCATAGCTCCATGCAAAAACATCTTGAAACTCTTTAAACAGGTCAATGTATTTCAATTTCTGATCAGGAGGCAATGTTTTGGACAGTTTTATCATTTTGGGATTTTCTGTGGTTCCTATGTTGCAGTCCTCAATTTCTGCATTTAGAGGTTGCATTTTTTGCTTTCTTGGAATATCATTTGAATCAAATATATCCTCCAAAGGAGTTAGGCCTGTGGGCAGGAAATTATCCTTTAGTTCAATTACTTCAGATTCTCCCTCAGCCATTTCATCAAGGTCCGTTTGCTTCAGCTCTTGTAAATTTTTACAGTCAAAGGTTGTTGGATGCAAAATCAAATTTGCTATTTCAGCTGATATATTTTGCTCAATTTTGTCTATTTGTTGTTGATCATCAATGGTGCTTGTGTCAATGTTTGTACTTGAGAATTCCTCTTTCAAAGTCAGGAAATTATTTATTTGTGTATCATTTTCAAACACCTGCCAGTTTTTGACATTATCTGGGACAGCAGGTCTGTGTTTGATTTCAGCAGTGAAGTGGTGGTTGGGCTCAAATGGAAGCTTGCAAGTGCTGGCAAAAGTTGCTAAACTATGTGCATGTAAATTGTGCTTTCTTGGAATTTTGGTGAGCTGAGATTCTAAGAAGGTGTTCAGTATTTCAATGGTTGCCCCTCTGTAAGCTCTTACCCTAAGATCGTTTGTAACAAAACTTCCCTTTATCTGTTGGATAATCAAGTCTGAGTCCCCTAGAATTGAAATCTTAGTTGCCCCTATAATTTTTAATGAATTTGAGTCCCAGCAAAAGGGCCTCATACTCGGCCATATTGTTTGTACATCTGAAATTTAGCCTATATGCATGACCTTGAGCATGGTCATTTTGCATATTGTGTATCCAAATCCCTGCCCCTACTCCTAATTTGTTCACTGACCCATCAAACTCTAAGTACCATAAGATTTCTTGATTGTGACTAGACTTAGGAGTTTTGGAAACTTGCTCAGTGGGCAGATTTGGCTTTTGTGGCTCATATGGTATGTCTTGTTCATTTGTTGCATCAATCACATCAAGAATTTTTTGATCTTGAGCACTAGATTGTTCATTTATGCTTTTTGTTTGTTCTGTTTCTAGGAATTTGACATCAGTTTTGGGACACATCTCAACATTGTACAAAATGAATGAATCCATATCGGAATGCATAAAATAGATGGGGAAGTTTTGGGGTTTCTCTTAACTGCTAACCACATATTTCATCAATGTTTCCCGGTACAATCTCTTTGGCTGGCCAAAGACTGAAATGGTGGCATAGGACATGTCTAGCTGCAAAGATCCTTGGAGTTTTGCACCCCAAGATCTAGACAAAAGCATTCCATATTTAGGTGGGATATCAGCTACCACCACATCCATCAAGATTGTTTTGGCTGGATATTGGACTAAAGATACACAAAGGTCTTTAATTAGGCCTAGACACCTGACCTGGCTGGAATCAAATGAGAACAAGTCTTTGTATGGCCTTGTGATATCTAGGTCTAGCTTTTCCATCACAGATTTAGGCATTAGGTTATGGGAAGCTCCTGAATCAAACATTGCGTTATGCAGCACTTTGTCATGAATGTTCAAGCTCACATAGAATGGAGGAACTCCTCCGTCTACTGTTTTACCATTGACTTCAGGACCAAAAATCAGTTCTGGTTGGTCATCTAAAACATTGACTGCATCTCTATTCTCTGATATTTGAAGTGACCTATTGATTTGTTCCCTATAAACTTCATGTTTAGCCAATTCAGACAGAGGAATGGCTATTTTCATCTTGGCTATTTCTGTTTCTAGGTTAAAAGGTTTTTCCACTTGAATTCTTGTATTGCAAGCAGCAAGGTTTTCCTTTTTTGCTGTATTTTCAGTGACCTTCTCTTCATCATGAGTGTTGTTCTGAGCTAAATTTGTTTTGAAATTATTTTCAGGAGGGCAGTTTAGATTTTCTTTTGAGGGAAGGGATGTGGATGGCTGATTTTTTGAGGGTTGTACATCTGATATGTCCTCCACAGTGGCTTCCTTTGGGTCGAGGTCTGTTTTAACAGGAGGTTCTGTCAGGGTAGCTTTATCCTTTGTTTTCTTTGGCTGCTTGGTATCTTTCAGCTTGGTAGGTTCAGGGACATCTATGGTTCTGCTTCTTAATTTGTATTGTTTATGAACCTCATAGACTGCTGCATCATAACCTTCTTTGAAATCAAATGACTCTCCGGACTTGGTTTGAAATTGATTGAAATTATGGGCCTCTTGGTCATCTTGTGTTAGAAAGATTTGTTGCTCACTGTTTAAACCCATTAGGTTGATTTGGGTGTCCTCTGTTGGCTCACTAGATGTTGAAGCTTTGGCATAGTTTTCTTGAAATGGAGGTCTGATATTCTGATCAAGGCCGACTTTCCCGGTGTTAGGATTTTGATTTTTTCTAAAGTTTGGGTTTCTAGTGGTGTTACTTGTTTGACCTTCCCAAGAGGATTTTCTTTCAATGGTTTCCACTCTATCACCCAGCCTATCCATGCCTTTGATAATTGCATCTATTTTTTGTTCAAACTCTGAAGGCTCTTCTTTGAAAGTTATCCTTCTTTCAGCTCTAGCTCAGGCTCTTTTAGAGATCAGATTTGCCTCTACACTAACAGCTATGCTCTGCATGTCTTCTAAGCTAGGAGGAGCTCTTTCCCTTAGTTGATATGCCATCTCGGAGTCAAATCCATCAGGGAATTTGATTAAGGCTAAGTCAGGTGGAGGTCTAAGGTTTTGAGGAATAGCATTGTACACATTGTTGAATCTATCACAATAGTCTTGGACCGTTTCTTGTGGGCCTCTTTTTAAACTATCATACTCTGATAGGATGTGCAATGGATATTTCTTCTTTTCCCATCTGTTGAGAAAGGTTTGGTAAAGGGCATCCAAATCAGCAATTTTGTTTGCACCAAGTGCCCTAAACCAGGTCCTTACTTCACCGGTTAAACTTTGAACAAAAATTTTCATTCTGACATCATTGTCATCAATTTCATAGTTCTCAAAGTAGTCCATCATTTTCTTAGTGTTTTGTTGGGCTGTATAGGAGCCAGTACCATCAAAATATGTAATCTTGCTCTGATAATCTGGAGGCATAGCCCCTGGATTTGCAGGCAATTGTAAAGGAGCATAACGGTTTGCCATATTTATAGGGATAAATGGGACAGCAGGAAGAAATAAGACAGCTGGAATAGCAGGGGCAACAGTGGAAATATGTGTAGTGGATGGGGGAGTGGAGAGAATGCTTTGAGGTGTGGATGAAGAACTCGGAGAGGCTGTTGTATTAACAGAAAGGACTGCTACTCTCCCAAGGGTGAGCTCAGATTTTGTAAGATTTTGCTGAAGTATATCAGGGTTTAAATCAGCAGATTTAGCTAGACTTTCTTGTCTTCTAAGGCTCTTAGAGATCAGGTTAGGATTTTCAAAAATGGCTGGAGGATCTGGATCAGGAATTGACCTAGTGTACCAGACTTTCTTCTTTGGAGCCAGCTTCTAAATTTGTTTTTGGTATTTTCTGGAAATGTTTAAAGATCACAGTTTTTTACGATATTCTGAAGGAAGCTCTTTAGAAATATAGGAGGCTTTGGGCTTTCCTTTGAATATGTCGAAACAAGGAAACTGATCAAATTTTTGGGGCAGTTGTTTAAAGCCTAAAACTAGACTGGAGATTGACTGAAGCAGCATTTATCTACTCCTGTAAATGCACAGCAAAAATAGTTTCAAAGGCTACCTGGCTAACTTCAGGCTCCATCTGTAGCTTTAGAAAGTAGACAGCAATTATAAATAGTCATTCAGTTCCCCAGTGGAGTCGCCAATGATGTTATCACTCAGGTTGTTCCCTGCCTCCAGAAGAGAATACGGCCGAGGAAACCACTAACCAATCTTTTAGCTGCAGATTCTAGCCAATCTGCAACCAGAGAGGGCTCTCTCTTTATGATTTAGATTTGTTTTGTTATATGTTAGGCTAGTTATGAAGCACAAGTTTTGTTTGGTGTTTGGAAGATGACATTCAGTAGAGCAAGGCTGTAATGTAAGAGAAGTTCAGACCATTGGGTTGATGGAGTCTAATGGAAATAAACATCTGGGTATGGTTTCGTTGGCAATAGGAAAACTATAGAGCAAGACAATTAAACACAGAACAATTTTCAAGCTGGAATAAGATGAAATGAAGTCAGGGAATGAAAGGCAATCAAGAATCTTTCATTATGCTAACAGAGGGAAATTATATAAACATTATCAGGGAGCAGTTAAGAATTCCTTGATGATATTTAGAGTGAAAGAACCAGGGAGACAAGAGCAGTCAAGAATTCTTGCCTATGCTAGTCCTGTAGAAAACATAAAAAATTACAGGAATTGAACACAGAGTACAGCAAAGTAAATTCTGGGTTATCCTTTTTTCCTATAACTTAGAGCATGATATTTAGATGGTAAATAAAACACAGATACAATAACACAAGAGTAAAGAAGACTTATTGATCCATGTATTAACACGAGAATTCTGCAATATATCCTTCTGCCATTGATTCCATAACTAGCAAATTCACCAGCAAAGCATTCCAACAATCTTTATTTTAGAAGAGTTCTCAAAACATACAGCGCAGGTCCAGAATGATATTCCCCAACCAACAATAATACATATCTTGAGGAGGTATTTATAAAAGAGTTTACAAAATATTCCGTAGGAAAAAATATCAAGTAATAAATTCATCCATCTACTTTGGCAAAGGCAATAACTGATATGGAAAAAACACGCAAAAATGAGTGAAGGAGTAACTATGCTATATTGGCCGCCTTAGGAGTTACACTATTGTTGACTTTTCGGCTAAACTAGTCGGTTGATAGCTGCTTCTTTGATTTGCGTTCCTGATGTGCTGTCACTGGCCACCTGTGCCTTTGGATGCCTTAACACTTTTTTAGCGCAAATTCCCTCCTTTGTCAATTTGATTTTCTGATAGGTGGTTCTTGTATTTGAATTTGCTAATGTGTAGCTGACCAAAGGAGAGAATGAAAATTACCTTGGGAAAACCTCGAGCATGCCCTCCCAACATTGATCTATTGGCAGCTGATGTCTTGTAGTTTAATTAACGTTTCATCAGCTTCAGTAGATGTGTAGTAATTTGGCTAGACCTCAAAAAGATGATTTATTTCATGTTCAATATAGAACAAATTTTCTAATTTGTCATATAAACTCTGCCCAGAGGGAGGTACTGTCTCTTCTGTGCTGCTTGATGATGCTGTGATTTGATTGGTAACATAGGTATTTACCCTGCGAGCATACTGTTCATGTGTTAATAGTCTTCCATTGCTGGTCAATAAGCTGGGTAACCCCTTGCTCTGCAACACTGCAAACTTTTGTCTGAAGGCATTTATTTCTGTTTGCATTTCTTGGCACTTTCTTTCTAAAGTCTGCACAAAATTCCTCATGGTCAGCACCTTTTTTACTAACAAAATTGTGTCTGTTATGTTCCTAATATCTAGAGCTGCCAGCTGTTCTCTAGTATGAGTATTCAAAAAATGGATCTAGTTGGCCTGTTTGGGCTTGTTTGCCAATAATTCTCTGGCTTTTTGAGTCTCAAATTGAGCTATCCCTATCAATTCAATCTGGTCATGAATAGTCTGGATTGATGTCCATTGATCAGTGATGGACTGGCCAATTTTACTCCACAAAATTGTTTTGATTTCTGCCAGAGTTTTGTGAAGAGTAAGGTCCTTCTCCAAGGCTTTTATCTTATTTTCCAGGGCCTTTACTTCTCTTGTCTTCTCAGCCACAACCATTTTTGATTTGTCATAATTCACCTCAATCTTGGCCAGTTTTTCTTTGGCTTCTTTTAATTCTGCCATTTGGAGTTCCAGAGCTTTTATTTCTTTCATCATATCTTCCATGCTCAGGCTAGCATCTTGTCCTGCTGCTGCTGTTGCTGTAACCGTTGCTGTAGTTGAGGCTGGAGCTGAGGTACCTGCTGTTGATGTTGGATCAGTAGGAGGGACTGCTATGGTGACTGTAGGAGGAGCAGTTGTAAGAGTTAGAGCTGTTTGAGCTGGCTGAGAGGCCAACTCTCCCTGTTTTCCTTGCAGTGCTGCCTCCAAGGCTTTCTCTGTTTCTAGCAGTCTTTCATTCATCCTCATTAGCAAACTTACTACATCCTCCTCTTCTTTCTGTTGTGCAACTTCTGTGGTTTGAGGATGTATTGTAACTGGCAGCTTGAGCTGCCTCCTGAGGGCTGCTATGTCTTCTTCTTTCTTTTTTATCAAGGCCTGTATGCCCTTGGGATCCTTGGGATCATGTCCCAGCTCCATAATAATTTCCTCCAATGATTTGATTCTATTGTCCTTGGCTAATGAGGAGGCTTTCTCCAATTCCAATTGGGCAGAAGTATTATGAAGTGAATTTTTCAATCTGTGGGTCAATATTGCTTTATCTGCCAAGGTGGAGTATACCATTTCTCCGGTTTGCTTGTGTAGTTCAATCTGGTCCATTGGGTGGATGTCTTTAGAAAGGACTTCCAGATTGGTTCTGATATAATCAGCAGCTGACTGGGGCTGCTGTACTGTAGGCCTGAAGTGACTAAGGGTCATTTCCCCTCTTGGATATCATAGGCTGCCATTAGCCTTTGTTGATTGGTGGGAGCCATTCTTAGCAATTGGTTATAGAGTTGGAACCTTACAGGCTCATTTCTGGCCTTGATTTCAATGAATTCCTTCTTGATGTCAGAGCCTTGCTTACTCTGTTTCTTGGTGGATGTAACCTCCACACCATGTTTCCTTTCTTGCTCTTGCTGAAAAGAGCTAGTTGATGTTTCCAAAATTGGAGGGGCTCGCTGTTCAGTTGTCTCCTCACCCCTTAAGTTGCCTGCTGTTTCTTCTGTAAATTCTTCCTCAGAGTAGGGGTTCAACATTTTCCTCTTCTCCCCTTGCTGTTCTGTGGATGCCCTTGTGGGTGTCTCTTCCTGCCTGTCCCTTTTCTTGGCTCTTTCCTCATTGAGAGGAGTTTGTAACACAGGGATTTCAGTTACAGTTGCTTGTGTTGAAGGGGCTTGCCCTTGACTTTGCTCCTTTGCTAGATCTGGCCGGTCTGCCATTGTCTCCTGCTGCTCTGAATGCTGCACTTCCTTACCTTTGGATGTCCCTACAGAAGGAGTACTCTCTTGGGCAGGCTGTTGTGAAGTTGTGGCAGATGACGTGCCCACTCCAAGGTGTTGAGGCAATGTGAAAGGCACCTGTCCAAAAGAGTCCAGGTCAAGTGTCTTTTCAAACTCTTTCATTTCTTTTTCTAATCTCTCCTCTTCAGTAAGTTCCTCAACTAGTGTGCCTTCTACCCATTCCTGTTGATTAGCATATTGTTCAATCTCAGGGATTTTATGGTGCACATATCGTGTAAGCTTGTTTTTGACTCTTCTAAAACTTATGAAATGTTGAGGGTCATATGGTGACCAATGAAAACTTTGTTTCAGCTTAAGTTTCTCTCTCAGAATATTTTCAGCTTCCTTCCATGCTTCTTCCCTTTTATTGAAGATAAAAGGGCCCAATTGATGTCTTATCTTGAGCTGTGCTTTTTTCCTAGCACCATAGAAATGAGTCAAATCTGAACTATTGAATTGCCGGTAGTACTCCAAGGCAAAGAGTCTCATAGGGACATATTTTGGTAGTCTGTAGGGGGCTAATTCACAACCATAAATCCTGATCACTGTGTGGTTTTGGTAAAAATACCAGTCACCAATACTGTATTCCTTTGAGAGATGTAGGATTTTCTGCATTTCAGCAGAGAGCCTGGTAGGAGGAGTTGTTGACAACAAACAAGTGGCTAGATATATGAAAAGGTCAATAAACTCACAATATGTATATGGGGAGCTATGAACTTGATGGAATATTGAGGACCAAAATATTACAGACCTTCGCTCTCCCTTAGCATCCAATTTTTTGAGGGAAACTGGGAAACTATCAGGTTTATAGTACATCAGCAAATGATATATATATATATATATATATATATATATGAAGTGTACTTGAAAATTCTCTCTCTGTCTAAATTCATGAATTGCTCATGAATTTTGTTAGCTATCAAGGTGGCATAATCATACTTGACAGCAGGGGGCTGTCCTGGAGCAAACATGGACATCAAAGCAAAGATAGTCTCATCCACAATTTCACTTGTTCTGAATCCCAGGATGTAGGAAATCATGTCTATGAGCATTTTTCCAGGCTCATCAAACTAGGCATGGTGATAGGGAATTGTGTATCTGGAGTAGAAATCTGGTGGCATGAACATCTTGGCAATTCGGTCAACTTCTACAGAGGACAACTTGGAGGCTTGATCCAGCAAATGTTTCATGGAGAGAGGGACCAAAGGCTGAGTTGGCTTGAAGTGCAGCATCTCATTTATAGACTGAGGGGTGATATGAAAGAGGACATTTCCAGAAGGGTCCATCACTGCCCTTTGAGAAGGCTCATAATTAGCACAACATTGATGGATGAGGTCAGGGAAGACATTCACTGAAGGCAGGTAGTATATAGGCATATTAGACTCCCAGATTCTAAATATGTCAGCTTTGTTCCTGTAGCTATTCCTTATTTCACAAAAAGCCTGAAGGTGAGGTTTATCACCCTCCATGTCATCAATTTGGAAATCTCTATCAGCAAGAGGTAGCCACTCCAACTCCCTATGTGCTGCATTCAAGGGTGCAATATTCAGGGCCACTGGAGCCTCCATTTTCAGTTTGTTAAGTGACCTTTTAACTTGAAGTTAGAGCTTTTGGAGCAACAGACAATAGAACACTGGTTTTGGTCTTCCTCAGGAAATCACAGACTGAGTTATGTTTCTAGAGATTGCTGCTTTGGGTGAAATTCACAGTCAAAACAGAGTTTACAGAATTTGATCGGGAAGCTAGAAAAAAGCAGGGGAAAGGGCGCTCCTTTTACAGGTGTCTTTGGGCAGAATTCGCTCAGTATTTGGGCTCTTTCAGTGATTTACAAGCGGAAATGGGTTTGAGTCTCAGTTTTAATGGTTAATTTGCAGAGGAGCAGAATTCACAAGACTTCTTTGAAAAATGGGCAAACAGAGTGATTTGCAATATAAAGATGCACAGGCCACAGCGTAATTCAACTGGAATTCTAACTGTTCGGGCGATTTTAGCAGAGAAAGTCGAAAAACAGGGCTTATCAGTGAGTTTTTTGGTAAATACCTGTTCTATGGGTGCCAGGTGCTAAATGCGGGTTGAGGAGCAAGGTGAGGGGCCGAGTTTGCGGACTAAACTCCTCAGGGTGGCGGACTGGAGCTATGGTGGCGAGTTGGTTGTGCTTTGCATGTGCAGTCGTCGTAAATCAACAAGCAGAAATAAACAAAACTATCACTTTCGCGACCTTTTAACGAAATTTTGGGTTTTTTCGGGCTTTTTAGTGCTTTTTTGGGATGATGTCATCATGACGTAACTTTGTCCTGTAGCGGGGTATGGAAGGCAACGTGGTGGATGACGTGGTCACTGACATAGGTAGATTACATGGCAGACACGGCATACGAAACAGTAACGTGGGCACTGGCGTGGGTGTAGACGTGGTGAATGACGTGAGCAGCGGGAACAAGAGGCGGTTTGTGGTTTCCATCGGACTGCTTTTTGTACGAGGGCGGTTTGTGTCAGAACAGGCCCGACGCAATAGACATGTGACGTGTGTCCCGGGGTATGGCGGGAAAACCGCTTTCCATCGGGAGCTAACAAGCGGACGTGGGGGTGGCTTCAATATCGACTAGAGCCGTTGGATCTGGAGGGCACGATCCAATGGTTGACGGGAAGGCAAGGTGGCGGGCGGTTATGGTGCAGGAGCCCACCAACCATTTAATGTTTTATATGCATAGCAGGGTTAAAAACCTTGGTTATCGATTTAATGGATATGGTTATTTAATTAACCGAATGTTAATTAAATCGCAGTGTTATTGCACGGTGACTATGGTTATTTGTTTAACCAAAGGTCAAACAAATCCCGGCGGAACACGTGGTGGGTTGTTATTGGCCCCAGGTGGACCAATGACTCCCGAAAAAACATAGCCATATTAGGCCGGGGCAGGATATTTATAATGTTTTGGGTTTTTTATGTATTTTTATGTATAATAGGGGAGGGGAAATATAAGTGGAAGTTATATAATAGAGTTAATATGTTAATATGAATATGAGGGGAAGTGCTAGGTGCATGAAATTGAATCACCTAGACTTTGGGGTGTGGGGAGAAATAAAACTTTACACAAGAAATGGGGTTTTGAGCTTTTAAGTAAACCTGAAGTTTCACTTAAGTTTTTATGGAAATGGAGTGAAGTTAAGGGTTTGAGAAGATCCCAATCTCTTTGAGGGATGTTAGTGAATTATTATTGTGAGGGGAGAGAGGGGGAGTTAGACATGCAACATCTGATCTGTCATCACACATTTGCCATGGCATTTGAGGTATCCATGAAATAGATCATATTCAAAAATATGACACTGTTGATAGACCTGTTTCTGCAACTTCAATTTACTTACCCATTCTACAATTCCTAACATTTTTTCTTCATTTTGATTGGGTGCACTTGAACTAGCAAACCCTGATTTTCCTCTTTTCTTTTGGCTTCCCTCCTATCTAAATCTATCCTTATCTCTTCCAAGGGCTCAGATTGAGCAGTTGGGCCCTTTATTTCTCTATCTATCTAGTGATATTCCAAGCTTGAACTGTTTGGACAGACCTTCATTCTCTATTCTACAACAGGAAATTTAAATATGGACTGGCCCAGATTGAGCTGTTGGGCCATCCATCAAGTTTGCTAAGAAACAGTGTTTGCACATTGTGAACTTGCTTTGCATAAATAGGACAGTAGTGGCATTTTAACTGGCCACTTTCATGGTCTTTCTTTGGGGTTCATTTTCTTTATCTTTTGTTGATCAATTCATTCTTCTTGCCCTTTGATTTTTCTTTTAGGGCATACCCTCTTTACATTTTTTAATTTTCTTTATTTTTTTACAAAATATGGAACCTTTGCAGCATGGAAAGGATGATCATATTTGGTACTTCCATAGCCAATCATGAAATATGACACCTATTAGTATAGGAACCTAACACGTTCAACCAGGTTATGGTCCTCCATACGTACAACCTTTTATGGGTCCCGGAATGAATATGGTGTGGGATCCGTCTAAAACTCAACAGACTTTGCAACCTAATGTGCAGTTACCTTATCAAGTTGGACAACCTTTGGTTTCTGGTCCAATCCAGCAACCTGTCCAACCTACGGTTCAAACCTCTACAACTGGTTTAGTTCAGTCGCCTAGGACTAGCTCACCTCAGACTCCGCCTTGAACTGCTGCTGCAACTGCTGCATTTTTTGTTCAATCTACCACACCTATTTCTGTAGTATCTGTTGCTCTGGTTTCTACTATCCCTACATCAGTGTCAACTCCTCAAGTCTCTGTACCCCACTCAGGACCCACAGTTCAGACTTCAGTCCAGATGCCTGCAGGACAAGCTGGTCCAAGTACAATTGCCACAAGTAAACTGTATCTGGGACAATATCACTCCGATCCTACTGTATAAAATCCAGTTTATCAGTATCAACCGTACCCTGGCTATACTTATCAATAGCCTCAACAAACCCCAGTTTGGTATGGTTAATCCTGGTTTCCTGGGAGGTTATAACATTCCTAATGCAAATCCAATTCCAGGATATCCTGGATATCCTCCTCCTAGAGCTGGTCTCATTACACAAGGTTTTCACGAACCTAACCGTCAGTTACCATTTATTGCAACTTTGGATTTACCTGATTTGTCACGCCTTACGAATGATCCAATTTACTATCTTTCGTATTGGCCGCCAATGCCTAATAAGTTGCCCAGCGATATCCTGAAATTTGAGGGTAAGTTAGGTGAGGATCCGTCAAATCATGTGATGACTTATCACCTCTGGTGTGCATCTAATTCAATTGTTGATGATTCAATTTGATTGCGTCTTTTTCAACGAACTCTGATTGGTCTTGCTGCCAAATGGTACATTGAGTTACCACGAGGCTCTTTTTATAATTTCAGTCAGTTAGCTACTTCTTTCTTAACTCATTTTCAGTTGCCTGTCAGATACGACAATGGCACGAAATTGTTAAATTCACTAAAACAATCCACGTCCACATATATTTTTGATCATATTCATGAATGGCAACGTAGAAGGTGTTTAGTGAAAGTTTTCATTCCAGATCAAATTTTAGCAGAATGGTTCGTTAAATCATTGTTACCTAAAATCACTGAAGATGTAGCTAAGGCAGGAGTTGTCACTGAAGAGCAAGTCATTGCTCAGGCTTAGTACCTTGACCTCGTCTATACGCAGTCAGGTACTTTACATGAAAAAATCCCTAATCTTCTGAAAACTATAGCTCCTTCAAGGTCTCATGCCGCTGATGGTATGATCTGTTCAGTTAGTATTAAAAGCAAGAAGAAACCTTCAAAGAATTCTTCTCCTACAATAACTTTACTTGATTCCCTGAAAGGAGATTCTTCCACTGAAGTTTCTGCCGACGTCCATGTCATAGATTCATCTACGACCAAATCCAGTAGTAACGAGAAGGGGAAGAATAAAAACAATCAAAATTCAAAATATAAAACAAAGAAAAATGAATCTATTGACGAAAAATGAAAACCTTGCTATCCTTGTTTCATCTGCGATGAGAATCATTTTACTAAGGAATGCCCATATCGAGCAGAGTTTTCGAAATTCGTTAAAGGTTCTCAAATGCCTGTTGTCTTGAAGGACCCTTCTCCTACTCAAGATAGTGAAGCGGTTGCTTCTTCCTCGAATACCTTGGAAGAACCCATTATGATGATGTCTCATGTCAGGATTGTGACACGATCACAATATTATAGTAGTAACAATCTTGTTGATGGTAAGGAAGCAGAATCTTCTAATTTAAACCCATCAACTACACCTCCTCCTGGGTCTGCTCCACTACAAATTGAGAAACCCAGCCCAGACTTAGTAACCAAAGCGTCTGCTAAAGGTATATTTCGAAAATCAGATTTCAATCCACATGCGAGAGCTGCTCAGAATTATAACATTGTTGAAGACTTAGCCATTGCCCCTTCAGCAATATCGGATTTTGATGTGCTGCAATCATGCCCAGCACAACGTAAATTACTATTGTCTGCTATAGGAGCTGTTCATCTTCAGGATTCAAACCTAATAATCTTTGATTTAGAGAATAGTACACCCCACCTTCCTCATCAAATGGGTTTCTAGATTCCAGTGTTAGTAAAAAATAGACCTTGCTTTCGGACTGTGATTGATGAGGGATCTTCTACATGTATTATGTCGATCCAGTGTTGGAAATCACTTGGTTCTCCTACACTCAATCAGTCTCCGACAATTCTAAAGGCTTTTGATGGCCGAGGGTTCCATCCTATTGGTATTTTGGAAGATTTACCTATAGGGTTTGAAGGAAAAACTATAAATCTAGATGTGGAAGTGGTTGATGCCCCTCTAGATTACAACCTTCTTTTGGGTCGCAGTTGGTCTTATGCTATGACTGCTATTGTTTCATCGGTCTTTTGGCTTGTTAAGTTTCCTCATAACGGAAAGATTGTTACGATAGACCAGCTGAGTTATTTCTCATCTGACCCAGCCTCTACTGATAGCATTCATCATGTTGGTAAAATGATTATCCCTTACAAGGATGTTGGGGTAGGATTGATTAAAGATTCTGGTTTACTAGGAACTTTTTCCTTCCCTCCTCCTAACGTATCACCTTCTATTGCATCTATTCATATGATTTCATCGAACACAATTGCTTTTGATGATCCTTGGATCGTACCTTCCGATTCCGAGGTGGATTCATTTGATGGCGCGATGCCTTTGAATCCCTTTGAAATTGCATATCAGGTGGTATAGTTGTTTTTTGATTCCTGACCTATCACGAGGATAGTTTGTTCCTGTCTCAACCTCGTTAAAAAATGAAACAAGGAGTCATGAGCATAGTTCTTGGTCTTGTGTCAAGCTCGTTAAAAAATGAAACAAGAAGTCAGCGAGGATAGTTTGTTCCTGTCTCAACCTCGTTAAAAAATGAAACAAGGAGTCATGAGCATAGTTCCTGGTCTTGTGTCAAGCTCGTTAAAAAATGAAACAAGAAGTCAGCGAGGATAGTTTCTTCCTGTATCAACCTCATTAAAAAATGAAACTAGAAGTCTCGAGCATAGTTCCTGGTCTTGTGTCAAGCTTGTTTAAAAAATGAAACAAGGAGTCATGAGCATAGTTCCTTGTCTTGTGTCAAGCTCGTTAAAAAATGAAACAAGGGTTTTGAGGATAGTTCTTTTCCTGTGTCAACCTCATTAAAAAATGAAACAACTCCCTTTCCAACTCGAGTCTCTCCAAGATCTCGAAAGTGAACCTTCATTCCATCCACCTCGTTGAATGCAATGAAGCTTGGGGGGCATGTACCTCGTTTTGCGTCATTATGCTGGGGGCATGCAAACTTATAACAAGCATAGTTTTTCGTTTCAAGCTTGCGTAAACATGAAACCGAATCCAAGCAGAGTTCTCTATGGTTCAAGCTTGTGTAAAAATGAACCTATACCTGATTTACATCTCGTGATTGTCATTTTTATCTGCTAAATTCTGTTAGATGAGCCTTGGTTGTTTTCATTCCATCGCCCCCATCTCTTTGGCTGATCATATGCTTTCACTTGGTTGTTTACCCTTCCTGAGGGACCGCATCTATGAGTGGTTTTATTAGCCAGCCTCTTAACCATTACATGTTTTGAGCAGTTCCTCCATTGTCGGAACCAGTTGCTACCCTTTATACCACTTGTTCCTCTAGGACAAGTCCTCTTTAAGATCTTTTCTGACTTGTGAAATATGAAAAGATTGTCGAGTTTTTCCTTTTTAAACTCGTTAAAACGGAATTAAAAGGATGGTCCACTTACAGCTCTTTTCTGACCGTATAAACATGAAAAGATCGCCGGACTTTTGTCGTTTCAAGTTCGATATTAGTTATAAAACGACGTGTCTTTGATCGCTTTTTTATTTTTTCAGATCAGAGCCACTAATTATGAAAAGTACTCCTTGATCGTAATGGTCAAGCGGTTCTCTCAAGTATTATTTTATACTTTTTCGGGCTTGGGAGACACAAATTTACGAAAAAGGACATCCATGGAGTTTTCTTAAGTTTTTCTTCTGACTCCCTAAAATTGAAAAACACCGAGTTTTTCCTATACTGGACTCGTTAAAATTTAACAGTAAAGGACCTGTTCAATTTTAAACAGGAACGAACCACTCCTTCTTAGGGTTCGAATTTTAAACTAAGTTGGACTCATCCGAAGGATGAGCTTATAACCAAGCAAATGTTATCCTCCTCAAGCTTGTCAAAAATAAAGAGGTACTTGCCAGAAATGGTGGGGGAAAAGAGAGAAAAATGAACCTGTTTGTTATACTTTGTGTTTTAGAAAAGCATTTAACCACTCTTGAACACGACACTTTTTGTTCACCTGGGTTGGGAAATCCTTTGCCTAACAGTTAATCAAACCATATTGAAAGTCTTCAGCCAGTTTCTGGGTATTAGCTTTGGGTCAATTGTCACCAAACCATCTGCAGTGTCGTTATGTGTTCAAGAGGTCAATTCAAATAAACCATTCATCTGCAAAATATCTGTCATCCATTTTGACCATCCCTGAGTTAGTCCTTGCCAAATATATTTCTTCAAACTTGATCTATAATTTTGTGTTGTGGGCTTGCCTATGATAGATCGCTTTCTATCGACTTCAGCTCATTCTCTAGAAAGATGATCTAGAAATCGTCAGTACCTTGGAATTTGCATGCCTTAATGGCAGGTTTCTCGCCTTCAATGACAGGTTGCATCATTGACCTTTGATCAAAGGATTCTATGACATGTTTGACATCAGCTCATCTATTCACATTTCATGGATTGTACTGAGTACTTTGAGAGCCATTGACATTACTGGTGGTTTCTCTCACACTTGTTAATAGTTCACATCATTGACTGGTAATTAAGTGGTTTCTACCATGTTCGACTTAGACACATTCATTCACATGGATATAATCGTACTAGTTCGGGAAGTAGAAATCAAGGCCCTGGATCTAGTTTCCACCATCCAAGCTGTGAGGAATTTTGTTATTCATTATACAATGGACTATTCATAAACAGATGGCTGCGTCCATACTGTGTCTACATATGGTTATACTCATGATGTATTACAAAATCATTCCTGTATCAAAGTAGTTTAGTTAGTTTTCTAGTCAGTTTTGATCTAAGTATGGGAATGCCTACCTTAGCGATGATATGTTCACATATATATATTTTTTATTGAATGCTTTTACAGGTTCCGACCAGGGTGTCCACAGGATGATCCTTGAAATGATAAAGTACTTCACTCTTCATACATGAAAGACTTCATCTTCATCTATTATAGACTTCGCACTTTAGGGGGCAATCTGTTGCACAAAAATTGTCACCATGACATTCTGCAATCTGTGTGAGTCTATCACCACTCATACTTTCCTCCTTTGCAAGTCTTAAACCTCATTTCTTCATGTCAAGCCTTGAAAATAAGAGAAAGCCCTCAAAAGTCTATAAAACTCTGGTTCCGCACTTTCTCTTAGCATTACTTGCAATCTCGCACCTAAAGGTCATGTACCCTGCATATCTGACCGCTCTGTCTCTGTGTAATGGGTGCGGACCCCTGTAAAAGTCAAAAAGGCGCAAGTACATTATTAAAAACTCACTTTGAGTCATTTCTTGAAGCTTCTAGAAGGAATCTTGAGGTGGCAAGTTCGCTCCTTTAAGGTTCTGTTGTGGTAAAAACACAACCCCCCATTATTGATGTGTTCACTTCAAATAATGGGGACCCTTTCTGTAAAAATTTGGCTAAACACCTTTTTGGATTTTTATTTTAGTTGATTGCCCTACGCTTTTGTTAATTTTTAGTTTTCTTTGGATTCTTGTTTTGATTGTTTTCTTAGAATCGATTTTTTACAAGCTTCCCATTGACGCTCGTTTCGCCTCATTTGGTCAACTGGTTTGAAAATGGCACTCCTTTGAAGTCTCATCATTTATCTAGCCTGGGTTAAAAATGCATAAAATGTACAATATTGCATTTTGTAAATAAATTAGCTCAATAGTGCATTTATTTTAAATATTAACCCTAGTTACTTCTTACTGACATTTTTCCATTTTTAGTTATGCAGCCAAATCATTAATTATCGAGATTTTAAGAAATTCACTCTAATTTCTTAATCAAATCCTAATATCGAAAACCCAAACGTAAGAGTGGCTGTAGTTTATATTTTTTAAGAGTGGCTGTAGTTTAGAAACTTAAATTCATAGAAATAAAACCAAAATAAAATTCATATTTAAAATTAAATTTTAAATTAATTAAATTAATTAATATATTAAATATAATTAATTTAATTAAATTAACCTTTAAAACAAAAAAAAACATATAATAAAATTGTCTGATCACGTCGGGACTTTTTATCGCATCGGGGAAATTCATTTAACGCATTTTAATGAACCCCTTACTTCCCCAATTACCGATTAAAAACAAAAGTTTCTTTATATATATCGCATCGGGGAGGTTGAGTTGACACATTTTAATTTCCCCGATATTCATCTCCCTCCCGATGCGAAGTGCCGATGCGAAAGGGGCATTCAAAGTCATAAAACAAATACCCTCCCGATTTGCCGATGCGAAAGGGGCATTCAAAGTCATAAAACAAATTTTTTTTTATATATATCGAATCGGGGATAAATGCGATATCGCTTCGGGCTTTAAAACAACACATTTTTTAAAATGCCGATATGCCGATCGGCGAAAAAAAAAAAAACACGAGGCATGGGATATTAAAGCGAAATCGTGTTTTAAAGTTTTATGTTAGTTTGAAGAGTTTCACACTCATACGTATGAGTGGAATAAGTTAGGAGTAATTTTTTTTTTTTTTTTTTGGTTCACGGGGCACCAGAGGTGGGCCGCTACGTCCACGTAAATAATCGGGGCAGCTCCACCCGAAGGGAACTGCCGTTCAGCCAGATCGGGCCTAACCCCGAGGGCATCGAGGAGATTTGACCCCGTGACCTCCCAAACCGGGAGAGTACTATCAACGGGAACTCGACCATTTGAGCTATCCCTCGGGGCTATAAGTTAGGAGTAATGTAGGTTAATAAATATTAATTAGTTAATATATATTAATATGTAATATTATATTATTTAAAATAATATGTAATATATATAGTATTTAATTAATAAATTTTAAATTAATCATATTAATTAATTTATAACAGTTAATTAATTCGATTAATTTAAATTTAAATATCGTTTAGATTAATATTAATTAGTTTCTTTAATTAGATTAAATTCGTTTATAAATAGTTAATTAAATATTAGTTAGTTAGATTAATGATTAACAATTAAATTAGAAACCAATTTAGCATTAGATTTTTAAAGCAAATTGTGATTTTTAGCCCAGCAACAGAGTTTCCAGATTCATGTCAGATTTGACTCCTCAACTTTGGAAGCTCATAGATTGAGTTCTACTTGGCCAAATGAGGCCCAGGACGGCTCATTGGAAAGAGAAAATCAAGGAGAACATTTTGAAAGAGGTTTCACCAACAGATTTGATCATTTATTGGGCCAAAAATCAGGCAGAAGATCAGGTTCCGAATTTTGAAAACAAAATCAATTTTCTGAGTTATTGCTTTCAATTTCATTTGTCCAAAGCCTCTTCTAATTGCAGATCCATTGGTCGATAATATCATTTACCAATCAAACCATTCCAAGCATCAAATACAGAGCTTATATTTTGTTTTTAATTATTTATTTAAATAGAATTTGATTGGGTTTGATTTAACTGCCAGAAATGATATTTTGATTGCATTTTAATTTATTTTGATTTCTTTTGCAGGAAAACAGTGGAAAAGATATGAAGAAAAGGATTTCAAGCAATGAGAATGCTCCAGCAATTGAAGATCAGAATTAGGAGCAATTAAAATTATATTTGGCAGATTTCTCTTCAACAAACTCTCCTCTCCAAAAAATTCTTTTACAAATATTATAAATAACAGATTGCAGAAAGGAACAAGGGGCTGCTCTCCTCTGCAATTTTAGAGCTTCTAAAAGCACTATTGTAATTGGAATTTAGAGTTGTAGGAGGGAGGAGTGAAAAATCTCAGATCTGGGGATTATTGAGGATTTTCCCTTTGTATATTGAATTATGCATGAAGAACAAAGCTTGCACTATTGTGGCTCTAGTTTTGAAAGCAGAAGTTCAAGCAATGTAAAGGGCTGTTGGAGACCAAGGACAGAGAAATGGATGCAATAAATTGGTATTTCTAATACTACTGTTTCAAATATCAGTTTTAATTTTATGGTAACAGGAATGTGTCATTTTATTCATGTTTGTGCACTATTGTCAATATGGGTAGTTTGTCTCAATGTTGTTATCATGTATCTCTGTTCTTATGGATTAATTTCTGATTTCTGAGTAACTATTTACTCAGAAATCTGCCTTATTAAAACTTATTTATTGAGTGGTAATATGTTGTGAACTATTTCCACATATCATTATTCAATTATTGGATTTGCTGATTTGATAATCAATATCATTTATGTGAACTACTTCCTAAGTGTTGTTGGTTTATTATTTCAGTTAAGAGGTCTCAATAGGATGTGTTTTGATATCCATAATATCAGTTAATTGAACTACTTCATTAACTTGGTATTCATTATAAACAAGACATATCTGAATCCCAATACTTTAATTATCTTGCTCTTAGTTGGGTTAGATCTATATCTGCCTAATTAAGATAAGATTTAGATTAGTTTCTTTTGCTTGCATCATACAATAAGCTTGTATTTAGAGTAAATTCTACATTCTTTTAAGTCCTCTCCTCAAAGAGGCAAAACTTTAGTTGTGGCTTGGCTGAACCCAAATCAGCTTAAGGGTCATTCTCTTGCCTGATCAGCAAGAAGAAGTGATCTGATGTCCTTGTCTATTGGTAGTTAAGGATACATTATAAACCAATAGCAATAGGGAGAAGGTAACTGGACCTAGATGAACAGTCGGAGCCACCACACCAAACGGAAAAGGAGCTGCTTTTAAGGTCCGGACCGGGTGGTTATCCCCCAATGTTGTTGCAGCGATTTTCGAGGCATCAACATTTTTGGCGCTAGAAGGAAGGCCTGAGATTTTTGTCTGTTGGAGTCTTTTCAATTTTAATTCTTTATTTATTGTGATGGCTCCTCTTGACCTTCCAATATGGAGTTGTATCCATGGACGTGCATCCTCCAATACTCCACCCGAAGTGGTAAGACTCTTGTCTCAGGCAAAGTTTAATGGTAAGAGAAATTCTTCTGCTTTTAATCATGTCTTTCAATTTATTCAAAATGTTTCAAATTATGATTTTCAAGGAATTGATGAAGGCATTTTATGCAGGATTTTTACTCTCACATTTGTGGCAAAAGCCAGAAACTGGTGCAAAACTCTTCCAGTTGCCTCAATCCATAGCTGGGATCAATTTGTTACAATTTTCATTTGTAAATTTGAAGGCTACGATTATGAACAGGTATGTCAAGAAATCAAATATCTACGAAGGTTTAAAAAGGAGTCTGTTAATGATTTTAATATGCGATTTCATTTGAATTGCTTAAGATTTAAAGACAAAGATAAACCTACGGAAGAAGAATCATTAGATTGGTTTAAATATATTTGTTCTCTTCCAACCATTCCCAATCCATATGAAATTGATTCAAGCTTTGTTCCATCCCCTTCCAATATAAATGAGAATCCCAATATGGATGTGCAAATAAATGGCGATGAAGTGGTTTCACAAAGCTTAGAAGATATTTCTAATCAAATGCAAGAAGACAACAATAACAATTTTGGGGAAAAGGCTGCCTTGAGATCTAAAAGCTACTTTGAAGTAAATTCGGAAAATCAAAACGCAAATCAGCAAGTACAAGCAACAATCAAAGCAAATAAAATGCAAACTGCTGTACAAATTTATGAATTTCTCCATGATGAGCAAAAGCCAAAATCAGAACAGCAAACCAGCGTTCTTCAAGAAAGCATACGCACGCAAAGGAATGATCTGCAATCTGAAATTTACAATGAACATAACGAACAAGAGTTCTCAAACAGAGACAGTTTTAAATGCATTGTTTCAGGTTCACATTTTTCCCTTTATCCTGATATTTTCAATAATGGTAATATTTTTCCTCCTGGTATTAATGATATTTAAGAAATTAAAGAGGATGATTTAAATGAATTACCATTAAATTTTTATCAAGATAAAGAAATAATAATCGATCATTCTTTTGCCATTAATGAACCAGAAATTCTTGTTCCTCCTTGTTTGGATATATTGGATGAGATTGAAGGGAATTCTAGAGAGTCTTGTGAGGTCGTTTATGATGATTACTCTGATATTGAGGATGTTGATTTCAATTTTTCTAAAGAGAATCCTCATGATAAAATTCAAATAACATCTGAAAATGAGGAACACTTCAATTTAGAAATTATCCCAACTAATCCTCATTTTAGAGCAGCAAATTATCTTCATGATTTCACCATTCTAGAAAACATTCCAATTTATGATTCATATGAGGATCAAACTCTCATTCCTATTCATAATCATAATTCGTTTTCTAATTCACAAGTTGGAATTCAAAAATTTTCAAATTCCATAATTCTGGCCATTCCTTGTGAAAATGAAATCATTTTAAAACGATCCTAAATGTGCTGTAACATTAGTTGTACAAATAGTGATTGCATTTTAGTTTTTCTTTCACACTTATTTTGTTTAAATTTAGATTTATTTTTTGATTTTATTTTTCAAATTTTTCACACTTTCCGCTGGCATATTGAACACTTTATTATCAAACACTCAATTGATGCCTTGCCCGATTGGGAAATTGAAGTTTCATATTATAATCATGAGCATCAAAAGATATCAATATTTCAATTTATATCAATGCTAATGTTTCATCAAAAGCTTCTATCTTTTCAAAGGCAATGTCAACAAGAGAATGTATTTTTGCAATCTGGCCAGCAATTCAATTCAATTAATAAATTGCCATTTTATTTGAAAGGCTTCCATCCATTTTTCATTGACTCATTTGAAAATTGTTTGGAAATTTTTCCTTCAAGTAAAATTGACAATGATTTAACATTTGTACATAACACTAACAATTTTTTTCAGGCCTTTGAATTTAAAAGCTCATCTTCACAATCTGGCCTGTTATCTCTTCCTATGAACATTTCACAATCCTTAATAGAAATCCATCCAAATTTTTATGATCCAATTGGTAGTCAATTGGAAAGGAAATTTCAGGAGAGAGAGATTTTAATTAAATTCCTAACAATAACTGTACATTCTGATTTCATATTTATTTTCCTTAGTTTAGCCAAATCTGTATTTTTATTACTAACATTTGAACTGTACATACATGCAGCGATTAAAATGAGAAAATGGCTACACTGGAAATATGACTATACCTAATCATTTTCATGTATATGGTTAAAATAGGAGTAGAATTAATTTAGTTAGTTTGTTTTGTGTAGTTAATTTATTTTCAACAGCTCTGTAGATTAAAAATAAAACAAAGCAAACAGCCATTCTCATGTATGTTCACTGAAACATTTTCTCCTTATCAGAAAGTTTTAATTCTTGCTTGCCTTTTAAAATTTCTTGCAGCAATACCTTAACTCTGCTTATTTTGAATAATGTCTTGATTAAATTCAATTAAAAGTTGCACTTGGTATCGATTACCTCAAAGCCACTTTTCTTCATTTCGGGATTTCCTTCTAAGATTTTCTTTTGAAATTTATATGGTAATGATTTGAGGATAAAAAGCTTCATGGCCCCATTATCCCATGAAATGTATGACTGTCTATGATAAACTTAATTCTAATTCCATCATTATTAGTCAGTCCAACCTTTCACGGTAATCATATGAAGTTCATGTTATCTTCCTCGGAGTTTGCTAAAAGCTGATTTTAAGGATATCCATTTTGCCAAGTGCACACATTCAAATCTGTTTCGATATTTTTCTACAATTAGTGGCTTAACCTCATTCTAATCTTTAGTTTATTATCTGATGATGTAAAATCCATCATCTTCATTTACTAAAGGTATTATTGAACAGTCGCTATAACAATACAGATTTTTCTCAAGATTAATTCGGAATGAGCAGAGGCAATAAATTGTTGTTTCACTTCGAAAGGGAAGCATAGTTTTATATTCATTTCTGGTAAATTTTATATTCCATGAACATGAATGATTGATTTCATTTAGGCTGATTGCACACATAGATTTAGAATAAATGATGAGATGATTTTGAACAAAGTCAAAATTTTGATAAATCAAAGGAAGAATTTGAAGATTCATAAGGTAAAATTTACAGACAAATTCCTTTCAGGTACGCATTTGCAAGTTCGTTCTCATCTCTTATTAGTTTCTCTTTTCCTTAGTTTATTTTTGATTCGTGTTTTGTTTTATTTGCAGGTTTTCATTTGTTTTCAAAACTTGAAGTAAGCAGCAAACCCAATTCAAATTTGCAATAGGCTCGGGGAAATTTTATTTGTGATGCATTAGAATTTAAGCATTTTTAATTTTGCTTTTATTCACTTAGAAAACACAATTGAAATTTCAAGGAATATCATAAGACCATTCGCATCATAAGATTTCATTGGAAGTAGTTCTTAACATTTATTTTGATAACAAAGTGTTCATCAAAGACCTCCGATGTATTATCTTACTCGTATGCCATATCGCATTTCGCATATCGGAGCTTTGCAGTTGAAGTATACTATCATTATCGTGAATCGCCGATCTATGATAATCGACTTTGCCGATATTGCGATGACCAATTCCGGATCCGATATGTTATCAAATTTTCATCATAAAATTATCGGGTTCGCTTTTCGTCATATATCGGTGTATGGAAAATTGTTACATCATGCGTTTAAGATTGCCGATCGAGATCGCCGATTAGCCACGTCATTCATCGCATATCGGCATCACAAGAATCATATTGTGTTACATCGGGTACTAAAAGTCCACTCATCGCCGATTAGCAATCGCCGATATCGCAATCATCTCATCGCATTTTTATTTATGCTCATAACATATCATATCTCGGAATCTGCGATGCGCGATGTGGGAAGCACAGTGTCAATATTTCCCAATCCCCGATATAATATTTCTTTAATGATGCGATCGCTCCATCTCATAGTACAACTTCTCATCGCATATTTTCATATCGGCGATTTGCCGTTGCAACCTTTGATGTGAGAACTTCCAATGCATGCCTTTCAGCCATTAACATTTAATCAATATATGGCATAGAAATAAAAGTGAAGTTTTGCGAATTAAACTTAAAGCATGGTGAAGAAACATGTTGTGTGGATCATCCGATGAAGCGATGTGTTAAAGCAACCTTGGGTAATCACTATGGGAAAAAGGCAATTGATGACAAATTTGCAGTACATTTAAATCATTTCAATTTCTCATACATTTTAGTTTTAAATATATAATTCCATAATTATAAATGGAATTCAAGACCTTTATCTTCATATTTAAATTTTATTATCTTGGATTTGGTCTTGATTCTGGACAATTTATCAAATCATGGAGTTTATATTAAACTTATAATATTTTGAGGAATAGTCATTACTGCAAATTCTCATTCTCATCTCTGATGCATTTCTTTTATTTCAATTCCCCTGAGCACTAAGCATTCTATTTTTACATTTTACTGCTTGCTTTAGTTTAAATAAAATAAATAATGATTTTGGGTTATAGGATTTTGGTTAGTGGGATTTCTTCATGTTTTTAATGATAATTAAAATAAGGAATCAGCTAGTTTGGAGAAATTGATACCTTTCAGGTAAGATCAAAAGCAATTATCCAATGGTAAGATTCATATGCCCATTTTCATTAATTTCCATTTCATCATTCTAGTTTCATTTTTGTTTTTAAATTATGCTGATATAAAACTTTGTTTTGCAGCTCTCCATTTAAAAGCCTTCAATCCTCTGCCAGATCATATTTTCGAAAGTCCATACTCTTCTGCTGGCTTTATTTCAAGAAGCAGCGATAATCCTCATTGAAACAGCCACACCAGGAAGTTTCTGAACCTTTAGTTTGTTTCTCTAAGCATTTCTTTTTTAGAAAATGATTAAGATGATGCTTGGAAACAAGAAGATTCATATCAGACAGAAAGTATTCATTGTGGCTGAATTTTACGATCACTATTATCTAAAAGCCTAAAGCATTCACAACTCTGCAAGGTATGTTTTTCTAAATCTCAACATAAGAAGGAATGATTACATGCTTATTTTCTTTTTCTTCATATTGTTGGAGACATTGGTATAAACATTCTTGTTTGAATTTATCTTGCGAAACTTGGATTTTCCTTTCCATTTTTAGAGATTTCTTTGTTTTTATTTTTGTTCGCTGATTTCTTTTCTCATTTTAGCATAAGAATTCTTTTCCTTTGGATTTCAATTTTGATTTTGGTGAATTTGTCAGTATTTATATGGAAGGCCTATTTGTTACCTAACAATGGTCATGATACATGGAGAAAAATTGTTAATAGTCACCTATTAGCTTTTTCTTAAATCTCTTAGTAAAGTTTGATTTTCTTATTATAAAAGTAAACATATTTAAGGAAGAGATTACCAATCAAGAGAAGTTGGCAAAGTATCATAAAATCTGAAAATCTATTTTTCATCAAATTGTAATCATTTTGAGATTTCAAAATTTTATTAGGATCTTTCAAAGTTCTATCATCAGTCAAGAAAAGTTATTTATAACCAAGTAAAGACACTTTACAGCAAAGCACCTTTAACTCTGAAATTGTCATTCTTAACTCTTAAGGAGTCAATGATTCTCCCTGTCCCAAAGAGTCTTATTTTTCTAGAGTATAATCCAGAAATATATTTAAACTTAAAAGATAAGAGGTCTCATCGTGAGTCTGCTTACCATGATCATAGGGGAAAAATAGGCTGACATTACCAACACTGCTAAAACAAACCAGGGTAATGGCTTATGATTGCAAACAATTATAAGACAAGGGGTCTCATCACGAGCCAGCTTGTTCAGCCCAATTTTAACCAGTGAATGGCATTGTCAATTATCTGGCTACCATACTAGGACAATGGCTTTTAAGATTTACTTAAAAAAATAAAAATAAAAATTTAAAGAAAATAAACATATATAAATGGATTTATCTCTAGATCAATAATTCTTAAACAGATGGGATTCTGAATCATTGATGATTGAAAAAGTAACCCTGCCGAGACTATAGATGTTTGCTGGCAGCAGTGGCTCTACTTGTGACAAATGAGTATATTCTAAAAAGCTAAGCTGTAAAGTGACCCCTGCTTTATCTCTACAACTAATTAAGGACTGATGGAGAGTTTTGAAATATTTTAATGTATGAGGAATTTTAAGAAAAATTACAATTAAATGATTCTTGCTTTTATTCAGATTAATAAACTTAGTCAAGCATTTCAAGCACAATTTTCTCTTCTTTAATTATTTTTGCTTTAATTTTAGGAAAATCTCATTCATAACAGAGATAACTGGTTCTTCTCCCGCGTGTCGCCATTGTTGTGGTAAAAACACAACCCCCCATTATTGATGTGTTCACTTCAAATAATGGGGACCTTTTCTGTAAAAATTTGGCTAAACACCTTTTTGGATTTTTATTTTAGTTGATTGCCCTACGCTTTTGTTAATTTTTAGTTTTTTTTGGATTCTTTTTTTATTGTTTTCTTAGAATCGATTTTTTACAAGCTTCCCATTGACGCTCGTTTCGCCTCATTTGGTCAACTGGTTTGAAAATGGCACTCCTTTGAAGTCTCATCAATTTATCTAGCCTGGGTTAAAAATGCATAAAATGTACAATATTGCATTTTGTAAATAAATTAGCTCAATAGTGCATTTATTTTAAATATTAACCCTAGTTACTTCTTACTGACATTTTTCCATTTTTAGTTATGCAACCAAATCATTAATTATCGAGATTTTAAGAAATTCACTCTAATTTCTTAATCAAATCCTAATATCGAAAACCCAAACGTAAGAGTGGCTGTAGTTTATATTTTTTAAGAGTGGTTGTAGTTTAGAAACTTAAATTCATAGAAATAAAACCAAAATTAAATTCATATTTAAAATTAAATTTTAAATTAATTAAATTAATTAATATATTAAATATAATTAATTTAATTAAATTAAAATTTAAAACAAAAAAAAACATATAATAAAATTGTCTGATCACGTCGGGACTTTTTATCGCATCGGGGAAATTCATTTAACGCATTTTAATGAACCCCTTACTTCCCCAATTACCGATTAAACAAAAGTTTCTTTATATATATCGCATCGGGGAGGTTGAGTTGACACATTTTAATTTCCCCGATATTCATCTCCCTCCCGATGCGAAGTGCCGATGCGAAAGGGGCATTCAAAGTCATAAAACAAATACCCTCCCGATTTGCCGATGCGAAAGGGGCATTCAAAGTCATAAAACAATTTTTTTTTTATATATATCGCATCGGGGATAAATGCGATATCGCTTCGGGCTTTAAAACAACACATTTTTTAAAATGCCGATATGCCGATCGGCGAAAAAAAACATGAGGCATGGGATATTAAAGCGAAATCATGTTTTAAAGTTTTATGTTAGTTTGAAGAGTTTCACACTCATACGTATGAGTGGAATAAGTTAGGAGTAATGTAGGTTAATAAATATTAATTAGTTAATATATATTAATATGTAATATTATATTATTTAAAATAATATGTAATATATGTAGTATTTAATTAATAAATTTTAAATTAATCATATTAATTAATTTATAACAGTTAATTAATTCGATTAATTTAAATTTAAATATCATTTAGATTAATATTAATTAGTTTCTTTAATTAGATTAAATTCGTTTATAAATAGTTAATTAAATATTAGTTAGTTAGATTAATGATTAACAATTAAATTAGAAACTAATTTAGCATTAGATTTTTAAAGCAAATTGTGATTTTTAGCCCAGCAACAGAATTTCCAGATTCATGCCAGATTTGACTCCTCAACTTTGGAAGCTCATAGATTGAGTTCTACTTGGCCAAATGAGGCCCAGGACGGCTCATTGGAAAGAGAAAATCAAGGAGAACATTTTGAAAGAGGTTTCACCAACAGATTTGATCATTTATTGGGCCAAAAATCAGGCAGAAGATCAGGCTCCGAATTTTGAAAACAAAATCAATTTTCTGAGTTATTGCTTTCAATTTCATTTGTCCAAAGCCTCTTCTAATTGCAGATCCATTGGTCGATAATATCATTTACCAATCAAACCATTCCAAGCATCAAATACAGAGCTTATATTTTGTTTTTAATTATTTATTTAAATAGAATTTGATTGGGTTTGATTTAACTGCCAGAAATGATATTTTGATTGCATTTTAATTTATTTTGATTTCTTTTGCAGGAAAACAGTGGAAAAGATATGAAGAAAAGGATTTCAAGCAATGAGAATGCTCCAGCAATTGAAGATCAGAATTAGGAGCAATTAAAATTATATTTGGCAGATTTCTCTTCAACAAACTCTCCTCTCCAAAAAATTCTTTTACAAATATTATAAATAACAGATTGCAGAAAGGAACAAGGGGCTGCTCTCCTCTGCAATTTTAGAGCTTCTAAAAGCACTATTGTAATTGGAATTTAGAGTTGTAGGAGGGAAGAGTGAAAAATCTCAGATCTGGGGATTATTGAGGATTTTCTCTTTGTATATTGAATTATGCATGAAGAACAAAGCTTGCACTATTGTGGCTCTAGTTTTGAAAGCAGAAGTTCAAGCAATGTAAAGCGCTGTTGGAGACCAAGGACAGAGAAATGGATGCAATAAATTGGTATTTCTAATACTACTGTTTCAAATATCAGTTTTAATTTTATGGTAACAGGAATGTGTAATTTTATTCATGTTTGTGCACTATTGTCAATATGGGTAGTTTGTCTCAATGTTGTTATCATGTATCTCTGTTCTTATGGATTAATTTCTGATTTCTGGGTAACTATTTACTCAGAAATCTGCCTTATTAAAACTGATTTATTGAGTGGTAATATGTTGTGAACTATTTCCACATATCATTATTCAATTATTGGATTTGCTGATTTGATAATCAATATCATTTATGTGAACTACTTCCTAAGTGTTGTTGGTTTATTATTTCAGTTAAGAGGTCTCAATAGGATGTGTTTTGATATCCATAATATCAGTTAATTGAACTACTTCATTAACTTGGTATTCATTATAAACAAGACATATCTAAATCCCAATACTTTAATTATCTTGCTCTTAGTTGGGTTAGATCTATATCTGCCTAATTAAGATAGGATTTAGATTAGTTTCTTTTGCTTGCATCATAGAATAAGCTTGCATTTAGAGTAAATTCTACATTCTTTTAAGTCCTCTCCTCAAAGATGCAAAACTTTAGTTGTGGCTTGGCTTAACCCAAATCAGCTTAAGGGTCATTCTCTTGCCTGATCAGCAAGAAGAAGTGATCTGATGTCCCTGTCTATTGGTAGTTAAGGATACATTATAAACCAATAGCAATAGGGAGAAGGTAACTGGACCTAGATGAACAGTCGGAGCCACCACACCAAACGGAAAAGGAGCTACTTTTAAGGTTCGGACCGGGTGGTTATCCCCCAATGTTGTTGCAGCGATTTTCGAGGCATCAACAGGTTCATGCATCCCATACCTTAAGGAGCTAACCCCCTGATGTGAGGAGCTTATCCCTTTGGAGGAGGACTCTATCCCTTCATAGGTGGACTTGTAACCTCCTTCCTTTGCACTATAAAATGAAGCATTGGGTTGGTTACTTGAGAGGTTGAAACCTGAATATTTTTGAGGTGAAATGTTGTTGGAACTTAGTCTTCCTAATTGAGCTTTTGTGAGGAAAGATTACATACCTCTTTGATCTCATTTGGAAGTGTGAAGCTTGTCAAAGTAGAGGAGATTCCTGTTTCGGACCCTAGGAGGAGCTTGTACAACATCAAGGCACCAAAGGTTGTAAAGTTCTTCTATTTTCAAAGTTAATACAATCAAGTTTATTTTTCTCAATAAGCTGTGTTTTATGGTTTAATTTATGGATTCCTTGATCACCATGATGAACATGATTTATTATATTAGCTATGCAGGTGTTATTTGATGTGTGCTTGTTTGTGAATGCAGGTTCTCAAAAGGAAACTCTTTCGGATGGTTGAAGCATAGCTGCCACAAACTAGCGTTGGACTTAAGGTAGGGTCTAAAACACCTCTTTAGTTTTTATTAATGAATCGCAATATGTTTAGAGAAAGGTATATTTGCTTGTCCTGCTTGTTGCTAGATATCTGTTGATACTAGGGAGATCGGTCTTGTCCGCAAGAACGATTTATCTGGCCAACAAGCGGCTAGGTAGAATGCCCTCAACTACAACCGCACGGTCCCCTAAGAAGCTTGGGAGTGCATCACGAGTTGGAAAACTAAGCCAGAGTCATCCAAAGAAGAAAAAAACATTGAGGAAATTGACACTCAATTCGAGTGGATTCCTAACCCGGTGTTCACTAGGGCCACGAAGAACTTGTGCAGTCACACCATCGATATCTCATGGCAATTAATGAAAATTCCAGGCTTCGTGTTGCAAGAAAACATCCAAGCCAATAAAATCCTAGAGGACAAGTTTGACATGCTCAACGACAAGTTTACAATTTATGTGGACACGTAACACCACAAGCGCTTCATCACCAAGGACTCCCCGCACTATGCTTTTATCAATAGAAGAATGGAAATGGTGCAACCCAATGACGATAGGACTCCCACAATCAAGCAGGAAATGTGAGGTGTCTCAGACAACCATCCTGCTTCTGTGGACGTCCCAGCTGGTGGAACACCAGAGAAGTCGATTCTGTTCAAAGAGGATGCACCAAATTGACTAGTTTGATGAATCTGAATTCCCCTCTGTCTTGGTTCTAGGCCCTCTAGGTCATTCCTTTTTGGTTTTGTTTCCACTATACAAAAAGATATGTGACCAGCATAAGAATGGGTAACCATGTAAAGGTTGTAACTGTCATTGTTCTAGCAAAAATCCATGGTTTTGTCAATTTTGTCACCCATTTTGTAATTTCCTATATGAGCTCTATGTTATCTAATAGAATACATCCGAGGATGAATTACATGTTTTGTAACAGTAAAAAGCCCAATAAGGCTCCTTTTTGTCACTGGTCAGGTCTCAAATATGACCGACTTTACTAGTCGATAAGCAATTGTAACCTCCAATTATATAATATAAAGAAGTTTTCTCTTACTTGCAAAAAAAATATCAAAAGGAAAGTTGTCCTCTTAAGACATAAGAACAAAATGGTTGCAAATTACAAGCTATATTAACCTTTCCCTTGAGAGGCTACTAATATAGATGGACTCCAATGGTTATAAAAAATAACCTATCAAAAAGGGATTACAAGCGCATAGAATTTAATTTAGAAAAACATACATCTATATAGAACATCTCAATGCTAAAAACAATTAAAAAAAGAATTTTTTTATGTCATTCAATGTTTCATAACCATGACCCAAACTGTTTTCATCCACATGAGATAGCATAAGGATGTAGAAAACGTTTTTATCTCATAAACAATTTTCTCATGCTTCAAATATATTCAAATAGTGTTCTTCAAAGCTCCAAGATATTTCTTTCTAATCCAACCATGCAAATGAAGGAAAGAGAAAAACTTTATATGGATTTGAGCTCAACTCCTTTTACTATAAAACAATGAATTAGCTAAAATACTTTTCAAAAATAATTAAAAAATAACAACCTTCTTAATGTGATCCATTGACTTCTAACTACTTCCATAATTTCTTCTTGGAAATTGAGCAATTAACCTCCTGTTGTCGCACAAAATGTCTAGGCACCGCGACAACGACTCAGATTTGGGTAGTCACACTAATCCCCAATCAGTCTGTTTGATTTGTCTCCCAATAACATACTAAGGGGAGTAGACCCTATGGAAATGGAAAAAGGAAAGATTAGTTGGGAACCAACCAACCTGAGAAACATAGCTAAGCAACCAATACTTGTTTTAGATTGCACAAGATTTTAAGGATTCAAAATGATTTGAAAAAAGTGATAACCAGTTCCTTATGGAATCAACTATCTTGCAAAGAAAATAAGGTTCAAGTAAAGGATGGGAAACTACTGCTGAAAAGACTCAACTGTCTCATATGCAAATGCAAAATTTAAAACTATGTGAAATGAAAAGACTTGGTTAATTTTAGTTAAATGAGGGCCTAAAATTATTTCTAAAATATGTCTTAAATGTTACTTAACTTAAGGCTTAGAAGGTGGTGATCTAAATGTAAAAGCATATACTTATACCAACATTGAAAAATGTAAAATCTGCACAAATAATTACTGAAATGCACAATAGACTGAAATGTAAAATGCTAGAATAAAACACCTTTAAATTAAAAAAAATTCAATTGTATGAAATACTCAATCAAGATTATTACATGCACAAGTAAAACTGGATTAGTCCTACTTGCATAAGCATGTAAAAAACAAATGAACTTTAGAAATTAGACTAAACATTTTAAACTCAGATCACATTAATGAAATATCAGTCTAGTAATATTCTCTTACATCAAATGTTAAAACCAACAATATATTCTAAAATAGCAGTCTTGTAACCATGCAATATTAAGAAATTTCTATGTATAACAGCAAAAAAATTTAAATGACAAACTGATAACTACAATTCACAAAATTTCTGAGTTTAATTCTTTCTGATCTATTGATATATTTGATCTAAAAAACTCATAAATAAACTATTGAACAACAGTAAAACAATTTTCAGAAATTTGTTTGCAAAAGTTACTGAAGTTAACTCCTATTTCTATAATTATACAACAGTAAAAATGTAAATTAAATTTGCTGCAAAATTCAAAAAAAAATTGAGTTTAATTATTTCTGATCTATTGATGCATTTGATCTAAAAACTCATAAAATTACTAAAGAAAAAACAGTGAAATAATATTTAGAAAATAGCATGCAAAAGTTTCTAAAAGTAATTATATTTCTGAAATGTAATGCGGTGAAAGATGCAAACTAATTTACTGTTAAATTTCAGATAACTAAAATTTTGTCGGTATTAATTTTGTTTTCAATCAGATCAATGAAGGAGGTAAGGGTTTAGAAGATATGCACCAGTCAGCCCCTAGGAGCTTGAAGACACTTGAAGATGGGCTGCCCAAGTCACTGAAAATTCTCCAATTTATAATTTTTTATGAAAAACTTTATTAATTTTTTTTAGGAATTTTATGGAGAAAATTTGTGAAAAAATTATGGTGAAAGATGTTGCAAGGATGAGAAGAGGGAGGCCGAGAAAGAGGCTGAAGATGACTAGCGCAAGGCCTTAAGGCCCTAAAAGTTTTTCCTATGATCTTATTGAAATTTTTCTTTAACCTGCAAACAAAATAGGGATGCCCTCCAAGTCTTTAGATATCTCTGCAAAATTCACAAAAATCACCTGCAATTTTTAGATTTTTCCTTGCACAAACAAAAGACAGAAAACCCCAAAGCATGTATATACAAAAATATGAAATACCCAAAACTCCAATGAATTAAAAATTTTATATTTACAAATCAACAATAATATTCTATAGATCTAGAAGATATGCAAATCAAATCCCTCTATTAAGCCAAATTTAAACAATTTTGCACAAATTTAGAAATAAATTGGAAATTTTAAAGAGGCACAAGCCCAAGAAAAACCTTGCAAGTAAAATGTTTTGTAAAATGACTTCAAAAATTAAAAACAATGGACTTTTTAGATTCTGTGATCTGAGATTCAGTTGATCTAGCTGAACATTTTCCCAAATGCTAAAATCCTGAATGATAACTTCTGCAAACTTAGATCTGATTATTAAATTAATAGAGATAAAATATAATCATAAAATCATCAAGAAATAGAGATATCTGCTACTTCTATCAAATCAAAATGATATTTTAAAAACCCAGAAATCTGTGCAAGATACCTCTGCACAGATCAATCCTCAAAGACTATTAACCAACAAATGCAAATAACAAGCAGCAGAGTATTAAGAACAATATTACCACATAAATCTGAAAGAATAACACCATGGTCTAAAACCCCAAAGTCTTTGCATTTTATTAACTAGAAAAAAGTTAGAAGAGTTTTCTTAGAGGAAGTACACGATTCAGAAATTAGATCCAAATACTGGAGAGAGGCCTCTCATTTATAGAAAAATTCTCCAATGTCTAGTTTGCTTGATCCCCATCAAAACAATCTCAACCGTTGATGAAACTCAAATGATCTTTTAATCATCACCGTTGAAATAAAGTTGCTTTTTGAGGAAATTCGAATTTCACTTTTAATTTCCTTTTAATTAACTCAAAAATGATTATTTTGAGTTAATTGCCACAAAATGTTGACTGTAACTTAACTACTATGGCCCAAGGGTTCAAAATATCTTGAAATTTTCAATATTCCCTTGGTCGAGGACCTCCAAAAATTAAAAACTTTAAAACCCACGAATTTTAAATGTTGAAGAACTTATTTTTCCCGATGACCTAAATTAATTAAATTTCTGGCTTTAACATTTTAATTTATTTTTAGCCAAAAAATTTAATTAATTGACTCATGAGGAGATTATTAATTTTTCCAACCCTATAATATTTAGCCATGGTGTCTAACTTTGAGGGACCATGCACTAAATATTTTTTACATGAAATATTACATTTCTAACCCATGAAGAGAGAAACCGGTTCGTTATAGACCCTAAATAATTATCCATTTTTGCGTCACAAAATATGATCTATTAGACTAAGTGACTTGTAATAAAATAATCTAACCAAATAGTTAAAATTATTCCCAAATCACTTTTACAGAGACTCGATAAATGACACTAGGACTCATTTAAAATCCTGACGAAAAAATCCACCCTAGCTTTGGGGTGAGACTAGAGGAAAAAAACTCTATTGAGCATCCATGTTTAGAAACACACATGAATTGGTGAGACTAAAAACCTCCTAGGATAGAAATAATCATCAAAAAAATAATTTTACCTAGGTTGTTACATACATTTGTCTTACTAGGATCATTACATTACAAAATGTAGAATGAATTTACAAAACTCCAGTGTACATATAGATGATAATGATGAGCCTGTAGATCATCTGAGTGCTCAGACATGATGGAAATCCATGCGCGAAAATATGTATAGCTATGGGGTAGTTGACATGGAGTGGTCAACACCTCCAAAAATAAAACATATTTAAATAATGTAGTAAATGACTTATACAAATATTTCACAATTCTCATAAATTCCACTCTACATGAGAAGAGAAAGATAGATAAAAACCCTTATAGGTATAGATCAAGTGCATAAACATTAAGATGTATGCATAGGATGACCCATGCATTATGTCTATACACCATAACATTAATATAATACCCATGCTACCACCATAAGAAGTCAACAAAATAGTCAAAACATTGTGATATTTAAATAATGTAATAAACGAATCATACATATATATCATAATTCTCAAAAATTCTACCCTACACGAAAAGAGAAAGAGAGATAACAACCCTTAGAGGGATAGATCAAGTGCACAAAAAAATAAGATATATGCATAGGATGACCCATGCATTATGTCTATATGCTATAACATAAAGATAAGACCCATGTTACCACCATAAGAAGTCAACAGGATAGTCAAAACATTGGTGGGGATTTTCTTAGGAAAACCATGCATTATTGTGAGCCAAGAGGAATTTATCAAAGACGTTATCTAACTATTATGAGTTTTGAGTTTTTGGTCGAAATTTAGAAATTATTTTTTGGGTCAAATCTTGATCTTTGTTGTTTAAACTGGGTTTTTGACTGCATATATGGATTTAGCGCCCTAAAAATCCCTAGGGAATTGGGATTATGGAGAGTTCACAACTCAAACATAGGATTCCAAGAAATTTTTACTAGATTATGAGCAAATTAGACTGGAAAAAATGATGAAAAGACCTCCAAAATATATAATGGATAGACTACGACATTTCTCAAATGGAAAAAAAGAAAGTCACGTCCTTCATCACGTAATGATTGACTTGTGTTTATTGACTTGGTGATCCATGGTTGTATGTCAACATTCCTATGTAAGATACCCCCTTGGAATATCTTGAAAAATTCCACCAAAATTTTTGAGTTTGTTTAAGCTTGTCACTGAGGTGTTTCGTCAAACAATTTGCATGCATATGGTTGTAGGTGCATTCTTTGTGTAGTTTATTTTAAAACAAGTAATACAGTGCCAAATAGATACCAAAATTCACTCCAAAACAACAATATATAATGTGTTAAACCAAAAAATGTGCATACCACCAAAATACACTTGCAACAACAATATAACTCATATTTTCCTTCAGAAAATAACTAACAAAAATACCAACAATAAATGAGTACCTTAAGAATTGATGACAGTAGATGTTCAACCTTCAAATCTAGTACACATAGCTCAAAATTTTATCTCCCATTCACAATAGTAATAATCAACTCCCATAGACATTGAACTCAACCCTCAAAGGGTAAAGTTGGCCCCACAGAATAGGGATAATTATTCGTAGTGAACTAAACTAGCAAGAATGGCATTCAACCCTTTTATAAAGACTATTCTCGGCCCTCCTAGATGGAATACTTTCGACCTGCTAACCAGAGAAGGAACTAAACCTCTTGTAAGGTATGAACTCGACCCCCTATTGTAATCTCATCTCCTCTGGTGAATGGCCACGTAGAATGGGAATAAACTCAACCTATTAAAGAGAATAGAGAATTTCAAAAGAATAGTTATAAATCAACCGATAACACTTCCAGATCTGCTCCATTTCTTCCAAAGTCTTCTTCCTCTTCAGAAATGAAGTGCAATGTCAGAACCTAAGTGATTCCGCTTCAATACCAGCTAGGGTGTATAGTTTCAACACTAAAACCAACAACCAAAATGAGGGTTTCCAAAACCCTAAACCCTCTTCTTAAGAGCTCTAAAAAATCTATTTTTCGAGTGATCAAATGCAATAATGATGAGAGAATCCTCATTTCCCTTTTTTATAACTCAATTGACACCCCTTTTACATTTTATTTTAATCAAGTCACTTTAATGGGTTTTCTCACTTTATAATTTGAAAGTGACTTTTTGTTAGCCTAGGACCTATGTCCCATTTTCTCCACTTTATTTTTTTATTAGGTATTCTCCTAGGTGAATTGTGTTCCCTTAATTAATTTTCTCCAAGATGGTCCTCATCTGACAGCCAAAAAGCCCTTGTAGCCACCAACTAGCTCGTTGTGCAGTTTCTTCGCCACTTGAGCCAGTCATGTGATCCCTCACCCATCTGTCATGATCGTATGTTTGAAGGTGGGCTTCCCGAACCTAAAGGTATGCCTTATCATTTGGTAATTGAGTATTGTAGTTTACTTATCATGGATACTTCTGGGCATGGATTAATGAGGGGATTCGGCGAAAAGAGTGGGCTATGTCTGTGCTCTTGTCCCCAAGACATCTTTTGGATGTTAACCTTGGACCCTGGTCATGTGGGATCTCTTTTACTGACCTTTGGGCTTTAGGGATGGTACTACATGGGAAACCCTAATTTTGGTTGCATGGCCCTGCTTCATCATCCACATATATCACTCCCCTTCCACTCATTATAACCCCATTCATCATTTCTTCCACCTGGGTCCACATTCCTCCACTAGGTCCACTTAGGGTTAGCCTTCCCCCTCCCCTTTCCCATACCTTGGGTCGGGCTTGGAATGATGCCCCGAAGGTTGATGCAGCTAAATAGAAAAGTAAAAGCATAATTGGCCACATTCAATAGGAAAATGTACCACAAAATGCAAAATATGGCTGGGACAAACACATTTAGCACATGGGAAAAACCCAACACATGAGCTCTACACCATTATCATGGCCATTACCCTCATTCCTATAGGCCCTAGATGAGCCTCCTTTATCATTCAAGAACACATGATTGTCCCAACCCCTGGTGGGCAATAAACCGCCCTACCTTAAAGGGGGTAACCACTGCTATACCTTACACATCATGCTCTTATCCCTTGAGCCCGAGCAATTAATCAAAGAAAAATCATAAAAGGCAAAAGGCATAAATAAGAGTGGAAAAATCAAGGTTGGGGCACCTCATGCACCACGATTTCTCCCTCGGATACATTATATACCCAATTCTAGGCTTCCCTTTTAGCTACCCTTTTACCCCAACATGTGGCCCAAGGCTGCCCCTTTCTCCCCCTACTCCATTCATCTCTTTATCACATTCCACCACTCTTTGAAGGATGTACCTTGGACACATTATCCCCTTTAAATTTAGAAAGCACCTAATGGGGTACCTAGTTAACCCCATTTGGATCTTAGAGACATTAGCACATGCCAAAGTATGGAAGGGCATGCCATTACGAAGTTCCCACCTGTTTTCGATGGTTTATATGTTCTTTAAACTCAATTTCCTTTGATTACTTGTTGTACTGGAAGGCTAGGGGACACATTGGCTCTTATGAAAGATTACAAATGGTCTCTATTTTGGGTTTGGTCTCCTTATACGGGGTCCTAACCCTCAAGAGGGCTACGTTGGTACATATAGGGTGTTTTTAGAGATCCATGGGCCTCCACAACATTAGACAACACTCCATGGATCCCCAGAGATATTAATATATTGCTCGAGATTCACCTATTAGATGAGGAAGATGCACCTAGTTCACCAAGCTGAGCCGACCCCACAATTGTACCATGCACTTGGCAGATGAATGAGGACTTTTATGTTGATGTGGCATCACTTACACCATCATCTGAGCCCTTACAGATAGTCTACATGCATCTTTGATCTACTTGGAGACCCATGAGGTTAGTTGTGTGCCCTCACACCCATTGGGAGAACCACATGATTATTATTCGGAGAACAAGGGGCAAACCCCTTGTCCACTACTTTTGGAAGTCTTGTTCATCATTGTGGCACTTATGGACTTCCTCAAGCTTCTTAGAAGGCCCAACAACATGTATCATTGATCATTCAACCTCTTGAGAGACTTATTCTCTTGTTTATGAGCTAGTTTCGTTCGCTTGTCACCAAAAGTTAGTTTTTTTGCACATTATTTTATTTTAGGGGCTAATGTAGGCCCAAGTAGCTAAATCAAACTCATGAGAAGTGTATAAATAGAAGTGATGAGGATTCATTTTAGCATCATTACTTGGATTTGGAACTTGTATCTCTTTAGGGGTTTTCGCTATCATTCTTGGAAGACTATTTTTTGGAGCATGGAATGAATTTTGATGTTTGGATAATTTTCATATGCCTTAGAGCTTCTTGATGGAAAGTTTTTGGATGGTTGGATATATTTTTATACATTGAATGATTCATGTATGGGACATGTACAATGAATGAATTTTCCTAGGGATGTTTCATTACTAAAATTCATCTTGATAAACCATCTATCTTGTAAAATGAAGTATAAAGTTTTTGAAGCTGCTTTTGTTGTTGTCCTAGTGCCAAGTGAAGTTGTGTTTGAAGCCTCATTGACCTAGAAAATTCAAAGGTCCATAGACATAATTCTACCTGACTCCAATATCCCCAAAGGATTAGGCACTGGTCCACTCAAAGGTGATCACCTTAAACATATTTTCATTTCCCCTCTCCTATTCTCTAGGTCTAGTCCTTTAGGTCACCTAGGGCATCAATTATCTCTCAATTTAGCCATTCAAATACTTCAAATTTTGATGCACAATTGTGTTGGTGTGTCCTTAAGAAGCCCTCCAAATTTCATGAGATTCTAATGGCGGGATCTTGAGATATCACAAGCCCTACCTCGAAGACCAATTCTTGCCCTAGTTTCCCTTAGGCTAGAAACCTCAATGGGATCCTTGAATTTCCTCTCATTGAAAATTCATTACTTGATCCCTTTCTCCTCCCTAATTAGGTCAAACATATCATTGGTTTCTATAGTCTATCTCCTTGACCTAACTTCGGGTCCACTTGGTCTTGTGTGGTCCCATACACTATTAAGGGTAATTCTTCAAGGATCACTAGGAATCCAAGATTTCACAAGAATTTCAAGACCTGGGAACCCCCATCGTAAGATACATACCCTACCTAAACCTTGAAATTACCCTTAAGTCCTTCCTTGAGAGCTTTAAACCTTGCCTCCAAAGCAAGCAAGCCACATATTTGAGCCTCTCTTGTGAATAGGCTTCTCGGATGACCCCTCACCCCATCATTGTTCTATCCATTTAGTGATCCTTATCATACCGAGTCTCCTCCCATCGGTGAAAGTTTGTAAAGAGTAGGGAGATTTAGCCGAGGTGACAGTGGGCTATTGTTACATGGAATTTTCATCTACGGATAAACACATTTTCCCTAGGTGGGTGACTACACCTAGAACAACATAAAGAAATTAGTTTAACATTTTCTTATAGAATATAGATTAGATGTAGGAACTTACTTGTAGTCTTTCGCTTCCTAGATCTCTTTTGAACTGCTCCCGTTGCTCCCACTTGAACTTAATCCGCTCAAAAGGTACCTGTATTAAGAGAAACAGAAACAAGAAACGATCAAAGTATACATGAACTATCTACTATAAAACAATGGAATTGAATACATTGAAACACATAATGATCACATATATGAACAATCATATGAGAAAAGGAATAATATCTTTATTAATGTAGAGGGAAGAGTATCACCCAATACAATTCAATCCTATGCCACTCCTCCAGCTTTAGTTCAACACTCGCCGCATCAAAAGCACACACTCCAGCAACATAACATTGCTTAACATAAAGTCAATCCTCAAACCAACATAATTTCCTTACAAACTTCAGATTCTAGCCCCTTGATCACTATGATGAGTGCTTAATTTATAGGACATGGAGGTGGTTTTGTCATAAATGAGGCTATTGAATGGCCTTCCAAACTTGGAGTTAGTTTCCATGGAGAAAGGGATGAGAGTATAGGAGGTTAATGGATCCTTAGCCTATCCAATTTCAAGCTCATAGGAGGAGATAAGATATTGGATCCTTCTAGAATCATCTAGAATGAAGGAATATTCCCAGAACCCTATGCAAATTTCGCTCAATCTCCCCTAACGCAGGTCAAAGAGGGCCTAGGTGCACTGCAGTGTAGGCCATAGTGGGCCTGCCTACTCTGCAGTGCACTGTCTCAAGGCTTGGGCTGTGCTAGTGTCCCAAGGAGGCATTTTAGGAAGGCTTTAGGCCAAGAAACTTTCGTAGAAGGAAGCATTCAATGAGTTGACTTGTCTAGGGCATGTAACAACAGAATTAGGGTTTGATGAGCCCTAACAGTACTGATCTGAATGTCAAGAGTGATGTGCCCAAATAGACCTGTAACAGTTGCCCCCTAAAGCATGAAGTAAAAAATGATAATGTCGAGTGATATGCTTTATGATGTGATGGAGAGGAACTGAAGCGGACGCTGACCTGCATCGATTACAATACATAACATTATGATATTTTGGATTTTTCATGAATCGCTGAGGGAAGACATACCCATACTCAGCTACAAACTTTTCATTACATGTACATAGGTAGTCATCTATAGATATAGACCCATGATAGGATGACCATCAGTGTAAAGCCATTGTACATATGATTTAGTACTCTCCTAAAATTGCAACCCGAATGGATGAAACTAGATCTGGGGTCTTCTATCTCGTCCAATCGTTTGCTCAAATATGAGTCTAACCATGTGAATATGTGATCTGAAGTCGAACATGGGAAGACACCATCTGATTACTAGCCAATGATGTAAGCCATTAACAGACGCGAGAGAGATCATCGATAATAATAATTATTCTCAAGGTAATGCAATACATTCTGCATGGTGTGAATAAATGTTTTAATGTCGAACACCATACAAAGTCTTTCAGTCAAAGGCTAGTGATGTCAACTTGTTGCTGGAAGCGAGAAACTTGCCATTGATGTATACAAGCCCCAAGGTACTGGAAGGGTGTTTCTAAGTCAACTTCCTAGATAATTTGTTGATGTCGATAAGAAGCGACTTGTCGCAAGAGGGCCTTGATGTATCCCCCATCAATGACACAAAATGAGTGTAGTGATTTTGAAGACAAAATTTGACTAACGAAACAAGGTTCAAGAATGACGGTCATGAAAATGAAGGTTTATGAGTATTGCAAAGGATGAATTTACTGAGCGATTTCTCTTGAACATGTTAGTGACACTGAATGAATTGGCAGCATTGACCCAAAACCAAAGTGATGGATCTTGTGATAGACCATAGGTATGATAACCATCAAGCAGATAACCCAACCCAAATAGTCATGGAGATGAAGTGAAAGTGCCATGTTCAAGAGCGACTTGCTACCATAAAGTGATTTATCTCTTTTCCCATTTTCCCTAGTCATTGCTGACTAGTACCTGTTTATTATTTTTAACAAGATTGAGGAGGATAACATATTATTGTAGTATACTTCCACCCTTCGGGTGAATCCATTGCTATGTGATGTTTTAACGAGCCTAGTGAAGGTGAAACTTGGTCTTGTCATGATGGACAAGTTTGTCGTTATTTGATGTTTTAACAAGTTTAATGACAATGAGAACTCATTCATTTTCATGTTTAGAGAGTTTCAAAAGGGACAAAAAGAAAACTCCATAAGTTCTTTTTCATAAATTTGTCTCGCAAGTGTGAAAAAGCATAAAATAATACAAGAGAGAACCTATTGACCATGTTCGATCAATGTATTCCTTTTTCGTAAGTAATCTATCTCAACCCGGAAAAGGGTTAAACTTATATTGAGTAGATGTCGTTTCCAATCCGTTTACGAGCTAAAAAGGACAAGCGCTCCTTAATCTTTTCATATTTTGAGAGTCTAAAAAGAGCTTAAAGAGGAATCCACCTAGAGGAACAAGTGGTTTCTAGGATAGCAACTGGTTCCAGTGATGTTGGAACTTCTCAAAAAATGTTGATTTATGTGAAGAGGCTAGCTAATAAGACCACTCATTGCAACTATTCCTCAAAAAGGGTAAAACAACCAAGTGAAAGTGTATGATCGACCAAGTAGATAGTGACAATGGAAGGAGAAAAACCAAGACTCATTTGATGGAAGAGGCTGATAGAATGGCAATCACGAGGGTTAGAATGGATATGGGTTCATTTTTACACAAGCTTGAAACAAAAAACTATGCTTGGATTCAGTTTCATTTTTACACAAGCTTGAAACAAGAAAAATTTATGCTTGAGATTGGTTTACATGCCCCTAGCATGATGACTCGATTCTAGGTGCATGCCCCCCAAGCTTCATTGCATTCACCTAAGTAGACTACTCGTGGCTATGAGGTGGATGGAATGAAGGTTCATTTACGAGATCAAATTAAAGACTCGACTGGGATTTTACAAGATCTAATCAAAGACTAGAATTGGAACTTTGCTCCAGGGGACCTTGTTTCATTTTTTAATGAGCTTGACACAAGACAAGGAACTATGCTCAGATTCCTTGTTTCATTTTTTAATGAGCTTGATATAAGACAAGGAACTATGCTCTGGGATTTGTTTCATTTTTTAATGAGTTTGACATAGCAAAAGAACTATCCTCATATTCCTTGTTTCATTTTTTAACGAGCTTGACACAAGACAAGGAACTATGCTCATATTCCTTGATCACGACCCATAAGAGGTCATGACTTCCAAGAGGTTCTCATCAAATGGGAGAATAATTCTCTAGAAGGGATACGTAGCAAAGAATCCATTAGAGAGATCGGGTTCCAATTCCCCCAGTACATAATGCACAACATCATAGAATTGATCGTCAATTGATGTAGGCATGGAATGGGTTGCCACATAATTGACCCGTGGCAGGGAAGGTACTGTTGGGACAAAAGGACCATTTAGGGAAGATGGTTGACTAGAAGCCATATTTGGGCCGGGAAATGAAAGCTGGTCAATGGTGACAATTATGCATTCATGCAGGAAACACATCACTCAAAAGAGTGTTGAAACAATAGCTCCCATGTCATAAACATCGTCGCACCCAAGAAGTAAATTGTAATCTAAAGGGCCTAGGACTACCATTACATTGAGATAAACAATTTTTCCTCCCAAAGTAATAGGCAAATGAGGAAGGATCCCTAATGGTTGAGTGGTTCCTCTATTAAAAGCCAACAGATTTTAGGTAATAGGCACAAGTGGCGATAAACCGAGTGCCTGCCATAATGGAGGAAAGGATACTCACATATGCACCTTCATCTATAATAGTGCCAGATACAATCATATTATAAACCTATACTATGATCTGGAAAGGCACATAAGATGGAAGATGGCATCTTTCCAGTCGATTCCAATCAAAGAAAGTGACCAGACTACTTGGAGGGGGTACCATAAGAATGGGAGAATTAACCCCTTGAGTTATGAGAACAAGAGGATTTTCCTCTTGTCTTGATGGAATAGAAGGGTTGCCTCCAAGCTCATTGGAATCTGAAGAAATGAAAAGAACCTGAGTGGTATCATACTCACTCTCTATGAGAAAGGTACAATTAATTGAAGGTGAAATCGGGTCAACTGTTTACTCGACCTGTTATTGGTCAGGTATAGACTCATGGGATTCACATTCAGAGAGAGTGGGTTTGGCCGACGGTTGATTTGGGTCAGTCACTTCATCAACTAGTGAAGGATTAAGGGAGAGTCTCTTGTAACCAGATGGAAGTCGCTACGGAGAAGTAGGACGGTTATCCAACACTTTTTGGGCTTCATCCAGATAGGGACAAAGGTGAATGGGGTGATTCCCTTCGCATAACCTATAGGGAAACTTAACTTTACCCTTCTTTCCATGAACTTTACTACCACTAGTTGATGGTGTGTCACCAGCATGATCTCCAGAAGTTGATGACATAGGATGATGTGAATGAGAAGACCATTCTTCTAAGATCTGAGGAATACCAAAACAATTTCGAAGAATATGGTTTCCCGTACAAAGTTTGAAAGGATATCGAAGTTTGTGAGGCTTATTGGATGGTTTCTCATCAGAAGTTGCATTCGAAGCAATGGTTGCTTGGTTGCCCCCCTGCTGAATTTTCTTCTTCTTCCCTTTCTTCTTCTTCTTATCCACCTGGTTACTAGTGTCAATACTTTCACCAGGTGAAGAGGAAGAAGGGGAGGAAGAAACAACCGACGAAGAAGGTAAAGGGTCAACTTTAGGATCAATTGGAGGTTGATTTTTTGCAGGTGGAGGAGTACTCGATTGCGGAGAAGTCATGACATTTTGAACCAAGGAGGTTGAAAACAGCCATACTGGCAAGCCAATGGTAAATCCCAGAAGGGATAAGGTAGCCATATATGGAGCACCAGTATTTCCGAAAGTAGGAAAAGGACTAGGATTCCCATCAAAAGGAATTCCTTGATCGGTGGACTCCGGAGTTGTTGCCATATGTCGCAACCTAAGATAAACTAAGGAGTGATGTGGAGGATGTTATCCACGGTCAATTAATTTTATTTTAATCAAAATAATGTAACAAAACAAAAGAGGGATAATCTAGGCAAAAGGATTACCAATTAACTGTGAACTGCAATATACTGCCTCAGTAAACCAAGGACTTAACATACATGCAGCAAATCTCCCCGAATGTTGTGTTCGATGTATCGCAGTGTACAAGGTGATCGACTCAGTTACCTATGGATGGATAGCAACCGAATGTAGTCCTCCCAAATATACTTGAAAGTATGTGGAGGCCCAATCCGTGTTAGCGTTGTCTAATGTGAAACCGCACAGTGAGAGCATTCCTTTATACTTTTTGTACTATAACACCGCCCTATATACCTGAAGGTACGTGGACGAGCTACGATATACTTACATACGTGGAATGAGGTATCACACTCAGAATGTATCACAGACAATTAACGACAACTATTATGTTTTATGACGCTAGAACACGTCTCTAGCCTATAACCTCTAAATGTTATTTGTTAGGTGACAATTCTCCATTAGGTTAATTGAGATAACTTTTAAGTTGATCTTTATTATGAATTTGTCTTTCAGGTTCACCGTGTGATGTCTTTGAAATTCATAGAATGCAACTATGATGAGAAACATTCTTTTCATTTGATTTTGAACAATGAAAACCTTAACTACAAGGGATAAAGCAATCATAATGTTTAATCAAAGATCAAAGAGCAAATCTAATGCAATTTCCCTATACTATTCCTATAAGCGCACACAAACCTCTAATTGCATAATGCAATTTTTCTTTTCAATTCCCTTAATGTTGAGATGAACAAAAGGAAACTAATGCACATATAATCAATCAATCTTTTTGCAAGAAACGAAGACTTTACGACAGTTCTTTTTCGAAAGAAAATGAAGACTTTACGACACTTTCTTTTTAGCAAAGATTAATCGACTATAAGCTAACTTTGACAATGAATTGATAATGATAAAAAGTCATTTAAGAAACATTAAACAATCAAGGCCAAAGTAGGGCTAGGAAGAGAAATATAACTTGATTTCAGAACCACAAGAATCATTGATCTTTCAGCAAACAACAAGAGAAGCAACTTTGGAAAAATCAAACCAAAGGTGGGTTTTTTACACTAAGAGGAATCAGTGTAGGCCAGAGAGGGAAATAGTGCACTGCAATGCATTGTCTCTAAGGTAAGGGCTACTCTGCAGCACACTGTGTCAAGACCAACACTGCATTGGTGCCAAAGAGTAAATTCAAGAGACATTCAAGCACAAATTTTGACTAAAAACACTTCAAAAAGACTGAAATAAGATCAGTAAAGCTAAGAAAAGTCTACTAGGGTGTTATATGATGAGGGTAAGCCACCAAGAACGGAAGTTGTTCCCTAGTATGGTCGCCAATTTGTTACATGGAATTTGCATCTACGGATAAACACATTTTCCCTAGGTGGGTGACTACACCTAGAACAACAGAAAGAAAGTAGTTTAACCTTTTCTTATAGAAGATAGATGAGATGGAGGAACTTACTTGTAGTCTTTCGCTTCCCAGATATCTTTTGAATTACTCTCGTTGCTCCCACTTGAACTTAATCCACTCAAAAGGTACTTGTATCAAGAGAAACAGAAACAAGAAATGATCAAAGCATACATGAACTATCTATAAAACAATGGAATCAAAGACATTGAAACACATAATGATCATAGATATGAACAATCGTATGAGAAAAGGAATAAGATCTTTATTAATGTAGAAGGAAGAGTATCACCCAATACAGTTCGATCCTATGCCATTCCTCTAGCTTCATTTCAACCCTCGCCACATCAAAAGCACACACTCCAGCAACATAACATTTCTTAACATAAACTTAATCCGTAAAACAACAAAATTTCCTTACAAACTTCAGATTCTAGCCCCTTGATCACTATGATGAGTGCTCAATTTATTGGAAATGGAGGTGGTTTTGTCATAAATGAGGGTATTGAATGGACTTCCAAACTTGGAGTTAGTTTCCATGGAGAAAGGGATGACAGGATAGGAGGTTAATGGATCCTTAGCCTATCCAATTTCGAGCTCATAGGAGGAGATAAGAGATGGAATCCTTCTAGAATCATCTAGAATGAAGGAATATTCCCATAACCCTATGCAAATTTCGCTCAATCTTGCCCAACGCAAGTGAAAGAGGGCTTAAGTGCAGTGTAGTGTAGACCACAGTGGGCCTGCCTGCTCTGCAGCACACTGTCTCAAGGCGTGCACTGCGCTAGTGTCCCAAGGAGGAATTTCAGGAAGGCTTTAGGCCAGGAAAATTTCATAGAAGGAAGCATTCAATGAGTTGACTTGTCTAGGGCATGTAACAACTAAATTAGGGTTTGATGACCCTTAATAGTATTGATCTAAATGTTGGGAGTGATGTGCCCAAATAGACCTGTAACAGCTATTGCTCCATTATTTCCCTTAGCCTAGTAGTAGCCCTTCAAAGACCCCTGCTATTTTGAGCGATAAGATTTTGGTGCCATTTCCGGGGACACGAAATGTGTGTTTGTTCCCCATACGAAATATTTACATATCATTACTGGCGACTCCATTGGAAGAACGAATCCCTAGTTCTTCATTGATCTCTAAAATCAATGCTTGTAGGGTGAAGAAAGCATTTGTCAAGGAAATTTCATTCACCCTAGAAACTCTCATGTCATTTAGGACCCAACAACATGTTGACCACATATATTCCTGCCATAAAAGTGACAAGAATCCCGCAGTATCCCTCATCGGAATGCGTGAAGAATATGCTAATGTTCAATGGGGATCCACATTCCACAACCAATCACATTGTAAGGTTCATGAGGTATCTTTCAAAGAAAAATATAACTCAACCTTGTGACCAAATGGAATTATTTGTTCTATCCATTTCCCCAAATACTGATTGGCTTGATTCATGTAAACCTAAAATAATTCTTTCTCTTCCAATGTTGACTACACACTTCTTGTTGCATGAAGGGCCGAGTTTCCAATCTCACGAATACATATGCCAAATGTTGCACGTAGCCCTTCAAGAGGAGGATGTTATTGAATATGGTTTTATGTTTGAGGAAGAGTGCCTTGATCCTTCTCTAAGTCATCAAGATCAAGTGATTGATGCATACATTGGGGATAGTGATGAAAGAGAGACTCATGAATTGGAAAGCATGTCCTATAAGGATAATTAAGAAGATATCAACCTTGCGATCCTTCAGACATTGTAAGAATGGATGATGGAATATGAAGAGTATCACAGGTAACTGATGGCCACATATTACTCCCAAGATATTTTCTCCCACTATTGTGAGCAATCAGAATGACTTTGTAACAAGAAGAGTGAATATAAAAAGAGTCCTACCGATGACCTTCTTCTTGAGGCATTTTATCAAAACCATGTAGTAAATACCTTGGAGATCATTCTTCCAGAACGTATGAAGGAGGAAAAGTCATCCCTATCTAAAGAAAAGAATGAATGGAATCCTAATCAACACCAAATATATAGTGAAGAATGGGAGGATTCTGAGGAAGATCATGATAGTCAAATAAACAAAGAATCTATGAGTGACTTTTGGGCTGTTGATTGGGGAATTGGGTATGATTATAGAAATGAAGACCCTGTAGTTTCTCAAATCCATAAGAATGAGCTCAGGGAAGAATAAAATGCAATGCCCCTTATGAATCCCTTCTTAGTGATTGGAAAGGTTTCTTCTTTATGTTCCAAGGTGATTCAATCAAAGAAGATCCTTCCGAAATTGTGGGAAATTCTAATGACTCTAATATAGAAGAAATTGAGGAAGATGATTCCTTAGGCCATACCATCAATAAAGGTTTTTTCTTCATTTTCGAGCCACTCCTCCCCTTATTATGCCCCTGCCCTGAAAATAGACGTTTCTGATGATGTTCATTCCCCTAGTCATGATGAAGATATGTTTTCCCCTATGAAGAACCAAGAATCATGGTTTTTTCAAAAATACAATAATGAGTCCACTTCTTGTTTTCCCAGTGACAAAATAATATCATCCTAAATGTGTTTGAGACATTCAATCCTTCTTACCTAGAATGCGATATGTTGAGAAATCTAGGGCATCAAGGTTAAGTGATTTATCATCTAATAATAGTTGCATGTGAATGATTTTTACTTCTTATATTAGGATATTATTTTACTTATGTTAGTATAGTGTTTTTCTTCATTAAACAACTACCAATGCATAAAACATCAAGAGACAAGAGACACTGAATATAGGCTACCAGCCAGGGTGAAAACCTCTCCCACTTGAGAGGAAAACCTGAAAAAATTCTTCTTCTTATGGAGACTTCAATTGACGAATACAAAGACTAAGACCCTTGACCTATTTTCCACTCCAAGACCAAGACACCAAGATCCTTCTTCGATGTTTCTCTTTCTTGCACAAGTTAATGCAAGTCAAACTTCTCCTTCTTTTACACTTCTCAGCTACCTTGAAACTTCAGGCTATTTTCCATAGATTTCCAATTCGTATTGTTGTGATTCCACACATGTGAGGACTACGAACAAGATTGGAGGTGTTTCCTTCCTTTGATATATTTGGAGGCTTCTCTAGAACAAATAGGCTAACAATAGGAATGATTTTAAGACCCTTTTCTTGTCCTTTATTATAGCAGATGTACCTACTTCAGAAACCTGTTTCTAGAACACGTGTGAAGGTGTTTACCCAAGAAACAATCCCAAATGAGTTCGATCTTCCTCTTCCCTTACTCGTTGGTTAGTAGGTTTCCTTCTTATGAACTTCACACTCCTATTCTAGACCTTTACCAAATTTCTTCACCGAAAATATGCCCTCTGAAATGAGGCGGAGCTTCCTATTTATAGTTGTTTGCCCATGTATATAAGCCGACATGAGTTGAATGTGAACTGACATGTCCTTTTGAGATATTTCATTATTCTTTTGAAGCCGACTTGGAGGAGGTGTCTTTACTTGGTCTTGGAGGGCCTTCTTGTACATTCAATGACTTATACAAAAATGTAACATGTCCAAGAAGAGTCCTTCATACATGGCATTGACTAAAATTGACTTTTATGACTAAATGACAAAACCAAAAGTTCACAATGGGAACCTTAACTAAAATAAAATTCCCTGATCATGAAACCCATGATTCAAGTACTACAAAAATAATTTATTTTCTTCTTTTCATAATTACATAAAATCACAATTACACATGTCATTATGAAGACTGAACCTACTTACACTTTTCAACACTCCCTCTTAACTAAGGAGGTATTCATAATGGTACTTGGTCATTCTTAATCTGAAGAATTCTCATACGAAGAGTTGGATTGGTAACCCATCTGTTTAACATCATATAACCTAGCATTTCCACATAGCAAGGCCTTGACAAACAGCTTTGTCTCTCCACAAGATCAGAGTATAATGTTGGCAAGACAAATGATCTATAGAAACCCTCATCATTTTCTCTCTTGGAACATACTCCACCCAAGTTTCCAGAGTATGTTCCACCAGGACTATTCTTATCTTGGATTCCTAGTCCTCAAAAAATATCGGTCCTATACGACTACTTCTTGTCTTGGATGCTCTATGTTGGCTTAGGGGGCCCTGACTCAGGTTCAGAGTTAGTTACACCAACCAACAAATCCCTACACTACTGGCCCTTTCGGCAATAACCCATGTAGCGCGGGTTGCAGCCTCACCCGAAGTAGTATGGGGGGATGCAAGAACCAAGTTTCTACATCCAAAGACTAGTGTGGTGTCTTTTAGTGCCTCAAACCTGCCTTCACACAGATCGATACACTTCTAAGGCTCACTGTTGAAACTCTGTCAAAATGGTCTTTAGGCCTTCACGAAGGTCTACGATTGGTCTTTACGGACCTTTGACAGTCAATCTATCTACTTACATGCATCAAAAAGCAATCCTAAATTAGGGTTCGCGGAAATTTACTTAAGTTATTCGTAACATCTGAGAATGCATCAGAGTCCTTGTGAAAACACACAAGCATGCATTGCATACATCATTAACACTTATTTAGTAGAATCGTGCAACATTCAACCAATATTTCATAAAACACATCATTCATCAACAACATATAATATTAACAACAATAAACAGAAATACACAATAATTCAGCAGAAACCATCTTTATTAATCTTCAATTCAGGATTACAAACTCAAAACTACCCTACGCACTCAGCTGCAGGGGTCCGTGCACTCAGTTGTGGACTCTACCTAGGCCTCTGCGCACTCAGTTGCAGAGCCTTTCTTCTCCTATCTGACCCACTTCTCTTCGCTAGCACTTCCTTTCTATCTGTCCATTTCTTATCAATTCTTCAAAAACATGCCTTAGACTCTCTAAGACACACCTATTTATAGCCTTCTTCATACAATTTGATGGTCCGTGGACCATGGGTGGATCTCAAAACTGACTCAAAATTTACATAAATAAGGGGATAAAATCTCTTTGACTCCTAATCATCTACGCACTCCGCATCCACAAATCATGAAGACTTTACATTAATTACAAAAATGTATCAAAACTTGGGCTATTTTAACCCCAAAACTAACCCAAGGGACCCCATCCCAATAGGCTCTCAACACAAAGAACGTGACTGGCCCTCGAGTCACTTGACTGGCGCTACGATATTACTATGAAGATCCCCCAGCTCCACATGGATCACTACACCTTCCGCAATGCTCTGAGTGGCTGCCTGCTTGACTTCCTCAACGAGATTTTCTATAGCTATTCCTTCGAATACCAGGCTCATCGTCTGCTATGTCTCGTACAACCCTTTTAGCTTATCTTGGATAATGGTTATGACTTGATAAGATTCTTCCAACTATGGCTGCATCCTGGCCTTTAGCAAGGCCTCCCTTTTCTGCGATTCCTCCACCTGTGCGAGGAGTCGATTTCCTTCCTGTAGTTTAGTAAGGCACTGCACTGGTGCAATGTAGTGTGTAGTGGCCCTGAATTCATTGTATGGCTACTGCAACTCCCTTACTTCTGTATTCAGTGTCTGTAGGTTTAGATCCTCCTATAGATTGGTCACTAACTCCATCTCTTGCTCAAAAAATGTCATATAGTTAGTGACTGTGGCATCTAAGGTGGCCATTCCTTCCTTTATTGTGGCTCTGCGCTGCTCCCGGACCTTAGGCGGAGTTGTGGGATGCAACTTTAATTATAGATCTGTGATCTTCATGATGAGTTCAAACTGAACTAAGTGAACCTCTGCTTTATCTTCGCACACAACGGCGGCCACTTTTCTGATATTTTCTTTTGGCTGTGCATCCTCTGTGATGTGAAGCTTAGGCACTGTCCTGCATGCCTCTGTAACTGCTATTGGGTGTGGGATCCCCCAAGGCAAGTTTTGGGGCTTAAAGCCTAGATTTTGACCAAATCCAATGTAAATACTATGTGTTTTGTGGGCACGGAGCGCGAAGATTGTAAATGAGTCATAGAGTTGTCTGCCCTCATTTTTGTAATGTAATGTCAGCTTTAGAAATCTAACCATGGTTCGCGGACCATGGGATTGTATAAATAGAGCGAGGCTCTAAGTTCTAAATCAGTGAAGAGAAGTAGAGTCATGAAGTAATAGATGGAGAATTGAGTCTTGTCTGAAGTGTAGAGTCAAGTCTTTGGGTCGTAGAGCAGGAGAAGGCTCTGCAGCTGAGTGCGCAGAGGCCTAGTAGTCCGCAGCTGAGTGCGCAGAGCCCTATAGCAGAGTGCACAGGGCGAGTCAAGTCTGTAACCTTTGGAGAAGTAATAAAGAGAAGTTTTACACCATATCTGTGTATCTTTCTCCTATTTTGTGCATTGAATGTATCGGATATAAATTACATTTCTATTGTCTATATAATGCACAAACTTATATGAATGTGTTGATAAAGGGAAGACAAGATAAAGTATCTGTTTACGTGAAGATAACTAACTGTTATAAGAAGATAAGTAAGATACACGGTGTAACTTGGGGAAGTAGCACAGATTGCTGCTAGGGCAGTGAGAAATCACCTCAGACCCTGGTTATGGCTGCGTGAAGGTGACTATAACATATCACAAAGGTCTCACAGGTTAGGAATAGTGTGCGAAGTTACATGCATGAAGGTATTCATAGTTGGACTAAACCGACCCCTCAAACATCTCAAGGGTGCGGAAACATGGTTCCAGCATCCCCCTAATCTACTTCGAGTGAGACCTTAGTCCACACTCTGTGGGCTGTTGCCGAAAGGGCCAGTAGTAAAGGGATTTGTTTGGCTAATTAACTCTAAACCTGGGTCAGGCCCCCTCAGGCCAACAAATGGTTCTATTTCTGGGACCAGAATCTGCATATAGATGTCTGATGTCGTATCATTGGAATCCAACTAAGAAGGAAATTGAAGGTTGGTTGGACATGAGAATTCACGAGTTTGCGGCGTAGGAGAACAGGAATCCACAACTTAAAAAAGAAGAGTGGTTAGACTACTACCTGTACACAGAGATCCACAAAATCTTCTTCGCATCTTTCCCTACTGAGCTGTACGAGTGGATCGCGAAGCTAGCAAATAGCAAAGGAAGGTGGAAACTTGACAATCCTATTGTGTGGACCCTAGAGTTGGTGCGCACGTTGGAAGCATCAGAGGATAAGATCATGCATGCTATTGATCACTGGCTCAATCGGATTATGGGAGGATTCATTACTAAGTTCGCGGTAGATACTTTAGTTAGCTACAATGAGGTAGAGCAATGCTTTCTCAAAGGACCGTGAGGTAAGTATGTAAATTCTCTGAATACTTGGATTAAAATTTTATTGTGTGAAAAGATGGTTATGAAATTACCTTGATGTCCAAAGCTACGCAAAATGGAAAAACCTACAGAAACGAAGGAAGTAAGGGACCAGAGAATAGCCCTTTGATTTCACCTTCGCGGGGGGACGAGGAAGAGCTCATGAAGGTCTCTCCATGAAGTGTGATAGATTTGATAAGGTAGAGGATTCTGTGCATACCACCCACATCCACACCACCACTAGTCTCACCACCTTCACCCCCGTCTTCACCCGTACCACCTCCACCACCACCGCGAGTCAATATGGCAAGCGCGATAAAGTTGCGAGTGTTCAAGGGAGTAGGAAATGAAGATCCAGACTAGTTTTTGTTCGTGATAAGGGTCGTATGGGAAGCGCAGGGAGTTACAGATGATAATATAAAGAAATCGACGTCAGTCAGTGCTCTGCAAGATCGTGCGCTGACCTAGTATATTAAGCATTTTAATGATAATCCGAATGCGAGAATCGCGGACATCCAAGTAGCGCTAAACAGGGAATTTAGCAGGCCGAAGTCAGAAGCGCAGTCGATCATTGGATTCAAAGAGATCACGATACTACCAGGTGAGACTCCTTGGGAGCTAGATTAGAGGCTAAAGTGCATGATTTGTGAAGCTAATATGACTTTGACGGATGGAAAACACCGCGAATGGTTTTGTAGCATCGCTAATGCCACATTTGAGGAACGCATTGTCGCAATAGAGGTTAACGACTCAGGTAGAGGCCTTGGAGATCATGATGAGGCTACATGAGACCCCAATGCAGGATCCTAACTTGGGAGTTTGGCAGATCCACGCGTAGTTGAAAAACTTATGCCTTGAGATGCAGAGTCTGAAACAAGACAGAACAGCTCATCCGAAAGTGCACGAAGAAGTATGGTGTGTAAAATGCAAGGGTCAAGGTCATGATAAGGACCACTGCCCTGTGTTCGTGAATTACCTTGTGGGAGGGGGACTGATGCTGTTAAGGCCGGAAGTGCAAGCAAGACCTAGCGCGGCACCTACTTTGTGGTGCGTGATTTGTCAAATAGGAGGACAGCATGCTACAGAAAATTGCCATTTGTTACAGAAGTACACGTAGAATTCGCAACAGTTGTTCTGTAATTTTTGTAGATCGGTTGGACACGATGAGTGCACTTGTAGAAGCTATGAGCTGATGATGGATAGAACTCCTACCTATAGAGTTCAAGCCAAAATGCGGCCCCTAAACTAGAACACAGGAGTGGTGCGAATTGGATTTTAGGGGCGTGGATGAGCCGAGGTGGAGGAGGACCTGGAAGAGGTCACAGACAGTTGATATGCTACAATTGCGAAAGGCCAGGGCATTATACCCATGATTGTATGAATCCAACACATCCATTATGTTTGTATTGTTCCTTATTTGATCATGAGACAGAAGATTGTCCTACGCTGATAGCTAGGATACGCGACAAGGGAGCGCTACCACCTCCCCGACTCAGAACCTACAAATGATGAGGTCTGAGCCGCACGAGGAAGATCCAAATGTGAACATTGTGCTTCGAAGTGGAATCGTGATAGGAGATGATAAAGGTAAACAACCTCAAGATAGTACTTGGGTTCGCAAGGCTCCGACGAAAGAAGCAGTGTTTGATTTGGAGCGCGCTAAGAAAACCTTCATGGAAGCTAAGAAGAGCTTCGTTGATGCCTCCACTTTAGGAAGCAAAGATAGATCGGAGCCGAAAATGGATCCATCTATGCTTACGTCATTCCTCAAAACATGCATGAAGCTACTGTGCGACAGCAAGGCTGTAAAAGGATTGTAGGAACTCATTAACAGATGCGTTGGGACCATGCCAGGAGAACCGCGCATAGTCTAGAAGATTGGAAAGCATACGATGAGGATGGGAAGAGAAATGAGGCTAACTGCGTAGATTGGAAAATATGAGACGGACCAAGTAATTCTAGATTTAGGATCGGACACGAATGTCCTGCCGAAGCATACATGGGAGCGCATGGGGAGGCCTATGCTGCAATGGTCTCTTATTCAACTGCAAATGGAAAACCAGCAAAAGATAATACCTATGGGAAGATTGCAGGAAATCATTGTGGATATTGAGGGAGCGAGGGCGCTAGCAGACTATGAGGTGATAGAGATTGTTGATGACAGCAATCCCTACCCTACGCTCTTAGGAATTGATTGGGCCACTAACATGAACAGGGTGATTAATCTTGAAAATAAGTCACTACGCGTAGTTATACCTTTGGACCCCACTGAAGGATTGCACTATATAGAGCCGATGCACAATTATGAAAGTGACGATGATTTGGACTGCATCTGTAAAATAACCACACAAGAGCAAGATTGGGTAAATCCCACCACAGACGGACGGATCTCATGGGAGTGCGAAAGCTCCTGTATGTTGGATTCGAATGAGAAGATAGAGCAATTGCAGAACCGGTTACACGAGGTAACCACACTGAACTGTAATAGGATGAGAAGATCACTGTGTTGCGTATCAACAGAAGTGAGGGATCTGCCTACTTATGATGGGTTAAGTGAAGTAGATACTTTCCTAGATAAGTTTGAAAGAGAAGTGCCAGAAAAGCAACGCTTCCAAGCTTTGAAGTGGGTATTGCATGCTACGCTCGCGAGGTGGTGGGATATGCACCAAAGAAGCTTTGAATATTGGCACGCATGTAGAAAAATGTTGTGCTTACAGTTTGATAAACCTATAATTCGAATGGCAGATAGATACAATGGACAAAATGGTCTGCGTGCATAGTTGTCCAGGTGGCTACAGGCATATGGTAAATAACCTGCGCAGATGCACATGAACTTCGCGTTGGGAGATACGGTCAATAAGCATGTGTTGGGGGGAAAAATGTGCAAATGGTCCCTCAAGATGGAATGACAGAGTGTGGGAAGAACGGGTGTGTAGAAGGTTATCCACGCAAAAGTATTTAAAAAAGTGTGAAGCACTGAACAAGGTATGTAATGCGCAATGAAGTGATTGGGACCTATGTGTACCAGTAGTTTTATGGGATTATAGGACAATGTGTAAGAAATTGACAAGACAGACGCCTTCTAGGCAAGCCTATGGAGCAAACGTCGTAATGCCAATGGAGTATATCGTGCCTAGTCTACGCATAGCAACGCTCATAGGTATGACGGACCGTGGCACCCTGGAGGAGAGGCTCGCGCAGTTGGAGGAACTTGAAGAAGAACAGTTTTTGGCTGGATTCCATCAGCAGGTACAAAAGTAGCGTGAAAAGGCCTGGCATGATCGACATATTAAATTGCACACCTTCAAGGTGAATGATTTGGTGTTACTGTATGATAGTAAGTTTGATAAATTCCCGGGAAAATTCAGAATGCATTGGCTGGGACCGTATGTTATTAAGGAGGTCACAGACGGAGGTGCAGTACAATTGGTAAAGTTAAATGGAGAACCTTTCCCAGGAAAAGTGAATGGTAGTCAGTTGAAGCCATACACGGGTGGCCCAGCTATCTGACTAACTGACAGAAGCACAGTCTTAGCACACCAGGCCGCTGAAAGGAGGCACGAGACTGTAAACAGGTGCAGGGTAGCAGTTCAGCTACAGGAGTCTCTGAACAGCATGTACAGGAGATACAGTAGGCAACTGCTCAGTGCGCTTCCAATATTGCAGCAGTTCGAGCAGACTTGGGAGGTCTCCACACAAAGATCTTTGCATCAACAGAGTGACTCAAGGGCAAGTCACAATGTTTGTGTTGGGGCCCTGTTGGGCGCAGGATACCTCAAGGCAAGTTTTGGGGCTTAAAGCCCAGATTTTGACCAAATTTGATGTAAAGACTTCACATTTTGTGGGTGCGAAGTGTGAAGATTATAAATGAGTCATATGGTTGTCCACCCTCATTTTTGTAATGTAATGTTAGCTTTAGAAATCTACCCATGGTCTGCGAACCATGGGATTGTATAAATAGAGTGGGGCTCTAAGTTGTAAAGCAGTGAAGAGAAGTAGATTCATGAAGTAATAGATGGAGAATTGAGTCTTTTCTAAAGTGTAGAGTCGATTCTTTGGGTCGTAGAGTAGGAGAAGGCTCTGCAACTGAGTGCGCAGAGGCCTAGTATTCCACAGATGAGTGCGCAGACCCCTGCAATTAAGTGTGCAGAGTGAGTCGAGTCTATAACCTTTGGAGAAGTAATAAAGAGAAGTTTTACATCATTTCTGTGTATATTTTTCTTGTTTTGTACATTGAATGTATTGGATATAAATCTCATTTCTATTGTATATATGATCCACGAATTTATATGAATGTGTTGATAAAGGGAAGATAAGATAAAGTATCTATTTACGTGAAGATAACTGACTGTTATAAGAAGATAAGTAAGATATGCAGTGTAACTTGGGGAAGTAGCGCAGATCGTTACTAGGGTAGTGCGAAATCACCTCAGCCCCTAGTTAGCACTACGCGAAGGCGACTATAACAGATCGTGAAGGTCTCGCAAGTCAGGAATAGCGCGCGAAGTGACCTACACGAAGGTATTCACAGTTGGACTAAACCGACCCCTCAGACATCTCAAGGGTGCAGAAACTTGGTTCCAAAATCCCCCCATACTGCTTCGGGTGAGACCTCAGTCCGCGCTCTACTAGTTTTTGCCGAAAGGGCCAGTAGTAAAGGGATTTGTTTGGCTAATTAACTTTGAACTTGGGTCAAGCCCCCTTAAGACAACAACTGCTAACTCTAGTCGTGAACTCCACGCCTGCAACATCTCTTTTTCCTTCAGATCCTCTGTCTTTTTAGCAAACATCTACTCATTGTTCACTCTATATTCGTTGATGAGATTGAGGGTGCGTTGCTCTCGGGCTCTCAATTCATCTGCCACCCCTGCATGTAGCGCATGGAAGGTCTCGTTGGAGAGCGTTGCTATATTCAGCCTGATGTTCTTAATTGTGCTCAGGATAATTCGATCATCATCTGACTCCGTGCGAAGGGACCCATTTGGTAATGCAATAGTCCTAAGGTCTAGGGTCCTTACCAACTCAGCTACTTGGCTTGTTGCAAGTTCTAGACTAACTTGTTCCGCGCTCACTTGTTCACTGCCCACCTGTATTCTTCTTACCTAGATCTGAAGCTTGCACATATCCTTTTGGATGCTCCCCAACATCTGCATGTACTACTACTTGAACTGCTACAACACCTCAGTTGTGGTATCCCTGATTTTATCCCCGATCTCATCGATATCACCTTCTGTAAATACCATGGGATCAACCTATGACTTATCTAAGTTTTGCTTTTTCCTTGTGTCTTCCTACTACCCTTTACCACATTTATTCAGAATGAATGGGGTGCTTTGCCCCTCATCTCCACCGCCACCTTGCCCTCAAAGTTCCTCCTCCTCTATTTCCGGCGAGGGTGACTTGTCACTTTTTTGTGACTCGTGTTGTTCTTGTTCTGCCTGCTCCTTGGTAGTGCACTCTTGCTCCACTTGAGCCTTCTCTGTGGCTTCCTTCTTTTTCTACGCAAGTAGGTTATGCGCAGCCTGCTTAACGTTCCTTGGGTACTCCAAATTCACAATTACTGCAATCTTTGCAGGGTCCACCATCAGCCCTTGGTTGCACACCACGTGACCTACCAAGATTCCAAAAGGAACACAGAAGATGCATTTCTTCAAATTTAGCACGATCTAGTATCTGCGACATGTATCCAACATCAGGTGAAAACTTTCTACATGGAACTTGACTAATCCAAAAATTCTCCAGTTGTCAAAATACACTTCCAGAAACTCATGAATGAACTCCTTGAACGTTGTGATGACTACGTGAGAAAATATTACAGGCACATTCTTGAGTCCAAACAGCATCACAATGTATTGAAAACATCCCCATTCTATCACGAAGGTCATTTTTCTCCTATCCTCAGGCATGATCTTAATCTGATGATATCCAGAGAACCTGTCAGTAAAATAGTAGGCCTCCTACCCTCAAACATTGTCCAGCACCTCATCCGTAAATTGCATCGGGAATGGGTCATGGACACACACATCGTTAAGCTTCCGCAGATCTATGCAAATCCTTATTTAACCCTTATGTTTCTTCTCCTGAACCACCATCAGGCTCACCTAATCAGATTCGTACATATGTTCTATGATGCCCACCTCCAACATCTTATCCAATTCCTGGTGCACCTTTTCTTTGTACTTAAGATTAAGGTGATACGACCTCTGTTTAATAGGCTTCGCATCCAGCTTTAGAGTGATCTTCATAACACCCAAATCTCCAACTATGCCCTTCAAATCTGAGAACTTGGTAGGGAATAGTTCCTGGTATTTATGGAGTAACTCAACAACTTTATCCACAGTAGCATCATCCCAATAATCCCCAATCTTTGCAAAATTTGGTTCTACTTCAGTGCCAATATTTACTTGCTTTATCTTCAATAATGCGGTGATGTCCGAGTTGTCTATTTGTGGGCCCTCAACTTCGCAATGCCCTTTTGCCCTTCCAGCGCATGGCATAGCTAGGTGCTCCAGTTTGGTTGGACCCATTCCATGGGCTCTTGCGGCATTCTGAAGATAACTACCTTAATTTCCTGTAGCACTTCATCAATTCTTTCGAAGTCATCTTCAAAGATAAAGTTCAATAAGAACCCTTCCCTTAATATATCCCACTCTGTGGTGCCATGGCAAAGCTCCGTTTCCATATACCAGTTCATGGGAATTGTATCCAAAGTATGGCAAAATATGTGTACCCACTTTGGCTACAATTTTGTCCCCCATGCTTTTGTCCATTTTTCTAAGTGATCGCATAGATCATCCTTCCTATTATATTTCTCAGTAAATCGAGTGTTGGGATGCCCAAACCGTAATCTCATCATTCTTCTATAATCTCGCCATCCCTCAAAGTTATCCTTGTGCATACCCCACCATCGTGCAAGCATAGCATGCAGTGCCAAATCTAATGCTTGGAAGCGGTGATCCTCAGGGACTTCACACTCAAATGCATCCAAAAACTTATCCATGTCAATCAAACCATCATAGCAAGGTAATTTCCTTACTCCGATGAAACACAGCCCAATGACTTCGTCATCATATTTCATCGCAACATGGATACTTCATGCAAACGATTATGCCAATGTTCCAACTCTTCATCTGAATCAAAGGTGTAGGAACTCTCCCAGTCCCATGCAATCCGTCCATCTGCTGTTGGGTTGATCCAGTCCTGGTCTTGCACTATTATTTTGTAAACTTGATCTAGTTCATCCTCACTTTCTTCATAATCACAGACTGGTTTAGTATAACGTGCCCCTTCTGCAAGGTCCAATGACACTACAACCCAAAGAAATTTCCTTTCAAACGACATTTTCCTCTTCTTCAGATTGATGACCCCATTCATATCAATGGCCCAATCAACTCCCAAAAGCGCAAAGTATGGATTACTATCATCAATGATCTCTATAAATTTAAAGTCGGCCATCGCGCTTGCACCCTCTATATCAACTGTTACTCCATATAATCGCCCCATAGGGATGATCTTCTGCTGGTTCGCCATTCTGAGCTGAATCGGAGACCACTGCAGTGCACGTCTTCCCATAATTTCCCATGTTTGCTTCAAAAAAACGTTCACATTGGATCCTAGATCCAAGATGACCTGGTCCATCTCATAATATATTATCTGTGTGGTGAGCCTCATCTCGTGCCTTGTTCGTGCATTGTGTTTGTCAATATTTCTAACCACTCAATGTCCATCAGGGATCTTATCTTTGCTAGCACATTTGATTTTTAACTCCTGTAGGCCTTCCAAAGCTTCTCTATTGCGCAACATTTTTATGCATGTCTCCAAAAACGTAGTGAGCACAAAGGGATCATCCTTGGCAGGCGCATTGGTTTCTTACACCTTGTTCTGGCTTCCTGATGTGGAGGCCTTATCGAAGCTTTTCTTGGCTTCCATAAAAGTTTCCTTAGCACACTCCAGATCAAAACCAACTTCCTTCTCTAGGGCCTTGCGGACCCATCCATCTTCTTCAGGCTATTTTCCTTTATCATCGCCAATTATCATTCCGCTTCTCAACATTATATTCACGCTTTGATCCTCCTCGCGGGGCTCATCTCTCATCATTTGTAAGTTCTGCTAGGATGCTGAGGCTACGCTTTCTTTTCTTGCATTTTAGATATCAGCACCAGGCATTCTTCTATAGTATGGTCAAACTAGCTGCAGTATTGACATGACAAGCATGTATGATTCTGGAAATCTTGCACATAGTGCCCTGGCGCTCCACACTTATAGCAGATGAGATGGTCGCGGTCTTTACCGGGTACTCCTCCTCCTTGGCCTCGTCCTCGTCACTGATAACCTCTGCACATCCCTTCGATGCCTTGATATGGAGGTCGAGTTTCTTCTTGCATTCAATATGTAGGTGCTCTTTCCATCATCAGCTCATATCTTCGACAGTGGTGCTCATCGTGGCCCACATATTTGCATAATTTACAAAACAACTGCTAAGGTGTCTAGACGAATTTTTGAAGTAAATGACAATTTTCCGTCACATGTTGTCCAACAACCTGACAAATAGCGCACCATAGTGCAGCCCCCATGCTCGGACCTATTGGGGCTTCTGGCTTCAGGGGAATTAGTCCACCTCCTGTAATATTATTCAATAATACAGGACAACGGTCTTTATCGTGCCCCTGGCTCTTGCACTTCAGACACCATACTTCTGCATGCACCTCTGGTTTAGTCTCCTTGTCTTTATTCAAGCTCTACAATTCTAAGCATAGGCTTTGTAATTGAGAGTGGATCTTCTGTACCCCCAAGGTCATGTCCTAAATCAACATTACATGCAACCTCATCATGATCTCCAAGGCTTCTTACTATGTTCCTATCTTCTATTGTAACAAAGCAATTCTCAGGTGGGGCAGGAGCGAAGCTATAAACCATTCGCGATGCTGACTATCTGAGAGCTACATGTTAGCTTCTTGAATTTGACACTTCAACCTCTGATCTAATTCCCACGGTGTCTCATCGACCCTCATCATGATTTATTTAAATCCAACTACTGACTATGAGTCAGACTTAGGCTTACTAAACTCCTTGTTTAAAGTCACCTTAGTCTCTGCTAGTGATGCAAGAGGATTATTAGAACAAAACTTAATATACCAAGTCAGCACGTGATCCTGCAGAGCGGTAACCAACTATGCCTTCTTGATATTGTCATCAGTAATCTATTGTGCTATCCACACAACATTCACAACAAACCAGAACTACTTTGTATCTTCACTCCCTATTCCTTTGAAAATCGACAGCTTCATGGTGTTCGCCATGTTGAATGGTGGGGGTGGAGGTGGAGGTGTGGGCGAAGGTGTATGCGGTGGAGGTGGAGGTGGAGGCAGAGTGGATGGATGATTTATTCAAGGAAACCCCTAAGTGATTAGTTGAAAAACGCTTTGCGGTGGCATTCATTTTGCCGCTTCATTGCCACTTAAAGGAGGTCCAATCAATGGACTATACTTCGGTCTTTATCTTTCATGATTTCTAAAGAGTCTCTTAGGGGGCCCTGACCCAGGTTCAGAGTTAGTTGCGCCAACCAACAAATCCCTACACTGCTGGCCCTTTCGGAAACAACCCACGTAGTAGAGGCTGCAGTCTCACCTGAAGCAGTATGGGGGGATGCAAGAACCAAGTTTTTGCATCCATAGACTAGTGTGATGTCTTTTAGTGCCTCAGATCTTCCTTCACACAAATCGATACACTTCTAAGGCTCACTGCTACAACTCTGTCAAAATGGTTTTTAGACCTCCGTGAAGGTCTATGATTGGTCTTTACGGACCTTTAACAATCAATCAATCTACTTACACGCATTAGAAAGAAGTCCTAAATTAGGTTTCATGCATATTTACTTAAGTTATTCGTAATGATGTCATGAACTTCTTTTTTTTATTCATGAGTCTTCATGTTTTGGGACTTTGTCATAGGGAACATATAATCCATCACTTTCATCCATTGGAAAGTGATCCATCAGTCCATATCTGGCCTTCCTTCATGTCATGTTTCCTTAAGGATCTTTAATCCTACTACATGGGAATTGATGGTGGAATATATCCATAGATATTTCCTCAACAACCTTGCATAATCCCATCTAGGTATAGTTCAAAAATAAAGGAATGAGCATTAAATCAAAATTTCCTTTGTGATGGTATTTCATCATGACATGTTCTAGTTTCCATTAGCATCCTGCATACACATCGAGACCTCCCAAAGATATATAATGTCAAGGGTCTCTTTCTTTTTTAGACTTCATCAGAGTCTACATATCTTTCTTGGAGATATCCTAGTCAGATCTTTTGGTCTTTGGATGTTGATTTCCTTTACCATGGTTTCATATTCCACGATCTTTTCCTCTCTTTATTTTACACATTTAATTCTGAGGAAATTCCAATCAAATTTCCTCCAATTAATGTCAACCACCTCATATTACATATGGGGAAATATTATGCTGATTTCATCTAGTGAAAATAAGTGACCCATGCATTCTTGCATCCCTTCGAAGGAGGATATCATTCCTTTTGATCATGCTCTCAATATAGAGCATTGATTTGTGTTACTTGCAACCATATGACATGACTCTTTAATATTGAATACAAGAATACATACCTCATTTTACTTTGGGTCATCCAGACTTCCTGCAACAATTTCGTTGATTGAAAGAGCTTCAATCCCTTAATCTGCTTCACCTTCTATGTCATCATACCATCATCCCATGAATTCCACAAGTTTGGAATTATTGATGAAACACTTGCTCCCCTTCTTGATCAATGAACCTTTCGACGAAGATTCAATCAAAGAATATTGAGGATCTAGAGTATCCCCGTCCAACAAATGTTTCCTTTTGACTGATATATGATGAGCTTTGTCCTAGATGACTTTTTCCTTTCCATAAGTGCCACTTATGTTTCCAATGAGGTTCCCAAGAGATATATCCTTCATAGTTGACTGCATAGATTTTAATTTTAACCATCTTTCATGCTTCTTTCTGATGATGTCCCAAGCTCTTGCTTTCAGTGCTTCTATGATGCCATGATGCATCCCATATTTTTTCTTAATGAATCATGATAGCGATATCTTACAATAGAAGACTTAGAAACTTGAAAAGGAACTTAGGTGATGAAGACTATCTCATTCATAGTAGAGATCTTTTACTTACTCTTTCTTGGATTTCTTCTTTTCAATTTCCTCCACTTCTTCGGTGATATGGGTTTATTCTCTTCCTCTTTTGTTATTGTCCTTCTTGATCTTAGGACAATCTCTTTTGTAGTGCCCACATTCTTGACACCCATAGCATTCAATATTAGCCATGTCCCTTTTCCTTATTCGAGAACCAGACTTACCAAATTTTCCCTTTCTTCTTGTCATTGTAGCATAAGCTTGATTTTTCTCACATGCTCATACATCAGATTTGGCCTTTAGTCTAGATTCTTCAATCTTGCACAATGACCATAGATCCTAGAATGGAGTAGCTTCTTTCTTCCCATAAATACTTGAAGTATAGTTAGCCCACTCTTCTGGTAGTGCATTTAATATGACTGTAGTAATTTCTCTATCAGACATGACTTCTCCCAGATATTGTAGTTGATCCCTGATTTCATATATACTCATAAAGTATGAGGCTATGCCATCTTACCTTGACATATTTAGCTTGTAGGTTTCTTTCCTTAATGAGATGACTTCTCCAACAATTCTTACAGAATACAACTCTACCATTTTGTCATAGATTTCTTTTGAATTTTTTAGTTTTGATACATATAGGATGAGGGGATCCTTGATGGTTTCTATGAGAATCCTTTGATCCCTAACTTCCCCTTTCATATATTTTGCAAGAGCTCGAGCATATTCCTTTCCTAGTTTAGTGATTGATCATTTGACATGTTCCATAACCTCATTTTCAATGAGTTTCAAATCTGTCCTTTTCTTCCATGCAAGAAAGTTTGAAGCCCCAACCAATTTGTTGCTTTCCTTGCAAAAATACATTTTGATAGATTCAAATGTGGTCATAAATATACTTACGTCATAGGATCCTCCTTCTCCTTGCTACTTCTTTGATGTTAATAATGATATATAGACTAGAAAAATTATTCTTGAAGAAGATGGTTTTCTTCAATAATGATCCTTGATCTCATAGACAGAGAGATCCTTTGGACCCTTTGATGATGATCTCTTTGCTTATGAACATCAATGATGACTTCTTGATGATGTCTTCAATGGTAAGGATCTTGCTTCAACGAGAGTGAGATTGCCTTAGAACCTTGACGAGAATGTTCTTGGTCTTGCTTGATGTATAAGTTCTTTAACTTTATTAGGGTCTTTGAGGTCCCTTGAGATGGCTTGAGGGTTCCAAAACTTCATTGCAGACTTCTCCTTTGATCTATGGTTTTGTTCTTTCCTTTGTAGATCTTGACTTCAAGATGATTTTTACTTTGATACCTTCCTCAATATTTGAACCTTGAGTGTCCCTTGATAAGATTCCCTTCCTTGACTTAGTCACCTTAGCTATGATACCGTGTTGAGAAATCTAGGGCATCAAGATTAAGTGATTTCTCTTCTATTAATAACTACTTGTGAATGCTTTTTACTTCTTATATTAGGATGTTCTTTTACTTATGTTAGTATAATGTTTTTCTTCATCAAACAACTACCAATGCATAAACCATCAAGAGACAAAAGACACAAAATATAGGCTATTAGCCAGGGCCAAAACCTCTACCACTCGAGAGGAAAACCTAAACAAATTATTCTTCTCATAGAGACTTTAATTGACGAATACCAAGACCAAGACCCTTTGTTGAAAAATGTGTAACTAGGTTCGGTCTTCATAAGCATGAAATATATTCTTGTAAATTACAAAATGAAAAGAAATTATTATCGGAGGATGGGTTTCATGCTCAAGTTATTTTATAGGTCAAACAACCATTGAGTGATTCTAGTTTTGATAAGTTAGATATTTATAAAAGAGGGTATAAAAAATAAAATAAAAATAAAAAATAGAATAAAAGAATGAAAATATGAAAATTGTTGACAAAATATGAAAAGAAACGCCATCAAAACAAAAATAAGTGCACAAGTGAGCAAGCTCAAATGCCACTTGAAATAAATCATGTTTGAATCATATAGTATAAACATGATCAAACATGTTTAAATTTATGTTTTAGGATTAGAAAATAATTCAACCAAACTGTTTAATCTTGGTTGAAATTTGAAGAAATGATAGATTAGAGGAAAAAGTGACCAAAGAATTTAATCTTGGTCAATTGCATTTTATGCACTAGAATAGGGGTAAGAGTTACTTGAGGAAATAAAAAGGGCATGCTTGATCAAATACGCCTCTAGAATTATTTTTTTTTTTTTTGTAAGCTGCGGTGATTCTATTATCTACAAACAATTATACAAGTACAAAACTTAGGGGCCTCAGTCTGCCCCGAAGGGGAAACAGCGCTGAGGCTCCTAAACTTCCAACCATCAAAAACAAAATCCAACTGGACTTCCGGGAACTGAAAAGAGAAGACTGCCCACCACGCAGGGCGGCAGAACCACAAGACTGAAAGGGCAGCCGGAAAGGATAAAATACCCACCTCGGCTCCCAAGAGAAGAAGAGACAAAAGCAGAGCTGAACCAACAGAACTAGAAGAAGGGAGTCCGGACCAAGCCAAAGGAACTACCCACCGAGTGTGGACTCACTTGGTCGACTTTTTTTCCCTTTCTTCTTGCCGACTTTGACCCAACCATTAGGACCATGTTGGTCAAGAACAATTTGAAGACTGTTTTGGACTGGAGGCGAAAGCTCCTTGTCTGAATCCGAAGGAGATGACTCGTGAGTTCGTTTCTGGGCGTTGGGAGGGACTATTGCTTCCTCGTGACGCGCCGAGGGAGAGACCTGTTCTGTCATTTCTTCTACGACTTCCACATCTTCCTCCACGTCCTCTTCATCTGAGCTGGAAAACACATCCATTGGGGAGGATCATGAGGCTTCCAGCTTTTATCTTTTGGCTTGGAATTGGCTTTCTTTTTTTTGAATGGCATTGAAGGACACGAACTTTGAAGGTGCCCTGTGAGATGACAATATCGGCACCGAAATGCTGTATTCTCGTAATCCAGAGGTTGAGACCAATGGAAATCACCTATTTTGAGAATGATCTGATCAGGAAGTCCCTTGCTTATGTCTATTTCTGCGCAGATTCTGGCATAGGTATAAATTCCTTTTAGCCCTCTTGAGGGATCTGTTTCAAGGAAACGACCTAAGGAGTTGCCGATGGCTTCAAATACAACAAAGCTCCATAAATGCGCCGGAAGGTTAGGGAGTCTAACCCAGATCGGGAGTTTGGTGATGACTGCTGTGGAAGGATCAAACTCTGGGAACCACGGAGTAAGGAACAGACCCGCAGAATTCCAAAACCAAGGGCCTTTAGTTAAGACTCTTTGGTAATCATCACTGTCAACAAACACTGTTATAAAGAAGCCTTTAGAGCATAAAAGAACCTTGCAATTATTGGTCCAATTTGCATGAATCCATTGGTACAGATCTGCTGTACTAGGCCAAAGACCATTGAACCTGCAGATGATGCCATTCTCTGCATACAGCTGATAATGCCTGTCCAAAATGGGATGTGCTAATTCAATGGAAGGAATATCCTCCGACTTGTCCACTACGAAGGGTTTGGGAGCTGGAGCAGGGGGAGCTCTTTCCTTGGGCTTCTTAGAATGGACTGCATCTTTATAGGAAAAGGCTGCAGCTGAAGAGCACTCTCCAGCAGCACCCCCTCGCAAACGCATGGACAGGGTAATGGAGGCATTTCTTTGAATATTATAACTGGACAGGGGACAGGTATCTTCCAATTGTTTACCTTCATAAAGGAGACGCTGATACATTGTTGGAATCCCCGTCTTTTTTTCCATGAGTAGCTTGAGATCCTGCACCAGATCTGAAGATCTCACCCAATGCAGCATTGACTTGCCGGAGATGTGTGCGATCAGAATCTGGAATGGTTTTGAAATTTCTGTTTTCCGTTGGCTACCGTAATCCTTTCCAGCGCTCTCCGTTTGAGCTGAGACAGAGAACAAGCCCCTGTTTGGGATAAAATCGCGCAGGGGCGTTTTGTCAAACATATCATCTGCATCCTCCTTGGTTCCGCCAACAAAGGGTAGCCGACGCATTCGTTCATGAAGGTTGCGTAGCTCGGCATTGAGAGCTTCTTTCTGTTTTCTTTCCCCATACTTATGAAGTAGGGATTCAGTCTCTTCCCTGTTAAAAGAGGTGAGACCACCGCATTTGACGTTCTTGATGTGCTGAGCAGCAGCGGCGATCCTGGGAGCTATGGAGTTCAAAGCATAAACAGTGTCTCCGCCTGCCACTCCGAGAGCCAGAGCGCCCCCGAATGCAGCATTTCTCGTTCTTTTAGAAGTGGTACCCGCGGCGTATCCAGCTGCCAGTGCTCCCGCCCCTATGACAGCACAATCCCTGTATCTCGCAGGGGCATACAGACTTTCGACACCATTCTCAGGCCCCGAAAGTTGCTTCTCGCTTCCAGATATCAGTTGCGCAGAGGTAGGAGCTTCGCCCGCATTTGCTTCAGGAGCCATCGAAACCCTTACCTTGGTATTCTCGCTCCTTTTGCATTTATCTCTGCTTCGCGACCGGTTCGAAAGAGCGTACGAGGGTAAGAACTTGGGAGCTGCAGAGGAGGAGACCTGCGAGTTTAGCCACCCAGGGAGCGAAAGAGCGGGAGCTGGGAATGAGAGCTCCGGCTTGATGGCCACAAAAGCCGCGAGGCTGTAAAAACTCTTGGCCTTCAGCCATGGCAGCTCCTCCCACTTGCAGGCCGACGGAGGATACAACGCACTTTCCAGAAAATCGTAGTTAGAAAACGCGTCAATGTCTGAGAGAAAACTATCGCACTTGAAATTCCTGTAACCACTGTTACTAGACAGCGCCTGGCCATCTCTTACAGCGCCGACGACAGACGGAAAAGGAACGGCGGCCATGGTTGACAAAACCCTCGTTTCAGAAAAATCGCCGGACCGGAATCCTTAACCTGTATCCTTGTTCTACGCCTCTAGAATTATTAATCATGCTTTGATTGATTTATTTTAGTTAAAAAATAAACTAATCATGTGATTAAACATGATTAGCATCATGTAATAAGAATTAAACTTGAATTTTATTTTTACCTCAGGAGATGATTTGATGTTTTGTCGTTTTGTAATATCCAAAGGGCACATTTCAATGGACATGATTTTCCCCACCCAGATCAACGGCGGGGAAACCAATTCGCACCCCCTTGTCCCATTTCACGTTAATGCCAAGGGGATCCGAAACGCAATATTGATTTTCCTGGGCCCCACGCAACATGGCACTCTCTCATGAATTCATACCCCCTTCATCCTAAACTGCTTACCATTTCGCCCCCTCGAAATCTACTTACCGCTCCTTCCCTTGCACCAACAATCACTACGTCACCTCCCATGCATTTTCCTCCACTAATCACATCTCGCCACATGTCCATCTATCATTCACCCACATCTATTCCCGTTATCATTTGCCTGTTACACGCTTATCCGTTACCATATTCCCGTTACCCATTAATACACCTAAATCCCATTTGGTAACGGTTCCATCACAATGGTAATCAATCAAGGCCTATAAAATGACCTTGACTCATTTCGCGTGATTCCCCTACCCACTTTGATTACTATTTTCAAATTGCAGGTATTGTTTTAAGTTTCTGCACTCCTACTGTTCAAAACTTATCAATTTCGGCAATTCAGAGCCTAGATACCCTTGACAAAGATTTATTTGCTTATCCAGGTACCTGTTCAAGCCAAATTTTGTCCTCTGATATCATTCTTTCTCAAAATCGTCAAGCATGGCATCGAAGGGAAAAACCCAATCTTCTAGCAGCAAAATAAAAAGTGATGATAACCCTAAGACTTCTGTTACCCTAGACCGAGATCACATGCCTTTAGCTGACCAATACTTCAAAATTGCTGACACCGAGTGTGAATTCGAGTTGTTCGAATTACATCATTGGTTAAAGAAAAATTACCTAGACTATCAAGATGATATTAATCTTTGGGAATCCCTGTTACCTATGTTTATCTTTCCACAGACAAATTATTTCCCTGATCTGGTTATGTGGTGTCAAGCCACATATAATCCACTACACAAAACCATTGTGGCCCAGAATGGAGACATTCTGTTTTCAGTTACACCTAAAACCATAAACCAAATGTTGATGATTCCTCAAAATGACTCCCTTAGACATTTTTATACAACTATTTTAATGGACCTGTATCATAAGTTAACCTTTCCTCATAGAGCCAAAATATTTGATATTTTTCTCCCAAAAGACTCTCAGCTTCCTAAGAAAAATCCCCCTTACCCAACTTCTATGTTCCCAGAGAAATCCAAGAAGATAATTGCTTTATTTTCTTTCCTTTTAGGGTATCCATCAAACCAGTGGGTAGATGAGCCTATTCTAGGCTTTCTATCATTTTTCTCCAATGAGCACAAGCCATCGTTCAAGTACAATTTTAGGAAAATTTTGGCCAATAATATGCATGAACAGATGATGAAGATTACTACAGAAGGCATATTTAATTATGCATATGTACTAGTCTACATATTTATTTTTCAGTAGGGAGATAAGTTTCCAATAAACTTACGCAAGCAAGACGATCAGGGCATTAATGAATTTGTGATACAATGGACTTCATTAGTCAGGACAAACTCAATAGAGTTTAAGTTTGTAGACTTGATTGAAAATTTTGTTCATACAGTTGCAGGGATTCTTAGTAGTCAGAGTGAGCCAAGGATCAGTTCAGAAATCAAAAGGGTTTTTCACTTGAGTGAGAAGACAAAGACTAGAGACTAGTATTTATACCAGAATTACATAGAAATAAGAGTATATGGATGTGAGTTGGCTCCCTACAAGCTTCCTAAGTATGTTCCAATGAGAATTTTCTCTCTAGAATATATAAGGCAGATGATCAATATGGATGAAATCCATTTTGTATCAGGCAAAAGGAAATCATAATTCAAGATCAAGACTCAAGTAGGACCATTTATATGCAATACTAGAAAAACAGGTGATGAGGCAGATTCGATTCTCAAGCAATTCAACTTTCAACCTAGTTTGACCTGGTCATATGATCCATTTAGCAATATTTTTAATCTAAGGGTGGAACTCAAAAACACACCTTATAATCATACCCCCAGGCCATAAATTGAGAAATTTATGAATCCAAACCAGTGGGAGGAGAATACACTTCAAGAATCAGAAGAGAAGATTATGTCTACATCTACCCTCCACACTCCAATACCTCAAGATAAACAGGAGAAAAGGCAAAGAGAAGAAGCTTCATCTCCAACCTGTACATAAATAAATGCTCAGGAATTCATCATTCAACAGAAAAAACATAAAACACATCTTAAATATGTCACTATTCATAATTAAGAAGAACAACAGACCATTATTATGAGTGGTTTACAGCTTTCCACAGGATCAAAGGAACATATCCCTGACACCCCATCCTCCTCGGCATCACACAATCCTCTAGAAAAATCACAATCAACAGAATTGGGTGAATATGATGATCCCAATATCTTCAGTAAGTTTTTGCAGATTAAGCAGAAGAATGAGACACTCAAAGCTATTACTTATGCTCAATTTTGGAAGTAGACTTCCACCTCCCAACATAGGTGATTAATAACACTTGATAGTGAGAAAGGAAGGATGAAAATGGCATTCTTATAGGCCCAAGTACCATCTCCAAAAACTCCTGCAGATTACAAGAAGACTATATTCTCATTTGATGCAAAGATTATACATCCCATTGATCAAATTGATATGCATAGATGGTCTCGAGAAATGATTTTCTCCACCATGACAAATAGTTCTATTGAACTATCAAAGTTAAGGACATCTCTTGCAAATTCCCAGACACAATTAAAATTAAAGAAAATTGCTTCATTAGCCAAAGACACGAGAATCAAAACATTAGAAGATTTGGTGATCAAACTGGGATATGATCCAAGTGATGTCAAAGAAATGGAGGAGATCGTCAAGAAAAAGAATGCAGACATAACAACACTCATGAAACAACTAAAATTACCTTCTATAGAGAATCCATTAACAAAGGAGATAGAAGAAAGTGAACAACATAAAGAAGATATGCTCAAATTAATCATTGAGCAAAATATTCAGATAAAAGAGACGGAGGAACATATAGAGAGGATACTCAAGGAAAAAGAAGAGGTTAGAAAAATAACGATAGCCCCAGTAACAACCATACCTATTACAGTTGCAGGGACAATAGGGGAATCTACATTAGCACTAGAGGAAATGAACAAGGTTGTGCATGACCTGTCTCTTCAGAGACAGCAAAATGATAAGCTCCAGCATAAGCTAAAGAACTTATAAGCACAAAAAATAAAAAAATGATACCCTCTTGGTCGAAGAGATGCAAAAATTTCATCAACTTCCCAAGAAGATAGATCAATTGGAAAACCAGTCATTGATGGCTCAAACATTGGCCCAAGCCAAGGAAAGAATTTGGGTAGATATCAATCATGCCATCACTGAGGTTTTTCCAACCATTCACATTATATTTGAGCATGAAGATTTATTTGATAGGTTCCAGAAAACAATTGAATAAGTCGGAACAGTACTGGGACAAAAACCAGCAAAGGATACATCTATGATCAAAGTGATGAACTCAAAGACTAGAGCAGAGTTAGAAAAGATTCAGATTATTTAAAGGACAGAGACAATCTTAGAGATTAAGAAGGTATTGCAGAAAAGGAACTTAATGACTCATTTGGACACTAAGTTTCAAGCTCTGGAAAATGTTGTCTAGAGGTTTCATACTAAGTTCAATTTGTTGAATCAAAGAGGATTGCCAGGGTTAATTGCACCCAATAACAAGTTAATTAGCTTGGAAGATTACTATTAAAATATTTACACCATTGCAACAGATACATCAAAGTTTGAAGGTATTAAGGGACATGTCACATGGAAGGCATTTATTGAAGCATTAGAGTTTGATTTAACTATCAAACATGAAATCAAGTGTATCTTCATCAACAAGTAAACTTTCGAGAAGTACAATGAAGTAGATGAAGTCTATAGAAGATAATAAATCTTTCTATACCGAATTATGAAAGGTGGGATGAGTTATGTGATACCATTGAGTAAAAAAGTTTTACATCTACATACAACGTGACAACATTTTAGGGCCCAGTCATCAACGATTTCCTTGAAGTTAGTTCCATCAAACTCAATAGTTTAATTACCCCTACATTTTTGTACTATTTTTGTAATTAGTTAGATGTTTCTAGAGCCTTATATTTTTGTATAAATAAGTTGTGATTCGATGTATTAAGGGTTGAAACCTTGGATGAGCTTTCCAAAGAAGAATTGTAATAGACTGAAATTGCTTGACATTAATGAAAGTATTCTGGATTTTCTTCAAACAGCTTGTCACTTTGTGATTTTGTCTTATGTTTTCACTTCAATTTATTATTCTGCAAGTATTTAAGTTTTACGAAGATAACTAGGTAACAAAAAACTAAATATCAGTCTATCTTAAACCCCCTCTAAAGTTATAATCTATTTTAGAGATTAGTTTATTGGACTGTTTGTCTTTATGAGCTCCTCTACATTTATAAATTGTCAACCATCTTCATAAGGTTAAATATATTTTGTTGGGTTGTAAACATTGTTTACTTGCATGCTTTCCTATGATTAACTAAAACTTCAATATGAATATTTAGTAAATCATAATCTCTTATATTTATGCGTTTCCACACATTTTAAAATCAAATTATTATTCAAAGGTAAAGAATCAACCCTTTCTTAATTTTCAGTATTATTAAGGTTTTAAGCACCTGCCTTATCTTCTCATAAAATTGGTCATCCAAAAAAAAAAAACAAAAAAACATTTTAGATGCTCTGACATAATTAATTAACCTGGAATTATCTCATACGACAACATCAAATTTGGTGCCATTGTCGGGGAATGAAAATTGAATTATTTTTCCCTGGGGTAATGATAGAGCTTTTCCTTTAAGGCGAATAAAGGAATAGTAGGTTAAAATATTTCACCTGGTGACTTCACAAACCCAAACTGGCTCCTTGAAGACTCACCAGGTCTCATTCTGATTCTGAAATTGTTTCTCCATTATCTGATCCAAAGATACTGGTAAGAGAAGCTTCTTTAAGAAGAAGACTCGAAGCTTCTTCCTCTTTTTCTGTACCACTACAACCAGAGGATATTTCAACCTCTGATCCCTTTAGGTCTGTTCCATCTCCATTAGATTTGGTTGACTTAACACCTAGGGTTTAAGAGTTACTATCTAATGGAGTTGATCTGCAGTCAGCTCTTTTAGTCCATTCACTGGAATCATATCAAATTCCTGAAATACCTTCAAATTCACCTAAGTCAAAAGAAGAATTGGATGTACATTTACTTGAGTTAAGACCTACTGATTTTATCTCTCCCACTCATTATATTTTTCCATCTACTTCTTCCCAACCCGAGGAAACTTTTTCTGTATATTCAAATCTATTGTTTGAAAACAAAGAAGAATTGAAACAAAGGTCCAGAAGTTAGTCATCAAAACACCTTTAAAAAATTTAAGAAATCCTCCACCCTCTTTTCCTCCTCCACCTACTTTTACACCTCCATCTTCACCTACAACTTCATCATCCTCTACCTCATCTTCTACCACATATTCTACTGATCCATCTTCATCTTCAAGTATGGCTACTTTCCAACCTATTGTTCAAGATAAGTATGCTGCTTTACAACTTCCTAATATACTCAATAATTTTCCTGATGGGTATTTAAAACACCTACCTAGGTTTATTGGAGAAACTAGTTTTGTCTGTTGAAGATCATTTAGCTGCCTTCTTGAGTCAAACTAGCCGTTAGAAAGGATAGCTGTTGGAGGCTCCGCTTAGTCTATTTAACATGATGAGCTTGATCTGTTTCTTCAACTTGTCCTGACGATGAACCACGCTGGTTGGTTCGAAACGCGTCGACAAATGATATTCCATGTGATTTTCGCCAAAGAATCTTTCTTAACTTCTTGGACTTTGCTGATAACATGAACATTGAACATGAAACTGTGTATATGAGATTGTTTGTTCAATCACTAGAAAGAAATGTCAGAATTTGGTTTAGAAAGTTTAGACCAAATTCTATCTAATCTTGGAAAGAATTAACAACCATATTTAAGAACCAATGGGGGGTTAAAAAGGATATTGTTTATTTTCTCATAGAATTTGAAGAACTGAAAAGAAACCATGGTGAACCAGTTTCTAATTTCATAAAGAGATTCAATAAACTTTATCATAAGATGCCACCTGACTGTAAACCACCAGTAGCAGCAACCAAAGTTAGATTTTCTAAAGCATTTGAAGATGATTTTGAAGTTATGCTTAGGTAAAGGGCATCTCATACCCTAGAAGACATGTAAACAAATGCCATAGAAATTGAAGGAAATAGGTTAGCATCAGCTAAACTTAAAGATAAGGCAGAAAAAGCTCAGAAAGAAAAATGAAAGGCAAGGAAGAAGGTTCTTCCTCAAAAAATAAAAATGAAGATCAAAAGATAGATGAAATCACTTCATTGCTTAGAAACCTTTAAAAAATAATTTCAAAAATAGAAGCTCAGCCCAGAACAATTCAAAAAACTCCTATTATACCTCAAACTCAATTTAGGAGAGCTTCCCAACCCCAAATTTTGCAAAGACCAAATGTTGATCAACAAATTCAACCACCATTAATGATTGATGATCAACAAACTGAAGACACTAGCCCTTTGATTACTGAGGATATAAATAATCGTAATCATTCATCTGTAAAAAATGTTATTGTCTCTCTTCCTTTAAATCAATCTTATCAACAAGATCAAGAAGACTCACAAGTTTCAAAATATCAGGCCTTTTCAAAGTTTTTAATTGCGAAACTGAATAGGATATATGAATTAAGACTGAGGTCAAGGCCTAGTAGACCTCCCAAAATTCCCATTGTAAATGAACCACAAATTAAATCTGTTGAATCTCAAACAACAACAATCAAACCATTGAATCAGACAAATGAAACAAATTCAATTGATAAAACTCTTTTAACCACTTTTAATTTTGAAAAGGAATTAGAAAGAGTCAAAATACCTATTCCTTTATATGAACTTTCAAAGAATCCAGGATATAAAAATCAAGTTTCTAAATGGATCCAGTCATCAAGTGTTGATGCTGAAGGAGATGTAATAAGCTTACAATATGAAAAACCTTCAATAGTATTTGGCCCCAGCTCATATATGATTGATGAAAATGTACCATCTTTCTATGTTACTCTAAAATTTCATGATTTCTTATTATACAACTGCATGTTAGATTCTGAAGCCTCCCATAATCTGATTCCAAAGGTAATCATTGACCAACTTCAATTGAAAGTTACCTGAACTTATAATTATCTATATACTTTTGATTCCAAGAAGGTGCCCTGTCTTGGACTTATAAAGGATCTAGTCGTCACTTTATCCCAAATCCCTGTTAAGAGTGTGGTATTAGACATTGTAGTTACTGATATTCCTCTTAAATTTGGAATGTTATTATCAAGATCATGTTGTGCCACATTAGGAGGAAGTCTTCAAATGGACATGTCTTATGCTACCATTCCTGTATATGGGGGTGAACATCTAGGATTATACATAGAAGTAAGATTCATTAATACTATTTGAAAATCATATCAAGCAAGGAATCATCCCATTTATGCAGTATATCAAGACTTTGGATGTTTCGAATTATCATCAAATAAATTACAAATCACTCAACTTAGCATTGAAAACATTGTAGAAAAACAAAGACCATTAAGACTAATATTTTGAGGTTATACTTTGATGGTTCTTGCTCAAAGGAAGGAGTTGGAGCTAGTATTGTACTAGTTTCACTAGACAAAGAGAATATAACTCAATCCTATAAGCTTGAATTTGATGTGACAAATAATGTAGCAGAATATGAAGCCTTCCTTCTAGGATTGGAATTAACCAAAAGTCTCAGAGTGAAATCTCTAAGTGTATTTAGTGATTAAGAACTCATTGTTAAACAAGTAAGGAAATTGTGTCAAACAAAACATCCTAGACTTAGATCTTATAGAAATGAGGTATGGGATTCAATGGATAATGTTGGACACCTAATCCTCAATGGGTTAGTGTGGAAGTCCAATAGACAAAAGGAGTCCAAGAGACCTTGGGATGTGAAACCCAACGGTCACAATATGTACTATAAATGTATATCTCTTGTTAATAAAAATTGATTCTCATGTTTTATCTTTCATATTTGTTGCTGCCATGTGTGTGTTTAACATGGTATCAGAGTAGGCGTATTCCTACCCTGCATAAATTCTTTGAGCCATTTGTTTTATGGTCTTTATGAGCAGGTCCTAGTTTTAGTATTCCTGCCTTTGTAACTCCATTTTCTGCCTATTTTCCTATTCTGCCCATAATTCAGAACTGACACCCCTGACCTGGTATTTTCTCCGGGTTCTCTGCCTTGAACGTTGAACATTGTATGGTGCCTCCACGCAGGAATACACATTGAATGTGTTACTCATTTGAACGTTGCTCCAGAGCATTTGTCAGAACAGAGCATTGTATGCATAACGCTTCATCCGAACCCGCGTGAACCAGCGATTCGTCCGTCCTCGCTACCAATGAGATACAGTGCTGAATGATGAAGGACCCAATGGGCTGCGACAACTGGTGCTCTTAACCATCAGGGGAAGTTTCGTAGTCATCCCTTGCTATCTCTCATTCCGCCAACTGTCTAGATATGTGTCGTGCCTCTGTTTATCTCAGCTTAAATGCTATTGTGTATAACTCAAGGCTTTTTGTTGGGTCATAGTTTCTTTCTCTGAACCTGAATCGGTTTTGTGCGCATGTCGTTTACTGGTAGTTGTAGTAAGCATTTTTTTTACCTGTCTATTTGGTTTCTCAACCTCTGTTTAAGTGGGTCTGCCCATTTTCCTACCGGAGCTGTCTTGAGAACAAGTATCGTTCTGCAGATGATTCTCGGCCTAAGAAGTGTATGCTGACGGCGGTCGCTTGGGTTCGTTTCGGCTTTAACTGTGGGTTCTCGAGTTTTTCAGAGAGAAGCATTTGAACAATGGTGTTGTTGGCGTAAGATACACTTTTATGCTTTCTGATATATATAAAAATAAACTTCCATACTTTCCGATATATATATCACCACATGTCAGACCAGAGTTCGAAGGGTTCCAAAATCCGTCGATAGGCATGCAATATTGTGACAAAGTAGTTATTAAACTTGTGGTTTTATAATGTCTGCTCAAGATCTCACTGGAAAAGGATTATCTGTGTTTTGGCGGATGCTGGAGCGTTTCCATACGGCAGAGACGAGGGAGATCTTATTTCTGTCAAAGATTTATTCTCATGTCGTACGCCAATCATCCACTAGTTATCATTCTGTTTGATGGCTTCAAAGTTCAAAGTGCACCGCAGGAGGTGTTATTATATTGGACATATTCATAAGGACTTGATTTATTTAATGTGATTCGTGAACTCTCTTCTGACTGTCGCCGATCCTTGAAATGCTGACAAAATGCTCTCTTAGAATTTGGTAGAAGTTTGATCGAGGAGTCAAATGGTATGAAAGTGTTGTTCGGTAAATTTTTATGACAATGTTGGCTTTCTGCTTTCTTGGAACAAGTGGAACGCAACGTTTGCTGCTTTCTTGAAACACGAGCCACCGATTTTGCCTCAACAGGCTGCAATCTTCTCTGTCTGCGAGAGAGATTCGACGCTGTGAAGATCTGTCTGAGATAACCAAGTTCTGGTACTTTTTTACCATTGCGCCTGTATTTGTCGTGAGACTCTGCGCTTGTATTATTTTGACTTGATTTGGACCAGATTATGTTCGACGTTTCAAAGGCTTGACGTTTCAGTTGACCGACAAACAGAGATGGAGCGATTATCATAATACAAGCCTGTAAATTCCTGCTGTCAGTGTTGGCGTAAGCTATGTTTTCACCCCATGTTCGCCTCAAAACAACCTCGCACTTGGTGACACTAATGAGGGCACATACGCAGGTTCCTCTCTGAAACGGGGTAGCAGTTTTATTATGAGAACAAGTGAAGATGGAACTATTTCCACTATCAAGTAATACATGAAGTTCAAGATCGGATGATCCAAAACATCAAGGTTTGCACCTTTGTCAAATGCAGAGAAAAACATCATGACGCATCTTATGAAAAAACAAGTAAAGCAGATTGTAGTAACATAGCCGACCTCTTGCAACTTCTTTCTGCGTCCTGTTGATTCAACTGGAAAACGTCGAAGCATGAAGAACAGTCTGCCACCATAAAGTAAAAACCCCAACGCTGCAAAGAAGGAGACACCTGCAAAGAATAACTTGGAGAGGATCTCAACAACTGGACTAGGGCTCCACCAAGAGTAAATCCATATGCATATCTGAATGAGATAGATGATACCATTGATTGTGATAAAAGCAGGTCTATAACCGTCTACTGATATTGCCCGTGCCTGATAGTATATTTCTGCCCAAAATAGGACCAACAGAGTATACGTGGTAAAAAATAGCAGGCCAGGCATATCAAGCAAAACATGTAGCAAAATCGCAGGTTCCTCTCTGAAACGTGGTAGCATGTATGGTCCTTCTGACGGGTAGCAGTTTTATTCTTGTGGCTAGCATCATACCAGTGGCGTCCAGTGTTTGAGATTGTCCCCACTCTTCCAATTCCTCTTTCAGAACGTTGATTTCCCGGAAACGCAGCCAACATATGATCTGGTAGCCTTTTCAACTTGGAGCAGCCAGTCAAGTGAAGATCACGAAGGTTTGTAAGATTCCCGAACGACTCAGGCAGCGTTAGCGACTTCCCGCTTGCGTACATTCTCAAATGTTTAAGGGAAGTGAGATGAAAGAACTCTTCCAGCAATGATTCCATAGTGCATCTCAGTTCAATCTTTTCAAGTTTCCACAGGATAGTAGTTCACATCAATGATTTTATTCGGGTTTTGAGTAATAATTGATGTAACCTCTCCTAGCTTATCAAAATCAAAGTATCGGTTCTTAGAACCCAGGCTGCCAGCAAGCTTTGAAGGATGAGACTCAATAGGAATACCCTTTTCTCTTACAAATCATGGCAGAGCAATTGATGCCAAATTACAACCTGCACTTTCTGTTGGGCTAGTGTACTCGATAATTTCTGTGCAAAGATTTGAAGACTTGACTGTTCCCAAATTCTGCTAATTGCTCTTCCTGTTGCACGAGTCCTTGTACAACATATAAGAATTGCCAGTTTCTATCTGAGATTCTAAAATTGCAAACCAGAGATTTTGCGCTTGTACAACCTTCCTGGTCTTGCCCTGCTGCTCATTTTTAAGGTGTAAATCAGACATTGAAGAAAAAAAAATGGCCAGAATCAGTGAAGTATTAGAGTTCCTTAAAACTCTGATATTGTCTACTAATCATGATACATTAAAATTCAGCAAAGTTTCTCTCACAGACATTCAAGTCTGTCTACAAAATGCACAAGAGAAAATTGATTTTTTGCAGCTTGAAACTCAGCTACAGCAAGAAGAATTAAAACAGAGGAATCATCATCTTGAACCTGTTTCTGTTCAGAACAATGAAACAGACTCCCATAAACAGCAAATCAATATTGTTGAAGTTCATTCAGATCCAGTGCCCAATAAAGCAACAGTTGTACACGCAAATGCAGAAACTCAGTCTGCACTTCCCAAGCCCATCATCAGACCTTGGGAACAACTTCTCCACAACAAGCACAGAACTAGTCTTGGATATGACAAGGACTTGTCCTTTCATATTCCAGACTACTCAAAGCCCATTCAGTTTTAGAGTGTTGGATTCATTCATGAGAGTTCACCTGCTCTTCATTATACTCCTCTTCCACAGCAACAACAACAGATTGTGAAATGCCAACACTGTGACCGAGTTGGCCATTTGAAAGATCATTGTTTTCATCTTCATCCATGTAAGCATTGTCATAAAACCAGTCATTCTTCACACAGATGCTTCAGAAATAAACGTCCTGCAAGAACAAATATTCATCTTGGATGGATCGCTTCTTGGCAATGGGCATCAATAGCCAAGAAGATATTCCAAACACATGTCAGAACTTGTTCCAGAGTATTGAACAGTCTTGCAGTTGAGTTTTCTCCATCATCTCACCTTGTATCTGATAGTGGGGGAAATGATGGTCATCTACAAGCTTCAAAGCCACATCAAGTGAGCCTGAGACACAACCTGCCACACCAGTTTCAGAGTTGTAGCCAGAGACAAAGATGCCCATGAACATACCTTCAGTTGGTAATCTGGGACAATTCCCCTAGCAGAAGACTCCAGCTTCTTGCCAGTTTCAGAAGAATTCCAGGAACAAAATTGAGAAAACTTCCACCAGCAGAAGACTCCAGCTTCTTGCCAGTTTTGGAAGAGTTCCAGGAATTGCATTAAGCATTCCAGAGTTTTTGGTCATCCTTAAACCATTACAGGTTGAGACTTCCCTTTTCAGGTTGAAGTTCTCCCTTTTAGGCGGGGTGAGACCTCCCTTTCATGGTTGAAGGTTTCCCTCTTCAAAACAATAGGAGCACTTCCTCTAGCAGAAGACTTCAGCTTCTTGCCAGTTTTGGAAGAGTTCCAAGAACTGTACTAAGCGTTCCAGTGTTGGTGGTCATCCTTAAACCACCACCTTTTATACCAACATTTCAGAGAGCACATTCAGCCTAGTGCTGCCATGCATTTTTGCACATTTTGTATTACAGCTCTCTTCTTGGACTCATACATAACCCTTCGGGTTAAGGGGGGGAATGTTGGACACCTAATCCTCAATGGGTTAGTGTGGAAGCTGAATAGACAAAAGGAGTCCAAGAGACCTTGGGATGTGAAACCCAACAGTCACAATATGTACTATAAATGTATATCTCTTGTTAATAAAAATTGATTCTCATGTTTTATCTTTCATATTTGTTGCTGCCATGTGTGTGTTTAACAGATAATTTCTTCCAAGCATTTAGCATCACTTCTATTCCAAGGGATGAAAATATTCATGTAGATTCTTTAGTTGTTTCGGCTAGTTCTTTTAAACTTCCTAATCAAATTCTTGTGCAATATCAAATTCAAGTTAAATATAGGCCTTAAATTCCTAACAATATTAAACATTGACAAATATTTGATGATGATGAGAAGTTGAAATCCTTTTTGCAAGTTATTGATTATTTTTCAGCCTTACAAATTGAAGAAGAAGAACTAGATAATAATGATTTGAATAAGGAAAATCAAACTTCACAATTTAACTCAAGAATTGGTGATCATAGTATCATTCAATTATCTAACAATTTCATTTCTAACAGCTTGGTCCCTCTTGAAAAATTGTTTTACCACAATGATGTTCCTAAAAATCCATTATCAAATTCACCTGAAGAAGATATAGAATAATGTAATATTGCAACCTTAGAAGAAATCATAAATATTAAAATCTCTGCATCTTTGCCAATGGAAGTGAAAGATAAATATTTAGATCTCCTTAAAGCTTATAAATATGTATTTGCTTGGTCTTATAGTGAGTTAAAGACATATGATACAACACTGACTGAACATAAAATCCCTTTAAAACCATAAGCTAAACCCTTTAAGCAAAAGTTAAGGAGAATTAATCCTGTTCTTCTTCCTAACATTGAGAAAGACCTTAAAAATCTACTTGATTCCAAGATCATAGTTCCATTGAGATATTCTAATTGGGTAGCTAATTTAGTTCTAGTAAGAAAGAAAAATGGTGAAATCATGTCGTGTGTAGATTTCAGGAACTTAAATAAATCATCTTTGAAAGATAATTATCCATTACCCAAGATGGACCAATTGCTTCAAAAAGTTTCAGGCGCTAATAGAATTTCTATTTTAGATGGGTTTTTTGGATACAATCAGATCATGGTGAGCCCAGAAGATAGAGAAAATACAACATTCACAACTCCTTGGGGTACATTTATGTATGTAAGGATGCCTTTCGGATTAACCAATGTTGGAGCTACCTTTCAAAGAGCTATGGATTTAGCATTTGTGGGTAGGACAAATAAATTTGTTGTCATTTATCTTGATGATCTGGTTGTATTTTCTAATTCTGATCAAAAAGATTTAAAGCACTTGAGGAAATTTTTTGACAGGTGTAGGAAGTTTGGGATTTCACTTAATCCCAAAAAGTCCTTATTTGCAATCAAAGAAGGGAAATTGCTTGGCCATATTATTTCTAAGGAATGAGTAGTTATTGATCCCAGGAAAGTTTCAACTATCCAATTACTTTCATTACTAAAGAATAAGAAGGAAATTCATGATTTTCTTGGAAAAATCAACTTTTTAAGAAGATTTATACCTAATTATTCTGAAATAGTTAAGGATATCATTGATATGTTAAGGAAAGATCATGAAGTTAAATGGGAAATTCCATCACGATATACTTTTTACCATATTAAAAAATCTATTTCAGAAGCCCCAATACTGGCCAGTCTAAACTATTCTGAACCATTTAGTATCTTTTCCTTTACCTCTGAAACTACCTTAGCTGATGTTCTTTTGTAAAAGAACAAGGATGGAGATGACCAGCCTATTGCCTTTTTTAGTAAAGTTATGAGATATGATTAAATAAAATATGATATTATTGAAAAGCATGCTTATTCCTTATTTCAAGTACTGAAATCTTTTAGAGCCTATGTCCTTCATGCTTCCATTATTGCATATGTTCCCATTAGTGTTGTTAAAACTGTGTTAACTCTACTTGATACCGATGGAAGAAGAGCAAGATGGATTACTAAGATATTAGAATTTTATCTCATTATCAGAACTACAAAGTTTGTAAAGGATCAAGGCTTGGCTAAACTCTTAGTTGAGTCAAATTGTAAAGTCTTGGGAATAAATTTTGTTTTTGAAATTTCAGCAGAGAAGAATCCACAAGAACCTTCTCATAATTTAGCAGAGAAGAATCCACAAGAACCTTCTCAATCTTTAGCAAAGGAGAATCCACAAGAGAACCTTCATCTTCAATCCAATCAACTCCTATTCATATTGAATTTTTTGTTATCTGAATAGTACACTGATATTGTACATTTTCTTAAATATTTTGAGTGTCCATTTGAATTTACAAAGAATCAATGCAAGACACTAAAATTGAAGGCCATAAAATATTGTATCATCAATGAAAAGCTGTATTGGAAAGACCCACTCAATATCCTTTTTCCTTGCTTGACAGAAAGTGAGACAAAACGATTTATTGATCAATTTCATGCAGGTATTTGTGGAGGACACTATATTGTGGAGGTAAATCCCCTCTGCGGACAGAGACGATCCCTACTAGCCCAGACCGGGTCTAGCAACAATCAAACAATGCTATCACGCAAGTTCCTAATTGCAAATTAAAGGTGGATGATGAGAACCTACTTGGATTCCAACGTCAATATTCGTAGAAGAGACATCGCTCTCGTCCCTTTGCTTCGGCCGGTCACGATCCCATGATCTCTGTGATTGGACACCTGCACATGCAAAGAACAACGCAAATACAAGCATGAAATCCAATAGATGCAATTATATATCAGTCAGAAAATATATAACTCAACATCAATTATTACAAAGGACAATGAGAGTGGAACCATAATGATAGTCATCTATTATTAATAAACAACAAAGAAGAATACAACCATAGTTCTGACGTTAAATCCTCCTTTGGCTGGGTGATTAGCTACACAAGTCTTGCAAAGCTTGTTGGGATGGGAAACAAGCCTCTCTCTCCTTGGTGACAAGAATCTCCTTACTTAGATTTGGCTTTATGGATGCAAAGAAGGCTCTTGCAACTTCAATCTCTTGAACTCCTGGAATTCTCACTATCACTAGCACTCTACTGGAACTAGCTTGCTCAAGGCAAAAGAACAAGCTTTTATAGATAGAGGGGAAGGAGATAGGATCAACCACAATATTCATGGGATTGGCTTTATCACTAAGAAGCTTCCATGAAAGGTGGCAAACCACTTCCCTTCTATGGAGATTCGAAGCAAAACCATCCTAGCTCAACATAGATTCAGTTGATGAATGGGTTAGGGAGAACCTTCGGAAGTTTGTTCGTTAAAAACTTTACCCAACTGGGTTGGCGCGAGTGCGACTCTGAGACAGAGCGCCAACTGGCGCGCCCTCTTTAGAGGATTTCCCCCATTGGCGCGAGCAGTACACTATGGAACCGCGCCAATGCAAAAAGAGGTCTTTTTATGGGTATTCTGCAGGAGATGTCTTCAGGGCATATGAAGCTCATAGTTAGAGGACTATAATGCAAGTGGTTTCAGGTTATGTCACTTCTCACAAGTCCCGGAATGAGTCCTCCAATGTACGGGAGAGGGGAAACAGGGACGGTGATAAACGGTGACAAATTACTGTGTAACAGATGCCCCCTAAAGCATGAGGCCCGAGGGAGAGAGAGGGGTGAAATGCTTTTACAAGAACATGCGTAACTGAAAACACTGCCGCCGGAGAACCTGCGTAAAGAAGTACAACTGATATCTCAAGTACATGATATATGTGGTATGGGCGCAACCATCCATAACAGAGCACACAAGAATCTAGATCCAAGGTATGGGCACAGCCATCCAGTGAGGATCGATAAATAGACTCAGGCATGGTCGCAACCATCCAGTGAATGAGTCATGTAATGATCATAATAAGCCACAAATCGCAGCCTGGATTCCAACAAACAAAATCCAGGGTCTTGCGCTCCATCTCGACCCGAACAGAGTACAAGTTCAAGCATGTGAATACATGAGTTGGAGTCGAACATGCATGAACATCGTCTGATTACTAGCCAATAGTGAAAACTGTTAACAGACGCGAGAGGTACCACCAATAATGACAATGGCCCTCAAGGTACTATAGGTACAATCTACGGCGTGCGAATGAATGAGCTGGCGTCGAACACCCATAGAATCATTCGATCGGAGGCCAATGATGAAAACCTCTCGTCGAACACGAAGAACCTGCCATTGAGGCATGCAGGCTCCAAGGCACCAGAAGGGAGTCTCTAGATCAACTTCCTGGATAATGAGCTGAAGTCGACAGGAAGTGACCTTGATCAAAGATGGGCCATAGTGTTTCCCACATCATTGATACGAGACAGAGGAAGAATGTTGTGGTGAATCAGAATTATGTGAGGTATCATAGGGAGGTTGTAATTCTGCAGAGGTCAACTTCTCTTGAACATATCGGCGGCATGACAGTGGACTTGGCAGTATTTGACATCAACGGATCAAAGGTCATGGTGACGAGGCAATGAGTAGATGAGAGGTCAAACAGGATAACCCAAACCCACGGAGGCTAGTGTAAAACAAGATGAGAGGTTCCCACCCAGACACGAATGCAGACAAGTGCCATGTTCAAGAGCGACATACTGCCGACACGACAATAATTATGGGTCCATTTTCCCCACCATTTCTGGCGAGTACCCCAGTTATTTTTAACAAGCTTGACGGGGATAGCATATGCTTGTGAGGCGTCATTCCGACGGGATCCGATGTCATCAGGTTTTAACGAGCCTGACAAAGGAAAAACTCGGTGCCTTTTCATGTTTAGAGAGTTTGAAAAGACAGCAGAAAAGTGAACTCCAGGGGGGTCCTTTTTCGTAAAGTTGTGTCTCGCGAGCCCGAAAAAGTATAAAACAATGCTCGAAAGAACCGCCCGATCATTACGATCGAGGAGTACTTTTCATATGTAGTGACATCGACCTGAAAAAGTAAAAAAGTGATCGATATCACGTCGTTTCGTAACCATTAACGAGCCTGAAATGACAAAGACCCGACAATCTTTTCGTCTTTACGCGGTCAGAAAAGAGCTTAAAGGCGATCGCCTCTTATTTACGTTTAACGAGTCAAGAGGAATAACTCGACAATCTTTTCATCTTTAAACGGTCGAAAAAGAGCTGAAAGTAGACCTCCATTTTTATTTTCTTTAACGAGTCAAAAAGGGAAAAACACTCGGCAATATTTTCATATTTTACGAGTCAGAAAAGAGCTTAAAGGTGACTCGTCCTGGAGGAACGAGTGGTATAAAGGGTAGCAACTGGTTCCGGCAATGGTGGAACTGCTCAAAACATGTAATGGTCAAGAGGTTGGCTAATAAAACCACTCATCGATGTGGTTCCTCAGGAAAGGAAAAACAACCAAGTGAAAGCATATGATCGGCCAAAGAGATGGCGGCGATGGAATGAAAACAACCAAGGCTCATCTAGCAGAATTCAGCGGATAAAAATGGAAATCACGAGATGTAAATCAGGTATGGGTTCATTTTTACACAAGCTTGAACCATGGAGAACTTTTCTTGGATTCGGTTTCATGTTTACACAAGCTTGAAACGAAAAACTATGCTTGTTATGAGTTCGCATGCCCCCAGGCATAATGACACAAAATGAGGTACATGCCCCCCAAGCTTCATTGCATTCAACAAAGTGGATGGAATGAAGGTTCACTCTCGAGATCTATGAAAGACTCGACTTGTATTTTACGAGATCTTAATCAAAAGACTCGATTTGGAAAGGGAGTTGTTTCATTTTTTAATGAGGTTGACACAGTAAAAGAACTATCCTCAAAACCCTTGTTTCATTTTTTAACAAGCTTGACACAAGATCAGGAACTATGCTCCGACCAAGCCTAGTTTCATTTTTTAAGGAGCTTGACATAGGAAAGGAACTATGCTCCGACCAAACCTAGTTTCATTTTTTAAGGAGCTTGACACCGGAAAGGAACTATGCTCCATCCAAGCTTCATCATAATGAATAGAAAGTCGGGGCTTCCAAGATTGCCACTCCCGGTGGAAGGGAAACATCTTGGAAGTCAGGACCCAATGCCCCCAGGACACTATGCACGATGGCGGCATCATTGGATCCAGGCATGGGATAGGTGGCCACGTAGTTGATCTGTGGTGGGGTAGATGCAACTGGTGGATGAAAACTAGGAGGGGACGACAACGGCGCAGGAGGCATCGGGGGACTAACGAATGACACTTGATCGATAGTCACAATTCTTCCATCGTGCGGAAAGCAAACCACACGGAAAAGCGAAGAAACGAGGGCCCCCATGGCGTAAACATAGTCGCGACCAAGGAGAAGACTAAAGTCTAAAACACCTTGGGTAACCAAGACGTCTATATAGACGGTTTTGCCTCCCAAAGTAATAGGGAACTTCGGGAGAACTCCTAGAGATGGACAGGCTCCTCCGTCGAAGGCCAACAAATTCTGAGTGACTGGCCCAAGCTGCGGGGAACCTAAAGCTTGCCAAGTAGTGTACGGCATAAGACTGACAGACGCCCCTTCATCCAAAACAGTGCCAGGTACTGCCTTAGCACAGGCATGGACTGTGATCTGGAAAGGCATATGGGATGGAAGGCGACCGATCAGGTGATTCCAATCAAAGGAAGCGACCAGACCACTTGGTGGGGGAATCATATGATTGCCCCCATGTGCTAAAGGAACCGAAGGAGAACCTTTGGGAGCAGCTGGGTTAGGAGAGTCATTTCGGGACTCAGGAGAATCTGAAGAGACGAGAAGAACATGGGCGTGATTCTCTTCCAAAACAAAGTGAGCGAGTGGCGGTGAACTTGAGTCGACACTCTTTCCGACCAATGGTTTGTCTGGAACAGGCTGGGCACAGCCAGGTTCGGGGAGAGGAGGCTGGATAAGAGAAGAATATGAATTAATCCTTTGTCAGCAGGGGAACGGTCTGCGGCTACAGAGAGATGTTGATAACCAGTGGGAAGTTGGGATGAAGGAGCTGTAAGACTTTCCAAGACAACGGAGGCTTTATCCATGAGTGGACAAAGGTGAAGGGGATGATTGCCTTCACAAAGTCTACAGGGGATTCGAATCTTCCCTTTTCCCTTACCATTCCCGACTAATAAGGTAGCATCGTCGTGAGCTTCAGAGGACGATGGGGGGCGGGCCGGATCGCAAGACCATACTTCTAGTACCCTGGGAATGCCAGGACAATTGCGAAGAATATGGTCCTCCTTGCATAATCGACAAGGAAACTTGACCTTCCGCGGAGGAGCAGAAGGGGGCCCAACTTCAGGTGTACTTGAGGGGGTAGCTGCACTTGTAACTTCTCCCTTAGGAGCCTTCTTCTTCTTCGTCTTCTTCTTCTTCTTCTTAGCCACCCGGTTACTCGAGTCTAGACTTTCACCAGGTGAAGTAGAAGATGAGGATGTAGAAGTGGGCGTAGAAGGGGAGTGATCCACCTTAGAATCAACATGATGTTGTTCAGGTGGAGAGACGGATTGACGAGACGGTGAGATGGCAGGGACCAAAGAGGTTGAGAACAACCAAACCAGCAACCCAACAATTAACCCTGGGAGGGACAATGTCGCCATATAAGGAGCACCAACATTTCCAAAAGGAGTGAAATGACCAGGATTCCCGTCAGAGGGGATCCCTGGGTTGGTGAACCTCGGAAAAGTTGCCATCGAGAACAAAAAGAAGCCTACTCAAGCTAACGCAAACAAGATCTAACCAGATAAATGTGAACGGGGCCGAATAAATTTTAAGACAAAGGAACTGAACTTGACCTTTTCATGTTTTAAGAGTCGAGAAAAGGACAAAAAGGTGACTCTAGTCGCCTTCGAATGTTTAGTGAGCCCGAAGTGACAAATGCTCAAGTGAGCCTTTTCTTTTAAGGAGTCCGAAAAGGATCAAAAGTGACTACTCTGGAGAACTAGGCAAAATTGTTTACCAAACAAATCCATAAAACTGCATATACACCTTGGCAGTCATATGAAAACCAAGGACTTCCCGTACGGCAGTCAATCTTCCCGAATGTTGTGTTCGGTGCGTTACGGCTTGTAAGGCGGCAGACATGGCTTCCTGTGGATAAAGGATGATAACCTAGTGGGGTCTCCCCATATACTTGATGGTACATGGGAGCTCAAGTCCGTGCTAGACCACTTGTTGCGTCACGGAAGGAGGAATCACCCAACCTTAAGTGAAACAAAAGTGACTAGGTTTAACGACGCCGGAGCACGTCTCTAGCCTAGACCTCTAAACAGTGAGCGTTATGTTCCAATGCGTTTTTAAGTTCATTCAGTTCATTTTACGGTTGATCTTTGATTAGGTTTCGATTTCCAGGTCCTACCGTATGTAATCTCTCACAATTCCCTAAATGCAAGCTATATGCCAAAAAGTATCATTTCGTTCGATGAACACTAACTACGAGAGAGTTGAGAACTTTTTAATCAAACAAAATGACCATAAACAATCAAGAACCACTCTAATGCAGCTAATGGCAATAAACGAAACTTTTCTTTAAAGTCACTAATCAATGAAAAGCTCTAATTTCCATTAACTAATTCAACGCAAAAGAGACTGTTCGTTTTCTTTTCAATGGCAAAGTGCACTAAACAAATTTTGAGAGATAATAACACCGAGTAAAAGAGACAAATTTCACTCAATGAGAACGCAATCAAGTCCCGAAAACACCAAGGCAGTCCTTCAAACCAAAAAGAAAACACAAAGACCTCTATGAGCTATGTGATCTAAGCCCAAACGAAGCCAAGCGAAATCCAAGCGGAAAAGAAGCAAATCGCTTGAATAACAATAAAAAGCTTTGACAACCATTGAGCAAATGCAAAAGAGTAATCACAAAGTTGACTGGACGATCAAAGAACCCAAGACTCCTACGGAAGGCTCGATGCACAAAGCCACTAGATGCCCTAGGGCTGAAATGTGAAATCGATGGAAAGAGGCAAACACCCGAAGGATGGAGGTCGAAAACCAGTCAAACAAGGACCAAAAACACTCCAGTAATTGAAAAAGATGTGGCAAGACACAAAACCCAAGCTTGGAAGGCTGCAAACAAGAAAACTGGAAAAGTTCACAGGACTGGCACGATTGTCAGGTGGTAACTCGCGCTTTTAAGGGATTGGCGCGGGTTGTCTTTGAGCAACATGCGCCAACTGGCGCGACCGTCAGGCAAAAAGGCACGCTAATCAAGCTTGCTAGGTCAAAAATAAAAACAAGCAGTCCAAGGCTTGGTTAACAGTATCCAGGTAGACCAGGAAGCAAGAGACAGCAAGAAATCCAACCCAGAAAGCTATCTAAGCAATCCAAACAAGAGAAAACCAAAGAGACAAGACAAACTCCAAGTTGTTTAGTCCGTAAACCAAACCGGAGATTGACTGAAGTGGCGTTGATCTACTTCGCTAATGCAAAGCAATAGCGTTTCGAAGGCTATCTGGTCGTACTTCAGGCTCCGTCTAAAGTTTACAAATCAAACAACAAGCTAACTCCCCAGTGGAGTCGCCAAATTGTTGTGGAGGTAAATCCCCTCTGCGGACAGAGACGATCCCTACTAGCCCAGACCGGGTCTAGCAACAATCAAACAATGCTATCACGCAAGTTCCTAATTGCAAATTAAAGGTGGATGATGAGAACCTACTTGGATTCCAACGCCAATATTCGTAGAAGAGACGTCGCTCTCGTCCCTTTTCTTCGGCCGGTCACGATCCCCACAATCTCCGTGATTGGACACCTGCACATGCAAAGAACAACACAAATACAAGCATAAAATCCAATAGATGCAATTATATATCAGTCAGAAAAGATATAACTCAACATCAATCATTACAAAGGACAATGAGAGTGGAACCATAATGATAGTCATCTATTATTAATAAACAATAAAGAAGAATACAACCATAGTTCTGACGTCAAATCCTCCTTTGGCTGGGTGATCAGCTACACAAGTCTTGCAAAGCTTGTTGGGATGGGAAACAAGCCTCTCTCTCCTTGGTGACAAGAATCTCCTTACTTAGATTTGGCTTTATGGATGCAAAGAAGGCTCTTGCAACTTCAATCTCTTGAACTCCTGGAATTCTCACTATCACTAGCACTCAACTGGAACTAGCTTGCTCAAGGCAAAAGAACAAGCTTTTATAGATAGAGGGGAAGGAGATAGGATCAACCACAATATTCATGGGATTGGCTTTATCACTAAGAAGCTTCCATGAAAGGTGGCAAACCACTTCCCTTATATGGAGATTCGAAGCAAAACCATCCTAGCTCAACATAGATTCAGTTGATGAATTGGTTAGGGAGAACCTTCGGAAGTTTGTTCGTTAAAAACTTTACCCAACTGGGTTGGCGCGAGTGCGACTCTGAGACAGAGCGCCAACTAGCGCACCCTCTTTAGATGATTTCCCCCATTGGCACGAGCAGTACACTATGGAACCGCGCCAATGCAAAAAGTGGTCTTTTTATGGGTATTCTACAGGAGATGTCTTCAGGGCATATGAAGCTCATAGTTAGAGGACTATAATGCAAGTGGTTTCAGGTTATGTCACTTCTCACAAGTCCCGGAATGAGTCCTCCAATGTACGGGAGAGGGGAAACAGGGACGGTGATAAACGGTGACAAATTACTGTGTAACACACTATGCTTGGAGAGCTACAACATATAAGATTTTTAAAAGAAGGATTTTATTGGCCCACATTGTTTGCACTAGTAGGAGCAAAGGTTAGAAGTTGTACCCAATGCCAAATGTTTGCTAGAAAACAAAGATTAACAACACTTCCTCTAGTTCCAGTACTAGTTGAAGCACCTTTTCTACAATGGTGATTAGATTTCATTGGGGAAATTCATCCAACATCAAGCATCCAACATAGATGGATATTGACTACCACAAATTACTTTACCAAATGGGTAGAGGCAATTACAATTAGAAATGCAACTGACACTATAGTTATTAAATTTATTGAAGAGAACATACTATCTAGGTTTGGATGCCCCCAATAGATAGTTACAGACAATGCAACAACATTCAACAATGTCAAAATGATTGAATTTTGTCAGAAATACCAAAATTTTTTCACCATTCTACCCCCCACTATCCACAAGGAAATGGACTGGCAGAGTCCTCAAACAAGAGCCCGGTTAAATTCATTAAGAAAACACTGGAAGACCACAAAAGGAGTTGGGACAACCATCTCATATATGCAGTTTGGGAAAACAAAATATCTCCAAAGAGGTCAACAGGTAAATCTCCATTTCAGCTTGTTTATGGTAAGGAAGCCATATTTCCTACACATCTAGCTTTTCCTGTCATGAGGTTTTTACAAGAAGCAAATGAAGAACATGATTATTTTTCTAGGAGAATCAATTAGATTATAGAACTTAATGAAAACATAGATGAAATTCATTATAAGCTTCAAAAATATCAGAAAAAATAAATAAATAAAAAAAATAAAAAATAAATAAATTAAATAAATAAATTAAAAAAAATAAATAAATAAAAAAAAATAAATAAATAAAAAAAATTAAAAAAAAAAAAAATTTAAAAAAAAAAAAAATGAAGAGTTTGTTTGACAGAAAGGCTAGAGAAAGAGATTTTAAAGAAGGAGATTTAGTATTAAGATGGGATACAAGGAGGGAAGATAAAGGAAAACATGGAAAGTTTGATAATATCTGGTTTGGAACTTTTAGCATTGCATAAGTTAAAGACAACAATAATTTTATCTTGCAAAACATGGAAGGACAATATTCCTCATTGCCTGTCAATGGGAAATATTTGAAGAATTATATCCAATATTGAAATTTCTTCATTCATTCATCACTGGATTGTTTTTATTTTTATATGCAGTGTGTGATTGTTTTCAACAGATACCCCATTGGCCCGAGGAGAAGTCACATGGATCTGCAAGTTTTTTCCATCCTACAGGAGGAACTAGTCCCGAGTTAGAGTCGATGTTGTAACATAAATAGTTTTGATAAGCTATATATTTATAAAAGCGGGTATAAAAAATAGAAAAACAAAAAAATAGAATAAAAGAATGAAAATATGAAAATTGTTGAAAAAATATGAAAAGAAACCCCATCAAAAGAAAAATAAGTGCACAAGTGAGCAAGCTCAAATGCCACTTAAAATAAATCCTATTTGAATCATATAGTACAATCATGATCAAACATGTTTAATATTTCTTAGGATTAGAAAATAATTCAACCAAACTGTTTAATCTTGGTTGAAATTAGAAGATAGAATAGATTAGAGGAAAAAGTGACCAAAGCATTTAATCTTGGTCAATTGCATTTTATGCACTAGAATATGGTTTAGAGTTACTTTAGGAAATAAAAAGGGCATGCTTGATCAAATGCGTCTTTAGAATTATTAATCATGCTTTGATTGATTTATTTTAGTTAGAAAAATAAACTAATAATGTCATTTAAACATGATTAGTGCCATCTTGAGCTTTACTTTTACGTTGGGAGATGATTTGATTTTTTGTCGTTTTGTAATATCCAAAGGGAACTTTTCAATGGCCATGATTTTCCTTGCCCAGATCAATGATGGGGAAACCAATTTGCACTCCCTCATCCCATTTCGCATTAATGCCAGGGGGTTCAAAAAGCGATATTGCTTTTCTCGGGCCCCATGTAACATGGCACTCTCTCATGAATTCGCACCCCCCTCATCCTAAACCACTTACCATCGCCCCACCCTCCGAAATCTGCTTATCGCTCCTCCACTCCCGCCAACAATCACTACATCACCTCCCGCGCATTTCCCTCCGCTAATCACATCTTCCCACATCTATTCCTGTTATCATTTTCCCGTTACACGCTTATCCATGACCATACTCCCGCTACCCATTAATACACCTAAATCCCGTTTGGAAATGGTTCCATCTTAACGGTAATCGATCAAGGCATATAAAATGACCTTTACTCATTTTGCGCAATTCCCTACGCACTTTGATTACTATTTTCAAATTGTGAATATTGTTTTAAGTTTCCGCACTCCTACTGTTAAACACCTATCAATTTCGGTAATTTAGAGCCCAGATACACTTGATAGAGATTTATTTTCTTATCCAGGTACATGTTCAAGCCAAATTTTGTCCTCTGATATCATTCTTTCTCAAAATACTTAGGCATGGCACCAAAGGGAAAAACCCGATCTTCTAGCATCAAAAAAAGAAGTGATGATAACCTTAAGACCTCTGTTACCCTAGACCTAGATCACATGCCATTAACTGACTAATACTTCAACATTGTTGACACCGAGTGTGAATTCGACTTGTTCGAATTACATTGCTAGTTAAAGCAAAATTACCTAGACCAACAAGATGATATTAATCTTTTGGAATCTCGGTTACCTATGTTTATCTTTCCACATGCACATTATTTCCCTGATCTGGTTATGTGGTGTCAAGCCAAATACAATCCACTGCAAAAAACCATTATGGACAAGAATGGAGACATTCTGATTTCAAATAGACCTGAAACCATATACCAGATGTTGTTGATTCCTCAAAATGACTCCCTTAGCCATTTTTATGCAGTTGTTTTAATGAACCTATATCAAAAGTTAACCTTTCCTCAGAGAGCCCAATTTTTTGAGACTTTTCTCCCATAAGACTCTCAGTGTCCTAAAACAAATCCCCCTTACCCTATGTTCCTAGAGAAAGACAAGAAAATAGTTGCTTTAGCTTCTTTCCTTTTAGGGTATCCATCAGACTAGTGGGTAGAAGAGCCTATTCTAGGCTTTCTATCAATTTTCTCCAATGAGAACAAGCCAACATTCATGTACAATTTTAGCCAATTTTTGGCTGATAATATGCATGAAATATGATGAAGATTACTACAAAAGGTATACTTAATTATGCACATGTACTAGTCTACATGTTTCTTTTTCAGCAGGGAGATAAGTTTCCAATAAACATACTCAAGCAAGACAACCATGGAATCAATCAATCTGTGATACAATGGAATTCATTAGTCAGGAGAAACTCAATAGAGTTTAAGTTTTCATACTTAATTGACAATTTTATTCATACAGTTGCAAGGCTTCTTAGCATTCAGAGTGAGCCAAGGATCAGTTCAGAAATCAAAAGGGTTTTACACTTGAGTGAGAAAACAAAGACTAGAGACTGGTATTTATACCATAATTATATAGAAATAAGAGTATATGGATGTGAGTTGGCTCCCTACAAGCTACCTAAGTATGTTCCAATGAGAATTTTCTATCTGGAATATATAAGACAGATGATCAATATGGATGAAATCCATTTTATATAAGGTAAAAGGAAATCATAATTCAAGATCAAGACTCAAGTAGGACCTTTATATGCAATACTAGAACAACAGGTGATGAGGCATATTCGATTCTCAAGCAATTCAACATTCAGCCTAGTTTCTCATGGTCATATGATCCATTCAACATTATTTCTAATCTAAGGGTGGAACTTAGAACCACACCCTATAATCATACCCCCATGCTAGAAATTCATAAATTTATGAATCAAGTCCAGTGGGAGGAGAATACACTTCAAGAAGAAGAAGAGAATATTATGGCTACAACTACCCTCCACACTCCAGTACCTCAAGATAAACAGGGGAAAAGGCAAAAAGAAGAAACTTCATCTCCAGCCTGTACAAAAATAAGTGCTTAAGAATTCATCATTCAACAGAAAAAGTAGAAAACGCATCTTAAAGATGGCACTATTCATAATGAAGAAGAATAGAAGTCCATTTTTATGAGTGGTTTATAGTTTTCCACAAGATCGAAGGAACATCTCCCTGACACCTTGTTATAGACATTTTTGGGCCCTACAACCCCAAGCATGAAATGTCCATAAACCAAGGGCTCCTAAGTCCCTAAAAGTGTTGTTCTAACCCCTAAAGGAACAAGGTCAACAAATTACAGCTTCTCCCAGAAGTTCTCCATGAGAAACTGCTCAGAATTGGTCAAAACAGGATCATTGCAGCTGCTCCACTGGCTAGGTGTGTTGCATCTCACCCAAATACACTGTGAGGGTGCGTTGCATTTCAAAAGTCCCTTCTATGCGGTGCGATGGGCGAGAAATGACAAATGGCAGTGTCATTCCGCGAGGTGGAGAGGCAATGGAAGCTTCCAGAATCTTCTCCTGTGACACTTGCCTCACTGAATTCGACCAAGGATGAGTAAGAGGCCCTCAGTCTCCAAGTGGAAGCAAGAACTATCAGAGAGAAGACACTAATCAAATCACAAGCTGACTCATCCCCCTTACAAATATCTATATATGGATCCCTCATCCCAGAGATCTAGAGGCTGGAATTTTGCATATTGTAAGGAATTGATGTTGGTTTCTTGAGACAAACATCAGATTGTTGGGTGATCTAAGCTTTGTTTGAGGTGAAGAGGGGCTTCTTTGCTGGGAGGTTGATGCTGGATCGGAACAACTAGTTGTAACTCCTCCTGGCTCTTTTCTTGTTTATCAATAAAAGCTATTTGAGTTTTCCTCCATGCTTTTGTATCATTGATGCTTGTTACATTTGTATGGTCAATTTACATCTGATCCTAGATTGTTTATGAATATAGATCCATGTCTTTGTATAGTGCTATGCTTTTGTGATCTTACAGGTACTTTGTGAAGCTGGGCGTGCAAGGGAGCAGGTAGCTGAGGACTATCAAAGAAGAGAGGGATCGAATCGAAGGATTAGCGCAAGACATAGGTTGGTCTTTCTATTCCTCTCTAGCTATAATTCATAAAGGAAAAACAAAAGTAGTTTTTCTCTGTTTGTTTTTAAGGCAGTTGTCACACCTTAGTGGGATAGAGCAGTTCCAAATAGACACTTTTCCCTGTAACAAAATGGCGACTCCGATGGGGAACTAATTAGTTTGTTTGTTTATCATTCTTTGTTGTTTGTTTCATAAACTTACGAGTAGCATTCGAACTGCATTTGCCATAACAAATGCAAAGTAGACAACTGCTACTTCAATCCATCTACTGGATCTGTTTATGATTTAAACAACTGATTCACAAACTATCTGATTGCCCTTGTGATAGCTCTTAGATCCTCCTTAGATCTACCCTTGATTGTTGCATTACTGATTGCTTTTTACTCGGCCAAAACCCAAGAACTGAACTGCAAACTGTGACCCGGAACCCGAATAGAGTCTCGTTTCTGGCCCAGCGCAGGTACTATTCAGAGATTTTGAATTTCAGCGCACTTCCCGAGTGGGCAACCTGCGCTGCATTTCAGATTCTCTGTGTTACAGGTGCGCTGATCAGACTAGCTCTGTGCAGTTGTGGCTTCTGTGGTTCATTCTTTCCAGTTCTATTCCTAAATTTGATGCCCGTGATCAGTATATGTCTGCTTGAAATCCCTTTTCCTTGCTGTTATTCCACCTCCTTTGTACAAAAGAACTGTAGATGTTTTTGTGTGTTTGTTGAGTCATTTACAGTTCTCCTTTGCAAAAGTAGCATAATCGTACTGTCGCCCTTTGATTTGAAACTGTCGCAAGTGTCGATTTCAATTGTAGGAAAGAGTTTGATTGCTGTTGATGGTCGATTATCCTGTTACTATTGCTTTTGGTCTGAATTTGTAATTTTCTAGTGTCGAGAACAAGTATTCATTTCAAAATTGTAAGGTGTTGTAATCGTCTCCATTTTTTGATTTCGAAAGAAGCTTGTTGATATTTGTCGCTTGAAAAGAAATTCAGATTTGTGCATCAACTTTCTTTTTAGCATTCATACATTAAGAAAGTCGAAAACAAATACATGCATATGCATTTGCATGTAGACAGTCTAATTGGCTTGATTTAGGAAAGTGCATTTAGAGTGTGCTCTTTGCTCTTTGTGAAAAGATTCTGTCTTTCTTTTCCCTAGTAGCTAGGATTTTCATTGCATAAAGGAGATAAAAAGTTTGTTTATCATCTTAGATTGCATTTTAGGAATTACATCTACATCTCGTGGTGAACCCAAAAGGCAAACTTCATAAACAAGATCAACTTAAAATAAATTCAATGAATCTAACAACGCTTTGGAACTTAACGCACAACATTTAGAAGTCTAGGCTAGAGACGTATTCCGGCGTCGTAAAGCCTGGTAACTGTTGTTCTCACTGATGGTTGGGTGATTCCTCCACTTTGAGACGATAAGTGCCAGTACGGACTTGTGCTCCCACGTACCGTCGAGTATATTTTGGGAGACCCCAATAGGCTTAATCCTTTATCCATAGGAAGCCGTGTCTGCCACCCTATCGATCGCAATGCACTGAACACAGCATTCGGGAAGATTGACTGCCGTACCATAAAAAGTATTCTGTAGTTTTGCGATTGGTTTGGTACTCCCTCTACCTAGATTTCCAGAGCAGTCCCTTTAGTTCCTTTTCAGACTTCTTAACGGAAAAGGTCCATCTGAGCACTTGTCACTTCAGGCTCATTAAAAATCGAAGGAGACTAGAGTCATCTTTTGTTTTTTCTCGACTCTTAAAAACTGAAAAAACAAGTTGTTTCAAAGCGTCTAAAATTTATTTTAAACGGAATATTCATTACCCTTTCCTACGTTGATCTTGGGTTGAGAAAATGGAATCCACCAACCAAGGAATTCCCCTTGGAGGAAATCCTAGTCCCTTCTCCTCTTGGGGAGATGTTGGTGCACCCCATATGGCCACATTGTCGCTTCCAGGACTGACAATTGGTTTGCCCGTATGGCTCTTCTCGACCTCTGTCGTTCAGAACACCACAATTCCTGAACAATCGAATCAGCAATTAGACGAGTCCGGAGTTACCCACCAACCTTCTACTTCCTCTAATTCTTCCTCTCCTCCTTCCTCTTCGCTTGATGAGGTTGGTAAAGCCAAAAGTCAAGTGCCTAAGGAGAAGAAGGAAAAGAAGAAGAAAGAGAAGAAGAAGAAGGAGCCAAAAGCGAATGGGGGTAAACGAGTGTCGTCTAGCGAAAATCCACACACTGCACCGACCAGGCCTAAATTGCCATGTGTCATTTGCAAGGGAGACCACTATCACAGAGATTTTCCTTGTATCCCTCGGATCTTAAGGGACTAGTCTCCTCGTTTGCACAACCCGGTGTCGTCAACCTCTGATGATCATGTTGAAAACACACCGTCAACTAGTGAAAGTGAAGCCCCAGGACAAAAAGGAAAATATAGATTTCCTTGTAAACTGTGCGAAGGCAATCATGTCGTCCACCGTTGTCCCTTCTTAGACGAAGCTAAAAGAGTTTTGGATGATCGTCTGGTTTCACCGTTACGACTTCCTCCTGGATATAAAAAACTCTTGCCGAGTCCGTCACTAGTTGAAAACCCGGCTGGCCCGCTCAGGTGGTCGGCTGAAGCATCTATCATTGAAGATAAACCATCTGAATCCATACCAGACGAGAGTCAAAAGGTCGAGGCGGCAGTTGACCCGGTCTTGCCTTCAGAGGTTCCATCTTCAGATGATACAATCACTGAAGAGAACAAGGATGACACCGTCCAAATTCTTTTCATAAGCACAGACTCCAACGAACATGGGGGCAATTTACCCGTTCCTTTACCGCAGGAAGGAAGTTCGTCAGAGTCGTACCCGACCGTCTATTCGGTCCCACCTCCAAGCAACCTAGTTGTCTCCTTCGACTGGAATCAACTAGGCAGACCCCGCTTGCCAGCTAGTGTACCATTCCGAATCATCGTTCAAATATATAGAATGGTTATGGCTGGTACCATCATAGATGAAGGGGCTTCTGTGAGTATCCTTTCCTCAACTGCTTGGAAAGCGCTTGGTTCGCCATCGCTTTTGCCTGAGATGAGAAATCTAACAGGCTTTGATAAAGGAACCAGTCGACCGTTAGGGATCCTTCCCAATGTGCCCATAACATTGAGAGGGAAAACCGTTCACATGAACGTAATGGTAGTTCAAGGACCCCTGGATTACAATCTACTCCTTGGAAGAGACTATATTTATTGCATGGGAGCAATTGTCTCCTCACTCTTTAGAGTAATGTGTTTTCCGCACGAAGGAAGAGTGGTCAAGCTCGTAGACCAACTTTCATTTCCCGTATCATACAGAGAAAATAGTCATATACCATCCCTGAATGGTCTTTTCACGCAAGAAATGTCTCAATCTCCAGTCCGTCCTCCCGATGAGCGCGAGTGATTCAGGGAGACATGACTGAAACCCAGGGGGCATGCACCCTGGTCTGCTTCGGCAGGAAAACTTCGGGTATAGGGTAGGTTTCCGCGAAAGAATATGACTAGTCTGTACCCCCGTCCGTGATTGGAAGAGGGGGTTATTCTAGAACAAGATTCTCTTGTCAAAGTTATGTGAGTGGAGTAGCCTCCTTCACCCACCTTTGTCTATTTCGGTAGACATCGCCGAAGAAGTGTTCTGTTTGCGCTGTAAATGGAACAATCTTTGGTAACCTGTAAGAGGTAGGCCTCTCTCGGTAAAACAAATGTTTTAACGAACTAAAGAAGGGGTAACCTTGAAACTCTGTTTTATACCTGGGGGCATGCAAGCCTTTTGGCGTGCAAGCGAAGAGCGACTATTTATTTTTTAAATTTATAGGATCTCTAACCCTTTAAACTCGTAGGATTGGTCGTCTCCTAACTTGCATAAAGAAAGGATGTGGGGCAAAACTCTAAAAGTTGTCGTTTTATATGAGACATTCTTATCACACGACTGGATTAATCGAGCAGTTTTAGCACATAGTTCAAGCTCGTTAAAAAATAAACATAAGACATGAGAAAATGTTTCCCCCCGCGTTTAAGCTCGTTAAAAAATGAACTATTCCCCGGTAAATAACCATCGTGAATGTAGTACTTCAGCCGTTAAAGCCTTGGTCGTGTTTGCACCCTCACCTCCACTTTTTCATTGGCCGATCGTTCACCTCCATTTGATTTTTTACCCATTTTGAGGAACAGCTGCGAAGAGTGATTTCACTAGCCATCCTTGTGACACTGCCGTGATTGGAAAATTCCAAACCTTACCTGGAATCAGCTGCTACCCGTTTTATCACTCGTTCCTCAAAAGACGAGTCTCCTTTAAGCTCTTTTCAACTGACTCGTAAAATATGAAAAGATTGCCGAGCCATTGGCCTCTCCAGCTCGTTAAAGGGACAGGAAGTGCTATCCATCCTCTAGATTTTAATCTTTTTGGACCTGAGGGATTATTACACAAAAAGATCGAGCGCTTGTTTTGTTCGGCTCGTTAAAAGTATCGAAAATTCATCCCTTCTGTATTGTTTTATACTTTTTCGGACTTAAGGGATTATATGACGAAAAAGGAATTTTGGAGTTACCTTTACGTCCCTTTTCAGACTCTCTAAAATTGAAAAGGACCGAGTTATCTTTGTCGTTAAACTCGTTAAAAAGATTAATAACAACAAACTTGTCTTTAGACGAGAACGAGTTTCACTATCGCTAGGCTCGTTAAAACATAGCGATGGGTTTGCCCGAAGGGCAAATTATAGAACAAGCATATGTTATCCTCCTCAAGCTTGACAAAAATAAAGAGGTACTGGTCAGCAATGAATGGGGAAAAATTGGGAAGAAAACTCAAAGAAACTTTGTTGGTAGCAAGTCGCTATTGAACATGACACTTCCACTCCGTGTCCGAGTCGGGTTGGGTTGTTTCATTCACTGGTCACATCACCATGGTCACGCCATACCATCCACATTTGGGGTTAATGCTACCAATCCATCACATCAGTGTCGCCGATATGTTCAAGAGAAGTCATTCAGAGAGTCCACCTGTGTCTCACCCACTACCATACATTATACTCCATCCTTTCATGACCGCCACCCTGAACCTTATATCACCAGATCGTTTTCACCTCCATTAAAATCATTTGCTCCGTTCCGTGTCATTGATGTGGGATTCATTAAGGCCCTCCTGTGATGGATCACTTCTTGTCGACATCAGCTCATTATCCAAGAAGTTGATCTAGGAACACCCCATTCAGTACTTTGAAGCTTGCATGCCTCAATGGCAAGTTTCTCACTTCCGGCGACAGGTTTACATCAATGGCCTTCGACCGAAAGATTTTGCGTGGTGTTCGACGCCAAGTCCTTTATTCACACCACGTGAATTGTACTGCAGTACCTTGAGGGTCATTATCATTATCGGTGATTCCTCTCGCGCTTGTTAACAGTTTACATCATTGACTGGTAATCAAGCGATGTCTTTCCATGTTCGACTTCAGAACATTTCTCACATGGATCGACTTGTACTTTGAGTGAAGATCGGACGAGATTGAAGACCCCGGATCTAGTTTCATCCATCGGGCTGTGATATATATTCAGGGAAATAAAGACATTAAATGTACATCATTGCTGCACAGATAATCATCCACTCAAAAGGATGATGGCTCTATCAGAATCATTAGTCTACACTCAGACGATTGTCTGTCCTATGTACATAAAAAATGAATTTATAAAGCTGAGCATGGGAATGCCCGCCTCAGCTAGATCATGAAAATAGTATGAAGATAATGTATTGTATTGTATCTTATTACAGGTCTCCTCCCAGCATTGAAAGAACTTCGGATCCTCATAATAAAGCATTTCACCCAACACCAAAAGATTAACGGCCTCATACTTTAGGGGGCAACTGTTATAGACATTTTTGGGCCCTACAACCCCAAGCATGAAATGTCCATAAACCAAGGGCTCCTAAGTCCCTAAAAGTGTTGTTCTAACCCCTAAAGGAACAAGGTCAACAAATTACAGCTTCTCCCAGAAGTTCTCCATGAGAAACTGCTCAGAATTGGTCAAAACAGGATCATTGCAGCTGCTCCACTGGCTAGGTGCGTTGCATCTCACCCAAATACACTGTGAGGGTGCGTTGCATTTCAAAAGTCCCTTCTGTGGGGTGCGATGGGCGAGAAATGACAAATGGCAGTGTCATTCCGCGAGGTGGAGAGGCAATGGAAGCTTCCAGAATCTTCTCCTGTGACACTTGCCTCACTGAATTCGACCAAGGATGAGTAAGAGGCCCTCAGTCTCCAAGTGGAAGCAAGAACTATCAGAGAGAAGACACTAATCAAATCACAAGCTGACTCATCCCCCTTACAGATATCTATATATGGATCCCTCATCCCAGAGATCCAGAGGCTGGAATTTTGCATATTGTAAGGAATTTTTGTTGGTTTCCTGAGACAAACATCAGATTGTTGGGTGATCTAAGCTTTGTTTGAGGTGAAGAGGGGCTTCTTTGCTGGGAGGTTGATGCTGGATTGGAACAACTGGTTGTAACTCCTCCTGGCTCTTTTCTTGTTTATCAATAAAAGCTATTTGAGTTTTCCTCCATGCTTTTGTATCATTGATGCTTGTTACATTTGTATGGTCAATTTACATCTGATCCTAGATTGTTTATGAATATAGATCCATGTCTTTGTATAGTGCTATGCTTCTGTGATCTTACAGGTACTTTGTGAAGCTGGGCGTGCAAGGGAGCAGGTAGTTGAGGACTATCAAAGAAGAGAGGGATCGAATCGAAGGATTAGTGCAAGACAGAGGTTGGTCTTTCTATTCCTCTCTAGCTATAATTCATAAAGGAAAAACAAAAGTAGTTTTTCTCTGTTTGTTTCTAAGGCAGCTGTCACACCTTAGTGGGATAGAGCAGTTCTAAATAGACACTTTTCCCTGTAACACACCCCATCCTCCTCGGCCTCACAAAATCCTTCAGAAAAATCATAATTAACAGAATTGGGTGAATATGATGATCCCAATATCTTCAGTAAGTTTTTGCAGATTAAGCAGAAGAATGAAACACTCAAAGCTAATAATTATGCTCAATTTTGGAATCATACTTCCACCTCCCAGCACAAGTTATTAACAATATTTGATAGTGAGAAAGGAAGGATGTAAATGACATTCTTACAGGCCTAAGTACCATCTCCAAAACTCATGCATATTACAAGAAGACTATCTTCTCATTTGATGCATAGCTTATACATCCCATTGATCAAATGGATATACATAAACAATCTGGAGAAATTATTTTCTCCACCATGACAAATACTACTATTGAATTTTCAAAGTTAAGGACATCTCTTGCAAATGTCCAAACACAATTAAAATTGGAGAAAATTTCTTCATTAGCCAGAGACACTAGAATCAAAACATTAGAAGATTTGGTGATCAAACTGGGATATGATCCTAGCAATGTCAAAGCAATGGAAGAGATCATCTAGAAAAATAATGCAGACATAGAAGCACTCACAAAACAACTAAAATTACCTTCTACAAAGGATCCATTAACAAAGGAGATAGAAGAAAGTGAACAACATAAAGAAGATATGCTCAAATTAATCATTGAGACAAATATTCAAATAAAAGATATGGAGGAACAGATAGAGAGGTTACTCAAGGAAAAACAAGAGGTTGCACAATAAAGGTAGCTCCTGTAACAACCAGTACCTATTACATTTGTAGGGACAATGGGGGAATCTACATCAGCACCAGAGGAAATGAACAAGGTTATGCAGGATTTTTCTCTTCAGGGACAAGAAAATGATAAGCTCCAACATAAGATAAAGAACATAGAAACACAAAAAATAAAAAATGATACCCTCTTGGTCGAAGAGATGTAGAAATCTCATCAACTTTCCAAGAAGATAGATCAATTGGAGAACCAGTCATTGATGGCTCAAACCTTGGCCCAAGCCAAGGAAAGAATTTGGGTAGATATCAATCATGCCATAACTAAGGTGTGGCCATCCATTCATATTATATTTGATCAGGAAGATTTAAATGACAAGTTCTAGACAACAATTGAACAATTCATAACAACACTGAGACAAAACCAACAGAGGCTACATATATGATCAAAGTGCTAAACGCAAAGACTAGAGCAGAGTTAGAAAAAAATTAGATTGCTAATAGTACAAAGACAATCTTAGAGATCAAGAAGGTATTGCAATAAAGGAACTTAATGACTCGGCTGGAGACTAAGTGTCAAGCTCTGGAAAATGTTGTCCAGAGATTTCATACTAAGTTCAATTTGTTGAATCAAAGAGGATTCCTAGGGTTAGTAGCACCAAATAACAAGTTAATTAGGTTGGAAGATTAATGTGAAAATATTTACACAATTGCAACAGATACATCAAAGTTTGCAGGTATTAAGGGACTTGTCACAGGGAAGCATTTATTGAAGCATTAGAGTTTGATTTAACTATCAAACATGAAATCAAGCAAATCTTCATCAAGAAGCAAACTTTCGAGAAGTACACTGAAGTATATGAAGTCTATAGAAAGCTAATAAATATTTCTATACCGAATGATGAAAGGTGGGATGAGTTATGTGAAACCATTGAGTAAAAAAGTTTTACATCTAACAGACATACAACATGACAACATTTTGGGGCCTAGTCATCAACGATTTCCTTGAAGATAGTGCCAGCAAACTCAGTGTTTTCAGCACCCCTACATTTTTGTACTATTTTTGTAATTAGTTAGATGTTTCTAGAGACTTATATTTTTGTATAAATAAGGAGTGATTCGATGAATTAAGGGTTGAACCCTTGGATGACCTTTCCAAAGAAAAATTGTTATAGACTAGAATTGCTTCACCTTAATGAAAGGATTCTGGATTTGCTTCAAATAGTTTGTCACTTTGTGAATTTGTCTTATGTTTTCACTTCAATTTGGTATTCTACATGTATATAAGTTTTATGAAGATAATTGAGTAAGAGAAAACTAAATATCAGTCTATCTTAAACCCCCTCTGAAGTTATAATCTATTTTATAGATTAGTTTATTGTACTATTTGTCTTTATAAGCTCCTCTACATTTATAAATTGGCAACCATTTTCATAAGGTTAAATATATTTTGTTGGGTTGTAAACATTGTTTACTTGCATGCATTCTTATGATTAACTAAAAATTTAGTCTAAATATTTAGTAAATCATACTCTCTTATATTTATGCCTTTCCACACATTTTTAAATCAAATTATTATTCAGAGGTAAAGAATCAGCCCTTCTTAATTTTTAGTAATATTAAGGTTTTCAGCACATGCCTTATCTACTCATAACATTGGTCATCCAAAAAAAAAATTTAAACAACAATTTTTTTTAGATGCTATGGCATAATTAATTAACCTGGAATTATCTCATAGGACAATATAGGCCATACAAATAAGATTAAAGTCTTCTTGAGGAGCAACATCAGTTGCAAAAGTTGTCGAGAGATATAATTTCGGATCTGAAGTAGGAGTTCAAAGATCTTACAGTAGGAGGGAGAGTTGATAATGATCTTGGAGGGTATTTGTCTGAGTCACTAGGTCATGGTATTCGTCAATTGAAGGATCTATAAGAAGAGAAGGGATTTAAGGATTTTCCCCTCAAGAGGAGGGGTTTAGGCCTTGGCTTGTAGCCTATATACCGTGTTACTGTTCTTTTTTTTTTTTTGTAGTTGTTTGATGTATCTCACACTACAATAATAAGGGACAAATCTAATAATGTAAAAGGTAGCACAAGCATTTATCAAGTCCAAGAGAATTAAGATATTCACTACCCTATTGAATTCTGAACATAGTATCAGAGCTAAGGTTATCTAACGACATCATCCTCTACAATGAAGAAGTTCATCAAGAAGATCACAATTCATCTCAAGAAAGGTATCAAGAAAGAATGGAATTTCTTATCTTCTTTAGGGAAGGTATCAATCAAAGAAAAGGACACAGTTCTGTTCTTGGCTCTCTTTGGCACATTCCAAGATGACGACATTTGGGTAATTGAGGGAGGTGCATCAAGGCACATGACTGGCCATTCCAATCGATTGAAGACGTTATCAAAAGGAAAATCCACTTACTCATTAGAACTTGGAGATAACAAGAGCTATCCCATGGAATGTATTGGATCAACCTCCATAAAGTTTGAAGATGGAAGCAACATTCACCTCAACAACATTCTATTTGTTCCACGTTTGCACAAGAACTTACTTACCATTTCAAGTCTAGAAGATAAGGGTGATATAGTAGCCTTCGTTGATGGAAAGATCATTGTATGGAGCAAATACTCAAGTATAGATCAATCTAAAGTCATTGATATTTGAGAAGGAAGGCTCTACAGGCTGATATCTCATGTGGCCCAAGCCCTAGTTCACATTGAAATTAGCCCATGTAAACTTTGGCATAGAAGATTTGGTCATCCACATTTCAAAATCCTTCCAACTTTACGTTCCATAGTAGATGGAATTCCTAATTTGAAGGAAGATCATGAAGGATTTTGTAAAGAATGTGCATTGGGTAAGAATACCAAGAGACCATTTGGAAGCAGTGCTTCATGGTGAAAACAAATCTTGTATCTCATTCAATATGTTGTATGTGGCCTTATGACTCCCAAATCAATTAGAGGTAATTTATATTATGTCACATTTATAGATGATCATTCAAGAAAAACCTGGGTTTACTTAATGAAAACCAAGGATGAAGTATTTACAAAACTTCAGGAATTCAAAGTTGAAGTGGAGAACCTTATAGGAAAGAAAATCAAGATACTAAGATCTGATAATGGAGGAGAGTATACATCCAAAGAGATTATATAATTTTGTAAGGAATATGGGATTAAGAGGGAGCTGATAGTCCCATATAATCCCGAAAAAAATGAAGTTGCAGAATGAAAGAATAGATCCATTGAAGAAAGTGTAAAAGCAATGTTAAATGATCAAGATCTACCTAAGTTTATGTGGGGAGAAGCCACGAAGACAACTGTCTACATTTAGAATCGCAGTCCCCATAGATCTCTAGACAAAAAAACTTCGGAAGAAGTGCTCACTAGAAAGAAGCCATATGTAGTTCATCTCCAGATCTTTGGGTGTCCTATATATATTCACATACCAAAGGACAAAAGAAAGAAGTTGGATCCTTCAGGCATGAAGGGAACATTTGTTAGGTACAACAACTCATCGAAAGCTTATAGGATCTACATGAAAGATAGAAATCACATAGAAGTCAGTCCTGATGTCATATTTGATGAAAGAATAGCATTCAAGAAATAAAAGGAACTTTCCATAGACTCTGATGATGAATAACATTTGGTATTTGTGGAGGAAGTTGACAAGTAGGAAGAAGAATCATATCATGAAGAAGAAGGTCCTAGTGATCCTGTTCAACCTGCGGTCATCCCTGAAACAAGAAAAATACCTAATTGATTGAAATCTACTCTACTTGATGCAGAATGTCATGAGGTAGCGAAAGGATCATTCATAGAAAGCAAGAAACCCAAGAGATATTTTGGGTATGCTAGATACATGACAAAATTTTTGAAGAGGCTATAAATAATCAGGAATCGAAAGATGCCATGAATGAACCATCCACTTTTGAAGAGGATGTAAATAATCAGGAATGGAAGGATCCCATGAATGAAGAGTATCAATCTATAATGAAGAATGGAATCTGGGAGATCGTACCTAGTCTCGAAGAAAAATCTATGGTTACTTCCAAGTGGATTTACAAGATCAAACATGCAACAGATGGAAGTATAGATAAGTATAAAGAAATATTTGTGGCTAGGGGATTCTCTGAACTTGAAGGCATCAAATATGAAGATACATTTTCTCCAACAACAAGATATACACTGATTCGATCATTAGTCTCTCTAGCAGCATCGATGCGATGGAACATCCACCAAATGGATGTCAAGACTACATTTCTAAATGGAACAATAGATGAAGAAGTCTATATAGAGAAACCCTTGGGATTCGAAGTTAAAGATAGGAAGGCATATGTTTTCATATTGAAGAAAGCATTATATGGCCTCAAGCAAGCACCAAGGGCATGGTATGCTAGAATGGATGCATACCTACAAAAAATAGGCCACAAAATGTTTTTTTGATCCAAAATTCTATATTAAGGTTGTAGATGGAGAACCTGTAATCATTCTTCTATACGTATATGATCTTCTCTTGACAAGTGTAGAAGGACGAATTGAAGAATGTAAGAAGCAACCAGCAGTGGAATTTGACATGAAGGATTTGGGGCTGATGCATTAATATTTAGGACTAGAAGCCTGGAAAGGACCTGATGAAGTTTATTTGGGTCAAGAAAAGTACCTGATCAAGATGTTGAAGAGGTTTGACATGATGGATTGCAAACCTATGACCACTCCAATGATCACAAACTTGAAGCTACTAAGGAGTTCTGAATCTAACCCTGTGGATCCTTCCAAGTATAGAAAACTTATTGGCTCATTGATGTACTTGGTGTATAATCGACCAAACATATGTTTTGTAGTAAATGTTCTCATTCAATTCAAACTCTAGTTGAAGCATGACCATTGGGTAGCAACGAAACATATTCTGAGATATCTACGAGGAACCATCCAATATTGTCTGAAGTATGATAGAAGGAATGGTGTCAAACTGATTGGAAATATAGATTCCAACTAGGGAGGTAATGAGCAAGATGGGAGGAGAACTATGGGAGGATGTTTCTGTCTGGGATCCTCCATGGTCTCATGGATGAGAAAAAGGCAAGACATAATTGCTTTGAGTAGTGATGAGGTTGAATTGTTGCAGCTTGTTAAGTAAGAAAAGAAGCAGTATGGTTGAGGAAGTTGTTATCCAACTATTACAGATCCATTTGGGCACATCACTCCCATCATTTAGATCAGTACCATTAGGGCTCATCAAACCCTAATTCATTTGCTACATGCCCTAGACAAGTCACAATTTTGAATGCCTCCTTCCCTGAGAGTTTTTTGGAATGAATCCCTCCAAAAATGCCTCCTTGAGGGACCAGTGCAGCCTTGGTCAGGGGTAAGTGTACTTTAGTGTAGGTAGGCCCATGTCAGGGTGCTCTGCAGAGCACCTAGGCCCACTTTGACCTACACTGGGCGAGATTGAGCAAAATTCACATAGGGTTTTGGGAATATTCTTATCTTTTGGAGCCATCTAGAAGATTCCCACACTTATCATCCCCTATGAGCTCAAAATTGGATAGGGAATGAGTTAAGTAACCTCCTATCCTCTCATCCCTTCCTCCATGGAAAATAACTCTAAGTTTGCAAGGTCATTCAATACCCTCATTTATGAAAAAACATCCTCCATTTGCCTATAAATTAAGCACTCATCTAAGTGATCAGGGGCTGGACTTTGAGAATTCGTAAGGAGATACTGTTGGTGTGAGGATTGAGATTGTAAGTGAGTAGTGTTATGCTGCCGGAGTGTTGTGCTATTGAAGTGATGTTGGTTGGAACCCAAGCTGGAAGAGTGACAATGGATCAGACTTCATGGTTGTAATTCTTCCTTCTACTTAATAAAGTATTTTACACCTTTTTCTATATGCTTATCTTGATATATGATGTTTATATGTGTGAATTTATCTGATTCCATTTACTTGTATTTGATAGATCTCTTGCTTGGATTGGTTCTCTGTCTTTTGTTTATGCTTGCAGGTACTTTTTGAGTGAGTTAAGTTTGAGGAGTGACGGGAGTCATACAAAGGAGACAAAAGGAAAGCAAAAGAACAAGTAGGTCCTTTGATTCCTTGGTCTTATTTATCATCTATAGAAAAAGGATAAGCGCTTTAAATCTATTGTTCTAGGTATAACTACCTACCTATGGAATTAGTACTTATCCGTAGATGCCAAATTCCTCATAAAAAATTGGTTACTCCACTAGGGAATGATCATCATTCCAGGTAGTTTACCTTCATCCTAGTACACTGTAGTAGACCTTACTTGCTTCCATAAATCTTCTTTCAGCCTTTTGAAGTATTTTTTGGTGAAAATTGTGCTTGTAAGCCCCAAGGATGGCCTCTCTGGCACCAGCATAGGCTTGGACTAGAGACAGAGTGCTGCATAGCACTCTTGGCTTGAGGACAGTGCTCTGAAGCACACTCTCTCCCATTCAAGGCTGCATTGATCCTCCTTAGCACAAAAATCCCTCCTTTGAGTTGATTTTTTGCCAAATTTCCTTCTTTTTCTGCTTGCTAAAAGGTCAATGATGCTTGTGTCTCTGAAATCAATTTGTGCTTCCCTTGTCAGCCCTACTTTGTCCTTGATTGTTTAGTGTTGCCTAAAATGATTTCTTTATCACTATCAATTCATTTTCAAGGTTAGTTTATAATCGATCAATCTTTGTTCAAAAGAAAGTTTCGTAAAAGTCTTCATTTCTTTCAAAACGGAACTGTCATAAAGTCTGCGTTCTTGCAAAAACATTGATTGATTTTATGTGCATTAGTTTCCTTTTGTTCATCTTAACATTAAGGGAATTGAAAAGAAAAACTTGCATTGTGCATTGAAAAATGTTGTGTGTGTTCATAGGAATAGTTTAGGGAAATTTCATTAGATGTGTTCTTTTTTCTTTGATTATAAGAATCTGATTGCTATATCCCTACTAGCTAAGGTTTTCATTGTTAAAATTGAATGAAAAGAATGCTTATCATATTAGTTGCATTCTAGGAATTGAAAATACATCACGTGGTGAACCTTGAAAGGCAAATTCTTAATCAAGATCAACTTAAAATTAACATAAATTAACCTAATGGAGCATTGTCACCTAACGCAAAACATTTAGAAGAGACATGTTCTAGCATCGTAAAACATAGCAGTTATCGCTAACTTGTCTGCAATACATTCCGAGTATGATACCTCATTCCACATACGTGAGTATATCGTAGCTCGTCCACGTACCTTCGGGTATATAGGGCGATGTTACAGTACGTAAAGTATATGGGAATGCTCTAACTGTGTGGTTTCACATTAGACAGTGCTAATATGGATTGGGCCTCCACGTACTTTCGGGTATATATGGGAGGAAAACACTAGGTTGCTATCCATCCTTAGGTAACCGATTCAGTTGCCTTGTACACTGTGATACACCGAACACAGCATTCGGAGATATTTCTTGCTCGTACTTCTTGGTTCGCTAGGGGGTATTCTTCAGTTTGCAGTTGCTTGGTAAACCTTTTGCCTAGTTTACCCATTTTTTTATTTATTTTTTGTAATAAAATAAATCAACAATCGCGGAGGAAAATCAACCTTTACCCTGTCGTTCATGGAGAGCAGTGATTAAACCGCCTTTACCGCCCAAAGCTACACCTATTTGGTCAAAGTAGTCTCGTTTGACTGGATCCAGTACTTCAAAAACCTCTGGTTCTTCATCTGAATTACCAGAAATACTTATACTGGTAAGTATTATGACCCCAATTACTCCTGTTGTTACTGGTACATTCGTTACTGAAGTGGAATCTACACAATTACCTGAGGAAACTAGAACTGAATCTAGTGAAACGGTAACCCAAGTTGTTCGACAACATGTTGATTCTCAATCCAAAGTTTTTCAACAAGAAATTACTTCTGAACCTGAATTTGTTCAACCAGAAGTGGCTCCTGAACCTATCACTGTTCAATCAGAAGTTACTTCTAAACCAGAAGTTGTTCACGAAGCCCAACCTAAACCTATTCTTTTACCAGAACATTTGGATCTTGAGGTTGAACAATCAGAAGTTGTTACCTTATCGAAAGAAGATCGACCGCCACATCCTCAAACATCAATAACTGTCGAGACTTCCTCTTTATCTTAGCAACAAGTACCAAAAATCTATTGCGAACCAGACGGTGAAATTCTTCCACCTGGTTTGATTTCAATAGAATAGGAACCTAAGGTAGAATCACCCAAAACTCCATTCCATTTTGGAACTGGAATTTATCTGTATCCTTATACTCCTCAATTTACTGCTCCTTTTGGTCTTGATTACTCTCTGCACAATCAGCTGCAAAGCCTTCCCCTACTCTACGACCCAAAAGACACACTTTACACTGCTTCTCAATCACTTAAATTTCTCATGCTCTTCTATTCTATCTTCTCTTCCTTTTTTCTACACTTAGAGCCTCGCTCTATTTATACAATCCCATGGTTCACGAACCATGGTTAGGTTTATCAAGCCGATATTACATTACAAAAACAAGGCGGACAACCCTGTGACTCTATCATACTTTCGTGATCTGTGCCCACAGTTCGCGGAGCTTTTACAAAAGACTTGGTCAAAATTTGGGCTTTAAGCCCCAAAACATGCCTTGGGGGGATTACATGCCCAATAGACCCCCAACACAAACATCGTGACTCGCCCTCGAGTCACTCTGTCGGCGCAGAGATCTTTGTGCAAAGTCCTTCCAACTCTACTCGAACTGCTGCAAGGTCAACAGCGCACTGAGCTGCTGCCTGCTGGATCTGATGCATGTGTTGTTCTGAGACCGCGGTGTCGGAAGTGCTTCTCTGCATCTGTGCACATATCCCCTGCATGTGTGCGATCTTGCCTTCAATTTCTGTTGTGATGGTGAAGGCCTTGTCGATCCAAGTCTAAACACGCACCTTCAAGACTACTTCCTTGTGTCGTGTTGCATCCACCTGTTCTTTCAGCGCTTTAGCCTGTTGCATCCACGCAAGCTTATGAATGAGGGCCACCTTTTGCACAATTCCTTTGACGTTGTCATATTGTTGTTGGAGTTCTCGCACCTCTGTCTCTAAGCGCTGGATGTTGGGGTCCTCCTGCAGATTTGTGAGGACCTCAAATGACTCTTCCAACATGTTGGTGCAGTCTCGCATTGCACTGCCAATCTCGTCCAGTCCCACTGTAATAGCGCTAGCGCACTATTCTCTGACTTCTGGAGGGGTGGACGGTTGCACCTTTAACCACAGCTCAGTGATATGAAGGTTCAGCTCCAGCTGAACCTTTGTCATTTCCTCCCTTGCCTCACATACCCCTACTGCTAACCTATGGATGCGTGCCACTGCTGGTGTGTCTGTTGGGATGGCCAGCTCCGGGACGCTTTGACAAGCTTCATCTACTACCTGTACCAGCTGTCGATTCTGTGACACCACTTCGTCGCACTGCAAGCTCAAATATTCCATGTTGATTTTCTGCTCGATGAGGACTTGCAGTGTGTGGTTCTCCCTAGCCCGCAGTTCTGCAGCTATCCCATCCTGTAAAATGTATAAGGTCTCCCACGGGAGTGTAGCCATGTTGATGCCGAGACCCTTTAGCGTGCTAATTATAGGCCTGTCGGCCTCATTTTTTTTCACTAGTGCCCCTTCTGGCAGCACTATGGTATTCATCACCTGAGCACGCAACATTTGTTCTACTATCGTTGTTCCGACTGCGAGGCTAGTCAAAATGGTACCAGCCGAAGGAGGGCGCACCTGCAACTCCTGCAGCTGCGCCCTAAGGGCCCCCAACACAATCTGGTTCTCCTGCATGAAATTTTGGAGGGCCTCGTAGGTGACATTGCGCATTGTCTCACTGATGTCGTGCAAATCACCCTCGATTAGGGTGATCGGGTCAATAGACAGCTTCAATTCCTTGACCTTCTTGCGCGGCCCTGTCCGCTCGGTTAGGTGTTGGTGCTTCAACTCTGTTGACGCGGTTTGTGGGTTCGTGCCTCCCTCTTCTTCCTCTACTTCCTGCCAATGCGAAGGCGACGTTTGGCCCTCACATGCCTTCACGGCTGCCTCCTACGCTGCTACTACTGCTGCGGCCTTTTTCTGTTCAGTTGTTGTTTTTGCAACGTCCCATGCCGCCCACACTTCTGCTGTCGTTGTCTCGTTCCTTCTTTTTTCTGCCAACTGTGCGATGCACAGTATGGCCTCTTCTTTCTTCCTTTGTGTCATCAACTTCTCTATCTCCGTAATGTTTGGCGCGCGCCACTCCGGTGGCCATGTCTCAAGGACATTAAAGATGACATCGTCTATGGCTACAAAGGATAGATTCCTCCATTGTTTGGTCGGGTCCTTGTGCGCTCTAATGTATATGCTATGGATGTCCACTTTAAATTCCGCAAAACTCTACAGGCGGTTGTAGACAGTGGGTGACAACCGTGGCTTGCGATTGATCCCCATTCTGAGGTTCATCTCCATGAATACCTAGAATATTTTCTATCGCGGATCCTATTAGCATCCTTTGTGGCCCAAAGCGAAGCGTAATTCGCAGCCTCCAGCAAATCCCTGTCAATTGTGGGGAATTGACTATCTTCTAGCAATTCCCCTGCCACGAGCACTATGGACAGCAGAAGCCATGCACAGTGGAATGTTTTGCCCTGTTCCTGAGCTTCGCGGCAACCCTCCAATAATTCCTTGCAGGGGAAATTGGACCAGTTAAATTGGACCCCCTCCGCACACTATTCAGCAAGTGCTACCACCGGCGCGGGTACCTCGTCCGCACAGCACTTGCGCATAACCTTACCGGCCAGTATTTGGGTCGCCACTCTCACTGCTTTATCGTTGATACTGGATATGGCATATCCCATTTTCTTCTTCTCCAGCCTGTACTTCTTCTTCATGGCCTCCGTGATGGCCAAGTCACTGCTCTTCCCTTCCGAGATGTCTACGAGGTCCTCCCCTTTGCATGGAATCTTGGAAATGTTGTGAATCAAGTCTGTCGTGATGGAGATGGGCTTAAGGACAGGTGGTTCCTTAAGGCTTTGATCTTTGGCCTAGGGAAAAGTGTCCAAAAGAATTTAATTTTTCTCCTAAAGTAACTTTATAATTTTTATAAAGTTAAACCTAATTTAAAAGTGATTTTAAGTGATAAAGTTACTAAGTCTAATTTTAAAGTGACTTTTATAAAGTCAATGAAAAATTAGAAAAGAAAAGTGACTTTGGAAATAAATGACTAAGTGGGTCTTTATTAAAGTGGGGTGAATTAAAAAATAAAAAGTGAGATTTAAATGAGCATTTAATCTCAGCCTTAGATCTCATTCTATTTCAGCCATTGGATTTAGGGATCACCCAAAAGTCACTTGGGGTTAGATTAAAGGAAGAAAAGTTCATTCATTCTTTCATGAGCAGATTGGGAGAAGGAGAGCAAGAGAGCAAGAGAGATTTCTGAGCAAGGAGGAGAAGGAGACAGCAGCTTGGCACACATTCCAAGGCAGCAGTTGAGCAGATTTGTACAGCTGGTTCAGCACACAGTGAAAGGCAGATTTTGGCACGATTTTCGAGGAGTGGTTTGCACAAAAATCGAGGAGCAGTTTGCTGATTTTTTTGCACGCAAAACGAGGGTCGTACAGCGCATTTATTGCAGTCCGTACAATGCATTTAATGCTGGCTGTACAGCAGCATTTAATGCTGAAAGTGGGCACAAAAATCGAGGAGGCCGTACAGCATTTATTGCTGTCCTGTTTGCTGTAATTTCCAGTTTGCTGTGAGGCATGGGAAAAGAGATAAGTTGTAAATTTGCTTGCTGATTTTTTGCTGAATATTTCTCACTGTGAAAAAGGAATTTTCAAAAATAAAGAAGAGCTCTCAAACTAGTTTTCCCCAAGAGTTGTAGGGGGTTTTTCCAGGGTCAAGTTGACCAAAAATCTCAGTGTTTAAATGTGTTTTAATGGTTGTTTATTACTGCTGATTTTTATTTCTGCAATTTCCAGCATTCTGTAAAAATTCCAGAATTTGTGTTTTCAGCAATATTTATTTTTTTCAGCTTGTTAAATGTATGGTTATGGGAAAGAGCATTTAACTACATGGGAGAAATAAGGTGAAACTAAAAACCGGGGTGGGAAAACAGAAATTTCTACATAACCCCTGCTGCGGTGTTCTGCTTGGGCTTCATGAGGTGCGAGGTCTCAAGGTGAGGGAACTTCTCATGGTCAACAAGGTCCCAATATTCGAATTTCAAGCTAGGCACCCATCCTAGGTGTGTGCCCTTAAAAATAATGTTGTCTGGGAGGAGTGGGGTCTGAAGCAAGCTCTTGGTCTCGTCAAGGTCCTTTGGCACTTTATCCTTCCTTTTCCGTGGGGGGACATAGGCAGGCAGCTTTGTTGGGGGGTGCGCAAGCTCAGTTTCCTCCTCCATGCCTTCGTCCTCGTCCTTTTTGACTCAGTTTCCAGGGTCAAGTTGACCAAAAATCTCAGTGTTTAAATGTGTTTTAATGGCTGTTTATTACTGCTGATTTTTATTTCTACAATTTCCAGCATTCTGTAAAATTTCCAGAATTTGTGTTTTCAGCAATATTTAATTTTTTTTAGCTTGTTAAATGTATGGTTATGGGAAAGGGCATTTAACTACAAAGGAGAAATAAGGTGAAACTGAAAACCGGAGTGGGAAAACAGAAATTTCTACATGGTATCAGAGCTTGAGTGCTAAAGGGCAGTTTGGGACAGCAAAAGGAAAAATTACAGCTGCTGATTTTTCACTCAAAAAATTCCAGCAAGCTGATTTTTTCATAAACATTAGTTTTATCTTTACTACAGCAGTGCTATTTTTCAGTTTTAGGACAGCAGGGTGTCATTGGGATTGAGGGTGGAGGATAGGCTAGATGGGCATATAAATTAAAGCGTTTGGAAGGAGAGAATGTAGAATATCTTTGAGGAGGCAGAAGTTTGGGATATCATGGTGCATACCACACAGAACCCTGTTGTTGTGCCTACTGATGCTACTCATTTGGCTGCTTATAATAAAAAGAACAACAAGGGTAAGAGGCTGATTCTAGACGGAATCAAAGACCATTGCATTTCTCATGTGAGAGGAAAGAGCAATGCCCATGAGATGTGGACAGCATTGTCCAATCTCTACCAGAGTACCAATGAGAACCGGAAGATGGTCCTGAAGGAGAAGCTGAAGAACATTAAGATGGGTAATGATAGTGCGGCTGGATATCTCACAAAGATTACTAATGTGAGAGATGAGTTGGCAGCGATTGGAGAGGCCATTCCACCCCCTGAGTTGGTGCGGATTGCAGTGAATGGCCTCCCCCGTTCATGGTTGAACTTTGCTGATGGGGTTTGTGCACGTGAGACCCTTCCCACATGGGAGAGGTTTTGGGATGATTGCATTCAGACAGAGATCAGGAAAGGTCAGCTTGGGGCAGCCAAGCCAGTTGAGCAGGATGAGGATGTAGCACTGGTGGCAGGAGGCAAGAAAGGCAAAGGGAAGAAGCAGGCTTCCACAAGCAGTGGTGGGGGCAAAGGCAAAGGTAAATGTAAACAGGGGAACACACAGAAGGACTATTCCAAGGTGAAGTGTTGGAATTGTCAAAAGATGGGACACTATGCAGTTGTATGTCCGGAGAAGAAGAAGAAGAAGGGGAAGAACTAGGACGTGGCAGCTTCAGCAGAGATTGAGGACTTTGCAGGTCATTTTGACCGGGAGTTTGCGTTCACTACGTGTGAGTCCTCTAGTGCAGAATCACCTGCCACACAGGTTCAGAGGGAGCATGCTTTTCCCTCTATTAGCGGAGCATCTTCAGGTATCTGGTATGTGGACAGTGGGGCTTCACGTCACATGACAGGAGTCCGTGAGTACTTCTCAGAGCTTTCAGAGAGTGGCACTGATATAGAGGTAGTACTCGGTGATGACAGAGTTGTTAGAGCAGTCGGGGTGGGGACACTGACATTTCAGAGGGAGTCCAAACCTCCCTTGAAAGTGTCAGATGTTCTTTATGTGCTAGGGATGAGGAAGAACCTCATATCCGTCTCAGCTTTGGAGGACAGAGGATATGAGGTACTGTTCAGGGGAGGACAGGTGTTGATGTATCCCAGGGGCACTCAAGCTGATTCAGCTAGAGTGATAGGTATACGCCATGTAAAGGTGTACAAGTTTGCATTTCAACCCCTTTTGGCATTGAGCAATAGTACCAACAGCAGAGCTAGAAGTTCTAAGTTGTGTGAGATTTGGCACCGCAGGATGGGACATATGTATCATGGAGCCTTGAGGACATTGCGGGAGATCACTACAGGTGTGCCAGATTTCAGTACTGATCACTTTGATATTTGCAGAGGTTGTGCGATGGGCAAGTTTGCCAAATCCCCTTTTCCCAGCAGTGACAGCAGAGCGACTGGGATACTTGATTTGATTCATTCTGATGTGAGCGGTCGGATGTCTCATGTTTCCTTGAGTGGATATGAGTACTATGTTTTATTCATTGATGATCACTCCAGGAGGACCTGGATTTATTTCTTGAAGACCAAGAGTGAGGTCTTCAAGCGGTTTCAGGAGTTCAGAGCTCTTGTGGAGACACAGACAGGTCGGAAGATCAAGTCCCTGAGGTCGGACAATGGAGGAGAGTACACCCTTGGAGAGTTTGTTGATTATTGTGCGGAGGCAGGCATTAGGAGGGAGTTCACTATTCCTTACAACCCCCAGCAGAACGGGGTTGCGGAGAGGAAGAACAGATCCATCATAGGGGTTGCCAAAGCCATGTTACATGATCAGGGGTTGCCATTGTTCTTGTGGGCAGAGGCCTGCAACATAGCTGTTTACTTGCAGAACAGGAGTCCGCATTGTGCCTTGGGGCACATGACTCCGGAGGAGGATTTCTCTGGGAAGAAGCCTGATATTGGTCATCTTCATATCTTTGGATGCATTACATACTCCTATATACCCAAGGAGAAGAGGACCAAACTAGAGCCCACCGCAGAGAAGGGTATCTTTGTGGGCTACAGTGAGACCTCAAAGGCCTTTCGGATTTACATTCCTGCATAGAGGAGAGTTTTTGTCAGACGGGATGTGAAGTTCGAGGAGGACAGGGCCTTTAGGAGGTCACGGGAGTTAGAGTATCTGGATCAGCCAGACCCTCAGCAGCAGTTGAGTCAGTCGCAGGGATCCAATGGGCAGGGATCAGGAGGATCCGGAGGTACATCTATGAGGATGTCAGGTCCGTCAGTGAGCAGTGGCTCGCCGAGCTAGAGGGGTGGTGCTCCGGGCAGCATGCAGAGCAGTTCACAGAGCAGTTCACTAGGGAGTCCACTAATGGACAGTTCACGCGGTACCTCAGCTTCTACAGGTTCAGGTGCAGGCAGGAGGACAGCAGACAGACAGTCAGGAGTTCAGGCTACTGATGGTGATGAGAAGGAGGAGTTTCATTCTCCTATGGGAGAAGCATGCTCAGGGAAGAGAAAGCCCAAGTGGCTTCAAGACACCTTGAGAGATGCCACATCTGTTGCTGAGCCGAAGAGGCCGGTCAGAGAGAGTAGACCACCTGAGAGGTTTTGTAGCTATATGGCGATGGTTACCAGCATCCTTGACTCTAAGCCTTCTAGCTATGAGGAGGCAGCTAGCCAGCAGGTCTGGAGAGAGGCCATGCAGGAGGAGTATTCTTCTATCATGAAGAATGATGTTTGGGAGGTGGTGTCAAGGCTTGAGGGCAAATCTGTGGTTACTTCCAGATGGCTTTACAAGGTAAAGCATGCTGCAGATGGCAGCAATGAGAAATTCAAAGCAAGGTTTGTGGCTAGAGGGTTCTCCCAGGTAGAGGGAGTTGATTATGAGGAGACCTTCGCTCCCGTGGCTCGATATACTTCGATCCGCTCCATTATATCGATAGCATCAGAGATGGGTTGGAAGATCCACCAGATGGATGTGAAGACCTCAATGGCTTCATACAGGAGGAGGTGTACATTGAGCAGCCACAGGGCTTTGAGGTGCATGGCAAGGAGTCCCATGTGTGCAGACTGAAGAAGGCCCTTTATGGCCTGAAGCAAGCTCCCAGAGCTTGGTACTCCAGGATAGATACATATTTGCAGGGGATGGGTTTCACAAAGAGTGAGGCAGATCCGAACCTTTACTTTATTGTGATTGGTGAGGAGCCTCTCATTCTGGTGTTGTATGTGGACGACTTGGTCATTACAGGTGTAGAGAGACTCATAGAGCACTGCAAGAGAGATCTTCCGACGGAGTTTGAGATGAAGGACATCGGCTTGATGCGTTACTTTTTGGGCTTGGAGGTGTGGCAGGAGGAGGGGATTTCTTCCTGGGGCAGGGGAAGTATATTGTGGACATCCTTAGCAGATTCCACATGGAGGATTGTAGACCCATGTCGACACCAATGATCACCAACTGGAAGAAGATTCATGCTTCGGATTCCGAGTTGGTGGATCCCACATTGTACAGGCAGCTGATTGGTTCCTTGATGTATTTGGTCAACACTAGACCAGATATTTGTTTTGCAGTCAACACGATGAGTCAGTTTATGTGTGAGCCTAGGAAGGTTCACTGGGTGGCTGCAAAACACATTTTGCGATACTTGCAGGGGACAGTGGATTATGGTCTGGACTACAGGCAGGGAGATGGAGTGAGATTGGCAGGATACACTGATTCTGATTGGGCAGGTTGTGCTTCTAATAGGAAGAGCACTTCAGGGTGTTGTTTTGGGTTGGGTTAAGCAGTAGTGTCATGGTTCAGCCGGAAGCAGCAGTGAGTAGCACTAAGTTCAGTGGAAGTAGAGTATATGGCAGCTAGTCTAGCTAGTTGTGAGGCTATCTGGCTTCGCAAGATGTTGTTTGGCTTATTTGGTCAGCCGTTGAGACCTTCAGTGATTTACTGTGATAATCAGAGTTGCATTAAACTCACAGAGAATCCAGTTTTTCATGACAGGTCAAAGCATATCAGGATCAGATATCATTTCATCAGAGACTATGTTCAGAAGGGAGCTGTGAAGCTTGAGTATATTTCCACTTGTTAAGTTATGGTATGTTCTATGCTTATAACAGTTTACTTCTTTTCTTATTATATTCCACCGATTAGCAATCACATGTACATAAAGTAAAGTGCAGATAGAACATTAAACGATCGACAGAAAACGAGCCAAGACAAGAGACACAAGATGTGGCGGCTAGCCAGGGACAAACCCCACAATGTGTGGGGAAACCCTTTGATCAAATCTTCTTTTATCTTCAATAATTCAGCAGAGAGAAATAGTACAATAAATCTGATTCATATCAGCAATAGCAAACCCTAGATCAGTAGCATCAGCATTAGCGGCTTCATTATCAAACTAGGGCAGACCATATCTCACAAACCGACAGTCGGATTGACTTCATTCCACCACCAAAAGTTTCGGCTTCCAGAGGAGGTTCAGATGAACCTACAACACAGTTCAGATGAGGAGATCTTCTAGGCCACGCAAGTCAATCTTTTCTTCTGCAGTTGCAGCTTCAGTTTCAGCAGTTTCCGGCGTCAAACTAGGGCAGTCGATATCTTGTAAACCGTTCGTCGGATTGACTTCATTCCACCACCAAAAGTTGCGGCTTTCAAAGGAGGTTCAGATGAACCTACAGCATAGTTCCAAAGAGGAGATATTCTAGGCCACGCAAGTCAATCTTTGCTTCTGCAGTTTCAGCTTCAGTTTCAGCAGTTTCCGGCTTCAAACTAGGGCAGTCGATATCTTGCAAACCGTTCGTCGGATTGACTTCATTCCACCACCAAAAGTTGCGGCTTTCAAAGGAGGTTTAGACGAACCTACAACATAGTTCCAAAGAGGAGATATTCTAGGCCACGCAAGTCAATATTTACTTCTGTAGTTGCAGCTTCAAATTCAACAGCTTCCGGCTTCACATGTGTGAGAGAGAGAGACCCATTTCAGCGCAGTAGAGAAGAGACTCATATCTGCGCAGTAGAGAGAGAGAGATGTGATGAGATGAGTGAGTCTAAATGAGGAAAAGTCCTCTTATATTTATACACAATGTTGGTGGGTGAATAGATGCGACTGTTGGGCTTCTGAGCCTACATGAGTTGTAGGTCGGCTTGATAATAATTCCATAATCAAAATAAATTCATATCTCCATGAATACTTATCGGAATTGGATGATATTTATATCAATCCTACACCTCTCGACAAGAGGAATCTAATAAAAATATTATTAGCCATGAATAAGATGACCCACATGAATTTTTGCCCTGGTTGCCAATTTTAACACTCCCTCTCAACCATGGAGAACTTCATCTGCAATCTGTCTATCGGTCGTTACTATTCATCCATCAAATGCACTACCTTGTACAGCCTGACCCTTGCCCTGCTCTACTCTATTTTGCCTGTTCTGCTTTGTCTTGATCTGCCCTGCACTGATCTGTACTGTTTTGTTCTATTCTGCTCTGCTCTTGCATTGTTCTGTTCTACTCTGCTTTTGTCTGAATTATGAAGAAGAAGAAATTATCGAGGATGTATCATACTGACTCAAAGTTAGTCTTAGAGTATGTACCACTGGTCCCAGACCAATCTCAACCAACCCAAAGTCAGCGTCATAGTGAGTACAACTCCAATGGTCCCAGACCAATATCATCCTCCACTGACTCAAAGTCAGTCTCAGAGTATGTACCACTGATCCCAGACCAGTCTCAACTGACCCGAAGTCAGCGTCATAGTATGGTACAACTCCTACCACTGGTCCCAGACCAGTATCATTGATCCCAGATCAATGGAGGTCATCCTAGCGTAGGGAGTACGGTAGATACAACGATGCGTCCATCGGTACTACTATGGTCCCTAACTTCATTTCCCTGCTCATTGATCAGATGAGAGGTACTTCCCATGAGTCCCAGACTACATGGGTAGGATGCCTCGATAGGAGAACTAATCAATCCTGTCCTCACTGGAGAACGCATCAATCCTGCTACAATTGACATGGAGAACACATCAATCCAGGCCTCACAGGAGAACACATCAATCCTGCTACAATTTCCATGGAGAACACATCAATCCAGGCTGCCATGGAGAACACATCAATCCAGGCTGCCATGGAGAACACATCAATCCAGGCCTCACAGGAGAACAAATCATCCTGCTACACAGGAGAGCGAATCATCCTGTTCCACAAGAGAGCGAATCATCTTGTCCCACAAGAGAGCGAATCATCTTGTTCCAGTGTGCACCACCAGGGGAGGGTGAGTCACCCTGTGGTCATATGTTGCTCCAGTAGGAACCACAAGCCCTCAGAGCTCCCAGAGCTCAATGTATGCAACATGCAGGACCCTTGTACAAGGGTTTCTTGCCGACTCCAAGTCGTTTGGGAAAATCACAGATTAGATATTTCCTCGGGGCTTTGACAAGGTGTATCAACCTGTACATCATCTTAATGTGATGGAGCTTCCTTGCTCATCGACTTACCATATCCCAGATGATGTCTATCTGCTGGAGCACTTGACGAATATGGGATTCCTGAATAATCAAGTCCCACCTCTGGTTGTTACAGAGAATCACAATGGTATCCAATGTAAATCCAAACAGCTCACTGAAGAGCTTTCACAACCAGACTGCCTCACACGAGGTTATGCTAGCAACAATATATCCTGCTTCGGCGGTGCTCAAAGCCACCGACTTCTGCTTCCTGCTCATCCAGGATATCGAAGCAGATCCCAAGGTGAAACAGTACCCGGAAGTGCTCTTACGGTCCACCACACTTCCTGCCCAATCAACATCAGTATATCCAAGTAGTCTCACATCTCCGGCAGTGTATCTTAATCCATGAGAGATTGTGTCCTGAAGACATCTCAGAATATTCCTGGCATCAATCCAGTGAGGCTCAACCAAATATGAGCTCACAATGCTAACTGCAAAAAATATGTTCGGACAGAGGTTCACCAAGAACATCAATGCGAATGAGTTTTTGAAACTCAGAGGCATTTCCCAAGTTTGGTCCGGCATCACTACCATATAACTTCTAAAAGTTAAGATCCTCGAGGTAATCACAGGCTTGCAGTCCATCATACCGAATCTTTCCAATATATTTACCACATATTTTCCTTGAGATAGGAAAATTTCCCTTGGCTTCTGCCACACTTCAAGTCCTTGGTCCTTCATTTCAAATTCAGAAGCCATCTCCCTCTTACATTTGTGAATGAGAGGGTTTGCACCTGTTAGAAAGAGGTCATCCACATACAACACCAGTATGAGAGGCTTGTCATCTTCAACCTTAAAGTAAAGGTTAGGATCGGCTTCACTCCTAGTGAATCCCAGCTTCATCAAGTAGCCATCGATCCTCTCATACCATGCTCGGGGTGCTTGCTTCAACCCATAGAGAGCCTTCTTCAACCTGCATACATGAGATTTTCAATCATAAATCTCAAATCCTTCAGGTTGCTCCACTTAGACCTCTTCTTTGATAGAACCATGCAAGAACGCGGTCTTAACATCCATCTGATGTAGGTTCCATCCTTATGAAGCCACAAGGGCTATGATCAAGCGGATGGTCATATATCTGGCAACAGGTGCAAATATCATAGTCTATACCTCCCTTCTGGGATAAACCACGAGCAACAAAATGAACCTTATACTTTTCCATATTTCCATTTGCTGCATGCTTTATCTTGTAAAGCCATTTTGAAGTAACAATTGTCTTGTCCAGGGTCTGGGAACTACTTCCCAGACATCATTCTCCATAATAGACTCATATTCTATGGTCATAGCATCCTTCCATAGTTAATGCTTGATGACATCTGAGAATGATGAAGGTTCATTTTGTATGATCATGTTCATGATGGTCAGGTATCCCTGATACCTGTTAAGTTTCTTACTTTGATGGAAGGTTCCTTAGGGTGCAGCATGTCCTTCAGCATCATCAAGTATCCCCCTAAGCCATGAAGGCCTCTTTCTAGAAGAGGAAGGCTCATGTGGATGAGGACCAATCGGATCCATGGGTTCTTCCACATCAGGCATTGATTCATCATCTTTTTCTTTCGGTTCCCTGGTGTCGGCTTCTTGAGAGCTCCTCAAAGTCGGAAGATTGATCACCTTACTGAGAGCCTTGTCAAAGGTGACATCATGACTAATCACGACTTCCCTTTGACCGGTGGTGAACATTTCTTCAGGAGTTTAGGAACCCAATGCTTGATGAGGGCATCGATTTTGTGCATATATGGTGGTGATTGTAGTTTCAGCCCATAGAAACTTTGGAAGTCTTTGATCATGTAGCATGGCCCGAACAGCTTCCATCATCGTGTGGTTCTTCCTTCCCACCACACCATTCTACTCAGGAGTATGTGGTGTAGAAGTTTCCCTCTTAATGCCAACCTCAGGTATGCCTGAGTAAACCAATTGTAATATATCGGAGGTCTTTCTTTGGCTTGAGGGGAATGGTCCCCTTTTGAGCTTTCCTTCTGCACATCCCGGACATACACCTTCTTTCTCTACTTGGAATTCAGGCATCCCTGTTACCATCTATCTTACATCGGGTAGAGCTTTGTAATGAAGGTGGGGAAACCTCCGATGCCAAAGTTCGGACTAAAGAGTTGTGTCACAAGACATGACACCTAGCGGACTTCCATCGACCTGATATAATGAATCAACACTAAACCCAAGAGTAAAGGCATCTTTAACATTATTTTTCCATATACATACCTTGCCATTGCTGAAGGTTACCTTGTAGCCTCTGTCTTCCATTGCCAAGATGGACACTAGGTTCCTTTTGAGGTCAGGTGCATTTAATACATCCTAGAATTTCTAGCCTTCTTGAATGCTTGTCCTCTTCCTTGATTCCCAGCTCTCCTCTTACCTTTGCTGTTGAATTTGTCATTCCTTTGATTGCCATCAGAGGGATTTCGAGTTGCACCACTGCATACTGTACCATGCTTCTCTAATCATGATTATCATTATGCTACCCATGTCCATGATTTTATCCATCATAATGCTACTCAAACTAGTGTGCATCATCATCATGCTATCCTATATGTCCATGATCTCATGTTGCCCTTTATGTCCATGATCTCATTCATCATGATGCTCATGATCTCATACATAGTGACTTGCTTTATCGCAAATGTAACATTGTCATTTTCTTCTAGCCTTAGGTCCAACCTTTCCTTTTGATTTAGTCCCAGAAGAAAAAGGCAGCGGGAGGACCTTTAGGCATGGGCATTTCTTGCACTTCTTCCCTTGTTTCTTCTTGAATGCATCTAGCCATTAATTCCTCGAAACCAGGAATTACATTATAGTTCAAAAGAGTAGTCCTAAACACATACCATTCAGATGGTAATCCTCCGAGAGTTGTGAGTGCCATTTCTCTGTCAGTAATGGTTTCCCCAATAGATAGGAGATCATTCTTGATCTCAGTGATTCTTAAGAAGTATGCTTGCATACTTTCATCTTTACCCTTCTTGATTTCCCTCAACTTATTTCTAAGAAACAAAACTTGATTTGCATCATTAACTTTAAATAAACTCAGCAATCTGTCGTAGATTTCCTTGGAGGTGTCTAGATCAGAGATGTAGGCCACCAAGCGCTTGTTGATAGAGTCACGGATGATCTTCTTTGATTTGACTTCTCCATTTTTCCATTTGTTCCAGGCAGCAGCAGATGCATTTGATGAAGGCTCAACAATATTGCCTCTTACATGGTCCAACACTCCTTGATCTTCAAGGGTTAGATTGATAGACATCTTCCATCCGTGATAGTCAGCTTTCTCACGGAGCTTGTCTTCGGCATGAAAGAGTGTTGAGGACCCCATAGTTCTTTTAGGATGTCCTTGCCAATCTTCTCTTCAATGATTGCTCTTGCTCTTGCTTGGGCTTTATCTTCACCTTAGCTCTGATACCATGTTAAGTTATGGTATGTTCTATGCTTATAACAGTTTACTTCTTTTTCTTATTATATTCCACCGATTAGCAATCACATGTACATAAAGAAAAGTGCAGATAGAACATTAAACGATCGACAGAAAACAAGCCAAGACAAGAGACACAAGATGTGGCGGCTAGCCAGGGACAAACCCCACAATGTGTGGGGAAACCCTTTGATCAAATCTTCTTTTATCTTCAATAATTCAGGAGAGAAATAGCACAATAAATCTGATTCATATCAGCAGTAGCAAACCCTAAATCAGTAGCATCAGCATTAGCGGCTTCATTATCAAACTAGGGCAGACCATATCTCACAAACCGACAGTCGGATTGACTTCATTCCACCACCAAAAGTTTCGGCTTCTAGAGGAGGTTCAGATGAACCTACAGCGCAATTCAGATGAGGAGATCTTCTAGGCCACGCAAGTCAATCTTTGCTTCTGCAGTTGCAGCTTCAGTTTCAGCAGTCTCCGACTTCAAACTAGGGCAGTCGATATCTTGTAAACCGTTCGTCGGATTGACTTCATTCCACCACCAAAAGTTGCGGCTTTCAAAGGAGGTTCAGATGAACCTACAGCACAGTTCCAAAGAGGAGATCTTCTAGGCCACGCAAGTCAATCTTTGCTTCTGTAGTTGCAGCTTCAATTTCAGCAGTTTCCGGCTTCAAACTAGGGCAGTCGATATCTTGCAAACCGTTCGTCGGATTGACTTCATTCCACCACCAAAAGTTGCGGCTTTCAAAGGAGGTTCAGATGAACCTACAGCGCAGTTCCAAAGAGGAGATCTTCTAGGCCACGCAAGTCAATCTTTACTTCTGTAGTTGCAGCTTCAAATTCAACAGCTTCCGGCTTCACATGTGTGAGAGAGAGACCCATTTCAGCGCAGTAGAGAAGAGACCCATATCTGTGCAGTAGAGAGAGAGAGATGTGATGAGATGAGTGAGTCTAAATGAGGAAAAGTCCTCTTATATTTATACACAACGTTGGTGGGTGAATAGATGCGACTGTTGGGCTTCTGAGCCTACATGAGTTGTAGGTCAGCTTGATAATAATTCCATAATCAAAATAAATTCATATCTCCATGAATACTTATCGGAATTGGATGATCTTTATATCAATCCTACACCTCTCGACAAGAGGAATCTAATAAAAATATTATTAGCCATGAATAAGATGACCCACATGAAGTTTTGCCCTGGTTGCCAATTTTAACACCACTGATGAGCAGGTTGCAGATCTTCTTACCAAAGCCTTACCACGGGGCAAGCATGTCTACTTACGAGACAAGATGGGTGTGGTGAGGAACACCTTCCTCGGTAAGAGGGAGTGTTGAAATTTGGTACCGGAGGACAGGTGGTTTCTTAAGGCTTTGATCTTTGGCCTAGGGAAAAGTGTCCAAAAGAATTTAATTTTTCTCCTAAAGTAACTTTATAATTTTTATAAAGTTAAATCTAATTTAAAAGTGACTTTAAGTGATAAAGTTACTAAGTCTAATTTTAAAGTGACTTTTCTAAAGTCAATGAAAAATTAGAAAGGAAAAGTGACTTTGGAAATAAATGACTAAGTGGGTCTTTATTAAAGTGGGGTGAATTAAAAAATAAAAAGTGAGATTTAAATGAGCATTTAATCTCAGCCTTAGATCTCAATCTATTTCAGCCATTGGATTTAGGGATCACCCAAAAGAAACTTGGATCACCAAAAAGTCACTTGGGGTTAGATTAAAGGAGGAAAAGGTCATTCATTCTTTCATGAGCAGATTGGGAGAAGGAGAGCAAGAGAGCAAGAGAGATTTCTGAGCAGGGAGGAGAATGAGATAGCAGCTTGGCACACATTCCAAGGCAGCAGTTGAGCAGATTTGTACAGTTGGTTCAGCACACAGTGAAAGGCAGATTTTGGCATGGTTTTCGAGGAGTGGTTTGCACAAAAATCGAGGAGCAATTTGCTGATTTTTTCTGCACGCAAAACGAGGGCCATACAGCACATTTATTGCAGCCCATATAGCGCATTTAATGATGGCCGTACAGCAGCATTTAATGCTGAAAGTGGGCACAAAAATCGAGGAGGCCATAGAGCATTTATTGTTGTCCTGTTTGTTGTAATTTCCAGTTTACTGTGAGGCATGGGAAAACAGATAAGTTGTAAATTTGCTTGTTGATTTTTTGCTGAATATTTCTCACTGTGAAAAAGGCATTTTCAGAAATAAAGAAGAGCTCTCAAACTGGTTTTCCCCAAGAGTTGTAGGGGGTTTTTCCAGGGTCAAGTTGACCAAAAATCTCGTTGTTTAAATGTGTTTTAATGGATGTTTATTACTGCTGATTTTTATTTCTGCAATTTCCAGCATTCTGTAAAAATTCCAGAATTTGTGTTTTCAGCAATATTTATTTTTTTCAGCTTGTTAAATGTATGGTTATGGGAAAGGGCATTTAACTACATGGGAGAAATAAGGTGAAACTAAAAACCGGGGTGGGAAAACAGAAATTTCTACATAACCCCTATTGCGGTGTTCTGCTTGGGCTTCATGAGGTGCGAGGTCTCAAGGTGAGGGAACTTCTCGTGGTCAACAAGGTCCCAATATTCAAATTTTAAGCTGGGCACTGATCCTAGGTGTGTGCCCTTAAAAATAATGTGTCTGGGAGGAGTGGGGTCTGAAGCAAGCTCTTGGTCTCGTCAAGGTCCTTTGGCACTTTAGCCTTCCTTTTCCGTGGGGGAAGTGCCCTAAAATTAGGATCTCTGAACAGTACCTGCGTTGGGCCAGAAACGAGACTCTGTCCGGGTTCCGGTCACAGTTTGCAGTTCAGTCCTTGGTTTTTGGCCGAGTAAAAAGAAATCAGTAATGCAACAATCAGGGGTAGATCTAAGGAGGATCTAAGAGCTATCACAAGGGCAATCAGATAGTTTGTGAATCAAATGTTTAAATCATAAATAGATCCAGTGAATGGATTGAAGCAGCAATTATCTACTTTGCATTTGTTATGGCAAATGCAGTTCGAAAGCTACTTATAAGTTTATGAAACAAACAACAAAGAATGATACACAAACAAACTAATTAGACATCCCCAGCGGAGTCGCCATTTTGCTACAGGGAAAAGTGTCTATTTAGAACTGCTCTATCCCACTAAGGTGTGACAGCTACCTTAGAAACAAATAGAGAAAAACTACTTTTGTATTTCCTTTATGAATTATAGATAAAGAGGAATAGAAAGAACCAACCTGTGTCTTGCGCTAATCCTTTGATCCAATCCCTCTCTTCTTTGATAGTCTCCAGCTACCTGCTCCCTTGCATGCCCAGCTTCACAAAGTACCTGTAAGATCACAGAAGCAAAACACTATACAAAGACATGGATCTATATTCATAAACAACTTAGGATCTGATTTAAGTTAACCATACAAATGTAATAAGCATCAATGATACAAAAGCATGGAGGAGAACTCAAATAGTTTTTATTGATAAACAAGAAAAGATCCAGGAGGAGTTACAACCAGTGGTTCCGACCCAGCATCAACCTCCCAGCAAAGAAGCCCCTCTTCACCTCAAACAAAGCATAAATCACCCAACAATCTGATGTTTGTCTCTAGAAACCAACAGCAATTCCTTACAATATGCAAAATTCCAGCCTCTGGATCTCTGGGATGAGGGATCCATATATAGATATCTATAAGGAGGATGAGTCAGCTTGTGATCTGATTAGTGTCTTCTCTCTGTCAGTTCTTGCTTCCACTTGGAGACTGAGGGCCTCTTACTCATCCTTGGTCGAATTCAGTGAGGCAAGTGTCACAGGAGAAGATTCTGGAAGCTTCCATTGCCTCTCCACCTCGCGGAATGACACTGCCATTTGTCATTTCTCGCCCATCGCACCCCACAGAAGGGAGTTTTGAAATGCAACACACCCTCACAGTGCATTTGGGTGAGATGCAACGCACCTAGCCAGTGGAGCAGCTGCAATGATCCTGTTTTGACCAATTCTGAGCAGTTTCTGGTGGAGAACTTCTGGGAGAAGCTGTAATCTGTTGACCTTGTTCCTTTAGGAGTTAGAACAACACTTTTAGGGACTTAGGAGCCCTTGGTTTATGGACATTTCATGCTAGGGCACAAAAATGTCTATAACAGTTGCCCCCTAAAGTATGAGGCCGTTAACCTTTTTGTGTCGGGTGAAATGCTTTATTATGAGGATCCGAAGTTCTTTCAATGCTGGGAGGAGACCTGTAATAAGATACAATACAATACATTATCTTCATACTGTTTTCATGATCTAGCTGAGGCGGGCATTCCCATGCTCAGCTTTATAAATTCATTTTCATGTACATAGGACAGACAATCGTCTGAGTGTAGACTGATGATTCTGATAGAGCCATCATCCTTTTGGTAGGATGATTATCAGTGCTGCAATGCTGTACATTTAATGTCTTTATTTCCCTGAATATATATCGCAGCCCGGATGGATGAAACTAGATCCGGGGTCTTCAATCTCGTCCGATCTTCACTCGAAGTACAAGTCGATCCATGTGAGAAATGTTCTGAAGTCGAACATGGAAAGACATCACTTGATTTCCAGTCAATGATGTAAACTGTTAACAAGCGCGAGAGGAATCACCGATAATGATAATGATCCTCAAGGTACTACAGTACAATTCACGTGGTGTGAATAAAGGACTTGGCGTCGAACACCACACAAAATCTTTCGGTCGAAGGCCATTGATGTAAACCTGTCGCCGGAAGTGAGAAACTTTCCATTGAGGCATGCAAGCTTCAAAGTACTGAATGGGGTGTTCCTAGATCAACTTCTTGGATAATGAGCTGATGTCGACAAGAAGTGATCCGTCACAGGAGGGCCTTAATGAATCCCACATCAATGACACAGAACGGAGCAAATGATTTTGATGGAGGTGAAAACGATCTGGTGATATAAGGTTCAGTGTGGCGGTCATGAAAGAATGGAGTATAATGTATGGTAGTGGGTGAGACACAGGTGACTTCTCTGGATGACTTCTCTTGAACATATCGGCGAAACTGATGTGATGGATTGGTAGCATTAACCCCAAATGTGGATGGTATGGCGTGACCATGGTGATGTGACCGGTGAATGAAACAACCCAACCCGACTCGGACACGGAGTGGAAGTGTCATGTTCAAGAGCGACTTGCTACCAACAAAGTTTCTTTGAGTTTTCTTCCCAGTTTTTCCCCAGTCATTGCTGACCAGTACCTCTTTATTTTTGTCAAGCTTGAGGAGGATAACATATGCTTGTTCTATAATTTGCCCTTCGGGCAAACCCATCGCTATGTTTTAACGAGCCTAGCGATAGTGAAACTCGTTCTCGTCTAAAGACAAGTTTGTCGCTATTAATCTTTTTAACGAGTTTAACGACAAAGATAACTCGGTCCTTTTCAATTTTAGAGAGTCTGAAAAGGAATGTAAAGGTAACTCCAAAATTCCTTTTTCGTCATCTAATCCCTTAAGTCCGAAAAAGTATAAAACGATACAGAAGGGATGAATTTTCGATAGTTTTAACGAGCCGAACAAAACAAGCGCTCGATCTTTTTGTGCAATAATCCCTCGGGTCCAAAAAGATTAAAATCTAGAGGAGGGATAGCACTTCCTGTCCCTTTAACGAGCTGGAGAGGCCAATGGCTCGGCAATATTTTCATATTTTACGAGTCAGTTGAAAAGAGCTTAAAGGAGACTCGTCTTTTGAGGAACGAGTGATAAAACGGGTAGTAGCTGATTCCAGGTAAGGTTTGGAATTTTCCAATCACGACAGTGTCACAAAGATGGCTAGTGAAATCACTCTTCGCAGCTGTTCCTCAAAAATGGGTAAACAATCAAATGGAGGTGAATGATCGGCCAATTAAAAGTGGAGGTGACGGTGCAAACGCAACCAAGGCTTTAATGGCTGAAGTACTACATTCACGATGGTTATTTACCGGGGAATAGTTCATTTTTTAATGAGCTTAAACGCGGGTGGAAACATTTGCTCATGTTTTATGTTTATTTTTTAACGAGCTTGAACTATGTGCTAAAACTACTCGATTAGATGGCCTTGTTTTGATTTTACCATAAATAGCTTTGTCCTTTCAAAGATCGTACTGTATTTTCAACTGCTTCATCAAACTAGTCAGAAATGAACAATATATGCTTGAAAACGAGTTAGAACACTAATATTTTACTTTGAACTACGTGAAAGTAATGAAAAAGTGTTTTTACCTCTCATTTTACCATTTCATTTGAACTTGGTTTGTTGGAGCTTTGGAGGTGCTTTTCCCCCTCGATTTTCATCAGCTGATTTCGAGAGATTCTGTGGACGATTCTCGGCGCCGTCTGGACCAGGTAGGAGCTAAACTTGAGCTCTTTCATTTCATGGTTTCTATTTTGCATTTTGAGCTTGCTTCCTAGCTTTTCTAAGTCCCTGGGGTTTAAAGAACTCGTTCTGCCATCAGCGCACCCTCAGTGTATCGAAAACTGCGTTGAATGTTGGCCTGTCTAAAGGCTATCTGACATTCAACGCACCTAGAACACTGCTGCAGGTGCGTTGGGCGCAAAAAGGGAATTTGATGCACAATTTTTTATGGAATTTTTGCCTGTTTCTCACCAAAATCAGGACCTAACTCCTCTCTTGTTTGTTTTTCAGAGATCTTTGGAGTAAGATGACCATTACATGGCGAGAACGTGAGCATGAAGAAGAGGACATGCTTGCCCTACATGATCCAGTTATAGTGAACGCGCTGCGGAACTGTGGCTTGCTGAAGTTCTTCCGCATTTCTAGCATGAGACAGCAGATCAACTTACTGCAGTATTTGCTTGATGCTTGGGATCCTACCAATCAGGTTTTCCAGATCAGGGGCAAATCTATCCCCTTGACTGTAGTAGACATCTATTTCTTGACTTGCTTGTCGAGGCGGGGTGCCCCCATCTCTTTGTCAGGTTCGGCTCAAGGAGGCGATTCTATGAGAGATTATGTTCGCCGGTACTGCAGAGAAGGATCTCAGCCGAGTAAAGATGGCAAGATCATCATCCGTGATGTCACTGACAGGTCCCTCAGGACTATTCTGTTTACTTTTGGTAGGATGGCTGGTGGTGCGGCTCTTCATGTAGCCAACCGATCTTACATGCAGCATGCCTTGGAATGCCTCCAACCGAAGGTGTTAAACTGGTGCGACGCAGTACTTCTTGTAATGAAAGAACAGTTGACCAAGATAAAGAGCGGGAGGTTGAAGAACTTTGGGTATGGTTCTATTTTGACCGCCTTTGCCTTGGAGAAGATACCACTGATGCAGCCGCAGTACATTGCACTCGATTTACCTTCTCCTACTGAACCACGTATGCAGAGATGGGTTGACCATATGTCTAGGCATGCTGGCCAGTCTCAGATTTCATTTTCTGATACCTTCTTCAGGTGGTTTGATCGTCAGGAGATGGTTTATTCTGAGTATCCATACGCTGGCATGGACTTCCGGGGTGATCCAGATTTAGTACTGCCGGATGGCGAGCAGTGGGGCGCCATTGGTAAAATCTTTGACCATATTCCTGTTTATTGTTTTTTTGTTTATAATGTCCTTGTGCTTTATTCTATCAAGACTTTAATCAAACTCATGTGTACATGCAGATGTTGGTCCCATTCGTCCAGTAGTTCGCCTGAGAGTACCAGCTGCTGCCCCAGCAGGAGAGGCCGTCGGAAGGGCTATTCTTCGTGACCTCGATGTGGCCGAGACTCTCACAGCATTACAGGAGCAGGTTGAGGGCCTCACTCTCGGTATTCCAGATGTGAGGACCGACGAGCTACCTTTGCAGTTACAGCGACATACTACTGGTGTGCCCAGACGATGGACTCGTCTCTTACGCATGATCGCACAGGCTGTGACTTGCTATCACGAGCATCATTAGACTAGGGTGCCCCCTAGCATTTTGAGTTTTTGGGTTATTTGACCAATTTTGTCTTAGTTACAGAACATTATGTGTAAACCATAAACAGTTATATATATTTTTGATTTTCGGAGTTTTATTTTGGTTGAGCTACATGATCCACATGAAAAACATTGATGGTGCGTTTCTTTTTATAAATGTTGCAAATGTCTATCTAACACATAGTTTGCTAATGAGTCAGTTAATGTGTTTAAGTTTCTGGAAATATGTTGATATTGAATAAGATCAAATTGTCTTTCCAAAATCTTAACCCTTAGGAACATGCGATAAATAGCTGGGTTTCGGACGGAATATATACCATTGAGTTGTAGTATTACGAGTTGTGAGTCTAGCCTGACAATTAGTCGGCGTATACCATGTGTGATGGCATCAGAGAGAAGTTCTATCAACGCGCTATATTCAGCGATTTTATTTGTTGATCGACCAATACATACACCTCTGAAACTTACTAACTCGCCGCTTGGATCAAAAATGGCCCAGGCTGCGGAGGATAGGTTCCGCGAACTACGACTCGCTCCGTCGGCATATCCAACACATGACTCCAATAGGTTTGACATCTGCAAAAAATGTAAAAAGTGGATTACTTGACCAAAATAAACACTTTTTCGAAAACAAAAATATAACAAAAGCACACAGGTTACCATTACGCATAGTAACGCTTGAGGTACAACCCATTACGAGGTTGCGCCAGCGGAATTCCGTCATAATCCATTAACTCGTAGGCTCCTTTTGCTAACACTCATTTAACAACATAGGGGCCCATCCATAGAGACTTAAATTTACCTGCTCCCAATTTATCGGATTCTTGGTCGTAAAGCAAGACTAAGTCACCTTCTGAGAAGACACGGGGTTTGACATTTTTGTCGAACTGCGCCTTGACTCGTTTCTTATGGGCTTCATTAGCCAAAGCGGCATCACGACGGGTTTCATCAAATTGGATTAATTCCAAGAAACGAGCTTCTTCTTCTGAAGTTCCGAGGAGGAGATCAATTGCGAGTTTGAGAGACGAGATTTCACACTGGATTGGTAACACTGCTTCCAGGCCATATACCAGTTGGAAAGGTGTGAACCCGGTTGCATTCCTTACCGATGTTCGGTAAGCCCACAAAGCTGAGTACAGGATTAGGTGCCATCTTCTTTTGTGAACTCCAATCATCCTTTGCAGCATGCATTTGAGGACCTTGTTGATTGCTTCGACTTGTCCGTTGGCTTGCGGATAATATGGAGTAGAGCTGTCGTGAGACAACCCTAGTTTGGCAGCTAATTCGACCATCATGTGATTGCGAAAATGCGATCCATGATCTGTGACTATAGCCTGCGGCACACCGAATCTGGCGACTACATGATTGAAAAAGAAGAGGGCAACTGTTTCACCATTATTATCTAATGTAGGCATCGCCTCGGCCCATTTGGTAAAATAGTCAACTGCGACTATGATGTACCCATGCCCCCCAGTCGAGGTGGGGTTACATGTCATGAAATCGATGCCCCATTTGGCGAATGGCCCAACAGCAACTATTGGTTGCAGAGGTGCGGGTGGTCTTCTGGTTTTGTTATCGAAAATTTGACAAGCATGGCAACTTCTGACTGCGGTTATGCAATCTTTGAACATTGTTGGCCAGAAGTATCCTGCTCGTAAGATTTTTTGTGCCGTAGCATATCCAGATTGATGCCCCCCACACGCACCTGAATGACAATCATTCAGGACTTTTTTGGCCTCCTCATGGGTGAGGCACCTTCTCAGAACTGTATCGATACCACGACGGTAAAGTGTATCACCGACGATCATGTAGTCTTTTGCTTGGTATTGAATACGTTTTTGTTCGGAGTGGGAGGTGTTTGGCCTATATTTTTGAGTTTGGAGATAAATTATTATATCTCCATACCACTCATTGCTTGCAGATATCAGAAACAAACTTTCATCCACGATTGTTTCTTCGGATGTGTCATCGTTGGATGACGATGGGAGATCGCACAATAAAAAACTAGAGCTTTCTTTGACTTGGATTTTACAAATTCCAGATCAAACTCTTGTAGGATCGCTATCCATTTTGAATATTTGCCCCCCAGCAACTGTCGCGACAATATATAAGTCATGGGGTTGCAATCTGACAGAATGGTAGTTTTCCGAAAGAGGACATAGTGTCGAAATCTCTGTATCGCTTGAACAGCTGCGAGTGCTAGCTTTTCAACGTAAGAATATTTTCTTTCTGTATCATTTAAGTTTTTACTTAAATAATATATAGGATGTTCAATTCCATCGACTTCTTGAACTAAAACCATTGCGATGGTCGTATCCGCTGCAGCCAGATACAGGTTAAAATCTTTTTGATAATCAGGGGCGTACATTAATGATGCTTTCATTAGGGAATCTTTTAAAGCATCAAAGGAAGCTTGCGCAACCTGATCCCAAACAAAGGGTACTTCCTTTTTCAAAAGACGTGTATAACCTTTAGCAAGTTCGGCGTAATTTGGAATGAACCTCCTCAGAAAATTCGCTTTCCCTTGGAGTTTCTAAATCTGAAGCAAATTCGAAGGTGGAGGCAAATTTATGATTGCCTAGACCTTACATGGGTCGAGACGAATCCCGTCCTTCGAGACTACAAAGCCAAGTAAACGACCAGAACTGACGCAAAATACACATTTGTGTGGATTGAGTCGTATCTTGTAGTGTCGGCAACGTAGAAATATCGCTCTTAAATGCTGTGGGTGATCAGTCCGCTTTCGCGAATGAGCCGGAAGGTCGTCGAGGTATGGTTGAACGATGTTTTTGATGTCATGGAAGGCATAATTCATTGCCCTCTGAAACGTCGCCCCTGCGTTCTTTAAACCAAAGGGTAATTTTCGATATGCGAATGTGCCCCACGGACAAATAAATGCAGTCTTTGACTGGTCCTGTGGGCGGATATTTATTTGATTATACCCGGAGAATCCATCCATGAATGAAAAGATTTCGCATCCGGCGCATTCATCAATTATCTGGTCAATGAAGGGTGTAGGGTAGTTGTCCTTTGGACAAGCTTGATTTACATCCCTATAATCGACGCACACTCTAATTGTTCCTTATTTTTTCATAACAGGGACAATATTCGATACCCAATCGGTTAGAGGAACCGGGTAGATGAAACCAGCATGGAGAAGTTTTTCAACTTCTGCCTTAATGGCAGCGGCTTTCTTGGGGTGCACCTGCCGTAGCCGTTGTCGTACTGGTTTGACATCTGGATACATCTTAATTTCGTGTTCAACGATACTCGAGTCAATGCCTGGCATTTCATCATATGACCAAGCAAAGACATCTCTGAATTCACGAAAAAGAGCGTTATATATCTCTAGTTCTGAAGGAGAACAACATTTGCTGACATAAATATTCTCTACAACATCTGTTTTGGTCGAGATATTTATGGCGATAGTCTCTTCAATATTGGACAAGTTTCGCTCGGAATCCACCGTGTTTACAGTATTTGATAGGAATTCAAAAACTGAAGGATGATACAGGTCATCTTGATTATCTTCTCCACAATCCGGAAGAAGGGAACGATGGTGGGAATCATTCCATGGTGTCCCTTCAATTACCATAGATTGGACAATTCCTTCGTCGGTGACATGCACTCGCGACCAAGGATCTGAAGGGGTACCATATTCTCTAGACCTATCTATCCAAACGCTTGATGAGCGTTGATTTGGGTTTGCCTCCCATGCTAGGAACATTGATTGCTACAATATTTCCATTGGGTTTGGGGGCAAAACCACTGCATGATCCATGTCGATATCGTTTTCTGAGATCTTTTTAGAAGATATCATGTTGCAGGTTCCTATCGACGCTACTTCCGCCAGATTGATTGGAGGTGGAAGAGCGAAAGTTCCCATTAGTATAGGATCTTTTAGTAGGCCTACTCCGATATTCTGAAGCGAATGGGGGCTTCCATGGATCATGGGAATGCTTCCAGTAACTTGAGAACCATTGGGGAGGAAGTTTTGTTGATCGACGATTGTAATCCCTCCTTGAAAGGGAAATGCAATCTTTCTAAAATAGGTCGACACAACAGCTGCCATGGCATATATCCATGGTCTTCCTAGTAGGATGTTGTAATCAAGATTTCCATCGATGACTTCAACATCTATTTCTACCATTTTCCCTCCTAGTTCAACTTTCAAGTTACTTAGGATACCATATGGGGTATATGTCCTTCCGTCGAATGCTTTTAATGTCGTCGAAGATCGCGACAAGGTTGGAGATCCTAAAGTTTTCCAGCAACTCATCGACATAATGCATGTAAATGCCCCCTCATCAATAATCGTTCGATGAACAGTTTTGTTGAGGGCTTTCACTTGAACAAGGAAAGCTAGTTGAGCTGGCAATTGAGGATCGTATCCTTTATGGTCGAAGGATACTAGATTGGAATCCTTTGGGTCTATCCCACCAATGGCTGATAATAAAGCCTGCCTTTGGGATGGGCAATTTTGTAGTACTTCAAGAGCCGACATAGCAGATGGCGATTGGGCCAAATCTTCCACTATATTATAATGTTGTGCCGCTCTAGTGCGGGGATTAAATGTCGACTTGTGTACTACTCCCTTTGGCGGTTTTATCGTCAATTCAGGAATGGTGGGTGGCACAACTTCTGTCGAAGTTGTTGTCGAACTACTTGGTTGATCTTTATCCTTGTTATTCGACAGCTGTGGATTCCCATAATCCTTGTTCCTTGTCGATATCAAAGCATCATTTTGCTGTTTTGAAACCGACAACATTAGCACTTGAGACGGGGAAGCATTTCCACTTTCAACCAGATTTGTTCCTGGATTTGGAAACGGATCAGTTAACACTGCGGAGGTTTTCGAATTCTTGAAGAATTTCTTAAGCTCAGCCCTGTGTGGACAATTCGTGGTCCAATGATCCTCATCGCATATAAAGCATGGATTTTTTGGTTTCCTATCTCCAGGAGGGTTTGAAGAAGATTTTTCAAGTGATGATTCCTCCTGTTTCTTCTTCTTCCCTTTGCCTTTTTTCTTGCTCCTTGGTTGTTTGTTTTCTTCTGTCGATACGGCATTTACTTCCGAAGCAAGAAGTTTGTCTTTTGCATTTTGACCTGAAATCTTACGGGCCTTTTTGGATGTAGCCTTTGTTGATTTCGTGTCTGTTGTGCCAATCACGCCATCGCCGGCTTGAGAGTCATTGTTCGATTTAGGAGGAGGAGGAATTGAGAATTTCGGTCTAGGGGCGTCAGGTATTTTATCGTAGAGCGTGCCGGACTGAGTGTAAATCAAATCCAGATATTGCGCACGAGCGATAACTTTCTCTTCTGTTACGACTCCCCCCTTTGCCACATCTTCCGTGATGGAAGGCAGTAATGACTTGATAAACCATTCGGCTAATAGCTGATCGGGGACATACGTTTTTACCATTCTACGACGACGTCACCACTCATGTATATGATCAGATATGTGAGTGGTTGTTGTCTGTTTGAAATTGGTAAGAAGTTCTGTTCCCGTTTCGTACCTTATTGGTAACTGAAAATGGGTTAAAAAGGTTGTGGCTAAGGTACTGAAGTTGTCGAACGAAGCTCTAGGCAATTCGATGTACCATTTTGCCGTCGGACCCGCCAACGTCCTCTGAAAGAGACGAAGTCTTATCGAATCATCATTTAGGGTGTTTGACGAACACCATAGATGAAAGGTCATCACGTGATTCGATGGATCTTCACCCGGATTTCCATTAAATTTAGGAATATCTGATGGAAGTTTATGCGGAATCGCTGGCCACCAAGGGGCGTAAGCAATTGGATCGTTGGTTAACCGGTTTAAATCAGGTAACTCCAAAGTTGCCACAAATGGTAACTGCTGATTCAGGTTAGGTGAAGCATACCCAGGGTAAGATGGGATTGCCTGAGCAGTTGGTCTTTGCATACCGGCATAATGCATTTGATGCTGGTATGTTTGGTAAGGTTGGTGGACATGACCATTGTAAAATGGTTGATTTTGACCGTTTTGAATGTACGGTTGTCCACTGTTAGCAAAGATTTGTTGCTCAGAACCTTGGTATACTTGTTGGAATTGCGGTTGTTGGTATTGCACCAGCCATGGTTGTGAAGCCACATGTTGTTGCCCGATACTAACAGTTTGACCAAGATGAGGGGTAATTGTTCCCGTCTGAACCTGTGTCGTTCCACTAGTCGGCGATTGTGGTTGAGTCGCAGGGTCAAGGGGCTGTTGCATTACAACCTGAGAAACCTGAGGTTGGCATACAACAGGCAGCGCTTGAACTTGCGACACCGTCACAATAGCTGGCGTAGTTGGGATATTCGACATAGGTACGCATTGTTGCATTGAGTATACAACTCTTGGTTGTTGAGGTAGTATAGGTACCCAACCACTTGAGGTAATTCCAGTATAACCTGAATGTTGTTGTGAACTCCCGTATGGATATCCTCCCTGAGGGGATAATGAAAGGGTATACTGCCCCCCATACGGTGGTAATCCAGAACTCAAGGGCATTGTTTGCCCTTGGGGGTCGGACTGCCCAAATTGACCTCCAAATGGATCAATTTGTTGAGACTCAACATAAGAGTTTCCGGATATTATTCCGGATGAACAAACAGGAACGGACCATACTGTCGAAATAGCCCTTGAGTGGGCTCCTTCTAGCGGCTGAGAGCTAGTCGGGACAGATGGTATACCGGCGAACATTGTCGGAATGATAGCAAGGAGTTCTGTCATCGCTGTGTCAGACGACACAGTCCTAGATGTTGACGGTTGTTCAGACATTTGTAGTCTATCCAAAAGATTACCTAGCGATTCTACAGGAGCTTCCGCTGGTGGTAGACTAACTTCTGACGAAGAAGGATATAGAGTAATCCCGACTCCAAATTGCGTTGGAGTACTTGTTTGAGGATCTTCTACAATTTCTTCTATGGCAATCAGACCAGGTGGAAGGGGAAGACCGTCAGGTCCGTAAAATATTTCTGGTGCCGAAGAAGGTGTGAAATCGGCAGCGACAGATGTTTGAAGAGCAAGACTCTCCGAACCGGTTGTAGATGGAACTGGTTCGGTAACACAAGTGTTTACTCTCAGACTAGGATCAGTATCACTGTCCTTCTGTGGTTGCTGAACTTCTTCTATAGAGGCAGGGATTCCAGAAATGTTTGGAGTAACCAGAGTCTCTGATGTCGTTGGAACACTTGTTCTAACTTTAATAGGAGATTTGGAACCGGTTAAACGAGTTTGCTTTGTCCGTACTGGTTTCGATTCCGGAGACAAAGACGGTTGACTCGTAAGCCTCCGCGAACGACGAGGTTTCAATTGACTTTCTTCCACGATTGCGGATTACTTGATCAACTAAAATAAAGGGGAAGTATGTTTCCAAATTAAATGAATTTTAGACGCTTCGACACAACTTGTTTTTTCAGTTTTTAAGAGTCGAGAAAAAACAAAAGATGACTCTAGTCTCCTTCGATTTTTAATGAGCCTGAAGTGACAAGTGCTCAGATGGACCTTTTCCGTTAAGGAGTCTGAAAAGGAACAAAAGGGACTGCTCTGGAGATCTAGGTAGAGGGAGTACCAAACCAATCGCAAAACTACAGAATACTTTTTACGGTACGGCAGTCAATCTTCCCGAATGTTGTGTTCAGTGCATTGCGATCGATAGGGCGGCAGACACGGCTTCCTAAGGATAAAGGATTTAAGCCTATAGGGGTCTCCCAAAATATACTCGACGGTACATGGGAGCACAAGTCCGTACTGGCACTTATCGTCTCAAAGTGGAGGAATCACCCAACCATCAGTGAGGACAACAGTTACCAGGAATACGACACTGGAATACGTCTCTAGCCTAGACCTCTAAATGTTGTGCGTTAAGTTCCAAAGCGTTGTTAGATTCATTGAATTTATTTTAAGTTGATCTTGTTTATGAAGTTTGCCTTTCGGGTTCACCACGAGATGTAGATGTAATTCCTAAAATGCAATCTAAAGATGATAAACAAACTTTTATCTCTTTTGTGCAATGAAAATCCTAGCTACTAGGGGAAAAGAAAGACAGAATCTTTTCACAAAGAGCAAAGAGCACACTGTAAATGCACTTTCCTAAATCAAGCCAAACAGACTGTCTATATGCAAATGCACATGCATGTATTTGTTTTCGAATTTCTTAGTATTGATGCTAAAAAGAAAGTTGATGTACAAATCTAAATTTCTTTTCAAGCGACAAATATAAACAAGCTCTTTTTCGAAATCAAAAACAGAGATGATTACGACACCTTACGATTTTGAAACGAACACTCGTTCTTGACACTAGAAAATTACAAATTCAGACCAAATGCAATAGTAACAGGATAATCAACCATCAACAGCAATCAAACTTTCTCCTATGATCGAAATCGACACTTGCGACAGATTCAAATCAAAAGACGACAGTACGACTATGCTACTTTTGCAAAGGAAAACTGTAAACGACTCAACAAACACACAAAAACATCTACAGTTCTTCTGTACAAAGGAGGCGGAATAACAGCAAGGAAAATAGGTTTCAAACAGACATATACTGATCACAAGCAGCAAAATTCAGGGATAGAACTGGAAATAATGAAGCACAGGAATCACAACTGCACAGAGCTAGCCTGATCAGCGCACCTGTAACACAGAGAATCTGAAATGCAGCGCAGGTTGCCCCTTCAGGAAGTGCACTGAAATTCAGGATCTCTGAACAGTACCTGCGCTGGGCCAGAAACGAGACTCTGTCCGGATTCCGGGTCACAGTTTGCAGTTCAGTCCTTGGTTTTTGGCCGAGTAAAAAGCAATCAGTAATGCAACAATCAAGGGTAGATCTAAGGAGGATCTAAGAGCTATCACAAGGGAAATCAGATAGTTTGTGAATCAGTTGTTTAAATCATAAACAGATCCAGTGAATGGATTGAAGCAGCAATTATCTACTTTGCATTTGTTATGGCAAATGCAGTTCGAAAGCTACTTATAAGTTTATGAAACAAACAACAAAGAATGATACACAAACAAACTAATTAGACATCCCCAGCGGAGTCGCCATTTTGTTACAGGGAAAAGTGTCTATTTAGAACTGCTCTATCCCACTAAGGTGTGACAGCTACCTTAGAAACAAACAGAGAAAACTACTTTTGTATTTCCTTTATGAATTATAGATAGAGAGGAATAGAAAGAACCAACCTGTGTCTTGCGCTAATCCTTTGATCCAATCCCTCTCTTCTTTGATAGTCTCCAGCTACCTGCTCCCTTGCATGCCCAGCTTCACAAAGTACCTGTAAGATCACAGAAGCAGAACACTATACAAAGACATGGATCTATATTCATAAACAACTTAGGATCAGATTTAAGTTAACCATACAAATGTAACAAGCATCAATGATACAAAAGCATGGAGGAGAACTCAAATAGTTTTTATTGATAAACAAGAAAAGATCCAGGAGGAGTTACAACCAGTGGTTCTGACCCAGCATCAACCTCCCAGCAAAGAAGCCCCTCTTCACCTCAAACAAAGCATAAATCACCCAACAATCTGATGTTTGTCTCTAGAAACCAACAGCAATTCCTTACAATATGCAAAATTCCAGCCTCTGGATCTCTGGGATGAGGGATCCATATATGGATATCTGTAAGGAGGATGAGTCAGCTTGTGATCTGATTAGTGTCTTCTCTCTGTCAGTTCTTGCTTCCACTTGGAGACTGAGGGCCTCTTACTCATCCTTGGTCGAATTCAATGAGGCAAGTGTCACAGGAGAAGATTCTGGAAGCTTCCATTGCCTCTCCACCTCGCGGAATGACACTGCCATTTGTCATTTCTCGCCCATCACACCCCACAGAAGGGAGTTTTGAAATGAAACGCACCCTCACAGTGCATTTTGGTGAGATGCAATGCACCTAGCCAGTGGAGCAGCTGCAATGATCCTATTTTGACCAATTCTGAGCAGTTTCCGGTGGAGAACTTCTGGGAGAAGCTGTAATCTGTTGACTTTGTTCCTTTAGGAGTTAGAACAACACTTTTAGGGACTTAGGAGCCCTTGGTTTATGGACATTTCATGCTAGGGCACAAAAATGTCTATAACAACACGGAGCAACTGTACCTCATGGGATCTAGGAAGCCATGGTAGCCTCGACCACCGATGGGAAATCAAGATATGTACCTGGATCCATCTCAGTATTTTAATAATTGTAATATGAATCCTCAAACCATGCCTTATCCTTCCATGTGGCCGCAATACCAATACCCACCTTGGCAATAGTGGAACCCCAAGCTAGTACGAGCTCTTCATGGGCTCCAGCCTGGCAAGGACCCACTCCTGGTCAATTTCCTCAGTAGATGCCACCATAGATGCCCCAGCAGCAACTTCTACTGCCCTCCAATGTGCCTCCTGGTAACCAGCCTGCCCTTCCTCATCTTCCAATGCAGCCTAACCCTAACCCTAACAATAAGGGAGCTCATCAAGTTGATGTTCTTATCCTGCCTTCATATAGTATCTCCACTGCAAATTTGTATGAAATGAATCTGTGATCAGGTCGGACAATTAACATCCAACCTCCTCTATTTATCACTGAACAGCTTGATAGTGAAGGTAAGGAGGCAGACCCTGTTAGTAAAGAGCTGAAGCAAGCTGATAGAAACCAGACACCTCTTGTCAAGCAACATCAATCTGAACCACCTTACCCAGAGAGATTAATCATGAGTAAACCTCCTCAATCTGAATTTGATATATTAGGAGAATTGCAGAACTTATTTGTTAAAATCCCCTTGTTACAAGCTATGAAGGATGCCAATCTATGCAAAGACTCTTAGGGAATATTGTTCAAAGAAACCTACCAGGAAGATTAAAGATCCCCTCACTATACATGTTATGGGAAAATTGTCGGACTTTATGATGGGAAATCAATGCCAGTGAAATATGGAGACCCAGGGAACCCGATCTTGATAGTGCAGATTAATGGGGTAGAGATTCCAAATGTGTTGGTAGACCTGGGTGCTGCCATCAATGTCATCACCACTGAAACTATGCATGCGTTAGGTCTTCGTAATTTAAAGCATACACCTACAGTACTGGAATTAGCAGATCGATCTACAGTCAAACCTGTAGGGAAGTTGGAAGATGTGACAATTTCAGTGGATTCATGGCATTACCCCATAGACTTCTTGGTATTACATACACAATCTTCAGTGGGCAGTCATCCCTTAATTTTAGGTAGGCCATGGTTGGCCACTGCAGACGCTTACATTGGGTGCTGCTAAAGGAATATGGTCATTTCTAATGGGCATAACACTAAGAATTTAGTTTTATATCCACCTGCAGAACCAAACTCACCCATAAAACCAGCAGGCGGTAAGAAGGTTGTATCTATATTGGAGGTTGAAACGGAAGATGAGGAAGTGAGACCAATCCTTACTATTGGACATTCCCTACAGTTGAAAATGGAATCGGAAGATGATGTAATCACTTCCTTCATGGATGATCCTTGTTCCGCTTCAGAACCAAACCAGCAGATCCTAGAATCTATCCTAAGCTGCGAGACCCAGGAAACTATGGAAACAGCAAAAGGATTAGAGGAACCACCTACTGATGCACCTCATGAAAGCATTCAAGTGGAATTAGAACCTGGGAAAACTTTGAATATTAATCCGAACCTGTCGGAATCCCAGAAGGAGTAGCTTATAGACGTTCTGCGGAAACATAAAGAGGCCTTCACCTAGGATTATGCAGATATGAAGGGAATCCCTACCAACTTATGCACCCATCACATATACATCAAGGAAGATTTTCATCCTATAAGACAACCTCAGAGAAGAATGAACCTTGCATTGAAGAATGTGGTGAAAGAAGAGCTTCAGAAATTACTGGATGTAGGTTTCATCTACCCTATCTCAGACAGCCAATGGGTCTCACCATTGGTAATGGTCCCCAAAAAGAATGGCAAATGGCGGATCTGCGTAGATTATCGAGAGTTAAATAAGGTGACGCAGAAAGACCATTTTCCCTTGCCATTTATTGATCAAGTGTTAAACACATTGGCTGGTAAGAATCATTTCTCTTTTTTGGATGGGTTTAGTGGATATAACCAAATCCAAATTTCTCTTGAGGACCAAGACAAGACCACGTTCACATGCCCCTAGGGGACATTTGCATATCGGGTCCTTCCTTTTGGCCTGTGTAATGCTCCTGCAACATTCCAGAGGGCAATTCTGGGAATCTTCTCTGACTTGATAGATGACAGTGTTGAAATCTATATGGATGACTTTACTCCGTATGGGGACTCATTCATGGTGGGGTTGGAAAATCTGGAAAAAGAAGGTGTTTACAAGCGCGCATCTCTCTGAGTACAGTGAAGTGCCACATGATGATGGAAAAGGGAATCGTTCTGGGACATTTTCTCTCAGCTGAAGGGATCAGGATGGATCCAGCAAAGATAAAGGTAATTCTGCACTTCCCAACACCTAAAACAGTCACACAAGTACGCAGTTTCATTGGTTGTGCTGGTTATTATAAATGTTTCATAGAAAATTTTGCAAAAGTAGCACATCCACTGTTTCAATTACTAACAAAAGATTCAAAATTTGTGTGGTCAAGTGACTGTGATGTAGCATTTACAAAAATTAAAGAATTAGTCTGCAGTGCTCCGATCCTTAGAGGACCAGACTGGGCTTTACCTTTTCACATTCATACAGATGCCTCTCAAACAGCAATTGGTGCAGTACTAGGACAACAAGAGGGTAAGGTACCTTACGCAATCTGCTATGTTAGTAAAAATTTGGCTCCCGCCGAATTAAACTACATGGTGACTGAGAAATAATTCCTTGTTGTCATTTATGACATCAATAAGTTTCGGCACTACATTACCGGGTATCCTACTATTGTGCACACTGATCATGCAGCCATCAGGTATTTAATGAACAAACATGTTACCCCTGGTCGTATTACAAGATGGTTGTTGCTACTACAGGAATTTGATATTACCATAGTAGATAAATTAGGGAAGGACAATGTGGTTGCAGATTTTTTGTCTAGGATAGAACATGATGGTAAGGAGACACCAATTGAAGATGATTTTCCGGATGAGCATCTTTTTGTAGTTTCTGCTAACACTCCATGGTATGCATATATTGCTAATTATCTTGCTACAGGTAAAGTGCCTCGTCATCTGTCCTATAAGGAGAAAAGGAAGATCATTCACCAGAGTACCCGATATTCATGGATGGCAGGATATCTCTTCCATACGGGGGTTGACCAGTAGATTCGACGTTGTGTGGTAGGAGATGATATTTTCAAGATATTAAAAGTTGCACACGATGGACCCTGTGGGGGACATTTTGCAGACAAAATAACAGGTCATAAGGTGCTGCAAATGGGATATTACTGGCCCTCCATCTTTCGTCATGCTCGAGATTATGCTCGGAGGTGTGATAGCTGTCAACGGATGGGACAACCTGGAAAAGTAGATGAAATACCTCTTCAGCCCCAGATAGTCCTTGAACCATTCGAGAAATGGGCCATCGATTTCTTTGGGCCCTTCAACCCACCTTCGCATCAGAAAGCTTACATCCTGGTCTATACCGACTATGTAACTAAATGGGTGGAAGCTAGAGCAATCACGAGAGCGATAGAGGAAGTAGTGGCAGAATTTCTTTTCGAAGAAATATTTGCCAGGTACAGAACTCCAAGAGAAACTGTATCAGACGATGGATCACAGTTCACATCTCATATGATAGAAAATTTAATGCAGAAATATGGGGTCAAACATAGAGTGACAACCCCCTATCATCCCCAGCCGAATGGACAGGTAGAAATCACAAACAAGGTATTGGAGAATATCTTGACAAAGATAGTAGCAAGCCATCGCCGGGATTGGGCACAGAAACTTCTAGAAGCTGTATGGGCATACAGAACAACATGGCGAAATACAACAGGGTTTTCTCCATATGAATTAGTCTATGGGAAATCCCCCTTGTTTCTAGTGGAATTTGAGATTAGTACACTCATAATAGCTCTGGAAGTAGGCTTGGATCTATTAGAAGCACAGAAACACCAACTGGAATAGCTGAATGAGTCGTATGAGATTCGAGCGGTGGCTGTTCAAAAGACTACTATTGTTCAATAGCAGAGAATGAAATGGCACGATAAATTTATTAAAACTAAGGTGTTTCATGTGGGGGACTGGGCGTTACTGTATGACTACCAATTTAAGGATTTTAAAGACAAGCTCTGCACTCGCTAGATGGGTCCATATCAAGTGGACGCAGTGTTCGACAATGGGACAGTTAGACTGAGTACAATAGATGAGAACCATACCTCGTTCTTAGTAAACGAACACCGTCTAAAACTATACCACCGTCCAGCCTCTAAAGATGCTTTTGTTAAAAATCTCTCTGCTTTATCTAATTTAATGGTCATTGGAAAAGAGGATACTCTCACTCTGCTCTAAAAAAAAAAAATAATAATAATAATAATAAAATAAAAATAAAAATACATATCTAAAATATATATATATATATATATATATATTATTGTTGCTACTTAGTTTGTTTGTCTTTTGCAGGAATAACAAAGAAATATGGTGAGGAGAAATGTAACAATCAATGTTGTCATGGAGATGTTGTTGTATTCCACTGGTGAGAGGCACTAAGTCCTGTTACTCTACTAAGTGTTTTTATTTTACTAAGTGTTTTTACTCCATAACTTTCGTTACTCCATAATTGTCGTTACTCTGCAACTGTCGTTACTCCACAACTGTCGTTACTCCGCAACTGTCGTTACTCCGCAACTACCGTTACTCCACAATTTTCGTTACTCCGTCGATGTCGTTACTCCGCAACTATTGTTACTCTGCCTGTGTCGTTACTCTGCTGGTGTCGTTACTCCACCAGTGTTGTTACTCCGCAACTGCCGTTACTCAGCTAATGTTGTTACTCCGCAACTGCCATTACTCTGCCAGTGTCGTTACTCCGCAATTGCCATTACTTGTTGTTGCCGTGACTCCCGGTGCTGTTACTTGTTGTGTTGTTACTCACTGTTGCTGTTATTCACTGTTGCGCTTACTCGTTGTGTTGTTATTCATTGTTGCTGCTATTCATTGTTGTTGTTATTCATTGTTGCTGCTATTCATTGTTGTTGTTACTCCCTGTACTGTTACTTGATGTTGCTACTACTCAGTCAAAACTTTTGCTGCTACTCCACCACAGGTAGGTCCGCAGGTACATCTCCGTCGAATTTATGGATTTAATTAAATATTCCAAAAAGAACATTAAAATGTGTCGTAGACGGCCGTCATTAAGTTTGGGGGGGGGGGGGGGGGGGAACCGTCATAATGAATGACAGCGTACCTCGAAAAAGCATTTATGACACATGATCCTTACCTAACTGAATCTATGATTTCGGTACTCCATAATCATACTTTTGATGTGTTGGGATGCGTATTCATACGCGCCGAGTCATATCAGTCACCCTCCCAACATGCTGCATTAAATTTCAGAAATATTCCACAGTACCACCTTAACCTATCATCATTTCCAAACATACCAGTATTGTTCATCCGATTGTTTCCAAATCAACCATGACGTTATTTCAGTTTCCAACAGTTTGGAGACCTGTCACTCTCCCTTTCCAGCCAACTACAGTCGTCGCGCTGATTTCGCCTCTGCAACAATGGGTGGCCGATCTATTCGCCATGAACCGGAGAATACAGGGGGAATTTGGAACAATTAAGAGGTGTGGTAGGTTTTCGAGAACGTAGGCTGGGATGTTTATTTCGATAGATTGAGGGGGTCGAATGAAGAAATGACAGCAGAATTTTCATTGAACTTGGGAGAAGGAGGCTCTCTGGTCCGTGGAATTGAGATCCCTGTAACCGAAGAAATCATCATGGAAGTCAGTGGGCTTCCTCAGGTCAGGCAGCGATGGTTTTCGAGAAGGACCGCCCTTCCAGAATTTCCCGAGGCTTTTCTACAAGCGGGCGAGAGTATTGCACAGAAGGGTCGAGGGTATGACAGGAACTCACTACCACATCCATGGGGAGGAGTAGCAGAGTTCGTCATCAAATATATGATGTGCGAAGGAAGATACACCACCGTCTTCAAATACCATCTTCGCATATTAGCTCACCTGCGATTTCCATAGGTGGAAGCTTTTTCAATGAATGTGCCATATTTTCTATTAAGGATCCTTCACTTAATGGCACATTCAGCTCAGGGGGCACGACAGGTATTGGAGGTCATCACTCACCATGGGTTATTTCAGCTGTTGATAATGAATGCTATTGGACAAATCTCGATTCCATGGGATCTGTTTAAGGATTCCACAGAGGAACAAATTGCAGCTGTTGTGGCTACCAAGACAGAAGAACCTGAAGCTATGGAGGAGGATGCAGAAGATGAGGACTATATTAACCAGGAAGAGCCGCAAGAAATGGAGATAGAAATAGAAGAACTTGAAGTTGAGGCGGGTACCCAAGAGCAAGCTGGAACTGTGGAGTCAATGACAGATGTGGGGATTGATATAGAAAGGCCCACTAGTACCACGGCCGAGGCTGTCCCACAAGAACCAACTTCGCCCATGGAACTCGCAGAGAAAGTTGATAACATGGCAACCACGGAAGCAGAGCCACAACAGGCCAGCATGGATGAATCGGTCGATATGGTGACCGAGAGCACTCCACAAGGATCTCCTGCCACCTTGGAGCTGATGGAGGAGGAGAATACGATTTAAGAGGAGGTCGTGACCACTCCGACCATAAAACCCATGGAAGAGAGAGAACAGAGACAAGGAGGGCCCAGAGTTGAGGAAACTAGGGGACTCGTGGAGGAAGCAGCGAGAGAAGTAGAGCGTGAAGTTGACACTAACCCACAAGAACCAGCGTCAACTTCGGGGCCGAATGTTGAGGATTCGTTCCAATTTTCCTTCTTTATTCCAAGAGGAGTGAGGGTGACTCGTTCCCCATAGCAAAAAGAAGAATAATAATTTGTTGTTCCTGTGGCTCTGAATCTGTCACAAAGGCCACAACCATATGGGGTGAATGCTACACAGGCGGCAGGCACCTCGGAGCTAGAAAGGAGAGAAGAGACAGAGATTCCCAAGGCTGAAGAACCAGGAGGGATCCCAACAAGCACAGTAGCAGGAAAGCATCTCGCTAGGGCATCACCAGTCGTGGTGAGTGCACACGAAGAAGAAATCGCTATTGGCAAAGAGGAGGGACCAAGCGAAGCGGTCCTGATGAATGAGCCAACGACACAGCCTGGTGAGGAGGCCGTGAAGCGCGAAGTAATTGAAGGAAGGCAGACAGTGGAGGAAAACCCGACAGTGGGCATAGTAGAAGAAGTTTCATGGGATTTACCTCCAGCTACCGAAACGGAGGAAGTATTGATTAAGCAGGAATGGATCGAGCTGTGTGAACAGCGAAGACTTCCAGTCAACCAGAAGTATCAGTTGCAGTTTAAGGAGACGATGCAGCTCAAAATGGAGGTAAGGAAACTAAGAAAGAAGATGCACCGAATGAAGAAGTAGATAAAGAAGTATAACCGGCAAGCCAAAAAGCCCAAGACCATCGAGGTTGAAGCAGAAACTCAAGTGGACTTGACAGCCACAACCTCTACTGCCACTCAAATAGACCCGGTCGAACGATTGTTTGAAGACCAGGAATATGACTTAATAGCCGAAATACAATCCTGGAAATCCACTACAGCTCAATACAAAAATAAGATCAGAAGGACCAAGGAAAGAGCCTCCACAACCATATTCAGATATGTGGAGCGTATAGATGTTATGAGACTAAGGCATGCGAAGCAGCAACTCAAGACGGAGCAGCTGGAAAAGCAAGTGGCAGAACTGAAGGCCAACAAGGAGCAGATGTTTAGTCTGGTGCAAGAGGTTATGGCATGTCGTCCCCTTGCTTCTTGTTATTCTTTATTTTTGCATGAACATTTCCTTTTATTTTTCATGGAAAGCATCAGAAATGAGGTCAGCTATGAGATAGAAGACGGAGTACAATTCCTCCGAATCTTGAGGAGTCATGACATGCCGACTCAACATTTGATGTGTGAGTTTTACCTGCATGGGTATCTACTACGTCTGGACAGAGATTTTAACCTGGTTCCATATGTAGGGGACATTCATTTAAGGGCCCTCACCTCTTACGCTCTTAATCAGATTCACTGGCAGAAGGCTTGTAACACTTTCGAATCCAATCAAGTTACAAAGCCATTTATAGTAAGGGGAGAGCATGAGAGGTCAGTCACAATGTTCAATAAGCATAACACCTTCTTGGGAATGGGGGAGAACAGAGATAGAATGGTAAGGACACAAAGATGGTGTCTTGATCTTTGTGTCAAGCAACTCACCACATTTCAAAAAGAGGCCCTTGATTGTTGTCAGAGAAGGTGGATGATGTCACCTACAACTGTCCGGAACAGGGAACCTTTTGGGGCACCAAATTTTGCACGAGTACTTGCCAGAGTGCCCAAATATGTGGCATGTGTCCAGACATGTGGGGCCCGGTGGATGGGAATCCAGTTTCAGTTTCCTGTTCTTTGGTTGCCTGCTAAAACTTACACTCCAGCTTATGATGTCCCAAGGGATTGGTGGAAGGAAGTTCTCCTTTCGAATGGGTTTAAAGTTCTAGGAACAGAGATGGCCTTAGAATATGATCTTGTCGGGCTTCATGAGATTTATAGTTTGCAAAACCCAGACTTGAAGATGCAGCGGACTGCATGAGGACATGCAGAAGGCTAGTTGGGGGAGATGTTGGGTACCAAATCAGGTCATCTTTCCGTCCATTTCTACTATCCTTTTTGATCTTTTTATGCTCATTTACCTATGTTGTTACGTTAAACTCACAAGGTAAATGTTGTGGAGGTAAATCCTCTCTGTGGACAGAGACGATCCCTACTAGCCCAGACCGGGTCTAGCAACAATCACACAATGCTATCACGCAAGTTCCTAATTGCAAATAAAAATTGGATGGTGAGAACCTACTTGGATTCCAATGCTAGTGTTCGTAGAAGAGATGTCGCCCTCGTTCCTTTGCCTCGGCCGGTCACAGTCCCCACGATCTCCGTGATTGGACACCTGCACATGCAAAGAACAACACGAATACAAGCATAAAATCTAGTAGATGCAATTATATATCAGTCAGAAAAGATATAACTCAACATCAAACATAAGATAATGAGAGTAGAACCATAATGATAGTCATCTATTATTAATAAATAACAAAGAAGAATACAACCATTGTTCTGACGTCAAACCCTCCTTTGGCTGGGTAGTCAGCTACACAAGTCTTACAAAGCTTGTTGGGATGAGGAACAAGCCTCTCTCTCTTTGGGTGACAAGAATCTCCTTACTTAGATTTGGCCTTATGGGTGCAAAGAAGGCTCTTGTAGCTTCAAACTCTCTATCACTATGCTGGAATTACAGGCTAGAACTACTGTAACTAGCTTGCTCAAGCCATAGAGGCAAGCTTTTATAGATAGAGAAGAAAGAGATAGGATCAACCACATTATTCATGGGATTGGTTTTATCACTTGGAAACTTCCATGAAAGGTGGCAAACCACTTTCCCTTCTATGGAGATTCGAAGCCAAACCATCCTAGCTCAACATAGATTCAGTTGGTGAATGGGTTGAAGAGAACCTTCGGAAGCTTGTTGGTTAGAAACTTTACTCAATTCGGTTGGCGCGAGTGCGACTCTGAGACAGAGCGCCAATGGCGTGCCCTATTTAGAGGATTTCCCTCATTGGTGCGGGCAATACACTGTGGACCCGCGCTAATGCAAAAAGAGCTATTTTCATGGATATTTTGCAGGAGATGTCTTCAGGGCATGTGAAGCTCATACTTAGAGGAATATGATGCAAGTGGTTTCAGGTCATGTCACTTCTCACAGGTCCCGGAATGACTCCTCCAGTGTGCGGGTGAGGGGTAACAGGGAAGGTGACAAACGGTGACAAATTGCTGTGTAACAGATGCCCCCTAAAGCATGAGGCCCGAGAGAGAGAGCGGTGAAATGATTTACAAGAACATGCGTAACTGAAACCACGGCCGCCGGAGAACCTGCATAAAGAAGTACAACTGATAGCTCAAATACATGATATATGTGGTATGGGCGCAGCCATCCATAACAAAGTACATAATAATCTAGATCCAAGGTATGGGCGCAGCCATCCAGAGAGGATCGATAAAGAGACTCAGGCATGGTCGCAGCCATCCAGTGAATGAGTCATGTAGTGATCATAATAAACCACAGATCGCAGCCTGGATTCTAATAGACAAAATCCAGGGTCTTGCGCTCCATCTCGACCCGAACGGAGTACAAGTCCAAGCATGTGAATACATGGGTTGAAGTCGAACATGCATGAACATCATCTGATTACCAGTCAATGATGAAAACTGTTAACAGACGCGAGAGGTACCACCAATAATGACAATGGTCCTCAAGGTACTATAGGTACAATCTACAGCGTGCAAATAAGTGAGCTGGCGTCGAACACCCGTAGAATCATTCGATCGGAGGCTAATGATGGAAACCTCTCGTCGAACACGAAGAACCTGCCATTGAGGCATGCAGGCTCCAAGGCACCGGAAGGGAGTCTCTAGATCAGCTTCCTGGATAATGAGCTGAAGTCGACAGGAAGTGACCTTGATCAAAGGTGGGCCATAATGTTTCCCACATCATTGACACGAGACAGAGGAAGAATGTTGTGGTGAATCAAAATTATGTGAGGTATCAGAGGGAGGTTGTAATTCTGCAGAGGTCAACTTCTCTTGAACATATCGGCGGCACGACAGTGGACTTGGCAGTATTTGACATCAAATGAGCAGAGGTCATGGTGACAAGGCAATGAGCAGATGAGAGGTAAAATAGGATAACCCAAACCCACGGAGGCAAGTGTAAAAAAAAGATGAGATGTCCCCACCCAGACACGAATGCAGACTAGTGCCATGTTCAAGAGCGACATACTGCCGACATGACAATAATTATGGGTCCATTTTCCCCACCATTTCTGGCGAGTACCCCAGTTATTTTTAACAAGCTTGACAGGGATAGCATATGCTTGTGAGCGTCATTGCGACGGAACCCGATGTCATTAAGTTTTAACGAGTCTAACAAAGGAAGAACTCGGCGTCTTTTCCTGTTTAGAGAGTCTGAAAAGACAGCAAAAAAGAAAACTCCAGGGGGGTCCTTTTTCGTAAAGTTGTGTCTCCCGAGCCCGAAAAAGTATAAAACAATGCTCGAAAGAACCGCCCGACCATTACGATCGAGGAGTACTTTTCATTTATAGTGACATCGACCTGAAAAAGTAAAAAAGCGATCAACATCACGTCGTTTCGTAACCATTAACGAACCTGAAACGACAAGGGTCCGACGATCTTTTCGTTTTTACACGGTCGGAAAAGGGTTTAAAGACGACCGCCTCTTATTTACGTTTAACGAGTCAAGAGGGGTAGCTCGGCGATCTTTTCATTTTTAGCGAGTCAGAAAAGAGCTGAAAGATGACTCCATAGTGACTTTTTCGTGTATTTACCGAGTCCGAAAAAGTATAAAATACAACTCGTTTCACCATCGAAGTTGCAAAAAGGACCTGTCATAGCACCAGAAGCAAGCGTAAAATCCATTTTCGACCAAAAGTATATTAAAATACTCAAAAAACCACTTTGTAAACCTAATTACAAGTCAAAAAGTCTATAAATATGGTGAAAATGTAAAAAATAAAATTACTTTTACTTTTTACCTCTTGCATAGTAGTAGTGGTCCATTTGGGGAGCGAACTTCGAGCAGTGATTACCGCCAATCCGTGCAACCATTTGAGATTCCGCCAGTTCCAGGTAAGAGGCGCTTCCTTTAGCTCCATTTTCATACTCTTTTTATGCATTTTGTTCCCTAATTGAGCCTCCGCAAGGGGGATTTTAAAATTTAGGGTTGCGCTCCATTGGCGCGGGTATCCAGCACGGGTTCGTGCCAATGGGGTGATTTGCCCAAAGGTGCCACGCCATTGGCGCGACTGTTTTAGAAACAGTCGCGCCAACCGCGCGACCTAACTTTTTACTTGAATTTTCCCATCATTTTTGAAATTTGTCCGGTTTGTAAGCCTACCAGGGTTTCAATAATGATCTATTCATCCTTGTGGGTGCAGGAAACAGGCAAAAATGGTGGTGGAATGGAAAGAACGGGAGCATGATGTCGTAGATGCCTTGGCCATAGCGGATGAGGGATGTATGAATGCTTTGAGAGACTGTGGTCTCAAGAAGTTCTTCCTCACCTCTTATCTGCGAGCTCAACCGGAGCTATTACAGTTCATAGTGGATGCTTGGGATGTTGATGACCAAGTATTTCGCTTACGGGATCAAACCTTAGAGCTGGATGTATCTGATGTGTACTTCATTACTGGGCTGTCACGGAGAGGGGCGAGCCCTATTTTGACCGGAAGCAGGCCTTCCGGAGAGAAAATAGGTGAAGTGAAGGCCCGAGTGTGTCCAGAGGCACAATTTGGGAAAAACAGTGCCAAGGTGGATATCGCCACCATCCATGATTTGGTTCTTAAGGTGATACTGTTCACTATCACGCGTGCAGCTGGGGTACAAGCGCCCCACGAGGCGAGCAAGAATCATCTGTTACTAGCGACAGAATGCCTCAGCCCCACCATTTTTGACTGGGCTACAGCGGTGACTACAAATATCAAAAGGCAGCTTACAAAGTGTAAGTGCGGGGGAGTGAAACAGTTCGGGTATGGCTCGATTGTGGTGTCGTTCTTCTTGGAACGATTACCCCTCTTCCAGTATCAGGGAGCTGTAGTGGCGGACCCATTGCCACGAGAGCCTAGGATGGCTCGCTGGGCAGCATTGATGCCCAGAGGAGGAGGGGGCCAGCAGATGTCTTGGCGGCCCGAGTTCTTCATATGGCTTCGCCGCCAGCTGATCGTGGTAGAGGATTGGCCATACGTGGGAACCAACTTCATGGGGGATCCAGACCTCCCACTGCCAGAGGGAGAGGAGTGGGAAGAGGAGTTAGGTACGATCTCCTTCTTTTTGATGTTTTATGTATTTTCATTTTTTTTTGTCAATACATGCATGTTCTGATGACAGTTGTATGTATATGCAGATGTGGGCCCAGAGCGACCAGCCGGCTTGTCTCCTATAGCGCGGAGGGGCCAACCCGCAGCTGATCCTCAGGCAAGGGGTGCCGTGGGGGAAGAGCTGGTGCAGAATCTCGAGGGACTTACCCAAGGGATTCCAGGTTATGCCAGATTGGTGGACATGCCTTTTGCATACCAGAGGCACACAGTGGGGGTGCCGACCCGCATCCATCGTCTGTTGAGACGCTTGGTGCGCGCGGTGACGTGCTATCATGAGCACCACCGCGAATAGACTCCTAGGCTTTTTTCATGCATATTTTTTGAGGGACATGTCATCCCAGGATGAACATGTATTATTTTTGGATTATGTAATGCACGCGGTGAAAAACTTTGCTACACACATATATATATACATATGCTTATGGTTTATTATTGTGCTTTTATGTGCTTGCTTGTATAATGTTTTGATTATAAATTACGCAAATGTCTATCTAATACATGATTAGCCAATGCATCAGATAATGTGTTTAATCGTCTTGGAATATGCTAATATGTGATAAAGTCAAAATTCCTTTCTAACAATTTAACACGTAAGTACAACCTTAAAATGTGATGGTCTCTGACGGAATATTGCCCATTGAGCTGATGGACGACAAGTTGAGAGTCTAGGTTAACAAGCAATGTACGAATACCGAGATTAATTGCCTCGGCTAATAATTCAATAACAGCGCTATATTCAGCAACATTGTTTGTAGTACAGCCTAAACACACACCTTGAAGATCTATCAACTCACCGTGAGGATCGTAGATCACCCACGCCGCAGAGGAAAAATTACGAGTGTTGCGGCAGGCACCATCAGCGAAACCAATGTAAGGTGCACCCGACATCTGCACAAGAAGCAAAAAGACACAATAAGGGGCAATCACGCTTTCACACCAAGCTGAAAACATGAAAACACACACACACACACACGCATGTAAACTATGCTTGAGAATAAAGGAACGGGCATGCCCCCCAGCATGGTGTCTCAATTCGAGGTACATGCCCCCCAAGCTTCAGTCCATTGAAAATGGAGTGAAGGTTGACATTACTGTTATGGCGCTCGAATGGCATCATATCGCCCCATGATCCTATCTGATTAGCGGGAGGAAGGACCCATGGATCAGAACGCACGGAAATCATGTTAATAGGGGCGAGATTCGGAGGTGGAAGGGGAAAGACACCCATTAGGGCGGGATCCTTAAAGAGTCTGGCTCCCACACTCTCGAATGATTTGGAGGTATGCTCCACGAAAGGCACATTGCCTTCGGAAGAAGAGGCGAAGAAGGAGAGCTGGTCTACCGTGACAATCTTCCCCTGATGAGGGAAACGAATGACACGGAAAAGGGAGGAAGCCACGGCTTGCATGGCGTATGTCCAGCTACGTCCGAGGAGGAGGTTGTAGGTAAGATTAGCGTCGACAACTTCGACCTCCACTTCTACCGTCTTCCCTTCCAAGGAGATGGGAAACCGTTGGAGGATACCATAAGGACGGGACTCTCTTCCGTCAAAGGCTTCTAATGTCGTAGGAGACTGGCTCAGTGTTGGAGAACCAATAGCTTTCCAGCAGGCAACAGACATGATGCAAGTTGAGGCACCCTCATCAATGACTGTACGATGAATCGTTTTACCATTGATGATGACCTGTATAAGGAAAGCGATTTGGTGAGGCAGTCTCGGCGTATAGCCCTCGAGATCAAAAGAAATCAGATCCGAGTCAGCCGGGTCTATGCCACCGATGGCCGATAGCAAGGACTTCCTCTGGGAGGGGCAACTCTGGAGCACTTCTAAAGCGGACATAGCAGACGGAGCCTGAGCTAAGTCCTCAACAATGCTGTAGTGCTGGGCAGCACGAGCATTAGGGTTGTAAGAAGACTTCCGGAGTACACCTTTTGGAGGGGGTCGGATAGTCATCTCAGTGCTAGGTCTTTCGATGTGGAGTGGACCCGAACTGGACGGAGGAGCGCTGGAGGGGACCTCCGGCTCTTTCCTGGCATGAGATGGATATTCTTTTGCTCGAGTAGTGACATGGATGGGAATCGTCCCAGCCATAAATACTTGGGAGCCAAATGAAGAAGAGGGTTGCGATGGATCTGCCACCATTTGAGTTTGTTGTGAAGGGAAGGGTTCTTTAAGCACAGCAGGAGTCCCAGGAGCACCTTTCAACAATCGACTAACTTCGGACCACCTGGGGCAGTCTTTAGTGTAGTGGTCCTCATCACAGATAAGACAAGGATACTTAGGTTTACGTTTGGCTCCTTCCTCGGGTGGAGGTTTAGGGGAGTCCTGTTTGGGCTGTTCGGATTTATTTTTAGCTTTCCCTTTCTTTTTCCCTTTCGAGGATTTATCCGCCGTGGTGGACTGAATGGCGTTAACCTCGGAAGTACTTCCAGAATTAGATTGACCCTGAGAAGTGTTTCCATTAGAAGCATTCTGTTTTTGCTTCCCAGGGTTCGCGGATGATTTCTTTGAAGATGCGTTTACAGAGCCAATAACACCGTCAACAGATGGTTTTGGCGGAGCTTTGGATGTTCCGAGTCTCAGGGCGTCTGGCAAATAATCATATAAAGTACCTGATTGAGAATATACTAAGTCGAGGTACTGAGCACGCGCGATAGCTTGCTCTTCAGTTACACAAGCTCCCATGGCGATGTCTCGCGCGATTGCAGGGACAAAGGAAGTCGTGAACCAATCGGTCAGGAGCTGATCAGGAATCCAAAATTTGATCAAGCGACGACGTCGTCTCCATTCATGTATATGATCGGATATATGCGTGGCCATGTCCTGTTTGAGAGACGTAAGGAGATGTGTCCTTGTCTCATACCGAATGGGTAACTGAAAATGAGTTAGGAATGCCATAGCCAGCGAGTTGAAATCTTGAAATGTTCCGCGATTCAACTCAATATACCACTTAGCGGCCGAGCCGGTGAGAGTCCTTTGAAAGAGGCAGAGCCGGATGGAGTCATCAAGCCATGAGTTGGATGAGCACCAAAGGTGATAGGTCATGACATGGGCTTGAGGGTCTTCACCAGCTTTGCCATCGAATTTCGGGCAATCACCGGGTATCTTAGTTGGAACTGGTGGCCAATATGGATTATGAAGAATGGGATCATTCGTCAACTTGGACACATCTGGGAGTTCCAATGTCGCTAAGAAAGGCAACTGAGGATTAAAGGACATTTGTGGCTGTGGAAGAGAGGTAGTACCAGGGTTCCAACCAGGTGGTGGTTGCCCCCATGGACTTTGTCCGGATGGGCCTGGCCCATAAGGGTTCTGCCCATAGGGATTTTTCCCATAGGGGTTCTATCCATATGGATTCTGTCCATAAGGATTCTGTCCATAAGCAGACAGTTGACCCTAGGTCTGCCCCCCAGCACCCCAAGGATTAGCAACTTGACCTGCACGTGCAACATACTGTTGCTGATAATTCTAGTAAGGAGTGACCTGCATTTGTTGATAATTTTGATAAGGGGTAAATTGAGTTTGCCCCTGGGGTTGCTGGTAGCCATACGTTGGCTGAGCTCCATACTGAGCCTGATAAGAAGGCTGCGCTTGGTAAGAAGGTTGGGGTCGTGGCCCACCTTGCATTTGATAACCAATTTGAGTCTGGGGCCCAGAAGGATGTCCTTGAACAGGTTGAGCTTGGACCATCTGGCCGGAAGGTTGGCCTGGTTGGGTTTGGGACGGGCCCGTTTGCCCAGAAGGATGAGCTTGCTGGGTACCAGGTTGTCCTTGAGCAACCGAGGGTTGTCCTTGCGGAACAGATGGTTGAGCGGGCTGGACGGCCGGTTGACCTTGAGGTTGGCCAACCTGTCCAGAGGGATGACTAGGCTGGGCAGTGGGTTGGCCCTGCTATGCAGAAGGTTGACCCGCTTGCCCAGAAGGATGACTAGACTGGGCAGTGGGTTGACCCTGCTGTACGTAAGGCTGCCCCCCTTTCCTAGAAGGGTACCCCTGTTGGACTGCCGGTTGACCTTGTGGAATATAAGTTTGTCCAACTTGTCCAGAGGGATAACCCTGCTGGATACCAGGTTGGCCTTGTTGGATATAAGGTTGTCCTGGTTGTCCAGACGGGTAACCTTGTTGGGTACCAGGTTGCCCCGGGTAACCAGAAGGTTGAGTCAGATAAGTAAAAGATAGACCACCAGTGGCCAAAGGTTGTCCCTGATAGGGTTGTCCTTGTAGACCCCCAGGTTGTCCTGGGTGAGACTGGCCATAATATTGCTGCCCTTGGGGGGTTTGCACATAAGATGGTTGGCCTTGGTTAGGCGGTCCCTGAAGCTGCGCAGGCCTTACTTGGCCCCCATGGAAAGTGGTGGCATTCCAAGTAACGGATAATGGTACCGAAACCTCAACAATAGGTTGAGTAGGCAAGGGTTGAGAAAGCTGAAGGTATTGACCAGCAGAATCGTAATAATAGAATGGACCTTGCGCATTCGGATCCTAAACAGCTTGTCCATAGGCATCATATGGCCCCCCTCCTAGGATGGGACCAGAAGAGGGTGGTGCACTTTGTGCAGGATGGATAACTTTAGGTGTGTGTGCCGGCTGGCCACTACTCACTTGACCGTGAGGGGGACCAGCACCAGTGTTCAAAGCTGAAGACGCTGTAACGGCACTAACAACCGGAGTTGAATGTGCTATACAAACAGTTGGATTTGTCGGAACTGAAGTGACAGGTGTAGTGTGGACTTGTGAAACAAAAGATCCCGTGGTGGGAGTGATGTGGGGGTCCCACATACTCGAAGCAGGGATCCTGGCATTTACCCTATCCCTCAACGACTGGTAGCGTGGGGGGAGCGGAGAAGTAGCTGGAATGGGAGTGTCGATATTTGACAACACAGGTGTCTCGCTTACTCTAGGAGATGTCTCATCCATGTGAGAGGTAGACATTGGAGACGAAACACCAGGGGGGGTAACAGGAATATCGTCCTCGTCAGGCTCCCAGATGGGGTTCCAATGAATTTCGTAACCTTCGTCATCCGGGGCGCGAGAGTTGATCGGTTGGATACTCGGGATGACAGGAAGAGTATCACTTACAACCGGTACCTCAGGAGCAACGGAAGACGGAGACCCTTGATCACTTGGAACGGGAGTCGACGGTTCAGCCAGGATGACAAACTTCAAACAAAACCTAAGGGAATCTAACGATAAAGGACCCTACTCAAACTAACGCACACAAGATCTAACCAGGTAATGTTAATCGTGGCCAAATAAATTTTAAGACGCAAGGACACAACTTGACCTTTTCATGTTTTAAGAGTCGAGAAAAGGACAAAAAGGTGACTCTAGTCGCCTTCGAATGTTTTGTGAGCCCGAAGTGACAAACTGCTCAAGTGAGCCTTTTCTTTTAAGGAGTCCGAAAAGGATCAAAAGTGACTACTCTGGAGAGACTAGGCAAAGGGTTTACCAAACAAATCCGTAAAACTGCATATACACCTTGGCAGTCATATGAAAACCAAGGACTTCCCGTACGGCAGTCAATCTTCCCGAATGCTGTGTTCGGTGCGTTACGGCTTGTAAGGCGGCAGACGCAGCTTCCTATGGATAAAGGATGATAACCTAGTGGGGTCTCCCCTATATACGCGATGGTACGTGGGAGCTCAAGTCCGTGCTAGACCACTATCGAGTCACAAAAGGAGGAATCACCCAACCGTAGTGTGAAACAACAGTGACTAGGTTTAACGACGCCGGAGCACGTCTCTAGCCTAGACCTCTAATCAGTGAGCGTTATGTTCCAATGCATTTTTAAGTTCATTCAGTTCATTTTATGGTTGATCTTTAGTTAAGTTTCAATTTCCAGGTCCTACCGTATGTAATCTCTCACAATTCCCTAAATGCAAACTATATGCCAAAGAATATCATTTCGTTCGATGAATACTAACTACGAGAGAGTTGAGAATTTTTCAAACAAAATGACCACAAACAATCAAGAACCACTCTAATGCAGCTAATGACAAATAAACGAAACTTTTTTTTTTCTTTCTTAAATCACTAATCAATGAAAAGCTTCTAATTTCAATTAACTAATTCAACGCAAAAGAGATTGTTTGTTTTCTAATGGCAAAGTGCACTAAACAAATTTTGAGAGATAGTAACACTGAGCAAAAGAGACAAATTTCACTCAATGAGAACACAATCGAATCCCCAAAACACCAAAACAGTCCTTCAGATCAAGAAGAGAACACAAAGACCTCTACGAGCTATGTAATCTAAGCTCAAACGAAGTCAAGCGTCATCCAAGCGGAAAAGGAGCAAATCACTTGAATATCAATAAAAGGCTTTGACAACTACTAATCAAGCGCAAAAAGGTAATCACAAAGTCGACTGGACAATCAAAGAACCCAAGACTCCTACGGAAGGCTCGATGCACAAAGCCACTAGATGCCCTAGGGCTAAAATGTGAAATCGATAGAAAAAAGCAAACACCCAAAGGATGGAGGTCTAAAACCAGTCAAACAAGGATCAAACACACTCCAGTAATCGAAAAAGACGTGGCAAGATAAAAATCCAAGCTCAGAGGGCTTGAAAACAAGCAAACTGGAAAAGTTGACAGGCCTGGCACGACTGTCAGGCTGCAACTCGCGCTTTTATGGGATTGGCGCGGGTTGTCTTTGAGCAACTTGCGCCAATTGGCGTGACTGTAAGGCTAAAAAGCGCGCTAATCGAGTTTGCTAAGTCAAAAACAAAAACAAGCAACCCAGGGCTTGAAAACAATATCTAGGCAAACCAGGAAGCAAGAGACAGCAAGAAATCCAACCCAGAAAGCTATCTAAGCAATCAAAACAAGAGAAACCAAAGAGACAAGACAAACTCCAAGTTGTTTAGTCCGTAAACCAAACTGGAGATTAACTGAAGTGGCGTTGATCTACTTCGCTAATGCACAGCAATAGCCTTTCAAAGGCTACCTGGTCGTGCTTCAGGCTCCGTCTAAATTTTACAAATCAAACAACAAGGGTCCCCAGCGGAGTCGCCAAATTGTTGTGGAGGTAAATCCTCTCTGCGGACAGAGACGATCCCTACTAGCCCAGACCGGGTCTAGCAACAATCACACAATGCTATCACGCAAGTTCCTAATTGCAAATAAAAAATGGATGGTGAGAACCTACTTGGATTCCAACGCTAGTGTTCGTAGAAGAGATGTCGCCCTCGTTCCTTTGCCTCGGCCGGTCACGGTCCCCACGATCTCCGTGATTGGACACCTGCACATGCAAATAACAACACGAATACAAGCATAAAATCTAGTAGATGCAATTATATATCAGTCAGAAAAGATATAACTCAACATCAAACATAAGATAATGAGAGTGGAACCATAATGATAGTCATCTATTATTAATAAATAACAAAGAAGAATACAACCATTGTTCTGACGTCAAACCCTCCTTTGGCTGGGTAGTCAGCTACACAAGTCTTGCAAAGCTTGTTGGGATGAGGAACAAGCCTCTCTCTCTTTGGGTGACAAGAATCTCCTTACTTAGATTTGGCCTTATGGGTGCAAAGAAGGCTCTTGCAGCTTCAAACTCTCTATCACTATGCTGGAATTACTGGCTAGAACTACTGTAACTAGCTTGCTCAAGGCATAGAGGCAAGCTTTTATAGATAGAGAAGAAAGAGATAGGATCAACCACATTATTCATGGGATTGGTTTTATCACTTGGAAACTTCCATGAAAGGTGGCAAACCACTTTCCCTTCTATGGAGATTCAAACCAAACCATCCTAGCTCAACATAGATTCAGTTGGTGAATGGGTTGAAGAGAACCTTCGGAAGCTTGTTGGTTAGAAACTTTACTCAATTTGGTTGGCGCGAGTGCGACTCTGAGACAGAGCGCCAATGGCGCGCCCTATTTAGAGGATTTCCCTCATTGGTGCGTGCAATACACTGTGGACCCGCGCTAATGCAAAAAGAGTTGTTTTCATGGATATTTTGCAGGAGATGTCTTCAGGGCATGTGAAGCTCATACTTAGAGGAATATGATGCAAGTGGTTTCAGGTCATGTCACTTCTCACAGGTCCCGGAATGAGTCCTCCAGTGTGCGGGTGAGGGGTAACAGGGACGGTGAAAAACGGTGACAAATTTCTGTGTAACAGTAAGTACCCCCTTACTTGTCCAATTGGAATATTTTAATTAATGAAGTAAAATGCATGGAGTCTATCTATTTGCGGTACGAAATTGTGTGTTTGACCGCAGCGTGGAGAACAAGAACCCTCACTTCAGCATATCGCAACAGATCCGATAACGGCCAGCCAGAAGGACGTCGCGCAACTCGGGGGACAGGTTCCCTAAAACTATTCTTAGGCCTTCTTGCCATCTCAGACATCTGATGTCAATATTGTTCCAACCGATGTACACCTTTGTATCTGCAGTTACTATGTTTCAGGGAGATCTGTTAATCTCCCTCGCTGTGTAAAAATTGCAGGTTGTTCCTGTGAATGGGGGTTCTCCCATCAGTATTGTAATCATCTGTTACCAAGTAATAAAAGATCATCCATCTTGCTGCTCTAGTCTTTTCCGTGGATAACGCAGCCCTGATCAGAGAGTTGGGCCCGCTCTTCTGATCAGGTGTTGTGCCTTTGTCTGTGTGTGATTTATCAGTTTATGTTTGTTGTTACAGTTCTTTACTATTTATGATTATCTCTAAAGTTCTGTAGTTAGTTAATTTTATAGCCATGTCTTGAATATTAAACCACGAACCCTTGGTCGGAACGGATTATGTGTTTGCCCCTACATATACATTGCGTGCTGCCTTCAAAGGATACACACCCGGATTGATAAATTAATGTCGAAATAAGGTGGATAAATCACTCCTACCTGGACACCAACATTATGCGCGGTCGCGGACCTTGTGACTCTTTGCTTCTACGCGCAGCTCCAACATCACGTAGCTCCTGGGAAAAGTAGTTTATAGTCCCGCACTTCCTTTCAACTACCTAGAGTGCTAAGACTGTACTTCCCTCAACAAGTCAAATGGTCGCACCACCTGTGTAAAGTTTCATCATGTCATCCATCACGTTTCCTGGAAAATACCTGACTTTTATTATTACGGGCGGCATCGCACACTTTATCATCTGCAACGCGCTACCTTGGTTGAGTCACTTAGTAATGTGCAGTCCAAGCCAAGGCATCAGACTGATCAATTTGTGGTGATAGGCCTCAAACCTGTTATCATGGTCGTGTGCATCCTACCTTATCACCCTGGTCTTTTTACCGAGAAAATCTTCCTTTATCTCGTCCTCCAGCTTCTTGACTTCCACGTCCACCAGAGTGCTTTTCTTCCTTAATCGTACCCTTTCTTCTTCAAGTTCTTGGAGCCTAGAATTTCCCAGTTGGATTTCTTCTTCCAAGGTTCCGCGAACTGTCGTATCTACCGATGCTATCATGCGCGGTCTAAGCTTTCCATGTACTATAGGGCTTACAGTGTTTTCTTTATACTCCAACCTTGGTGGTGCCTGCGAGGTTAGGTTCTTGCACACGGTCCTATAAACCCATAGAACCGCTGGTATGCACAAGTCCCAGTCAATCCGCTTTGCATTGTGCACCTTGTTCAGCGCTTCACGTACTTTGTTAAAGGTTTCTATGTGGATATCCTTCTGGGCACTTGGTCTTTCCATACTTCTTGGTCCCAACCAAAGGGGTAATTCACGCCATTGCCTTACCCACACCTGCTTACTGATCGTGTCTCCTACCATGAGGAAGGTGTGCATTCGTGCAGGTTTCGCACCATATGCCTGTATCCACATGGATAGGTGGGTGGGAAGGCTGGTTCGTCCAACAATCTTGTCTGTTAATCGCATTGGAGGCTTCCCAAACTGCATGCGCATCATCCCTCTACATTCGTGCCAGTCCTCAAAACTTCTTTGGTACGTATGTTGGGCATGGAATCCCCCCAAAGCATGTTTTGGGGCTTAAAGCCCGAGTTTTGACTGAATCTTGTTGTAAAATCTCCTGGATTGCAGGCGCGGGGCGTGAAAGTATAATAGAGTCACAAGGTTGTCCACCCTAGTTTTTGTAATGTAATGTCGGCTGGATAGACCTACCCATGGTCCACGAACCATGTATAAATAGAGCAAGGCTCTAAGTGTAGAAAGGAGGAACTAATAGAAGGAAGATAAGTCTAAGTGATTGAGTCAAAGTGTAAAGTGTGTCTGTGGGTCGTAGAATAGGAAAAGGCTTTGCAGCTAAGTGCGTAGAGGCCTAGTAGTCTGCAGCTGAGTGCGTGGACCCCTGCAGCTGAGTGCGCAGGGCAAGTCGAATCTGTAACTGTTGGAAGAATTAATAAAGAGAAGTTTTGTTATAATTTTGTGTATCTTTTCCTGGTTTAATGCATGATTGCATATAATTTGCAAGTATATTGTTTATTCACTGCGCGAACCTGTATGAATGTTTTGTATTGTTAAGTATAACTTAAGGAATTTAAGTAGGCGAAGGTGCTTAATTAATACTGGAAGATAAATCAGATCTTGGGTAATAGCGCAGAGCATGGCACAACCCCTACTTAGGGTTGTGCGAAGGCAAGGTATCAGGCCACGAGGAACGAAAGGTGCGTGAAGCCACCTATGCACAGGAACAAACAAAGGACTAGTCAAGCCTCTCATACATCTCAAGGGTGTGGAAACCTGGTTCTAGTACCCTCCCATACTACTTCGGGTGAGACCTTAGTCCGCGCTCTGCGGACTGTTGCCGAAAGGGCTAGTAGTACAGGGATTTGTTTCGCTAATTAACTCTGAACCTGGGTCAGGCCCCAACAAGCCAACACTATCAAAGGAAGAGTGGTTAGATTGCTACTTGTATACGGAGATCCACGAAATTTTCTTTGCATCCTTCCCTACTGAGTTGTACGAGTGGATCGTGAAGCTAGCAGATAGCCAAGGAAGGTGTAAACTCGACAAACCTATTGTGTGGACTCTAGAATTGGTGCGCAAACTGGAAGCATCGGAAGATAAGATCGCGCGTGTTGTCGATCACTGGCTTGATCGAATCATAGGAGGATTCATCACCGAATTCACGGTAGATACTTCAGTCAGCTATAGCGAGGCAAAACGACACTTCCTCAAGGGACCGCGAGGTAAGTACGTTAAATATTTGAACACTTGGAATAAAATGCTATTGTGTGAAAAACAGGTTATGCGAATAAATTGATGTTTAGGGCTATGCAGAGTGGGAGAATCTACAAAAGCGAAGGTAGCACAGAACTAGAGACTAGCCCCTTGATTTCACCTTCATGAGGGGGCGAAGGAGAGCTCGTGAAGGTTTCGCCAAGAAGTGCGATCAATCTGATAAGGCAGAGAATTCCACACATACCACCCCCACCCACACCACCACCAGTTCCACCATCTTCACCCCCGACTTCACCCATACCACCTCCGCCACCACCGCGAAGCAGTATGGCCAACGTAATAAAGCTACCAGTGTTTAAGGGAGTAGGGAATGAAGATCTGGATCAGTTTTGGTTCATGATAAAAGTTGTATGGGAAGCACAGGGTGTCATAGATGACAATATAAAGAAGGCAATGTTGGTCAACGCTCTACAGGATCGCGCACTAACCTGGTACATTAAGCATTCTAATTACAATCCAAATGTGGGGATAGTGGATATCCAAGTTGTGCTAAAAAATAATTTAGCAGGCCAAAATCAGAGGCACAGTCGATCATTGGATTCAAGGAAATCACAATGCTACCAAGCGAAACCCCGTGGGAGTTGGATCAAACACTGAAGTGCACAATTCGTGAAATGAGCATGACATTAACAGATGGACAACGTCGTTAATGGTTTGTAGTGTCGTTAACACCGCATCTACAGAATGCGTTGTCACAACAAAGGCTAATCACTCAGGTTGAGGCTTTGGAGGTCCTGATGAGATTACATGAGACTCCGATACAAGATCCTAACCTGGGAGTTCAACAGAGTCACGTGCAATTGAAAAACTTGTGCTTTGAGATGCAAAGTTTGAAACAAGACAGGATGGCTCGCCCAGAAGCATGCAACAAGGTATGGTGCATAAAATGCAAGGGCCAGGGGCATGACAAGGACCACTGCTCGGTGTTCACGAATTACCTTACAGGAGGAGGGCCAATGCCACAAAGACTGGAGGCACAAGCAGGACCAAGTGCGGCGCCTGCGTTATGGTGCACGATTTGTCAGATAGGAGGAAAGCATGCTACAGATAATTGTCATCTATTACAGAAGTATACGCAGAATTCCCAGCAGTTGTTCTGTAACTTCTGTAGGTCAGTAGGACATGATGAGCGCACCTATAGAATTTATGAACTGATGATGGATCAAACTCCTACCCACAAATTTTAGGCCAAAACACGGGTCCTCGATCAAAACACAGGATTGGCGTGCACAAGATTTCAAGGGCGCAGACGAGGCTGAGGTGGAGGGGGACCGAGAAGAGGTCGCGGACAGCTGATATGTTACAATTGCGGAGGACCAGGACATTATGCCCGTGATTGTACGAATCCAACATGACCATCATGCTTGTATTGTACATTGTTTGATCATGAGATCAAGGATTGTCCAACACTGATATCGAGGTTGCGCGATAAAGGAGCACTCCAACCTACCCTGACTCAGAACCTACAAATGATGAGGTTTGAGCCGTGCAAGGAAGACCCTAATGTAAATATCGTGCTCCAAAGTGGTATTAAAACAAGGGATGACAAAGGCAAGCAGCCTGAAGAAAGTACTTGGGTTCGCAAGGCCCCAACAAAGGAACCAGAATTTGATTTGGAGGACGCTAAGGAGACCTTCATGGAAGCTAAGAGGAGCTTCACTGATGCCTCCACTTCAGGAAGTAAAGACAGACTGGAGCCAGAAATGGACCCATCAATGCTCACTACATTCTTGGAGACATGCATGAAGTTGTTACATGATAGCAAGGCTGTAAAGGGGCTACAAGAACTCATAACTAGATGGGCTAGGACCACGCCAGGAGAATCGCATGTAGTGCGGAAGCTCGGGAATCACACGGCGCGAACAGGAAGGGAGATGAGGTTGACCACACAGATCGGGGAATATGAGATGGACCAAGTGATTTTGGATCTAGTATCGGACGTGAATGTCTTGCCAACGGAAACATGGGAGTGCATGGGCAGGCCTACGCTACAAAGGTCTCCTATCCAACTGCGAAAGGTGAACTAGCAAAAGATCCTACCTATGGGGAGGTTGCATGGAATCACATTAGACATCGAAGGAGCAAGCATGATAGCAGATTTCAAAGTGATAGAGATTGTTGATGACAACAATCCCTACCCCGCGCTATTGGGAATAGATTGGGCCACTGACATGAATGGAGTAATAAATCTAAAGAAGCGCAAGATGATCTTTGAGAAAAATTCACTACGCGTAGTGGTACCTTTAGACCCTGCAGAAGGATCGCGCTACACAGAGCCAATGCGTGACTACGACAGTGACGATGACTTGGACTGTATCTACAAAATAACCACGCAGGAGCAGGACTAGGTAAATCCAACCGCGGATGGTCGAATCTCATGGGAGCGCGAAAGCTCTTGCACATCAGATTCTGATGAGGAGATAGAACGATGGCAGAATCGGTTACACGAGGTAACCATGCTCAACTGTAACATTATGACAAGGTCGCTGCACTGTGTAGCAACAGAGGTAGGAGATATGCCTATGTATGATAGGGTAAGCAAGGTGGATGACTTCCTGAACAAATTTGAAAGAGAAGTACCGGAACAGCAGCGTTTCGATGCTCTAAAATGGGTACTGCGAGCTATGACCACTAGATGGTGTGATGCGCACCAACGAAATTTTGAGGACTGGCGGGAATGAAAAAGGATGATGCACATGTGGTTTGGGAAGCCTCCAATGTGATTAACAAACAAAATTGTCGGACGAACTGGCCCGCACACCCACCTATCCAAGTGGATACAAGCATATGGTGTGAAACCTGCACGAATGCACACCATCCTCATGGTAGGAGACACGATCAGTAAGTAGGTGTGGGTAAGGCAATGGCACGAACAACCCCTCCGGTTGGGACCACGAAGTATGGAAAGACCAAGTGCATAGAAGAATATCCATGCAGAAGCTTTTAACAAAGTACGCGAAGCACTAAACAAGGTCCACAATGTGAAGCGGACTGACTGGGACCTGCGCATACCAGTGGTTCTATGGGCTTATAGGACCGCGTGCAAGAACCTGAATGCGCATGATAGCACCGGCAGATATGACGGTTAGTAGAACCTTAGAAGTAGAAATCCAACAAGGAAATTTTGGACTCGAAGAACTTGAAGAAGAATAGGTACAATTAAGGAAGAAAAGCTCTCTAGTGGACGCAGAAGTCAAGAAGCTGGAGGACGAGATAAAGGATGATTTTCTCGGCAAAAAGACCAGGGTGATAAGGCAGAATGTGTATGATCACAATGACAGGTTTAAGACCTATCACTGTGAATTGATCAATCTGATGCCTTGGCTTGGACCGCACATTACTAAGCGAATTGACCAGGGTAGAGCATTGTAGATAGTAAATTGCGCGATGCCGATCGTAACAATAAAAGGTGGGTATTTTCTAGGAAACATGATAGATGACAAGATGAAATTTTACACGGGTGGTGCGACCACCTGACTAACCAAAGGAAGCACAGTCTTAGCGCTCCAAGCAGTTGAAAGGAAGTGTGGGACTATAAACTATTCTGCCCGGGAGCTACGCAATGTTGGAGCTGCGCGCAGAAGAAAAGAGTCACAAGGTCTGCGACCACACACGGGGGGTTGCGCTGCCATGCGGGTTGACCAGAAAGTGACCATTGAAGTCACTGTTCATGATGGGATGCTCGACTTGAGACCAAATAAAGAGGGTGGCAGGCATTTAAGATGCAATTTATGGGTAAGATTTGGGAAAATCTGCCACCAAGGGAGCATTAATGAACCGGATTTGGGGGGGACAGTCGAATTCAAATTCAAAAAGTGCTATAAAATACAAAGGGTTGCCTAACAAACAACACTTGGTCATTTGCGAATTGAGCTATTGAGCAAAGCCCTGATTGTTGTGTGCCGAGTGTTGATTGAGCCCCTGAGTTCGCAAGTGCTAGATTTCTGGACAGATACGATGGCAACAGCTGAGGATGTTATGGAGATAATCGAAATGACCGCCGAGGAGGCTACATAGACCCTGTCTGTGGGGGATGCTCTGGAAGGTGCCGGGATTGTGGTAGAAATCCCGAAATCACCCCGCACGCCAAGACCCAAGAAGGACAAACAAGCAATGGTTCTCGTACGTGTGTCCCCACGGAATCCGCTGCACACCAAGTTGTCAATGGAGGTGAAGGGGAAAGCCATCACCATAGATACCGATGAAGAAGAGGAAGACCTGGAGGACCTAATCATCGTAGAAAACGAGGATGAAGGCATGGAGGAGGGAACTCAGCCTGCGAAACCCCCGACAAAGTTGCTTGCCTATGTCCCCTCGTGAAAAGGAAAGGCTAAAGTGCCCAAGGCCCTTGATGAGACCAAGAGCTCGCTCCAGACCCCGCTCCTCCCAGACAACATTATTTTTTAGGGCATGCACCTGGGATGGGTTTTGAGCCTAAAATTCGAAGATTGGGATCTCGCTGACCACAAGAAGTTCCCTCACCTTGAGACCAAGCACCTCATGAAGCCCAAGCAAAACATCGTGGCATGGGTTACAGAATTAGAGCCGTGAAAGTGGTTGCGCAGAGTGGAAAAGGCTGGGCTACTAAACCTGATTTGGGTGTCGCATTTCTACCGTGCACCAATAAACATTTTCGTCATTAGGCAGCTGCTATGCCTGGTGCATGATGGGTGTTTGTGGCTGTAGGACCCCATCCTCATCACGAAATACTTGATTCACCGCATCTCCCAGCTTCCATGCAAAGGAGAGGACCCCGTAGACATCTCGGAGGGGAAGAGTAGTGACTTGGCCATCGTAGAGGCCATGAAGAAAAAATACAAGCTAACGAAGAAGAAAAGGGGCTATGCCATATCCAGCATCAGTGACAAAGCAGTGAAAGTGGCAACCCAAATACTGGCCAGTAAGGTTATGCGCAAATGTCGCACAAACGAAGTACCCATGCCGGTGGTCACACTAGCTGAGTAGTGCGCGGAGGGGGTCCAATTTAACTGGTTCGAGTTCCTCTATAAGGATTTTTTAGAGAATTTCTGCAAAGCTCAGGAATAGGGCAAAATGTTCCACTATGCATGGCTTCTATTGTCCATAGTGCTCGTGGCAGGGGAATTACCAGAGGATAGTCAATTCCCCATAATTGACAGGGACCTACCAGAGGCCGCGAAGTATGCTTCACTCTAGGCCACAAAGGATGCCAAGAGGATCTGTGACAATAAAATATTCTAGGTGTTCATGGAGATGAACCTCAGAATGGGGATCAACCGTAAGCCATGGTTGTTGCCCACTGTCTACAACAACCTGCAGAGTTTTGCGAAATTCAAAGCGGACATCCATAACATTTACATTAGAGCATGCAAGGACCCGACCAAACAATGGATAAAGCTACCCTTTGTAGCCACAGACGACGTCATCTTTAACGTACTGGAGGCATGGCCACCAAAGTGGCACGCCCCAAACATCACGAGATAGAGAAGTCAGCGGCATAAAGAAAGAAAGACGAGGCCAAGTTGCACATCGCACAGTTGGCCGAAAAGCGAAGGAAGGAAGCAGCGGAAGCAAAAGTGTAGGCGACGCGGGACGCTGCACAGACAACAACTGAGCAGGAACAGGCTGCAGCAGTAGCAGCAGTGTAGAAGGCAGCCGCGAAGGCGCATGAGGGCCAAATGTCTCCTTCGCATAGGCAAGAAGCAGAGGAAGAAGAGGAAGGCACAGACCCACGAACCGCATCAACACAGTTGAAGCGCCAGTACTCAGCCGAGTGGACAGGATCGCGTAAGAAGGTCAAGGCATCGAAGTTGCCAATTGACCCAATCATCCTAACTGAGGGTGATCTACATGACATCAGCGAGACAGTGCATGATGTCACCTCTAAGGCCCTCCAAAATTTCATGCAGGAGAACTAGACTATGCTGGGGACCCTTAGAGCGTAGTTGCAGGAATTGCAGGTACACCCTCCTTAGGCTGGTACCTTTTCAACCAACCTCGCAGTCAGAACAACGACAGCAAGACAGATGTTGCGCACATGGATGACGAATACTATAGTGTTGCCAAAAGGGGAACTAGTGACAATAAATGAGAATGACAGGCCTATGGTTAGTGCACTAAAGGGTCTCAGTATCAACATAGCTGCAATCCTACAAGAGACCTTATATGTTTTATAGGATGGGATAACGACCGAGCTACGAGCTAGGGAGAGTCGCGCACTGCATGTCATCAGCGAGCAGAAAATCAATATGGAACAATTGAGATTACAATGCGACGAAGTGGTGTCGCAGAATCAACTGCTGGTACAAATAATAAATGACACTTTCCAAAGCATCCTAGAGCTGACCATCCCAGTAGACATGCTAGCAGAGGCACGGATCCATAGGTTAGCAGCAAGGGTACGTGAGGCGAGGGAACAAATGACAAAGGTTCAACTGAAGCTAAACCTTCAGATCATCAATCTGTGGTTAAATGCGCAGCCGTCCACCCCCCTGGAAGTTAGAGAATAGCATGCTAGCGCTATCACAGCAGGACTGGAGGAAATTGGCAGTGTAATGCGAGACTGCACCAGTATGTTGGAAGAATTATTTGAGGTCCTCACAAATCTGCAGGAGGACCCCAACATCAAGCGCTTAGAGACAAAGATGCGATAACTCCAACAGTAGTATGACAATGTCAAAGGAACTATGCATATGGTGGCCCTCACTCAGAGGCTCGCGTGGATGCAATAGGCTAAAGCGCTGAAAGAACAGGTGGATGCGGCACGACGCAACGAAGCAATCCTGAAGGCGTGCGTTCAGCCTTGGATCGACGAGGCCTTCACCATCACAGCAGAAATTGAATGCAAGCTTGCACAAATGCAAGGGGTGCACGCATTAATGCAGAGAAACACTTCCGACACAGAGGTCTCAGAACAACGTATGCAACAAATCCAGCAAGTAGCAGCTCAATGTGTTGTTAACCTTGCCGCAGTTCGAGAACAGTTGGAGGGACTCCGCACAAAGATCTTCGTGCCAACAGAGTGACTCGAGGACGAGTCACGATGTTTTTGTTGGGGCCCTATTGGGCAAGGAGTACCCCCAAGGCATGTTTTGGGGCTTAAAGCCCAAGTTTTGACTGAATCTTGTTGTAAAAGCTCCGCGGATTGCGGGCGCGGGGTGCGAAACTATAACAGAGTCACAGGGTTGTCCACCCTAGTTTTTTTAATGTAATGTCAGCTGGATAGACCTACCCATGGTCCACGGACCATGGGATTGTACAAATAGAGCAAGGCTCTAAGTTTAGAAAGGAGGAACTAATAGAAGGAAGAAAAGTCTAAGTGATTGAGTCGAAGTGTAAAGTGTGTTTGTGGGTCATAGAATAGGAGAAGGCTCTGTAGCTGAGTGCGCAGATGCCTAGTAGTCCGTAGCTGAGTGTGAAGACCCCTACAGCTGTGTGCTTAGGGCAGGTTGAGTCTGTAACCATTGGAAGAATCAATAAAGAGAAGTTTTGCTATAATTTTGTGTATCTTTTCCTGGTTTAATGCATGATTGGATATAATTTGCAAGTACACTGTTTATTTACTGTGCGAACTTGTATGAATTTTTTGTATTGTTAAGTATAACTTAAGGCATTTAAGTAGGCGAAGGTGCTTAATTAATACTGGAAGATAAATCAGATCTCGGGTAATAGCACAAAGCGCGGCACAGCCCCTGATTAGGGTTGCGCGAAGGTAGGGTATCAGGCCGCGAGGAATGAAAGGTGCGCGAAGCCACCTGCGTGCAGGAACAAACAAAGGACCAGTCGAGCCTCTCAGACATCTCAAGGGTGCGAAAACCTAATTCTAGCACCCTCCCATACTACTTCGAGTGAGACCTCAGTCCGCGCTCCGCAGACTGTTGCCGAAAGGGCCAGTAGTACAGGGATTTGTTTGGCTAATTAACTCTGAACTTGGGTCAGGCCCCAACAAGCCAACAGCGTACCCCACCATCTTGCAAGTGCAGCACGTAGTACCCATTTCAGAGCATCGAAACGTTGTTATTCCGATGCTTCTCTTTCAAATTTTTTCAAGAAGTCATCCACCTCGCTTAACCTGTCATATGTAGGCAGATCTCTTACCTCTGTCGCTACGCAATGTAGAGATATCGTCATCATGTTACAGTTGAGCATGGTTACCTCATGTAACTGGTTCTGCCATCGTTCTATATCCTCGTCAGAATCTGATGTGCAGGAGATTTCGCGCTCCCATGAGATTCGGCCATCTGCGGTTGGATTTACCCAGTCTTTCTTATCTTCTTATACCAGTTAATTACCTTCGTGTACTTGGATGTCTTATGTTATAATTAGTTATGCAAAACATTCAAATAAGTTCACGCAGCATATAAACAGTATACTTTTAAATTATACCCAATCATATGTTCAAATAGGAAAAGATGCACAGAAATATGGTAAACTTTCTCTTTATTGATTCTTCCAACGGTTATAGACTCAACCTGCCCTACGCACTCAGCTGCAGGGGTCCGCCGACTCAGCTACAGACTACTAGGCCTCCGCGCACTCAGCTGCAGAGCCTTCCCCTACTCTATGACCCAAAAGACACACTTTACACTGCTTCTCAATCACTTAGACTTCTCATGCTCTTCTATTCTATCTTCACTTCCTTTTTTCTACACTTAGAGCCTCACTCTATTTATACAATCCCATGGTCCGTGGACCATGGGTAGGTTTATCAAGCCGACATTACATTACAAAAACAAGGTGGACAACCCTATGACTCTATCATAATTTCTCACTCCGCGCCCACAATTTGCAGAGCTTTTACAAAAGACTTGGTCAAAACTTGGGCTTTAAGCTCCAAAACGTACCTTGGGGGGATTCCATGCCCAACAAAGACAACAGACACTAAATGAAGAAAATCCACGGCATTAAAGCTTTGAGGACAAAGCTTTCGAAGGAAGGGGCTATGTTATGAATATAATTCATAACAAATAAATAAATATAAATAAATATAATATTAAATAATCAAACACTGATTATGTTAAATAGTCATTAGTTAAGTGGAAAGGCATGTCTAAAAGACATGCCTAATCATGAAAGGTCCCCTGCCTAGGTATAAAAGCAGGGCCTTATTGTAACATTCATTATCACTTATACAATTTTATATATAATAAATTGTTATTAAAATACCTCTCGTGTATTTTTAACGTTTAAGTCAACAAGCTATCAGTTTTTATGTTTCAGTACATCCTTAAAACCATCACTTTGGCAACCGGTTGTATTCTGGGGATCCTACTCCAAACGGTGTGGGGTATAATTAGGACTTCACATCAGGGAGACCCCCTTCCCTATTGGCGACTTCCAACACCGTCCACAGAACCTTAAAGAAATAACGATAGCAATCTCTAATTAAGATACATGATGGATAAAGTAGACTAACTATTAACTGTGAATAAGTTTACAATAATAACCAACATAAACGCATGTAAAAATCGACAAGGAATTCTTAGAAAGATGAATGTTTTTAGTTAAAAAAATAGTTCGTTAACCTGCCACAAGTGTGCAACAATCATATAATACTGAACAACAATAAAGAACAATATTACACTAGTTGATAACAAATGATAAAAAAATCCTTTCTGCAGCCCTTCAGACTTTTGAGTATTAGAGCTGAAACATTCAATGCTAAATCACAAAGTATCTTCAAAAGTCCCAATAGTGGGAGTGCATAAAGTTGAAACTTAATCTTCAAGGTAGTTACAAGCTTCTTGTTAAATTTAAGTATGTTCTATGCTTAGAGAAATTTACTTCAATTTTTCATATTAGCCCAGTGACAATATTCAAATTAGCAATCACATCAACATGATAGTAAAGTGCAGATAGAACATAAACATAAACAGCAGAAGACAAGCCAAGACAAGAGGACACAATATGTGGCACCAGCCAGGGACAAACCCCAATGTGGGGAAACCCTTAATCAAATCTTCTTATATTCTTCGATAGTTCAGCAAGGAGAGAGATAGTATAAATACATTTGAAGTCAATACTTTACTTACCAAAATAGGAGATCAAACATCAGAGATCTTCACCATGAAGATGACACAATAGATCTGATGACAAGGACTGAAGATATGCAGTAGATGATAGGTCTAGAACAGCTCAACCAATTACCATAAGACTCTCCTTCCTTTGTTGCTTCTCTAATCATGTCAAGGCTTCCCATCTGGAAACTTGTATACATTGAAAGGACTGAAGCATATCTTGGAAAACCTGATTACTGGTTAGGGCACAAACTCAGTGTGCTACAGCACCCTAAACACCCCCACAATCCACCTATTTACAGCGGCTAACCTTCATACAGTCCATCCAACCACACGTTGCCTTATAAGGCTGCTATCTTTCTGAACGAAACACTTAAATACCATCAATTGCTAACTATGGCCTGCGTCCTAGCCGAGCAGTGGATTGTAGCTATAGTCCCTCCAAACAATGATCCAAATAGACCTTACGAAGAAATCCTTAGCTCCTCCCTTTTGCGGATACTTCTGCCCAGCATAAGAACATCTTGAACATACCCAAACAGTACTGAAATGACCACGTTGTCACCTACAGTAATGCATGTTGTCACCTACAGTAATGTGGGATTATCCATTATGACAGTGGCTAGAAGACTACAGTTAGGATGTGTATTAGGCCTCCTTCTGGACTGCAACTAAGCCTTCTTATGATTATTGTTAGGACTGCATTTGACCAGCAAATTGTGTCTCCTCCTGTAGTTGCATGTTAGGGCCTAGATGTTGTGGAAAGACAGCAGTTAAGGGCACCTTTGGACCAGCAGTTAGGGCACTTTGGAACAACGGATAGGGCTCGTTAGAACTGCGGATAGAAGCCTCTTCTAGGGCGTGTATTTCACAACTAATTAGGCCTCGTCCTTGACTATGGCTAGGGCACGTTTTACTACAGCTAGGGCTCCTCCAAGGCTGTGGCTATGTCTCTTCCTTTAAGACTTCGTTTAGGGCAACATTAGCCCTTCTTTGACAGCAGATTATAGCATAACTAAAAAGCAGCTTCAACTCCTAGTTTGGATTGTAGCTAGGGCATCATATCTCTATTAAGACAGTGTATAGATGTTGAAAATAGCAACAAGAAATGCTAAAAATAGCATTGCTATAAATAGCATTTCAGGATATGCTTCAACTCTATTAAAAATAGCAAGAAATAGAAATGCTAAAAATAGCATTGCTATAAATATCATTTCGGGATATATTCCAATTTTAATTTGTCCTTGAATTAAAATTCGAATTTAGTTTCACTAGCTATTTGAAAAATAATTAATTTATTCATATTGAGTTAATTAGTTTGTAAAATTCAAACATGAAGTCTTTTTGAAGACATGCAATAGTTATCCCTTTGATTGAGGAAGTTATCCCTTAATTAAGGAGATAAGGATGAGTTGTATTTGAGTTGTAATTAGTTAGCTCAGTTAACTGAGTTAAGTCCAGTTAAATTAGTTCCAAACAGTTGGAGGAACTAATTGTGAGTTCAGTTAGTTAATGCATGAATGCATGCAACTAGTGTTCTCCAGATAACTGAATATTCTCTCATAAATAACTCATGCATGTCAATTCAGACAGAGACCCAGTTGAGATTAAAGACAGGGACATTGTACTATCAGTTGGAGGAATTTTCCTATAAAGGGAACTCATCCATGCAGAAGGAATTCATTCCTTTAGGATTGTGCAGCTGCTACAAAGGTTAGCAGCAGTGTGTGAGGTGAGAATTACACAGGTGGCATCTAGAGGACCCAGGAGAAACTGCGCAAGGAAATAGGAGGCTTGGAGGACTGAACGAAGGCATATGTGTTGTCTATTCTGTCTATGAGTAGCAGTGATGGATTGCACTGAGAGTTGGATAGCTTGAGAGCTAAAGATTTGTGTAATCCTGAGATATTTCCACTTGTATGATAATACATATAGCGGGGGTTTTAGCTAAGGCTTTCCCCAGAGTATTCTTCTGTGTTTCATGTGTGATTGGACCTTCCTCTCTGTTATATGTGTTCTGGTTGATCTTGCTCAAAATCAATTAAGCTTCCGCAAGTTTGATAGTAGAAGTATATTAAGTATTTTTCTTTAGTACATTGCATAATCAAATTAATCTATAGTTTCTCTACAAGATGTGTAGAGAGCAGAATTTCTACAATAGAATCCTTCTTGACTGCGGCCAAACTATCTCCTTTTCTCCTGTGTCTAGGGCTTCATCATCTAGACCTCTCTTGCCACCAAAACCCAAAACAAGTGGAGAGAGATCATGAGTGAAGTGAGTAAAATGACTTGAAGACCTATTCTATTTATAACAAAACGTTGAGGACAAGTGGGGGTAATTTGGTTGTTGGCCGACCTTGACGAATTGTCACATAACACAAATAAATTCATATCTTCATGAATACATGTCGGAATTGGATGATATTTAGATCAATCCTACACCTCTCGAAGAGAGGAATGCAAGAAAAATATCAAATACCATAAATAAGAAGACCCACATGGAGTCTGGCCCTCGTTGCCAATTTTAACACTCCCTCTCAACTAGGGAGAACTCCATCTACTAATCCATCTGCCAGATTGTACTATCTCTGCCATCAACACAATGCCTTGCACTGCTTTTCTCTTTTATGCTCCGCTGAACTATGAAGAAGAAGAAGTGATTGACAATGTATCATACCATTCTCTACTAACCCAGAGTCAGTTCCATATAAAGATAGTGTCTCATAACACTCTTATTGATCCGAAATCAGTCCCAAATAAAGAGAGTGTCTCATACCACTCTTACTAATCCGAAATCAGTTCCAAATAAAGAGAGTGTCTCATACCACTCTTATTGATCTGAAATCAGTTCCAAATAAAGAGAGTGTTTCATACCACTCTTACTGATCCAAAATCAATTCCAAATAAAGAGATTGTCTCATACCACTCTTACCGACCCAAAGTCAATTCCAATTGATCCCAAATCAATATCATCCTAGCATAGGGAGTATGGTAGTACACGATGCATCCATCAGTAGTACTATGGTCCGAATCCTCATCTCCCTGCTCATCGACTAGATGAGAGGTACTTCCCATGAGTCCTAGACTTCATGGGTAGTATGTCTCAGTAGGAGAAGGATGAACCACTCATCCTACCTACATGTCGCCATGGGTAACCCAGGGTAAGGTTTAACCACTCACCCTGTGCACAAAAAATCACTAGGGGAAGGCTAAACCACTCACTCTATGATTGTGTCTCAGCAGGAGAAGGATGAACCACTCATCCTGCCTACATAGCAAACCACTAGGAGAAGGCTAAACCACTCACCCTATGGTTGCTTATCGCTCCAAGAAGTACCCCAAGCCCCCAGAGCTCCCAAAGCTCGATATATCATACTAGACCCTCAGGAGAGGGTCTCTCCATGACTCCTAGTCATTCTTGGAAAGTCAAGAATGACCTTTCCCAGGGCCTTCATCTCAATATCGGTGACCTACACATCAGTCCCAATGTGATGGAGCCCTATTGCTCCTCGTTGTACCATATCCCAGATAAAGTGGTACTTAATGTCTATATGCTTGGAGCGATAATAGAACACGGGATTCCTCAACAATCGAATTCCCCTCTGGTTGTCACAGAAGATCATGGTGGTATCCAACACATGTCCAAACAAATCATTGAAGAGATTCCACAACCAAACAGCTTCACAAGAGGCCATACTCTCAGCTATGTATTTGACCTCAACGGTTCTTAAAGCAACCGACTTCTGCTTCCTGCTCGTCCATGATATCGAAACAAAACCCAAAGAGAAATAGCACCCAGAAGTGCTCTTGCGATCCTCCACACTACCTACCCAATCAGCATCAAAATGATCATGCAGCCTCACATCTTCAGTATTTTTTCTCAGTCCATGAATAATTGTGCCCTAAATATATCTCAAAATATTCTTGGCACCAATCCAATGTGAGTGATGAGGCTCAACCATATAATGGCTCAACATGCATATATCCGGACTGGAGTTCACCAAGAACATCAATGCTACTATGAGTTGAAGAAACTCAGAGGCATTTCCCAAATTAGGTCCGGCAGCACTACCGCATAAATTCTTAAAATTAAGCTCCATCAAGGTAGTCATAGGCTTGCATTCCACCATTCCAAATTTGGAATCCAACTCCCTCTACTTTTACAAATGAGAGGGTCTGCACCTTCCAGAAAGAGGTCATCCACATAAAGTACTAGTATGAGAGGTATATCATCCACAACCTTAAAGCAATGGTTTGGATCGGCTTCACTCCCAGTGAATCTCAGATTCATCAGATAGTTTTCAATTCTCTCACACCAAGCCTAGAATGATTCCTTTAAATCATCGAGAGATTTCTTCAACCTGCATACATGAGATTCCTGATCATGAATCTCAAACCCCTTGGGTTGTACTATGGTCTCGCTATTACATGATGGAAATGGTCCCCTTGTAAGATTTCCTTCAGTACATCTCGAACATGTACCTTCATACTCTTCTTTGAATTCAGGCATCCCTGTCACCATCTGTCTCACATCAGTTAGGGCCTTACAATGAATATGGGAAAATCTCCATTTCCACTAAAGAGATGTGTCACATGACATGGTCCCCATTGGACTTCCTACAACTTGATACAAATTTCCAACCCTAAACCCAAGAATAAAAGCATCTTTAAAATTCCTTTTCCAAGCACGTACCTTTCCATCGATGAATGCCATCTTGTAACCTTTGTCTTCCATTTCCGAAATGGACACCAGGTTCTTCTTGAGATCACGTACATAAATAACTTCTTGTAAATGAATCATGTTACCTTGATTCAATTGAAGGGTAACGTTCCATATACCCTTTACGGGATAGGTGGCATCGTCGCCAAGAATAATCTCCAAGTTTGTTTCCTTCTCTATCAGATTAGAGAGAGCTTCCTTGTATCCGGTGAAGTTCCTAGACTCACTACTATCAATAAGCAAATTTCCCAACGAGTCTAGAGGAGAAGTAGAGGAGAGGGCCGATATAAGATAATACTCATTTTTCTTATCAGAAACAACATTTGATTCTTCATACCTGAAGTTCCTTGCTTTCTTGGAGAGTCGGCCATTTCATTGACGTCCTGCATTCCCTTTTCCTTTGCCATTGTACCTGTCATTCCTTCAATCATTGAATATGCTCCTGGAATGATTGTGATTGTGAGCATCATCATGTGATGTGTCCCTTCTATTTGGACACTCCCTTGCATAATGGCCAAACTTATTGCAAGCAGGGCATCTACCCTTAGGTCCAGACTTTCCATTGAAGTGAAATTTGGGTAGGCCACTAGACACTTGTCAATGGAATCTCTAATAATATTCTTCGCTTCGACTTCACCCTTGGTGTATTTGTTCTTTGGAGCAGCCGGTGCATTTGATGGAGGTTCATGGATTTTACCCTTCACGTAATCCAACACTTCTTGCTCTTCCAATTCAGCCGAGAAGTGGGATAAGGAACCCATTGAGCCTTTGACCTTGTCCAATTGTCTTTGGTGATTGCTCTTTCACTCTTTCTTGGGCTTTGTTTTCACCTCAGCTCTAATCCCATGTTAAATTTAGGTATGTTCTATGCTTAGAGAAATTTACTTCAATTTTTCATATTAGCTCAATGACAATATTCAGATTAGAAATCACATCAACATGATAGTAAAGTGCAGATAGAACATAAACATAAACAACAGAAGACAAGCCAAGACAAGAGGACATGATATGTGGCACCAGCCAGGGACAAACCCCAATGTGGGGAAACGCTTAATCAAATCTTCTTATATTCTTCGATAGTTCAGCGAAGAAAGAGATAGTACAAATACATTTGAAGTTAATACTTGACTTGCCAAAATAGGAGATCATACATCAAATATCTTCACCATGAATATGACACAATAGATCTAATGACAAGGACTGAAGATATGCAGCAGATGATAGGTCTAGAACAACTCAAACAATTACCCCAAAATACTGAAGCTTTCCTTCCATAAGACTCACCTTCCTTTGCTGCTTCATTAATCATGTCAAGGCTACCCATCTAGCAACTTGTATACGTTGAAAGGACTGAAGCATATCTTGGCAAAGCTGATTACTGGTTAGGGCACAAACTCAGTGTGCTATAGCACCCTAAAAACCCCCCATAGTCCACCTATTTACAGCAGCTAACCTTCATATAGTCCATCCAACCACACGTTGCCTTGTAAGGCTGCTATATTTATGAACACAACACTTAGAGACCATCAACTGTTGGCTATGGCCTGCGGCCTAGCCTAGCAGTGGATTGTAGCTATAGTCCCTCCAAACAATTATCCAAACAGCCCTTAAGAAGCAGTCCTTAGCTCCTCCCTTTTACGGATACTTCTTCCCAACATAAGAACATCTTAAACATACCCAAATAGTACTGAAATTGGTACAGAAAATGCTAGAACGCAGAATAGATATATAAATATTTATTAAAAGATATGAAAAATGACAGATGATGTCTGATTACAATGGGGCTCCTGGCTTAAATACCGCCATGGACACCCTTTGGGAAAGGGCATGATCTTATGATCGTGCCCTTTCGCCTAACTAAACCTAAATTAAATAATAAACCTAAAATTAACTATTTTTTACATAACATTGCCTTCCTCTCGAAAGAATGCTTTGTCCTCAAAGCATACGTAACGACGGATGTTGTTGACAAAATTCTTCATTCTCCCAAGAAGCTTCTTCTTCGGGCAAGTCCTTCCACTTGATCAGATATTCCTTGATAGTACGATAACGAAGCTTTCTTTCTCTAGTAGACAAAATACCTTCTGGTTCTAAAATGACTCTTGCCTCATCATCTAGGGATGGAAGTGTTGTTTGCGTTGTTTGATTGTTACCTAGGGCCCTTTTAAGGGAAGATACGTGGAAGACGTTGTGAACACGACTTGTCTCTGGAAGGCTTAAACCATATGCAACTTGGCTAATCTTTTTGTCGATCTGATAAGGTCCATAAAACTTTCGTGCCAATTTGTTTTTTCCCTTCTGTTTTAAGGATAATTGTTTGTATGGTTGGAGCTTAACAAATACCCATTCTCCAACTTCAAACTCTCTTTCGGTTCTGTTACGGTCTGCTTGTTGCTTCATACGATTCCTTGCATTATTTAGATTTTCTTTTAATATTTGGACGATTTTCTGGGTTTCTTCTAGTTGATCTTTAACAGCAGGTAGATTTGTTTGGACCATAGCTAGATCTTTCCATTTCGGGGGTTCATATCCATATAGGGCTTCAAATGGCGTCATTTTCGCTGATGTATGATAGGTGGATTTATACCACCATTCAGCAAGGTGTAACCATTGAGCCCATTTATTTTGTTTTTCTGTAGCGTAGCAACGTAGGTAGGCCTCCAAACATTTATTGACAACTTCTGTTTGGCCATCTGTTTGCGGGTGATAAGAGGAACTCATATTTAAGTAAGTTCCTACATGGTTGAACAATTCCTTCCAGAAATTACCTTTGAACTTGGCATCTCTATCACTTACAATGACTTTTGGAAAACCGTGCAACTTATATATATTTTTGCAAAATATTTCAGCGATTTCTTTTGCTGAGTATGACTTCTTTATTGCCATAAAGTGAGCATATTTGGTGAGTCTGTCGACTACTACGAAAATCTTGTCCTTGCCTTCAGATACTGGTAATCCTTCAATAAAGTCCATCGAGATTTCCTCCCACTTCTGATTTGGAATGTTTAAGGGGTGAAGTAATCCTGGTGTCGTAATATTTTCGCTTTTATTCCTTTGACATGTATCACATTCTGCTACATACTTCTGAATATCACGATTCATTCCCTTCCAAAAGAAGGATTGACGTGCATTGTAGTAAGTCTTAAAGAATCCTACGTGTCCAGCTGACGGTGAGTCATGTAATTCTTTGAGTATCTTAAACTTAAACTTGGAATTTGTACTTAGATATATTCTTCCTTTATACCATAGGATATCATTCTTCCACTCAAATTTTGAGTTATTAGGAAGGTTATTGATTATTGCTGTTACTTCTGGATCCTTGGCATACTCACTTCGAATTTCGTTAAGCCACTCAGGAACAACAACCGACATTGCAAGTAGTGTTGGTTCTTCATCTTTCCTGGATAAGGCATCGGCTACTACATTGTCTTTACCTCTTTTATGTAGTATTTCTAAGTCAAAAGCGGCAATTTTTTCAATCCATTTTTGTTGTTCTTTGGAAAGCGTTTTTTGTTGAAGGAGATGTTGGAGACTGTTATGGTCTGTTCGAATAGAAAACTTACTTCCCAACAGATATTGTCTCCACTTAGCTAGTGCGTGCATGATAGCGAGCATTTCTTTGTTGTATGTGGATTTGAGGCGCTCTCTTTTATTGAGCTTCCTACTTTCAAAAGCTATGGGATGTCCTTGTTGCATTAGTACTGCACCTATACCGAATCCAGAAGCATCACACTCAATGATAAATGGTTTAGAAAAATCTGGTGTTGCTAAAACGGGAGCATTAGACATAATTTCTTTTAATTTTTCAAAACACCTTCCTGCTTCCTCATCCCATAGAAACGAATTCTTCTTTAAAAGATTTGTTAGAGGTGCAGTTATATGTGCATAGTTTTTAATAAACCTTCGGTAATATCCTGTCAAACCTAAGAACCCTCTTAGCTTGGATATATTAACGGGTTTGGTCCATTCTTTTATGGCTTTGATTTTGTTAGGGTCCACCTTTACACCTTCATGGGATATAATGTGTCCAAGGTATTCTACTTCTTCCTTTCCGAAGGTACATTTGGACTTTTTTGCGTAAAATTGGTGTTCTTTAAGTAGTGTAAGAACCTTATCCAAATGTTGCAAGTGCTCCTTCCAAGTTTTACTGTAAATTAGAATATCATCAAAGAATACTAATACAAACTTTCTGAGATGTGGGCGAAATAATTCATTCATAGTTGCTTGAAACGTTGCTGGTGCATTGGTTAATCCAAATGGCATTACTTTAAATTCATAATGACCTTCGTGTGTTCGGAATGCGGTTTTTGGTATGTCTTCTAATCTTATTCTAATTTGATAGTAACCTGATCTTAGATCCAATTTTGAGAAATACCTTGCGCCATGTAACTCATCCAACATTTCGTCGATAAAGGGAATTGGAAACTTATTTTTAATTGTTATTTTGTTTAATCCCCTATAGTCAATACATAGCCTGAATGACCCATCTTTCTTCCTTACCAACACCACTTGAGCAGCGTAAGGACTTTTACTTTTCGAGATGATTCCACACCTTAAGAGGTCTTGGATTAATCTCTCGATTTCTGTTTTTTGGTGATGTGGATATCGATATGGCTTGATGTTAACCGGGTCTGATCCTGCCTTGACTTCTATTGTATGCTCAATTTCCCTATTAGGCGGCATCTTTAGAGGTAGATCTTGAAATACTTCTTCATGTTTCTTAATTAAATCTTGTATCTCTGGTGACTCTTCACTAGTCATATTTGCAGATAACATTTCTAACTGATGACATTGTACTACATAAGCAGGTGCTCCCTTTCGAATCATTTTCATCATCTGAGATGATGATACAATTTGATTTTCTGGTGCTTGGAACCCATGTAATTTGTACTTTTGACCTCCCCATTTGAATTTTATAAATTGTACTTGGTGGTTAGCGGCATAAGTACCCAAAGTTCGCAACCATTGGACACCTAAAACTACATCTACTCCTCCTAATGGTACTGTGAAAAATGAAGACTCTAAACTGAAGTCTTGAATTTGTAATTTAACCTTATGGCATTTCCCCACCTTTTCAATCCTCTTACCGTCCGCTACCATTACCTTCATGTTTGGTAAAGGAAATGAAAAAATATTGAGTCTCTTGGCCATGGTTGCATCCAAAAAATTGTGTGTGCTACCAGAGTCAATGAGAACCACCACGTTGTTCTTCTTTATGTGTCCTTTTAATTTTAGAGTCTGAGGTTGTGATATACCTGTCATAGCTGATAATGACACTTGCGGCACACTTTCGTCATCTAGTTCTGGTGAGAATTCTGGGGCATCTTCTGTTTCTTCAATATCAGACTCTTCACTGTTTGAATCATTGGTTGCTTCACAATTATATAGGTTCTTTGGTTCCTTTCCTTTAACACACCTATGTTTGGGATCCCACTTTTCACCACAGCGCTTGCATTTACCCTCCTTTATCCTTTGCGCTTCCAAATTAGATTTTTCATCTTCACGACGATGTGGTGGAACATATCTTGCATTTTTTGCGTCTGCATACTGAGGTGTTCTTCGTCTTGCATATGTTTTTTCGGCTTTTGACCAAAATATTTGTTCGAATTTCTTTTCGGCTGTTTTTTCTTTTCGTCTTGCTACTTCTATTGATGAAATGTCATGCATCTCAAGTTCTACTTGTAAATGGGTTTTAAGTCCCGAGATGTATGACTGAATTAAACGAGATTCTGATAACCCAGGTACTCGTGTTACTAAGGTCTCCCATTCTTGAGTGTATTCATCCACACTTCCTTTTTGTCGTAATTTGATGAGTTTTGAAAAGAACTCTTCTTCCTTTACACCTTGGAATCTTTTGAAGAATGCATCTTTAAATCTCCTCCAGCTAATGACGTGTGTTGTCTTTCCATCTTTATCTCTATTCGATTTGTCGTATCTTCAAGATTTTTGATTTTGTCCGCTTGCTCCCCAAGCTTGCTCTCGACTTCATTTAATCTTTTACTGACCTCGTCGTGGTTGTTATTTATCTTTTGCTCTGCATCTAACAACCTTTTTTGAAAATCCGCCATTGTCATTGTCGACATTGAGCGGGTTTGCAGAGGCGTGTATTTATTTGCCAGCTAATTAAATTAAATTAATTTAATAATTTAATTTAATTAATAATAATTTTTTTTATTAAATTAAATTAAATTAATTTAATAATTTAATTTAATTAATATTTTTTTTTTTTAATTATAAATTATAATAATTATAATTTATAATTATTAACCTTTTATATATATATATATATATATATATATATATATGAATTAAAGTTATAAATTATATAACTTATAATTAAATTATATATATATTATATATAAATTTAAATATGATATATATATATTATAATTAATCAAGCTATAATTATTTTTTTATATATATCATAAACGTTGGATAGTCACGTCATAAGGAAGGGTCACGTTTACGTGTGTATTAACGCAGTGTTCTAGTAATATGATGTGGTGGTTAACTTCAAACTGTATGACGTCTCACACCCGTATCACCTCTCGACGTAACTACTTCCCTACAGAAAAAATCAACGGACTGTTGTCTGCATTTCAAAATAAATGCACTTGGCCCGTGACAACAGACAGATGCGGGTAGATGAAACGATGGCTCAGAACAGTGACGGAACCGCGATGGATGTGGGTAGATGAAACGATGGCCCGGAACAGCGATGGGTAGATGAAACGATGGCTCGGAACAGCGACGGATGTGGGTACAGTGAGCACAACGAACGGTGAGGGAACAGTGAGCACAGCGAACAGTGAGGGACTTTCGTCAGTCGAATGATCCAGCGAGCAACAGCGTAGTGTGGAGGATGCAAACCGGCTCTGATACCAGATGGTACAGAAAATGCTAAAACGTAGAATAGATATATAAATATTTATTAAAAGATATGAAAAATGACAGATGATGTCTGATTACAATGGGGCTCCTGGCTTAAATACCGCCATGGACACCCTTTGGGAAAGGGCATGATCTTATGATCGTGCCCTTTCGCCTAACTAAACCTAAATTAAATAATAAACCTAAAATTAACTATTTTTTACATAACAGAAATGACCATGATATCACCTACATCAATGTGGCATTATCCATTATGAGAGTGGCTAGGAGACTAAAGTTAGGATGTGTATTAGGCCTCCTTCTGGACTACAACTAAGCCTTCTGATGATTGTTGTTAGGACTACCTTTGACCAGTGGATTGTGTCTCCTACTGTAGCTGCGTGTTAGGGCCTAGATGTTGCAGAAATATAGAAAATTTAGGGCACCTTTTGACTCGCAGTTACGGATCTTTGGAACAGCGGATAGGGATCGTTAAAACTGCAGATAGAAGCCTCTTTTAGGGCTTGTACTTCGCAGCTAATTAGGCCTCCTCCTTGACTGCAGCTAGGGCACATTTTACTACAGCTAGGGCTCCTCCAAGGATGCGGCTATGTCTCTTCCTTTAAGACTGTGTTTAGGGCAGCATTAGCCCTTCCTTGACAGTGAATTAGGGCACAACTGAACAGCATCTTCAACTCTTAATTTGGACTACAGCTAGGGCGCCATATCTCTATTAAGACAGCATATAGAATCCTTGTTGATTGTGGACAGACTATCTCCTTTTCTCCTACATCTAGGGCTTCATCATCTAGACCTCTCTTGCCACCAAAACCCAAAACAAGTGGAGAGAGATCATGAGTGAAGTGAGTAAAATGACTTGAAAACCTCTTCCATTTATAATAAAACATTGAAGACAAGTGGGGGTAATTTGGTTGTTGGGCAACCTTGACGAATTGTCACATAACACAAATAAATTCATCTCCATGAATACATGTCGGAATCGGATGATCTTTAGATCAATCCTACACCTCTCGACAAGAGGAATCCAAGAAAATTGTCAGCTGCCATAAATAAGAAGACCCACATGGAGCTTGGCCCAAATGCACCAAAATTGGTCGTCTCTATTTGTCCACTTAATGCACTCAATGGAGAACTATGTCTCTATTATTGAAGATTTTCTCAGGCATTGTTTTAGAGGCAAATCCCCTCTACGGATAGAGGCGATCCCTACTAGCCCAGAACGGGTCTAGCAACAATCAGTCAATGCTACTATGCAAGTTCCTAATTGCAATTAAACAAGAGGTAAAGAACACCTACTTGGATTCCAACGCTGTCGTTTGATGAAGAGATGCCGCCTTCGCTCCTTCGCCCTGGCTGGTCACAATCTCCCGCGATCTCCGCGAATAGATACCTGCACACACGAAGAGGAAACAAACACAAGCGTGAAATCTAATAAAAGCAACCATACATCAGTCAGAAAGGATGTAATTCACATTTAACCATTGCATAGACAAATGAGAATGGAACAATAATAGTAGTCATCTATTATTAATCAAACAGAGAAGAGTACAACCAAATGTTCTGACATCGATATCCTTCTCAGGAGGGGCCAGTCAGCAAGTGTCTCAAGCATTCACCTTTGGAAATGATTCTCCCAAGACAAGAAACTCTCTTTCTCACACAAGCAACACAACACAACCTTCCCTAAGCTATCATGCACTTCCACACTTATCACACCAACTACCTATAGTAGCAGCAATCTGAGCACTATAAGCTCCACACAATCCAAGCTATTCCAAACTAGCTGCTCATGGTAATGGTGGAAGTTTATATAGGAGAAGGAGCCTCCTAAAAGGGTGGAAGGATGAGCTTATCTTCAAGGGAAGTAGTTGCAAAGGGTCGAACAGACATGCCATAGAAGGGAGTCGATACTCACAAGGCCAACAACCAAGTCTGGAGTTATCTGGAAGGCTGGCTGTTGGAACAAATTCGCCAAAATTGGATCAGCGTGGGTGCATAACTGGTCTGGCACGCTGACGTCGCAAAGACATAATGGAAAGGGCCATGTCAGCGCGGGTAAATACAAACAGAGGCTGCGCTGGTCATGAAATTCGATCAGCGCGGGAAAGTCATGTGCTTCTGCGCTGGCAGCGCACGCGGTCTGTTATGAAGCGCCAGTCATCGCGGATATTTTAGAAACAGACGTGCTGATGAGGAAAACTTTGGAAAAGTGGGTTTTTGGCCAGTTCAGAAGGCATGAACTTGATTATTGTGAATTCCTGACACAGTAGGGTGACTGACATGGAGACAGTGACAAATTACTGCGTAACAGATGCCCCCTAAAGCATGAAGACCGAGAGAGTGGGAGGGGTGAAATGCTTTACAACACTCGTCGAACTGGAACACCACCAGGAAGGACCGAATATCTCTGATAATCAAGTACATGCAGTCTAGGCATGGGCGCAGCCATCCGAAAGACATGTGAAAAGGTCTGTGGAATGGACGCAGCCACCTAGCTAAAGAGACCAGAATAATGATAAGGTATGGTCGCAGCCATCCATGGAGACTCAGGTATGGGCGCAGCCATCCATCAATGGGTCATGTAATGATCATCCACAAAATCGCAACATGGACCATAACAGAGAAAGATCCAGGGTCTTGCACTCCGTCCTGATCCGAACAAAGTACAAGTCCAAGCATGTGAATACATGAGCTGAAGTCGAACATGCACGGACATCGTCTGATTACCAGTCAATGATGAGAACTGTTAACAGACGCGAGAGGTACCACCAATAATTATAATGGTCCTCAAGGTACTATAGGCACAATCTGCGGTGTGTGAATCAATGAGCTAGCGTCGAACACCCGCAGAATCATTTGATCGGAGGCCAATGATGAAAACCTCGCGTCGAACACGAAGAACCTGCCATTGAGGCATGCAGGCTCTAAGGCACCTGAAGGGAGTCTCTAAGTCACCTTCCCGGATAATGAGCTGAAGTCGACAGGAAGTGACCTTGATCGAAGGTGGGCCATAATGTTTCCCACATCATCGACACGAGACAGAGGTAAAATGATTTGTGTGAGATAGCAGATGAGGTTGTATTATTGCAGAGGTCAACTTCTCTTGAACATATCGGCGGCACGACAGTGGATTTGGCAGTATTTGACATCAAATGAGCAGAGGGTATGATGACAATGGCAATGAGAAAATGAGAGGTCAAAATAGGATAACCCGTACCCACGGAGGTCATTTGTGAAACAAAATGAGAAATTCCCACCCGACACAACCGCAGACCAGTGCCATGTTCAAGAGCAACATACCCGCATAAATCCGTTCGACATGTATAAAAACATAGTGAAACATGCATAAAGGCATAAGATTTTGACAGAAGTGCTAAATCCATGGTAAAATCATGACAAAAACCCACATTCGTAAAATCTATAATTAATTAAGCCATTTTACTATAAATAGAAGGGTAAATAGTCATTTTTACCATTGTTACCATATTGAGCCTTTGAGAACGTTGTGAAGCTGCGAAGTTGACAGAGCGAATTCTTCCTCGTGCGGACACCATTCATCGAACGGCTTGCTCCAGGTAGGTTCCCCTTGCCATGCGCTCTATTTTGAGTCCCTTTTGGTCATTCGCTATCCTTTTGGTTCTGAGAGGACTCCCTGGAGGGAGAGTTGTAAAACCTGCGATTGCTGCTGGATAACCTCCTTTTACTTTATAAGTAATAGACCCTTTCACCCTCCTATTCGTTCGCCAAATCTTGTTCGGTTCCATCCAAGCTCGGGTTTGTCTGAATATTCGCGGATAAAGAATCAGTGGTTCACCGGCCACTACATCTGCGGATCCCGCCAAATCATTCAACCTGGCGGCTGCTCGCTCTTTGATCGGTGATTCACAAGCCACTGGATCTATAGATAATCTCTCCAAAATCTTCAACCCAACATTTTAACGGTGGGAATTGGCCGTTTGGCCGGATTTTTTGAGCGTTGGTGCGCTCTCGGTCAGCGCGGATTTCCCGCGCGGGTCCGCGCTGATCGAATTAAAATTACACGTACCACCTTCCCGGTCAGCGCGGAAAACCAGTGTTCTTCCGCGCTGACCTGGAGAAAAAACAAAGAGCTGCCATGGTCAGCGCGACTGTTTTTAAAACAGTCGCGCTGGCGCGGAAAAATTTGATTTTTGACAAAATGAACGTACAAATTTCCACAAACAGCATTCTAATGTTTCTTCATGCTCATGCAGGACGCAATGGCCTTTCAGTGGCAAGAGAGGGCCCATGATGTCGAGGATATAGCTGCTTTTGCAGATGCGAATTGCCGAAATGCCATGCGGGCGTGCGGATTCATGAAATTCTTTCTCACTCCACGTCTGAGAGCTCAGCCTGACCTGCTTGAGTTCCTGATCAGGGCATGGAACCCAGTAGATGGCAAATTTACCATCCGAGGCCGTGACATTGAGTTTGACCATATGGACATTTATTTTTTGACTGGATTGTCACGTCGGGGCGTGATGCCTATCATAGAGGGGCAACGGCCGAGCGGCGAGACACTTGACCAGCTCATGGCTCGAGTGTGTCCAGAGGCGGTAAAATCGCGAAGTGGAAAGGTGGCAATTCCCACGGTGACAGATATGGTCCTTCGTTCCATACTCTTTATGGTAACCCGGGCAGCGGGGAGCTTGGCCAACCATGAGGCCTCGAAGACCCATCTATTGCTAGCTCTCGAGTGCTTACAGCCTACTGTATTCAACTGGGCAACGGCGGTGACAAACAGCATGAAGAGGCAACTCAGCAACTATCGTCACGGGGAGACGAAACAGTTTGGCTACGGGTCGCTCTTACTCCCACTCATTCTGGAGCGGGTACCAGCCATGCGGTTACAGACCATGGCCATGGATCCACTTAGAGGTCCCCGGGAGACGAGGGCCACTCGATGGGCCCGTATCATGCCGCGCGGGGGTGGTGGCTGCCCAGTGGCTTGGGGAGTGTACTTTCGAGAGTGGTTGGACCAGCAGGTCATTTTCGTAGAGGACTGGCCATATGCCGGTATGGACTTCCGCAATGATCCTAACATGCCACTGCCCGCGGGAGAGCATTGGGATGATGGAGGTATGACACTTGATCTCTTTTTTAATTTTCAGTGTTTTGATTTTTCATGTACATGTCTTGATGAACGTCACGGTGTGCAGATGTGGGACCTGTTAGACCCATCGGCCTAGCCCCAGAGGCTCAGAGAGAGGGGGAAGGAGCTGGAGTCCTGGCCCTAGTTCCTCCAGGAGTTGACACGTCGGAGACTGTGGCTCGCAACCTTGAGGGTTTGCTGGAGGGGGTGCCAGATTACCAGGGGGTCGAGGAGGTCCCCATAGAGCATCAGATCCACACAGTGGGGGTGGCACCCAGGATGCACCGCCTTTTGAGGCGGGTGGCACGAGCAGTTGTATGCTACAGAGAGCATAACCCAGCACAGTAGTCGCCTAGGTTTATTTCCACTGATGTTTTGAGAGACATATGTCTCGGATGTACTGAGGACAGTGATTCCATTTTTGACATATACACTTATTTTTGAGCGCCTTAGTGCGCCACACGATATATATATATACATACCGATTTTGGATGGATCTTGTTACATATGATGATGTTTTGTTTATGTTATGCAAATGTTCAGTACAAATGTAATCTTATGTATGAATTGCACAACACACGACCCATGTATTTTAATGTTTTAAATGCAAGCTTAAAAGCACACACAGCACGCATGCAAACTATGCTTGGGAAATATCTTATTTACATATGCTTTACTCTATTATGCTTTCTATGTTTTCTTGTATGATGTTATCTATTTCGCAAATGTCTGTCTAACACATGATTTGCCAATGCATCAGTCAACGTGTTTAATCGTCTCGGAATATGTTGATATGTGATATAGTCAAAATTCCTTTCTAACAATCTGACACGTAGATACAACCTTAGGATACGTTGGTCTCTGACGGAATATCGCCCGTTGAGTTGATGAACGACAAGCTGGGAGTCCAGGTTTACCATCATTGCTCGAATGCCGAGATCAACTGCTTCGGCTAGTAGCTCAATTACGGCACTGTATTCGGCAACATTATTAGTGGTACGACCGAGGCAGACTCCTTGAAGATCTAGCAGCTCTCCGTGAGGATCGTAGATTGCCCACGCCGCAGAGGACAAATTGCAAGTACTACGGCAGGCGCCATCAGCGAAACCAACATAAGGTGCACTAGACATCTGCACAAGAAGAAGAAAACACAATAAGAGGCAAACACGCCTTCACACTAAAGCAAAACATGAAATCATGCACGCAAAACACACTAAACACGCGTATGTACAAACTGAGTGCACGAAGTCATGCATAATATTTATTCAAATACAGCCCGTTGCGGGGCTTGTCAAGAGGATTTCCTTCGTAATCAATCAACTCATATGCGCCCTTTTGTAAAACTCTTTTCACGATATAGGGACCTAACCACATGGATTCGAGTTTTCCTGCCCCCAGCTTATCTTTAGCTTGATCGTAGAGCAGTACTAGATCTCCCTCAACGAAGGAACGAGGATGAATGTTCTGGTCAAAGTGAGCCTTGACTCTCTTTTTTTGCGCTTCGATAGCCAGAGAAGCTAAACGACGAGTCTCGTCTAATCGTTCTAGGTAAAGAAACCGTTCCTCCACCGGAGTGGTGTTGGGAAGCAACTCGACAGCTAATTTCAACAAAGGAATTTCACACTCGACGGGAAGGGTGGCCTCCAGTCCGTAAACCAACTGAAATGGAGTGAAACCGGTGGCATCCTTCACGGAAGTCCGGTAGGCCCACAAGGCTGGGAACAGCATCAGATGCCAATTAGACTTGTGCGTATTGACGGTGCGTTGAAGCATAGTGATCAAAACTTTGTTCACGGCCTCGACTTGACCGTTGGATTGTGGATAGTACAGTGTCGAACTATCTTGACGCAAGCCTAGTTGGGTCGTTAGTTCCGTCATCATGTGATTACGGAAATGCTTTCCGTGATCCGTGACAATAGCCTGAGGGACTCCGAAATGAGTAATGACATGATTGAATAAAAACTGTGCCGCTGTGTAACCGTCTTCGTTCAATGTAGGCATCGCTTCGGCCCACTTGGTGAAATAATCCACGGCAACGATGATGTACCCATGCCCCCCGGCCGAATGAGGGTTACAGGACGTATAATCGATGCCCCATTTGGAAAATGGACCTACGGTGACAACAGGGTGCAGTGGTGCAGGAGGAGCACACATTTTCCGGTGGTATACTTGGCATTCATGGCATGCGCGAACGGCAAGAATGCAATCTTTAAAGATAGAAGGCCAAAAGTAACCAACACAGAGAATTTTCTGGGCGGTAGCATATCCGGACATGTGACCGCCACAAGCACCAGAGTGGCAGTCATTTAACACCCTCTCAGCTTCCTCGAGTGTCAAACATCGGCGGAGAACAGAATCAACGCCGAGGCGGTACAGGGTATCGCCCAAAATGCGATAGGGTTGAGCTTGGTGACGAATTCGCCGTCGAGCATCTTTCGATACATTTGGACGGAAGGAAGACGTCTGCAAATATACGATAATGTCCCCGTACCACGGGTCGAGGGTGCTGATGAGAAACAATGTTTCATCCGGGATATGCTCCTCCGAACGAGATGGTGCAGAGTGAGATGGTAAGGAACAGAGCAGTTCAGCAAAGACCAAAGATTTCTTAGACTTGGCCGCAGTGAATTCCAAGTCGAACTCTTGGAGGATTACGATCCATTTCGAGTATTTTCCCCCCAGCAGTTGACGCGACAAAATGTAGGTCATGGGGTTGCAGTCAGAGATCACGGTCGTTGTGCGCAACAGGATATAATGCCGGAATCGTTGGACGGCGCAGACAGCTGCCAATGCCAACTTCTCGACATGTGCGTAGCGAGTTTCCGTATCCAGAAGGTTGCGACTAAGATAATAGATAACGTGCTCGGTGCCGGCATCATCATCCTGCACTAGAACCATGCCGATGGTGGTGTCAGCGGCAGCTAAATAGAGAGTGTAATCACGGTGATAGTTCGGAGGTCTTAAGAGCGGAGCTGAGACAAGAAGGTCTTTAAGGCGCTCGAAAGATTCTTGGGCGATAGCATCCCAACGAAAGGGTGTGTCTCGCTTTAATAACCGTGTGAAACCCTTAGCCACCTCGGCATAATTCGGAATGAATCGTCTGAGAAAATTAGCTTTACCCTGCAAGCTCTGCAATTGCTGCAAAGAGCCGGGGGGAAGAAGATTCAAAATGGCCTCGACTTTGAGGGGATCCAGACGGATGCCTTCCCGGGAGACGATGAACCCGAGTAGTCGGCCAGATTCTACGCAGAAGACACACTTATGCGGATTGAGTCGAATACGGTAGTGTCGACAGCGGAGAAAGATTTCGTGTAGATGAGATGGATGGTCTTGATGCTTAGCTGAATGAGCTGGGAGGTCATCCAGGTAAGGCTGTACGATGTGTCGAATATCATGAAAAGCATATGACATCGCACGCTGGAAAGTGGCACCGGCATTTTTGAGACCGAAAGGAAGCTTTTTATAAGCGAAGGTGCCCCAAGGGCAAATGAAAGTTGTCTTATGCTGGTCTGTAGGGGCTATGTTGATCTGGTTATAGCCAGAGAAGCCGTCCATAAACGAATAAATCTCACTTCCTGCGCAGTCATCAATAAGCTGATCAATGAAAGGCGTAGGAAAGTTATCTTTTGGACAGGCACGATTGATATCGCGGTAGTCAACACAGACCCGAATAGTGCCCTGCTTTTTATTCACAGGGACTATATTGGACACCCACTCCGTAAGGGGGATGGCATAGATGAAACCAGCTCGAAGAAGCTTTTCGACTTCGGCCTTGATGGCTGCAGCCTTTCGAGGGTGCACTGGACGTAAGCGTTGGCGAACAGGCTTAGCATCTGGATAAGTAGGTATTTCGTGCACCACGATACTAGAGTCGATGCCGGGCATTTCCTCGTAAGACCATGCGAAGACATCACGAAATTCACGAAATAAGGCAGTATAGAGTTGAACTTCCTCAGGAGTACATGTGACTCCAATGAAAATATTCTCGACAATCCCTGGTTTGACAGAGATGTCGATAGGCTGGGTCTGCGTGATGTTACCCATATTGCCCTCCGAAGACACTTGATATAGCTGAACAGGTGTTTGGAGGGGCGGAGATGGGACACATGAAGCAAACCGCTCGAGACATGCGACCATTTCCGAATGTGGAGGGAGAAACGAAGAGCGATGGTGGTGATCTAACCAAGGGAGCTCTTCGAGAGACATGGTCTCTATGATGGCCTCATCGGAGGGAAATGTTTCCTTCAGGGGATCTGAAGTGGCCTCATCACCCAGCCACGGGAAATGATCATATGAATCAGGAACACTGCTAAAAAAAGCAGGTTCAGGAGGGGGAGCCGATGCAGCGACAATCTCGATGTAGTTGAGCTCGGCAGGACTCAACGGCATCATATCACCCCAAGAGTCTTCCTGATTCAAGGGAGGAAGAACCCATGGATCAGAACGTACTGAAATCATGTTGACAGGGGCGAGATTCGGAGGTGGGAGGGGAAAGACTCCCATTAAGGAGGGATATTTGAACAGTCCAGCACCCACACTCACTAATGACTTGGAGGTATGCTCCACGAACGGCACATTTCCTTCATAAGAAGAAGCAAAAAAGGACAGCTGGTCCACCGTGACGATTCTTCCTTGATGGGGGAAGCGAACGACACGGAACAAGGAGGAAGCCACGGCTTGCATGGCGTATGTCCAGCTCCGTCCGAGGAGGAGGTTGTAAGTGAGATTAGCGTCAACAACTTCCACCTCTACTTCTACGGTTTCCCTTCTAAAGAGATAGGCAATCGTGGGAGGATACCATATGGACGAGATTCTCTTCCATCGAAAGCTTCCAGGGTCGTAGGAGACTGGCTCAGAGCAGGCGAACCAATAGCCTTCCAGCAAGCAACTGACATGATGCAGGTTGAGGCACCCTCATCAATGACTGTACAATGAATCGTTTTGCCATTGATGAGGACCTGTATAAGGAAAGCTACCTGATGAGGCAGTCTCTGTGTGAAACCCTCGAGATCAAAAGAAATTAAATCCGAATCTGCCGGGTCGATGCCACCAATCGCTGATAGCAAGGACTTCCTCTGGGAGGGGCAGCTCTGGAGGACTTCTAATGCGGACATAGCAGACGGAGCCTGAGCTAAGTCCTCGACAATGCTATAGCGCTGGGCAGCACGAGCATTGGGGTTATAAGATGACTTCCTGAGTACACCTTTGGGAGGGGGTCGGGGGATTGTCTCAGTGCTGGGCCGTTCAATGTGAAGGGGACCAGAACTGGACGGAGGAGCGCTGGAGGGAACCTCCGGCTCTTTCCCGGCTGGAGATGGATAATGTTTTGCTCGAGTTGAAACATGGATGGGAATCGTTCCAGCCATGAACACTTGAGAACCGAACGAGGAAGAGGATTGAGAGGGATCTGCCACCATTTGAGTCTGCTGGGAAGGGAAAGGCTCTTTAAGCACAGCAGGAGGCCCCGGAGCACCTTTCAAAAGTCGACTAACTTCGGACCGCCTTGGGCAATCCTTGGTATAGTGATCCTCATCGCAGATGAGACAAGGATACTTAGGTTTTCGCTTAGCTCCTTCCTCGGAGGGAGGCTTAGGAGGATCCTGCTTGGGCTGTCCAAATTTATCTTTAGCTTTCCCTTTCTTTTTCCCTTTCGAGGATTTGTCCGCCGTGGTGGACTGGACGGCGTTTACCTCGGAGGTACTCCCAGAAATTGATTGGCCCTGAGAAGCATTTTCGTTAGAGGTGTTCTGTTTCTGCTTCCCAGGGTTCGCGGCCGATTTCTTTGATGACAAATTCACAGAACCAATGACTCCATCAACAGAAGGCTTTGGTGGAGCCTTGGGCTGTCCAGGTCTCGGGGCATCTGGCAAGTACGCATACAAAGTACCCGACTGAGAGTACACTAAGTCGAGGTACTGAGCTCGTGCGATTGCTTGCTCTTCAGTTACACACGCTCCCATTGCGATATCTTTTGCAATCTTAGGGACAAAGGAAGTCGTGAACCAATCGGTCAGGAGTTGATCAGGAATCCAAAATTTGATCAAGCAACGACGCCTTCTCCATTCATGTATATGATCAGAGATGTGCGTAGCCATATCCTATTTGAGAGACGTGAGGAGATGCGTCCCAGTCTCGTACCGAATGGGCAGCTGAAAATGAGTCAAGAAGGCCATAGCCAACGAGTTGAAATCTTGAAACATGCCGCGATTCAGCTCGATGTACCACTTAGCGGCTGACCCAGTGAGAGTTCTCTGAAAGAGGCGGAGCCGGATAGAATCATCAAGCCATGAGTTCGATGAACACCAAAGGTGATAAGTCATTACATGGGCCTGAGGGTCTTCACCAGCTTTGCCATCAAACTTTGGACAATCACCTGGTATTTTGGTTGGAACCGGTGGCCAATATGGATTATGCAAAATAGGATCATTTGTTAACTTGGACACATCAGGCAGTTCCAACGTCGCTAAGAATGGTAACTGAGGGTTAAAGGACATTTGTGGCTGCGGATTCGAGGCGACATTAGGGTTCCAACCAGATGGTGGTTGCCCCCACGAACTCTGTCCAGACGGACCTGGCCCAAAAGGGCCTGGCGCGTAAGAACTTTGTCCCGATGGACCTGGCCCAAAAGGGCCTGGCGCATAGGGACCTTGTCCGTAGGGGTTCTGTCCATACGGATTCTGGCCATATGCGGACGGCTGTCCCTGTGTCTGCCCCCCAGCTCCCCATGTATTAGCAACTTGCCCTACAGGTGCAGCATACTGATAATTTTGGTAAGGAGTGACCTGTGGCTGTTGATAATTTTGATAAGGAGCAAACTGAGTTTGCCCCTGGGGTTGCTGGTAGCCATATGATTGCTGGGTCCCATACTGAGCCTGATAAGGAGGCTGCATCTGGTAAGAAGGTTGAGGTTGTGGCCCACCTTGCATTTGATAACCCGTTTGAGTTTGAGGCCCAGAGTAATGTCCTTGAACCGGCTGGGGTTGGATCATCTGGCCCGAAGGTTGACTTGGTTGGATTTGAGATGGACCTGGCTGGCCAGCAGGATGAACTTGCTGGGTGCCAGGTTGTCCGTGAACCACCAAGGGTTGTCCTTGCGGAACGGATGACTGAGCTAGTTGAACAGCTGGTTGACCCTGAGGTTGGCCAGCTTGTCCAGATGGATGATTAGGGCGGACAGCGGGTTGACCTTGCTGCATAGAAGGTTGGCCCGTCTGCCCCCCAGGGTGCACAGACTGAGCAGAGGGATGGCCTTGCTGTATAGCAGGCTGCCCCCCTTGCCCAGAAGGATGCATGGATTGAGCAGTGGGTTGACCCTGCTAAACGTAGGGTTGCCCACCCTGCCCAGAAAGATGACCAGACTGGGCAGAAGGTTGGCCCTGCTGTAAGTAGGGTTGCCCCCCCTGCCCAAGAGGATATCCCTGCTGGACTGCTGGTTGATTTTGAGGAGTATAGACTTGCCCAGTTTGTCCAGATGGGTACCCCTGCTGGAAACCGGGTTGGCCTTGTTGAATGTAAGGCTGCCCTGGTTGTCCAGTTGGGTAACCTTGCTGGGTACCAGGTTGCCCTGGATATCCAGAAGGTTGATTCTGATATGAAAATGACGGACCTCCAACGGCCGAGGGTTGTCCCGGGTAGGGTTGTCCCTGCGGGCCCCCAGATTGTCCTGGGTAAGGCGGGCCATAAAGTGGTTGCCCTTGAGGGGTTTGCACATAAGGCGGCTGGCCTTGATTTGGCGGTCCTTGGGGCTGTCCGGGAGGATTCCGGTGCCCTCGGAAAGTATGAGTAACGGGATCATACATAACGTCCAACGGTGCCGAGTTCTCCTCGAAAGGTTAACGAGGCAGGGATGAAACGTTCTCGAGGTACTGACCGTTAGCATCATAATAAAAGAGTGGACCTTGGTAATCTGGGTCCACAATTGGCTGCCCGTGGGCATCATACGGCCCTGCTCCTGGAACACCACCAGAAAAGGGCTGAGCACTTTGTGCAGGATTAATGACTCCAGACGAAACCCCTGGCTGGCCCTGACTGTAAGAGGGACCAGCCCCAGGGTTTGTAGATGAGGATGCGGTCACAGCACTGACGACCGGAGTCGGGCGCGCTACACAAACGGTTGGATTGGTAGGAACTGAGGTAACGGGTGTATTAAGACCTGAAGTAACAGGTGTATTGAGAGGTCGCGAAATAAAGGGCCCCGTGGTGGCAATAAGACTATGATCCCATATAGTCGTAGAAGTAGTTCTAGCAGTTATCCTATCCCTCACTGATTGATATCGTGGAGGGAGTGGAGAGGTAGCTGGGATGGGATTTTCAATATCTGTCACCACGGGTGTTTCACCTGTGCTGGAAGATGTCTCATCCATGGGGGAAGTAGACATCGGAGACGACATACCGAGAGGAGTACGAGGGGTATAATCGCTGTCAGGCTCCCAGATAGGATTCCAATCTTCTATGTAATCTTCGTCGCCCGGGGCACGTACGTTGATAGGCTGGATACTCGGAACAATGGGAAGAGTATCGCTTACAACTGGTACCTCTGGAGCAACAGAAGGTGGAGAACCTTGATCACTTGGACCGGGAGTCGACGGGTCAGCCAGGATGACAAGACCCCTTAGAAAACCTAAAGCAAACTAACGATAAAAACCCTACTCAAAACTAACGCACACAAGATCTAACCAGGTGATGTTATCGTGGTCGAATAAATTTTAAGACACAAGAATCAAACTTGACCTTTTCATGTTTCAAGAGTCGAGAAAGGAACGAAAAGATGACTCCAGTCTCCTTCGAATGTTTAATGAGCACGAAGTGACAAAACGCTCACAGGCACCTTTTCATTTAGGGAGTCTGAAAAGGATCAAAAGTGACTGCTCTGGAGACTCTAGGTATAGGGTTTACCAAGCGACCCGTAAAACTGCTTATACACCTTAGCAATCGTATGAGAGCCAAGGACTTTCCGTACTACAGTCAATCTTCCCGAATGTTGTGTTCGGTGCGTTACGGCTCACAAGGCGGCAGACTCGGCTTCCTATGGATAAAGGATAAAAGCCTAGTGGGGTCTCCCTATATACGCGACGGTACGTGGGAGCACAGTCCGTGTTAGACCACTATCGAGTCACAGAAGGAGGAATCACCCAACCGCAATGTGAAACAATAGTGACTATGTTTAAAGACGCCGGAACACGTCTCTAACCTAGACCTCTAGATATTTGCGTTTAGTTCCAATGCGTTTTTAGATTCATTCGGTTCATTTTATGGTTGATCTTGAAATTAAGTTTCGATTTCAGGCCCTATCGTATGGTCTCTCACAATTTCCTAGATGCACGCTATATGCCAAAGAATACCATTTTGTTCGATGAATTCTAACTATGAGAAGGTTAAGAGCTTTTCAATCAAACAAAATGAAATCAAACAATCAAACAACCTAATGCAGCTAATGACAAAGAAATGAAATTTTTTCTTTTTTAAAGAACACAAATCACTAAGATGCTCTTCTTTTCATTAACTATTGAATGCAAAAGATTTTAGTTCGATTCTCTTTCAATGGCACTAATGCACTTTAAAACGAATTTTGAGAGACAAGAACACCAAGCAAATCACTTAATGAAAGCACACAAAGTTCCCAAAACATCCAAAAAAGATCTCCAAATCAAAAGGAAAACCAAGTTCCGCACGAGCTATGTGATCTAAGCTCAGCAAAACAAACAAGGATTCAAACAAGGAAGAAGCACAAACCGCTCGGAAACACAACCAAAAATACTTCAACAATCACTGAACAAGTGTAAAAACAAACAAATCTGAAGTTGGCTGGTCAAACAAAAGAACAAGATCCCTACGGAAGGCTTGACACACACACGGCCACTAGATGCCCTAGGGCTAGAGTGCGAAATCAATGGAGAAAAGCAAACAGCCGGAGGATGAGAGTTACAACCAGTCAATTAGAGATTCAACACAATCCAGCAACTGTAAAAGTGATGGCCGAAATACAAACCAAGCAGCGAAAGCAAAGAGGAAGGTATTTGCAAAACCGAAAAATGAGCAAAAACGAAACCCTGTGGAACAAGACTTCGCAAACAAGTACCTCAGAATTCAGGCAATGAAAAACAAGTCATAGACCAAGTGGAGAGAAGAGGGGAAAGTCAAAGCAACAGGTTCAGGAGGCTAATTTGGACAAAAATGAATTCTACAGGATCAGCGCGGGTGGCCTTCAGCAACTCGGCGCTGACAAGAGGAGGCCTGTAGCAACTTTGCGCCGTCAGCGCGGAAGAACACGGATAAAGCGCGCTGTCTCAAAAACGAGGTCAGCGCGACTGTTATTCGTACAGGAGCGATGACAGGGAAAACAAAGAAGCAGGTATGCGACGTCAGCGCGTCTGTTTTGAATTAAACCGCGCTGAGGGTAAAAACCGAGTAGAATCAAAGCAAAAACTCCCAAACCAAAGGTAGAAACCTTTTAATAATTAAGACACTTCCCAGATGAACCCAAGAAGTCTACAAGCAGAGAATCAATCCCCAAATCTTGAAAAAGAGAACAATCAAATTCAAACACAAAAATGGACACAAGAGACAAAAGGCTGAACTCCCCAGCGGAGTCGCCAAATTGTTGGAGAGGCAAATCCCCTCTACGGATAGAGGCGATCCCTACTAGCCCAGAACGGGTCTAGCAACAATCAGTCAATGCTACTATGCAAGTTCCTAATTGCAATTAAACAAGAGGTAAAGAACACCTACTTGGATTCCAGCGTTGTCGTTTGATGAAGAGATGCCGCCTTCGCTCCTTCGCCCTGGCTGGTCACAATCTCCCGCGATCTCCGCGAATAGATACCTGCACACACGAAGAGGAAACAAACACAATCGTGAAATCTAATAAAAGCAACCATACATCAGTCAGAAAGGATGTAATTCACATTTAACCATTGCATAGACAAATGAGAATGGAACAATAATAGTAGTCATCTATTATTAATCAAACAGAGAAGAGTACAACCAAATGTTCTGACGTCGGTATCCTTCTCAGGAGGGGCCAGTCAGCAAGTGTCTCAAGCATTCACCTTTGGCAATGATTCTCCCAAGACAAGAAACTCTCTTTCTCACACAAGCAACACAACACAACCTTCCCTAAGCTATCATGCACTTCCACACTTATCACACCAACTACCTATAGTAGCAGCAATCTAAGCATTATAAGCTCCACACAATCCAAGCTATTCCAAACTAGCTGCTCATGGTAATGGTGGAAGTTTATATAGGAGAAGGAGCCTCCTAAAAGGGTGGAAGGATGAGCTTATCTTCAAGGGAAGTAGTTGCAAAGGGTCGAACAGACATGCCATAGAAGGGAGTCGATACTCACAAGGCCAACAACCAAGTCTGGAGTTATCTGGAAGGCTGGCTGTTGGAACAAATTCGCCAAAACTGGATCAGCGCGGGTGCATAACTGGTCTGGCGCGCTGACGTCGCAAAGACATAATGGAAAGGGCCATGTCAGCGCGGGTAAATACAAACAGAGGCTGCGCTGGTCATGAAATTCGATCAGCGCGGGAAAGTCGTGTGCTTCCGCGCTGGCAGCGCACGCGGTCTGTTATGAAGCGCCAGTCATCGCGGATATTTTAGAAACAGACGCGCTGATGAGGAAAACTTTGGAAAAGTGGGTTTTTGGCCAGTTCAGAAGGCATGAACTTGATTATTGTGAATTCCTGACACAGTAGGGTGACTGACATGGAGAGAGTGACAAATTACTGCGTAACAGGCATATTAAAACCCCTTTGGTTTGATTCAATTGGATTGCTTGTTAAATCCAATATTTAAGCACTCATTTTAGGGTAACTCTCCCCCTTAAAATATTGAACCAACTTGGGTACAGGATTCTCTATTAATCACTTTAGGGTAACTCTCCACTTTAAAATGTTGGACCAACTTGGGGTCCAACTTGGGTACATGATTCTCTATTAATTATGTTGAGCCCAAATTATATATAAAGATTGGTGTCAGAGTATTTTTTTTTCTCTAGCATAAGCTCATTCTAACTTGACATCCCCATGCTACAATTAAAAAATGCTTTTAAATGTTTTTTCTTTACCATTAGCAATCATATCAGGGTTATGCATACAGATAATGATCATTAGAGTTAGGCACGTATATAGTGAACATAATAGCTTTATTTCCAAGTACAACATGAAGTCTGGTTTGATGATCTGTGGTTTTGCTACGAGTTCAGATGACTACTAACCTGTATGAGCAAGGTAAGCCATCCTAAGGGTTGTGACCACCCAGTTTTACTTGCACCATCATATCTCACTCCTAGAAGTAAAATGTCTAAGTAAACATACACACAGTCTATCTTTCCACGTTTTACTTACTAGTGCTACTCTCACTTTCTTAGAGTATTCATTTCAATCTTCAATGCCTTGAATAGGCCTGGTCTTTGACAATAACTTGACATATAATGAACCGATTTTTTAGGTATAGACGCAATTTTCCTTGGGAGATCACGATGCAGGGGTACTCGACCTTAACTAGCTTGATACTAAACATTATTAAAACTAATAATAAAAAACAGTTAAATCCCCCAGCAGATCCATTTTTGAAATCACAAAATAATTTCCATATAATTGAACACATGGACTTGGTCAAATACTATTAAGACTGCATCAACCTGTGTAACCACAAAATCTTCAAAAAGATATCTCCATTGTTTGTTTCGAGAAAATTACTTGCCTGCATTTTCAGTGTAAGCATCTTTTTAGTGAGATTTTTTGGAAGTTTTGCTGGTGGGTTTTTCCGTTTTAATTTCTCTAAAATCTGGCAAAAAATTATTGAAATAACAAGTTTAATGGGTAATCCCTCCACAATCGAAGTGCCCTAGGGGTTTTTCAGGTTGCTGAATCCATATATACAATCAAAAAACCAGTTTAAATAACACAAATCAATATTTTACCTCAATTTTTTCCGTTGGGTTCCAGCACAGGAAAGTCTAAAAAATCACACTAAAAACAATTCCATTAAACATCTACCAAAATGATGACGTGACCTCAACAAATGCAAACAAGATCTATATTGAAAATGAATTTCATATAAAGCATAATATAATCACTGAGCTAATAATGCATTTCATTACTAAAAAAGGTAGTGTATTCTACTCTCAACCACCTTTGCTGGAAGCCAACCACCCACTTCAATTTAGGATTGTTCTTTTTAATAGATATTTACTTTCGTAGTAAAATATTAGGGTGCAACATTCTTACCACATCAATTTAGAATTGTTTTTTAATGGCTATTTGCTTTAGCGGTAAAATATTTGGGTGTTGTTGACCACTACGTGTCAACGACCCATAGCAGTTCACCCTCTTTTTTTCGCAAAAGGGATAGCATCTGATCGATTTGTCCATGTCGTCCAGCTATCATCATCAGCGTGATAATCATGTTATAATGTAAACTCATTCTGCATGTATATGATGTAAATAATCGTAGCAGATCCGTGTCATGTATGTAATTTCCTAGGTAAACCTACTTTTCTGGTGACGATCTACATTCTGGGAGGTTTTTTGTCTCACTAATTCATTCTCGGACGGTCGGCAGAGTTTTCCTTCAGTCTTACCCTAGAGCCAGAATGTATTTTGTCACTGGGATCTTAGGCAAGTCCTAGTGTTATAGATAGACTCTATGTAAAAGTGATTTGGAAATAATCCTAACTATTTGGTTAGGTTATTTTATTACAAATTTCTTGTTCTGCTGGATTATATTTGTGTTACAGAAATAGGTGTTCTGTGAGGGTCTATCACAAATGGGTTTTCCCCCTTATGATGTAAAAGATATGAAAATTATGATGTAAAGTGTCTTAAGGGTTGGAAAAATAATTTATCTCCTTATAGGTTAATTAATTAAATTTTCTGACCAAAAAATTAGTTAAAATCCTAAGCCATAAATTTAATTAATTCTAGATCCTAGGTAAATTTAAATTCTCCAAAGGCAAAATTCTTCGGTCCTTAAAATTCAAATTTCAAAAAGTCGCGGGACGAAGGTAAATTAATTATTTTGCTAAATTTTAAGTCTTTGGTCTCTGGGGTTTAAGTCAAAGTCAAATTTTTTAGGAAATTAACTCAATTTTTTTTATTTTTGAGTAAATTAAAATGCATTTAAATAAGAAGTCATTTGTCAGTTGATCCATTCGATCTCTGAATCGTGTGCTAAGCTAAAATCTCTCGTGTAATCATTTTTGATAATAAAGAAAGACTTTGGGTTAATTTTTCGTCGGTGTTACTCTTCATGGAAATACTGTGAGATGTGTCGATTTCATGCATTGATTTCCTTTTAGCCATTAATGATAGCTTCTGAAGAGTGATTTTAGTACAGGTATCCTACTCAGTCGCTGGGGTTTAAGTGATAATCTAAATTTTGAATGTAATAGTAGGTATCTCTATTTATCTTAATTTTATTATTATTTTTTCGCTTTATTTTAATGGTTGGATTGAGTTTTGCAGGAAAGTCTTGATTTTTAGATCATCGGGCGTTCGGGGAAGTTTTCAGTTGGACCAGCCAACTCTCGATTTGTATTTTCTGAAGAGCCCAGCTTGATTTGATCTCGGGCTTATCATAATATTTTTTATTGGTGATGCATGAAGGGTTTTCAGCTAAGCACCTCATTTAAAATTTAAAATTTATTTTTTTATGTGCTAAATTGATAACTCTGGTTGTTAAGAGCCTTAGATTATCATATCTGGGAGCGGAGTTGGACTCACACTCTCTAGATCTGATAGATTTGTCATTCCTGTGCATAGATCTATAAATTTTTTTGGGTTTTCTGGGTTTTTATTTATTTTTTGTATATCCAGGTTCGAGGTGTTTTTATTTTTAGGTACAAGTTGCAGATCTGAAAGTGAAGTTTGATTTGAAGCCAGACCTAGGCCCTAGAGGGTAAGATCTGGCCTCAAAACCAACTTTTGCAGGATCATTATTTTTCAGTCCAAGGGTTTTAAATTTTTTTAAATCTTGAGACTATTTTACAGGGGTTTCAATTAATAAATCTGAAGCAGAACATACCATCTTAATCAGAAATTTATGGGTTTTATTTGGCCACCATTTTCCATTTTGTCTGCTGCCTGGGGTTTTTGTTTTGTAGTTTTGCTGTAGAAATTTCGAATTTTTTTTGGGAAAGTCTCTTATTTCTTGTGTTTTTCTGTGTTTTGAAAAACTCTTCGAATATTTTTTTTCTCCTTGTTGCTCTTTCAGATCCGCATCCATCCCTCTGCAAAAGTTTCAAAAAACCCATTGTCCGATCCATACCCTGTCCGCTGCCATCGAACTCAAAACTCATCGAGCATTATTCCATTGCAATCCGTTTTTCGTTGCCATATTCAAACCTGCATAATCTTTCTCCCTCCTCGCTCGAGTTTGATCTGCCGTCGGCTCTCTCTCTCTCTGTGATTTCCCTTTCACATCTTGATCCGCCTTGCTCCCTGTCCGTCGTCGTTCATCTCCCGCGTGCTCTCACCATCGAGCTACCATCCCTGCTATCGTCCTTCAACCTGCAAAACAAATGTAGGAATTTACAGGGTAAGTTCCTCAGAAAGAACACCAAAAGGACACCGCTCACAACCAGATCTCAAATCAATACACCAGTATTTTTGACGTGGTTAAAACCCTCAAAGTGCAAGGAGGGAAACAGTCCACGGCCTGTCCCAACGTGGGTACTACAGGCAATTTATTAATCAAAGAATGAAAATTTACATAAGCTTCTCTCATGCACGGATTACCCGAACAATGACCCTCCATGCGCTTTAAATAGAACTCATGGACCAATCGGGTGTCAAGCCACGGATCAAGTGTCGGTAATACCGAGGTGAGAGTGAACCGTTGGATCACTACATATCGTGACCGTCGGATTGTAAATTACAAAATGTACAACGGTAAAGAAACACACTTTACCTAACTCTAACCTAACTCTATACTAGACCAAGTTGAACTTAACTATATCCTATGTGTCGGAATATCCTAACATCCCCCCTTAAGAACAACTTGGGATAGGATTGAAGGATTTACAAATATGACACAATAGGAGAAGGAAGGAGGCACTAGAGCCTATCCCCCCTTAGTGACAACTTCCTGAACTCCAAGCATATATAAAAGTTTAGTGAACTTCGCCTCTGTGAGAGCCTTTGTGAAGATGTCTGCAACCTGATCATCTGTTGGACAATATTGCACTTCAAGAACATGGTCATGAATGAGCTTTCTGATGAAGTGCATGTGTAGTTCAATGTGTTTGTTGCGCTGATGCTGGACTGGATCTTTGCATAGCTGAATGGCACTTTGATTATCACACCAAAGTGTGGTTGGATGCTGCTGCTCAAAGCCAAACTCTGATAGGATCTGACGAAGCCACAAGGCTTCCTTACTAGCTTCCACGGCACCACGATACTCTGCTTTTGCTGACGAAAGAGAAATGGCAGCCTGTTTCTTACAAGCCCATGTAATAGGTCCTGAACCAAGAGTGAAGACATAACCGGCAGTAGACTTCCGATCATCAGGGTCACCAGCCCAATCAGAATCAGTGAAACCAACTAACAGAGGAGCTGCTTTGGCACTGTAATGAATCCCAAACTGTACTGTACCTCGAACATAACGAAGTATTCTTTTAGCTGCTTTCCAATGACTTTCACGGGGGTTTTGCATAAAACGAGCAACAAGGCCAACAGCAAAGGAAAGATCAGGACGAGTATGGGTTAAATACAAGAGTTTTCCGACAAGTTGACGGTATAAGGTAGCATCAACTTCAGGAGAAGTACAAGAGACTGAAAGTTTGACTCCAGACTGAAAGGGAGAAGGGGCTGGCTTACAGTCTTCCATGTGAAAATGACGAAGAATATCACAAGCATACTTGGACTGGGAAAGGAAAATACCCTCTTGGATTGCAAGACTTGAAGACCGAGAAAATAGTGTAAGTGTCCTAAGTCTGTCATTTCAAATTTCTTTTTAAGGCTGGACTTCACATGGTTTATAAGGTTGGGATCACTACCAGTAAGAATAAGATCATCAACATAAAGAACAAGGATGATAAGAGAGTTGCCCACTTTCTTGGTGTAGACAGTATTGTCAGAATGACACCTAGAAAAGCCAGATTCTAAAAGAAAGCTATCCATTTTGGCATACCAAGCCCGAGGAGCTTGCTTGAGGCCATAAAGGGATTTCTTAAGTCGACAAACAAGGCTGGAGTCTGTTTGTATGAAGCCAATGGGTTGTTCCATATAGATTTCTTCCTGCAAGTCCCCATGCAAGAAGGCAGATTTAACATCCATCTGATGGACTTCCCATTTTAAAGAGGCAGCAAGGGAAAGAACAAGGCGGATAGAGTTCATTTTGGCAACAGGGGAGAAGGTTTCAGTGTAGTCAATGCCTTCAACCTGTGAAAAGCCCTTAGCAACGAGACGAGCTTTATGTTTATCAACTTTCCCATCTGGTCCATACTTGGTTCTGTAAACCCATTTACATCTAACAAGTTTGCGTCCCTTTGGTAGAGGAACAAGATCCCATGTATCATTTGTCATCAATGAATGATATTCTTCATTCATAGCTGCTTCCCAATGTGGATGGCCTGAAGCTTCTGCAAAAGTGTCAGGATCATGATTTACTGGAGCTTGAGCCAGTAAAGAAGAGGCTCTTTCAAACTGAGAACGTGTACGTCGCTGATCTGTAGGATCACCGGCAAGATCACCTGCTGCATCCCGAGTAGCACGGACCCATCGTGGAAGTTGAGGATCCTGAGAAGGTGGGGGAGGATTATCATCCTCACTTTCATCATCTGAAGAAGAAATGTTTTCAAAAGTAGAAGAGATAGGAAGAGGTGGCACATCCGCCGGACTAGGCTCGCAGGCCGATTTATTTTCATCAAACTTTACATCTCTTCTAATGATAACATTTTTGGACTTAAATGGAATAAGTCTATAACCTTTTACATCTTCAGAATATCCAACAAAAGTACATTTCTCACTCTTAGGTTCTAAAGCTTTATGCTTTTCATCTGGAATATGGGCCCATGCTTCACTTCCAAACACACGAAAGTGACTTACATCTGGTTTAATGGAACTCCAAGCTTCTTCTGGAGTGATATTCTCTAGAACCTTAGTAGGAGTGCGATTGATTATATAATTTGCACAATTAATTGCTTCGGCCCAAAAACTAAGACTGAGTCCTTTAGATTGCAGCATACAATTAGCCATTTCCTTTAAGGTGCGATTTTTCCTTTCAGCTACACCATTTTGTTGTGGAGTGTATGGAACAGTATGTTGCATTTGAATTCCATTTTCGGTGCAAAAGTTGATGAATGTGTTTTTAACATATTCTCCACCATTATCAGTTCTTAGCTTAAGAATTTGATGTCCAGATTGTTTTTCAACAAAGGCTTTGAAGGCCAAAAAGGTGTTAAATACTTCGCTCTTGAGTTTTAAGAAGTATACCCAAGTGCGTCTGGAGAAATCATCAATGAAAGTTAAGAAGTACTTGCAGCCAGAGAATGAAGCAACAGGAAGAGGACCACATAAATCACTGTGCACAAGCTGTAAAGGGGCTGAGGCGTGCCAAGAGGCACGTTTGTCAAAACTGTCCCGATGATGTTTTCCGAGTACACATCCGGAACAAACACCATCTCTGCAAGATACCATAGGAAGACCTGTCACCATATTTTCTTTACATAGATGCTGAAGGGAGCGATAGTTTAAGTGACCAAATCGCTCATGCCAAAGTTTGCTCACTTCATCATTATGAGCAATAAATACTGAGGGAAGATTTGATGACCCAAAGTTGTGAAACTTATACAACCTTTTGGAATCATCAGCAAGACCAGTAGCTAGAATCTGTTTAGGATCTTTTAGATCCTTGATTACAACATCATGAGGTGAAAATTCAACAATTTTACCTTCACCTGAATGAGTTATCTGATAGACAGATAGAAGGTTGCAGGATAAGGTTGGAACACATAATACATCATTAAACTGACCATTGTCTAGATGAACAGTTCCAGTCCCTACAACATTAAGAGATCTATCATCACCAACATATATATTTTTGGTGTTACAATCATTTAAAGAAGAAAACATGGCTTGGTTTTTGGCCATGTGACAAGAGGCTCCAGAATCAATGAGCCACTCATGAGAATGAGAAGAAGAAGAAGATACATTTAATGCATAACCAGACTGAGATGATTGACAATGACATGCAGAAAGTGCCATTCCGGAAGTTGAAGTTGAAGTAGGCTCCACATGGATGTTATGTTTCTTCATTGCGGCTTCCAAGGCTTCCATCTTCTTAAAGCATTTAGATTCTAAGTGGCCATCTCGATTACAAAAGTTACAATGTTTATCAGTCTTCTTCCATTTGTTTTTATTGGTCTTATCATTTTGCTGAAATGATCTTTCATTTTGAGGCTGAGATGGTTTAGGACCATTCTTTTGAGGATATGACTTCTTAGGATTCTTTGAATTTGGTTGCTGCTGGGCGGCTAACGCTTTCGTGGAAGAGTTTCCAAGATTAATAAGACCAAGGTGTAAGAGTTTTTCTTGTTCTCTTATTAAGGAATCACAAAAGGAGTCAAAGGAAGGGGCCTTGTATTCTTGTCCTTGACAAATGAAAGCTTCCCTTGTAGAATGGAAAGTGGAAACAAATACAGAGTAGGCTGGTCCCAACTTAGTAAGGATGGAATAAATAATGTTACCATCTTCTTTCTTAACTTTAACACCTTCCAAGAGATATCTAAGGCTCTTGAATTTGGACAAGAAATCTTCAATGCAAGAAAAATTATTAAGATACAAAGTAAGCAGCTCATTTTCAAGTTGATGGGCTCTAATTTCATTTTTAATCCCAAAAACTTTAGCGAGTTTTTCTAATGCTTCATGAGGAGTCTCAAGTTCTGCAATGTGGAATCTAAGATCAGGAGAAATAGACATCCCTATCAAACCACGTGCTTGATCTTGTCTATTTTCCCATTTTGCAGCCTTGTCTTCATCTTTTGGTTTCTTCTCTTGGTCTGTGGCTATTCTGTAGAGACCTTTACTTCTAAGTAAATCTTCCATGTAGGCTACCCATTGGAAGTAGTTAGTGCTGTCAAGAATGACTTGGCATGGACTTTCCATTTTTTCTTAAAAAACTGAAGCTGAAGATGCTGAAAGTAAGTGTTCCAATGGATAGATCTCGAAAAAATAGGCGGTTTTAAAAAAAACGGCTCTGAAAAAGGCTTCCGGATGAAGAAGTTATGGCTTTTTGAAAAACAATTGTTGACGTTGCCGGCAAAGTGCGCGAATGTGCGGGAATGAAAAAAATCCGCCCCCACAAAATGGAGACTTGAACCCAAGATCTCTACTCTCTTAAAATAGCTTTGAACCAATTGATCTATACAAAAAATTTGAGAGAGAGAGAGAGAGAGGGGGGGGGCCTCGGTTTGCGTGCTTGCCTTGAGAAAGCTCTTTTTCCCTACAAAACACAAAACACAAAACCCAACACGAATATGCAAAGAAAAACGAACCTTGCGGCTCGAAGTTAGCTTCAGCCAAAAAACTAGAAATTTAAAAAAAAAATCTCAAAGTTAGCTTTCGCCGAAAAACTAAATATTTTTCTCAATGTTTCTGATTTTCCGAGATCACACTAAGGTGCAGGGAAAAGAGCATACGCATGAGAAAAATCCTTCCTTTCTGTTTCTGATTTGCCCAGATCGCACAGACTCGCAGGGCAAAGAGCATACGCAGAAATGAAAGGTATAGATCCGGTTAAAAAAAAGGCTAAATAAACTGAGACCGAAATAAGCAGAGAGAAAATAACAGTAAACTGCAAAAAAAACACTGTATACCTCCCGATCTGAAAAATGACGCAGCTAGGGCTACCGGAAACCTTTTCGCGTGAAACGAAAGGGGTTTCTCACTGGAACAGATGCTCCGAACGCAACAGAGCAGTCCTCTCGGCCCGAAAGCAGTCAGAAACAACAGATCTAGGAAACGACAGCCGCATGCAGTTCTATCGGCTTCAGATTTGGATCACCAACGGACGCGGCCCTCAAATTGCTCTGATACCATGTAGGAATTTACAGGGTAAGTTCCTCAGAAAGAACACCAAAAGGAAACCGCTCACAACCAGATCTCAAATCAATACACCAGTATTTTTGACGTGGTTAAAACCCTCAAAGTGCAAGGAGGGAAACAGTCCACGGCCTGTCCCAACGTGGGTACTACAGGCAATGTATTAATCAAAGAATGAAAATTTACATAAGCTTCTCTCATGCACGGATTACCCGAACAATGACCCTCCATGCGCTTTAAAAAGAACTCATGGACCAATCACGTGTCAAGCCACGGATCAAGTGTCGGTAATACCGAGGTGAGAGTGAACCGTCGGATCACTACATATCGTGACCGTCGGATTGTAAGTTACAAAATGTACAACGGTAAAGAAACACACTTTACCTAACTCTAACCTAACTCTATACTAGACCAAGTTGAACTTAACTATATCCTATGTGTCGGAATATCCTAACAACAAACACGTCCAAACTCTTCTCTTCTCTCGTCATCCACCTGCAAGAAAAACAAACAAAAATCGGTTTTTGGATTGCATATGTGTTTGGGTTGGTTTCGACTTTATTTCGACTTTTTCTAAGTATTGTATATGCGTAAGGGTTAGTTTAAATTTTCTTTTTATTCTTTGCTTTGGTCAGACTTTGCTTAAATTATTTTGTGTTTTATTTTAAAAAAAAAACAAACAAACAAAAATTGATTTTGGTTTTAGTCTTTATTTCTTTTTCTTTTTTAATTTGATTTCATTTTACATTGTCTCCATCTTTATGATTTTATTTGTCCTTTTTTTTATTTATGTTCAAAAATCATAAAAATAAAAATATAAAACCAAAAAAAATATAAAAGACTCCAAAACCCTAAAAACCTAAAATAAAACTAAAAAATAAAAAGAAAGGGTTTCATTTTTATGTGACTTTGAGATATCCTAAAAAATTTAAATCAAAAGTAAATTTTCGCATTAAAAAATTTTATATTTTTTTTGTGGCCTCTGGCCGATTAAAAATTTTAAAAAACGTTATTAAATTCTTTTGATTTATTTCGGTCACATTAAAAAATCTTAATTGATCATTTACATTAATTCTTGCTTCATAAAACTTAGCCATCGAAAAATTTCCCTAAGGACTAATTAAATTTGTCAATCTTTAGTTCCTTCTTGGTGTTCTTTTTGTGTTAAGGGTAAAATCTAAAAGAGAACTTTTGTGGTATTGATTTTTTTTTCATTTCTCTATAGTTAAACGTTGTAGTATACCTAGGGGGAATAATATGGGGTACAAAGAGAGGTATCCAAGGGAATAATGTAATAATGGGATGGGCCATAGTAATAAATAAGGTGGTTAACCCGTATCATGTAAGGGACCACAAGTAGTTAGTAATAATATAATGGGCCCATGGTATTAGGTAGATGGTATTGAGGGAACCATGGTAATGACCCATGGTATTGTATGTATGAGGCCTATATAGAGGCTAGAGACTTCCCATTGAGAGAGGTGAAGGAATTATTGTATGAACAAAGATATGGCTTGTGGAGTGTTCTTCTTCCTTAAAGAGTGAACGTATGGTGTTGCCCTACCTTAAGGGTTTGATCAATAAAGAAACATTTATATCTACTTCAATTTTGTTATTATCTGGGTTTATTTCTATTATCATATATTTCTACCTCAGATCTATAACAAGTGGTATCAGAGCACTTTCTTGGGCAAAAGTGGAGAATTTTTTTTTTTTGCAGGAACTTTCTGGGGCGGCGAGTTTGCGGATCATATTTGTACATTTTGGAGCAAAATCTGAAGAATCTAATTGTAGATCTGGGTTGTTGGTGAAAAAATACTCAGTTTCAAAAAAAAATCAGTGGAATCGAAGTCCGGATGAAGGAAATCTCGCTGATTTAAAAATCAGTGCAGTTGCAGACATTTTTGGGGCAGCAAGTTTGTGGCGCAGATCTATACGTTCTGGTGAAAAATCTGCAAAATCTAATTGCAGATCTGGATTGCTTGTGAAAATATACCCAAATTCAAAAAAAAACAGTCGAATCGGAGTCTAGATGAGGGAGATATCGCTGATTTAAAATCAGCTCTTTTTTCAGAATTTTTGGTTGACGGGGGGAGAGTTGCAGCGCGGATCTGAAATTCCAGTGCCTAGATCGGGATTTCTATCACACAGGAAGATGTAGAATGGTCATTCCATTTCCGAAAACAGGTCATAATAAAGATTCTGAGCAATATTGACTAAACTGTGGCCACTTTAAATTTTCTCCAAGTAAGTGATTTTTTTCGTGCCGTCTAGCAAGATGTTTTTTACAGGAAAAGATGATAGCCCTACTATTGAAAAATTCATACAGAATCAAAAGATCACATATGGGAAACAATGGAAATTTTTATTATCGCTTGGTTTCCAAGATGAGACTTACAGATGGTGGAAATCAATTTACAACACGCAATTGTCTGAACTTTCGGATAAAGAATTTAAAAAATTTCTTTTGGACAAATGGTCTCAGCTAGAAAACAAGATAAGGGGAAACATGTGGGGTTATTTCCTACTGGTATATCCTTATTGCAGATTCATGGATTGATTCAGAAGGAGAAAATCATTGTGTCTATAAATTCGAGTTGCAAGCATAATTTTATCAATATTAATTTGGCAAAAAAATTGCAAGTTCCAGCCAAACACATTGAAAACACACAGGTTGATGACGAGGATGTTCAAGTTTATAAGGATTTGAAGCTTTCTAAGGATAAGTATGTGTTGCATGGTGATTTTTATACTTCATATATGGATAACATGGATGTTGTTTTGGGATATCCTTGGATGGAATCCATGGGTACTACCAATATTAATGTGCAGAAGAAATTCCTAAAGCTCTGGTATAAAAAGAAGAAAATTACATTGCAGGATATTTCCATTAAGCCACAAACAGAGACTAAGGAGGCAGTAGCACAAATCTCTTATGAAACTTACACATCAGATGATGAGCCTTTCCTGATCAACAATCAAACACAAATAGAAGCTGAAGTAGAAAATGTTACAGGTGTTGATATATCAGATGAGGGCTCAGTGGTTGAAGTAATACTGAAAGATAAAACACCACAGCAGGCACCACAACATGCACCAGATAACAATCAGGCTCCAGTAAAGGGTGAATTAAATAAAAAGACACAGTGGGTTAAAACTTCAACATATCACCACCCACATCACCTTGCAAGAAAACAACCAACAAGATGGCAATGAATTAGCCACAAGGACAACAACCCCCACATGATAGATAGAGAGGAGCAGCGGTCCACCTACTACACATCAACACAGAAGAGCCGCCATGGTCAACTTCCATCTCAAGCGAGCGAGGCACCAGCTAAATAGAGGGTTCACCCTTCTCTTGGATGGCTAGAGGCATGTGCATAGTACCAGTGGACTACTCTTTGAGTAGATCTTATTATTTGTGTTCTTCCCATATTTCAGGGACGAAACATGTTAAGTGGGTGGAATGTAGTATACCTAGGGGGAATAATATGGGGTACAAAGGGAGGTACCCAAGGGAATAATGTAATAATGGGATGGGCCATAGTAATAAATAAGGTGGTTAACCTGTATCATGTAAGGGACCACAAGTAGTTAGTAATAATATAATGGGCCCATGGTATTAGATAGATGGTATTGAGGGAACCATAGTAATGACCCATGGTATTGTATGTATGAGGCCTATATAGAGGCTAGAGACTCCCCATTGAGAGAGGTGAAGGAATTATTGTATGAACAGGCATATGGCTTGTGGAGTGTTCTCCTTCCTTAAGAAGTGAATGTATGGTGTTGCCCTACCTTAAGGGTTTGATCAATAAAGAAACATTTCTATCTACTTCGACTTTGTTATTATCTGGGTTTATTTCTATTATCATATATTTCTAGGTCAGATCTATAACAAACGCGCATAAATTTTTTGTATCTAAAGATTTATTATAGGAAAGTGGTAAATTTTCTTCGATTTGGGTCACTAAGCATAAATCATTTTAATTCTAGGATTGGAATTGATCAGGATTTAAATTTCATGGTTGTTTAAAGTATTTAGATCTCTGGAAGTTTAACTGCTAGAATATCTTACATCTATTGAAATTGATCGTCATTGCTTGAATTATTTGATGTGTGTTACATGTTAGATATATTGCGAATATTTTCAAGTAATTGTTAAAGTGTTTTGTCATGGAATTATAATAAATCGCATATCTTTGTTTCCTAAGCTGAGTATACTTTTGAATATCTGTTGCCATTGATATTAAATTGCAAAGAAGTTTTTGAGATATACTTGTATCAAAAAGATTTTAAATAGGCTTGTGGTTTAATTGTAATATTTTCAGGGATTTATTTTAAGTCTTCGTCCATAAAGCGAACATTTAATTTTGGTGATTGAGGGCTTCTGCGACACAATTGGTTTCTAATCCTTGAGTCTAACTTCATCTCATATTCAGGTGCATTTGCATATAAGTTAGCTTTGCATAATAAATTTACTTCCAAGCATAAGCTTGGTCGATAGAGACATAGATATCCATCCATATTTGCTTGAGAAGCCTGCTTTAATAGTACTTAAAACAGTGACCTTGCAGTCATCAGAGCCACAGCTCTCTGCAGCGCCGGAGGCACCGGGTATGTTAGATTTTCAAGAGAGGTATCGTTAATCACACCTTAGTGTGCTTCGCCTTATCTTCTCTTTGCCAATTACTATGAAATCAGGCTCAACACAGAAATGATTGAAGAATTCACATGTAAGTAGACATTTAACTAAAATTTACCAAGATTCTTACATCTCACATTAGCTTTAGGATCTGCATTTCATAGAATATAGTCATTCATCTAAGCAGCAGTTTTTAATCGATTACTTGGTCTTAATTTCCCTAGAAAGATCTTTTACTACATAAGGCACTGATATCAATCATCTAAAATCTAACCAAATCCTATAAGTCTTGCTAAATCTTAATCAAGTACTTGATCGCTTCACTGTGTCTCCCAAACTGGTCGATTCCCAACTAGTTCTTCTTCATTCCATTTTCCATAGGGTCTACCCCCCTTAGCCTGTTGTAGGAAGACAGCTTAAACAGAGAGATTGGGGATCAGGGTGACAGCCCCCAATCTGAGTCGTTGTTGTGGTGCCTAGACATTCTGTGCGACAACAGGTGCAACATTCTATCCAGTTTAACTTCCTTCCCTTTGCAGGTTAAATGATCTCCAATTCAATATCCAAGCTATATGCCTTTTGGACAGGACAATTCCTGTATAATTTAATCACAAGTTAAGGATAGGCTTTGCCATGTATATTGCTCCCATCGCAACAAAAAAAAAAAAAAAAAAAAAAAAATTGCACTAATAGGTGGATCCAGGGATCCAATTATTTCAATCTTGTCCATTAATAGTTGATTCAATCCTTTTCATTAATTATAATTGGGTTCACCATTACCCTTCTATCCATTTTTTTATATCTATTCATTTTAGTTAAAAGTTAGTTAATAATTACTCTCTTTTATATCTATTCATTTTAGGTAAAAGTTAGTTAATAATTACTCTTTTTTATGTCTATTCATTTTAGTTAAAATTTAGTTAATAATTAATCTATTTTAGTTAGAATTTGTTAGTTTTCTATATATTCAGCAATCTGATTTGCACTTATCTAAATTTTACACTCAGAAATACAAACAGAAAATGCATATCTAAAATTTAAAATGCAAACACAACTGAATATCTAACCATAGCATGTAGAAAACAAATTTAAATCTAAAGACAAAACACACATAAAAGCTAGACACCAAATATACCCAGGAAAACCCAACTCCGATTAAACCTGCAACTGTGTTATTTTCAGTGAAACAGGACTCGTCGATCAATCACGAGTCTGAATCTGCTCGCCCTCTAAATGATCCGATCTAAATATTTGCGAGTCAAACTTGCGTTGACCGAGTTTGACTCGTGGTCAACGCGAGTTTTCCGATTCAAGCCGATTCCTGTGATTGATTCCGATTTATTCGATTTTCGGCCTTGACTCGACAAGCACGAGTTTTTAGAGTTTAGGTATGTTGCATTGCTAAAAACTAAACATCGATTGTTCCAAAATTTATTTCTCATTGCTCAGGCCCACAACTCATATGCCGAGACCTTTAGTAATCAATCACTACTCACTATTACACGGTCCAGACTCCATATCGGGGAACCACCAGTGTGAGCCTAAGTCCAAACTACATATTGGGCAGTCGCCAGTGTGTGCTCCGCCCAAACTCCATATCAAGAAACCACTAGTGTGAGCCTCAGTCCAAACTCCATATCGGGCAATTTCCAACGTGTGCTCTATCCAGACTCCATATCGGCCCTAGGACAATCGCGCATCACCTTCAGCGTGTGTTACCTTCAAGCTTAGCCGCTTCACTATTCAGCGATCGAGGTACGTTGGCACTTGGCTTAAATAATAGGTATATTACTATATTGAAGTTTCAATGTCGTTTTCAATGGAAAGTTTCAAGTTTCATCGTTCAGTAATCGAATGTTCGACATATTCCATTGGTTATGACTTTTCAATCCTATAAATGGGGCTTAAATAGATTTTAAAAGTGCACTAAGAAATGGTTTCATACCAACCACTCGCCAAGTCATCAAGCATTCCTTCCTTGGTCGATGTCTTTCCAACTCCAAAGGCTTTAACCATGCATTCACAACTTTGTCGGTGTTCTTCCAGAATTTGTCATTGATGTATTGGTTCAGTTGTCTTATGCTAAACGAACTTGCAAATTCAAGATTACAATGCAATATATGATGATAGTGTTTCCTTTAGGTAGCATTTCCTCATATATACCTAATTATTTCAAGGTCATAATGATATATTAGGTCGAAATGTGCTTGTGTCGTTGGACAGACTCCTCTTTGATCCTTAACAAAACCTTATATCCTTTAAAACCAACCCTCTTTTTTGCAAAGTTATATATGGAATTTTTAATTTTAATTTTTTATTGTCTTTTACAGGAGCCAAATTAAATAGAAAGCACAACTCCAAATCTAAACGGAAGCCACAATTTAAACACAAGTCCAAAACAACAATGTCGAGCGAGAAGGAATTTGCTTGGGCTTATTGTGACAAGATTCCTGGAGGCCCCAAGCTCCTTTGTAAATTTTGCAAAACGAAATGTAGTGGAGGCATTTATAGTTCAAATACCACCTTGCACAGATATCTGGCCATGATATAGGTCTCTGCAAAAACGTTGACAAAAATGTCAAACACCAAGCAACCTTATCCATTTATATGTTGAGTCAGCGCAATGCCAAGAAATCAAAGCAAAAGAAAAGAAATAGGAACTCTTGGAGTTGGCAATTTTTTTTCCACTACCCCCATTGTCATGTCCCTATGTTGAATCCTTAATGCAGTTCCCAAGTTTCCCACACATGCCTCCAAGTCCAAGTCAAACTCAAGGCAAAATGAATCCTCATGCAGTCAACACTGGAGGTGGAAACATAAACACCTTTTTTTCTCCTCGCACAAAACCCGATTCCCAACCTACCTTGGACGCCACTGGTTGGAAAAATAATATCCATAGTCAGGCATGGAAGGCCATTGCTAAGTTTTGGTACTATTCTGACATACCATTCCACTGTGCCAGAAGTCCTTATTGCCAAGCTATGATTGATGTTGTTGTTGTTGCAGGTCTAGGGTTCAAATCCCCTTCATTAGAGAGCCTTAGGACATATTTGTTGTTAGAAAGTGTTGAAGATGTCATGCTTGTGCTATCTGAGTTTCGTTCATCATGGGTAGAAACAGGGTGCACCATCATCAGTGATGGATGGAGGAACAGATCAAAGGAATAGAAATTTAATAAATTTCCTTGTATCTTGTCCAACAGGCACAATGTTTCTCAAATCAATGGATGCCTCAAATAAGGTTAAGACTGCCCAACTTATTTGTGAAATAATGGAGGATGTCATTCAAGAAGTGGGAGAAGAACATATTGTACAAATTGTCACCGACAATGCGGCGAATTATATGGTTGTTGGTAGACTTTTTGAGATTAGGAACCCCACTATTTTTTGGACCTCTTGTGTTGTCCATTGCATAGATTTAATGCTTGAGGACATTGGTAAGCCTCATTGGATACAATAATTTGTGGAGAAGGCAAAATCCATAACCAAATACCTATAAAACCACACTATTGTCCTAAACACCATGAGAAAATACACTGAAGGTGAAGAAATTGTTCAACCTGTAGTGACTAGATTTGCAACAAATTTCATATCTTTGCAATCTGTGGTTGAGCAAAAGATAAATTTGAAGAGGATGTTCTTGGGACCTTAGTGGATGGCATCTAAACATTCCAAGACCCTTGAAGGCATAGAAATTGTTGCACTTGTGTTTAATGACGGTTTCTAGAAAGATGCTGAAGAGATTATTGCTATGACGGAGTCCCTTGTTAGAGTTCTCATGTACTTCAAGTCTTTTAACTTTTTCATTTTTTAAATTTCATTTCAAGCTTCTTTTTATTTTCAATGTTTCATATTTCTTTAAATTTGAAAGCTTGAACTTTCAGGATGGTTGATGGTGACAAACCCGTTATGGGTTACATTTATGAGACGATGAATCTCGCAAAGGAGGCCATCAAAAGAAGATGTCGGGATGAGGAGAAAAATTATATGCCTTTTTGGGATATTATTGATGCACGTTGGGATAGGAAATTGCATTCCCCCTTACATGTTGCTAGGTACTTCTTAAACCCACAGTGTTTTTATGATAAGAGAAAATTTAATGAGGATGGGGAGGTTGGCAGGGGACTTATGACATGCATGGAAAGGTGCTTCCCTAATCTAGAATTTCAAAGTTGTGTATTTTCCTAACTACAGGATTATAGAGTGCTAGCTAAATTATTTGCCTATACCAGTGCTATACGAGAAAGGTCTAAGATGTTGTCAGGTACCCTTTGAGGCTTGAAGGCTTCATCAATTCATTAAATTTGTTTAAACTAAATGTTTTATTAAATTTTGTTGTCTTTTTAGGTTTTTAGTATTAATATTTAGTACATCTACTCACGAACCCTTGCCACTTGCTAGGTCTTTGGTGGCAAAACTTTGGTAGTGATACACCATATTTGAAGAGATTCGCCATTCGAATCTTAAACCAAGCATGCAGTGCTTCAGGTTGTGAGCGCAACTGGAGCATGTTTGAGAAAATAAATTCTAAGAGGCGCAACTGATTGACACAAAAGTGCTTAAATGACCTTGTATTTGTCTGTTACAATCTACGACTTCGCAATAAGCAAATACTAGGTGAGAACTTGAATTTGAAGGTTTCATAATCTGATCTGTACTTTAAACTTTAAACTTTAAAGTTCAAAGTCAAATTTCAATTCACATTTCAATGTCTCAGGATAATGACAGGTTTGGATCATTCACCAATAGACCTTGAAGAGATAGATTTGCAAACTACAAATGGAACATATTGGGTCCAATTAGAGGAGGCTCCTCTTTTAAGCCTACATGACTTGGAGAACCTTGAGAATCAAGCAAGCGAAGGAGTGGGACGAATCGCTTCTAGTTCTCACTCTTAAGAGTCTTAGACTCTTAGTTATTAATTTTTTCTGATTAGTATGCAATTTTTTGTAAACTTTTAGACACATATGCTTCTAGTTCTATGTAGTCACTGGTTAGGATTTAGGACTCAATACTTTGGATCATGTTTGGACTCATAACATATATGAGATACTTATTCATTCATGATATTTTGGACATTTATTGATATTATGCGTTGTTTGGACATGGATTTACTAATATCAATGAAAAATGTTTTTTTTTAATTCAATATATATGTATATTTTTATTTATTGAATTCACCAATTTTTTCCCGATTTTATCCCGATCCAATTAAAACTCTTTGCTCTTTTGCCTCGCTGATTTATTGTCAATTCCGAGTCTAGTAACATTGGTTCTTTTATCGCCCAAAAAATTATTCAAGAAATATTACAGCTGGGTGAAAACCCCTTTCTATGTGCCCTACCCCCCTGAACAACTCCCTCTCTAAGCTTGGTTTTTCCCCTATAAGGGATGCGGACTATACTGTTGGTTCATATGGTATGGATGCATGACCACCTCCGTGCCCCTAAGAAATAATATGGCCCGTTGTTGATTTGATTCCCAGGCCATGTGGCCCTCTCTCGTCAACTTGGACGCTAAACTTTTGCTGAAAGCTAAGTTGAACCTATTGAAAAATAATTATCTTGATCTTAGCACTAGCACACTTGCTCATGCCAAACGATCTGTCTCACTTTTTCCCTTATCTCCCTTTTATAACTTGACATTGACCTTCTAGAAGTATCAAAGGGTTGATATTGTTGGAAAATGTAACTAGGTTCGGTCTTCATTTAATGTATTTGAGTCAAATGTAATATATTTGTCAAAAGAAAAGCAAAAGGAATTTTATTATTATTTTATTTGACTTATTAAAGCATGGGTTTCATGCTTGGGTCAAATGTCAAAGGTCAAGCCTCCATTGAAGGCTTTAGGTTAATTGTCAAAGTCAATATTTATTTGAAGACTCCTCCTCCATCAAGGTCTCCTTGTTGTCGACCTCAAAAAGAATCCTCATGAAGTCGGCCTCCCTCAAAAGAATACATGTCGGCTTATTAAGTGACACATCTCATCAAAGTATCATGTCAGCTCATTTATGGACAGAAAACTATATATATAAGGATGAGAACTTTGCATTACAGACATAGATTTTCGGATCAGATTTCAGAGTACAAGTTTAGATACTACAAGTTCGAATAAGGGAAAAACATTTCGGTGTTATTTCAGGGAGTTTGGATAGGGCATCAAGATGATCTCCATGCTCCCACAAATCGGTGTTAGGCCTCCCACAGTTCGATATTATACTCCCACGTTTTCAGTGCTATGCTTACACAGTTTGGTATGCTCTCACAGGATTAGAGGCTATTACAATGACCTCTGTTCGATGCTCTCACATCACTATAGTGACCTCATCTCGGTGCTAGACAGTGACTTTAGTTTGATGTTATTACAGTGGTGCTTCCACAGTTCGTTCGTGTCTCAATGCTATTATAATTTTGCTATCACAGCGGATGAAGGAGCTCGGATTTGGTGTAGAAGTAATCTGTTCAAAGGATCAAAAATGTGAAGATAAATGACTGCTACAGGAGCTATAGAACTGAAGAATGACAAGGTTGCCTTGATGGATGGAGGTAATCTCGAGTCTAAGTTGTAAGGGTCGTGGTCGTCCCATCTTGAATCTACTGAAGGAAGAATTTGTGATTGGGTTTTCACCTCGAGGGCAGTTTTGCCCTGACAGCGTGCCTATATCTTGTGTTCTCTTCTTTTGTTGCTTGGCATTAATCTTGATGATAAGAAAAGAAAATTAAGAGATCTAATACTAATAATGAAAATGTCACAAGTTAATGTCATAATAAGGGAAATCGTTTTCACTGCAATCTCCTTGGATTTTCCAACAGAGATTTTCTCTTAAGTTTCCTACATCAATGTCCAAGATTTAATCTCTTGCTGACTTTATATTTTTTAATTTTTCCTAAGTCAATATTAAGAAATAATTTAATTATTAAAATCATTCTGGCTTAATCACTGATCTCTGATTTTCTGAATGCCATGGCACCTATGCAAGGGTAGAATCCTTCCTTCTCTACTCCGCTCAATAGAAATAGGTAGAAATTAGTTAATGATAAGTATATTTTAGTTAGAAATAGTTAGAAATTAGTTAATAATTAGTCTATCTTATTTAGGAGTGAGTTCCTTATTGGGCAAGAGGGTAAACTACAATCAGGGTATAGTATCATGGGATTCATGTATAGAGTTGAAGAGTAAGTGTTGCAAATACCATATGACCAGGCTTCCTCTAAGGCCTCAGCATGACTAGATAGGGATGTTCAATATCTATTGGATATTGTTCAAGGTTGAAACGACATTTATGGCCCTGTTGTATGACCTAAAATTGCTTTTGATTGGATAAGATCTCATCTTAATTGTGTTGAAAAATGTAACTAGGTCAGTCTTCATTTAATGTATTTGAGTCCTCATGAAATGTACTTGTCAAAAGAATAAAAGAAATATTTTTTATTATTGTAACAATGACTTATTAAAGCATGGGTTTCATGCTTGGGTCATCATTATATTATTCAAAGTCCCCATTGTGGACTCCTAGGATTAATATTGAGTTTATCGAGTCATTGTATATTCAAAGAGACCCTTCTTGGGATTTTGAATTATGTAAAAAGGTTTAGTATTGAGTCAAATATGATTTATGTATCCTCCATACCAAGTCAGCCTAGAAGAGATCAAGTCAGCCTAAGGACACCTATTCAACCTCCCTTGAAGCCTATAAATAGAAGCAAATCGAGTTCATTTGGAACATCTCGTCTCAAGCAAGTTTGTTATCTTTAAGGAAGTCAGAGAAGTGCGTAGTGGGTCTAAGGAGGCCAAAGGAAGTGTGAGTTGGGAGGAGTCTAAGGAGAAGAAGAAAAATGAAATTTTGGTGCCTCTCTCTCTTTGTTTCGTGCTCTAGTTTAAGAGATCGTAGTCTTCCAAGTTTCGCTGATGTCGAAAGCTGCTACATACTCGAAGTTGTTGAAAGAGAGGTCGAAGATCTAGGAGGCTAACATGGTGTGGAGGGAAGGTTTGGTCTTTGTTTAGGGTGAAGAGTCTCAAAGAATACTATTGAAAGGAAGAAATTTTTGACTGGTTTTTCCCCTTGATGGGGGTTTTACCCTAGCATAGTTCCTACATCTTGTGTCTCTTGTTTTGTGATCTTCATACAAACATAATATGGTAATTTCTTGATGAAAGATAAGATAATAAAAAAGTAAAAGAAACCAACAATACTCACAAGTAATTATCAAAAAAGGAGAATCAAACCCTAATCTATTTGCATTGATTTTCCAACAACTTGGATGTAAGGAAACCAGTTCTTCATATGGACAAAACATCTATGGACAAAACATTTTCGGACAATATTTTCGAACAAAATGTATTTGGACAAAATGTTTTTCCAAAGACTTTTTCTCTGGAAATATTGGTGTCCATTTTCTGATTGGTTTTCTCTCAGAGTTTCTATAGTTTTTTTGCAATCGTGTTTTTATTCAATATTTGCAGTGTAATAATTTTTCTTAGAACTAAATACATTGGATAATTACCAGTGGATTGCAATAAGCGATATTTTTATCGATTTTTCACATGGTATCAGAGCATATTTGAGGCATTGAGGTTTACCGAAGTAGATCAACGCAGGGGTTTGGAAGAGGAAGCCAAGGGTTTATTACCCGGATCAATCTTTTCAGTTTGTTCCAGATTTACTTCAAGGAATGTTACCATTGTTATTTTCTGCAAGAGAGGCTAAGATTTTCAGTCAGGTTGTGAGGATTTCTGAAGGACTATGTTGCTCAGATCCAGTCACATGTGTGAGGTATTGAGGTTGTGTTGAGGGAAAAAATACTCCAAGAGGGTCGAGAGGGTGAGGCCAAATCCTTTTGAGAAGGTCGAGACTACTAGAGGCGAGGTCATGAGGCTAGTTTTCTAGCCAAAGGCCACAAGTGTGGTCCATATTGTTTTTCAGGAAAGTAAAAAATTCTTAGAGAAGTAGAGATCACTTATAGAGGGAGACTATGAGGTTTTTAAGGTACTTTTGTTAGTTGGTAGAAGAAATATTTATTCTTATTTTCTCTTGAGGGCTTTAATAATGGTTTCAACAGGATTGAAGGATCAAGATAGGTTTGATGGTGCATCTAACTTTGGTGTCTGGAAAATTTGGTGCCTTCTTATTGCAGAAGAGAATGGACCAAAGGAGTTTGCTACAACAGATATTAAGTATAAACAAATCCTATCATGTTGCATGAGTACCGGAAAGATGATGCTAAGGCCAGGCGTATGATTCTAGATGGGGTCAAGGACCACAATGTTCCACATTTGGCGAAAAAAATAATGCCAAGAAGATGTGGGATTCCATCAACAAAGTTTTCTAGGATAAAAATTTTAATCGGAAAATAATCATATGAGAAGCTCAAAAGCACCAGAAAGAAGAGAATGTTTTCAATTAACTCACCTGCATCACGATAGTCAGAGATGAGATAGTAACCATTAGAGATAAGGTCGACAACGAAGACCTCGTGAGAACAACACCGAATGGATTTCAGAAGCAGTCGGATGTTTTCATGCAAGTGCTTAGAGGAAGATTTAATTTTCCTACTTGGAACTACTTGTGGAACGACTTCACATAGGAGGAATTTTAACTAAGCCTTGTGAAAGGTGATAGTGATACTAGAATCAATTCAAAGCAGAAGGTAAATGACAGCGAGAATGTTGCTATTGTGAGCAAGGTCAAAGTGAAGTAGAGATCTAGTAAAAGATCATGTTACCCACCACTTTGTAAGTGATATCCCTAGGAGCAAAAAAATTATCCATGATGGTCCTCAGCCGGCAGTGCCTTGCAACCATTGACTAGCTCGTTGTGCCATTTCTCCAACCCTTGAGCCAGCCATGTGGTCCCTCACCCATCTGTCATGATCGTATGTTTAAAGGTGGGCCTCCCAAGCCTAAAGGTATGCCTTGTCATTTAGTAATTGAGTGTTTTAGTTTACTTATTATGGAAAGCTCTTAGGCATGGAATAATGGGGGGATTCAATGGAAAGAATAGACTAGGTTTTTGCTCTTGTCCCCTAGGTATCTTTTGGGATGTTAACCTTGAACCCTATTCCCGTGGGATCTCTTTTATTAGCCTTTGGGTTTCTGTGATGCATGGGAAACCCGGATTTTGGATGCGTGGTCCCACTCCCCAATTCACATATATCAACCCCCTTTCGCTCATTGTAACCCTTTTCATCACTTCTCCCACCTAGGTCCACATTCCTCTCCTGGGTCCTCCACATAGGATCAGCCACCACCTCCCCTTGCTCACATCTTGGGTCAAGATTGGAACGATGCCCCAGAAGTTGATGCAGCTAAAAAAGGAAAAAAAAAAAACATAATTAGTCACATTCAACAAGAAATTATACCACAAAATGCAAAATATGGTCAGGAAATACACATTTAGCACATGGGCAAAATCCATTACATGAGCTCTACCCCTTCCATGGCCATCACCCTAGTTCGTAGATGCCTTAGATGAATCTCCTTTATCATTTAAGAACCCATGATTGTCCCAACCCCCGGTGGGCAATGAATTGCCCCACCTTGAAAAGGGGTATCCGTTGCTATACTTTACACATCATGCTCTCATTCCTTTAAGCCCCGAGCAGTTAACCAAAGAAAATCATAAAAGGAAAAAGGCATACAAAGAAGTGTGAAAAAATCAAGGTCGGGGTAACTCATGTACCACGATTTCTCCCTCCTACACATCATTTACCCAAGTGTGGGCTTCCCTTTGTGTTCGCTACACTTGTCCCATGGCATGTAACTCAGGTTATTCCCCTTCAACCCCTACTCTATTTTACCATTATATCACATACTACCACTATTTGAAGGATGTACCATGGACATATCACCCCCTTTGGAAGTATAAAACACCTAATAGGATGATTGGTTAACCCCCTTTGGAGCTTGGAGACATTAGCTCATGCCAAAGCCCATTATGGAAGGGCTTGCCATTATGAAATGCCCACTTGTTTTCCATGGTTTGTAAATTCTTTTACTTGATTTCTTTAATGATTTGATAGGCTGGAAGGTACAAAGATGCATTGGATCTTATGCAGGATTGCAGATGGTATCCATTTTGGGTTTGGTCTCCCTATATGGGGTCCTAACCCTCCAGAAAGCTACATTGGCACATGTAGGGTGTGTGTAGAGATTCATGGGCCTCCAGAGCAGCACGTACCATTCCATGGATCCCCAGAGTCATTCAGATATCACTTATGGTTCACCTATTAGACGAAGAATATGAACCTGGTTCACCATGCCTAGTCGATCCCATAGTCACATTATCCACTTGGAAGATGACCCAGGACTTGTATGATGATGTGGCATCATTTATACTCTCATTGAGCCCTTACGGATGATCTACAAGCATCTTCGATTTGTTTGGATACCCATGAGGACACTTGTGTGCCCCCACACCCACTTGGGAGCATCATGGGTTTATTACTTGGAGAACAAGGAGCCACCCCCTTGTCCACTAATTTTGGGAGTCCTATTTCACATTATGGCACCTATGGACTTCATTAGGCCTCCTCCAAGGCCCAGCGACATGCATTATTAATCATTTGACCTCTTGAGAGGCTTATTCTTTTGATTTTGAGCTAGTTTGGTGGGCTTGTCACCAAAAGTTAGTTATCTTGTATATTAGTTTCTTTTAGGGGATCAATTAGGCCTCATTAGGAAAATCGAATTCATTTGGACATGTATAAATACAAGTAATGTGATTTCATTTTAGCATCATCACTTGGATTGATCATTCTCTCTTGAGATATTTTCGCTATTCTTTTTGGAGGACAAAATTGGATGGATGGATGAATTTTGATGTTTGGATCAGTGTGGAAAAAGTCGGGAAAAAATCGGGATTAAATCCTAAAATTCCGATTTTTTCAGCCAGCCGACTTTTTTCCTCCCAAAAAAACCGGGAATAAATCGTAATACTCTCGATTTTATCGGGAGTCGACCCAAAAATTCATCCCTCATTTCCCAAGCCACGGATAAGAGGCCGAAAAGGGGAAAAAAACACATTTGTTTGTTGTTTTTGCTCCCATTCGTCCCTGTGGAGAGAGTAGTTGTTTGCCATTGCCCAAGAGGAAAAGATTTTCTAGTTTTGTGGTGAGGATTTGGAGATTTGTCCACTACTCAACGTGAGAGATTCAAAGTGTCGAATTGTTGTTGTCAGGTATGTATTTTAATTTCTCTCTTAGTCTTTGTTACACAAATGGCTTCTTATATCTTTCTATAATTCTATTAGTTTGTTTTTATCTTATTTTTGCTTAGAATTTTGAATCAAAAAATTGTTTAGAATCTAGATTGGAGCAAAACTTCAACATTCAAGAATCAAATGACAAAAATTCAAACCCTTGTTTAGTGAATTTGAGTGTATTCAAGTGAGTGAGGAGAGGCATTTAAAATCTAAAATCAACAATTACATTTCTGATTGCTTCTTATGTGATGAGAAAAAAAAAAAATTTCAAAAAAAAAAAGTTGTGCCCAGATTCAAATTTAAGTGCGAAGTTTCAAACAAAATGCCAAGGCTTTTGGACCCTATGTCGAAATATGGTGAACCTGATAATATACCCGAATCTAGGGGGTTAATAGAAAGTATTTGACTTACAAGTTGTGTGGCAAGCATATGTCAGGGCGTGTCAACAGATTAAAATTCCATTTGGGGCAAATTTCGGGGCAAAATGTAGACCTTTGCCCAAATCCATCTCCAGAAATCATCTGGCAGACCATTCAATCGTTGATGGATAAAGAGGAGGGCAAAGACACAAGGGCAGCACTAAAAATCCAACTTGTAAGGGCCTCAAGAGTGGGGAGGAGTGAGAGTGGTTCTTCAACATCACCTTCCACACCCATATGTCCCAACCCCTCAGCGTTCTCAACTTTTTTTGTTCCTAGAACCACACCTGGTGCACAACCTGGTACCAAATTGACACTTAAGAAAAAAAAAGGTAGAAGCTGACAGGTTGGTCAATAAGTGTCATGTATGGAGTGATGTTCCTTTCAACATTGCCAAGACAAACCCATTCTACCAACCTATATTTGATGTTGTTGTTGTTTTTGGCTCGGGGTACAAAGCCCCCACCTTTGCACAATTAAGAGGGCCTCTTCTTCAGGATGAAAACACGGATTGCACTTCTAGATTGGAGGAGTTTAGGGAATCATGGAAACACATTGGATGCATAGTCATAGTCATGTCAGATGGTTGCGCTGACCAGAAGGGCAGGACCCTTCTTAACTTCTTGGTTAGTTGTCCCAAGGGGACAATGTTTATGAAATTTGTTGATGCATCTACATACATTAAAGATGCACATTTATTATGTGAGTTGTTGGACATCTTCATTCAAAAAGTAGGCCCAAGAAATGTTTTCCAAGTCATAACGGACAACGCTACAAAGTATGTTGCAGCTGGCAAGTTGCTTATGGAGAGGTATCCTAACTTGTTTTGGACACTTTGTGTTGTTCATTGTATTGACTTGATGTTGGAGGGTATAGTTAAGATTCCTATTGAGGGATATTGTTGAATCATCCACAAGCATAACAAAATTTATATATAACCATGCATATGTGCTTAGCTTGATGAGAAGATTCACCAACAACAAAGAGTTGATTTGTCCCACCCTTACACGATTTGCCACTACTTTCATATATCTTAAGTCTCTGTTGAATTCTATGTGGGATGTGAAGAGCACGTTTCTTTCACCGAATTGACATGTATTATCTATTAGCTACAAACCAGAGGGAGAGGGCATATGCAGAGTAGTTTCATATGATCAGAGCTTTTGGGTAGGAGTAGAGGAGGTGTGTGCCATTTCAGAACCTTTGGTAAGGGTTCTTCGATTGGTTGATGGAGACAAGCCCACAATGGGCTACTTGTATGAGGCCATTGATAGGGCCAAAGAATCCATTCATGCTTATTATGAAGATAAGGGAGACGATGGGTTAGAGAAACAATAGGTTATATGGAGCATGATTGATGAGCGATGGAACAATACCCTCCATCGCCCTATTCATGTTGCCGGTATCTACCTCAACCCCGCATTTGCTTACGCCTGTGGTTTCAGATTTGATGCTGAGGTGATAGATGGATTCTTCGCTTGTGTTGAGAGGATGGTGGCGTCTGAGCAAAAACGTGAAGATGTTTCTAAAGAAATGGAGATATATAGGATGGGAGGTGGCACATTTGGTTTTACCATGGCTATTAAGAATAGGACGACCAAAATGCTAGGTAAGCTTTAGTTTGTTTCAAACTTTCAAGTTTAGAATTTCAATGTTTTTTTTTTATGTTTCTCATTTTCCTTTTAACTTGTAGATGCTTGGTGGACAAGCTATGGTGGCAAAGTACCCCATCTCCAAAAGCTTTCCATTCGAGTGTTCATTCAAACATGCAGTTCCTCTGGGTGTGAGCGCAATTGAAGTGTATTTGACAAAATACACAGCAAAAAGCGCAACAGGTAAAAAAAAATCAAATTAAATTTTTTTAATTTATTTCATTTTTTTAATATTTAAATTTAAGATATTCTAAATATTAATTTACAATCTATGACCCTAATACACATTGGAGTCCCACCGCCTCAATGACATGGTCTACGTCTACTACAATCTTCGATTGTGAGTGAGACAACTTCAGAAACCTCCTGATGTGGAAGCCATCTCATTGGACAATATTGATACCATTGTTGCATGGAGGGTCAAGCCTGAGAGGCCGACCATGGACTCGATCCCTGATTGGTTAGATGTGGATCTAGGGGAGGTAGCAGTTGCAGGTGAGGGAGAGCCAAAGTTAAAGGAGGAGGAGGAGCATCAGAGTCAGGAGGCAGAGTTGGATGGGGATGATGAGGAGGTGACACCATCTAGGATGGCCAGCAGCAGGTATAGGACAGAGGCCACCTCTTTTATCGGCTTCTAGAGGATCACTGAGTCCATTCGTATTCCCAGGGGCTAGGCCTTCTTCCTCTAGAGGAAAAGGCAAAGCCATTCTCTATTCCCATAAAAGGGGTAGAGGATCTCAGTGATTGATTACTTTATGACATGTAGATGACTCATGATATACATTTATTATATTTTTTTGTTGATATTTTGACTCTTGAGAGTTGAGACTTAGACAAGACTCAAGATTTATGAGTTGATTCACTATTTTGATATGTGATGTAGCACTAGACTTCATATACATATTATATATTAGCTTTCTTTACATGTTTATGTGGAAATGCATTTATTTGATGTTGTGGATACTCTAGAGGCTAAAAAAAAACAAACAAACAAAAATGAATATTTTTTGTATTTTTTAACTTTGCCGGCTTTTCAAAAAACTCCCGACTTTAACGAGTTTTTCAATTTTTGGATCCTTGCCGATTTAATCCTGACTACAACTTTTTCCACATTGGTTTGGATATCTTCATTTTTTTCTTGGAGCTTCTATATTGGCATATGATAATGATTGGATGTAATTGTTCTCACATGTAAGTGCTCTTTTAATGCTATTTTTTCATTATTTTTTCTGTCACATAAATGTTGTTGGGATTTTTGTTATACTAGGCCAAAATTTTGTTGCTTTTCTTTGGTGAAAGAGTATAAATTTGTCTTTTATTAGTGTTGCATCATGTTATGTGTTGATTTTTGGGTAGCAGCGGATGTGCTCTAGCTTTGAAATTTTGTGGATGGGCTAGAACACATGAGATCTTCAAAACCCAGAAATCGTTTCGTGAAATTCCACCCGGATTGTATTTTATTAAAATAATTAATATTTTTAATGGGGTTCCTAAGTTTAAACTTAATAAAATTAAAATATTAATGGGTATTAATGAAAATATGGGTGAAAAGCTTCTAAGAGACTAGGATCAAGTCTAATTTAATCTTAACATTGATGAGAAATTAGATCATGGCCGTTGATTTCTCAACAAGAAAAGTATAAAGGAAGTCTTGGGGTCAGTTGGAAGACACACACAGAGAGAGTAGCACTTGAGCTAGTTCGAATTTCTGAGGTGTGGTTTGCTAAGAATTTCGGTGTAAATTTCTAGTGCAAAGAGGAGTAGTTCAGCAGAGGGACTTCTGTCTAAGGTCGAGAATACATAGCAAGAGGCAGAACAACACCAGGGAGAGACAGCACAGCTCCAGAAGGGTGACGCGGAGGCTAGAGGAACTAACACAATCACTTAGAGGCACCGCTGGGGTTTTTATGAGGCAAATCAGGCAGCAATTCAGTAGATCGATTTCTGAGCCAGGAAGGCTCACCGAGAGGATGACACAGCGCCTAGAGGAAGTGACGTAGTCCCAGCGCAGAGTTGGGAGCAACCATCACTGCACAGCACTGGGGACAGCGAAGTCACCTATGGGGTTTGTTCTTCCAGTGGTTGGATTCACCAAAATATCTGTCTCCAGATAGAGATACTTCTGCGGGGTTTATTCTCTATTGGGTCAGTTGGATTTGGCACCCTAGTTGTATTCAGAAATCTTCTTAATAATAAAACCCTCATATCTATTGCACCGGTTTTCCCGCATTGAGTTCTTCCAGGGATGTTTAGTCCAAAAATAAGTGTCATTTGTGTGGTTGTCTCATTTATTTTTTAGTACTTGATTTGTATATTGGTGTAGGCTGCAGCGTATTTGCATTAATATTTTTTGAATATTTCTGAAAATAACTTGTTAAATAAAGAACACAAGTAGGTAATGCAAATCAGTTTACTGCAATAGGATTTTTGGTTTGTTAGATTCAGAAATTTTCACATGGTATTAAAGCGATTGCAAATCAATGAGGACTAAAGCCATCGGCGTAAGGACAGAGGAAAATATGTGTGTGAAAACAGTTGTCCCGAGAGACAGCGCAGTTTCTGGCCGAGAGAGCAGAGAAGGGGTGACGCAATCACCAAGGGAGGCTCACGCAGACCCTTTGTCAGCCTGATTAGGTGACGTTGTTGCTGCAGAGAGCAGCGCAGTGATTACTGGGCCAGCATAGAGACTGTTGAGTCTTGTTTTTCCGGTTGTCGTGGCTAGAGGTGCAGCGCAGATTTTGGTTGTCGTGGTGGGGTGCTGATTTTGTTGGTGCATAACTGTACCTAGAGGGGCAGAGGCAAAGTAGAGGGAATCAGTTCCTCAAAAGATTTCTTGCCAAGAAATCTAGATCCAGTGTTGAGCAACAGCAAAGAGAGATCAAAGAGGGGTGGTTCGATAGTGGTTGGTAGAAGGATTTCCGTGAAAGAAATCGACATTCAAAGGGAGCTTGTTCCTTAGAGGATTTCTGATGCCAAAGAAATCCAGATCGGAGTTTTGTTGGGGCATCAACGAAAGAGGGAGAAGAGAACCAGTTCGTCATTCGACATTTGGCAAAGATGGCTGCCACATCTCTAAGACAGAGGTAGGGAGATTTAGAGTTGTAGTTCGAAAGAGCTACAGAAATAGGGCAGGATCCTTGAGGTGCCCAAACTCTTGGATCACATATAGCGACGGGAGCCCTTAATGACAGTAGCATAATGACGGGAGTTAGTTGGTGCGAGGGATGATGGAGCAACAGTGGCAGAGCTAGCGTGCCAAAGTCTAAAGCAACGCAGTGGAGTGTTACAGAAGTGCGGAAGGCACAGAGCAGAGACAACAGCAGCGCAGTAGCATTAGAGGGGCAACACAGATTAGCAGTAGAGGTAGCTTCGACGTTAAGGGGCATCCAGACTTACCAGCATGTCAGCTTTTGGGTGGTTTTTAAGTTGCTTACTTCTCAGCCACTAAGTTGCAGTGCAGCAGTTAACAGTGGCAGTGTTATGGGCAACATGGTGCAACATATTGAGAGGGCGCTGCAATACAAATGCAGCAGTGACAGTGGGAGTGTCATGGGTAGCAGTACAGGTGCAATGGATGAGGGGCATCAAGTCGAGCATTAGCAGTGCAGAGGACCGATGTCATGGATCAGTGTGATACTTCTGTTAGGAAGTATTGTTAGACCACATTACTCGCTAAGAGGGAGTGTTGATTTTCGGGTAGCATCGAATGTGCTCTAGCTCCGAAATTTTGTGAAAAGGCTAGAACACATGAGATCTCCAAGACCCAAAAATCGTTTGGTGAAATTCCACCCGGATTGTATTTTATTAAAATAATTAATATTTTTAATGGGGTTCATAAGTCTAAACTTAGGAAAATTAAAATATTAATAGGTATTAATGAAAATATGGGTAAGAAACTTCTAAGAACGAGTATAAAGTCTAATTTAATCTTAGTCGTTGATTAGAAATTAGATCACGGCCGTTGATTTCTCAATAGGAAAAATATAAAGGAAGTCTTGGGGACACACACACACAGAGCAACACTTGAGTTAGTTCAAAATTCTGGGGCGTGGGGTTTCTATGAGGCAGATCAAGCAGAAGTTCAACAGATCGATTTTTGAGCCGGGAAGGCTCACCGAGAGGGTGACACAACTCCTAGAGGAGGTGACGCAGTCCCAACGCAGAGCTGGGAGCAACCATCGATGCACAACACTAGGGACAACGAAGTCAACTATGGGGTTTGTTCTTCCAGTTGCTGGATTCGCCAAAATATCTACTTCTGGATAGAGGTACTTCTGTCGGGTTTATTCTTTGTTGGGTGAGCCAAATTTGGCACCCTAGTTGTATTCAGAAATCTGCTTAATAATAAAGCCCTCATCTCTGTTGCAACGGTTTTCCCGCATTGGGTTTTTCTTGGGACGTTTAGTCCAAAAATAAGTGTCCTTTGTGTGGTTGTCTCATTTATTTTTTAGTACTTGATCCGTATATTGGTGTAAAGCTGCAGTGTATTTGCATTAATATTGTCTAAATATTTCTGAATATTTCTTAAAATAACTTGTTAAATGAAGAACACAAGTAGGTAATCTAAATCAATTTACTACAGTAAGATTTTTGGTTTGTTAGATTTAGAAATTTTCACATTATGGGCCATGTTTGAATAAGTGAATGTTCCTAGAGATATTTTATTGAAATTTATCTTGATATGTCATCACATATTGCACATTGAAGTATAAATACCTTGAATCAATTTTCCTCGTGCCCTATTTGTCATGCAAAATTGTTCTAGAGACCTCCTTGACTGAATGAAACCATCCTAATCATTGGAATCTTCTTGACTCCATTTCTCCCAAAGAAATAGGCACTAGCCTTCCATAGGTGATCACCTTAAAGAATATTTTTCTCTCACCTTCTTCTTTTCTTTCTAGGCTTAACCTACAAAGGTCACCTAGGGCATCAATTATCTCACGATCTAGCCATCCAAATACTTCAATTTTTGGTCCACGATTGCACTACTCTGTCCTCAAGAAACCTTCCAAATTTCATGAGATTCCGACAGTAGGATCTTGAAATATCGCAAGCCCTAACTTGAAGACCAATTCTTGCCCTTGGTTTCCCTTGGGCTAAAAACCTCATTGGGATACTTGCATTGCTTTCCATTGAAAATTCATTGTAGCATTGCTTGTTTTACTCTAAAGGCCATTTAGAGCCTCATTGGTTATGTATTTACTATTTTGTCAATGATATCATTGATATGTATTACACTCAATGCCATTTTGTTATATGCACCCTTACATGGTATATAGATGAGAAGAATTTTCATATTTTGTCCCTAATGGTTTGGAATCATGGTTTGTAATCTTAAAAATATTTTTCTTTCATTAAAAATCATTAATTTATGTATTTTTTCCAATTCCGGTTTATTGAATCCGGTTCGAATCACAGTTAAATAGGCGGCCGGTTCAAAACCTGGTTCTGGTTTTTAAAACTATGGTAGGGGCTTCATCCTCAGTGCCACAACTTCCACTTCCATCTACTTCACTACAACCACATGGAGACCCACACAGCAATTGTGGCACTGTGAGGAGAGAATAGTAGATAGATTCACTACTTTATTTCTTATGGATGATAGATTAGTGTTTTGAATTTGGACTTTTCTGTCTTCATACTTTAGTGTATAGATGGCCTATTTTGTAATCATTACTATTTGGTCATGTTGACAGTTGCTAGATAACTTATTTCAATGATAAGTCAATAGTCTACTTTCTATTATATGTTTAAAAATTTGTGTTTGTTCGTAATTGCTAGAGTCTAGATGCTCGAATAATTAATCATTAATGTACTATGGTTGTGATCTTTATCTTGGTGGCTTTACAAATATGCATGCTTTCATATATTCTGCAACTAATTCGGCATGCTAGATGTTTTTCTTGAACCCGCTCCCGAGGATTTTTGGAAAATAACACTGCCGCTCTAAAATGATCCCACTCTGTGCAACATTCAGTTAAACCATTGATCTCTTTAAAAGTGTCCTCGGTTTTCCCTTTATTTTGCTGTTCAGAAGTGTTGCACCAGTTTATTCTGTTTTATGCCAGTGTCACATATAGCAACCAATGTGATCAGTGGTCCAGGCTACGCACTCATTTAGTTCCATCGTAATTTGACAATATTCCAGTTTAATTGTGCTCATAGAAAAATCATTTTTAAGGTGCTAATGTCTTGAGTATATCAAAAATTGAGCGTCCAATCCAGAATTTTTTATTCACAGGGCAGTCTGTACAGCTGAGAGGTGAATAATACATTACTCCGTGTATACATTCTTAATGAAAAGTTGAAAATAGACGAATATGTTACATTTGATTCTACCCGAAATCATGTAGCGTCTTTCTTCACTAACTTCACATTTTTGTATAAACGCCTGAGGTCTTTCATAGCCTTCTCTTCTATCTGGATACATCGAATTGGAGAAGGTGTGCTAACCTCTGGCTTAAACCAGCGACAAGCACTATCCTTCACAACATTCAGGCTAGGATCTAACTTTGAACTGGAGCCTGATGCTGCAAACAAGTCAACCGAACTCATGGTTTTCTGTTTTACCTGCAAAACAAGTAACCGTTACATCACGACTTGCAATTTAAACAGTTAAAAAAATCAATCCTAACTTCATAAATAACATCTATCAAACCATTCAAACATGAAATCCCATCCAATACCTGCTGCATTTGAATCTCTTTCAATGAAGACCTGGACATTAAAGGGGAGGTGCCTGCCCAAGGTGGAGTACTTTTTTCTACATCCGTAGCGCTAGTCACTTTGCTCGGGGCAACAGCAATGGGAGATGATACCTGTACAAGTTGACTTCGGGGGATACGAATGTGATCTGTTTCAGGCTCATTGATGCTCATTTCATATACATCAGCTAAGCCTTTAGATTTTTTTATCGCTTCATATTCTGAACTTTTACCTTTGCCTACACATTTCAAAAGACCCCTGCTACTTTCTGCGGTTAATGGTATATTCGACTCAAGTATTTGTTCCCCCTGAATTTCAAGGAGAGATGTGGGATCCTTGGTAACCCTTGCCCCACCCCACGCAGGACCCTCTACCTTTGGTGGACTTGGTGCTTGAACAGCTACTTTGGGTGCATCATCTAAAGCGCCACTCAAGAAAACAGATAAACCACCTTTCTTAGACTTCTTTTTCAAGGACTTCTTTGTTGTCACATTTAACTCTGAATCATGATCACTGGATGTTGCTATGCTTGCTTTCTTATCCGAACCATAATCATTGCAGTCTACCAGATTTTCTTTCTGAAGTGAGGATGAAATGTTTGAATCTCCAAATTTTACATCGCCATCCTAATCCACAACATATAGAAAATTTACTTCACAACTTAAAAATATCTGTGCTTATATTTAGATCAATGCCTACAGAAGAGTAAAAGGCTAAAAAGAAAGACAGTCTAAAGAGTCTAAAAATAGCTTCCAAGAAAGGTGTGCAATTCAAGAAAAAATATTTCACAAGGTTATAAGAGTTATCACTTACCTTTCCTCCATCATAAACGGGGTAATCATCACTCTCAAAACCCTTCAGGGGGTTTAAGCCTTCTTGTGTTTTCCTAGGGCCTCCTTTGACTGGTACCTCACACTTTGAGGCATCAAGCAAATCCCCACACTGCTTCTGAGAAAATTTGTTTCCCTTTTTCTTCCCCTTGCGCTGACGGTTTCTTGATCCATTTTCCACTGAAGCCTTCCCATCCAGTAAAGTAGTTTTAGTAGATACTATTCCCAATTCTTCATTGGATTCCACTGCTACTCCAGTTTCAAGGTAAGCAAGTGTGTTTTGAAGTGAATATTTTGTCTGCACTTTTTCTTTTTGTTGTTCATCAAGCAAATAACCATTGCTTTGTTTCATCTCAAGCATCTCTATCTGCTGAAGCTTCTTCCTTATAGCTCTCACCTCTTTTGCCATAGCTCGATCAGCTGCACTTGTCTGACGCAAAAAGCCATCCCCGGAACTTCTCTCGCACGATGACTGATCAACAGTCTCTGCAGAAGTAATGTTGCGTAACATAGGAAATCCAATTTCACCATCATCTTCCTCACTATCAATGATAGCAGGAAATGTGGCAGTTGGAGTTGGAAGATGACGATAGCTCCAAGGCTCAGAAGACTTGGAATCCAAGGATTTCTCCAATTTAGACAACAACTCTGGACTTACATTAGCAAAGGCTGTAGGAGATATTGTAAGAATGTAATCAAGGTTGCGAAGAACCAGATCCTGTGAGCAAATAATCCAACAAAAAGTCAACCAAAGGGGAGAATCATCAGAAACCGTTCTAATTTTATAGATCCCAATGAATGTGAAAAACTGAGGATATAGCAAGCAGTCTTTGAATAATTTCTAGTTTTAAACATTTCAGGCCAGAATTAAGCACAAGACATCATATAAATGGTTTAAGAGAACAAAAAGGCCTCCAAACTAATAAATTTTTCGGGAAAATTAGAGTAATCCAGATTAAGATCTATCAAATCCCTAATGTTAATTCTAACTGAAAACAAGCATAAAAAATTAATGATACATAATTAACAATAAAAATTAACAAAATATAAGTAATGGGCCACAGAACATTCATGAGCACTACACAAGACCAGTTATACCATCCCACCAGTTGCATCTTTCTCAATAAATGTTATCTTCCCCATTTAAATAGACAATCTGGATTTACAGGTAATGGATGTTGGGTGGACCACAGCAGATTCATGAGGACAAGATCAGTTATACTCATCCCAACAGTTATGTCTTTTTCAACCAATGATGTCTTGCTATTTCAACAGATTAATAGGTAATGGATGTCTGGTGGAGGCATAGTGATACTCTACTATAGCATAACTTGCACCAAACTAGTCCTGCATTGAGATGTCTAGCATTTCTTGGTCATCCAGTTTTTGCTCAGACAGCAAACCTGGCTTGAATTGGTTGAAAAGAAAAATGTATACAAAGCATGTTTGCACATGAAACAAGGTCCAGAATAAATAGCCACTGAATTTTCAAATAGGAAACAAAATACAGACAAAAAAACTAAGAACTTCCATAAGAGTCAAGAAGAAGAAAATCTATAGTTGTGCACATCTATCAAGCCATTTACTGTACCAAGCACTTGCTTCAAGATATCACCAGCTTGTTGCATCAGAGAAGCAGCCTCTTATAAAAAAATTCAAAAAACCAGCACGCTTAGATGTTCAACGATGTTATGCAACCATCCTTCCCTGTTTTTATAGCTGTTAATGATTGTCAATTGTTTTTCTGGCTATACATCACATGAATATCATATAAAATTATAGGATTTGCCTAAAAAGGATGCCACAATTAAATCAGATGCAGCTTGAATTGACTGAAATGTCGATTCACCTGGGATCTGCTCGAAATGAATAAATGTTGAACACACTTCCAGGACAAATATGGAACAAACCTAGGACAACTGTCACATTTCCACTTGAGCACTAAAAACAAACAAGAAGAAACCCTTAGAACTCATATTATTGAAATTGCAAACCTTGAAAGTAGAAAGAATATCCATTATGTCAATTAATAAGCAGGAATTGAATGCGTATAATTCTATATAAGGTATATACCTGGGTTTATAAAATAATTCTTATTGTCACCAAATTACTGGATCGGCTCTCCTAGCCTTTTGGTGTATCAAATTATTGAATTGTTAGGTCTGGTCTAGTTGAACGACTTTAAGTATAAAAAACCATGGATAGACTGTTCTATTTAATAGCTTTTGGTATAGCCATTTCACAAATTTTCAGCACACATATTAAGTTTGGCTGCTGCATAACCGCTCATGTAAGTTTACATTATCAAGATACTTATATTACTGAACATATGTTTATGCATTTTACTACACCCCACCCATGATGCGTGAACCCCCTATGAACTGGCCGAGATTAGCTGGCTCATGGTCATGCCAGCTGCTTGCTACATACTATGAGAACCATAGAACCTGTTTATAAATCAGAAAATCCTAAGGCCGAGGTCATGTAGGCTGCTTGCTTTGAACCTGACTACCAAAATACTACAGATTTGTAGCCAGGTTCTTCTGGTATGTAGCAAGCAGCCTGCCTGACTGTGAGCCAGTTGGCCTCTGCTGGTTCATAGTGGTCCATTCAGTAGTCAATATCTTTGCTCTTCCTTTGTCTCACACAGTACGCAGCGAAGCAGATGTTACTGCTGATGTGAAGATGATGCAAACTCTACTCCTTGGGAGATAAACAGTTACTCTTTCCTTTCTGAGTTCAAAATATTAGGAACCATATAACATGCTCTCCATTATTTTTATTCATTCTCCACATTAGCAGCTTTAAAATGAAGAATCTGAATTGTACATGGAGAGTACTGACATGTGACAGATTGCATTTTTTTGCTTGAAATGAATCCCATCTTTCTTTCTTCAGTACCTAGATTTGAGATCTGGCCTTCTATTTTCTTCTCCAACACTGGTAACAGTTTAATTCAAGCAAAAGTCCTTGCTCACTGTAGAGATTGTATTTCCACTAGAGATTATTATTATTGCAAAGATCTTGTTTATCCAGGCCTCACCTCAAAGATTTATTGAAGATGCAATCTCTCATCTCCATCATTGGCATGGTGCTGACTGGCAAGGACAACTACAGAGAGTGGTCAAGAAAGATCAAACACACTTGTTTTCAATGATTTGTGGGATGGCATCTGTGAAGGAGAGGACAGTGGACCTAAGAAGCCATATGCCATGATTCCTGCATCAATAAGTGAAGAGGTGAGCCATCATATTGTTTCCATTACACATTCTTATGGTACTATAAAGAAGTTAAAAGACTTGTATGACTTTACACTCAGAATTAGAGCTTGCACAACTACTGTGTTATGTAAAAAATTAGTTAACTTAGGTTTATTATTTAATTTTAATTTTAATTAGACGAAAGGGCACGATCATAAGATCATGCCCTTTCCCAAAGGGTGCCCATGGCGGTATATAAGCCAGGCAACCCATTGTAAACAATCATCATCTGTAATTTTCATCTGTTTAATAAATATTTATATCTCTATTTTTGCGTATCAGAAGATTTTTGTTTCATTGGTATCGGAGCAGGTTCGTTCTCTGTTAATCTTCCGCTATTTCTGCCATCCGTCTCCGCTCCATTGCCATTCTCTGTCCACAGGTCGTCTGCCACAATTAACCCGCTAACGTCTCTGCACTCCATCCGCTGCTGCGCATTCCATTTCTGCTGCAATCTCCGTCCCAAACCCTCCGCTCCGTCACTACGTAACCGCGTTTCCGCTCCATTGCACACCAGTCATTCGACCCACACCGTGCGACGTTCTGCCAGTCGTTTTGTTGCCGCCGTAATTAAGATCAAACTCTGGGCAAGTTCCGTGTGACCTGCGGTTGCGTGGAAAACAATTGCGGAAACTGTCCATTACGTGACTGTCACATTCGGTCATTGAAATAATTAAAGTAATACGTAATACGTGACTGTTCACGTGACTGTTCAGAAGTTATGATATATATAAAAAATATTATAACGTGATTTAGTTATAATATACGTATATATCATATTTTAATTTATATATATATATATATAATTTAATTATAAGTTATATAATTTATAACGTTAATTTATATATATATATATATATATATAAGGTTAATAATTATAAATTATAATTATTATAATTTATAATTAAAAAAAAAAAAATTAAATTTAATTATTAAATTAATTTAATTTAATTATTTTAAAAAATTAATTAATTAAATTAAATTATTAAACTAATTTAATTTAATTATTTAAAAAAAATTAATTAATTTAATTTAAATTAAATTAATTTAATTTAATTATTTAAAAAAAAAAAAAAAAAAACCAACTTAAGCTGGCAGATAAATACACGCCCCCGCAAACCCGCTCAATGTCGACAATGACAATGGCGGATTTCCAGAAAAAATTGGTTGATGCAGAGCATAAGATAAATAACAACCACGACGAGGTCAGTAAAAGATTAAATGAAGTCGAGAGCAAGCTTGGGGAGCAAGCAGACAAAATCAAAAATCTTCAAGATACGACGAATCGAATAGAAATAAAGATGGAAAATTACCATGTCCAGACAGAAGCAGGGATCAGAGAGGTCTTAACAATGCTGAAAAGTCTGTGTAAAAGGTCGAATTGTACACCCGAACAACTACTAAAAGAAGGTGAAGAGAATCAAGAACACATCTCGTCAGATTCAACTAAGTCCACAGACTCTCATGACAAAGTTGAATCCCCAAAAAAATCAGCGACACCCCACCAAGAAGCGAGTAACACAGCCTTTACAAACAAGCAACTCTGGGATAACTTTACCAATCAACACCCTTTTTTCGCTCAACCAGTAGCAACATACCAGCGAAGGGCAAAGGTCGAGATGCCTAAATTCGATGGAAACGAAAAAAACAATGTTGCATGGATAAATAAAGTAGAAGAATACTTTGAGATATATGACATCAATGACGATGACGAAAAGCTCAGGCATGCATCCATGAAAATGGAAGGAGAAGCATATAACTGGTATATGTGGTGGAAAAAGACAACACACGTCATTAGCTGGAGAAAATTTAAAGATGCATTCTTCAAAAGATTCCAAGGTGTAAAGGAAGAAGAATTCTTTTCAAAACTCATCAAATTACGACAAAAAGGAAGTGTGGATGAATACACTCAAGAATGGGAGACCTTAGTAACACGAGTACCTGGGTTATCAGAATCTCGTCTAATTCAGTCATACATCTCGGGACTCAAAACCCATTTACAAGCAGAACTTGAGATGCATGACATTACATCTATAGAAGTAGCAAGACAAAAAGCAAAAACAGCCGAAAAGAAATCCGAACCAATATTTTGGTCAACAGCGGAAAAAGCTTATGCAAGACGAAGAATACCCCAGTATGTGGACTCAAATAATACAAGATATGTTCCACCACACCGTCGTGAAGATGAAAAATCTAATGTGGAAATGCAAAGGATAAAAGAGGGTAAATGTAAACATTGTGGTGAGAAATGGGACCCCAAACATAGATGTGCTAAAGGAAAAGAACCAAAGAACCTATATAATTGTGAAGCAACCAATGATTCAAACAGTGAAGATTATGACATAGAAGACACAGAAGACGCCCCAGAATTCTCACCAGAACTAGATGATGGAAGTATCCCACAAGTGTCATTATCAGCTATGACAGGTATATCACAACCTCAAACTTTAAAGTTAAAAGGACACATAAAGAAGAACAACGTAGTGGTTCTCGTCGACTCTGGAAGCACACAATTTTTTAGATGCAACCGTGGCAAAGAGACTCAATATCTTTTCATTTCCCTTACCAAACATGAAAGTGATGGTAGCTAATGGTAAGAAGATTGAAAAGGTAGGGAAATGCCATAAGGTCAATTTGCAGATTCAAGACTTTAATCTAGAGTCTCCATTCTTCACAGTACCATTAGGAGGAGTAGATGTAGTCTTAGGTATCCAATGGTTACGAACTTTAGGTACTTATGCCGCCAACCATCAAGTACAATTTATAAAATTCAAATGGGGAGGTCAGAAGTACAAGCTACACGGATTCCAAGCACCAGAAAATCAAGTTGTATCATCATCTCAGATGATGAAGCTGAGTCGAAGAAGAGCACCTGCTTATGCAATACAATGTCACCAATTAGAAATGTTATCTGCAAATATGACCAGAGAAGAGTCACCAGAGATACAAGATCTGATTCGGAGGCATGAAAAAGTATTTCAAGACCTACCTATGAAGATGTCGCCTAATAGGGAAATTGAGCATACAATAGAAGTCAAGGCAAGATCAGACCCTGTCAACATCAAGCCATACCGATATCCACATCACCAAAAAACGGAACTTGAGAGATTAATCCAAGACCTTTTAAAATGTGCGACCTTGATCATCTTAGAATATCTGATCAAGTGGAAGGACTTACCCAAAGAAGACGCTTTCTGGGAGAATGAATCATTCTTCAACAACATCCGTCGTTATTTATGCTTTGAGGACAAAGCATTCTTTCGAGAGGAAGGCAATGTTATGTAAAAAATTAGTTAACTTAGGTTTATTATTTAATTTTAATTTTAATTAGACGAAAGGGCACGATCATAAGATCATGCCCTTTCCCAAAGGGTGCCCATGGTGGTATATAAGCCAGGCAACCCATTGTAAACAATCATCATCTGTAATTTTCATCTTTTTAATAAATATTTATATCTCTATTTTTGCGTATCAGAAGATTTTTGTTTCATACTGGTGAAACTCTTTAACCTTGAGTTGAAGGATGATGACCCCATGGCCTTGGCTTCTGAGATCAAAGCCATCATGCGTGACATAGATGCCACTGGAGTGAAGATAGATCTTCCTCTCACAGCCTTCATCAAGGCCCTCTATCCCACATACTCTCACTATCATGAATCCTTGCAAGGTAGTGACAAACTAAAGTCTATTACATTTGATTCCTTGGTGGAGAAAGCTGCAGAACATGAAAAAGCCTTTGGGAAAAGGAAGACAGCAGCTCAATCCCCTGATGAAACCATAGCACATGATTCCTCTAGAGAGAAAGCAATAAGAAAGGACATGGAAGAAAGAACTTCTGATGGAGGTAGGATAGACACAACCATGGCGAGAGATTCAATCTTCATTGTGTCTGTTGTGGCAGAAATGGACAAGGTGCATCAACATGTAGAATCCCTATGGAGAAGATCAAAGACAATCAAGAGCAAAAAGAAGGCATAGGTAAAACAGTGGATCCAGTACTGGGTAAAGCATCCGAATCTGCTCATTACATTATGGCCCATTGCAATATTGGAGTAACTAAAGATTTGTTTCATACTTCATTTGCTTCATGGAGAGATCTTTGGCTGCTTGACACAGGTGCAGCATGTCACATGACCTTCTAGAGAGACTATTTTGAGGATTTCGGTGACAATGTAGATGGCATAGTGTATTTGTAGATAAATCAAGTCACTCTTGAGACTTGGCACCATCAAGCTTAGACTGCCTGGAATCCCATGATGATTTTGTTCTACACGATGTACTCTATCTTTCAGAGCTGCAAGGGAATTTGTTGTCCCTCGTGCACATTAGCTAGCAAGGCCACCCCATTCACATCTTTGATGACAAAGTAGAAATTAGGAAGGCTTTTGACAACATGGCTGTCATGACTGGACTAGAGGATGAAAGACTGCTAAACCTGAAAGGGACATCTGCTTGTGCACAGAATTCTGGATACCTCCTCCATCACAATGAAGGTACACTTCCATCTAGTCATCTATGGCACGCTAAATTTGGAAATATTAATTATGACAGTCATTGTTTACAAAAAAACAATGGTGTTTCCAGTTTGCCTACTATTCCTAGGAAACTAAAGCAATGTGATATATGTATCCTTGGAAAACATCGCTAACAACCCTTCAATGATTCGAATTCCAAAGCATGTAGAAAACTTGGAATGATACATTCTAATTTGTGTGGCCCGTGCCTATTCTATCTGCAAACAGAAATAAACATATGATGACTTTTATCGATGATAACACCAATATGTGTTGGTTGTCCTTGTCAAAAGATAAATCTCAAGCTTTTGAAACTTTTAGAAATTTTCATGTATGGATTCAAAATGAAGCACAATCACATATTGGCTCTCTTCATACTAATAATGGAAGAGAATATATCTGTTATGAAGTTGAAAATTATCTTCACCAACATGGGATTCAACACCAAACCACCATACCATACAATCCTCAACAAAATGTAGTTGAAAGAATGAACAAGACTATCTTGAATATGGTTTGTTTCATGATGTTTTTCAAAAATGTAAGGTTGATGTTTTAGGTTGATGCAGTTTTATGTGCAGTATATGTGCAAAATAGGTGTCCATCTTATACCCTTAAAAATAAGACTCATGAAATGTGGTATGGCGGCCTTCAGAGGGTTGGGCATCTCAAGGTTTTTGGTTCTATCTGCTATGCTTTGATTCCTAAGGAGCAAATAAAAAAGCTTTAAGAAAGGAGTCAAAAGTGCATCTTCTCGGGTATTAAAACACCACCAAGAAATATCTTCTTTAAGATGACGTAAACAAGAAGTTTATTCTTTCCAAAGATGTAATTTTTCTTGAATCTTCCCAGACTGACAAAATTGTTGAGTGGAAACTTGATTGTCTGGATAGATTAACTCATGTAAAGACATCAAGAATTTAATGATGAGATTCCACATCTTAAAGGGGGGATCCTTATCTTCGATCAATCTCTAAAATCTCCTTTTGAAGCACCAACTCCCCCTCATGAACTTCTAACCACTACATATGATCAAGAAGATCCTTTGAATGATGTGATTCACAGGATTAAAAGGCTAAATATTGATGCGGCACCATCTCAATCAGTGGAACAACCTGGACCATCTCAAAAAGGCCCACCAAAGTGGCTCATCCAAATACTAGAAAGTATCATCCTGATAATGTTGAAAAACAAAAACCAAAGGTTCCACCGACAAGATGGAGGTGATGCAGATAATTCCAATTCAGGTGATGTAGATGATATGGATGCTTCATATGATTGTGAATTGAATTATCTACTAATTTTGAACCAACTTCGTCTGAAGAAGCGGCTAGTCATGATGATTAGAAAGAAGCAATGCATGAGGAGTTTAATGCTCTCATCAAGAACTGGACATGGAAGTCGAGAGACCCTCCATTTGGGAACCAAACCAATTGGCTGCAAGTGGGTCTACAAGAAGAAGTACAAATCAAATGGCTCACTTGAAAAGAACATAGCAAGGCTTGTGGCAAAAAGATTTGCACAGAAAGAAGATGATGATTATGAGGATACTTTTGCACCCACAAAAAATGGGCCACCATCCAAACTCTCTTTTCGTTGGCAACATAGAATGGATGGAAAGTCCATCAAATGGATGTGATAACTACTTTGTAATATCCCAAATTATAAATTTGCTGATTATTACTTCAAAAATTTACACGTCAATTTGACAAACAATTTACGCGGATTGAACCATAAAATTATTGGCAAAAAACTAGAAAATGTAATCTGACTGAAGAGTAAACAAGAAAAACATGCAGAGAATCTCGGCCTTATTTTATTTAATATGGAAATATGTTGGTACAAGAAACAAGATATGGTTGAGGTGATGGCCCCAAAGAGATCTACAACAATGCGGCATCGGTCTCTATAACAATTGATTTGATGAATGCACCTATGAATTTTAGATGAATTCACCAAGCGATGAAAGGGGTTTCCGTCTGCCTCAACAAATCACCCAAGCCTCTCACAAAAACAATGCTCAAATCCAAGATGTCCTAAATGATTTCATCCTCCTCCTTTTAAAGGCTCAATAGATAGATCTCCAACCTTCTAGAAGTATTCTATTTTGATTATTTTAGTATTATTCTAGAAGCTCCCCCCTGACTTTATCTAAGTGACTTTTAATTTTATTTTATTTTACTTGAGTCACTTTTGGCCTTTTTTCTTCAATTAATCAGTTTCCCCTTCTTTTGTTTAATTAAGTGACTAATTAAAGTCACTTTTAACCCGAGAAAATGGTAAATCACCCACCATACTTTCTCTGACCACTGAAAGCCACTTTTCATCATTACACTAAGGTGTTCCATCAAATATTCCTCCCAAAATTCTACCTTAAGTTTAATTAAGTTAAGCTCAATAATAACCTTGTGTTACGGGAATTATAAGAATGCAACAAAACCCAAAGCAAGTTGTGCGGAACTGGCCCTGATGATGGAATATGCTATGTGAACGTCATTGGACCCCATAAAACTCCTCAAAACCCCTCTGGGACCTCTGATGACGTAATCCTGCTCCTGTGATCTAGCCATCACACACCCTGGAAATCCATCCTGATAGTACTATAGAGGAAACTGAAAATGAGAACATTGCATATAGAAGCGAACAAGGTTCCTTCTTCAAATTAATTACTCTATAAGACTTGGAATATTAAGATATCCATGGGGATACAAATATTATATATTAAATGTAAGAATAAGAATGATGATACAATGAGAGTGAGGAACCTGCTTATATATTAGGCAAGTGCCTCTTCATGGAAGGTCATGTCCCATTTAGACATGTCTCTTCAACCTAATTACTAATTAACTAATCATTTACTAATTATCCTCATTTATTTATATTTATATTATTTATATATATTTTATTCGTAACATTGCCTTCCTCCTCAAAAAAACTTTGCCCTAAAAGCTTGTTGATGCAAAAGGCTTCATCTCTTTTCCGGTTTCGAATGTCTCCTCATCTCGGCACTGTCATCTTTGTTGATACATGTTGATATGATCTTCTAAGTGACACACAAAATTGTCGCACTGAGAAGGGATCAGACCACCCTAGATTAATCTTCTGTGGAATATTCTGAAAACTCGAATTTCGTACCGAATTGTTGTCAAAGGACTGGATTGAGGTTACATCAATATTCTTTGGAACATTAGTTTGTTGTTTTGGTTCTGAATGATCCCGATATGTAGCATGGTTGAGTTGTCTACTCTCATGATTCGGATGTCGATAGGGAACTTTTTTGGTTTGACATTCCCTTATTAAGCGTGCAGAAATTTTTTGATCTACTTCAGGTGACGATGTTGTTGAGTTGGTTACAGAACCTTCACTTGGGATATTTATCATCTGAACTGCAACATCTAAGTGTGTCGTTTCTTCAACTGACTTGTCTTCTTGAGTTGTCATATTCACTGGATCGGTATTCGTTCCCTTATCTTCGACTTGGACTGTTACGACTGGAGATTTCAATACCTCTTCTTGATTAAATTGTTCTAGCTTGTCTTTTAATGATTTCTTATCATCCTTAATTAATTAATTAAATTGATTATTATTATTATTATTATTATATATAACATAGTTTATATACTATATTAAGGTTTTTATAATATAGTTTCAAAAAATAAAAATAAAAATTAACAAATGCATCAAAATAAAATAAGTGATTTTCGTTAAAACAAAAATGCAATCGAATGGGTTCCTCGTGACAGTCGCGATGGGTCACACGGTTGACAAAGTCAATTAACGTGGACCAGTGTTATGTTATTGTCGAACAGGGACAAGGGGACAGGGATGTAGGTTTGATGGCATCAACGCAGATGTGGAATTACTTGGACATAGCACAGTGGAATGAACTGGTTATGTGGATAGACACAACAGCTGGAGGTATGCGGACAGGGACATACGCAGCGGGACAAGGGTGCAGACGGAAAGCCAGAAAGGTAAAAACGGCGAAGAGAGATAATGTATTCGACGGGGCAGTGTACTTGACAACAGATAGGGACAGACGAGAGAGTCGGTGGTCACAACGTAAGGTGGACGCGATGTAGACTTGACAATTGTTGGCAGCGAAGAGAGCTGTCCTGATAAGTAGCTGTCAATTTTTGGTTTATTTTTTAATTTTTTTTATATATATATATATATTGAATTTTATTTTATTTTATTTTTTTGGTATTTTTTTTATATATATTGATTTTTGTTTAGTATATATAATCCTCTTTTTTTGAGTTGTTTTTTTCTTAATATAACCTCTTTTCCTTTTTATTTTTATTTTTATTTTTTTAATGGCCAAATGCCTAACAACAAGCTAGAGAAACTCCAAAATTGGTAGCGAAACGCTAGAATCATGATGGCAACACAATTGACGGCAGGTTGATGGCCAAAGGCCAGATCAGATGAAGCTCTAATACCAAATGAAGCGAACAAGGTTCCTTCTTCAATTAATTACTCCAGAAGACTTGGAATATTAAGATATCCATGAGGATACAAATATTATATATTAAATGTAAGAATAAGAATGATGATACACTGAGAGTGAGGGACTTGCTTATATATTAGGCAGGTGCCTCTTCATGGAAGGTCATGTCCCATTTAGACATGTCTCGTCAACCTAATTACTTATTAACTAATCATTTACTAATTATCCTCATTTATTTTTATTTTTATTATTTATATATATTTTATTCGTAACATATACTTTCTTAAATAATGACTTGAAAGATAATGTCTTCATGTCACAACCAAAAGGTTTTGTTATGAAGGGTCAAGAACAGAAAGTAAACTCATCAAATTCTTGTATGGCTTGAAACAAGCACCACAAACCTCATACGAAAAGTTAATTGAGTATCTTTTGAAATTGAATTTCAAAAGCTTTAATCTTGATGATGCAACTCTATTTGCCAAGAAGGTTAGACAAACAATGGTATATGTTGTAGTCTATGTAGTTGATCTGTTGATGACAAGGAAAAATGAAAACTATATTGCATCCATAAAGAGAGACTTCAAGAAGAACTTTGAGATGAGAGATTTGGGACATCTTCACTGCTACTTGGGCATTGAAGTGACCTAACATACAAAGCACACATTCATATCCAAAAAGAAGTACATTGGAGAATTGTTAAACAAGTTTGACATCATTGAATGCAACCCTTTGTCTACTCCAATGAACAGAATTTGAAGCTCACATCAAAAGAAGGGAATGAATTTGAGGATGCAGCCAAGTATAGACAACTCGTGGGAAGTATTATCTACCTTACCACCACCATACCAAATATTTCATTTGTTGTTTGAACTTGGGATACTTTCCAAGTTTATGCAAAAACCATCTGAAGAATATCGATATACTACAAAAAGAGTCCAAAAATAATTAAAGGAAATTGAAGAATTCGGACTCTCAAATCTTCACAAGTGGATGACTTCAACTTGATTAGATATTCTGATTCAAATTTTGATGGAGACAAGGAAAATGGAGTGTTGACTTCAAGTTATCTCATGAGTCTTGGATCAGCATTCGTCTCCTAGAGGTCATGCAGATAGTTAGTCCTAGCAGAGTCCACAACAAAGGCATAATACGTGATAGTTGCAAAAGCAACAAAGGAGTTGTGTGACTCAAGAAAATACTTGAAGATTTGCAAGAGAAACAAGTGAATTCTACTCTTTTGGTTGACAAAACTTTTGCAATCAAGTTAGCCAAGAATCCAAGATTCCATGATCGAACTAAACACATCAACACAAAGTATCATTTGGCTCGGCATCATGTAGACGCAAAGACTTCATTTGAAAGAGTGTTCCACAAATGACCAAATTGCATGTAACTTCACCAAAGCATTAGGAAGAGAAAAGTTTGAAAAGTACAGAGTGATGCTCGGGCTCACAAACACCCCTTTAGCTCAAGGGGGGAATGTTGGACACATAATCCTATGGGTCTTTTTGTCATTGTAAATTATTGTAAATATTAGGAATATGAGAAGATAGGCCAACCTCTTGGAAGATGAAACCAAGAGCCATTGATCTATTGTATTAAAATATAGTTCTAAGCTTGTTGAAACTTGAAAAGCATCCAACTCTAGAGTTATCTCTGACACCTTGGCAATCGGTTTATGTTTGTAAGGAATGCTTATGTCTATCATAGCCAATTTAGGAGAGGATAATCTGTGTTGATTTGGGGTAGCATCGAATGTGCTCTAGCCACGAAATTTGGTGGATAGGTTGGGGCACATGAGATCTCTAGTACCCAGAAAGGGTTTGGACAAATTCTAAACAGATCAAGAGATATTAAAATAATTAATATTTTTAATGGAGTCCCTAAGTCTAAACCTAGGGAAAATAAAATATTAACGTGTATTAATATGAATCTGTGTTAGAGTGGTCCAAAAACATGGATCAAACCAGATCTAATCTTCGTCGTTGATTAGAGACTTAATCTCGACCGTTGAGATGTCAACAAGAAAAGTATAAGAGGAGGCTTGAGGGTCACTTGGAGAGCACACCAGATAATCAGTCATTCTATTCTCTAAAGCGGGGTTTGCTAAGAGAGATAGAATCAGTGATCAGAAGAGCAGCTGAGGGGCATTTAGTACAGAGAAACTGAGAAGGCAGAGATTGTGCCGGGAGAGCAACACAGCAACCAAGGAGGGTGATGCAGAGCCAGCCAAGTGCTGCGCAGAGCACCAGAGAGGCCAGCGCAGCTGACACAGAGGCTCCCAGAGCTGACGCAAGGCCAGCATGAGACAGAGAGGGGTTGACGCAGTCCAGATTGGGTAGACGTTGGGGTTGCAGGAGCAGTTTTGTGCTGAGGAACTACCGGAAGGGTTTTTCCGAGGTTTCAGCCAGGAGATTTCTCTCAAACTCTGAGGTATAGCTGCTAAGGAAATTCTTTGTTGGCTAGGCCAGTTATGGCACCCAGATTGTAATCTGATATTGCTTAATAAGAAAACCCTCATATAGCTGCACCAGTTTTCCCGCATTGGGTTTTTCAGGGAACATTGGTCCAAAAATAATGGTGTCATGTGGTGTGTTTGTTCTTGTTTCTTTTCGTTGTTGATCTGTAATATGTTGAGCATGCACTGGTGTTTATTTTTAGTATTTACTTTGTAAATAACTTGTTAAAGAAAAATAACAAGTGGGTAGGAATAAATCAGAAAAAGTGCATGAAGGGTTTCTAAATTAAGTAAACTTAGAAACTTCAACATGGTATCAGAGCGTGATTGCAGATCACAAGAGGACTAAAAGACATCAGCCGAGCGGAGCAATAGCAGCAGAAAACAATTGTCCCTAGGTGACAGAAGTTGTTTCTAGCAGCGCAAAAGCTAGGCAAGTGTGACGCAGAGCCAGCCAGAGCCACGCAGAAGAAGCCAGGAACTGCACAGAGCCTCAGAGAGGCCAGCGTTGCTAACGCAGAGGGCCAGAGGGTTGATGCAGGGCATCCTAGGGCTGACGCAGACCCATCTAGGGTGACGCGGATCCAACGTGAGGCAGAGGGGCTGACGCAGTTCACAAAGAGGCAGTTGCTAGGGTCTAGAAGGCTGCAGGAATATTGCAGAGTGGAGCTGGTGAGGTACTGTAGTCAAAACAGTACTTGACAGAGCAAGGCCAGAGGAGTTGTTACTGAGGGTTTCTAGCCGAGGAACCCGGATCAACAGTGCAGTTGCACAAGATGATCAGAGTAGGGGCATCTCGACAAGCGATAGAAGGATTTCCGGGAGGGAAATCAGGATTCAGAGGGAGTCCAGAAGAGAACTTCTAGACGGGAAGTAGAGACTCAAAGGAGTCGAACAGAGAACTTCTAGGAGGGAAGTAGAGGAGCATCATGGCACTACACGAGGTAAGAGACCAGGATAGACTGGACGGAGCATCGAAGCACTCTGGAAGGCCAGAATCTTATCAGTGCTTGACAGGAACCGTGTCAAGAACTTTGCCTTAAAGGTAATCATTGTCCCAGTCGACACCAATGATAATGACAAGTACGAAGAGGCGATGGCGAGGGCTAAGTGCATTATCCTTGACAAGGTCAAGGATCATTTGGTACCACATATAGCCGAGAAGGAAACGACAGTTGTTGGAGGCTCTCAAGAACCTGTACTAGTATACTTCTGTGCAGAGAAGAATGCTGATCGAGAACAAAATGAGGTCGTATCAGATGAAGAAGGGTCAATCGATTGACACCTTCCTCGGAGGATTGAATGAGATCCGAGACTAGTTGACTACTATAGGAGCGACACCGGATCAGGAGCTTATGGTGAGGACAGCCCTGAATGTTGTCTCAGAAGATTGGGAAGTGTTTGTCCAGAGTATCCTGGGCAGAGGGACTCTCCCACCTTGGGACAAGATGTGGGCAGCTCTTCGCCAGGAAGAGATTAGACAGCAGTCGAAGACAGGTAGCAGCAGCAAAGGGATCAAAGTTCAGCAGGAGGAAGAGGATGTGGCCCTAGCATATGAGGGAAAGTAGGAGAAGCAGAAGAAGAAAGATCTCTCCAAGATCAAGTGCTTCCATTGTGGGGAGATGGGTCATTATGCGACCCAGTGCCCAAGGAAGAAGAGTAAGGGAGAGTCTTCTGAGACTAAGGCAGCACCAGCACAGGCAAAGAAGGAAGTTTTCACAGATGATGATTGTGCCATGAGTGCACACGCACCACTTAAGCGGAAGTGGGGAGACATCGAGTTGTAGTCAGGTGGACTACAAGCGATGAGGGGCAGGATCCTCGAGGTACCCAGCCTCTTGGATTAGACCTTGCTACGGGAGCCCCGACGAGGAGTAGCAGGACTGGCTGGGTGGGTAGAGACGGATGCGGATGGAGCGATAAAGGGAGCTACAGTGCAGGAGTCCCAAGACAGCGCAGGGCTAGCATGTTGCAGCAATGCGAGAGGCACGGGAGTGTTGCACCAGTGCAGGATGGCACAGAGAGGTGTGCAATGGTGCGAGATGCAAGGAGTTGTTGCAGCAGTGCAGAGGTCAGAGAGGGAGCACTTGTCAACGGCAGAGGGAGCTTCAGCGTCAGCGGGTGTCACTAGCCCAACAGGGAGGTCAGTTGGGAGATCAGTTACTTACTTCTCAGTAACTGAGTTGCAGTGCAGCAGTGGGAAACGCGATGCAGCATGATGAGAGGAGGTGCAATGCAAATGCAGTGCTGGGAGAAAGGACCAACAGCAGCACGGATGCAGAGGGCGTTGTCGTACAAATGCAGCAATGGCAGTGGCAGAACCATGGGCAGCATTACAGGAGGAAACAGTGCAAAGGATGGTGGGCAAGAAGGCCTAGCATCAGCACAGGTACCGATGTCGGATGATCAGAGTAATACTCAATAAGGAGTATTGCTAGAGCACAGTCCTCGCTAAGAGGGAGTGTTGATTTGGGGGAGCATCGGATGTGCTCTAGCCACGAAATTTGGTGGCTAGGTTAGGGCACATGAGATCCCCAATACCCAGAAAGGGTTTGGACAAATTTTAAACAAATCAAGAGATATTAAAATAATTAATATTTTTAATGGAGTCCCTAAGTATAAACTTAGGGAAAATAAGACAAATATTCAAATCCCCCGTGTGTAGTCTTTAATATGAATCTGTGTTAGAGTGGTCCAAAAGACATGGATCAAGCCAGATCTAATTTTAGCCGTTGATTAGGGACTTAATCTCGGCCGTTGAAATGTCAACAGGAAAAGTATAAGAGAAGGCTTGAGGGTCACTTGGAGAGCACACCAAATGATCAGTTATTCTATTCTCTAGAGTGGGGTTTGCTAAGAGAGATAGAATCAGTGATCGGGAGAGCAGCTGAGGGGCATTGAGTACTGAGAAACAGAGAAGGCAGAGATTGTGTCGGGAGAGTAGCGCAGCAACCAAGGAGGGTGATGCAGAGCCAGCAAGGGCTCACGCAACGCCACACAGAGGCAGCCAAGTGCTGCGCAGAGCACCAGAGAGGCCAACGCAGCTGAACGCAGCTGACGCAGGGCCTCCTGGGGCTAACGCAAGGCCAGCATGAGACAGAGAGGGGTTGACGCAGTCCAGATTGGGTAGACGCTTGGGTTGCAGGAGCAGTTTTGTGCTGAGGAGTTGCCGGAAGGGTTTTCCCAGGGTTTCAGCCAGGAGATTTCTCTGAAACTGTGAGGTATAGTTGCTAAGGAAATTCTTTGTTGGGTGGGCCAGTTACGGCACCCAGATTGTACTCTGATATTGTTTAATAAGAAAACCTTCAGATAGCTGCACCAGTTTTCCCGCATTAGGATTTTCTGGGGACATTGGTCCAAAAATAATGGTGTCATGTGGTGTGTTTGTTCTTGTTTCTTTTAGTTGTTGATCTATAATATGTTGAGCATGCACTGGTGTTTATTTTTAGTATTTACTTTGTAAATAACTTGTTAAAGAAAAATAACAAGTAGGTAGGAATAAATCAGAAAAAGTGCATGTAGGGTTACTAAATTAAGTAAACTTAGAATTTCAACAATCTGTTATGCAATTATAGATGTCATTAATAACAGGCGTTTACAACAACACTGCCCTTATCATAAACAATATCATTATGAGTAATTTCACAAGATGTATCCCCTGCCCTTTTGTTATATTTATATTCCAATCTAGTCTACTACTCATTTCTCAACATAAATATATTTACATTTAGAAATTAGAATGGGTCCATATTAGTGCCAAATCGAGACAGATCAAGAAACTCAAGTTGCAAACCTAAATGTGGTCAAATAGCCTTTATGGGTGTGAATCGTAATCCCAAATCTATTAAGCATTGAAACAGAGAAGAAAAGTGGACAAATCTCTATTTAATAACCTACATGGTGATACCAGTGTTTTAAAACTCAGCCTAAAAATCAATCAAGGGTTCACTCCAACTTGACTTGGACTGAGCTTGAAATTGGACTAGTACTTGGTTTACTAAAAATATAAATAAAATATTTAAAAGATTAAAGTTTAAAGATTCCAAACCATTAGTGTTATAGATCTCATATGAAAATATAAGATAATGCAAATAAACCCAAGAAATAACAAGATATGAATAGATAGAAATCTCTTTATTGATCAAACCCTTAAAGTAGGGCAACACCATACATTCACTCCTTAAGGAAGGAGAACACTCCACAAGCCATATGCTTGTTCATACAATAATCCTTGACATCTCTCAATGGGGAGTCTCTAGCCTCTATATAGGCCTCATACATACAATACCATGGGTCATTACCATGGTTCCCTCAATACCATCTATCTAATACCATGGGCTTATTACATTATTGCTAACTACTTGCAGTCCCTTACATGATACAGGTTAACCACCTTATTTATTACTATGGCCCATCCATTATTACATTATTCCCTTGTGTACCTCCGTTTGTACCCCATATTATCCCCCCTAGGTATACTACATTCCACCCCCCTTAATATGTTTCATCCCCGAAACATGGGAAGAACACAAATAATAAAATCTACTCAAAAGAGTAGTCCACTGGTACCATGCACGTGCATCTAGCCATCCAAGAGAAAGGTGAACTCTTGATCTCGTTGGTGCCTCACTCGCTTGAGATGGAAGTTGATCCTTGTAACTCTTCTGTGTTGATGTATAGTAGGTGGATCGTCGCCCCTCTCTATATGTCATGTGGGGGCTGTTGTCCTTGTAGCTAATTTGTTGCCATCTTGTTAGTTGTTTTCTTGCTGGGTGATGTGGGTGGTGACACGCTGAAGTTTTAACCAACAGTGTATCTTTGTTTAATTTACCACATAATGGAGCCTGATTGGTATCTAGTACATGTTGTGGTGCCTATTGTTGTTTCTTATCTTCCAATATTACTTCAACCACTGAATCCTCATCTGATGTAACATTTTCTGCTTCAGCCTCCTTGGACTCTACCTGTTTTTCTGGTACCTGGTTTGACGTTTGTGTTTGGTTGTCGACCATCAGTGGCTCATCATCTGATATGTCAGTCCCTGGAACATCTTCTGCTTCAGCCTCCGTGGACTCTACCTATTTATTGATGGAAATATCCTGTAATGTAATTTTCTTCTTTTTATACCAAAGCTTCAGGAATTTCTTCTGCACATTAATATTGATAGTACCCACCGCTTCCATCCAAGGGTATCCCAAAACAACATCCACATTAGCCATATCTGAAGCATAAAAATTAGAATGCAATACATACTTGTCCATAGAAATCTTCAAATCTTTATAAACTTGCACTTGCTTATTATTAACCTGTGTGTGCTCCATTTGTTTTGCTGGGACTAGCAATTTTTTTTGCCAAATTGACATTTATAAGATTCTGCTTGCAACTAAGATTTATAGACACAATGATCTTTTCCTTCTGAAGCAATCCATGAACCTGCAATAAGGATATACCAGTAGGAAATAATCCCACATGTTTCTCATTATCTTGTTTTCTGGCATGAGACCATCTGTCTAAAAGTAATTTTTCAAATTCTTCATCTGAAAGGTTGTACAACTTCTTTTTGTTCAGTAATTCCCGCCATGTGGCCGCCTCATCTGAAAAATGAGCCACTACCAAAAATCTCTAATGTTGTGCCCATGCTGACTTTTTTGCTTTTATATATTCTTCAATAGTTGAACCATTATCTTTTCCTGTAAAATATAGAATCGCCATGAAGAGAGTTTGGGAAAAATTCACTTACTTGGCGAAAATTTGGAATTGTCACAATTCCGTCAATATTGCTCAGAATCCTTATTATGACATGTTTTTGGAAATGGACCAACCATTTTGCATCTGCCCATGTGATAGAAATTTCGATCTAGGTACTGGAATTTCCGATTCGCATTGCAACTGTTCTGCCGTCACCAAAAAAAATTTGAAAAAAAATAAAAATAAAAATAATAAATAAATAAATATTTGATTTTAAATCAACGATATCTCCCTCATCCGGACTCCGATTTGACTGATTTTTTTTTGAACTTGGGTATTTTTTCACAAACAATCCAGATCTGCAATTAGATTTTACAGATTTTGCACCAGAAAGTACAGATCTGCTCCGCAAACTCGCTGCCCCAAAATATGTCTGCAACTGCACTGATTTTTAAATCAGCGAGCTCTCCTTCATCCGGACTCCGATTCGACTGAATTTTTTTTTCAAATTGAGTATTTTTTTCGTCAACAACTCAGAGCTGCAATTAGATTCTGCAGATTTTGCACCAAAACATACAGATCTGATCTGCAAACTTGCCGCCCAAAAAATTCCTACAAAAATAAAAAATTCTCTGCATTGCCCAAGAAAGTGCTCTGATACCACTTGTTATAGATCTGATATGAAAATATAAGACAATGAAAATAAACCCAAGAATAACAAGATCTGAATATATAAAAATGCTTCTTTATTAATCAAACCCTTAAGGTAGGGCAACACCATACATTCACTCCTTAAGGAAGGAGAACACTCCACAAGCCATATGCTTGTTCATACAATAATCCTTGATATCTCTCAATGGGGAGTCTCTAGCCTCTATATAGGCCTCATACATACAATACCATAGGTCATTACCATGGTTCCCTCAATACCATGGGCTTATTACATTATTGCTAACTACTTGTGGTCCCTTACATGATACGGGTTAACCACCTTATTTATTACTATGGCCCATCCCATTATTACATTATTCCCTTGGGTACCTCCCTTTGTACCCCATATTGTCCCCCCTAGGTATACTACAATTAGAGACAAAATATGCAAGTCTGATCACATGTATACTATGTAAAGCTGACTATATAAAAATGGCACCAAGCACAATACATATCTAAAACAAAATACATAATCAATAAGGCTCTAGAGTCTAAATAGCTAGCTTCTAAGGACCAAAATAAAGCATGCTACAAGTGAGCCTACAACATATCAACGTGATCAATCATCAAAGTCATCAACACTGTTAGAAATGGGATCCTCGGCATTAGCTAGTGCATGTCATGCCTAGTGCTACTACTATATCCAAATCCACCCTAAGTCATCAATATCAAGATCAAACTCTGCAAAGTGAATCTCCTATATGCATCATGAGATTGGATTAATATCATCCAACACAATGGGCTATATCGGGTCTTTTCTTCAGTAACTAGACCAATTATTTTCACATTCTAAAACTCCTATTTTTAAGGAGTCGGAACTGCCATCTTTGGCATGTCTCGTTTTAGCATGTCTATATTTTGCAGGTGGCATGTAGTAGAGGAGCAGGGTTAAATTCGGTATCTTTTAATGGTTTAGTGTACTTGTCTTCGGTCAGTCCCGTTCAATTTCCTAGAATTCTGAAAACTGCTAAGTCTATTGAATTTTGGATGGAATATGAAATTCTACTTTCATCGTATGAGGTCCAATGATTCTATTTTCATCATCTGAGGTCTAACGAGGTTGGAACCCTCTCAAACACCCTGAAATGATTGATGATAATATTTACAAAAAAAAAAAAAAGGTAAAAGTTTATAAATTCCTTTTACACTTTTACTTAAGAGAATTTTATATTATCATTCCAGATTAGCATGTTGCTCCAAATGATCTTAAATGACCAATGATGTGTGCTTTAGGGTTTTGGGTGAGAAACTTTAATTTAGCTAAAAGAAATTATAAAAAAAAAAAAAAATTCTCCGAAAATGGCACCCCGGCCCATAGGGAACCAACCTGGTATGGACTTGGCTAAGTCAGACTGTTACTGAACCAGCCACTGGCTGGTTCATACACCGGTGACCCAACCAGGCGGTTCAATACCAAACTGGTCCCCCAAGACGGTTTGGTATATGGGTCAACTTGGTCAACTCGGCTGACTCCGAGGTTGAGTTGGCTGAGTCTTAAAACATTGGGTGATACTAAAGCAAAATCCGAAAATGCATTGCCTAAATGGGGAAGCTTCTAAATAACTATTACTTACAAACTTTCAATCATATACTAATACAAATGAATAATAACAAGTTACAGTAACTCATAATTTCCTTTAAAGTAAGAACAGAAAAAGCCAGAAAAAAGGTCGTTTTGTACTTAGTGGTTTCATGTGCTGTCCATAAGCCCAAACACAAAATGCTTAGACAGAACAACTAAACTTTAAAACTCCCTCAGCTAAACATTTAAATATAACACAAAAAGGTTACTCACCTCACAATGTATCCTCAAGCCCTCAGCTTCCAGTGTATCCGCAATGTCAAGCAATTGCACTACATTTTTTGGCTCCACCAGAAACTCTGCTGCCACCTTCTGGCACAAATCCTTCAAACTTGGAACGATTTTTTCGAGTTTATCACTACCACATTCACCTCCTTTGGATCCATTTTGACAATCATTTGATGTTGCATCATCATCTTCAATTTCATCTTCCTCACAGTGCTCCTTTGTTGCTGTATGAATTTCTTCAAAACGTTTGGGGGTGTATTTGGGAATATAATTGGTAGAAACAGCCAGAAAGTGAGTTTCACCAACAGACACTGAAGTGACATGCTTAATCCCATGAATACGCTGGAGAACAGGAGCATCTCCTTTGTATTTATGTCCATCCCATGCATAAACATCACCTGTTGAAGTAGCAATGGCAGTCCAGTATTTGCCAGCTGAAACAGAGACCACGTTGCTGCTAGTCATGGAGTAAAGCTATACAAGTAACAGAATTGCAATGTCAAGAAGAGGGCTAAAGACCAAGAATTTGTGGCAGATTCAAATGCAATTCATGAATGAGCTTAACCAACCAGGAACTTAGCAAATATTAAAAAGTTTCTAACCCAACAAACAGCCTCTAGTTGATGGAAAAAATCAGATATTTCCAAATCAGCATTTCTGTTCTCCATTTGCGTTTAGAAGCAATATACTTACATGCAGTTTAAGAATTAAAATATCTAATGCAATAACATTATTAACCATGCAAACCTGCTGGCAATGAAGATTTGGATCAGATGAAACCCAGTAGAATAAAGAGCCATCGTCAGAAAGCACTGTGCTGTGAGTCATGCCTGCTGCTATTTTAACTACATGTAGCCGCTTCTTGCAATGAAACTTCAAAGGCATATTTCCACTCTTTTTAGTATTCCTTTGAATCATTACTCGCCTTGGACTTACCATTTTGTAGCCCCATGTAAAGACCTGCAATATCATTTAACCAAAGAAAATATTATCCTAAAGAACTGATAAAAACTCCAAAAAAATATTACTTTCACCATCTTTTTACCTATTTAAAGGGGAATTTGTTGATTCCTCTTACAAAGAAAAAAACATAGAACATGAGAGATAATTACACAATTTTTCCACATATAACCAAAGAAAAAATAAACAGACTGGAAGATGCATAAATTTTCAAAACCGCCAGTGGGGAACAGTAATGTGTCCTACATCTTCGTATTAATGCCCTCAAATAAAACATTTTGGAAAGAAAGGTCAAAGAAATTTCAACAACCAAGGTAAGAAGAAAGGGTTTAAGAAAAACTTCCTCTCCAAGGAAGATAGTTCCTCATCTGAAGAAGAAAGTGACAGTGATGAAGAAAACAAAGAAAGAGTATTATTTATGGCTAAGCATAACAAGATGGAAGCATCTGACAAAGAAGAAGATGAAGAAGAAGAAATGATTGAAATCAAATTTCAAAATGAAGTTGTCAGAATTATAAAAGAACTCAAAGAAGAAAGGAAAAATGTTAATTCTCTGGAAACCGAATTGAAGGAGGTAAAGAATCTCAACAAAAGGAATGAAGAAGAAATCATCAACCTCAGAGTAAAGTTAGAAGAAGCCAAAAGAATTGAAGAATCACTCAGGGATGAGTTAAAAGAAAGCAATGAGGCAAGGGAAGAACTAGAAGCCCAAATAGTATCTCTTCGAAAGGAAGTAAAAAAGGGAAATGTTCTGCAAAATTTTGCTAACAGTTCTAAAACTTTGGATGAGCTCATCAGCAACCAAAGGTCATACAATGACAAGACTGGTCTAGGCTACAAAGAAATCGTTGAAAAGGGTTCAAACTTCGAAAGGGAATATGCATAGAAAACCTATGTTGAAGGATCTACCAAGCAGGGATGTTTCCCAGCCAAAACAAAGGTTCAAGATAGACAAGAAGGCTCTTGGAAAAAGATTCCACGAAGAATAAATTTATTTCTTTAAAGGAAGAAAAAGATGGAACAATATCCTTTGGAAATGATGGATCTTGAAATGTCATAAGAACAAGTATTGTCAACCTTGGAAGCAAGGATGCTATTGCAAAAGATGTGCTCCCTGTTGAAAATATGAATCACAGTTTGCTAAGTGTAGGTCAAATGTGCGATCAAGGACACAATGTTATTTGACTCAAAGAAATGTGAAATAAGAAAAGAAAATTCCGGTCAACTTGTGGCTACTGCAAGTAGAGCTCCAAATGACATATACACCTTGGATAAGGTCGTTAAAGGATGTTTCTTGGCAAAAGAAGATGAGAGTTGGCTATGGCATAGACAAATGGGACATTTAAACTTTGACAACCTTGTTAGAATTAGCAAAAAGGAATTTGTGAGAGAGATGCCATTGATTTCAAAACCAACCAACGATGTATGTGAACATTGTCGGCATGGCAAGCGGACAAAAGAACACTTACATCACAACCATCGGAATTTATACATACCAATCTATGTGGACCAATGAGGACTAAAGGATTGAATGGTGAATTATATTTTATGCTATTGATAGATGATTATACCAGGATGACCATTGTTAGTTTCTTGAAGAAAAAGTCTGACGCATTTGAATGCTTCAAGATCTACAATGAAATGGTGGAGAATGAAACTGATTTAAAGATTAAATGTTTGAGATCTAATAACGGTGACGAATTTACCTCCAAAACATTTCAGCATTTTTGTGAAGAAAATGGAATAAAAAGGCAGTTCTCAACAGCCAGAACACCGCAACAAAATGGAGTTGTTGAAAGGAAGAATAGAACTGTACAAGAAATGGCTAGAACAATGCTAAATGATTCAATATTAGATGACAAATTTTGGGTTCAAGCAGTTGATACAGTGGTATTTATTTTGAACAGAAGTTTGCTTAGAAACAATTGTGATATGACTCCATACGAACTTTGGAAAGGAAGACCAGCAAATGTCAAATATTTTAGGGTATTTGGAAGCAAATGCTATATTAAAAGAGAAGATCAGAAAACAGGAAAATTTGATTCTCGAGTAGACGAAGGTATTTTTGTTGGTTATTCACGCAAAAGAAAAGCTTATAAATGTTACAATCAGAGACTTAAACGAATAGTTGAAAGCATCAATGTAACATTTAATGAAGATTATGTCTCAAGGGTGAATGAGGAAAGCTCCTTTTCAGCAAATCAAAGATACGCGAGTCATAACCAAAAAAGGTTAAAGAAGAAGTCCCAGAGCAAGCACAATTGAATAAGGAAACAACTACCAACTAGGAAGAGATAAGAGACGGAAAACAGGTTGAACAAGAAACACCCCCAAAGCCCCCCAAAGAATGGTATCAAAAGAATCATCCATCAAATCAAATCATTGGGGATCTCAATGAAGGAATAGGAACTAGAATAAATTGCCAACTTCGTGTACCACAACAAGCCCATCTTGCTCTCTTAGCTACATTTGAGCCAAACAACTTTGAAGAAGCCAGTCAAGATGAACATTGGGTAGCTACTATGAATGAAGAATTGGATCAAATTGAGAAGAATGACACTTGGGAATTGGTCCCACGACCAAAAGATAAAAATGTCATTGGGACAAAATGGGTTTTCAAGAACAAGTTAAATGAGGATGGACAGGTTACCAGGAACAAGGCAAGGTTGGTTTGCAAAGGATATGCACAAGTTGAAGGAATTGATTTTGAAGAAACATTTGCTCCCATTGCTAGAATGGAAGCTATCAGGATGTTCTTGGCTTATGCATGTTCGAGAAATATCAAAGTTTATCAAATGGACGTGAAATCAACATTTCTAAATGGAGAATTAGAAGAAGAAGTATATATAGAACAACCTGAAGGATTTTTGCTCACTGACAAGAAAGATTATGTTTGCAAATTAAAAAAGGTGTTGTATGGTCTCAAATAGGCACCCAGAGCATGGTATGCCTGTCTTGACAAGTATTAGTAACAACAAGGATTCAAGAAGGGAAGTGCAGATAGCAACCTTTATGTAAGGATTGAACATGATAGTTTGAAGATTATTGCAGTATATGTGGATGATATAATCTTTGGGAGTGATGATGACAGGTTAAGTAAAAAGCTACGTTACCGGATCCGCTGGGGGCATGCGGTGATACCTCGGATCCCCGAATCCGAAACGGGTACGGGTACGGATACGGTGGGATCCGTACGGTCACTTAACAAAATGTTCATCACGCAGTTCAGTTGGGTTTCAATTCTCAGTTTGGTTTCTGTATAAATCTGTGTGTAGGTATCGCTATCGTTATTGTTTATTTCGGCTTTCAAAACGGAATCCACGGCCATGCGTTTCACAATCTCTATTCCCTTCCTCGAATTTATACTTTTTAATTAATACTTTATATGAATTTACGTTATCCCAGATTACCTGTCTTTAATGATTTTATCGTGGTAATTGCTAGCTCCATGCAAAATATAAATTTATTAAATTAATTGAACTTTAAATCACTAATTAATCATTACGCAGGAGAATAAGTCTATGTATTAATTTATTAATTTATGATATGTATTAATTTATTAATTTATGATATGTATTAATACCATTTCCACGGGTGCTCAAAAAACATAATCACTAAAGTGTGGGTTAAATATTAAAAAAAAAAATTATAAATAAAAATTAAATATGGTAGGCCCGTGGGCCGTAAACCATATAGTATATTAATATAATTTGTAAGTTATAAATAAAAATTAAAAAATATTTTATGTTTATAACTTTATGTTTATAATTTTATTTTAATAATTACAATTTATAGCAATTATTTAATACGTGTATTGTTTTTTTTTATTAATATTTAAATTTTATATGTTTATTAGTTTTAAAATTTTAAATTATGTATATATATAATATTAATAATTTAATTAGTTATTTATTTAAATTTAAATTTTAAAATTATTTATTATAAAATAATAATTTTAAATTTTATATTTTTTTAATTAAAAAATATTTTATGTTTATAATTTTATTTTAATAATTACAATTTATATCAATTATTTAATATGTGTATTGTTTTTTTTTATTAATATTTAAATTTTATATGTTTATTAGTTTTTAAAATTTTAAATTATGTATATATATAATATTAATAATTTAATTAGTTATTTATTTAAATTTAAATTTTAAAATTATTTATTATAAAATAATAATTTAGAATTTTATATTTTTTTTTAATTTTATTTCGCCCTGTACCACTTTAGAATTTTGTTTTGAGAATGACATTTTTATTAATTTATATTTGGTTATCAACGCAAGTGTGATAAACATGGAACCATTACAACATGAATCTAGTGAAGGAATAAATGTCAATAAAGATGCAAGATGCAAGATTCATGAATGGTTTTGATTTTAAACATCAAATGTATTTTTAAAATTTTTTAAAAATATTATTATATATTTTTGTACTCTTCGTATCCTCGCCGTATCCGGATCCTGGCTTTTCAAAAATCCAACGGATCCGTATCCATATCCGTATCCGGATCCGGATCCGGATCCGTATCCGTATCCTGGTAACTTAGGTAAAAAGTTTGCTACAAATATGCAGAGTGAGTTCAAAATGTCACTACTTTGTGAGTTGACATACTTTTTGGTACCAAAGATATCTTAGCAAGACAAGGGAATATTTATATGTCAAACCAAATATACCAAGGAAATGTTGAAGAGATTTCAAATGGAAGATTGCAAGTCAGTTCTCACCCCAATGGTGACAATTTGCAAGTTGAGCATAGATGACTCATCCAAAGATGTGGATCATAGGATGTATAGATCTATGATTGGTAGTCTTCTATATGTAACAGCTTCGAGGCAGATGTGATGCAGGCAGTTGGGCAAGTTGCAGAATTCCAAGCAACACCAAAGGAATCCCATGTCATTGCCGTAAAAAGGACTTTTCGATGTCTTAAGGGAACAACAGAATATGGACTATGGTATCCTAAAGGAAATGAGCTAACCATCGAGGCTTATATTGATGCAGATTGGGCAGGAAGTGTTGATGATCGTAAGAGTACTAGTGGAGCAGCCTTCTATCTAGGTGGTTGTCTTGTTTCATGGTTGAGCAAGAAGCAATCTTCAATCTCATTATCCACAGCGGAAGCAGAATACATAGCAGCAGCTATTTGTTGTACTCAAGTCCTCTGGATGAAACAAACTTTGCACGATCTTCAAGTGAAGTTTGATGAGCCCATTCCAATATTTTGTGATAACACCAGCGCCATCAGTATCTCCAAGAATCCTGTGATGCATTCAAAAACGAAACACATTTCGATCAAGTACCATTTTGTTAGAGAACAGGTTGCTAAGAAAAACATCAAGGTTGAATACATTGGGACAAAAGAACAAATCGCTGACATCTTTACCAAACCTTTACCGCGTGAGGCATTTGAGTATCTTCGCCAAAAGCTTGGGATTCTCCCAAGTTCCCATTAGACTATTCTTTCCTCTAGTCAAGTAGATAGGGGGAGTTTAGGTAGATTACAAGTCCGCAAGAGAGGCAAGTTGTTAGGGGGAGTTACCCTTTTCCATTGATGTCAAAGGGAAGAGAAAGCGTTAGGAAGGTTAGAAGCATATGGTGTCAGGGGGAGTTATGATGGCATGAGGATTACTTGTGTTGCCATCAATGCCAAAGGGGGAGATTGTCGATAGGTGGTTGTCATTAATGTCAACCCAAGCAGCACTAGGAGCTACCCCGATATTCCATGGCAAATTTGACATGGCAATTCATGGAATCTTGTGTCAAGATCCTTCTAGATAGATTCTCCTCAACGAGATGTTTCCATTGATATATGGTACACCTCGTGGTTCCTCATGGTTTGAGAGAAAATTGAGGTTGAGGTTGAAGACCCAGTTTTGTAGGCCAAAACCCCAAGGGGTAGAGACACGACACTCTATTCACCAACAGTTGTCAATATATCACAAGGATTCTCACCATAATCTCACCATGTATAAGATGAATAACTTCAAGATCCAAAGATAGTAAACCAATCATTGACTTCACACTCGAGTAGGACCATATGCACTAAGTCAATCATTGATTTCAAAATTTTAGTGGAATTGAATTTTTTTTAGATAAATGTTAATAAGGGGTAGTATCTAATTAAATTAAGGATATTATTATTATTAAAGTAATACTAATAAGTATTAAGATTTTTATTAAGGCTATTTTTTTTAAAGCATTTAGTATTTATTTAGAATCACTAAGTTATTAAAATATGAGACCTTTGGATTACATGGCACATTTAAAATAAATTTTTAATTTCTTAAATTCCTAATATGCCTCCCTAACGTCTACCTCATAAAATTCTCTAATGTTCATAATATGAAGCCCCTCCTAGCTCTATAAAAGGAGACTCATTATCCCCTCAAAGGTGTGCTTTTAAAATGAAAAATCATTAGAATAACACTCTGAAATTTTTCAATACCCTGAAGGAGATAACGCAGATATCTGAGGGTTAAGATTTGTTTGATTTTGATGGGATCATATTGCAGGAAGAAGCAAGTAAAAGGTTAACGCATAAATTACAATAGGCAATAGTGCAGGCATGATAACAGCATGGGTATTTGGCTTAAAAGGACAACAACGTAAGGCATATCATATTGTTTCAGGCCACTCGGATTTTGATGATCAAGTCTGGTATCCACCTATAGAAGTCTCGGACCTGTAATTTGAAAGGCCGCAAGGTTACATAAAAAGACAAAATTACAAGAAGTCTCGAACCTGCATTTGAGAGGCTGCAAGTTGCATAATGAGCGAGGTTACAGAAGCTACAGTTTTATAATTTGAGGGGCACCTTTTGGAATTCAAATCTATGAAGGCCAAGTCTGTGTATATTCTCAAGTAGAGAGGGTTCATAACTACACATTTTAGGGCTCGTAAGTCCACTTCTGGACAGCAATAGAAGGACCAAAAAAAAAACTGAGGTGATCCAAAAATACAGTAACAAGAAGTGTATAAGAAGTGTCATTTTTGAAATTAAGATTAGCTTGGTTGGTCTGTTAGACTAGTCTAGCGCTAGTTTTCTAGGTCTGTTTTATGTCCAGTCTCTTGGTTGGTTCTAGGTCTTGTTAGGGCTAGGTCTAGAACTATGTTAGGACTGATATGTTAAGAAAGTTTTGTCCAAGTCTAATCTAGTTAGGACTGTGTTTAGATCTGTCCTCAGATTGTGTCTTTTGTTTCATGTTGTTACATTAAGGTATACAGAAAAACTTCAACAAGGCAATACATCAGCACGTCCTCACATCAAGGTAAGCTAAGGTAAGTCTGTGTGTAATTTCTTTTTTTTTACATTTATTTCTCTTATTTGCAGGTGCACTTGAAGTGAGGTAAGTATACTTGGGCACAATTACTATTTTGTTTTGAAAATGGGAGTCTCGATTGGTTTCCTTTAGGGGTGATATTCTGTTTTTCTCTGGAAGTTGGAGATTCGCTTGGGAATATTCTCTATTGCAGGTATAAACACTCTTCAAGAGGAGAACATTCTCATCACCTACAGCATCTACTGTCTCTCTAAGCAATGATTTTTTCCCAACAACTACAACCCATCAAGCAGTGAGACCTACAGGACTGTCTTCGTTCAAGTATATAGCCACACCATTAAAGACAGGGTGGACACAATATCAAAGGAAGCAAGGCACAATCAGTAAACAGTGAAGACTAAAGAAGAACTCAAGTAATGAAGCAGTGAAAGGACAAACTATCAGTGCATCAAGAACAAAAGCAAATCAATATCACTTCTACAGCAAGTTCATCACAGCAACAGGAACAGTTAGAACAACAGTAGTTTAGTATTGTAAGCTTGTATAGAAAATCATTTTGTCATTTAAGGTCAAACAGTGCACATCTATGTAATTGTAAAAGTCTGTGTCATTGCCTAAAGTTGAAGAAGGCAAATTTGGTTTGGGAAGAAGGTTTTTGGTTTATTGCTGGGACAAGGGTTCTTACTTTATCAGGACAAGGGTTTAGGTCCTAGCGTGTCAGTTACTCAAAGAAAATCTTTGTAATATCATTGTAACATGGATCATTGTCCCTGGTATGGGAATCCACACTTTTGTATTAAACTTGTCTTTATAGGGTGGTAGGGTGGTAGTGCTAGGCAGGTGAATGAAGTCACCTACAAGTTGGGGCCTGTAAACACTTCAAGGTGGTAAGGTGGTGCTAGGGCGAGTTGTGGCTCGCTAGGGTGTTAGAGAATCGATTCAGCTGACTGCTGATAAAACCAGGGTGTTGGGGCGTCCTTCTAGTGAGAGCTGGAGAAGAATGTTTTTCTAGAGTTTTAGGCAGTCGTAGCTTTCTTTTCAGTTGGGGCTGAATATTAAAGAACTTATTAGAAAAGTGTTCGGTGGGTTTTGACCCAGAGAGAGTTTTCCACCTAAAATTTGTGCCTACTGTCTTTATTTTTGCATTGTTGTTTACTGCTCTTACTAAACAATAATAATAATAACTGAAGATTAACTAATGCTCTGAAAAGACTAATAAAGTGCTAATTGCTAAGAAACATTGATTCACCCCCCTCTCAGTATTTCCAATAAGTTTCACCCTCAATTCCTCACCCATCCAATCCTAAAGGAAGAGCTGAAAAAGGGTTGTGATTGCGACCTCGCCTATTGCCCTTGAATATTGGCACTAGTTTTCATATCCTTCCATCGCTCTTATTCTCTTTCCTATTTCAAAAAACCATTTCAATCCCTAGGGTTATTTGTAATATCACGTTGTTTAATATTGTCTAAACTCTGGTGATCTATAAGGGAGTCGTTGAGAAATCTAAGGCAGAGGGTTAGAGTATTTATTAACTTGATTTCTCTTTAATCCTTTGACATTTTCTTGTGATTTATATTAGGACATTTTCATCATTATTTAGTTTAGTTCATCATCAAGACAAATGCCAATAAGAAGATCACAATGCAAACACAAGAACACCAAATGTAGGTTGCTAGCCAAGGCCAAAACCACTCCTAGAGAGGAAAACCCACAAAAATTTCTTGTTATATAATCAATTCAATGAAGACTTCCAAGACCTTGACCCAAGACCAAACCTTCCAAAAGATGAGCCAGCCAAACCCCAAACAATATCTCTGCAAATTTTGGACTGAGGAAACCCTAGGTTCTCCAACAAACTTGCACATGTGAGCAGGCAGAAACAGAAATTTGCTTCCTTTACTTCCTCATTGGCTTTATCATAATTTCACTCCTCTAATTCGTTGAGTCAGACCTTCACTTCTTTTCTAGGATCAGAATTAATTCACTGGATGTGTGTGTCCTCAAATGAGAGTGAGCTTTTCTTTTATAGGCATCATGTGGGGTGAATTAGGCCTCTCTAGGCTGACTTGAGAAAGGTTGGCTGACTCATCTCTTGGAAGCTTCTAGACTTGACATAATACAATAATAATTTTTCTTTCTTAATACATGACCTTTCACCAAGGCCCCTAGAGCACTCAATAGGTGCTTTGACCTAAGACAACATAACTATGAGAAAGAAACACATTTCACAATAAATAATCATCTTTTACCAATAATTTTCTTTTCTTTTTCGTTTTGACAAATACATCAATTGCATCAAGTCATGACATATACAATTATGAAGACCGACACTAGTTACATTTCAATAGGAGTCCCCCTTGAAGTCGAAGAAGAACTGAACTAAAGAGGCAAGGTATGTTGTTGAGGTGACAGTGGGTAACCTAACCAATTTCCACTCGGATTGTGCAGCATTGTTTGGAGCTTTCACCATTTTAACACACAATTCACAGAGGTAACATGTACAAATTTGTTGTTGTAGAGTGATTGATTTCCCTATTTTACTTCCGCTGCATTTTATTTCAGTGTTAGTATACCAGTGTGTTTGTTTATTAGCAATTTCAGAAAATATTTGAGATAAATATTCTTCTGGGCTTTTAGTAGAATTGTTGAAGCAAAATAAATCAGACCTGGTATAAAAGAAATAACGTTGACACCAAATAAGTACAATTTGTCCACCAATCATTATCCAATATCTAAAGCTTGATTTTCTTCTCCTATCTTGGATTTTGTCCACCTGCTCCAATTTGAAGTCACAATCATGGTCTGCAATGTTGACTGGACCTCCAACATCCTCTCCAAAAGAAGAAAATAGCTAGCATATCTGGTGTCTATAGGCTTAAAGAATTCTTTCCTCAAGTGACACTTGTACATAGCTAAGGAGGTGTGGTGGTTGCAAATAAACATCTGCACATTTATTGCAGCAATCACCAAGCTAGATACCCACTCAATTTTTTCAATGTCTTTCATTGCATTGTTGAGTACATGCACACAACAAGCGGTCCGAAAAATATTCATATATTTACTCTAAATCATTAATCTAGCTTATCTACACATTGTTGATGCATCTATCACAACCTATACAACATTGGTAGGTCCAAACTCCTTTATACCATCTCGAAGAAGCTCAAATTGTAAAGTTGGCATCTTTGCACTTTCTAAAACAATCAATAGCTCTAAGAAAGAAAGGCCCCTATCAGCAAGTTACTATGATGTTGATAAGTGGATGTTTGGCAATGTTTGTCCAGCTATCCATAACAATAGAACAACTTTCGCTCACCCATGTCTGCCTCATCCTTTATTTTTGCTCATTAATATTGGTCACTTGTCGTTCTAAGATCATTGTCCTCAACTTATGTTCACCAGGGAAAACATACGAAGATCCTATTGTTGCAATTGCATTGACCATCTCCTTATAATAAAGACAGTGACTAACATAGAAAGGCATGTCGTTGGAAAAAAAAAAATTGCAAATGGCATCATCTGTATCATCATGGTTCAGCTTACTATACATCCCTACAAGTGTTAGTCCCACTACATAAGAACTAGAACCCTTACAGTCGGATGAAGTTACCCACTCCCAACAGGAGATGGTGGAGGCACATGGCCCATGGATGATTTCTTTTCTTTTGACTTTCTTTTGGAGCTTGTACCTTCTACCAGACTTTCATAAGCTTGGGACATGACATTTTGGCTAGAGAAAGTGCCCTTTACATCTGTTTCCATTTTCATCCTCAAAAGCTCTAATCTTTGTAGCAAGGTTAATGTTATACATTAACCCCTTTTCCACCTACACCAAAAATATGCATATTGACCTAACTATAACTCCAAGACCAAGGTTGGCCACAAACATTGTGTTGTCGCGCAGATTGACACGACAACGCTCAGACCGGGGGCTGTCACTCTGATCCCCGATCCCTCCGTTTAAGCCTGTCTCCCGCGGCTAAGGGGGGTAGTCCCTGTGAGATGATGAGACCAACTGTCGACCAGTTGGTTGGGAGACACGAGACACGATTAAGATAAGCACTAAAATGATTTGATTAATTGAGCAGACCAGTGCCTTAAGAGATTGTTGTAAAAACGATTACTTGTTAAATGATATAGAAACATGAACCATGAACAGCAATCATCTATCATCAGCTAAATCACAATGCTCAAAACGATATCCGGCAACTGAAAATTTTGAAGAGATAAATGCCTTAAAACACCACGAGAATCGTAAATCATTAACCAGATATCAATTTCGTGTCTCGACTTGAAAATTTTAGATCTCAGCATGAAAGATAATAATTCCCGAAAATGACTGGATCTGACAAAGAAAATTTTCCACAAAATTTTTTATGCTTTCTCAAAATTATTTTTTTATTTTTTTTTTTTTTTTTTTTTTTTTATTTAAAATAAAATCTAAAAGTTAATCTAAAACTAAACTATATATAAAAAATTAAACTAAACCAAAATTAAAATAAATTTCTTTTTTTTTATTTTTTTTTTTATAAAAATCTTAAAAAGGAAAAAGTCTAAAACTAAAATCTAAAATCTAACTAATATCTAAAACATTAAAAACTAACACATAAAATAAAATAATAAAAAAAAACTATACAAAACTAAAATACAAACATTTTTATGATTTTTTAATTATATGAAATCTAACTATATAATCCTAAAGCCAAAATCGCAAATCGCATATCATATAAAAAAATGTGAATCTAAAAACGCAAAACCTGAGGAACGAAAAAATTTACCTACGTTAATTAAAAGATTCAAATGATAAACTAAAAAGGAATAAACGTAGGCCGTAAAAAATTTCGGGCTGCCAGCTTGTGACCAAAATGAAAATTTCACTGCGTAAACCCTATACCACTGGCGAAAAAAAATAAATCGTGATTCATGAAGGAGCTCCAATGCGATGAGAGCAATGAACAGAAAATATGAACAGTTAAAGATCCGATACGAATACGCAGGCACCCAAAAGAAATTTGTTTCGAATTTACCTGAGCGTGAGTATGTTGAAGATTGTTTCGACTTTTTACCTGTGTTATGGCCTGTGTTGTGCGTTTATGGTGTATGGAACAGCTTTGAAGCATGGAGCAGCGAGGTCGGATTGAAGCAGCGTATTACACATAAACCAAAACGATTACAAACAGGGCAGCATAAAACCTGAACGCTTCAAATGGAGAAAGTTTGTGCCACTATCTGAGCAAATCTGCTACGCTGACGGAAATGATATCCATGCATAGCTCACGTAACAGTGCGTTTGCTTGGCTCGTAAAAAAAAAAAATTCTGATAAGTGGCGGTGCAAGCCAGAACTCTGATTTTTTTTTTAAATATTGCACGAATATACGAACGATGTGCTACAGGATGGCTCAAAAGCAAACTGGCCGGACAGCGTATGTCAAAGATATTTTTCCTTTCTCTGATGCCTGCCAAAAATGATGAAATCACCCAAAAAGAATAATATGTACATAAAACCAAAATCAAAACCCTAATGAAAGCTGCATAAAGCAAAAATATGAAACCCTAGATCAGCTAATTTAATGTACAGATTTGGCCCCTTAACAGCCAGATTCAGCAGTAGGCACAGAAATATTTTAAAGAAATAAAGATTTTCAGATTTTCACTGTGAAGAACTTCAGAAAATCTCTCATGCAACTTAGAAAAATAAACCGAATGATGGACCCAGGATCAAATCCAACTGGGCTCAGCAAAAAATGCTTGCAGGAGTTGGCTGGTTCAGCCGAGAACTTCCCCTAACGCCCACAATTTCCTTCAGAAAAGGTTTTCTGCACAGCGCATAAACAACCATCAGTAAAGAGGGCAAAAATGCTGCTAAATCTCAAGAAGTAATGGAGATACCTGCCACTACTTCAGAAACCCTAACAACACTCAAACCCTAGAAAGTGAACAAGATACCTGTGCTTACAATACTCTACAAAAAGCTATTATTAACGGCTGAAAATAACATATGCAGAAAATTAAACAATCTCACAGCATTTCAAGAGAGTAACACTAGCAAGATATGGACCCCAAAGTCTTCTTTTATTAACCAGAAACAGATTTACAAGAGAGCTTCTTCAGTACCAGACTCACAGATCCAATGATCTAAAATGACCCCTAGCACCCTACTTAAAGGAAATGCCTCCAACGGCTAGTTCGAGTGATCCATGTCGAAATGATCTCGACCGTTGATGAGGATCAAGACATCTCTTGATCTCATCCGTCGATTTATTAAAAAATAATATTTTGCATGCATTCACTTAAAATATTATTATTTTATTAGTTAGGGTTTTTGCTTTATTTTTTAATTTTTTTTTTATTATTTTTTATTTATTTCATTTTTTAATTTTTATTTATTTTATTATTTTTATTCATTTTTTAATTTCTTAATTCATTTTAAAATGGATCATCGAACTAAGCCTTCGGAAACATCACCTAGGACCTAGGACTTAGGACTCATGAGGGGATTCAAAACATTTTTCGACCCTCAAGACACATTTCATGATGACTTTTACAAAATTACATCTTAAGGGGGAAAACCCCTTTAATACAGACCCTCACAAATCACCCAGTTCTGCGACACAACTATAATCTAGCAGATTAACACACTAGGATTCTCCTAAAGTTCTAATGACAAAATCCATCCCGGCTTTGGGGTCAGGTTTGAAGGAAAACTCTGCCGATCCATGGATCGGTGAGACGAAAAACCTTCCGGGACGTAGATTACCACTAGAAAGTTAGGTCCACCTAGGCAATTCATATACACGACTCATGTCTGCTAAGATTATTTACAATTAATACATGCAGACTGGGTTTACAATCAAAAATGATCAAGTTGCTGATGATGGCAGGATGTCACGGACATGCTGATCAGGTGCTGCCCCTTTCTGCCAAGAGAAAGGGGGTGTACTGCATGGGCAGTTGACCGGTAGTGGTCAACACATTGCATGTCCAATGGCGTGATCCACCACTTTTGCTTCTTAGTTTTTTTATTGGTTGAGGGGTGTTGACCCTTAAATTTGCTAAAGGGTTAACGATTAGCACACTTCATTATGTTCGAGATTCAGAGAAAAATACGAATATAGGTTGGTGGTTGATTCCCAGGGAGACTAGTTGCAGGATTGATTTTGTGATAGTTCAAACACATTTTTACATAGATTGGAGAGAGTTGCTAATTTTAGTAGGTTGCCTATTTGGTAAAAGATATAGTTTCAGGCACGCTACAATAGTACAAATCACACATTTTGAGTCCTTATGAACTCGAGACTCCAATGAATCTTTTTCAGGTGACATGCATGACATTTTCTATTTTTCGCAGGTTTCATCCAAAGACTTGCATATCAAAGATAATGGTATATTTGGAACTTTGCAAAATTTTGAGTCAGATGACCTAAGTATAATGCGAGCACATTCTATTTTCAGCAGTGATTGCATGTTGATTTTGATTGTGGACTTGAATTCCTTACCGAAAGACAAATCCAATGAGTATGATTTCGTGAGATTCTAAGGACCTTCTATTTTGAGCAGTGGTTGTACGTTAGGGTTGATTACACATTCAGGTTCCCCATTGCATTCTGAGTCCAATGGTGGTGCTTTTATAGAAATTTGAAACAGATATATTTTTAGCAGATGACACATAGCAATGATGACTATATATTCGAACTCCCTACTAAGTTCTAGGTCAAATGGTGGTGGTTTCATCAAAATCTAACTACTTTCTAACTTTAGCAATCCTGGCATGGCAGTGCTGGAAGTATATTGAGTTTCACCATCATATTTTGAGACTAATGAGAATAATATTGTGGGCATGCAGTGAGATTTTTATTTTTTGCAATGACTACTTTTAGGCATGCTACATATGGCAGTGTCCCACTATCTATTCCAAGCATTCAATACCTTTTCCCATTTTTAGGGGGAATTCCTATTTTTGGCATGTCTATTTTTAGAACCATGAGGTGGCAGTCTTAAGGGTTGACACATGGTAGCAGCTGTGAGTGGACAAGTGCCATGAAATGGAATGATTCATTAGTGAGTTGGTAGAGGATGAATTGACATGGAAATCGAACAATTTTATTTTCCTCTCCCATTTTTTCTCTCTCCTTGCGCACTTTCCTTGCCTAATTCCTCTTCTATTTTCCCTCTTTTTCATTTCCTATTTTCCCTCCAATCTTTCCTCTCATTCTTTCCCCTAAACTATCTCCTTTTTTCTGTCACCTTTTTCCTTATTTTTCCTCCCTTTTTCCCTCCATAGAAAATGAAATTAATTCGACCCTTTAAAATTAGCCAAATTGAATTATTTAAAGATAAGGAGAGAATTAAGCTAATTCAAAATTCCTAAAAATGGTTTATGGGAGAAAAATATGCCAAATCGAATCAATTAAGGAAAAACCACTCAAAGTTGAATTGCCTAAATTAATCCCACTATTATTTTTGTCTCATGCCAACTGAAAGTTACATCAATACAACTCAAGCAAAGGTCACTTAACTAGATTCTCTTCTCCAATCAGAGCTCAGTTAATTCAACCATGCGTAGTCATGTCCAATAATGGAGAACTAACCTATCCTTATCTTGGGCACAAATTGAAGGCCGAAAAAACTATATATACAAGAGGAAGGCCAACCTTCCAACCTAAATTGTCTTAAGCATTCAATACATTTTCCTATTTTTGGGGGGGGGATCTTATTTTTGACTTGTTTGCTTTTAGCAACATGAGGTGGCAATCTAAGGGGTCGACACATGGCAGCAATTGTCAGTGGACAAGTGACATGTAATGGGGCAAGTGATTAGTGAATTGGCAAAAGATTAGTTGACATAGAAATCGAGCAATTTTATTTTTCTCTCTCTTATTTTGTTCTCTCCTTGCACATTTTTCTTCCCTAATTCATGTCCTATTTTCCCTCCTCTTTATTTCCCATTTTCCCTCCCATATTTGCTCTCATTTCTTCCCCTAAATTGTCTCCCTTTTCTCTCACCTTTTTCCCTATTTTCCTCCCCTTTTCCCTCAATAGAAAAAGAAACTAATTTGATCCTTTAAAATTAGCGAAGTTGAATTATCTAAAGATAAGTAAGGAGAGAACTAAGCTAAATCGAAATTCCTAAAATTAGTTTATGGGAGAAAAATATGTCAAATCAAAAATATTAAGGAAAAATTACTCAAGTCGAATTGGCCAAATTAATCCCACAATTATTTTTGTCTCATGCTAACTCAAAGTTTCTTCAGTTCAACTCAAGCAAAGGTCACTTGACTAGATTTTCTTCTCCGATCAGAGCGAAATTAATTCAACCATGCAAAGTAATGGCCAATAATGGAGAACTCAACCTATCCTTATCTGTGAAAATCCCTAAGTTGGAATCCCTACTGCAGCAAACTGATGTTACTTCTCCTAATTTATTAAATCATGCAAGTTATTTAATGTCTTGTATGGTAAATTTCAAAGTAAATACATCTGCAGCCTTCACTTAATTTATATATATGCGGAAACAAAAAAATATTGAGCAAGAAAGAAAACTACAACACATAGGACAGTTATTTTTGGACAAACAATCCCTAGAAAAACCCAATGCGGGAAAACAAGGGCAGTAGCTCTGAGGGTTTATTATTATTAAGCAGTAGCAAAATCTGAATACATCATTGAATACCTCATCAGGTTATTTAGTTACAGAGAGAACTACTAGCAGAAGCTTTGTGAGTTTACCTCACACAATCACTGAGAAAAGTCCCAGTTGTTTCGGCACCTGGATGAGATGCCCCTGGCAGGCACTGCGCTAGCTCTGCATTGCCTCTACATTGTCCCAGTGTCAACCCTTTCAGGGACTGCGTCACCCAGCTAGGAATTCGATCAGAAGCCTAGAGTCACTGCTCTCAGCCTCTCGGTCTCGTCTCACACCCCGGCTTCCGGCTGCTGAAACTAACCCTCTGCTCTGATTTTCGACTTACTCCCTTTGCCTTTGCGTCACTTCTGCGTGACCCTTCTGGCCCTGCGTCGGCCTTTGGATCACTTACTGCCTCTCTCTGTCTGATGTATCTCCATCTGAGAATCTCTCTCTCTGGAAGTTGCTATCCCTGCCCCTCAAATGCAAGAGATTCCTTCAATCGATTTTTCCTTTTGAGAACTTCTCACTTCAAAAAATCGATTTCTCTCTGTGTATTTTCCAAATGACTGTCAAGCCCCTTCTTATATCTTCCTGTTGGCCAACCAACAGCCTAGATTAAAACATAATCAAAGGCTCATATCGTTTTGATGATCCATGGCTTTTTCTAGAAGTTTCACCCCTGATTAGATTAATACCCATTAATATTTTAATTTTCCTAAGTTTAGACTTAGGAACCCCATTAAAAATATTAATTATTTTAACAAAATCACTTCTGGGTGGAATTTCCAAAATGCTTTATCGGTTCTTTGGAATACCTGTGCCCGAGCCTCCTTGCAAAGTTTGAGGCTTAGAGCACATCTAATGCTACCCCAAATCAACATTATTTTGGGCACAAATTGAAGGATGAAAAACCATATATACAAGAGGAAGGCCAACCTTCCAACTCGAATTGTCTTGAGCAAGAGAGCAGCCATATTTTCTTCGCTCTCTATTCTAGTGTTGGAATTTCCATGCACCCCAGGTTTGGTCTATGCCTTATCTAGGAACATTAACACACTGAGGATGCCCAACCAAAAACAACTTTGCACAGCAAAATATAACAGCAATGACATCAATAACGGTACACAATATTTATGGCTCCCGTACCAAGGATAATGGCCCTTTACAAACCCCTGTACAATGTTATAATACAAGTCTATCCTTTGACCAATACAACTAGGGCTAAGCCCATTTCCTTTAGGCTCTCATTTGCCCACATACAAAACACAAATAATACAAAGTACTTTCAGTTGTTTAGACTCGTCAAACTGTTGTCCTATGGCTTAACCAACCCTCTCAATCAACCTGATGTCACTATTGATTCCTTCCAATTGATGTGGTAGCCCTCAAATCATCATTGGTCTACTCCTTTAAGCCCCCAGCAAGTCCTTTGCCCACATGGAAACCTTGTTGTACCTTTTCCCAAAATTTGGCCTAGCCCTTTAGGGCCTCGGTCTCCTGCTTAGTCACTCCGCAACAAACTTCTTGCCTTGGGTTGTTCCTTTAGCTCTCAGTCTGCCTATTCGAAGCTCTGCCAACTCCTATGACAAATATAGACCCTCTGCCCTCTACTAGACCATCGATTAGGTTGTTCTAGCCCTAATAGACCCTTGGTCTGCCACTATAGGCCCTCATCCTATTGATCTACGTCTCGGCCAAGTCTCCCAGCCCTGCGGTAAGCCCTGTCTATTGATCTAGGCCTTCGCCAGGTCTCCCAATGATCCAGATTTAAACAGGAACGCAACAAATTACAGATATAACCATAAATACAAAGATGCAGTAGAAATAACACTTCATTTCATTAATATCAAATACTAAAATATGCCTACAAACAGAATGGAAATAAGACTAGCTCGAGCGATGATAGCTTATCTCTGAGAAGAGATGTGGCGGCTACATGCCTCTGAATTGCGTTACAATGAGGCTCAAGGGCCTTTTATTATTGAACAATAAGAGCAAACCCTAAACAACCAAAACCCTAACCCGAGGAGATGTAACACCAAGAGTTTATGGGCCCCATTGGGGTTAGTTGGACAGCCAACTTCCCGAGGTCGCGACTTGGTCATATTATCTCTGTTTGATGCGCATGATACCCTGTTGGAAAGATCTCTTCGAGGACTATGACAACAAGACGATGTTAAACAGAAAATCGTTGGTACAAGATTGCCAAAAAACGTCATTTAGGGCCTCAAAACAGCTCCAGAAGTTTAGGACCCGAAAAAACTGCTAAAAATAGTAAACTGTGCTACAATTAAGGAAACTGAAAAACTGAAAGAAATAATGGTGGGGGTCAAAGTGGAATTGGCGGGTGGCCACCAATATCCACCTGGATCACCCAACCTCGTGGCCAGCTCTAACTAAGGTTGCGGTTGACCTTAAAAGTTGGCCAACCCTCTGCTAGGGCTCAACCCTCCCCCTGGTAGTTGCAGCCTTGCTCTTGGTTGTACAAGCAGCCCTTTGGCCCTCCTCCACAAACCAGACCCCTTAACTCGACCACTCAACAACTACAGCTAGATCTCCCCTTTGTCCAACCTCCTTCTCCCTTAACTAGGACATAGAGAGACTCAGCTTCTTCTAGCTTGCTTCTTGCGGCTCCTTTGATGCCCTGCATCTAGGTCTCTTAAGCTTCCTTTTCTCCACAAAATGAATGTCCTTCTCCACTTGTGATAATTATGTCTTAGCCTCTCCTTTTGCCTATATTTATAGTTGTCAATAGGTCACTTAGGGAACCCCTTGGTCCATTAAGGTGTTGCAACGCAACCTCAACCATCAGTGAGAATATAAAATTCATTTTCTTGGGTTTCAAGCCTGGTCCTTTGGGTCCAAAACCCCAAACTTTGGGTGCCTTGCCCACAAAGCCCTCAAAGGCTTTTCCACTCGGAATACCTTCCAAGCCCAAATTTCAACATCTAGCTCTTATTATTTTGTGATTGGATATCGTTGTATTGAAGTTCTAAGAAAGTCATCTTGGTGCAAACAACCCTTTGGCTCCTGCAAAATAAAATTCAATTTTGATCAACTGACTCTAGTTTGTTTGATTAAATGTTATCTTGTGCAAATTATTAAGGCCTTTCCAGCTCTTTGTTTGGGCAATTTGCTACTTAGATGCACTTTCTTCTTACAATATTTTTCCATATAAAAGGCTGATTTGTGAAGGACTATTCCACACTTTAAACTTAAATATTTCTTCCCACTTGTTTCGCTGCTAACTTGCTGGTCAAACAGCTTTTATCTCACTGTTTTTTGAGTGTTTACTTGCATATTTACAGGTTATAACAGAAAGCAGAAAGACTAGGGACACCCCCAAGGTTGACACACACCAACAAAAACAGAGAGGAGGAAGATTTGCCAATGACACTTAGGGAAGATTATCCTATATGTTCATTGATTTTTACTGCTGCTTTTTAAAGTTTATATCAGTTTACAGGGTGTAAAAATTAGTGCTAACAAGGGGCAAGCCATTTTGGTAGCCTATAGCAAAAATGGTTTGCTCAGATTAAACATCCCCTTTGCATACTCTGCCAAGGCCTTTGGTGGGGATGGACTAATAGAAGCACTGCCTTCGGTTTCATTCAAAGGTGATGAGATGTTTCCAGTCACACTTCCAACCTCTGTCCCACTCCCAACATGACCTTTTGTTTGGGCATCATAACCACTATCAATCTCAAAGGCACTGCTGCTATTGTTGTGATCACTCGTTGCTAGATTTAATTTTTATGTGAATTTTTATTATGATCTACAATAAGGGTTTCTGATTAATTTTTTAATTTTACATGGTCCACTGCATGTCCAAATTGTTGAATTTTCCTTAGGCGCTAGATCTGGTCTATAGCTAACCAGGCACACAAACACATTAGGAACCCCCAACTTATGAGCACTTTGCACAACGGAAATCGCCAGCAGTGAAATCAATAAAGTACACAAAGATATTGAGCCCAAAGCTCGATTTTTTATTAGTCCATCAACAAAAGAATCATGGGACACCCGTACTAGGGATCATGGCCCCTCTAATCACTAGTACAACTAGTATACATAGTATACAAAAGATTAGGGCTTAAGGTTAGATCCATTAGATCCTCAATCTGCCCTTCAAAACACAGAGATAGATAATCTGACTTACTTGCTTTAGAAGTCCTTCGACGACCCTTTTAGTCCACTGTTTTGGTTGTCTTTCTCATCAAAAACATACAGAAATTTGCTCCATTAAACCTATGTCACACACAGCTGCTCATAGTGGCTTTTTTCCTTCAAATACTGCGTTGACCAGTGTTACTTGGAAGCAGGAACGAAAGCGGGGAGCGGGAGCGACATTTTCAGAAGCTCCCGGTTTGGGAGCGAATCCCAAAGCGTTTTTTATATAATATATATATATTTTATATTTTGATATGTATATATCAACAAAAACATGTAGAATAATGAATTAGATATAAAAAACATAAATTGAACCATATAACAACAATCATCTAAAAGTTATAATCTTCATCAACCACGTCCACAAGTTAGTAACATACAACATATTGAGTCTCATGATTCATCAATCTTAAAGTTTCAAGCTTTCAAAATTCAATATATAACATTTATCATCATTGATCACCAAAGTTGTACTTGTAAGCTAAGTGTAACCATTACAGCAAATAATATCTAACATGAAATGAAATGTTATAAAATGAAATGAAATGAAACAACTTTCAACTTTCATGAAGCATCATATTCATAATTCATTACTAATGAGTTATAATTGCCAACTTCAAACTTAAATTGTCATATATTGTTTAAAAAAAATATCATAATAAATATGAAAGAGACAATAGTTATAAAAGCTACTAGAAACTAGAAAAGAGAAGTAAATCTATTATCTATTTCTTATGCTTGGGCCTCTTGCCACCACGAGAAATGTCTAATTTTTTAGTCTTGTTGGAAAATCAGGATCTTTGTCATTAATATCACCCTCTAAGCATTAATATCCAGAGGTATCTTCGTCATTACCTCTGTATCTGTATAGGGATCTTTGTCATTAATATCACCCTCTAAGCATTAACATAAGATAGAAAAAGCATAGCATGTCAAGTTAAGATTTTGTTTGAGTGATGTATACATTTTTAGGAGGGTCATGATAGAGGAGTTCGACCACCAATGTCACTAACATCAAGGTACATAGAGGGATTGGTGCTCTTGATTAAATACGAGTTCCATACCCTAATACATGACAAAATTCAATGGAAACATTGCAATCCCCCAATCTTGAAATCCTGAAAAACTGATAAGTCTGCTGGATTTTGAATGAAATCTAAAATTCTACTTTCTCCATATGAAATCCAAGGAGGCCGGAACCACTCTCAAACATCCTGAGTCATTTCATGGTGATGTTAAAAATTTAAGTATAAGGATGAAAATGAAGATTAAGGAGAATGTCACTTTTATTTTAAAAATTTAACATTACCATGAATAGCATATCAATACTAGGGCCTAGACTTGATCATTACGCTGCCCCACTCAAAAATTATTTGTTTCCTTCAAAAAAAATTGCATTTCGAACATTACTACAAAAAAAATTTGCAAAAAAGGCAAAACGCTCCCGAAAAGGCAGGGAGCAAAAAAAATTTTAGGGAGCGATTTCGGGAGCGCGCTCCCGCCCGGAGCGCGGATTGGGAGCAGGATCGAGGGGGGGGCCGCTCCCCCGCAACACTGGTGCTGACCACTCCATGTTAACTACCCCATAGTTGTACATTTTTTCGCAAGGACTTCCATCATATCCGAGCACTCAAATGATCCACAGATTCATCATTATCAGCTATATGTACACTGGAGTTTTGTAAACCCATTCTGCATTTTGTAATGCAAATGATCCTAGTAAGACAAATGTATGTAACAACCTAGGTAAATTTATTTTTCTGATGATGATTTCTATCCTAGGAGATTTTTCGTCTCACCGATTCATGTGTTTCTAAACATGGATGATCGGCAGAGTTTTTCCCTCCAGCCTCACCCCAAAGCTAAGGTGGATTTTGTCGTCGGGATCTTAGATGAGTCCTAGTGTTATTTATCGAATCTCTATAAAAGTGATTTGGGAATAATTCTAGCTATTTGGTTAGATTATTTTATTACAAGTCACTTAGTCTACTAGATCATATTTTGAGTCGCAGAAATGGATAATATTCTAGCTATTTGGTTAAATTATTTTGTTACAAGTCACTTAGTCTACTAGATCATATTTTGAGTTGAAAAAATAGGTAACTTATAGAAGGTCTATAACAAATGGGTGTTCCCCCTTCATGGGTAAAATGTAATATTTCATGTAAATAATATTTTAGCTATAATGCTAAAGTATTAGAGGGTTGGAAAAATTATTAATCCCCTCATGAGCTAAGTAACCGGATTCGTTATATAGGGGCCACGTGTCCGAATCCGGCGTGTCGGACACGATTCGCTCGAAAAACGTGTCCAAAAAACATGACACGTCGAATCCTATCAGGACACGTCGAATCCCAAGCGTGTCATGAAATTCACCAGCGTGTCCCGATTTTTGACAGTGTGTACAGGATTCGTTTGGCGGAAAAGTGACCTGTGTTTGTCCGGACCATCTTTTGGAAGATATTTGCTGGTTGCATTCCCTTTATTTCTAGCAAGATATAGTGTAACACGGTTAGATGTATACTGGAAATCCTAAATGTATAGTGGATGTCGGATTTGAGTAAATATTCAGGATGTACTTATTAAGGTTTTGTTCATGATGATGTCAATCAAGTAAGTTATTTGAACGAGAAGTTTTGATTGAGGAATCTTTCAACTATAGGATCACAAGATAGCCGTTTTATTTGTAAGTCATTAATGGTGGTTTCTATTTTTCCTTTTCTACATGTATCATCCAGATTTTCAATAGAATGTTTCACATTCTCTTTGATTGGACTTGGTTTTCTTGTTTCCATATCTTTTCTGGGCGCAACTATGCACAAAGTTGCAGCGTGTGTATGGTTTACAACTTTTATGTGAAATAACATGCTATTGAGGCTTGCCCCACATTGCAAAATCTGGGGTAATTTAAATCCTTTTATCCCAGGTCATTGATTAGAAACATAAACAAAATCGACCTAATGCCTCCACAATCACATTCTGCTCCGGCATAGATTGTGAATTTCCACTTGATACCATGCTCTCTGCAAAATGAGTCAATCTCATTAGTGTTGTACTCTCCACCAATATTAGATTTCAATGCCTCGAGATATTTATCACTTTGCTTTAAATAGAAATGAGTTGTCACTTGTCAGTGTGTTTATCTTACTATCTTGTAGTTGTAAGTTGTCTTTCAGTTATGAATTATGAATCATGATTTATGTGACCAATACCACTGACATGTATTTGAATTTTGTATGTACTATGCATGCTATAGATGAAGATCTATGTTTGAAATCAATAAATTTGTATCATTAATTAAAATTTATATCTAATTTTCGGAGTTTCGGATCTTCTCTGCGGTCTTTTTCAACCTATGTAAAAATCCTCGTGTCATTTCAAGAAAATTAGGTCTAAGATCAAGGTTCTGAAGCATGTCCATTCGGAAATACGTACTTCCAGCAATGCCATGGGAATCATAAAACAGTTTTAGGCATCGAGACTCTCTCACTACAACAAGAAGCCGACTATTATTTACCGGGAGATCCAGACAGCAGTAAGACTCGTTCTTCCAGGGGAGCTCGCCAAGCACTCCGTGTCTGAGTCCGGTTATCACCAACGCTTAGAGTCCGGCTCTCTTTTGAGGATTTCTTTTATAGCCGGCATCTGATCGGGGGAATCGTATTCTGAATTGAAACATGTAGCATATGTTGTTCAGTCGTGCGCGTAAAGGTCCTGGTAAGAGGATATTTTTATAATAATGTTATAAAGAACAAAACAGTGTTGTTAGGGTTACATTGGAGAACTGGTGACCGACATCCATTTCTTCTTTTTAAACCTAAATAGTTCTAGATCTAGATCTAGGCGGCTAGGTTCTAGATCTAATTTTCTGCGGCTAGATCTAGATCTAATCTTATCTTCTGTCTTATTTCTCTGCGGCTGGGTTTTACGGGCAAGTAAAATATGGCTTCTAGCTTCGCGAAAATAGCTGCTGGCTCATCCGCTTCTGGAGGGCAAGCTCCTGCCCATATCGTCAGTGAAGCCCCAGCTCCCACTGTCCAGGTGGTCCAGGCCTCACTCGATGAGGCTTTGAAGTTTTCTGAAAGTGCCCTAATCTACCGGTTCAATGGTTTCTGGCCGCGGCTGACAGCTCTCCACAATTGGATCTCAGAGGTATGGAAGCCTATTATTTCTGATGAAATTAATATCTACCCCTGTGCTAGGGGTTTCTTTATAGTAGATTTTGAAAATCCTGAAAGCAGACAATGTATTCTAGATTTCGGCCCTTGGTTTTGGGAAAAATCAGGGCTATTCATGAAGCCATGGAACCCATCATTTGATCCCTCTACAGCAATCATAACCTCAGCACCAGTTTGGGTGAGATTGCCAAGTCTACCCTTGCATCTATGGAATCTCTCCTCGCTAAAAGCCATTGGAAATGCAATTGGGAAATTTTACTGCAGGTGCCCAGAAACAGAGGAATATGCCAGAACCACCTATGCACGCATCTGTGTGGAAATGGACTTTAGCGCCGGATTCCCAGCTGAAATAAACCTAACAAGTAAAGACTATGTGTGGAACCAAAAACTCGATTATGAAAGTGTCCTCTTCAGATGTCGATCCTGCTTTGAGACAGGCCATCTAGCCAAAAATTGCCCAAAAGCCTCCCAAAAAATTCTGCTAGAAAAAACCACCACAGATCTACATGGTGGGAAGGAGCAGAAAAAGAACACTACACTGTCATCAAAGAAGAATACTCTAGAGAAAACTCTGAATCACCAGAAATCGGGCAAGAAAGAAACAACTCTCAACACAAGCGGGGAGAAAGTCCTGCCCAACAGATCAACAGTGATGAAGATTCGAATACCGCACAAAATAAATCTTCATTTAACAGCAAAGCAGATCTCCTAGACCAAACTTCTTCTCCAACTATCCTCAAAAGGACGAACACAATAGATCGCGAAGCTAAAACACCAGTGTCCCAAGAACCAGAAGAGATGAAAGAGATGCAAGACAAAGGAAGTTGGAAGACCGTAGAGAAAAAAAAAAGAAAGCTACAGCACCAATCTCACCAAGAAAGACGAGGAGCCAGATAATTAAAAACTAAGAAAATTATAGGTCCGATAGACCAATTTGGTCTCAGTGGACGTTAACCATCATCATATAATAAAATAATATATAACGAATCCTACGTGTCCTGTTCCGAGGGGTCAACGTGTCCGAATCCGACACCACGAATCCCGAATCCCCGTGTCAGGGACTTAGCTCATGAGTCAATTAATTAAATTTTCTAACTAAAATAAATTAAAATGCTAAAGCTAAAAATTTAATTAATTTAGGTCCTAGGAAAAATTGAATTCTCCAACATTTAAAATTCGTGGGTTTTAAACTTTTTAATTTTTGGAGGTCCCCGAGCAAGGGAATATTGAAAATTTCAAGATATTTTGGGCCCTTGGGCCTTAATAGTTAAATCAAAATCAGTTTTTTGAGGCACTTAACTCAAAATAATCATTTTTGAGTTGATTAAAAAGAAAGTAAAAGTGAAATTCGAATTTCCTCAAAATGTAACTTAATTTCAACGGTGATGATTAAAAGATCATTTGATCTTCATCGACAGTTGAAATTGCTTTGACGGGATCAAACCATCTAGTTGTTGGAGAATTTATCTATAAATTATAGGTCTATCTCCATTATTTGGATCCGATCATTGAATCGTGTACTTGCTCTGAACAGCTCTTGTAACTCTTTTTTGGTTAATAAAAAGCAAAGACTTTGGGGTTTCAAACCGTGGTGTTCCTCTTTCCGATTTATGTGGTAATATTGCTCTTAATACTCTATTGTTTTTATTTGTATTTGTTGGATAATAGTCTTTGAGGATTGATTTGTGCACAGATATCTTGCACAAATTTCTGGGTTTTTTAAATATCATTTTGGTTTGATAGAACTAGCAAGTGTCTCCATCTTGATGATTTTATGACTATTTTGAATCTCTATTAATCTAACAATCAGATCTAAGTGTGCAGAAGTTATTATTCATGATCTGGGCATTTGGGGAAGTCTTCAGCTAAACCAACTGACTCTCAGATTATAGAATCTAAAGAGCCTATTGTTTTTAATTTATGAAGTCATCTTACAAAATATTTTATTTGCAGGGTTTTTTTTGGGCTTGTGCCTCTTTAAAATTTCCAGTGTATTTATAAATCCGTGCAAAATTGTTTAGATCTGGCTAATAGAGAGCTTTGATCTGCAGATCTGCTAGATTTGTAGAATGTTATTGTAGATTTGTAAATTTCAAATTTTCAATACATTGGGGTTTTGGGTATTTCATATTTTTGTATATACATGCTTTGGGGTTTTCTATCTTTTGCTGGTGCAGGAACAGATCTGAAGATTGCCAACGATTTTGTGAATTTTGGAGAAAGATCTAGGCCCAGGAGCGCAAAATCTGATCTCCATTTTATTTGCAGGTCAAAAAAAAAAATTCAGAAGGGAAACTCGTAATATTTCAATCCGTGTGCTGCAAATCTCACGAAAGATCATGGGAAAATTATTTTTTAGGGCCTGGAGGCCCTGCACTGGCCATCTCCAACCCCCTGCTCCCCTTCTTTTTTCTCAGCCTCCCTTTCTTTCCTCTTAGCATCCAACTCTCGACCTCCCTTACCTCCTCCTTTCTCCCTCTCTCCTTATGGCCTCCTTTTTCTTCCCTCTCCTTCCTCTCGGCCTAGCTCTCAGCTCCCCCATTGCCTTTTCTCTCTCACGGCATCCTCTCTCCCTTTCTTTCCTCTCGGCCTCCCTTATCCCTCCAGCTCTAGGCTTCCCTTACCTCCTCCTTTCTCGGCCTCCTCCATCATAGCTTCCTTTTCTCCCTCAACCCTTAGTCCCCTACCTCCTCGGCCCTCACCCTCAAGCCTCTCCTTCTTCACCCTCTTTCACCATAATTTTTCACTAAATTTTTCCCTGAAATCAACATGGAATTTTGACAAAAATTTTCTCAAAAAAAAATTGAGTTAGCATTTGGATTTGAAGATCTTCAGTGACTTGAATAGCTTATCTCCAAGTATCTTCAAGACCCTAAGGGCTGACTGGTGCACATCCTCTAAACCCTTACCCCATTTCATTTATCTGATTGAAAACAAGACTAGTATTGGCATAGAGTTTCAATTAGCTAAAGTTTAGCAACAAACTTAGTTTGCAACTTTTACTGCAGTACATTTCAGAAATAGAATTACTTTCAAAAACTTTTGCATGCTAATTGACAAATTTCTGAATGCATCACTAGATTGGAAATAGTTAAACTCGGAAATTTTCTGAATTATTAGTTAGTAGTTTGTCATTTCAGGTTTTTGTTGTTACAAATAGAAAAAATCTGAATCTTGCATGGTAATAGGACCACTGGTTTAAAATAAATGGTCGACATTGTCAATTGTTTTAAGAGCAAATTACTAGAACTAGTATTTCAGACTTTGCACCTAATTGTTGTGATCTGAGTTTAAACACTTAAATTATTCTTGAAGTACATTTGTTTTTACATACTCAGGCAAGTAGGACTAATTTAGTTTTACTTATGCATCTAATGATCTTTGATTGAGTGCCTCATACAAATGGATTTCTGAATATAAAGTGATTTATTTCCAGCGTCTTACATTGGTTTCCTATTGTGTTTTCAGTAATTATTTGTGCAGACTTCATATTTTACATCGCTGGTATAAGTATTTGTTTTCACATTAAGATCATTTTTCTTAGCCTTAAGTTAAAAAACACTAATGACATATCTCAGAATAACTGAAATTTTCTGAATTATTAGTTAGTAGTTTGTCATTTCAGGTTTTTGTTGTTACAAATAGAAAAAATCTGAATCTTGCATGGTAATAGGACCACTGGTTTAAAATAAATGGTTGGCATTGTCAATTGTTTTAAGAGCAGATTACTAGAACTGATATTTCAGACTTTGCACCTAATTGCTGTGATCTGAGTTTAAACACTTAAATTATTCCTGAAGTACATTTGTTTTTACATACTCAGGCAAGTAGGACTAATTTAGTTTTACTTATGCATCTAATGATCTTTGATTGAGTGCCTCATACAAATGGATTTCTGAATATAAAGTGATTTATTTCCAGCGTTTTACATTGGTTTCCTATTGTGTTTTCAGTAATTATTTGTGCAGACTTCATATTTTACATCGCTGGTATAAGTAATTGTTTTCACATTAAGATCATTTTTCTTAGCCTTAAGTTAAAAAACACTAATGACATATCTCAGAATAACTCATATTTTAGGCCCTCCTTTCGCCATCACATCATTTCACTTTGCATTTGCATACTAATCTAGTACTTGCACATTAAAATTTTACTTCCAAGAATAAGCTTGGTCGATAGAAGCTTTAAGGGATCAAACTTAGAACAGATATTTTAACTAAAATTAACCAAGTCCCTACATTTCACACAGTTTTAAGTTTTGCATTTGCATATAAGATAGTCGAATCATTTAGCAGTAGTTTCCCATCCTTTACTTGGCCTTTATTTCCTTCACAAGATAGTTGACTCCACAAGGCACTGGTATCATTTTCCTCAAATCAAATTGAATCCTTCAAAATCTTGCACAATCTAAACAAGTATTGGTTGCTTAACTGTGTCTCCCAGATTGGTTGGTTCCCAACTAATCTTCCCTCATTCCATTTCCATAGGGTCTACCCCCCTTAGTCTGCTATTGGGAGACAACTCAAACGGAGAGATTGGGGATCAGGGTGACATCCCCTTATCTAAGTCGTTGTCACGATGCCTAGACATTCTGAGTGACAACACACTGCATATCAGCCTTCAAAATACTTCAGCTACACATAGTGGCTTTGTCCTTCAAACTCATTGCATATTAGCCCTTGAAAACATGTTCACAATTCCATATGTGAACAGAGTTCAGGAACTATGCTCAGCAATCTTTCCTTCAATGACCAACAACCTTAACTCACCTTTTGTTGGCCTTACTCAAATTTGAGGCACTTTTGCTCGCTTTTATAACATCTGAGGCTTCTCGTCCCCTCTTTCTAGGCCTGTGACATACCTCGGAAACCCTCCTTATCTACGGCCTAGCTTTAGGATACCTTTCCTGCCTGCAACCCCCTTCAAATCACTGCAATTGACCTTCACAAGGGCTCGGTTGACCTTATTTCGTTCTCAGCCCTGCCTATTCATCAGTTGAAGCCTAGAGTCTTCCTTCTAGGGCTTCGGCACTCCTTCAGCAAAACAGAACTATCCAAAGATAAGTGTCAGCGCTCCTTGCACTTGGCCAGACGAGACAAAACCCTCAACCTTGTACAACAAATAGAAACTCAATCTTGAACCCTTGGCATAATGAACAGATTCAGTCTCCTTCTTTTAGCTGAATAGAAATAGACCTCTTTATCCTCTTCTTGCTCGCGGATCACTTACTTGGCTTCTTTGATCACACAAGGATGATTGCTATGATGGTTTTTTTCTCACTCATGGGTACCCTTTAAGTTGCCCTCGACCCTCTTCCATTGTTCAAACTTCACAATGGCCGAGGTATTCGACCTCCTTCAAAGATTCAGAAGCATGGACAGATCTTGGAAACTCGGCCTGATCTCCAACCCTCCAAAACATCGTTCCTCGATTGATCTTTGACTCGGCCTCGTAGAACAAGAGTTGTGGTCTTCTCTCAAGGGTAATCTCGGCCTCCATGAGCATAACTTCGTGTTATGGATATAATTTATATAGAAATAATAAAAATACAAACAATAATAAACATAAATAATGGTTAATTAACTAGTAGTTAATAATGAAGAGGCATGTCTCTAAGGACATGAAAAGGTACCTACCTAGGATATAGAAGCAGGGCCTCACTCTCATTTGTATCATCATTCTCATTCATACATTTTAATATATATTCTTGTATTTTCAATGGAAATCTTCATATTCCAAATCTTCTGGAGTATTCAACTTTTGACTATATGAACTTTCTTCATTACATTGGTATCAAAGCTAGGTTCGATTACTTGGTTAAACGTCTCATTCACCAACAGTCTTCCATTGCCTGCGTATTCCACCCACCACTGCTACTATCAACCAAACCCTATCCATCTTCACTACCGTTGTCCCTATTCGTTGTTACCGCCACTATTGATCGTTTCGTCCCCAAATTCTAATCGTCGTTGATTCGTTGTCCTTATCATCCACGAACTCCAACGGTTTTCTCTTCCGCCCTTCCCCGTTAATCAAGCTCGTTGCACCACATCCTCCGTCGTTGCTCCCGACCGCATTCTCCACAACACGGCCTGACCACTTTGTTGGAATTTCTAAGTCTATTCATTAGAAATTCTTCCTGTACTATCTAATTTATTTCTTCCTACTTGTTCAGTTACTTAACAAGTTATTTACCATGTAAATACTGAAAATAAATACAAATACAGTATCAACACATACAGATCATCAACTGAAAGAAACAAGCACACAAGTAACATTGTTGTTTTTGGAGTAATGTCCCCGGAAAAACGCAATGCGGAAAACTAGTGCAGTGATTCAGAGGGTTTTATTATTATGCAGTTTTAGAATACAACCAGGGTGCTAGAAATGGCTCACCCAATAGAGAATGCCCTCGACAGTAGTACCTCTCAGTCGGAGACAAATATTCTGGCTAAATCGTCGGATGAACGATCGCACAGCAACAATACAGCTTCTGTTGCTCTGGGTCACCCTGATAGGGACTGCGTCACCCTATCTAGCTCTTCAGCTCCAATCTGTCCCACGAAAATCTCCCAGCGCTGCCTCTAGGGACTGTGTCAGCCTCTCTGGCCCAGTGTCAACCTATCTGACCCAGCGTCAACCTCTCGAGGCTTTGCGTCAGCCTCTGGAGCCTCTATGTCTCATACGTTGGCCCTCTCTGGCTTTGTGCAGCTCCTGGCTGCCTCTACGTGGCCTCTGGCTGCCTCTGTGTGGCCTCTAGTTGGCTTTGTGTCAACCTCTCCCGGCTTCTGAGTTGATCCTCCCGGTACTAACTCTGCCACTCTGCAATGTATTCACTGCCCCTCAGCTGCAATTCAGATCACTTCACTCAATTTCCTCAGCAAACCCTGCCCCAGACAATCGAGTTCTTGATCTCTCCCAATGTATCCTCCAACTGACCCTCAAGCCTCCTCTTATACTTTTCTCGTTGGTCCATCAATAACAGAGATGAAATCTCTAATCAACGACTTAGATTAGATTTGGCTTGATCCATGACTTTTGGACCATTCTAACCCAGTTTTATATTAATTCACATTAATATTTTATTTTTCCTAAGTTTAGACTTAGGAACTCCATTAAAAATATTAATTATTTTAATATCTCCCAAACTGGTTAGATTATGCCCAAACCATTTATGGGTCTTGGAAATCTCATGTGCTTTAGCCTCTCCACCAATTTTCAAGGCTAGAGCACATCCGATGCTACCCTAAATCAACACACTTCGCCACATCCTGTCTGCCATTCTCGACAACCCCCACATTGCTCTGTCCTCATTCGTCCTTTGTCATCACGTGTTCCCCGACATCCCCACCATTTTTCCTGTCAAAATTGTGTCTGTTCCCCACCACGACTTTTCATATCCATTGGTTAAATAATATGAAGTTATATATATATATATATATATGTTATAATTATACTATATAGTTTATGACTATATAATTAATTAATCTAATTATACTATTTAAAAAAAAGTTATATAAAAAAAAATAATAATATATATATATATATAAAGGGTCAAGTTAAGAAAGAAGGTTAAGCTGGATAAATATAAACCACCACATACTCTATCAATGACGATGGCTGATTTTAATAAAAAATTGATAGATCTTGAGAGTAAGTTCACCAAACACGCTGAAAAAATTAAGGAGCTCTAAAACACAATGAAGAGAATTTTTATTCATAAAATGTTCAAGGCCAAATAAAAAGGGAACTTTATTATATCTTAAAGGATTGGGTCATTCACAGGATGACGCGATGAGAGCTGCCGAGGATGCTTGTGCACAGCCCTAGCTATTGCTGCAGCACTCAGAGCCGCAGCCCCTACTGCTCCTCAGCGGCCTCCTGCTATTGAGGCCTGACTTCACCTTGTAAGGAGAGATCGCAACCCCTTCCTGCAGCAAGCACACAACTGTCTATAGCTGCCCTCAGCAACCTTCTACTGTTGAGGTTCGAGCAATATGGATCCATCAGAGAACGAAGATCATCACACAGATCATCATCAGGAATCGGAAGAAACAGCCAAAGCTTTTGCCTCCCTCATTTCGGCAATGGGACCGGCAAAGAACAGACCAGCAATCTCAAAGTTTGTTAAAAGAATGGAAGAAATACCAGAGATATCACTCCCTCTGGCTCTCCCACGAAAAGCAGCACTCTCCCTGGCAGAACGAGGATTAGTAGGGCAGTTCACTGGGTTGTGGCCATCACCCAAGACTGTCCAAAAATGGGTAGAAAGAAATTGGTCAGCTTCAATAAATGGGAAAATTTCAATCAAGTTCTATGGTAGAGGATATTACACCTTTCATTTCGAGACCAAGGAGGATCGAGATTTGATATTCAGAAATGGGCCGTATTTTATGGATACAAGGGGGTTGTACCTTAATAGATGGACACCGGACTTTGACCCAGAAATGGATGTCCCAAGTGTTGTACCTGTCTGGGTTAGATTGCCGCATCTCCCTCTCCACTATTGGGGAGACGATTCAGTTAAAGCCATAAAAAACGCAGTGGGGAAGTACATCGACAGATGCGAGCCAACGGAAAATATGCATGCATGCGCTCGAATATGCGTTGAAGTGGATCTAGGGAGAGGACTCCCAGAAGCTATCAAAATCAAAGTGGACCAGTGGACGCACATACAACAACTGGACTACGAGCAGATTCCCTTCAAATGCAAGGTATGTCATGAATATGGTCATTTCGCAAATAGATGTACAAAAAGAAAAGAAAATGAAAGTGAAAAAACGGAGGATCTGGAAAATAAATGGGAACAGGTCAAACGAAAAACCCTATAAACAAACAACCAATCCAGCCTCCTTTGTAGCCCTCAGCACCCTCTGAAGTTCAACCTCTCTCGCCAAATGCAGACCTGGCCACTGCTAATCCATTCGATCCACTGGATCTCTCTACTCCCTCATCCCCTGGACCCAAATCTAGATCTAGATCTAGATCCAAAACCCCTCACTCCCCCAATCCTTCTCAATCTCCTCACTCCCCTAGAACCTCAAACCCCCACCACTCTCTGCCTCCCTCAGTAGACAGAATCTTAACCAGAAAGCAAGCAAAGGAAGCATTCCCAAACACTGAAAACCAAAAAAAAGTGGGAAGGAAGACAAACAAGGAACTAAGGGACGAAGCAGCAGCAAAAGAAATGGCTCTAGGAACGCAGCAACCTATGGATACTTTCCTAGGAAAAAGCACAGGGAACAATGAGAAAAGTTATCAAAAGGGGAAGGGAACCATGTACCACCCAGCAGGTAAATAATGATAATAGTCTCCTAGAACTGCAGAGGAATGGGGACAACTATTAAAGAAAATGCAGCAAGAGACATATTAGCAAATGAAAACCCAGATATTTTAATGATCCAGGAGACAAAGGCAGGCAACCAAGACACTGAAAATCTTAAAAAAAAGTTCAGAAACTATGAAGGGGAAGCTATACAGGCAACAGGAGCGTCAGGGGGTATATGCACAATATGGAAAAAAGGAATATGGGAATTAACCCAAAAGAAAACAGATCAGCATTGGATAATAACGGACCTCAGGCAAACCAGCACAAAAGAGAGATACAGGGTCATAAATATATATGCCCCCAATCACTATAAGGATAAAGAACAGTGATGGGCCACATTGAAGGAAATATTAAAGGAAACACAAGTTGGGAAGGTGATTTTAGGAGGAGACTTAAATCTGGTAAGAAGTATTGAGGAAAAATTTGGAGGAATTTATCAAACGGATCCCTCCAAGAACTCTCTAGAAGAAATTATGGAGCAGCACAGCCTTCTGGACATTCCCCCAAACAATGGGAAATACACCTGGAACAACAAAAGAGTAGGTAAAAGCAATATCAAAGAAAGGCTGGATAGAATCTTAATCCAAGAAAGTATAGCAACAGGTTATAGCTCTATCAAATCAAAAATCATTCACACCACTGCATCAGATCATAAACCAGTAGCAATAATATTGGGTAAAATGGAGAACCAAGGCCCCCTCCCCTTCAGATACAGCTCAACCTGGGACAGCAACACAAAAATCAGTGAGTTAGTAAAAAAAGTATGGGAACCAAGAGTAACAGGTTCACCTCACTACATATGGGAGACAAAAATTAAAAATGTAAGAGCCAAGTTAAAAGAATGGGCAAGATCAAACGAATTAAATAAAGAAGAAAAATAAAAATAAAAAAAAGGAGCTCCAACGGAAAATGGACAGCATGCAAGCGGAGAAAGAGGGCAAAGAAGAAAGCAAGCAGGACTACTTAAAAGAGAAAGAAATCTTTTGGGAGATTTACAGGGAAAACAGGAAAGAAGAAGAAGAGGCCAGACTGAAGTCCAGAAGTTTATGGCTCAAGGCAGGTGACAAGAACACTTCTTTTTTCCATAATACTATGAAAATCAGAAGAGCTAGAAATCAAATAGAAAAGATCCAAGTGGAAAATCAAGAAGTTAAAGGAGCGGAAGAAATAAAAAAAGCAGCTCACAAGCACTTCAAAGAGCTACTGTCAGCCACAGAATAAACGGTTGAGTATGAAGAAATCTTGCAGCACAAAAAAAAGAAAATAAAAAAAGAACAAAATGCAGATTTGTGCAAAGAACCAACAGAGGAAGAGATAGTGGAGGCCATATGGAGCCTGCATCCAGATAAAGCACCAGGGCCAGACGGTTTCACCATAGCCTTCTTTAGAAATCACTGGTATACAATCAGAAAGGACTTCATAAGAATGGTGAAGAATGTTTTCAAAAAAAAAAGATGGGAGGCAACACAAAATCCTCCTATCTGGATAAAAAAAACTGGCAAATAGAATTAAGAAAGTGCTGCCCCTAATCATATCAGAAAATCAGGGAGGGTTTGTGCCAAACCGGCAAATTATTGATAATGTCATAATTGTCCAGGAAGCTGTCCACTCCAGTATTCAAAAGCAAGAAAAGGTATGATAATCAAATTAGACATGGCAAATGCCTTTGATAGAGTCAGCCACCCATATCTAATGGCTGTCCTCCAGAAACTTGGCTTCTCTAAAGAAATAACAGGAGTGATACAGGAATGCATCTCCACCCCATGGATAGCCCCACTCATAAATGGAAGACCCAGTGACTTCTTCCAAAGTACTAGAGGTCTCAAGCAAGGCTGCCCTCTCTCCCCTTTTCTTTACATAATAATGGCAGAGACCTTAAGCAGAGCTTTGGAATCCCAGAGGAAAGAAAGAACTATAACAGGGCTAAGAATAGCAAAAGGAATAAAAACCATAAACCATTCCTTGTTTGCGGACAATACTCTATTGCTAGGAGGAGCATCAACAATAATAGCCAGAAGATTCAAAAAAACACTGGATAAATTTCTTCAGGTGTCAGGTGGGCTATTAAACAACACAAAATGCAGGATCTATGGCTGGAATATTCCACCTAGAATCATGCAAAGGATATCCAAAATCATGGAAATCCCAACACAAGAAAAATGGAGCCATTTCCTCTACTTGGGACTCCCAATCTCAAAAGAAAGCATGAAAGCAGAAATATGGACAAAACAGATTGAAAAAATGCAAACTAAGATAAAGAATTGGGGAATGATGTGGTTAAACATGGCTGGAAGGGTGATACTAATTAAAGATCTCCTTGCGGCACTACCGATTTATCAATATGCTATAATCATGGCACCTGCAAGCACCCATAAACAGATGGAGTTAATCTTAAGAAGCTTTCTATGGCAAGGTGGGAAGCAAGAAAACAAGAAGTTCAGCTTGGTCAGGTGGGAACAAGTAGTGTTACCATATGAAAAAGGAGGGCTATCCATCCAGCTACCTGGACTCATGAATGCAGCTCTTGGAATGAAAATTGTGTGGAGACTCATTACAGGGAAAGAGAGCGGGTGGAAAAAAATCCTCATTAGCAAATACATGGATGGATCCAAGGAAAAATTGTTGAAGGGAAACATCCCAATCAGACAAAGTACCCAAGTATGGAAGCTAGTCAAAAAAGTAATCCCATTAATGAGCAGCCACATCTCAAAAATTCCAGGTAACGGAAAAACAATTTCGATTTGGGAGGATAGGGTCATGGGAAAAGACCAAATTCAGAATTACCCGGAAGTTGAAGGCATACAAGAATGGCTGAAAGGAAAAGGATTCGACACTCTACATTCAATCTCGTTATGGAATCAAAAGGAATGGCAGGAGTGGAAAATCCCAGCCATACCAGCAAACCTGGAAGGACAATGGACAAAAATCAAACAACATTTAAAAGGGGCAGCTCCAATTCACTATGATGAGGAAGATAGCTATCTATGGGATCCAAGCAACGGGCATTACACAGTTAAATCTGGATATAATATCCTCCAAGAGCAGATTGATCATCAGGAATGGGACTCCTGGAAACTAGCTTGGAAATCCGAAAGTTTGCCAAAGATAAAAAATTTCATATGGACTCTTTTAAAAGGGAAGATTTTGACTAGTGAAAATTTTAAAAAAAGGGGCTTCCAAGGGCCATCACGATGCCCTTTATGCCAGCAAGCAGAAGAAAACATTCAGCACTTATTCCAAGAGTGCAAATTCTCAAAAGAGTGCTGGGAGCAGCTTATACAGCCACTAGAAATTAACATAAACTTCAAAAAACCATTGCTGGAATTTCTCAGAACTCTTGAGAAAGCATACCCTTATGCAACAAAGAAGAAAGCCACAATTCTAAGAATATGGAAATGTATCCCAACAGTCCTATGTTGGCAAATCTGGCTGACTCGAAATAAGTGCATTTTCAAAAACCAAAACCCAAGAATTGGGAAAACACTCTCAAAAACTTGGGGACTGACTTTCGAAATTCTCAACGCAAAAGGAACTGCACCAATGCACTACAGTATTCTCCAACAAGAGGAAAGGGATTGGCTCAGCAAAGCCATATTAGACAACAATGGTCAAAAGGGATAGAGGAAATAAAACTCAAAAAAAAAAAAAAATTGGAAATTAAGAACGACTAAAGAGGCGCTGGAAAGCTGGAAAAAACTTCAGAACAGACATTGTATGCATTTTGATGGAGCCTCAAAGAATAATCTGGGAAAGGCAGAAGCCGGTGGAATAATTTATGATCCAAATGGGAAAAAATAGTCACTTATGAATGGGGACTAGGACAAATGTCAAATAATCAGGCGGAAGCATACAATTTACTGATGGGAACAAGACTGATTAAAAAAATAGAAATCCAAAATCCTATAATTATAGGAGACTCAGCCATCATTGTCAAGGTAATGGTTCAAAACAAGAACCCAAGCAATGAGTTTATGAGTAGAATCATCAAAAGAATCAGAAGGAATTTAGCAAGCTCCGGAAATGCAACCTTCAAGCATGTCTTGAGGATACATAACCAGCAAGGGGACCACCATGCAAACCACGCTGTGGAGAAAGAAGAAGGGATACTCAGAGAGAATCAAGAAGAATATCATCACACTGTGCCATAACCACCATCGAAAAATGATAAGCCAAAAGTTCTGGAATACCAAGGGACAAAGCAGGCGAATAAAAAGGAAAAATCAAATATTGAAAGCAAAGCAAATCAAAGAATCCACAGCCAACGAGGAAAACAAAAAAACTCGGACAGCCAAAGGAAAAATCATGACAACAGGGAGTTGCACATGAACGATGTCAGTGAAGGCATCCCGAATCACAAGATTCATGAGATAAAAATCAGCGGCACTGAGAAAAATTGTGGCAGTAAATCTAGGAAGGACGATCGCTCTCAAGTGGCAGCCTCCAACTGCAGATTCAGGGAAGGCAGAACGGGCTGTAAGAGAAACGGTAAGGTAGCTATTAGCAAGTATGACTGTGTCCTCAGACAGACCATTGTCGAGCGCAGAGAATTTTCTTTCAATCCCTTCCTATATCTCAAATCCATAACTGTTAGCTCTCAGATCAGTGTATCCTCCATCGCACAGCCCTCTATCTCACCTCAGCATGCCCAGCATCCTCTCATCGCAGTAATTGATCTCTATTTCATTTCCACTCCTCCATCTACGCAGATCATCCCCCAGTCACATTGTAATCTCGGTTGCACCGCTGGCCATCAGTCCCTTGCCTCTGGCTCACCTCAACACGCCTAGCATCCTCTCAACGCAGCAATTGATCTGTGTCTTATTTTCACTCTGCCATTTCCGCAGATCATCCCTCAGCCTCATTGTAATCTCAGTCGCACTGCTAGCCATCAGTTCCTTGCCCCTCTCCAAATTGTCACCGTTGTAGTTTTTCAAAAGAGTTTTATTAGCAGGCTCACCCCCAAGCCCGTCATCCAGGCCACTGCTACCTCTCAATCAAGCCAGGACATCGTTCAGCAAGGCAGGACTGCACAGGCACAAAGGCTAGCAAGCAGCAGTAGAAGGAAAGCTACAGCAAAAAAAACAAGAATCAAGAAGACAAGAAAAGCAAGAGGAAGGAGCAACAAAATGGAGCTCAATCCCATTGATAAGGCAGTGAGGAATGACTCTTGCCCAGCATGCAAGGGAAATAAGATCATGATACACTGGCTGCAACAGTCATTAAAGGATCTCCGAAGTGAAATGCGGATGGAGTATAGTTTCCAGAAGCGCAATATGGCAGTTCATAAAGAAGAGATCATGGCTTTGAAATCTAAGTGCAAGCACTTAGAGGAAGCAGTGGATTACTATAAAAGCAAAGCCACTAGCAGTGAAGGGGAGAACTCGGTCAACAACAACAACATGCAGCAAGCAGGCCAGGACTACTCAGTTTATAAACCATAAATCTCGATGAATATATGTTATGCAAATTTATTTTCTTAGTTGGTCAATATGTTAAGCAGTACTCTAGAATAGCTAAAAAAACTTCTGAAGTTTTGATACTAAGCACAGGAGAAAGGTCTGTGTGCCTATCTTACTGCTCAATCTATCATATCAGAATAGCGGAATGTGAAAGGAGCTTGCTCCAAGACTTTTTTTTGGTAATATAACATCTATCCGAACTTGTTAAAAAAAAAGGATTGGGTCATTCATACCAAAAAATATTAAGTTCCGAAGGCTTATTTAAAAAAAAAGAGAGAGAAAGAAGGTTACCTTAAACCCTACGCTCATCCTGAAAGAGGAAACGATGGATTCTAATTTGGAAATAAAGGAAGGAAGATTCTCCTATAAAGATATTCCAATTGTAGATTATAAATAATTTACATTAAAGGGTTGTATCCAAGGGAAAGATATTAGTATCACTATTAGTACAAGCACTGAGAATAATTACATCAATATTAATTTGGCAAATCAACTATTAGTTCAACAGCCAAATATAGGCAAAAGAAGAGGTATTTTTGGCAAAAAAGAGTATGAAATTAATGATTTACAAGTGACAGTTCATCATTATGAATACATATCTCAATTATGTGTCATAACTATGCTTGACAGAGAGGTTTACATAATTCTCGGGCGTCCTTGGTTCAAAAAATTAGGTACGTTCATGTTAAATTCAAAAATAAAAATAAAAATAAAAAAATCTTGATTCTCCCTTACAAGAAGAAGATGGTCACATTACAAGACATGACAATGAAATCAGATCTGATAATGTCTTCATCAAAAGACCTTAAGGATATTTCGAAACTAATGTTTCAAGAGAACCCAGAAACAATATCAAAGAAGCAGAAAGAGCTTGAAGAAGCTATATCCAACCAAAAAAAGAAAAATTCATGTTTGAATGAACATAATTAGAAACTACTTACAAAAGTCAGAAAATGTAAAGCTAAGAAGCACAAGTTAGAACAAGAAAAGGAAATTTTTGAAAAGAAACTCAATGGAAGTCTATCAGAAAATAGAAGAGTAAAAATTATGCTTAAAGACCTTAACCAAAGGTTATTAGAACAAATCAAGTGTTTAAAAGATGAGAAGATTGAATGCCAAAATAAAGTTGACTCGGAAATGAGGAACTCTTACGTCTTAGAAACCATAATCAAAGTTTTCTCACTCAAATTAAGAAACTTAAGGATGATAAGAAATCATTGAAAAACAAATTAGAAGAACTTATCACGAAGAAGTGTCGAAGTCTTCAATCCAAGTTGAAGAAAGAGGAACGAATACTGATCCAGTCAACATCACAACTCAAGAAGTTAACCAATCAATTGAAGTAAAAACATATTCAAATGTTGCAGTTCAGACGATGAAAATTCCAAGTGAAGATTCTATAACCAACTCAACTACATCAGTACCTAAAGTAAGTCAGGAAATTACCACACACATGTTAAAGGAAGGTCAAACAAGAAGAACTCCTTATCTACATCCGAATCACAAGAATAGACACCTCAATCAATCTACGAATCTATATCACTCAGAACATAAACAACAAACTTATGTTCCGAAGAACTCTGAAGTTTGCACAATTCAATCCAATGATAACAATTCATCACAAGTTTCCAGTAACTGCAAGATTCCATAGAAGATTGATCTAGGATGGTCAGATCCCTTCTCAGTTCGACAATTTTACTTATCACTCAAAGGATCCTATCATCATGTATCAATGAAGATGACAACTAGAAGAACTACGAAGGATACAAATAGATTATGAAAAAACGAAGATGACACGCCTTGTCAACTAGTCTATATAGTATACAAAAGATTAGGGCTTGAAGTCAGATCCATTAAATCATCAATTTGCCCATCAAAACAGAGAGATAAATAACCTGACTTACTTGCTTTCAAAGTCCTTCTCCTTCAGCCCTTCCAATCATCTTTATCCACTATTATGATTGTGCTTTTCCGTATAAAACATAAGAGAGATTTGCTCCATTAAACCTCTGTCACACACAACTGCCCACATCGGCTTTTATCCTTCAAATACAGTGCATATCGGCCTTCAAAATACTTCAGCTACACCATAGTATTAGAAATCGGTCGTTCTGAACTAAAAACCGATCAAACCAGCCGATTCATTGGCCAAACCAATTGAACCAATCCAAAAACTCGGTCAACCACCCTCATTCACCCTTTTTTAAGACAAACAGAGCATAAACTGGCTGGTTTATGACGGAATCAGTCAGCTTTCCCATAAACCGACCGATTCATTGCCAGGTCGGTCGCAGACCCACCAGAAGCATTCTTGGAGGCTTGTGAGGTGGTTTGGAGGGAAAATAAGGGTTGTTTCCCTCCAAAAACAACCCCTCCAAGCCAATAAAAGGAGGTCTCCCCTCTCATTTGCCTCACACATCTCATTTAGAGTTTTTGTGAGCTTGGAGAGTGTTGAGTTTTTGCTGGAGTAGTGGAACAACAGAGAGTTTGAGCTAAGTAGTAGCCACCATGCCTCCAAAAGCCAAGGATACTGCATGGGCCCATTGTGGTATGACTGATGGAAAAATGATCTGCAAATATTTCCAAAAATCTATTGAAGGAGGGGGTATTAACAAGTTCAAGCAACACTTGGTTGGGATAGGAGGCCATGTAAAGCCTTGTGGAGCACCAAATGAAGTAATAAGGCATATTAGGCACCTTCAGAAGTTTGAGACTCAAGTCACTGAACTAGCAAAGAAGTTTGTGAATCAAGCAGTTGCAAAGTTTGGGAGTAGAGACTCAACCAACTGAGTTTGATCATGATGAGAAGTTTCAAGTGATAATGTTGATCACTAAAATCATATATGTAAACTTGTAGTAGGTTAGTGGCCCCATAGCTTGTAGGCTTTGTTTTTGGACTCTAGAGACCATTTAGAGCCTCATTGATTATATATTTTGTTGTTGATATGAATGGCACTTGGTGCCATTTTGATATATTCACCTTTACATGGTATATATATATGAGCAAACTTTACATATTTTGTGTCTATTGGTTTGGAATCATGGTTTTAAATCTTAAAAATAGTTTTTTCATTAAAAATTATTATTTCATGTGTATTTTTAAAATCGGTTCATTGAGATCTAACCAGTGCTGGTTTGACTGGTTCTGGTTTGAAACCCGATTTATTTGGTGAACCGGTCCGGTCACTGGTTCCAGTGTTTAATACCATGAGCTACACATAGTGGCTTTGTCCTTCAAACTCACTGCATATTAGCCCTCGAAAACATCTTGTTCACAATTCCATTTGTGAACAGACTTCAAAAAATATACTTGGAATATTTCCTTCAACAACCAACAACCTTGACTCACCTTTTGTTGGCCTTACTCAGCTTTGAGGTACCTTAGTTGGCTCTTCTAACCTCTAAGGCTTTCTTGGCCCCTCTTTCTAGGCCTGTGGCTTAGCTCAAAAACCCTCCTCATCTATGGCCTAGCTTCAAGATACTTTTTCTTCCTACAACCCCCTTCAAATCACTGCAGTTGACCTTCACAAGGACTCGACTAACCTTATTTCCTCCTTGGCCCTGCCTATTCATCAGCTGAGGCCTAGCGTCTTCCTTTTGGGGCTTTATCCCTCCTTCAACAAAACAAAACAGTCCAAAGATAAGTGCCAACCGTCCTTTCACTTGGACAGACAATACAAAACTCTCGGCCTTATACAACAGACAGAAACTCAAGCTTGAACCCTCGGCATAATGAACAGACTCAATCTCCTTCTAGTTGAACAGAAATAGACCTCTTTTCCCCTTCTTGTTGTGACTCACTTACTTGGTTTGCTTGATCACACAAGAATGATTGCTAAGATGGTTCTATTCTCAGTCATGGGTACCCTTTAACTTGCCCTCGACCCTCTTATTATGTTCACAATGGTCGAGGCATTCAGTCTCCTCTAAAGATTCAATGGCATGGATAGATCTTGGCCTTGGTCAGGCCCTAAACCAAGCTCGACCTCGTTTCCAACCCTGCAAAACCTCGTTCCTTAGTTGATCTTTGACTCGACCTCATAGAATGGGAGTTGTGGTCTTCTCTCAAGGGTAATCTCAATCTCCATGAGGAGAACTCGACCCTCTACTATGTTGAGAAATCAATAGCACTTAGATTTGAGTGATTTCTCTTTAACTTGATAACTGTTTGTGATGTTCTTTTACTTAAACTTGTAGAATTTATAATTAGTTGCTTCTTCTCTTGATTATTATAGTGTTCTTATCATCAAACAACTACCAAAACATGAAGATCAATAGAACAAATGGACACAAGATATAGGCTTCTAGCTAGGGCCAAAACCTCTCCTAGAGAGGAAAACCCACTAGAATTTCTTCTCTTCATATAGAATCTTCAAATGATGGATTCCAAGACCTTTTAGACCTAAGACCAAGACCCTTCCAAGACCAAGTCAACCTTCTAGAGGGTGTGCTTCTCTTCACTAGTCAAACCGAGTCAAATCTCTTCCAATTGCACAATTTCAACTCCAACAACAAATTTCGGCCCCCGACAACATTGTCCTTCATTGCAGACCTGCAACTTCGACCCTCCTACAATTTGCTGCAACTTCGCACGTGTGGGTGATTAGGGCTCTTTTAGGCTTCCTCCTTCCTTCACTTGACCTGCTTCTTCTTCAAGGGCTTGTAGGTGATCAACTTGACTTCCTCACTTCAGATTTCGTCCTTCTCTTGTTGCTCAAAATTTCGTCCTTGTGGCTGCAAAAACCCTAGTCTCCTTCGCACGTGTGAGAGATAGAGAGAGAGAAAATCAAAATTTTTGTCTTCCTTCTTCTTTCTAGACCTTCACTTGCCTTCTTGCTTCTTGTTCTTGCTTCCTTGATCGAATGAGTGAGTGAGTATCCAAATGAGGTTAAATGGTCTCTTATATATAGGCTTCCAAGGAGACAAATAGCCCTAATTAAGCTGACTTCTTCACTGTTAGGCTGACTTGGTCTTGAAGGGGTATTTTGACACTTTTGACTCAAAATAAATCTTTTTTGGTTACAAAATGCCCAATAGGGTCTAATACATATAACAATGACTCTTATGACTTCTTGACTCTATGACAAAACCTAGAAGCACACAATGGGTGCTTTGACCTAGAGAAAATTAAACTTGAGCATGAAACCCATGCTATAAAAATAATAATAATTTTCTTTTTTCTTTTTTACATCAAATACATAGATCAAGCAGATAAAATATTATGAAGATTGAACCTAGTTACAAATTTCAACACACTAGGGCACACCTTGCACAAGACAAGTCACATCTCTCTTGCACATTGAACCTCTCCTTTGGCTGCTCTATTTATTCTTTCTCTAGTGTCATTTTGGAAACCGCTAGATCTTAGGGTTTTAGCCTCTCAACCCATTACAATAAATAATTATTTTCTTATGTCCTAAACCCACTGCTCGAGGTACAAAACCCCAACTTTGGGTAACTTGCCCAACCAATTACTTTAGGTGGGTTTTGCCTCTCGAAAATACCTTCCGAGCTACCCGAAAAATATAGTGTTTGTTGAATTTAGGTTTCTGTGATCCATATCAAGTTTATTGAGAAGAGTCTTTAGCAAAAATCACATCATAATTCATTTGTCGACGTGTTTCGAACCAACAAGTGTGGTTCATCGTCAAGATGAGTTGAAGAACCAGATCATGGATACATGTTAAATAGAGAGAGCAGGTCATCCAACGGCGATATTTGACTAAGCAACTAGACTGGACCAACGGCAATTAAGAAACGGCTATGTTTGACTGGGCAACAAGACCAAGGGATAGGAAAAGGAAAAAAATAATTAGTTAATTTATCTGTAAGTTAGTTTAGTTATTTTATTACCATATTTGAATAAAGGAGATGCTAGTAATTAATTATTGAGAGTATGAATCAATAATCTATTAATAGGCCTCTTTATTAAAACTAAATAGACAAATAGTTAGTTAATTAATTTAAGGGTTAGTTTGTTATATTTATTACCCTAAAAAGTAAATGTTTGAATTTAATTACCAAGAACCATAACCTATTAATAGATCCATTTATTATTATTAAAACTATCTAAATGAATAAAACATATATCATTAAATTATATGAAATAATAAGAAAAATTAAAATAGATAACCTATTAAATTAGTTAAATAATGACCTCATACTAACTATAAGGAATCCAACATTATTGGATATTTATCAATTTTAACCACTTTCTTACAAATATTATATATATATATATATATGTAAGTCCAATAAGTAATAAGGTAATAATTACACACTAGGGTCACAGGAAAATAATTAATTTGTAAGTTAGTTTGTTGTAATTATTACCCTAAAGTTGAGCAATAACCTATTAATAGGCCTTTTTATTAAACTAAATAAACAAATAGTTAGTTAATTAATTTAAGGGTTAGTTTGTTATATTTATTACCCTAAAAAGTAAATGTTTGTAATTAATTACCAAGAACCATAACCTATTAATAGATCCATTTATTATTATTAAAACCATCTACATGAATAAAAAATATCTTCCTAGCTACCCCTTTCCCTCTCTCAGCCCCGCCCCTTGTGTTGTTCTTTTCTATGAGGTCTTCTTTGTTTTTCCCCCTCGTCTTCTAAGTCCTCTGTTTTCCTTTTTTCCTTCTCGTCTCTTGGGCTTTTATACATTTTCAGGGTTTTATTTCACTCCTAGATTAAATATTAGAACAAAATGTTTGAATAAGTAATAAAATCCTTTTTGCCCACGGGGTTTTGGATTGATGGTGAATGGGTGCACTGTTAAGGCACTCCTTGAGATAGGTCACTGGTTCAAATCCCCCGTGGGTGCTTATCTACCAAAAAAAAAAAGTAATAAAATCCTTTCAATTAACACAATAAACAATTGAAATAAGTATTGCCTGTTCCTAAACATTGATGAAGGAATTCCAAAGATATGAACTTTTTTTCTTACCAACCCTTTAGATATAATTAAATAAAATTAATATTGAATTAACTAACCTATTGAAAAAGCTATATTCCTTCTAATTTAATTTCCATATTAATTTAATTAGGATAAAATTGATTAATATCCAATAATGTTGGATTCCTTATAGTTAGTATGAGGTCATTATTTAACTAATTTAATAGGTTATCTATTTTAATTTTTTTAATTTCATATAAATTTAATGATATATGTCTTATTCATTTAGATAGTTTTAATAATAATAAATGGATCTATTAATAGGTTATGGTTCTTGGTAATTAAATACAAACATTTACTTTTTAGTGTAATAAATATAACAAACTAACCCTTAAATTAATTAACTATTTGTCTATTTAGTTTTAATAAAAAGGCCTATTAATAGATTATTGCTCAACTTTAGGGTAACAATTACAACAAACTAACTTACAAATTAATTATTTTCTTGCGACCCCAGTGAGTAATTATTACCTTATTACTTATTGGACTTTTATTTATATATATGTGTGTGTGTGTAAGAAAGTGGTTAAAATTGATAAATATCCAATAATGTTGGATTCCTTATAGTTAGTATGAGGTCATTATTTAACTAATTTAATAGGTTATCTATTTTAATTTTTCTTATTATTTCATATAATTTAATGATATATGTTTTATTCATTTAGATAGTTTTATTAATAATAAATGGATCTATTAATAGGTTATAGTTCTTGGTAATTAAATTCAAACATTTACTTTTTAGGGTAATAAATATAACAAACTAACCCTTAAATTAATTAACTAACTATTTGTCTATTTAGTTTTAATAAAGAGGCCTATTAATAGATTATTGATTCATATTCTTAATAATTAATTACTAGCATCTCCTTTATTCAAATATGGTAATAAATATAATTAAACTAACTTACAAATTAATTAACTAATTATTTTTTTCCTTTCCCTATCCCTTGGTCTTGTTGCCCAGTGAAACATAGCCATTTCTTAGTAGTCGTTGGTCCAGTCTAGTTGCCCAGCCAAATATAGCCGTTGGATGACCTGCTCTCTCTATTTAACATGCAACCATGATCTGGTTCTTCAACTCGTCCTGACAATGAACCACACTCATTCGTTCGAAACACATCAACAAATGAATTATGATGTGATTTTCGCTGAAGACTCTTATCAATAAAAATGTAGTGTTATAGCGTTGAAATTTTGAAAATGCAAAATAGAGATTATAACTTCAAAAAAAAAACCCAGATATTAAAAAATAGTGAATTAAAATTTTCATTGGTTTTGACCCTTACCTCCACACTGTTAGATGAGAAATTCGTTGGGGGAACAAAGACCAACCTACAGTGACTCCAATTTATTATTGATAAACCAACAAATATTGGACTCAATGAACTCAGCAGCTAAAGAAAATGATAAACCCTCGCTCAGATTGAATGAATCTACTCAAGCTGAATATTGTGCTCACACTAGTTATGCTCGAGTTGTTTTAGGGTTGTGCTCAGGCAAGCTACCAATGCTCAAGCCAGCCACCAGCATGCTTAGGTTGTAGACTTCCCTCCAACGTGCTCAGGCTCGGGCTGTAAACTACTAAAGTAAACCCTCAAGTGCGACTTAGGATTGTTGAAGTAAACGCTCAGATGACTAGGGGCCTTGCACGGGTGAAAATCACTTGGAGTCTAGGGTCCAATCTGAATTAGGACCATACTCGGGCTATAGCCATGTCATGTTAGAAAATTATATATTACGGAGCAATGGAACACATAAAATATTGAAGAAATATAAACACAGAAAATGCACAAAACAAGAGAGACACAGATATACGTGGTTCACCCAGTTTGGGCTACGTCCACCCCGAACAGCCAGTCCTTCCTTTCTATTATCCAGCAAAATGAAGAGACACAACCTACAGCAAATCCGCTGTAATATCCTCTATTTTCTCTCACAGTCTCACCTCTCTGTTTCTCGCTCACAGAATACACATCTATTTCACAGCCTCAAATACAATACCCTCATACAAAGAGAGGGGTTGCCTTCTAGGGCAAAAAACCCTAAACTAAACATAAGTTCTACCGTCAGATCATCCGCCTAATGAACGGCCCAGATTGACTAGAAATTACTATACTTTTACAAGGCAATTTTACATTTGTTTTTAGCTTCGGGGGCGCTGCCCCCGAGCCCCCGCCGGGGGACCGCTGGCCCCCGGACCCCCGCGGGGGGGACAAGTCCCCCCCGCGTGGAGGGGTGTACAAGACTTCCTGGGGTATACATCCGGCTGAAACAAAGACCTTTGAACAATCATGCTCCACACACAACAATCTCCCACTTGGAGAATGATTGTAGCAACTCCACTGCTGCTTCATTTGCTGGACAATGACTCCTCTTTGGACCTGGCTGTTTTTCATCTTCATCGTCATCCTTGAAGACCAATTGAAACCATAGTTTTCAAAACCGTTTTAAAAAACCGGTTACCGGTCTAACCGGCCGGTTAGCAAGGCCGCCGGTCTAGACCGGCCAAAAAACCCGGTTGGAAGGCCCCCTTCGCCCAGTTTTTGCCCTAACCGGTGAAAAACCGGCCGGTTTTAGGCATGCTCTTCAAACGAGTTACGAAACAGTTTACTGATCATATAAAATACCACTGGTGACTGAAGAAGCCAAGTCTTTAATTCATTGAGAAGCTGATCTAATGCCACCTTGAAGTTTGAAGTCATGCCAGCAAAAAGGTGATGAGATCTGTGAACACAAAGCCGAGGAGCTGAGCTGGTGTCTCTGTGGAGGAAGCAGCCAAAAGAAGATCTCAGTCTGAAGACAAGCAAGCTAAATCCTTGTCTTTCATGTACAATAATGAGAACCAGGAAGCCAGAGATCAGAATTACAATGAAGTCTGAAAGGTGTACTAACACTATCATTCTAAGGCTCAGATACAAAAGCCAGCAGCTAAAGGACTATACCTTTTAGTTTTAAATCACTCCACAATGAAATATCTATGAAGAAAAACAATTGCTACAAAGTCTGAAATTTGAAAGCATTTTCAGAAGCCAAGCTAGTATCACCTTGGAGATAACATCCAAAAGATGCTTGAAAGGATTTCTGTCTGAAGACAAGCGCATTGTGAACAAGTCATCCTTTGTGAGACATTATACATTAAATAAGAGTTTGGGTTGATGTCACAGTTTGGACTAATATCTCGTAAGTGTTTCATGGACCCTATATGAGTATTCTGGATGATACAATTTACATTGTCTAAGAAGGATTGATCTACAGTTCTATGATGAATATGAGGCCTGATCTACATCAACAGTATGTGTCTGCAAAGTAAAACATATGAAGCAATCACTGAATTTGCTATCAGTGATTTTTCATTCTTGTAGACTGTCCGTGGACCGGTATAGGTCTGTAGAAAATCATAACTATTGGTCTCAGTATATCTTGAAGTTTGAACTTGAAGACTCATTATAGATTAATCAGGGACTGTAAGGTATCCTTAAATCCTTAAGGACAACGATGAACAGTCTTCAATCATGCCAAATGAAATAGTGCTAAAGTAAGAAGAAATGACAATAAGTACAATATGGATTGTGGCTCAAAGCAAGTCATAGCCACATATAAGAAATGTGAGATCTTTACTCATATACTGAAAGACTGAAGTGTGGAAATATTATACTGTGAATCTTGCATTGCATATGATTACTGATGGGTATTTGAAGAACTGTATCTGTGATGCTCACCCTTGAAATAGAAAATGGATCACTTTCACTAGCATGCCTTTGTAGAAAGCACATTGTGGTAAAGGGAGTTCTATCACAGTGGAAATGAGACCAAGTACTTCTTCAGTTGAAACTTGAGAAATCAAAGGTCCTCCCTTGAACAGGTCAAATCTTTTGCAGCAGGCCAAAGACATGAAGGACATGTTGGATTGAAGATTGATGCCATATGCATTTACTACTATGAACACTTAGGTTCTGAAATCTAATGCTAAGGCCTGAATAATGAAGATCATTATTTGCACAAAATGTTGCTACAGTGATTTGGAAGCAGTGATGGACTTCATCACATGAGCAAAGGCTCTAGGGTTTTGACATTTGGGTGTGAAAAAGGAACTTGTGAAATTGGAAGGACTGTAGGCCAATGGCCTCATAGCTTGCACCATTGTTTTCGAACTTTATAGGCCATTTAGAGCCTCATTTCTTGTGTATTTTGCTATTTTGTCGATGATATGTATTGCACTCGGTGCCATTTTGATATATTCACCTTTACATGGTATATAAATGAGCAAACTTTGCATATTTTGTCTCTATTGGCTTGGAATCATGGTTTTACATCTTAAAAATAGTTTTGTTTCATTAAAAATTAATTATTTAATGTTTTTTTTAAAACCGGTTCGTTTAGACCAAACCAGTCCCAGTTAGACCGGTTCCGGTCGGTAAACCGGTTCATTAGGTGGACCGGTCCGGTCACCGGTTCCGGTTTTAAAAACTATGATTGAAACTGAGCATGTTCTCAGTTTCTCCCTGGTTACAACTTTTGTTAGCATATCTGCAGGATTCTTGCTAGTGTGTATCTTTTCCAGCTTCAACTCTCCATCTTCCAACACTGATCGTATGAAATGGTACTTGAGTTGTATGTGTTTAGTCCTGGAATGAAATGTTGAGTTCTTTGCAAGATGAATGGCACTTTGACTATCACTGTATAACGTGCCCATATCATGCTCCTTACCCAATTCACCCATAAACCTTTGTAACCAAATCATTTCTTTACTAGCCTCTGTAGCAGCAACATACTCTGCTTCTGTTGTTGAAAGTGCAACAACACTTTGGATTTTTGAAACCCAACTAACAGCTGTTCCTCCAACAGTAAATACATATCCTGTAGTGCTCCTCTTGTTATCTCTGTCACCTGCCATATCTGCATCAACATATCCTTGTAGGGAGATGTTTGAACCACCAAAGCATAATGCTTTATTTGTGGTACCTTTCAAATATCTAAGAATCCATTTCACTGCCATCCAATGTTCCTTTCCTGGATTGTTCATGTACCTGCTTACAACTCCCACTGCATGTGCAATATCAGGCCTTGTGCAGACCATTGCATACATTAAGCTTCCAACTGCTGATGCATATGGAACTTTAGACATATAATCCATGTCTTCTTGGCTCTTTGGGCACATTTCCTTGCTAAGTTTGAAATGGCTAGCAAAAGGTGTACTAACTGGTTTTGCATTGTGCATGTTAAATCTTTTCAACACCTTTTGTATGTACTCATTCTGAGACAATGTTAATTTACGATTTTTCTTGTCTCTAGTTATTCTCATACCAAGGATTTGTTTTGCAGCTCCCAAATCCTTCATTGCAAATGAATTTGCCAATTTTCTTTTGAGCACATTTATTTCCTGCATGTTAGATCCTGCAACAAGCATGTCATCTACATACAATAACAATATAATATAGCTGCCATCATTTTGCTTTTTCAAATAAACACAATGATCAGAGTGACATCTAGTATAACCTTGTTCAGACATAAACTTGTCAAATTTTAGATACCACTGCCTTGGAGCCTGTTTTAAGCCATACAAGCTCTTCTTCAACCTGCACACTAGTTTCTCCTTCCCTTTCACCTCATATCCTTGTGGCTGCTGCATATATATCTCTTCCTCCAAATCCCCATGGAGAAAGGTTGTCTTTACATCTAACTGCTCAAGATGCAAATCTTCAACTGCTACAAGACTTAAAATGGTTCTGATTGAAGTCATTTTAACAACAGGAGAAAATATTTCATCAAAATCAATACCTTTCTTCTGTGCAAACCCCTTCACCACAAGTCTAGCTTTATACCTCTGTTTTCCTCCATCTTCTTCCTTCAGCCTGTAAACCCATTTATTCTTCAATGTAGTTTTTCCTACAGGCAACCTGACCAAATCCCAAGTCTGGTTATGCATTAAGGAGTCCATCTCTTCTTCCATGGCTACCTCCCACTTCTTCCTGCTTTCAACCTGCATTGCTTCTTCATAACATTTGGGTTCACCGGAATCAGTCAACAATAAATAATATAATGAAGGAGAGTATCGTTCAGGAGGTCTACTTATCCTGGTAGATCTTCTAACACCACTTTCAGGTGTTTGGGGTGCCTGTTGTTGTTGTGGTGGTTGCTGTTGTTGTGGTTGTTGATTATTATTATTTTCAGGCACCTTTCCTTTTTCAGTGATTTCATCAAGAACTGTGTATTCCTTGTTTTCCTTTTCCTGTTTCTTTTCCTGCAACTAATTCTTATACAAGACCTTTTCATTGAATATTACACCTCTGCTCCTAATGATTTTGTGATTTTCGTAATCATATAAGCGATAACCAAAATCATTAACACCATATCCAATAAAGGTACATTTCTTTGACTTTGCCTCAAGCTTTGTTCTATTTTCTTTATCAATATGGACAAAGGCCTCACAACCAAAAGGCTTTAAAATAGAGTAGTTTACCTTTTTACCTGTTCATGCTTCCTCTGGAACACCACCATCCAAGGAACTTGAAGGCCCTCTGTTTATTAGATAAACAACAGTATCTACAGCATCTGCCCAAAACTGTAAAGGCAATCATGCATGCAATCTCATGCACCTTGCACGCTCCATGATTATTCTGTTCATCCTTTCTGACACACCATTTTCTTGTGGTGTTCTTGGAACTGTCTTCTCTCTGCGAATTCCATGCTCTGAACAGTACCTATCAAACTCTTTGCTGCAATATTCACCTCCATTGTCTGATCTAAGACACTTCAATTTCTTTCCTGTCTCAATCTCAACCAAAGCTTTCCATTTCTTGAAAGTATCAAATACATCAAATTTATTCTTAATACAATAAATCCAAGTTTTTCTAGTTGCATCATCAATAAAAGTAACATAATAACGAGAGCCACCGAGAGATGATACCTAAGCAGGTCCCCATACATCTGTATGCACAAGCTCTAATTTTTCATTCTTCTTTTCTTTCCCAACTCTGAGAAATCTGACTCTCTTCTGTTTTCCATAAATGCAATTCTCACAGAAGTCCAAATCAACATTCTTCAAACCCGGCAACAAATTCCTTGAGTGAAGAATCTTCATCCCCTTTTCACTCATGTGTCCGAGCCTATGATGCCATAATGTTGCATCTGCTCCTTTGGAAGTTAAAGCATTAACAGAGTTAGAAATACCATTGCATAAATACAATGTACCAACCTTTTCGCCTTTTGCTATTACCAAGGCTCCTTTGGTGACCTTCCAAGCTTTATCTGTGAAAGTTGTCACACAACCTTCACTGCCTAACTGCCCTGTTGAAATCAGATTTTTCTTTAGATCTGGAACATGCCTTACCTCCTTTAATAGCCATTGGTTTCCATTCTGCTGTTTTACAAGAACCTTACCCATTCCAACGATTTTACAGGGTTTATCATCACCCAGACGAACTTGTCCAAAATCTCCTTGAACATAGTCATGAAAGTATTTCTTATCAGGTGTGGCATGGAATGAAGCCCCTGAATCTACCACCCAGGAATCAGTAATATTTTCGAAAGAAAGAATCAAAGCATCTTGTAACACCTCACCTGTCACATTTGCTTCATGATTGTTTTCTTGCTGTGCATCTCCTTCTTTTCCCTTCCGAGATCTACAGTCCTTCTTTAGGTGTCCTTTCTTTCCACATTTCCAGCACACTATCCCCGATCTGGACTTGGATCTGCCTTTCCTTGATTTACTGCGATATCATGAGCTCTTTCCTCTTTCCATTTTTCTTCCTCTAGACTCTGCACTCAAAGCATTTCCCGATGTCTCACCGGAGCTTTTCCGTCGCATTTCCTCGCTAAGGATAGCACCGACAACATCATCAAACTTTAAAGTACTAGATCCAAAAACGGAGTTACTAATGGCCATTACCAAACCATTCCAATTTTCTGGTAATGAGCACAAGAATAACAGAGCTCTAACTTCATCATCAAAGTTTACCCCTACAGAACTTAACTGACTTGTAACTGTATTAAAATCATTTAAATGGTTTGCAACAGATCCACCTTCCGACATATTCATATTAAATAATCGTTTCATAAGAAATACCTTGTTTGAGGCCGAGGGTTTTTCATATAGTTTCGACAACGTCTGCATCAAACCCTCTGTCGTGGTTTCCTTCGAAATGTTGAAGGCGACTGACGCAGCAAGGCACAACCGTATTGTTCCGAGTGCCTTTCTATCGAGAAGGTTCCATTCTTCGTCTTTCATACCCGTCGGCATCTTTGTTTTTCCGCCCAATGGTAGGTATAGATCTTTCTGATACAGATAATCTTCCATCTGCATCTTCCACAGCGAGAAGTTTTGGCCGTTAAATTTCTCGACCTTAAACTTACCATCTTCCGCCATTGCTCCCACTCGAACCAGGAACCCTTCTTTCCTACGAGTTTATCAGCCAAATAGACCTTCGGCTCTGATACCAGTTGTTAGAAAATTATATATAATGGAGCAATGGAACACATAAAATATTGCAGAAATATAAACACAGAAAACGCACAAAACAAGAGAGACACAGATATACGTGGTTCACCCAGTTTGGGCTACGTCCACCCCGAACAGCGAGTCCTTCCTTTCTATTATCCAGCAAAATGAAGAGACACAACCTACAGCAAATCCGCTATAATATCCTCTGTTTTCTCTCACAGTCTCACCTCTCCATTTCTCGCTCACAGAATACACATCTATTTCACAGCCTCAAATACAATACCCTCATACAAAGAGAGGGGTTGCCTTCTAGGGCAAAAAACCCTAAACTAAACATAAGTTCTACCGTCAGATCATCCGCCTAATGAACGGCCCAGATTGACTAGAAATTACTATACTTTTACAAGGCAATTTTACATTTGTTTTTAGCTTCGAGGGCGCTGCCCCCGAGCCCCCGCCGGGGGACCGCTGGCCCCCGGACCCCCCAGCCAGGGGGGATCGGCCCCCCCGGACCCCCGCGGGGGGGACAAGTCCCCCCCCGCACCCCCCCGCATGGAGGGGTGTACAAGACTTCCTGGGGTATACATCCGACTGAAACAAAGACCTTTGAACAATCATGCTCCACACACAACATGTCACACAAGTACACTTGTGCTTGAGTTGTAAAGTGTCTATGGCGCGTGGGTGAGGTGAGTGTGATGGAATGGGCTCAGTGGCTAAGTGTGTTCAGCGAGTGTGAGATTACAATGGTGAAGTAGGGCTCAACTTTTAGGATTTTATGTTAGTTTTATTTTAAATTGCTTAAACTTTTTATGTTAGTTTTATTTTAAATTGATGTTCTTTTTAATTTATATTTTTTTAAATTTTTTTATTTTTTTTATTCTAAGGTTTAATAGACAAAATTTAAGGGGTACGCCCAAACATCCCTCCTCAAAAGAGAGACACCCCCCTTTTGAGGGGGGACACCCAGAAGCACCCTTTTTTGGCGAAATGCATCCCCCACAATGGGAAATGTTTCCCCGAGTTCCTCCAAAAAGGGGATAGTGGGAAAGTTGAAACATTTCCCTAGGGATCCCCCTATCCCAGCAGCATAGGAAGCGTGGGGGTCACGACCCCCACCCTGGGGGATATGTCTATGTGGAAGACTAGGAAAGACTTGGGTTGATACAAAACACTATTCTCGCAAAGAGGGGATGTTACCTGCATTACCTCAAAAATAGGGAAACCAATAGAGCAACTCACCTCAAATTGTTCTGAAATAATTGAGAGATTGAGGGAGGTCAATGGGGTAATATAGAGTGGAGCAAGTATGCATATATTGTCTTTAGACAGTTTGTTTTGCACTTTTCCAACTTCAGATCAATAGCTTCCTTCTTTGTTTTCTTCCATACTTGGACTTTCTCTATTTAGTTAAAGTATGTGTAGCTCCAAGTGAGAGTGTTAGTTGACCATTCTTGGGAGGGCGCAAATCCCTAGGAGATTTTGCACAAGTTAGCAAGGAGATCCTTCAGGGAAGATCTAATCAAGGGGGTGTTATCTCATGCAAGGTGTTATAATCAACGCATACTTATCCATTCATGAAGTTGATCTAGAGTTAGGGTTTTGACTTTGCATGTGACTAGATTCAATGTACCTCCCCTATCCTTATTCTATTAAAGTTATTTTACTAGATCTGTCAAGCCTAAGGGTTAGATCCACAGATAGGATATTTTGCACGAGTTAGCAACCAGATCACTCAAATGAAGATCTAATCAAGGCAGTCTTATCTCATGCAGGTTGTTATAATCGAGGCATACTTATCCATGCATGAAGTTGACCTAGAGTTAGGTTTTTGACTTTGCATGGGACTCAACTCCAATGTCAATGTAAGATTGCATAATGGAAAAGTTAGCGGACAAGTCACATGATAATGGATAACTCCATATGAGATAATAAATGGATTAGTCATCCAACATCAGTGCAAATAAGATCAAATAATTTTATTAATGTCCAATGAATGACCACAAAAGTAGGTCAATGGGACTAGAGGATACATCCAATAAGAGTACAATGTGGGAGTGTGAATGCCACTCCTAAAAAAGCTAAATCTAATACAATATAAATATATGCCAAATTTGGTAATGAAAAATAGAAACAATAGAACATCCTCGTGAACATGTACAAAATCATATCAGCAGCCCAGTGAAGAGCCCATGGAGAGAGAGAGTTGAACATGAGGTCCATGATGTCAAGAATGCCTCAGACTGATAACCGACGATGAGGAGGGCAACTAGGGTCTTGGCTCGATGTCCGAGTCCTCTAGAGTTATCTAGGAATTTGGTTGCACAATCCTGGGGGGAAGGAAAGACCAAGGGATACTCCTAACATCCAAAACCGAAAGAAAAAAGCTCTGAGTAAGTCTTTGGTTGCTCTGTTGCGAATGGGAAGTAATTTGTCAAGGGGGAACCCTGCTCTAGATTCACCTACCTCTGGTGTTTTGGACATGCATAGACTGATGTATTATTCGACACCTCTGAACCAGTCTCGAGGATATCAATCTATCTCCCCTAGTGGGGGGGTAGGGGGAGACCCAACATCTCACTACTATACTATCTTAAGTATTCTGGAACTCAACTCATCGCTTATTGATTCGATCAGTCATGTCACCCTGAAAGTATGATGTGATCGTCCAACTCACCCCTCAGGATGCAACATATGTAGAGCCAAAGATTTGTGTCTAAATATCTCCCCGATGAAGAGGGATAAACATCTTTGATTTGGGTATCAGAAGACAACAGAGAGGGAGCCCCCTGAATCCCTATAGAGGCAATGGAAGCATCCTCTAATCTCATAGTATAGGGGGCCCTTAAAAATGAAGTGTTGCTTTGTCTCTGGCTCCTGTAGGTTAAACATCTGGAAGATCCTGTCAACTAGTGGTATATGGTGGTTAGTGTCCACTCGGAGTCGATGAGAACCAACTCGGAGTTGTCCTAAGGGGATCCTGAGTGAGTATATCCAATGTCTACGTGTGTATGGGGGGCAAACAATGATACCATCCTACAACTCCAAGAAGTGCTCAAGGTAGTAGGAAATCTTTGGGCCCAGAGTCATCAAGGGTGAAGTCCAAGTGACCTGAATGTACAATCTATAGATATCCTCTCTGATGGACTGGTTCAGTATCTGTCTGGGTGGTAGAAGATAGTTTTGAGCATCAAGGGAGAATTTGAAAGGGGGGAAGTGCTCTGGAAAGATGGTCAGTGCCTAGAGAAGTAAAGATACATCTGAGAACCAACCATATGCGCAACCTATGGGAGCTAAAGTGAGGGGCTTCGAGGAACAAAGTACAGGGTAGGGGTACCGGTCTCTCCTGACAGCTAAATCTCTAAAAGATATGACTCTATGTGATGAAAATGTAACTAGTTTCAGTCTTCATAATGTAGTTTTTTTTAACATTAACGTATTTATTATATTCATTATTATTATTACTTTTATTTTGGTCAAAGCATGTTCTTCATGCTCATAGAGTCTAAAAGAAATTATTTTGAGTCAAAGAAAATGTACTTGTAAGAAAAAGAATTTTTGTTTTTTATATTAAGTTAAAGTCAACCAATGTTTTCAAGTCAGCCTAGGCCTCCAAGTGCCACCTATTCAACCTTCTAGACAACTATATATTAGAGGCAAGTTCGACCCTATTGGAGATCATCATTCAACCATCATCAATATATTTGAAACCTATGAAGAAGAGGAGTAAAAGCAAATCAGAAGAGAAAGAAGGACGAAGTCAAAAGGCAAGAAGAATATTTTAAGTTTGACTGAATCTTTGACCTAGTGACAGCTCGGATGTGTGGACTATATTTTCTGTGACTATTGCAGGCCTGAAATTTCAGGAAGATGACAGATTTGGACAGTTTGACCATCTTTGACTTTGACTAGAGTTGACCGCATTTGGAGGGGACTTGGAGGAGAGCTGGAATTGAAATTTTGGTGGCAATTTTGGGTCTTGGTCTTGGTCTTGGATGTCTCATTTTTAATCTGATTCTATAAGAGAAGGATTGGTTAGATTTTCCTCTTTATGGGGTTCGCCTTGGCGTGGAGCCTAATTTCTAGTTTTCTTTGTCTATTTGTGATCCTTATGCTTTGATGTTTTGTATAATTGCTTGATGAAGAGAAAATAAAATAAATAAAAAGACTGCTAACATTCACAATAATTATCAAGAAAGAGGAATCAAGCATTAAACTATCTACCACTTGGTTTCTCAACATGGTATCAAAGCTAAGGAAGATTGTAGAAGCAAGAAAGTCTACCTTGTGACAAAATTTTGTGGCTTGCTCTAGGTCTGAGACATAAATCCAAATCCTCTGGTGACTTAAACGAAGTTCTGCTTACTGATCAAAGTCTATGATTACTGAAGTGTTACGAGGCATAGTAGGCTATACTAAACTTTTCATTTGTGATCCAAAAGACCAACGCTAGTTTGAGTTTGTTGACGCCTTGAGGGGTTATATAAGCCGAGACCTAGAGGGTTGTTCTGATTATAATTCTCTATGATCCGAGATCCACTTGTTCAAGTTTTATTGTTATCTAAAAATCTGTCTCTAGGACGAAATCTAGAAAGGTATTCTCAGCATAACACTCTGTAATCCGATCTTTTGAAATCTATTATCCAAGACTAGTCTTTTGTGGTATGTGAAATCTTTAGAGCACTATGACATGCAAAAGAATTCTGTTACAAAAACTCATGTGAATGATTGGTCTAAACCATCTTGTAGAAGCTCTTGAAGAAATACCTATGGTGATGAGACTTGGTCAGAATATCTGTAAGAAACCTGAAAGAAGGATTGACCTGGATCAAGGCATCTATAACGACATCAAGAACCAGTAATCCATAATCACTAAAAAATCAAGTTTATTCCTATGGAACACTGTGGAAAAATCCGAATTACCTCATTGCAATATAATCTTCAAGGTCCGAACTATAAAATGTCTTCAAATTTTTTGAGTAAGATAACATGTTTGAGACAAGATTTTGAGGCTTATGAAGAAAACTATAGCCTATTCAGTATCCACTGGATATCAGAACATATAAGCCATTCATGCAAGGGGAATATAAGGTTGAAATAAAGAAGGATAAGAAGAAATCAGTGTTTCCTTGCTCAAGTAAGAAAGAAAGTTCAAATCTTTGTGACAACACTTTTCTGTGGCACCTGAACTTACTATAGCAACATCTTCCTGTGACATTTGATCTTATTGTGGCAAACATACCTCTGGGATATCTGAGTGGACGTGGCATCTAAAAGGACAAAAATATGACACCTTGTGACCAGAAAGACGTCTCTCTTGAAGGCCGAACCCTTTTAGGATTCATCTCTATGATTTGTATCATAATATGAAGATGGTATTAGAATATTCCTATTTAGTATTTAATGCTCATTCCTTTTAGCTGTTGCTATTTGTATTCTTTTAGCAGTTTCTTAGATGAAACTGAGTGTTTCTATATTCTACATAGAAACCTGATGTTTCTATTATTGTAAATATCTCTGTATTATCATTGAGCTGTTTGCTCATTCCAAATTAATTCATTCAACATTCTTTTATGGTATCAGAGCAAGGTTAAGAGATTTCTTGAACAGTTATTCTCTCTGCATCTTAATCTCTTGAGTCCTTTCTAAGGTCGAGCCCTCTGTAAGCCAGGTAGCCTTCACTGAGTCTTAGCCTCGGCTTTGCTCGCTGTGATAAAAGCTTACAGTCGTCCATCTCGATACAGAAATGGATTCTTCCCTTGCATGATCATTTTTCTAAGGAATTAACTTTGTGGCGGTGACCGTTTCGTGGGAGCGGGATTTTTTTTGGCTGGCCAGTTTGCTTGGAATCGTGAAAGTCATTTTTCCGGTTTGGAATCGTGAATCGAATCCGGCTATTTTCTTCTTCGCCTGGCGGCTACTCGAACTCAACTCGTATCCACGGATATTCAGGTGTTTTCTCTCATTCAAATCTCATTTGTTTTTGAAAATCGGAGTCGTGGTCTGAAAATACGCTCTGCGGGCAACAGTCTATTTGTTTTTTTTTAAACTCCTGTCACCTCATCGTGGCTCTTGTAATTAAAGACCGATAATTAACCAACACACGCGTATCGAGGCCGGTTCCTGTTCACTACGGATTTTGAGACAGAGAACTACGGATTTCACCAGCAGCGTTAGAGGCTCGAACTCGTGATTTGAAGGGTTATATTTCAAACCCGTGGATATTTGAAGGGTTATATTTCAAACCCGTGGATACACCTCGGACCTGTGGAACTATACCGCGGAACGTAGCTGAGACGTGAAGCTTTGACGGCTCACGTGGGTCCACTTTTGTTAAATCTACGTATTTGCTTTATCATCAACGGTCCTGTTTGCCGGCAGTGTTTTCCCAATCAGCGGATTTTTTTTCCATCGTGATCATGACAGCCTCCATTACAACTCAGACTTGAAATCACCTGTTGTAGCTCGGATTATGGTGCAGCTCCACGGACCTGAGCATACCTGTGACACCTGTTTATAGCTCGGACATTGCAGCAGTATACACTTGTGGTAGACTTGCATTCTCAGACCTGTGGGAGACTGTATGCTCTGTCCTGTGTTATTTGTTACAGCAGTATTGCTATTGTTTTAGACTGGGGAGATATTTTTGCTGGGTAAATATTTTTTCTAGCAGAACAAAGTCTGTTTTTAATTTACACCAGGATAAACAGGCAGCTACATTTTTTTTGTGTGTCAGACTTCTGTATTTTCTTTGGGAAAATGGCCACGCTCACCAATCTGATGTTAGAAGGAAATCAATGCTTTAATGGCAGCAACTATAACATTTGGAAACAAAGAATGTTGACCATTTTTGAATACAGGCGTCTTGATCAGCTCATTTTGGGCAAAGAGCTTCGTCCCGGTACAGCTGGGACCGATCAAGATAAATTTGATGATCGAAATCGAGAGGCTGTTATGCTTCTCAAGCTCTCTGTCGCTGATGATCAGTTACCACAGATTCCTTCTGGCAAGACAGCTGCCGAAATCTGGCAACAGTTGAAAGAACTGCATGAGACATCTGACAAAAGCAGAGCTTTTTTTCTCAAAAATCAGTTGTTCTCCATCATGATGGACGAACATATGTCTTTACAGGAACATCTCAACAAAATTAAAGACATTCGAGATCAGCTCGAAGCCATTGGTCGGACCATGGAGGAAGAAGATATGGTAGTCATTACTTTGAAAAGTCTACCGAAATCTTATGAACACTTCATAGAAACTCTCAACATTACCACCACAAATGTTGATCTGAAGTTTCCAGATTTATGTACCAAACTTCTGCAGCAGGATCGATGGAAACAGCAGTTTGGTAGTAGTGCTTCATCAGTGTCCTCGGAAAATGCATTTTCTGCAAAATATCAGTCCTTTCAGCAGAAAGGCTCCTCTCAGCCTTTTGATCCTGCTAGGAAGAAAAGTGTGCAGTGTAATTACTGTCACAGGTTCGGTCACATGAAAAAAGATTGCCGACAAAGGATTGCTTCTGAACAGAGGAAACAGGGAGGGCCACATCAGACAGCAAATGTTGCAGAACATTCCGAGCAGACAGAGTCTGCCTTTTATGCCTTTATGGCTAAAAGGTCTTCAGATCCTGTTCCTTCCTCTGCATGGTACATTGATTCTGGCGCATCACGTCATTTCTCTCACAGGCGTGACTGGTTTATTGACTTCTCACCTTTCAGTGATTCCGTGGTATTTGGCGGAGGTGAAAAGTACACAGTAGCTGGCAGAGGTACAGTTCAAATTCAGTCTGGTGGGCGCACACTTATATTTCTGAATGTATACTATGTTCCTGGTATGGAAATTAATCTGCTATCTGTCAGCCAGATTATGAGGAATTCTCCTCAACTTGATGTAGTGTTCAGTACCCACAAGTGCTCCATTATTGACAGGGAGACTAGTTTAACAGTTGCTGTTGGCCTAGAGGACCATGGTCTATACAGGCTACTTGACACCGGTGACTCTCCAGAAGTGGCTCTAGCAGCACGTATCTCTCCTATCAGCACTCTATGGCATCAGCGATATGGGCATCTCAATATGCAGTATCTCTCTCAGCTCTCTCGGGAGGGACTTGTGTCTAGATTACCTGATATTCAGACTCAGCAGTTGGGGGTATGCAGCGCCTGTCAAGCGGGAAAGCAACATCGGTCTTCATTCAAAAATGGAGAATCTTGGCGCGCATCTAAGGTACTTCAGTTACTTCATGCTGATATTTGCGGTCCTATGAATACAGCTTCTATCACTGCTTGCAAATATTTTTTACTTATTGTAGATGATTTCAGTAGAAAGATGTGGGTATATTTTTTAAAAAATAAATCTGATGCTCTTAGTACCTTTCAGAAGTTTAAAACCTAAGTGGAAAAAGAATCTGGTTGTAACATCATGACCCTTAGGACCGACAATGGGGGGGAATTTTGTTCTTCAGCGTTTGCCAACTTCTGTGATATTCATGGCATCAAACGTCAATTAACCACTCCTTACACTCCTCAGCAAAACAGTGTTGTCGAGCGTCGCAATCGCACGGTTGTTGAAATGGCTCGTTCCATGCTACAACACAGGAGTGTTCCAAACAAATTCTGGGCTGAAGCAGTATTTACTGCTGTTTATCTTCTTAACAGATCACCCACTCAGGCTATTACAGGGAAGACTCCTGAAGAGGTTTGGTCTGGCCGTAAGCCTAAGATCAGTCATCTCAAAGTATTTGGCTCAGTTGCATATGTTTGGATTCCAGCTGCTAAGCGCTCTAAGTTGGATTCCAAAAGCCAGAAACTCATGATGACAGGGTACAGTGATCATCACAAGGCCTATAGGCTGATAGATATAGCCACTGGTCGTCTTAGCTTCAGTCGGGATGTAGTATTTGATGAAGACAGAGGATTCTTTCAGTCTTCTTCTTCTAAGCAGTGTTCTGAGGATCAGCCTCACAGTGTTCTTCTTCCGGTCGGTCCACCTGATGGGAGGGATGATGTAGCATCAGTATTTGATAATACTCTATCTGAGCTTCCTCCAGAAAATAACCCTCCTCTTGCGGCCCCTATTGCTCTTGAGTCTTCTCCACCTCCTCCTGATATTGGTTCCTCTACTCCTGATATTGGTTCCTCTACTCCTGATATTGCTTCTTCTACTCTTCGGCCTAAATGGTGGGCTAAAACCATTGGTGATCTCCGGGATGATGAGCTCCTTGAAGGTAGAACTTCTAGACATAAGAACAGACAACAGTCTACAGTCAATTTTGCTCTTATGGCTAACCTACACAGTACTTTTGAGCCTCAAACCTATTCAGAGGCTAAGGGTACATCTGAGTGGGAACAGGCTATGGAAGCCGAATTCCAGAGCCTTCAGAAGAATCACACATGGACACTTTCTGATCTTCCTGCAGACAAAAAACCCATAGGTTGCAAATGGGTGTATAAAGTGAAATACAAAGCTGATGGAACCATAGACAAGTATAAAGCTCGTCTTGTGGCTCGAGGGTTCTCACAGAAGGAAGGCATTGACTATGAGGAGACTTTTGCTCCTACAGCCAAGATGAGTACCATAAGGCTTATGCTTGCCCTAGCAGCTCAGTTCAATTGGAAAGTTCATCAGATGGATGTAAAGAGTGCTTTCCTAAATGGTGATCTCCAAGAAGAAGTCTACATGACGCAGCCTCCAGGATTCAAGGTTGCTGGTCAAGAACAGAAAGTGTGTCGGTTAGCTAAAGCAATCTATGGATTGAAACAAGCTCCTCGGGCTTGGTACATGAAAATTGATCAGTACCTGACAGATCAGGGTTTTCAGCGGAGTCCATCTGATGCAAATTTGTATATCAAGCATACTGGTGATGATATCTTGTTTGTGGTTGTCTATGTGGATGACCTTATCATTACTGGCAGTTCTGCACATTTGATCCATGGGATCAAACAAGATTTATGCAGAACTTTTGAGATGACCGACTTGGGACTTCTTCATTACTGTCTGGGGGTTGAAGTTTGGCAGACTGAAAATCAGATCTTTCTCTCTCAGTCCAAGTATGCCAAAAATCTTGTGGACAGGTTCAGAATGCAGGATTGCAAACCGGCCACGACTCCTATGGAACCAGGGCTCAAACTTTCAGCACAGTCATCCTCTCCCCTTGTGGATGAAACTTTATTCAGGCAATTAGTGGGCAGTCTCATCTACCTTACTGCTACCAGACCTGACATCAGTTTTGCAGTAAGCTACATTTCCCGCTTCATGTCAGCTCCTAAAGCTGATCATTGGCAAGCAGCAAAGCGTGTGCTACGATATGTGCGTGGCACTTCTGATTATGGTCTCCTATACACTCGAAGTTCCAAACCTATACTCCGTGGTTACACTGATTCTGACTGAGCTGGTTCGGTTGATGACCGTAAATCTACAGCTGGGTATGTGTTTAATCTAGGATCTGGTGCTGTTACTTGGACTAGTAAGAAGCAACAGGCAGTGGCTCTCTCCTCAACAGAAGCAGAGTATCGGGGAGCAGTTAAGGCATCCTGTGAGGCAGTTTGGCTTCGACGTATGCTTGCAGATATGCATGTTTCCCAGACAGGGCCTACTTCTTTGTTTTGTGATAATCAGGGAGTGCTCAAACTTGCCAAGAATCCTGTCTTTCATGAACGAACAAAGCATGTGGAAACTCATTGCCACTACATTCGCCAGCTTGTTGAAGACGGCTCAGTTCAGTTACAATATGTTCCCACAACAGAGCAGCCCGCCGACATTTTCACCAAGCCTCTTGGTCCTGATAAATTTGTAAAATTCAGAGGGTCTATTGGTGTTGTAAATAGATTGAGCATTAAGGGAGGGTATTAGAATATTCCTATTTAGTATTTAATGCTCATTCCTTTTAGCTGTTGCTATTTGTATTCTTTTAGCAGTTTCTTAGATGAAACTGAGTGTTTCTATATTCTACATAGAAACCTGATGTTTCTATTATTGTAAATATCTCTGTATTATCATTGAGCTGTTTGCTCATTCCAAATTAATTCATTCAACATTCTTTTAGATGGACAGTAAAATCTGAAAGCAACATCTCTAAGAAATGGAATAATGAAGGATTGTGCTAAGAAGCTATAAAAGGATCATCTCTGTGACATGAATGTATGAGGCAGCCATGTTATACATAATAGGACTAACTACAAAACCGACAATTCTGATACAATGAAGGATTGTGATAAGACATCTGAAGGCATATGAAGCTCTTGGTACAAGTATGTGAAGCTGCTATGCTACTTTCCTATACATAAAAGAAGGACGATTTACATCAATGAAGTCGACCTGTCTATTAAGTTTGAAAAGTAAACAAGACAGAGAAAATAGCCCAAAGAAATTTTTGTGGTTCATAACCTAGTACAATGGTTGAAGGATTGAGGCACCTTTGTTGGAGAAAGTTGGTACATGACAACCGAAGAAAAGTCAAAGGATCAAATCTCTGCAAGGATGAATAAGGTAAAATTGAAGAGAATTTGCAATTCTTAAATGGTAGATCTTGAAGACTTTGGCGAATATAGGGCTTGAAAACCCTAGCAAATGTTTGAGTTAGAAAACCCTAGGAACAAAAACCCTAACTAATCGTTTTTGTTGTAAAAAGAAAACCTAGCTCTTGAGAATGACAAGAAAGACATCATGTGATGTGAAGACAAGGTTGATGAAAAGGTCCAAGATTAAGAGGGAGTTGACTCTCCTCAAAGAGATAAGTATTCTACACCTCCTTTCTTTGATTATTACTATTGCTATTTTGTCTATGCACTTTGCCTTTTTGTTCTTTCATATTCTTCTAATAAAGGTTGCAGATCAAGACAAGATCTATTTAAGCTTTCCTAACAGATGGAAGAAATGGAAGAACGTAGTGAAGCACGAAGACAAGAAGAAAGCAATTTGAAGTATACATCAAAGAAGTCAATTAGATGGCAGCATGAAAAACAAGGCTTAATAAAAGAAGAAGTTCACCTACCTCAGCTGGAAAGAGGGAGTTGTAAGATATTGGATGGATACAATACTAATTGAAGCTTGAGAGAAAACCTAGAGAAGCTTGTAATCAAAAGGACAGATGACAAATCTATGGCAATACCTTTTGACAAGAAGTTGAAGAGTTTTTATATTGTACTAGCAGTTGATTGTTTTGATTCAGGAACACATTGATTAGGTTGACAATACTGATGTTGATAATGATACTACTAATGATTGGGAACTGGTATGATTTCTTGGAAGAGCATGGAGCAGAATTTTTGTCGAAATGCAAAAGAAGATATGAAGGCTTATAAAATCAGTTGTGAAGAAGTTTGGCTCCATAAAGCATTTCATGAATTACTTGATGACATGTTGGATTCGATTATGATATTGATCAAAGTTGCATGAAGATTGTCAGAGAACCAAGAAAGGTGAAGTGCTTTACGAATCAAGAGTATGATGCAGATAGGAGCTGAGAAGCTACAACAGATCTCCACGGAAGAACAAGTAGCCAATGAATAGATGAAGTTCCCTTTTCTTGTAAAAGCATGTGTAATTTTTAGACAAGCTTAGGCTTGTGGTTATCTCCTCCCTGGTTGAGAGGGAGTGAGGCTGGACACTGTGTTCTCCATGTGTCACGTACTATGGCTAGGACCAACAGCCGTAAGCCTAGTGCATGAACACTGGTAAGGAGAATGGTGGATTGGATAAGCATCAGAGACGTACATTCTTGAGTCATGTATTGAGGTTGACTAGGATTAACATCATAAGTTGGATACATGGACTTGGTAAAGAATGGTCTAGAGGACGTACCATTCCATGGATTAGGAAATGGTCGTGTGAGGTCATACCTTCAAAAAACCTAGGTGGGTATGTGCCTTGAGAGGCAATGGTATCCCAATTTCTTCCTCCCAACATTGTGCTCTGATCTAGTGGAGAGCATATTAGTCAAGGCCTTGCTATTTTGACAATGTTGGCCATGATGATGTAAATCATCATTGATGCTTATCAATCCAGATCCTTTCTTATATGAATATTTCAACTTGAGATTGTCTTGTTGAGTCAATATGAATACCTCCCTAGTTAAAAGGGAGTGTTGAAAATGTAACTAGTGTCGGTCTTCATAATGTAATTTATTTCATCATTAATGTATTTATTATATTCATTATTATTATTATGTTTATTTTGGTCAAAGCATGTTCTTCATGCTCATAGAATCTAAAAGAAATTATTTTGGGTCAAAGAAAATGTACTTGAGTCATGTCCCATTTGGACGTTTGTAAGCAAAAGAATTTTTGAATTTTATATTGAGTCAAAGTCCACCAAAGTTGTCAAGTTAACCCTTCTTGGGAACACGTCGGCTTGGACCTCTAATAGCCATCTATTCGACCTTCTAGACAGCTATATATTAGAGGCAAGCTCAACCCTATTGGATATATCATATCATCATTCGACCATCATCAATACATCTAAAACCTTCGAAGAAGAGGAGTAAAAGCAAACACAAAGAGAAAGAAGGACAAAGTCAAAAGGCAAGAAGTATATTCTAAGTTTGACCGAAGCTTTGACATAGTAATAGCTTGCATGTGTGGACTGTATTTTCTGTGACTATTGCAAGGCCAAAATTTCAGGACAAGAAAGAAATTTCAAGAAGATGACAGATTTGGACAGTTTGGCCATCGTTGATTTTGACTAGAGTTGACCATATTTGGAGGTGACCTGGAGGAGGGTTGGACTTGACATTTTGGTGGCAATTTTGAGCCTTGGTCTTGGATATCTCATTTTGATATGATTCTATAGAGAAGGATTGGTTGGGTTTTCCCCTTTATGGGGTTTTGCCTTGGCTTGGAGCCTAATTTCTGGTGTTCTTTATCTCTTTGTGATCTTTATGCTTTGAAGTTTTGTATAATTGCTTGATGAAGAGAACATAAAATTAATAAGAAGACTACTAACATTCACAAGTAATTATCAAGAAAGTGGAATCAAGCATTAAACTATCTACCACATGGTTTCTCAACGCTGTGAAGGAAGGAAACCAAGCGAAATATGACCTCGAGGTGGAAGGGATGGAGACCAAACTCTACTTGAATAATGGGATGCCGGACTATACACTTGCATTAAATGATCCGCCTAAGAAGTAAGGTCTCAACTTGCTCCATCTGGGCCCAATCTGTTTGTACCAAGCTTGGCCCCCAAATCTCAAATCTATAAAGGACCATTGGTCTAATAATCGCCTCCATGAGGTAGAGTTTGGACGAGATGTCCTCAAACTCACTCTGGAAACACTGTCTCTCTATGAGGGCCAAGGAACCATACCCTTTGCAAAGCCGAGGTTGGAGGACTTGTCGCATACCAAAACAAGGTCTTGTGAACTGCACTCCCAAGTAGATGTATGATGTGGTGATCTCAATCTCTTCCCCCTGATAGTAGAAATGTTTGTCTATGAGAGCTTTCTTCAAAGCATTGAAGATCATAACCTTAGTTTTACCAAGGTTGACCGTCAGCTGTCAAAGGTCACAAAAGCTAGCCAGGGCATCGATCCGTCTCTGCAATCCCTCTGGAGTAGAGGCCAACAAGATCAAGTCATTGGCAAAGAGGAGCAGGGAGATCAATTGCTCATGCAAAAGGAAACCATCACCCTCATATATGTGCTCATGGAGGAAAGATTTCAACTCGTCAATATAAATTCCGAAGAGGGTCGACAAGAGGCGGCACCCCTGTTTTACCCTAATGGTACTTTGAATAAAGTCAAAAAGGCCATGTGCCAACTTAAGGCGACCCAAGACTAACTCGTACAATCTCATGATGGCTACTAGGAGGATCGCAGATATGCCAATGTCACGAAGCCTCTGCAACAATGCCTCCCTGGGAGGCAATGTCAAATGCTTTCCGACAGTCTACAAAGAAGCAATAAACTTTTGAAGACTGATGATGAGCCTCCTCAATAATGGCTCAAAGTGTGAAAATGCGATCAATCATTTGGTATCATGAGTGGAAGCATACTTGTCCTCTCGCATTGAGATGTCGTCTCTTTAGCTTGTCAGAAAGCCACTGATGTAAGACTATGGCATCCAACTTAGAGAAAATATGGCCTACCATAATCGTCCTGTAGTTGTGCAGATCACATCTACTCCCTGATTTGTGGATCGGATGGATAATGTGTCATGTCCAAGCAAGGGGGAAATCAAAACAGACCACATGGTTAAATATATCAGCAATATAAGACTCAAGAGATTCGATACCATGCTTCACGAATTTTGCCTGGAAGCTTTACTCGTCCACTACCCTATTGGTGCTCATACCTCTGACTGCTCTCCCGAAATCCCATTCTGAGAAAAGGTAACAAGAGGAGGGAGGGGAGGGGAAGTGTGTTGTGGTTTGTCCGGGAATTTCATAAAGGGAGGTGGTGTGGGAAAACATGGCCTGAGGGTCAAGGTCAGATAGGGTATCATGGCGTCTAGGAAAAAGGGCACGCCAATAATAAACTAGGGAGTTGGTCAACTAGAGTTCATTGTTTTTTCCTTATTTGACCATATTAAAAACTTTAATGCATAAGAGGTAAAGATTATAACCCACAGACATTTATTTGGATATTCTAATTAATATTTAGATTTATTCTCCAGTGTGAAAAGTATTAGTAAAGTTTATAGCCACTTAACATAAATACTAATACCTATTAATTAATGTTTATATAATAATAAATGATACATTAATTCTAATATGATTAATCTAATACTTATTTTTATAAGAATTATATAAGTTATATATTTAAAAATTTATATACATTCTTTATTTTTATATAAATTTAACTAATGTTTAAATAATATTTATAAATGATACATTAATTCTAACATTATTAATCTAAAATTACTTTTATATATACATATATATATGTGTGTGTGTTTGTGTGTGTGTGTATTCATTTTTATATAAATATAATTTTTAAAAATTATGAAAATATTTTATATTGTTTGTACTTGCCAATCCGGATCCTGGCTTTTCAAAAAACTGGCAGATCCAGATCCAAATCCTGGTAACTTAGAATTAAAGCTACAAGGGTGCCTCAGTGATGGGGTTGGAGAATCGTTATGTTGAACTACTGCTATAGTAATTTCCTATTTTTATTAACAGAGAGATGATTAGCTCCTGCAGTTTTTTCCTTGCTGTCATAACTTTCAGTGTTGTGTTTGCAGATCTAGTTCATCTTTAGTTGCTGTTTCGATAGTTGTTAATTTTTTTGCTATCCAGGATTTAGAAGAGAAGGGTCTGGACTCTGCATGCCATCTACTGAAATTTTAACAGGAAGCAGTACCTCAAAAATATCATGGAACATATGCCCTAATCTGTGGTTTATCAAACGTACAGCATCAGCACATCTAAAGAAAAGTATAGACACTCCAGATCAAATTGAGTGCCGTTAAGATTTTCAGGATGTGTGGCAGGTATTAAAGATTATTGACCAGTAATATTCAAATTAAATAAACATAACCAATCATTGAAGATTGAAATATTGTCAAATATTACAGGATTAGATATCATTTAACTACTTCAGTACCTAGGGTGATACAGCATATAATCTATATACTAAGTAAGCCATCTATATTGAGACATATGTGACTGGAGATACTTATGTATTAGCATTATTATCCATTGTACAAGCTGAAGCCAACAAGTTCAGTCACAGCTCCCTTTAAGCTCACCTCTCCATCTGAATTCAGAACCACTGTATGATACTTTGCTGCAGAGACTGCAACAAGACATTGACCTTTCAGAGAGTCAACTGCACGAGGAACAAAATTTGATGCAGAATTGGAAGTGCCATAACCAAGTTGACCTTCCTTGTTGCATCCCCATGTATAGACTTCTCCAGACTCAGTTACTGCTGCACTATGCTTATTAGCCGCTGCCACTGCAATGACTCTTGTCTTGAGAGAACTAACCCGGCGAGGTGTTGCTTGAGTATCAACTGAGGTATATCCAAGCTGACCCTCTGAAACAAGAAAAAGAAAACAAATAATCCATGACTATTTATCAACATGCAATTGAGAAGTCCTCCACTCTCTAGATCCACAAGTCCTAAAAAATGAATAAAAAACTTATGCAGAATAATTCAATCCCCTTGATCTTAAAGTAACACAATCCTCATGACTAAATATCAAAAGACATGCAGAAAATGGCAAGTCAGAACACTTCAGTTTCTCGAACACAAGAAGATTTTAAAACAGTTGTTTTAACTCTTTATAGATCGATTGAGCACTTCAGGAGATTATACCTAGTATATGCATATGTTACAAACAGAGATAGAATCTTTCAGATAATAAATAACATAAATTCATGGTCCAATAAAGTTCTAAAGAGACAAACAAACAAAAGTGTTAAGAGATAACTTAGTCTCATAATATAGGCAAATGGTCCATCTTAATGAGAGAATAAAAGTCCAAATCTAGAACGTGATGTCACATACCACGGTTTGATCCCCAAGTAAACACCTCCCCTCCGACAGTTGCAACAATAGAATGGTGCTTTGCTGCCCCAACTACTACAACACGTCGTTGTCCAAGTCCACTGAATACTTGACGAGGGGTAATCACAGCAGCTTGACCACTGAAATTTCACACTCCCAATTCAGCTTTTGAACATATAGCAAAAGCTACTCATTAATAACTTGACAATTGAAAAACAAGTAAAGTTCAAAAATATGACTGCTGTCACCTGTGCAATTTTTATTTGAATACAAAATGAAACTCAAGCCCAGCACATATCTAATTATGTAGTGCACTGCAGATGCTGATCTATCAATTTAGAGTAAGTTCAACACAATTGGTTTCGAAATAATTAAATGTTAAACTTGGCAGCCTCCTCATGCCCAGTGCAAATTGTTTGATATGAATTCATGCTGCAATGCAGTTTCTGTCCACTTGCTCCTGTCAAGTTATTTGCATTAACCATCTATACAATCTAAAACTGTCTCCAAATTTGTATTCTCTACTAGAGTCAATTACAATTTCTCATACATGGGGTAACACATACTGGATTCACGGGAGGTGAAAGCCTGGAGGTAGATTATTAGTGGCCGCATATTAGAGGATGAAAAACCCACAGAGATAGGTACCTCGCATGCCCTTTCACCAATATATCTATATTGCAAAACAAAAGCGTTAAAATTTGTGATAAACATCTAATTCATCCCATACCTGTGAATATCAAAATCAGGGTGGCCTAGTCTACCTCCCCTCCCAAATCCCCAGGTGTACAATTCACCTAAGGCAGTCACAGCTACACTATGGAACTTTGCCGCAGAAATCTCCTTTACAAGGAGACCTTGAAGTGCCTCCACCTTGTATGGTAACTTCTGTATGTCAGTATTTCCAGTTCCAAGTTGATAGTTGGCACCATTTCCCCAGCTGAAGAGATCTGTACTTCCTATGAATAGATAAGGGACAAAAATTAAAAAGTAATGTGGAGTTATTACTAAACATGGCAATATGAGTTCTTGTTAAGTCATGTGGAATTTAATTTTATATTTTAAAGCAACACTTTTCTATGAGTCAAAAAGTTCCAATTCACCATGTACTTAACAAATTCACTTAATAGCCTACCTGCATTGTTTTCATTATTAGAAAGAACCTGCTGCACTGGACCAGAAAGCAGATCAATTGGTGTTTGAGCTTTAGAATCTTCTAATGTGAGAGAGGCACCAGCTTCAATGAGCACTCCAGCCACTGCAAGATGCCCAAAATGTAGGGCCCTATGCAGACTACTCCATCCGGATTCACCATCCTGAGGAACAACAAGGATAGAATGAAAAGCATATGAGGAACAACAAGGTAGAATGAAAACCATAGCATTACAGTGCAATGTGGAAAAGAGATGTTTTAAAAATAAATGCCAGATGATATTTATAAGCAGAAAAACCTTTAAAAAGAGCAGACCAAAAGCTTCTCCATCATAGACCACCAAAGTTCAGAACTGCTTTTATCTTACTTTTGAATTAGCAAATTTCATATATCATACCAATGAGTACCAAGTATAGTTCCTATAAATGATTTCAAGTATTCAGAATTCATGACAACGCAGAAACCATTCTTCTTGACAAACTTTATCTCAGAATAAACGTTTATAAGGCCCCCAAATAAGCACTGTGTAATGACAATGGAAAAGACCAAACAAGAACATCTATCAACTAGGATTGGACCAATTGAAGAGGTTTTATGCCCAGTAATTTAATAAGCCATATGGAGATATGTAAGAGCATTGCTAGGATATTTGGTCATCCAGCTGGCTATTTTTATAGATCTTAGAAGGAAAAACAAAGACTTTTACTACACATTGAAAATTCTTCTCATGCAAAACCTTCACAAAACCTAGCATTTTGATAGTGCTGCCACAAAAACATCCTTATGGTTAACAGTTACAGAGGGAGAGCACAATGACCAGAAAGGCTTGAAAGTTGAAAAAAGAAAAAAGATTGTCACCTGAACAGATGGTGGCAATTGCAGCAGTTGGGCTACAAATATAACAGCCAAGGTCAAAATGGCTGAATGTAAGCATTACAGTACTGTACACAAAGGGCTACAGCTTAAAAAACTTTCACAAAATGGTTATAACTTCATCACCGGGACTCATTTGGAAATTAAGGGCTTTACCTGGCACCTTATGGTAACCACCGCAGCACCTCAAAGTCGGGCTCAAACTTAGTGCACCTGGAAATAAGTTCCACATAACCATATTATGAACCATATGCTACCCCTATGTTCTTTTAAAGGCACGCCAAATTTTGTAAGGCCAACAAGCTTGGGACTAAAGATGGGGAACAAAGAGTTTCACAGCACTGGCCAATGTTCCATTCCCACTGGCTTTACCCAGCACCTTAAGGTAACTGTAAGGGAAGCTGGGGGTAGGGGTCAAACTTACAAGTTATGCCACATGAAGATTCTAAGTCTGAGGGCCCCTCCTATATATATAGCCAGCCAAGGTTACTCGTGAAATTATTGAACCTAGCAAATGTTGAAGCTCCTAAGTCTAACAGTTAGAAACCCTTCATGACACATGTACTTTCTGATTTATTTCTGCCAACTTGTTCTAATTAATTAACAAGTTATTTACCATGTAAATACTGAAAATAAATACAAGTACATGTTCAACACATTACATACCATCAACTGAAGGAAACAAAACAAACACACAAGTGACACCGTTATTTTTGGACTAATGTCCCCGAAAAACCCAATGCGGGAAAACCGGTGCAGCTATCTGAGGGTTTGATTTATTAACCAGTTTCATAATACAATCTGGGTGCCAAAACCGGCTCACCCAACAGAGAAAAAATCTCGGCAGTAGTACCTCTCAGTCGGAGACAAATGTTCCGGCTGAAACCCCAGATAATCACTCTGGCAACTTCACAACTCCAATCTGCCCCACAAAACCCCAGCATCAACCTCTAGGGACAGCGTCAGCCCTTTCTGGCCCAGCGTTTGCCCAACGTCACTCTGGCTTGGCTTGCGTCAGCCTCTGGAGGCACTGCATCAGCCCTCTGGCCCTCTGCGTCACCCACGCTAGCCCTCTAAGGCACTGCGCAGCTCCTGGCTGGCTCTGCATGAACCCCTGGCTATCTGCGTCCCTTACTCTTGGCTACTACGCTGATCCTCCTGGTGCTATCTCTGCCTCTCTGCTTCTGTATTCACTGCCCCTCAGTTGCAACTTTGATCACTCTCTCGACTTCCTCAACAAACCCAGCCCCAGAAAGTCGAAATTTTGATCAACTCGGTGTGTTCTCCAAGTGACCCTCAAGCCTCCTCTTATACTTTTCTAGTTGACAATTCAACAACCGAGATTAAGTCCCTAATCAATGGCTAAGATTAGATTTGGCTTGAACCATGACTTTTGGACCATTCTAACTCAATTTTATATTAATTCACATTAATATTTTATTTTCCCTAAGTTTAGACTTAGGGACTCTATTAAAAATATCAATTATTTTAATATCTCCCAAATTGTTTAGAATCTGCCCAAACCATTTCTAGGTATTGGAGATCTCATGTGCCTTAGCCTCTCCACCAATTTTCGCAGCTAGAGCACATCTGATGTTAACCCAAATCAACACTCCCTCTTAGCGAGGACTGTGCTCTAGTAATACTCTTCTTTGAGTATCACCCTGATCATCCGGAATCGATCCTTGTGCCGATGCTAGGCCTGCTGCCCAACATTCCCTGCACTACTGCATCCTCTACTGCTACCCATGGCCCTGCCAGTGCTGCATCCGTACTGCAACTCCCTCTCATCCTGTTGCATCGTGCTGCCCATAGCACTGTCACTGCTAACTGCTGCACTGCAACCCAGTTATTGAGAAGTAAGTAACTGATCTCCCAACTCTGACATCTCTGTCAGGCTAGAGAATCCCATGATGTTGAAGCTCCCTATGTCGCTGATAAGTGCTCCCTCTCTGACCTCTGCACTACTGCAACTATTCCATGCATCTCGCACCATTGCACACCTCTCTGTGCCATCTTGCACTGGTGCAACACTCCCGTGCTTCTTGCACTACTGCCTCATGTTGTCATGGGAATCCTACACTGTAGCTCCCTCTGTCACTCCATCCGCATATGTCTCTACTGACATCCACCAGTACTGCTACTCCTCTTCGGGGCTCCCATAGCAAGGTCTAATCCAAGAGGTTGGGTACCCCGAGGATCCTGCCCCTCATCGCCTATAGTCCGTCTAACTACAGCTTGATGTCTCCCCACTTCCACTCAAGTGGTGTGTGTGCACTCATGGCACAGTCATCGTCTGTTTCCACTTCCTTCTCTACCCTTGCTGGCGCAGCCTTGGTCTCGGAGGCCTCTCCCTTGCTCTTCTTCCTTGGACACTGGGTCGCATAATGACCAGTGCCCCACAGTGGAAGCATCTGACCTTGGAGAGGTCCTTCTTCTTCTGTTTCTACTGCTTTCCCTCAAGATGCTAGGGAAGCATCCTCCTCCTCCTCCTTCTTGATTCTAATCCCCTTGTCGCTGCTTCCTGCAACCTTCTGATCTCTTCTTGGCAAAGATCCACCCACATTTCCTCCCAATCTGGAAGGGTCGCCCTGCCCAGTACGCTCTGGACAAACACCTCCCAGCCTTCAGAAACTGCGTTCAAGGTTGTTCTCACCATCAATTCTTGCTCCGACGTGGCCGCTATGGAAGTCAACTGATCCCTTATCTCCTTCAATCGACCGAGGAAAGTGTCGATCTGTTCTCCCTTCTACATCTAGTATGACCGCAGCTAATTTTCTAGCAACATCCTTCTCTGCACAGAAGTATGCTGGTACAATTTCTTTAGGGCCTCCCGCATCTCATTTGTTGGGTCCTTTTCGGCAATATGTGGTACTACATGGTCCTTGACCCCGTTAAGAATGATGCTCTTGGTCGTCGCCATTTCCTCCTCGTACTTGTCGTTATCAGCTGGGTCAACTGGGATTGCTATCGTCCTCAAGGCGAAGTGCTTGACACGATTCCTGTCTAGAACGGATAAGATTCTGGCCTTCCAAACTACGAAGTTTGAGGCTCCGTCCAGCCTATCCTAATCTCTTACCCCGTTCACTGCCATCTCGTTGCTCCTCTACTTCCCTCCTGGAAGTTCTTGGTATGACTCCCTCTGAGCCTCAATTTCCCTCCTGGAAACCCTTCTGCCAATGTCAAGATGCCCCCACTCCGATCGTTAGTGCAGCTGCACCACTGATCCGGATTTCTCGGCTAGAAATCCTCGGTAGCAACTCCCTCCTCCTTGGCCTTGCCCTGTTAGGTATTGTTCTGACTACAGTACCCCACCAGCTCCACTCTGCAACTTACCCACAGCCTCCTAAACCCCAACAAACTGAAGGTTAGAGCTCCTAGGCTCTGTGCAATCAAGCACTGGCTGAAGTGCTCCCCTAGCCAACTGTGTCAACCCTCCTGGTCTCTGCGTGGCTCTGCGTGAGCCTTTTCTGTCCTCCTCAGTCTCTGCATTGGCCTCTTCTTGGCTCAATCTTGATGACATAGGCACTGCGTCACCCCTTCCTTGCTGCTACTCTGCTAGGAACAGCTTTCGTCACTCGGGACAACTGTTTTCTGCTGCTGCTGCTTTGCTCGGTTGATGTCCTTAGTTCTCCTGTGATTCGCAACCACCCTCTAATACCATGTTGAAGTTTCTAAGTCAGAAACCCTTCATGTACTTTCTGATTTATTTCTGCCAACTTGTTCTGATTAATTAACAAGTTATTTGCTATGTAAACACTGAAAATAAATACAAGTACATGCTCAACACATTACAGATCATCAACTGAAGGAAACAAAACAAGCACACAAGTGACACCGTTATTTTTGCACTAATGTCCCGGAAAAACCCAATGCGGGAAAACCGGTGTAGCTATCTGAGGGTTTGATTTATTAAGCAGTTTCAGAATACAATCTGGGTGCCAAAAACGGCTCACCCAACAAAGAAAAAAAATCTCGACAATAGTACCTCTCATTGGGAGACAGATGTTTCGGCTGAAACCAAATTATGAATACCTCCCTAGTTAAGAGGGAGTGTTGGAGAATGTAACTAAGTTAAGTCTTCATAATTTGTACCATTATGTATTTTATGTAAAAAGCAAAAGAAAAGAAAAAGAAAAATTATTATCATTTTTCTAGATAAGCATGTTCTTCGTGCTTCTAGGTTTTGAGTCAAAAGAGTCAAAGCAGGGTTGTGGGGGAGCGGCTCCCCCCCTCGAATCACTCCCAGAGCACGCTCCAAGCATGAGTAAATAAGGAGCGACCCTGGAGCGTGCTCCAAGCGTGAGCGAATAACGAGCGACCCTGGAGCGCACTCCTGCAACAACAACAACAAAAAAAAAAAAAATCGCTCCCTGGTTTTTTCACAAAATTTGTCACAAAGATGTTCCAAATGCAAAAAAAATTCAAAGAAACAAGAGTTTTTTAGTAGGGCGGCCTAATATTCAAGCTTATGTCCCTAGTATTGATATGCAATTCATGGTAATGTTCAATTCTTAATTTATTTAAATTTTTAACATTACCATGAAATGCCTCAGGATGATTGAGAGTTCATGGTAATGTTCAATTCTTAATTTATTTAAATTTTTAACATTACCATGAAATGCCTCACGATGATTGAGAGTGGTTCCGACCTCATTGGATTTCATATGGAGAAAGTAGAATTTTAGATCTCACTCAAAATCCAACAGACTTATCAGTTTTTCAAGATTTCAGGATTGGGGGGATTGCAATGTTTCCATTGGATTTTGTCATGTACTAAGGTATGGGACTCGTATTTAATCAACAGCACCAAGCCCTCTATGTACCTTGATGTTAGTGACATTGGTTGTCGAACTGTAGGAATTTACAAGGTAAGTTCCTCAAATAGAACACCAAAGAACACCGCTCACAAGCAGATCACAGATCAATACACCAGTATTCTTGACATGGTTAAAACCCTCAAAGAGGGAAACAGTCCACAGCCTGAGCCAACGCGGCCACTTCAGGCAATTTATTAATAAAAGAAAGAAAATTTACATAAGCTTCTCTCATGAACGGTCACCCTACAAATGACCCTCCATGCTCTTTAATAGAGATCATGGACCAATTGGGTGTTAAAACATGGATCAAGTGTTGATAATACCAAGGAGAGAAATTACCGTCAAGCACTTCATGTCTAGAACATATCATGACCGTCAGATTGTAAGTTACAAAAGTAAATAGTAAAGAAACACACTTTACCTAACTCTATACTAAACCAAGTTATACTTAACTATTTCCTATGTGTCGGAATATCCTAACATCCCCCCTTAAGAACAACTTGGGATAGGATTTAAGGATGTACAAATATGACACAATAGGAGAAGGAAGGAGGCATTAGAGCGTATCCCTCCTTAGTGACAACTTCCTGAACTCCAACCATGAATCGAAGTTTAGTAAACTTCGTCTCTGTGAGAACCTTTGTAAAGATGTCTGCAACTTTATCATCGGTTGAACAATATTGCACTTCAAGAACATGGTCATGAATGAGCTTTCTGATGAAGTGCATGTGTAGTTCAATGTGTTTGTTGCATTGATGTTGAACTGGATCTTTGCATAGTTCAATGGCACTTTGATTATCACATCAAAGTGTAGTCGAATGCTGCTGCTGAAAGCCAAACTCGAAAAGGATCTGACGAAGCCACAGGGCTTCCTTACTAGCTTCTATGGCGCCACGATACTCTGTTTCTACTGAAGAAAGAGAAATGGCACTTTGTTTCTTGCAAGACCATGTAATAGGTCTAGAACCAAGAGTGAATACATAACCTTCAGTAGACTTTCGATCATCAGGGTCACCAGCCCAATCGGAATCAGTGAAACCAACCAATAGAGGAGATGCTTCTGCATTGTAATAAATCCCAAATTGAACTATACCTCGAACATAATGAAGTATTCTTTCGCTGCTTTCCAATGACTTTCATGTGGGTTTTGCATAAACCGAGCAATAAGGCCAACAGCAAAGGAAAGGTCAGGACAGGTATGGGTCAGATACAAAAAAATTTCGTACAAGTTGACGCTATAAGGTAGCATCAACTTCAAGGGAAGTACAAGTGACTGAAAGTTTGGCTCCAGACTGAAAGGGAGAAGGGGCTGGCTTACAGTCTTCCATGTGAAAGTGGCGTAGAAGATCACAAGCATACTTGGACTGGGAAAGGGAAATACCTTCCTTGGATTGCAAGACTTGAAGACCAAGAAAATAATGCAAGTGTTCTAAGTCTGTCATTTCAAACTTCTTTTTAAGGTTGGACTTCACATGGTTTATAAGGTTGGGATCACTACCAGTAAGGATAAGATCATCAACATAAAGAAAAAGAATGATAAGAGACTTACACACTTTCTTGGTGTAGACAATATTGTCAGAATGACACCTAGAAAAGCCAGTATCTAAAAGAAAGCTATCCATTTTGGCATACCAAGCCTGAGGGGTTTGCTTGAGACCATAAAGGGATTTCTTAAGCCAACATACAAGGCTGGATAATGTTTGTATAAAGCCAGGAGGTTGTTCCATATAGATTTCTTCATGCAAATCCCCATGCAAGAAGGCAGATTTAACATCCATCTAATGAACTTCTCATTTGAAAGAGACAGCAAGGGAAAGAACAAGGTGGATAGAGTTCATTTTGGCAACAGGGGAGAAGGTTTCAGTATAGTCAATGCCTTCAACTTATCAAAAACCCTTAGCAACAAGACGAGCTTTATGTTTATCAATTTTTCCATCTGGTCCAAATTTGGTTCTGTAAACCCATTTGCATCTAACAAGTTTTCGTCCCTTTGGAAGAGGAACAAGATCCCATGTATCATTTGCCAATAATGAACGATATTCTTCATTCATAGCTGTGTCCCAATCTGGATGGCCTGAAGCTTCTGCAAAGGTGTCAGGATCATAATTCGTTGAAGCTTGAGCCAGTAAAGAAGAGGCTCTATCGAACTAAGAACGTGTACGTCGTTGATCTGTAGGATCACCTGCAAGAGCACCTGCTGCATCCCAAGTAGCACGGACCCATTTTGGAAGCTGAGGAGCTGAAGGAGGATCCTGAGAAGGTGGGGGAGGATTGTCATCCTCACTAGCATCATCTGAAGAAGAAATGTTTTCAGAAATAGACAGGATAGAGAGAGGTGGCACATCTGTCGAACTAGGCTTGTAGGCCGATATATTTTCAGCAAACTTTACATCTCTTCTAATGATAACATTTTTGGACTTAAGTGGAATAAGTCTATATCCCTTGACATCTTCAGAATATCCAACCAAAATACATTTTTCACTCTTAGGTTCTAAAGCTTTATGTTTCTCATCTGGAATATGGGCCCATGCTTCACTTCTAAAAACACGAAAGTGACTTACATCTGGTTTAATTGAGCTCCATGCTTCTTCTGGAGTGATATTCTTTAAAACCTTAGTAGGAGTGCGATTTACTATGTAATTGGCACAATTAATTGCTTCTACCCAAAAATTAAGACTAAGTCCTTTAGATTGAAGCATACAGTTAGCCATTTCCTTTAAGGTGTGATTCTTCCTTTCAACTACACCATTTGTTGTGGAGTATATAGAACAGTATGTTGCATTTGAATTCCATGCTCAGTGCAAAGTTGATGAATTTGTTGTTAACATATTCTCCACCATTTTCAGATCTTAGCTTAAGAATTTGATGTCCAAATTGTTTATCAACAAAGCCCTTAAAGGCCAAGAACATGTTAAATACTTCACTCTTGAGTTTTAAGAAGTATAACCAAGTGCGTCTGGAGAAATCATCAATGAAAGTTAAGAAATACTTGTAGCTAGAGAATGAAACAACTGGAAGTGACCACATAAATCACTATGCACAAGTTGTAAAGGGGCTGAGACGTGCCAAGAGGCATGTTTTTCAAAACTATCCCGATGATGTTTTTCGAGTACACATCTGGAACAAACACCATCTCTGCAAGATACCATAGGAAGACCTGTCACCATATTTTCTTTACATAGATTTTGAAGGGAGCGATAGTTTAAGTGACCAAATCGCTTATGCCAAAGTTTGCTCACTTCATCATTATGAGCAACAAATACCGAAGGAAGAGTTGATGACCCAAAGTTGTTAAACTTATACAACCTTGTAGAATCATCAGCAATTCCAATAGCTAAAATCTATCTAGGATCTCTTAGGTCCTTAATTACAACATCATGAGGTGAGAATTCAATGATTTTACCTTCACTTGAATGAGTTATCTGATATACAGATAGAAGGTTGCAGGATAAGGTTGGAACACATAATACATCATTAAATTGACCATTGTCTAGATGAATAGTTCCAGTCCCTACAACACTAAGAGATCTATCATCACCAACATATATATTTTTGGTGTTACAATCATTTAAAGAAGAAAACATGGCTTTGTTTTTGGCCATGTGATAAGAAGCTCCAGAATCAATGAGCCACTCATGAGAATGAGAAGAAGAAGATACATTTAGCGCATAACTCGACCGAGATGCTTGACAACCACATGCAGAAAGTGCAGTTCCAGAAGATGAAGTTGAAGTTGAAGAGTGCTCCAAATGAATGTTATGTTTCTTCATTGCTGCTTCCAAGGCTTCCGTCTTCTTAAAGCATTTGGATTCTAAGTGGCCATCTCGATTACAAAAGTTGCAATGTCTATCAGTCTTCTTCCCTTTGTTTTATTTGTCGTATCATTTTGTTGAATTGATTTTTCATTTTGAGACTGAAATTGCTTAGGACCCTTGTTTGGTTTAGGACCATTCTTTTTAGAATACTGCTTCTTAGGATTCTTTGAATTTGGTTGCTGCTAGGCGACTAAGGCTTTCTTAAAAGAGTTTCCAAGATTAAGAAGACCAAGATGTAAGAGTTTTTCTTGTTCTCTTATTAAAGAAACACAAAAGGCATCAAAAGAGGGGGACTTGTAGTCTTGTCCTTGAGAAATAAATGCTTCTCTAGTAGAATGGAAGGTGGAAACAAACACAGAGTAGGCTGGTCCCAACTTAATAAGAATGGAATAGATAAGGCTACCATCTTCTTTATTAAACTTAACACCTTCCAAGAGAAGTCTAAGGGTCTTCAACTTGGACAAAAAGTCTTCAAAGGAAGAAAAATTATTGGGGTCCAATGTAAGCAACTCATTTTCAAGTTGATGGGCTCTAATTTCATTTTTAATTCCAAAAACTTTAGTGAGTTGTTTCATTGCTTCAGTAGGGGTATCGAGTTCTACGATATGGAATCTAAGGTCTAGAGAAATAGACATCCCTATCAACCCACGTGCTTGATCTTGCCTATTTTCCCATTTGGCTGTCTTATCTTCATCTTTAGGTTTAGTTTCTTGCCCTGATGCTATTTTGTAAAGACCTTTACTTCAAGTAAATACACAATGTATGACCACCATTGGAAGTAGTTGGTGCTGTCAAGAATAACTTGGCCTGGACTTTCCATTTTAACAAAAACTGAAGCTGTAGATGCTGAAACTAAGTGTTCCGATGGAAAGATCTTGAAAAATTAGGTTGATTCAAAAAAACGGCTTCGAAAACGGTTTCTGAATGAAAAAGTTATGGCTTTTTGAATAAAAGTTGTTGAAGATGCCGACGAAATGCGTGAATGTGCGGAAGTGAATGATAATGTTATATTTAAAAAAAATCCCCCCCTTTCCAAACTTAATCTAATTAGCTCACTTTGAAAAAAGATTTTATGTGACCCACTTTTATAAATAAGTGAAAGCCACTTTTACAATGGTACTTTAGGAGCTACTTACTAAATTGTAACTTAAATAAAAGAGAAAGAGACTTTAGAATCATAAGTGACTCATTTTTTATAATGGGTGAGAATACTTTTACATAAAGTAACTTTAAAACATAAGTTACATATGCTTTTTGAAAAAGTAACTCAACAAAAAGAAATACTTGAACCCAAAACCTCTATTCTCATAAAGTAACTTTGGACCAAGTGAGCTAGTTTAAAAGGTAAAAAGGAAGGGGGGGTTTTCTTCTTTTTCTTTTTTTAGTCACTGCAGCTTTGGGGTGCGTGCTTACTTGAAAAATCTCTTTTTGCCTACAAAACAAAAAACCACACAACCCAACACGGACATGCAAAAAAAAAACCAAACCTTATGGCTTGAAGTTAGCTTTCGCCGTAAACTAAATATTTTCCTCAATATTTCTGATTTTTCGAGATCACACTAAGGTGCGGCTGAAAAGAGCATACGCATGAGAAAAATCCTTCATTTTTGTTTTTGATTTGTCCAGATCGCACAGAATCACGGGGCAAAGTGCATACGCAGAAATGAAAGGTATAGATCCGGTAATAAAAAACAGAGAGCGAAATAAACAGAGAGATGAATAACTAAAACTGCAAATAGAGACTGTATACCTCCAGATCTTAAAAATGACATAGCTAGGGCTACTAGAAACCTTTTCGCGTGAAATGAAAGTGGTTCCTCACTGGAACAAATGCTCCTAACACAATAAACCAATCCTCTCGACCCGAAAGCGGTCAGAAACAGTAGATCTAGGACACGACAGTCAGATGCAGTTGTACCGGCTTCTCATTTGGATCACCAACGGATGCGGCCCTCAAATAGCTCTGATACCATGTAGGAATTCACAGAGTAAGTTCCTTAGATAGAACACCAAATGACACCGCTCACAAGCAGATCACAGATCAATACACCAGTATTCTTGACGTGGTTAAAACCCTCAAAGAGGGAAACAGTGCACGACCTGAGCCAACGCAGCCACTTCAAGAAATTTATTAATAAAAGAAAGAAAATTTACATAAGTTTCTCTTATGAACGATCACCCTACAAATGACCCTCCATGCTCTTTAAATAGAGATCATGGACCAATCAAGTGTTAAGCCATGGATCAAGTGTCGGTAATACCGAGGAGAGAATGAACCGTCAGATCACTTCATGTCTAGAACATATCGTGACCATCGGATTGTAAGTTACAAAAGTACATAGTAAAGAAACGCACTTTACCTAACTCTATATTAGACCAAGTTATACTTAACTCTTTCTTATGTGTCGGAATATCCTAACTTCACTCCTCTATCATGACCCTACTAAAAATGTACCCATCACTCAAACAAAATCTTGACTTGACATGCTACATTTTTTCTATCTTATTTTAATTGCTTAGAGGGTGATATTAATGACAAAGATCCCAAGATAGGCAATGATTTTGATGATATTTAGATATTTATTGTAGCATGATTTTTTTGGATGCTAGAGGCCATCTAGAGCCTATTTGTTGATGTATTTTCGGTTCATAGATTGATTTCACTCGATGTTTTTTGGTTATGTGCACCCTCACATGCCATATAAATGAGAAATTGTAACTTGTGGATGTTGTTGATGAAGATTATAACTTCTAGATGATTGATGTTAATGGTTTAATCCATGTTTTTATGCTTTTCATATCTAACTCATCATTATAGATACTTTTGTTGACATATATGCATCAAAATATATACTATATAAAAATTCGCTTTAGACACGAGAGCTTTTGAAAATGTCACTCCCCACTCCCGCTCCCAAGTAACCTTGAGTCAAAGTCCTATTTTGGACCTATTGTAAAAGAAAAAGAAAATTTTAGATATAATTTTTGGGACAGAAATCCCTCTAGATGCCAAGTCGGCCTACATAACAAGTCGCCCTTGTCCCAATGGGCATGTATATTCGCACCCCCTCTAAACTATATAAATAGAGGGAAGATGGAGCTCATTTGGACACACATTTGGATGGATTCTTGGTCTAAAATATCGCAAACAAGGGCAGAAAAGAAGTAAAAGACCAAGTCTGGAAGAAAAGGATTTCTTCTTGGGGCTAGGGTTTGTGGAAGATCTATCTTGGTTTGCCTCTTGTTGCTGGTCTCTTACTGATGAATCCACTGAAAGGAAGAAAGGTCTGTCTTGGCATCTAGTGGTGGGAATTTTGTGGTCATGGGTCTTGGATATCTCATTTGATTTGATTCTATAAAAAGAGTTTTTTTGGGTTTTCCCCTATGAGGGGTTTTGTCCTAGCTTGGAACCTATATCTAGTTTTCTATTGTCTTCTATGATCTTCATGTTTTATGGTAATTGCTTGATGAAAGAAGAAAACATAATAATAAAAATGATAACAGTCTCACAAGTAATTATCATGTCATGGAAATTTGATAATAAGTTAAAAACCTCCCAATTTCCAACACCTACACCTCTCATATAGATAGTAGAAGAAAGTAGGAAGTGATTTACACAAGTCTAAATACACTAGTCTAGATCCATCTTAACTCTGGATCTACCAAGCACCGAGAAGGATCAAATATCTTTTCACTCTAAAAGAGGTTTGTATATCAAGAGATTTAATCCCTCTAGGCACTTGGTAGACCCAAAGTTAAGATGGATCTAGGCTAGTTTAATTTCCACCTTTAAATAGGCTATATTCTAGATGAATACCATGAGTCAATACCATGGGCCATTTTTATTTTTATTATTGTTTTATTTTTATAGATTTTTTTTATTTTGTTTTTTTTATTTTTTATTATTTTGACCTAGCTAAAATATTTACATTACATTATATTAACCATTTTATTTCATTTTATTTTTTTAATTTAATTATTTTATGTAATTTGACTTGGTCAAAATGTTGTATTGATAATTGTAATTATTAATTTATTTTATCTAATTTTATCTTTTTAATTTAATTTAATTTTTATTTTATTTTATTTCGACCGACTCAAAATGTTTACGGTCATTCCAACATCTCCCCATACATGTTTGCTTTCAGATTTAATTTAAAGAGTGTTATAAAATTAAATTAAACTAAAACTTTTAAAAAATGTTGACATACAATCTTTCTTACATTACATCTAAAGCCTACACATCTACCTAATATTGGGTTGTAGAGCGCCTCTCGGCACAATTGGACATCAAAAGATAAAATGAACTTATATTTTAGCTTAGGAGAGCATAATCTACAATTTTGCAAATTTGGCTCTATAAAATGATGAGTTTGAATTTGAAGCACGTTTGAACACACTCAAGGTTGGCCCAAGGGGCCTCCTTGGCCTATGTGATAGGTCCCATGTAAATTGGTGAGTGACAGGTAAATGTGCTTATCTACAATTTATAGATTTGTCCATAAGTAGTGATCCAACTCAAGAGAAAGGGAGTGGCTAGAAGAGGGCCAAATAGCTTGAATATAGCACCAATATGCCTTATCTTTAATTTCCATTTTTATTTCCTTGGAGGTCAATAAAAGAGTATAAATGGAGAGCTAAGTGGGAGGTAGTCTATCAATTTGAATTCAATAACATTATAATCATTTTGGTATACCAACGCCAATTATGCCCCTTAATGGAAAACAGCAAGAAAATTGAAATGAATGAAAAAAAAATTGTCTCTTCCAAGTTCCAATCGTTGTTTCAACCATATTCCTAATATGGCAAAAGAAAGTAATCATATCTAAAAGAGTTCTTAGAGGCAGTGACAAAAAACTGGGCCAAAATCATGGAATTTCTGAATAGCAGTGCCCTGTGCCCCTTTAGTTACAACTTACAAGACACCTAGTAATGTCACTTCCACATCATAAAAGTATACACATTAATCACTACAACAATTAATGGGAATTGTCAATTGGATTAATCTCAGATGGTTGGGACTCGGGAGGAATATTGTTATCCTCCCCATCCAAGGTTCAATTCCTGCAAGTAGCATTTTGAGCATATTTAGTGTATTGTTGTAATGGCTTCGAGCCTTATTCTTGAACGGCCTTCAGCCCTGAAGAATATCTTACCGTCACCTATGGGCTGGAGTGTCAGATGCTTGCTTACATGGGAAAAAACAATTAATGGGAATATAAGTCTTTTGAAACATTATCAAGTCTACAAAAGAAAGTCTGGGCTTTTTTCTTGTCCACAGCTCCAAAATTCTGCAACTCAACTTCAGCATTTATGCTACTCAACTGAAGACCTTTGAAGCTTATAACGTCCACTTTGGCATTTCTAGTTGAAAGACTCTTAAAGTCTGAAACTGCATTTCATATTTGCAAGTAGCTCAGTCTATAAGGAGACGTTGCCCATTTAATGTAGATAAACTATCAGAAATCAACATAGCTATTAGCTCTGTGTGTGGAGTTCATAGCTTGTTGGGCCCAGGAAGAACTTTAAATGAGATCATCTTAAGACCAACTGCAGGAGCTGGTGAAATATGTCTGTCAATGCTTTTTATCTGCAAAATGGAGATGGACCATTCCAAGGCCATTGCCAACTCAAACAGTGTTTTAAGGCCTAATGCAGTAAAACACAAAAGAACCATCCATCCATATATACAAGAAAGGATGAGAGCTAACAAAATGATATGAAAAAAAAAATTCTATCGTTTATTGGCAGACAAAACAATCCAATCAATCGGAGCACTATACCAGATTAAAACAATAGAGCTTTTATCAGTATACTATAACTTCTAAAATAGATGTAAACTAAGTACCCAAAAAATAAGTTCGTGTTCATGACTGCAGCAAATTACATTTTATAAAACTATTATTGCTTCAAGAAGATTTCCCATCAGAATTTACCTAGTGCTGCATAAAGCCTCTGTGAATGCGCCTCATAACAGAGCTGTTGAATTGAATCAGTAACACATCTCAGTTAGTGCTGTCCATAGCCAGTAGTGCAAAAGGAATTCATTTTAGGGATATCCAACACTCCATTCTTTACCAAACTCTAACAAATTAATTTTGATTTCACGCAAGATCTGTTCCCTCCACTAAGAATTCGTGATTCACTGATTTGGCACTTATCATGATGTATGGTATGCTGTAGGGATGATATTTCTTTGCTATGGTCTTTCACCTTATTTGTTGGTTTAAAATAACTCTATAACACCTAGGACCTTGTCTACTGTTACCTAATCAGGGTTCCATAGGATCATGAAAAAAAATAATGCTGTCTCTCTACATTAATATTGTCTACATTGTGCAGAACTTTCTTACTTCTAAATATAAAACACACTTGTAAGTTGTTAGCAAGATCATGACTTAGGCTTACTAATGTATACCAAAGAATTAAATTATGAATTTTCTGCCTATCCTTGCAGTCACCTGAATAGCAGTTGTGTGATAGAGTCTATTCCTTGACAAATTAAGATCTCAATGTGTTCCATACCTACAAAAACTCTAAAAGAGGCATAATCAAACAGAAAACTTAAATCTATAGTGAAGCTTATACCTACCTCTCTTACTTTATAAATAATGCATTAACTCTGACAAATTACAAACCACTAGCAAAGATGATCCCAACAATCAGTGACTTTCCAAGGATGCTTACATCAGTATCAACCAAATAAATTTAAGGTCCTGAAAGTTTTCTCTCTTTTTTTAAGCATTAAGTGAATAAAAGCCTCGTGTGAAATTAAGGTGAGAGGTAAGGGAACATAGACATTTCTTCTGACTATGAAGGAAACTTTATTTGCAAAACAGCTCATGTATAAATTTTTATATAACAGCACATTTTTTTAAGAAACAATCCTTGCGACATACCCCATAAGGGTAGCTCAATTGGCAATTGGAATGTTATGAATTATTATGTAAACCATGAGATTGAAGGTTGAAATCCCCATGGGTCAATCTAACAAAAAAGAAAACGAGACAATCCTTGCAACACCCAACATAAAGGTATAATTGTCAGGACCAACATACATTCAGAAGGGATAAAAAATCTCACTAAAACTGGAACACTTTCATAACCATATTTCCTACAGAACACTCATCCTATTGTTTATTGGTTTCACTGAAACGTTAATAGGCATTTCACGTATGGGAGAGTTAATATACCCTGACGTTTGGATCAGCCCCAGCAGCAAGCAATCTCCTGACTATTGGCACATGATTTCTCCAAACTGCAATGTGAAGAGCAGTTGACCCAAATGTGTTCTTTGTGTCGATGTTTCCACCATTTTTCTTTAATGTCACCAATGCAGAATCTACACCAGGGATTGACCCTTCTCTAGTAGCAGACCACAAATCTTGGAGAGAAATGCTTGATGGTGATCGGCGGGGGGTTGTTTGCTTCAAATTCCCTCCCAGTTGCAAATGTGAGCTCTCCATTTACAATGTTAAAACACGTTAAATACAGGCAATCTATTCAATAAAATCCCTCTTTACCACATTTCCAAAGGTACTCTTCTGTGGAATGTCAGCCAGTATAGAATTGAATCTTAGGTGATAACAAATGTTGAACAGATTTCTGCCACGGATTCAGGAAGAAAACTGCTTTTCCCAACGTTAACATAAAAAGCAGTAACATACCAGGTGTAAATAACTGCTATGCAACCATTGCATCTTCTATTTATAGCTTGAAGGTATCCAACTACTTAATCACGATAATATTACAGGTCCATCTTTGTCGATATCTTGGTTAAGAAAATAAGAACATAACAGGAGCCATTTACAAATTCCCACCGATCCTCTCTTGAAGATTTTCATTACCATGCAATGATCATATTTTACCACGAAAATAGTTCAAGCACTCCATTGAGAGAATGTCACGCACGAGCCTTCGGGCTGGTTATCCATTTAAAAGGAATCTAGGTCTTGATCACAAGTAACAGCCTCCTGCAGCAGTTTCAAATATATTACATATAGTCAGAAAATCTCTCGCCTGGATATGCACAGGATATGCAAAATATCTCCCATATAGAAGTGCTCCAAGCATCTGTACTTTACAATATAGTTCGAAGAAACTGGAATGAGTTTTAAACAAAAAGTACACAAGATTTCCAATCTTATGCTCTTTGGTATGAGTTCGATCTATTCTCGGAGAATCAAAAAAGCATATCAAAGAATACTGAAAAGGAGCCAGCAGTTATAAAAGACAATAATTCTAAGCACAAAAATAGAACAAACAAAATGACAAATACAACATCTTTTCACAGCATCGATGAAATGGTTCACCTAACAAGAACTTGCATCAGTGAATTAAAAGACGTGTCCTAATATTCTAAACCGATCCAAGAGCCAGCGGATTCGACACTCGAAAGTGTTCTATTCAACCGTGTGAAGATATTTGAAATTCTCCTTTGTCTAGTTAACTTGATGAATTGGGTCCATATGTTTCGTTTGTCAGGCTTTTTCAAATTAATAAAATTCTATTCTACTCAAATATTTGAGAAATATGTGATCCTATAAGCGTTCACTCGAACTGAATAGCGGAAAAGTTATTCAAATATTTTATTCTACTGAAATATTTAAGCAATCTGTGATCCAATAACCTGCCACTCGAACGAAGTAGCACAAAAACAATTATTCTTCATGCATGTAACATTAGATGACTCGTTTCCAGGACCCTGGTTAGGATTGTCTCCAATCTGAGATAGGGGCTGACTAGACTGTGGAGATGATGATAAACCGAGATTTCAGAGATCAATGACAGACCATAAATTCGTCCATTGCGTTCTCTGGATCCAAAATCTGGATATGCCCACATCTTTCATTAAACTTAGGGCTCACATTATGAGATACGGCCAGGGGAATGATATCAACAATTATCAAATTCAACCACATGAGCTGAATTTCGATGTATGCAGGCTATAAATTATTGTTATTTTACAGTTCTTCGGTAACCTGGACATAAAAATAAAAATTTCTGAAAATATTTATTTCCTTTCACATATTTATTTCCTTTCACAGACTGGTCAAGTCCCGGAAACCCTATATTAAGTCCTGCCCAATACAAGAACTTCGGTACATAAAACATACAGTCTGCGGTTGCAAAAGATTCGGGCCTACATCATAAACATGCGAGTGCAGACAAAAGAATTTACAGAAACGTCATAAACTTTCACATGGCAAAATTATAAGTCAATAAGAAAACCAAGATCTGACAGATTCATGTCTCACCTTCGGAGAAGTAGACAAACCGAAAGATATCGGAAAGGCGAATTAGAGATCAGCCGAGAAAATGTATGAATGATTATCACGTTGCCGAATTATAAAATGGGGACGCCATTCTTTCTGGAATTAAATGAGGGGAAAATTGTGAGAAATTCAAGCTGAGGGTACCTTGGGTAGGTCTTGCAGATAAAAATATATGGTTAACAGGGAGAAATAAAGGAAATCATGTGAGCATCTGCCGCCTGCACCTGGCACTGCGCCGCGCCATTTGCAAGAAATGAGACAGCCTATAGTAATATTCCATAGCATATTATATACGATTCTGTTGCTGCTCCTCTCTTTCTTTTCTTTCGCTTCGCTGTTCATAGTTGCTTGTGTTTGTGGTTCCGTAAGATATTTGTGTCCCTTTCTTGCGGTTAAAATGTTTGTTGTCGTATCAAACTTTCAACATCTTTTTGTTTTGCTATTAGTGACGTACAGGGTAGAACTTCAAAACAAAAAGTGGTTAATTTTGACGGTTCAAACAATTTTCATAATTAAGTTATGATAAATCATGTTTGTTGGTTTAAAGTGGGATTTATTAGGGATCACAGAAATTTTAATACAGAATTTTCATAATCATTTTTATTTTAAATTTAAATGAAAAATGTTAATAGGTATTAGGGATATTTAAATGTATTTGAATGATAAATTATTATTGTAAAATTTAGACTTATGTGATCCATATTAATTGTAACAGTGTTTTCGGTAAAAATCACATAAAATAAAATCTCGTCAACCTGTTTCGAATCATCAGTATAGTTCATCTTGCCCACACCGGTTGGTTAGAAACGAATTTTATTTTATGTGATTTTTACCGAAAATGTTGTTACAATTGATAAATTATTATTAATAAATAATTTGTCTTAAGCCTCGGAAATGGATTGATGGGTACCTTTATCTCGGTTAATTATCAAAAAAATGATGAATTGGTTAATTCCATTTATAACATAATAATAATAATAATGTATTTGTTAAATAAAAAAATGTGATAATATTTAATTTTAAATAATAATAATAATAATAATTAAAACTTAATAATAATAATAAGAATATATTTTTAAATAAAATATGTGATAGTATTTAACTTAAAAATGTGAGAGATGAACGTAAAAGTAGTGAAAATAAATCTCACTTATGAAATTAAATTAATATGTTTTTAACTAAAGTTGAAATGTAGCTGTATAATATTCCAAAGCTTTGAATTTATAATTTCAATTTAAATCCAAACAACTTTTTACTTGTGAGTATCATTCAATGTGATAAGTGCTAAGTGGATAATTCAAAATATTGAGAAATTGGTCACTTGAGATTAGTACACATAGATATGGGTCATATATTAATGACTTATTCAACACAGATAATACTAAAAATAATATCTCATATGTTGAATTGTGAAAGCTCCTTAATGCTTTAAATAAAATAGTCAAAGGAGCACTAAATAAATAGTTCACAAGGCACAACACTTGCTAAGGTTTTGCAAATGGGGTATCAAGCTAAGTTGGCTTAATTGTAGGGAAATTTCCACAATTGTGCACATTTAAGCCAAATGAGTCTTGGGAAGAGTGACCTCCTAGGAAGTCTTGGTTACCGAGTGCAAGCCCTAAAGATGATGATTGATGTTATGTGATTCACTTCGTTAATTTCAATCTCGCTTCTTCACCCCTGTGAGCATCACTCAATGCAATGAGTGTTAAGTGTACTACTTAAAATCATGAGAAATTAGTTAGTTGAGACTAATACTCATGGATATGGGTCATAAATTAATGACTTACTATGTGAATAATCCTCAAAAATAATGTCTCATATGTTAGACTGCAAAACCCCTCTGATTCAAATTAGATCATTATACTTTTTTTTCCATCCAACTCGATGCTTTTAGGGTCAAAAAATTAGAGAAATCAACTAACAAGAGCAACTTTAGCGACAAGAACCAGTTTGGAGAATTGAGGTTAGAAACATAGCAAGGCTAATTTGAAGCCTTAAACGATGTTTTTTGGTGGTAAAATTTTGTCGTTTCAATGTTGCACCCCTTAGGACTATTCCACACTCAAAGACCTTTCCAATGGTGCAAGAATCATGTAAATTGGAGTTCATACACAAAATTTATGCCTCTTAGAAGTTGACTTATTATGTTTGACCACCATAATTTGGGAGGATGTCACATCAACCCCCATTACTCATGGAAAAGGGGCTAGCCACATGGGAACTATGAAGAAAACTCTATAAGGGTCAGGTTGTAATTCATCGAGGGTTGAATGTGTCAAGGTTAACCCTTAGTCGGCTATCATGCTATGTTATAATTATGTCACTAGGAGGAAAAGGGGTTTGATTCTATTCTAGTGCATTTTGTTCCATAATTGAGTAGAGTAGTTGAGAGTGGATAGAGAGGAGGAAAAGCAAAGAGGGTTTGTGTTCTATAGTAGCTCATAAGCCACGGGTCTTACTCCTCTATATTTGTACCAATTTCATTCAGAGAAAGAGAGAGCAAAGCATCCTCACCTTCCAACTAGGTTTTCTCCCTAAAGGGATTCCCAAGTCATATATCGGTGTTATTGTGGTTTGTAAGTGATTTCTTTATCTATTCTCTATTTTCCATATTTATATTACATGCATAAGTAGAAAACAACAATTAATAAATCCACAAAATCTAAGAAAAATTAGCAATCTGAGTATAGATTTCATATTTCAATTTATTTTACTAGATCTGTTGTGATGAACTATCCACGACAGTTTATGGATCATATTGGTATCAGAGAAGGTTTCTTTGGGTATATTGTGGGGAGTTGCCGGGGATCAAATCAATTGAAACATAAAGTCAAAAAACATTAGCCATGGCTGACAAATCTAGTTTTGATAACCCTCGAAATCTAACAAAGGAGAGATTCGCAAGGCTAGAAGAGCAAGTTGCAAATATCAACCATAATATGAACTTCCTTATGGCGAGTCTTTCAAACAATCTTAGAATTAGAGAAGATGGAGGTTCCAACTAAGAAGTCAGATCAGAAGGAAAATCGACGGATCAAGAAGAACCAAAGAATCATCTAAGAAAGAAATTGAAAAAGAACAACCCAGATTTAGTGTTGTGAACCATTCATAGTCCTTATTTAAGATGGAAGTGAAGGTCAAGATCAAGTTGTATCAAGGTGATATTGATTCTTTCAAATTAAACCATTGGTTGCAATATTTAGAGGTTTATTTAGTCTCCACCACATAGAGGAGGAACATAAACTAGAGGGCCATGCCCTAACCTGGTGGGAAAGCCACACAAAAGCCTTGAGGATGGAGCGGGATCCCCTAGTAACTAAGCAAGAGAATTTCAAAACTCTCATAAAGTCTTAATTCTACCCTATCAAGGATGTGGAGGACAAATGGATTTAGTGGCATTACTTCAAGGAGAGACAAGGCAAAGTCCATAGGAGTACACCACAAAATTAAGGAAGATGACAATAATGTTGGGTATCTCTCCCGAGAACCCAAACATGCTCATCAGGTATCTGGGGGGTCTACACAGTCGTTTATAAAAGCAAGTGATGTTGTTCAAACTCAAAATAGTGGATGAGGCTTGTGTATAGGCACAATACCTAGAAAACATAGGCCATAAGAAAGGGCAGTTAAGTGATTCAAAGTAGAAGGAACACCAAGAAGCTTCCAAAGAAGGGAAGAATAATGGAAAGGGGAAAAGGACAAAAAGACGACAACCACAACATATTAGTGCAAAGATCCCAACAACCACTATAACATTTATGGTCACACAAAGGAGAAATGTTGGAAGCTACATCCAAATTTCAATGAAAAAAGGATGGGAAGAAGAAATAGTCACAAATCCAAGCAATCATATGGAAAGCAACTCGAACATAGATGAGAATATTGTCTACACATCAACATAGAAAGAGGTGAGTTTGAGTAGTTATTGACAAGGAGAAGTTTCAATACTTCTTATGAAACACTTTTGATTCTTGCATAGCTAGATGACATAATCGAGAATGTGACCATGGACTTATAACCTTCATAGTTTACAACCTAATTGAGATCTTGACTTTATAAAAATTTTAGTTTTCAAATGCATCCAAGCAAAATAACTGAAGATGCAAGAAATAAAGAAACCAAAATTGCACTCAAATAAATGAATGAATAAAACAAGAATAAATCAAAGCATTAATAGGCCAAGTTTGAAGAAATTAACCGATTTATTATTAAAATCCAATCTAAGTCTCAACGAAAAATACGTCCTTACAAACCTCTGTGGGTCAAGATTAGAGGAGTTCTTTATATGCCTAGATGTAAAAAGAATCATACAATATCAACCAAGTGAACAAAGAAAGCAATAATAAAAGTCGCTAGACGCTAGAACACTTCAAATAATCGCTAAATATCATTAAATTCTACAAGAAAGCAAACTAATTGGCACCAAATCAACTCATAACTGATAAATGGAATGAACAAAAAGAATAAATCAAAGTAATCAAACGTGAAGGACAAATTCAAATTGAAAGAAATTAACCGATTTATTATTACAATCCAATCTAAGTCTCAACAAAAAAATACGTCCTTACAAACCTCTGTGGGTCAAGATTAGAGGAGTGCTGTATATGCCCAGATGTAAAAAGAATCATACAATATCAACCAAGTGACCGAAGAAAGCAATAACAAAAGTCGCTAGAACACTTCAAATAATCGCTAAATATCATTAAATTCTACAAGAAAGCAAACTAATTGGCACCAAATCAACTCATAACTGATAAATGGAATGAACAAAAAGAATAAATCAAAGTAATCAAACGTGAAGGACAAATTCAAAGAAAACCAAACTATCTTTCTTCATTGCCTTTAATGTTGTCCCCTACTATCAACATGACAGACTTAGTCCTAGAAATCTCATAAAGGAGAAATAAAGAATGGTAGTAATCTTTCAAGATTTATCATACTCTACAAAGAATTGTTTCTTTTCCATTTGTAACTCCCTTTGCTTTTATTCCAACTAAAATTAGTGTATTAGTTGAACCACCTCTAACTGATTTCATTTATTTAATTTTATGAAAATAATAAAGTATTTTGGGGAAAGGGATAGATTGTGATTTTTTTTAATAATGATAGCTATAAGCAAGTGGAGTCCCATTGGAATCTTTTTATATTTATTAAACATTCACATTTCACCTTGTAACTCTCATTTAAAAAATAAATCAACAAGTAAATATTACACTGCAACATATCACATAAAGTCATGATATCATCCTCACATAAACCTTGTGCCTCCCTTTTATATATACACACACAAACACGTGTGTATATATATATATATATATATATATATATATACACGTGTTTGTGTGTGTGTGTGTTTGTATAATCAAAAATACATCAACAAGTCTCATTATGTCCAAAATACTTTTTACCAAATGTAATGAAAGAATAATAAATAAAATTCAACACGTTTCTAGGTGTAAGTCACAAAAAGACATCTTTTATTTTCCCTCTATTTTATTTTTAACTATACAAGGTTTAGGAGTAAAGGGAGAATCAATGGATTCCAAGTCAAGTTTAGTTAAGGGTTTTTTTCTTTTGCCTTCTTGGATTACAAGAATAGATTGTTTTGGAAGAGACCTCAAAGAAGAGGCAACTAAAGGGATCACATGAGCAAGAGTAATGGTCATTACGACAAAACAAGCAATTTGCGTTAGATTTTAGTGCACTTTTTTCCCAATTAGAATGAGCAACTTGGTGCTAAATATGGTGTTATTGTACATTTTTTAAAGCGTCATTTTTTGCACTAGGATTTACATATGGTTTTATGACAGATTTTGCTTCTAATTTTACGCCATTTTTTGCATTTGTTTTTTCAAAAAAAAAAAAAATCTTCCTATTTTGTGCCATTCTTTGCTTCCAATTTTGTGCCTTCATTTTCTTCGAGTTTTACACTATCTTTTGCATTTGATTTAGTGCATTTTTTGCATCCAGTTTGTGCTAGTTTTTGCATCTAGTATTATGCTATTTTTTGCTTCTAAATTTGTACATATTTTTGCATCTGGTTTTGCACCATTTTTTCACCATTTTTTGCATCCACTTTTTTGCATCTTCTTTTGCACCATTTTTTGCATTAGATTTGTCTCCCTTTTTTGCATCCCATTTAGCACCATGTTTTGCATTATTTGTTGCATCCAATTTTGCATTGTTTTTACCACCATTTCTTGCATCTAATTTTCCCTCCTTTTGAACATCTAAATTTGCATTTAGATTTGCACCCTATGTTGAGCCATGTGTTACGTCCACCTTTACATCCCATTTTTTGTCTAATGTTACGTACAATTTTGAGCCATTTTTTATGTCCACTTTTGCATTTGTTTTTGCATTATTGGGCCAAGTTTGAAGGAAAATAGGAGATTTAGTAATAAAATCTTATTTAAGTCTCAACAAAAATATGTCTTTACAAACCTCTGTGTGGATCAGGATGTAACAACCCTAGTCAAAATTTCATGTAATAAAGTTAATAAAGGAAAAACAATAACCAAGGTCACAGGACACTTATTCCAAGTCGAATGTTGCGCAAAACATCCTAGTGTGGGTGTTCGTTTGGTTTATTATGGCTAAGAAAATTGGCAAAGGCTTTCGAAAGGCAAGGTGTCATTAATTGGCATTTTATTTATGAAAATAATGGAAATTAGGAGAAAATTAAGGTGAAAGATTACAGGTTGCATGTGAGGAGGAAAATGAAGGAAAATAATGGAAATTGAATAAAATAAAGGTATCATTGATAAAAAGGCTTCTAAGGATTAGTTCACAACCTTTTGTCAGTTCAGTTTTGGAGCTCTCTCTCATTCTCTTGGACACTTAGAGTATTCTTTGAGCATTTTTAGCATTAGAGGAAAGAAGGCAAAGGAAGCAAGAGGAAGTAAGGATCAAGCAAGGAAGAGTGGGATCAAGCAGTTACAGCGGGATTATTTGCAAGTATCCAGTTGCATGTTGGATTTCCTTGCTAGTATTGGCATGCATGGTACACGCATGTATGTTTTGGTTCTCTTGTTGTCTTTAACATGGGTTTTTCCAAGTATGATAGTGGTTTTCAACCTTTCCTTTCCATTTCCAGATAGCCATGGTGTGATGGGGTTCTCTTGTTTTGGTTGTGTTGGATTGTTGGATGGTTTCAAAACTAAGTGGGGAGGTCTCAAGGGAGAAACACAAGGCCTAGGAATCCCTGGACCGATGAAGGTGGGATTGCGGTAAAGCCTAATTGTGTTTTCCCTCGTTAGGCCTAGGAATCCCCGACTGGTGAATGATGAGATATATGGTAAATCCTAGGGGGTGGATCCTTGTTGGGCCTAGGAATCCTCAACCAGTGAATGGCGGGATACACGGTAAAGCGTAGAGGTGGAGATGGACAAATTCCTCGCGGTTTAGGTGGAGAGATCTGAAGGCATCCATGCTTGTTTAGGGCCTAGTGATCTTGTGGGATTGCGGTAAAGCCTGGTTGTATTGATGAGGGTTTCAAACCTAGGAATCCCTAGGTGGGATATACGGTAAAGCATGAGGAAGCCCTAGATGGTTTTGTTGTGAGTCTCACATTCATGCTTGCAATATGGCACAGGTGTGACTGGCTGAAAGAAAGATTTGGTTCAACCCAATCTATGGTTGGGTGATTCGTGGAAGTCCTTGACTTGGTTGTCTTATGCATACATTAATAAGAACTCATTCTCCTTTGGTATTTCATGTGTAAATGTACTTGTTAATATGTGGCTTTTATGGTTGTTCTATCCTTGTTATTCTGTTGGTTATATGTTGGTTATAAGCATGGTTCATGACAAACTTTGGTTATGGCTCTCATCATGATTTGATTAGTACAATAAATGTGAATGAATATATGACCTAATAGATGATAATGCAACTATTGTGATAAGGCATCAATTATTCTTGACGATTCTCAGATAAGTATGAGACCCCTATGCTCAGATTTATGGTTATGACCTGTAGATTACATGTTTGTGATATGTTTGATGAAATGTTTGTCATGGCTAGTAGGGGTCAGGTCAAGTCCTTGTACCAATGTTTGCATTAGTAGCTTAAATTCCTTGTTTTTTATCATTTCTAGAAGTTTCATGAAGTTCTAGGCAGAGGTATGAGACCTAGCCCTAAAAAAGTGGCACAGAATTGGGGTCGTTGGCTCAGAACTACCTGAAGAAGGCCATAGTCACATGCATGCCTTATTGTGGGAGCGACTGGAGGGTCTCAGTCGCATGCATGGCTTGTCATGGGAGCGACTGGGGGTCTAGCTCAGCAAAATGACAAGTTGTCTCAGGGGTTGGGCACTTGGAAGGGTTGGTTGTCTCCTAAAGGTTCTGTAGCTCCTGAGAAAGGTCATATTGGTTTTTTTTTGTCGGTTCCACTTCCTTAACTATACATGGGGAGTTGAATCACATCATAGTAACTCTTCGTCACATGTTTACCCTAGTGGACCAGTTAGCTTGGGTAAATGTGGGAGGAGGGTGTTACACAAGATCAAAGGAGTCTTTATATGCCAATATGTAAAAAGAATCATACAATCTCAACCACATGCCCAAAGAAAGCAATAGCAAAATTATATGATAGATCACTTCAAGTAATAGCTAAATATCATAAAATTCTACAAGAAATCAAACTAATTGGCAATAAATCAACTCATAACTTCCAAATGGAATGAATAAAAGTTTAAATAAAATTAATCAAACTTGAAGGATAAATTCAAAGAAAACCAAACTATCTTTCTTCATTGCCTTTAAAGTTGTCCCCTGCTATCAACAAGAAAGATTTAGTCCTAGAAATCTCATAAAGGAGAAATAAAGAATGATAATAATCTTTCAAGCTTTAGCATACTCCATAAAGAATTCTTTCTTTTCCATTCCTAATTCCCTTTGTTTTATTCCAACAAAAACTAGTGTATTACTTGAACCACCTCTAATTGATTTCATTTATTTAATTTCATGAAAATAATAAAGTATTTTGGGGAAAGGGATAGATTACTATTTTTTTTAATTAATAATGGCTATAAGAAAGTGTAGTCCCATTAGACTTTTTATATATTTATTAAAATTCACATTTCACCTTGTACCTTTCATTTAAAAAATAAATCAACAAATAAAAATTATACTGCATCATATCACATAAAAAGTCATGATATCATCATCACATAAACCTTGTGCCTCCCTTCGAGCAATTGCAGGCTCAAAGGTTTGTGTTGGTCATATTCCTCGCTATTTTTTGTGGATCAATGAGTAGGGGTCGTGATGCAACAATCTTGTAATCAAAGGATTTTCCGGGACATCGACATCGTGTGTCTGATTGTCTCCAGAGATCATGGTAGGTGTTTATTTCACCGGAATCTTTGGTTTGAGTATAATGACAATTGGGTTCTGCAACTAGAGAGAGTGTGCATACGTTTTTCCATTGCCTTGGTATCAACTGGGGCCATAACGAAGGTGAGGAAACTTTCCTTTCGTGAACCTTTGGATGCAAATCTCGGATCAATCTCCCAATGAGAAGGAATCTTTGGTCTTTGCATCGAATATTCTTGGAAAATAGGTTTTTTCAATAGATCCGGAAGAGTTTATATGGATCTCTTCTCAATCCTCCAAGCCGCAGGATATACCAAAAAATATGAAAGAACCCGACAACCAAAACTTCGATATAGTAATGAGAGCTCATTTTCGAATCTTTGTTAAAACTCTTGGTGGGAAATTACTCCCTGTTAGGGTTTGAGTTGGGGATCCGGTACAAGATCTTAGACAAAAGATTTAACAAAAGCTGGGTATTCCTGCAAATTTTCAAAGCTTGATTTATGCATGGAAATCATTGCAAGAGGACACCAAGATGTAGGATTATGGCATTGTACATGATTCAACTATCACTCTAAATATGAGATTGCATGGAAGATATCTTGGATCTAGTAACACTAAAGGTCCATTTTCTTTCAACGATGTGGTAAAAGAAAGGGTTGAATCACATAAAAAATTGATTACCTCCTCAATATTCCAAGTCCCTATATTGCGGAACAAATGAATCAGGTGCCAACTGTGACAGCAAATCTTCCAGAGGTCAATGAGCTCTACTCTGTTTTTCATTCTAGAGCAGTTATATGAAGATTTAACGGTTTATAGCCCAAGATGAAGGACATACATAAGTGGATCTTTGATCCGGATTTAAACAAGAATGCGACAAATTACAGATATAACCATAAATATAGAGATGCAATAGAAATAACACTTCATTTCATTAATATCAAATATTGAAATATGCTTACAAACAGAATGGAAATGAGACTGGCTCGGGCTATGGTAGCTTATCTCTGAGAAGAGATGTGGAGACTACCTGCCTCTGAACTGTGTTACAATGAGGCTCAAAGGCCTATTTATTATTGAGAAACAATGGAAAACCCTAAACATCCAAAAACCTAACCCTGGGAGATGAAGCGCCAAATTGTGGGCCCCGTTTGGGTAAATTAGTACATCAACTTCCCGGGGTAATAACCTTGGCATACGATCTTTGTTTGGCTATCATAATACCTCGTTTTGAAGATCTCCAAGAGAAGGCCAAAAAAAAAATGGGAAGTTGGTTTGGGACGTTTTCGGTCTCTGCATTTTCCCTAAAAACATCATTTAGGGCCTCGAAACAGATCCAGAAGTTCAGGACCCAAAAAACCGCCAAAAATAGTAAACTGTGCTACAATTAAGGAAATCGAAAAACTGAAAGAGACATTGTTGGGGGTCCAAGTGGAATAGGCGGGTGGCCACAAATATCCACTTGGATCATTCCTCCCCCCTTAGGAAGCAATGGTCCCCATTGCGTGCAAAGCCTCCATGAAGTGAGGAAATTTCTGTTGAACTTGGTCCTTGGTGAGATGTTCTACAATCTTTGATGTGTCCAGTAATGGCGGGAAGCATGGTCGAGGGCGGTCCACATTGAACACTCAGTGCAAGCCAAGGAATGGAGGAATGTTGTGTTCCAAAGAATTGTTTCCCACAACCTTAGTAATGGTGTAAGGACCATATCGGAGTGGTCTCAGTTTCTAATGGGATCTTGTAAGGCATTTTTTTTGCAAATGTAACTAGACTTTGTTGCCCACCTGAAACTTGTGTGGCACCTGATGTTGATCATGTCGCTGCTTGTACTTGGCATTTTCCACAATGGAGTAGCGATATTCTGCCCGTTGGGTAGAGGTGCTCTGGGAGTCAGATCGAACAAATGCTTGACCTGACAATGCAATGGTACCCGTGTGGGTGAGAAGAAGATGTCACTGTATTCTTTCATGATCGTATCCACTTGCTTCTACTGCACGGAGGAACCCTTCCTGGGGGCCATGGATGTGGCTACGATCTTCCCCTTACTTTGAGAGCAAACTAGAAAGAAAATAAATTTCCTAATCTAGGAGATGATCTTACTGCATTTTTTAGCAGAGATCAAAGAGGTGGCAATAGGTGGGGCTACCTCTGGTATCCTGTATAATGTATCACCCAAATAAATAATCACAGAGCGAGGTCTAGACTCATATACAACATGTCGCTTCCACAAGTATGGTTGTCCTAATATTACATCACAAACGTCAAGAGGAGCAACATCACACAATACCTCATCTATGAAGGGCTTGATGTTGTAGGGAAGGCAACACTGCTTGCTGACTCGGAGATCTCATCCTTGGTGAAGCCACCCAATTTTGTACAGCTATGAGTGTCGTATGGTTAGTAGGCCCAACCACTTCATGACCTCTGCTGAAATGAGGTTCTTTTCACTACCACTGTCGACAATGAATTGCAACGACGAACCCTTCACCCACATTGTGAGTGGAAAAGATGCTCCCCCTCCTCTGGATCGTCAAGCTCATTCTTCCGGATCTTGGTGGTGGCAACAATGGCATTGGGCTCTGCATCAATAATATGCTTCCCTTTGTCATTCCTCTTGTTGGGCCCTGACTCAGGGTTGGAACATGCATCTTATTTTGAAGGCTTCAACTCAGCCACTCGCGACTGCTTGGTCCGACACTCACTTGTGTTGTGAGTGGGGCTCTTATGGAACTTACACTACTTTCTTGTGTCCTTTGATTTCGTGGTGGTGTTATTTTCTTGCAACTTCGACGGGTTATCTTCGGTCACCCCGCCTTGGCTTTGTCCTTTGTTCTTTGGATTCGTAGATCCAAAGTATCGCTTATTTTGTTTAAAGTTATGCTCGATCTTGACAGCGTATCAGTACATCGTGCTAAGCAAGGAGATGTCCAGGAACTCCATCTCATCTTGGATGTACCTGTGCAGGTAGTCGCGATATTTGAGTACCAAATGCTGCTCTAAATCCTTGATAACCAACTTTATGTGAAGGGTATGAAAAATATTGGTAAACTTTGGCATGTCTTGGTCCCTTCCCTACCGTAGCGTGGTTTACTTTATGTATTTATCCTCATAGGTTCCGATAGGGTAGTACTGCTCCTTGATGCCATCTGGGAATGAATTCCAAGTGGGTGCGGCTGAAAACAGTGAGGTCGTATTTTCATCCTTCTGCTCATAGTAGGTTTCCCACTAGTCCTTGATGTGGGGGGCGACTTTGAGAAGTGCAAAAGTGATATTTTCCCCACTGGAAAAATCATGAACAAAAAATTATCCTTCTAGCATAGTTAACCATTTACCTATGACATCTGCATCGATCTTACCCTCAAATATGGGAATGTCAAAATTAACTTGTTCCTTCAAGGGTGTGGTGCTTCCAGAGTAGCTACTGGAAGTAGATGCATCGCCCCTAGGTAATCATTGAAGGATCTGGGCAAAGTTGTCCATCATCACGTTCCTTTGTCGCTCGAGGGCTTTTTCGAGCAAGATTTTGATAGGATCTCCTGCTCCCTCGTCTTTCTTTTCTTCCCCCGTGGGCAGCGATCGGGGTTTCCGAGGCTGGTCTTGCAAAGGTTAAACCAGATTGAGCCCTAACTCCTTATATCCTAACCTTGTTGGGGACATGCAAAGAAAAATAGAGAACGAGCAGACCGCTCAGATACCATTGATCCATATTTAAACAGGGACGCAAAAAATTACAAATGTGACCATAAATACAGAGATGCAGCAAAAATAACACTTCATTTCATTAATATCAAATACTGAAATATGCTTACAAACAGAATGGAAATGAGACTAGCTTGGGCGATGGTAGCTTATCTCTGAGAAGAGATGTGGCGCCTACCTGCCTCTGACTGTGTTACAATGAGACTCAAAGGCCTTTTTATTGTTGAGAAATAGTGGAAAACCCTAAACATCCAAAAACCTAACTCTGAGAGATGAAGCACCAAACTGTCGGCCCCATTTGAGTAAATTGGTACATCAACTTCCGAGGGTTGTAACTTTGGCATACGATCTTCATTTGGCTATATTTTTTTTTCCAAGGAAAAAGGCATAATTTTCATTAATAACAAAAGAAAATTACAAGTTGTATCATCGACATGTATGAGATGTATTCACTTGTGATCAAAACAGTCTTTGTTCAGTTACATATTTACATATATCAACATATAATGCCGTAAAATTTAAACAATATTTAAAGCATAGTCTATCAGGAGTCCATAAAAACTGAGTGAAAAAACAAAATAAAAAATAAAAAAATTGAATGATCATGAAGATCATTCCGAAGAGTCACCATCAATCTCGCTGAATGGACGATGAAATAATTGATAAAATGCATTATCTCTGAAATCCTGAATTATCCATTGTCCCCTGTTTAGCTGCGCAACCTCTTTGGAAAGATGATCAACGATCACATTCCTTTCCTTGTATATGTGATAGCATACAATAAAATCAAAATGTGATTTTAGAGTGTTGATGTCATCCAAAACCCCTGAGTGTGTGCAAGTGACAATTAAATGCATCATTGACCCAATTAATAACAAGCTGAGAATCCCCAAAGATCTGAATCCTGTGACAATTTTGTTCCAGTGCAAATTGGAGGAGGTGTCTCAAACTGTTGAGTTCAGCAAAATTATTTGTGCATCGCCCCAACCCCACTTTGATTCTGTAGGACAGATGATCATTTATGTGAAGAAATGCACCCCCCTGCAGCTCGCAGTCTATGTTGGGTCGTAAAAATACGCCAAGGGGTGCTTTTATCAATAGGTTTAGGAGTGATGACTCGAGCAGGTTGCCTGTCCAGATCAATTGATATGAGATTGTATATGGAAGCAAAATTGTTACAGGTGGTTGTCCAGTTGATCTATGCATTTTGAAATATAAGGTGATTCATGTTTAACCAAATGCCCCAGTTGACAATAAGGGGAAGGTTCCTGGCTTTTTGAGAGGGAGCCTCTGATCACCATCGAGATCAAGCTTCCTCCATATTTTGACCATCCCATTTCCTCTTCAGATTTAGGGAGCTGATAATGGTGGACCAAAATTGAGCAATAACTAGACAATGGAGGAAAATATGATCCGTGTCTTTTGCATTGGATTTGCAGAGGCAACATCTGGAGGGCCCTTAGAAAGCCCATTTCGTTAGATTAATTTCAGTTGGAACGTTGTTTGAGAGAATGCACCACATAAACAACCGCGATTTGTGGGGGGATTTTAATTTCCAAAGATGGCGCCACCACCAACAGTTAAATCCTTGGTCTTGTTCATTCATAAGATCCGCATAACCAACCTTTGGGGCGCACCAGCCATGTGGGGCAAGTGCCCAGATGATTTCATCCTCCCTCGCTGATATTCTGATATTGGCTTCCTCCAGCGCACTGATGAAATGGTGCCAAACTCTACTCCATCTTTCATGGATGCCCAGGATCCTATAATCCATCCATCGCTGAGGAGCCCATTGGCCATGGTCAATCTCCGCAATTTGGGCAATTTTGATGATACCAGACCCCGAAATAAATTATCTCAAGCCCCTTGAGAGAATGTGCGCATTGCCATAACCTATCCAAGCATCTGTGCCTATTCTAACCTGATCGCCATTTCCAATACTCCAAGCCAATCCATCCTTGATTAAACTTATGGAGTGGGCGATGGCCTTCCAAATGATGGATGCACCAGGCAAAGACTGATAGGGTCTGCGAATCCAATCAGTAATTGTTAAGGGATGGATGTACTTAAAATAAACCACCTCTTTCCATAGGCTTTCTGATTTGATAATTTTCTAGCCCAACTTTGCCGCTAGGGCCTTTGCAAAGGTCTGGAGGTCTTTTATACCCCATCCACCCCATTTTTTTGGCTTTCCAGTCCTTTCCCAATGAACTCAGGGAAATGTATGCCCCACATTTTGACCCTGCCATAGGAATACACAGCAGACCTATTGGATCTTGTTGAGAGTGCCTTTTGGGATCCAGGCGAGGGACATCCAATATACAGAATGAACTCAAGAACTGATTTTATCAAGGTGAGCCTACTAGCTCTGGATAGCCAGTGTTGCTACCAGATGTTTATGCGTCTTTCCATTTTAGTGATGAGCCATGCCCAGTGAGCGATGCGATATCCATTTGGCTTCAGCCTAAAACCGAGGTATTTCAGTCCAGAATCCAGATCTTGTCTAATGAAAGCAAAGTGTTGCGATGAATACCTTTCCTCATTTTGTAGGAATGACACAAAAATGATAGTAGATTTGTCATAGTTTGGCTCCATACCTATATCTTTACAAAACAAAGATAGGATATTCTTGAAATAAGAGGAGTCTCTGATAGAGCCATTTAAAAAAATAAGAACATCATCAACAAAGGGGTGACATATATGATATCAAAACTTCCCCCAGTGCTCCCTCCGAGCAAGTTTTTTTTATCAGTCTACTTAATCCTTCCATGATCAGTAGAAAAATCAAGGGGGATAGAGAGCATCCTTGAAGCAGGCTCCGTTCAGCATGAAAAAAGCTCGAGGCCACCCCATTGATAAAGATAATATAGGATGAGGAAGAGACACAACACATAATCCAATTAATGAAAGAATGAGGGAAACCGATATGAGCCAGAATGAGTTGCAGGTATGACCAACAAGCCGGATCAAAATCTTTGGAGAGGTCAATCTTGAGGATGATAGATGTTTTGTTATGAAGCTTGGTCGAGTGGAGTCCTTCCTCTATGGTCCCGATGGCTTCATGGATCTGTTGGTGGCTGAGGAAAGCAAACTGCTCCTTGGAAATCATCCTGGATAAAATAGGTTTAATTCAGAGGTCAATAGTTTTGGATATAATTTTATAGATGGAGTTGCAGAGGGAAATGGGACGATAATCATCAAAGATAAGGGGTTTGTCAACTTTCAGAATGAGAGCCAGGGAATTCGAGTTAAAAACTTCATACATTCTGCCAGAAGTCCTGCATTCCTCAATAGCCATTAGAAGATCCGGTCAAATATGCTCAATAAAGGTGCTATCAAACTCCATAGACCACTCGTTTGGCCCTGGGATTTTGTCTCTGTTGAAACCTTTCAGTATTGCTTCCAATTCTCCCAACGTATCTGGTCCATTCAAGCCTCCTCATCCTCCAGTTCAACAAACCTAGGGAAAGCCTCAATTATGTGAAGAATTTCAGGGAGGGTGGCTCCCCTAGGTGCCTTGAAGATATGTGAAAAATAGCGTGTTCCCATATCTGCCAGTTGATTGAAAGTGCTTGCCTCCCTACCCGAGTAGGCTTAAACCTCCCAAATGGTATTGAAAGAATTTCTCCCTCAAGCATATTGTTGAACAAACTTGGAGTTTTCATCCCCCGATTTTAGCCAAATCGCTCTACTCATGTTTCTTCTTTCCGTCTGAATAATCTGATCTTTTCCAATTCTAGTTTAATTAGATGATCTTTTGCTTCGACAAATGAATAACTAGAAAGCCCAGCAAATTCAAACTGTTTGAGTTCTCCTTCAATCCTAAGAAGCTCAACGTCATCCTTCTTCTGTTTGGTCCTTTCCCAGCTTATGGTTTTTTATTTTAACTGGGACAAAATTTCAGCTATAGTTATGGCCAAAGAGGAACTGCCATGAGGACTGCAATGAGACCAATTTTTTCTTACCAAAGAGTGGAATTCAGCATCAGTGAGCCAAGTCGAGTTGAATTTGAAAGGAGAGCTTGGTTTATGGTTGTCATCCCCAATCTCCATGAAGATCGAGGAGTGATTAGATTGGCCTCTAGAGCCCACCCATTGATGAATACAGTCCAATTTGGTTAACAGTGCTGCCTTTATAATAAATTGATCCAACCTTTTGGCCAAGGTGTCTTCCCTAGTCGTTTGTTCCTCCAGGCTGGCATAAGTTTTTCCATTTCTATGTTCAATAGGTGATGGGAATCCAACATACCTTTGAAGAAGGCCATTAAAGGGTCGGTCTGGGCCCTGTTACCCCAAGATTCTGCAAGCCCTAGCGAGAAATTTAGGTTCCCACCAATGATCAAGTTTTCCCCTTGCATGAAGTCAACTTCCAATAGTCTTTCTCAGAACATCTCCCTATTGTGGCAAGGACCGTAGATGTTGATTAATCTGAGGGGAAGGTTGATATCATAGGAGGTGATGTCCACTCCTAGGTAACCCTCACCACCCCAAGCATTATCCAGTCTAATCAATCTTTTGTTGTAACCCAGGGCACATCCTCCTGAACACCCTCTAACATCCAAAAAATGAAATCCCCGATCTGGGAGGAAATGCTTTAGCACAATGTTTAAACATCTCCCTTCCCACAAGGTTTCTTGCAGAAAAATGATGTCTAAATGCTCTGAATTGCATAACCGTTTAAAGGCCAGTTTTTTGTCCGGGCTGGCCAAACCCTTGTAGTTGAAAGAGAGGTACTTCATAGGGTAACCTTTGCTCTAAGGACCCAATCAATAGGAGTCTGAATGCCTGAAGCAACCTCAATGCAACCCTCCTGATGGCTTTGGATAAACGAGATTATCTGCCTTGGGGGCTTCAAGGGTAAAGTGGGACGGGGTCCTCATCCAGACTGAAAAAGGAGGTTCGAGAGGTAGGTAGGGATCGTAAATTGTAGTGGCGAGAACCACTAGAGCTCGGGCTGTTGTAGGGCGCCAAAGGACAGGCCTCTTGCATAATGGAAGGGGGAGAGCAAAGGGCCTGAGGGGGAGCAGATATCACAGGAAAATTTACAGAACATAGTTTTCTTATCCCAGAGCCCATTCCTGACATAACCATAGATGCAGATGCAAGACCAGATAACATAAAATCATGCGAAGATAGGGGGGAGGGAGGAAGAGTACCTGAGAAATGTGTGGATTCTTTGGCACAAGCTCTAGTGACTGGAGGCACAGAGGTCCCAAATTCTGACTAAGTTGACATCTCCCCTGAACCATCCTGACGCAGCTTAGGAACCCTAGGCGGGTCCGCTGGAGAAGGGAAATCCACCTCCAATGTTTGGGTGCTCATCGAAACTAGCGACTTCGAAGGGTCTGGCAGATTCCCAGGGAGTGGAGGGCAATCTTTGTACAAATTCCCTACCTCATGGAACCTCCTACAGTGAAATGGGATACCCTCATAGTCCAATATTTGCCTCCTAATACCCTCTCCCATCTGTAAGCTATAACTCTCCACCAGACCCTCCCTGGTGTCTAAGTATACCAGAATTCTGTCTATAGCCATGCAACCCGTGTCCTGATAAGCCCTTTCATGATCCAGATACACACTTAAGTCGTCACCAATGCACCGGAAGATGTCCTCCGCCCAGAATTGGAGAGGTAGGCATGGGAGGCAAACCTAGATCAGTCCCGCTCCCAAGTTTTCCTTCTTTGGATCAAACAACGGTGACCATCGTTTTAACAGTACATGAGTCATTTCAATATGCCAATACCGGGTTAATACCCAATCCACCGGCTTTGGAAGTGGGAAGATGAGTGCGAACCAGCCCCGAGATAGAGTGATGACTGCCGGCAGCTGAGCCATCAGGTTCCCCCAAACTTCCATAGTCCATTTTCTAAGGCGAGCTAGTGTGTAATTCCTGCCACAGACCTTGCCCACCAACACTGTACTCTCCATTAGGGTAGCCTGTGCCATGCTAATCCCAACCCCAAACACCAGGAGCCTGTCACAATCCCAAATCTTAGAGAGCTTTGATATTTCCCCCCCTGTTCTGGCTTGTGAACTTAAAGGAGTGCCATCAGTCTGAGGGTTTTCGTCAATGTCAGAGGCCTGATTTTCTTCAGGTCTTGTGTCCAACCTAGAAATTCCGCTGAAGAAACCCGAGGAGTGAGAAATAGAGGCAATGTTTGGATGCGTCAAACCCTCCAGAGCAGATCCAAACAAGCTGGAGGATGGAGACTGAGGCCCGTGTACTACCTGATCCGTCCCACAAACCCTAATCAACAGATCCCCCACTATCCTTAGAATATTTTCAGAATGCTGATGTGCATGAGAACAGTTCTGGAACTTCGAAGGATACAGAATGGAAAGAAAAGGAGACTCCGTACCCTCTCCCAGACCTAAATAACCCTTTGAGACCGTTGAAGCCGATTGGGAGAAAACCAAACCATTGAGGGTTACCTCCATGTCATCCATTAAGGAGGAGAGATCAGGTACCTACCCTTCCGGTAGTTGAGATGTTTCCGTTTCCTTCCCCACCCTTGACATGTGTTTGTCTTCGACCTAGATATCAACTAGGGCCAAGTTCGGAGGAGTAGTCTAGCAGCTCCTCCTCCATGCATATAGCCAAAACCGTAGGAGTGGCCATTAATGTTTCGAGAAGCCTGTGTTAATCTCCGATGGGTGCTGACCCCTGTGAAGTCTTCAAAAACACCTGGAGAAAATGAAAGGTGCTTCAATAACCTGACCACCGCAACAGACAAACCTCCCTTAACCGCCTCGAAAAAGACTGGACAGAAAACCACAGGAAAACCGCAGTCGTTCCCAAACCCTGTTAGTGAAAAAACGAGTAAAATACCTTGGGGAAGTGGTTGTTAAAACAAAGACTTCGCTCAATAGAAATGGAAAATTAACCAGCCTCTTCCCGAAACTGTGAAAATAGGAGGGGTCAAAATAAAACTAGGGAAACAACAAAGAAAGGTCGCATTAAAACCTCGAGAGCACTTTAACACCAAGCTCAGGTATAAACCCACAGGAAGACCTCCATCGTAGAACTAGGGTCTGCGAGGATGGGTTTTAACCTAGCCCACCCATCGAGTCCTGCTCGCGTCTTTCCGCTAGAGCGAGGGTTCCATTCATCCTAAAGTTTCATGTTCTTATGACTTTCATCTTTGTTTGGCTATCATAATACCTCGTTTTGAAGATCTCAAAGAGAAGGCAAAAAAGAAATTCGTAAGCCGGTTTGGGACATTTGTGGTCTCTCTGTTTTCCCTAAAAACATCGTTTAGGGCCTCAAAATGGCTCCAGGAGTTCAGGACCCGAAAAACTGCAAAAAATAGTAAACTGTGCTACAATTAAGGAAACCAAAAAACTGAAAGAGACAACATTGGGGGTCCAAGTGGAATAGGCAGGTGGCCACCAATATCCACATGGATCTATATTTTCCACTTGGACTGAAAAATTGTGATACTCATTTATGTTCTAGGGGATTTTGTGTTGTAAATTTTGACACATCAAAAGATTTGGGTTATGTTCTAAAAGATGGACCATGGTTTTGGGGTAGTGCGGGTCTTTTTATGATGCCATGCTTTTTGGGTTTTGATGCTAATACCATGGTGGTCTCCAAAATGCCAATGTGGATCAAGTTACATAATGTCCCTCTACATTTTTGGCATTATAAAGTGTTAGAAGGATTTGGAAATTCTTTGGGAAAGTTCCTAAAGGTGGATGCAGATAGAGTAACTACATGATTTTTTACTTTTGCCAGGATATATGTAGAGTAAAGGCTTACTAGATCATATTATTTTGATTCATAATAATTTATAGTTGACGTAGCCTCTAGATTACAAAAATACATACGACATTCATATGTCATATTTGTCTTCAAATTGGACATTTACAAATCTTGTGTCCTCATGCAAAGAAAGAACCCCCCCAAAAAAAAAGACAAGCCTAAAGTGAAAGGGTTGACAGTTCTCAGATCCCCATGAAGCATAAGTATATGAGGAAGAAAACCTAGAGAACACTACAAATTTTGTTGAATAGAATTCCCAAGAAGTCATAGAGAAGAGGGGGGTCGAGCAGTAAGGATCGATGGTTCCAATTTCGACCAAGGTAACAATGGCTACAACTCACCAGTATCAGAATGAGAAGTATACATCTGAAAGAGAGGCAAGTGGCACAAAATAATTCATGCATCAGAGAGTTCAGACTTTGATAAAGAAATCCATGTAAATGTGGAAGAGAATCAAATGGTTATTGTATCTACCACTCCCAACTTTGGTGGTTGGAGAAAAGTAGAGAAAAAGAAGGGTAGCCAACCGTAGTTTAACATTTTTTAATTTATTTTTTAGCATTGTTTCTTGGGTACCATGCAATGACTGGTCTGATCGAATGATTTTTAGCATCTGAAAAATGTAATTTTGTTCTTTTGAATAAAATTGTGTTTTTCCTTAGGATATATATATATATATATATATATATATATATATATATATATCTCATATATATATATATATATATATATATATATATATATATATATATAAGTCTCATCATGATGTTTTTACCGAATGTCTGAAAGAATAATAAATAAAATTTAGCATGCTTAGAAGTAGAGGGAGAATCAATGGATCACGAGTCAAATTTAGTCAAGGGTTTCTTTCCTTTGTCTTCTTGGATTACAAGAATAGACTATTTTGGAAGAGACCTAAAAAAGAGGCAATAAATGGATCACATGATCAAGAGCAAGGGTCACTAACACAAAACAGATAATTTGAGCTAGATTTAGAGCCATATTTTAGTGCATTTTTTCCCAATTAGGTTGAGCAACGTAGCGCTAAATCTAATGCTATTGTTCATTTTTTAAAGCATTATTTTCTGCACCAAATTTTGCATCCTTTTTTGCATCAAATATTGCACCAAGATTTACATATGGTTTTATGACAAATTTTGCTTCTCGTTTTGCACCATTTTTTGCATCTATTTTTGCGTTGTTTTTTCCTCATATTTTGTGCCATTCTTTGCTTCTAGTTTTGCGCCATCATTTGCATTGAGTTTTACACCATCTTTTGCATCTGATTTAGCACCCTTTTTGCATCCAGTTTTTGTTAGTTTTTGCATCTAGTCTTATGTCAGTTTTTGCATCTAGTCTTACACTAGCTTTTACTTCTAAAATTGTACTTATTTTTGCATCTTGTTACGTGCCAATTTTTGCATCCAATTTTGCACCATATGTTGAATATGATTTAGCACCAAATTTTGCATCCTTTTTTGTGCCCATTATTTGAATATTTTTAGCACCATTTTTTGCATCTACTTTTGCGTTTGATTTGTCTCCCTTTTTTGCATCCCATTTTTGCACCATGTTTTGCATCATTTGTTGCATCCAATTTTGAGCATCCAAATTTGCATTTAGATTTGCATCCTATGTTGAGCCATGTGTTGCTTCCACCTTTGCATCCCATTTTGTGTCTAATGTTGTGTTCAATTTTGATCCATCTTTTATGTCCACTTTTGCAGTAATAGGCCAAGTTTGAAAGAAATTAACAGATTTATTATTAAAAACCAATCTAAGTCTCAACAAAAAATATGTCCTTACAAACCTTTGCATGGGTCAGGATTAAAGGAGTCCTTTATATGCCAAGATGTAAAAAGGATCATACAATCTTAATGAGGTACCCAAGGAAAGCAATAACAAAAGTCTATGCTAGATCACTTCAAGTAATCGCTAAATATCATTAAATTCTACAAGAAATCAAACTGATTGACACTAAATCAACTCATAACGTATGAATGGAATGAATAAAAAAATAAATTAGATTAATCAAACTTGAAGCACAAATTCAAAGAAAACCAAGCTATCTTTCTTCATTGCCTTTGAAGTTGTCCCCTGCTATCAACAAGACTCACTTAGTCCTAGAAATTTCATAAAGGAGAAATAAAGAGTTATAATAATATTTCAAGCTTTAGCATACTCCACAAAGTATTATTTCTTTTCCATTTGTAATTCCCTTTGCTTTTATTCCAATGGAAATGAGTGTCTTAGTTGAAACCACCTCTAACTCATTTCATTTATTTAATTTTATGAAAATAATGAAGTATTTTGGGGAAAGGGATAGATTACGAATGTTTTTAATTAATAATATCTATAAGCATGTGGAGTCCCTTTAGACTTTTTTTTATATGTATTAAACATTCACATTTCACCTTGTAACATCCACGTAGTTTAGTATCCTTTTGTATGCCCTATTTCGTTACCTTTCTTGTGTCTAGTGTTGCACCCTTTTTTACTTCTAGTTTAAAGCCTTTTGTGTCCTTGTTTGCATCTTGTTTTGATGCATAGTTTAGCATCCAATTCTACACCCAATTTTGCATCCATGGTTACATCCACATTTGGATTCTTATTTAGAGTGTACTTCTATTTCCATTTATGACTCTCTTTATAGATTCATTTTACTAATTTCAATTATATAGTGAAATATATTACAGTTTCTAAATATCATTAAAGAAGATATCACAATTCAAATTGATAACATAGTGTTTGTAAATAAATTTAATGGAAATTGACAAAATCCATACAAAAAATAGCAGTATCATTACATATGATAATTCTCCATAAAAAAGTCATTGACAATTTTTAATATACATATATGACTACCGAATCAACACCTATCACATATATCATTATTCCAAGCTAAATTTGCAATGTCCATCCAAAATTATTAATATCATCCTACATAATGATTCTCCATCAAAAAATCTGGGGAGGCAGGAGTGGGATGGGTGATTTATAACCTCGAAGAAAAATATGAAACAAAGTATGTTTGGGGACTTGGGAAAGCCTCGAATAACCAAGCCAAAGCGCTCTCTATTTGACAAGGCTAGAAGATAAACACCTCCAAAGGCATTAAAATTTTGATTATTGTCGATGACTCAATGGTGGTGATCCAAAAATGCATAAGGCTCTCCAGAAGTGAGCATCTTTTTTACTCTGAACCTTCTTCATTGATAACAAGGATTGTGACTCTACTCAGAAAGCTAGATGAATTCAATTTTTTTCATGTAAAAAGGGGAAATAATTAAATGGCATACCTTCAAGCTAATGTTGGTTCGACATTACAACAAGGGGTTTTACATGTAGATCATTATATTAAAACATGCCACATCCCAAATTGAATGGCTTAATTAATCAACTAGCAGAGTACAGATGGAACATCGAGATAATCACGGTCCTGAGCACCTTAAATAATATCTCGGGGATGGAAAAGGGACCATCAGAAGTTTTCGAGGGTAGCTGTGTAATAAATTACAAATGGGCGTGACGAAGAACAAAGGTCATATTACAGGGCAAGTAGTCATTTCACAGCTAGTTATTAAATGGGGAAGCAGGTGAGATCAATCTTAGTACCTTTGCATATCATTCTGAATGCATTATGACAGTGCTTCGAAAGGAGTGTACCATGAAAGAGTTGCAGGTAGGGAATTCATTTAATTACAAAAAGATAGGAGTCTCATCTCAAATCGATCACTCGATTATATATAGAGGTTGGGTAATGCAACTTAGGAATATAATTGTTTTGGTGCAGTCAAGGATAGGAAGGAAGATGGAAGCAACAAACAATGGCAACGTGAATGGAGTTGAGGATCTAGGGAGTAGTGGAATTGTGTTGGAGATGATGAAAAATCATCCAAGCAAGTTGTGAAAGAGATTTATGATCAAATGACTGTGGTGTTGTCTCATATGGCTAGGTTAGGAAAATACATAAAATTGTTGCAGAAGGCCATGGAAACTCTGAATATTGGGATGATCAACTTGAAGTTCAAAGTGGATAACATAGAGGTAAAGGTAGAAACAACCATTGTAGGTGTGTTGAAGGAGGTTTTTGGTCTGCGTGATACACTCGTTCCAATGGTGGAGGGAGTCATGGAAGCAGCGAACAATGCCTAGGAGCCTGATGCTGAGATAAACGTGAACCTGAGCCAGACACTCGAAGCTGCTCAGGAAGCCAAGGATCAAGATGGTCACGGGTAGCCTGTCTTTCAATTTATATGTTATGTCGGATAGTAAAGCTCTACAGGGTTTTTTGGAAAATATATAGTATAAGCGATGTAATGATAGGATATAGAAATAAAGAGGGTAACAACAAGATCTCATTGAAAATTTCTCTATATGTTTCTGAGATTGAGCTTCTTATGAATGTAAGGGACCTAACCCGTTGCCAAATTTTGTTATAAAAATTGCTACTCATTTCTTTAAAAACAATGTTTCTCCATAAAAAAACATTGACAATTTTCAACACATATATAAGATAATAAGATAATACTAATAATATCATCATCATCTTTAATATAATAAACTAAAATTCAAATCTGTGATTACTAGATCAAAATATTTCATGAATATCATTATTCTAAGGTAAATTCACAACATCCATCCAAAGATAGTAATATCATCATACATAATAATTCCCCATCACAATAATGTTGATAATTTTCAATATATGAATAAAGTAACAAGATAATAATGATAATATCATCGTCATCTTTAATCAAATCAACTAAAATTCAATGTATGATTACCGAATCAAAATGTTTCATAGATATCATTATTCTACGTCAAATTCACAACATCCATCTAAAAACAAGAATCTCCAAGATCATCAAGATATCATAGCTAGCACCACCAAGATCATAGTCAAGATCATCCTCATGATCATCATCCTAACCATCCTGATCAGCCTCATCCACATCATCATCATCAATGTTATCACCATCCTCATCATCATCGTCTCCTATATCTGATGTATGCTCAACATAGTCTGGATCATCATCTTTGCAGTCATTACTTGTAGCATTATGGAAAAAAGAAAAATCAATATTACATGTTCGTATTAATTTCATAGCACAATGCATATTTTTGTTAAATGCTAACCATAAAATGAAGTATGATATAATAACATTTAATAGCACTAAAAAAAATGAAAATATGGTTTAAGATACATTGGAGATCTAGCTAAGATTACACTTGTAATTCACATTAAGTAGTAAAAGGAATTTTTAATGCATATGAAGTAGGTACCCAGTTATTCTTCATATTCTATTGTGAATGTTTCTTATGATATTCACACACCATTGGTAAATTAAAAATTACTAAAAGCTTTAGTTCAAATTACAATTGTAATTCAGATTAGCAATAGAAGAAACTTTAACAAAAAAAGTTTATGCATGTACTTTTCATTATGATATTATGGATCCCAATGCTTATTCAAGAACAAATGCTAGCAAATAATTACTTCATTATATCCATTGTCATATTAAATCGATTATACATAGTGATGACAATGATTCCATTTTATTTCTTTTAAACTCCCTATACTATCATTTAAAAGAGAAGTAAAATCTTGATTTCAATTTAGCTCTAAATCCAATTGATTTTGAACTTCCTAAACCATAAAAAAATTTAAAAATAATTTTATCTTGTTATGAGTTTAGCACTATATACAATATATGTAGTGATGTAAGCAGGGGGCTTTCAACTAGACTAGGTTTAGGTGGAGTGAAGGGTAAGGTAAGGTGGGCATTCTACAAAACTTGCTATGGAAGGAAAAATATCCCTTATCTGCTGGTGGTGGTCAGGATTTAAAAACACGGAAACAGATTTTGAAAGGTGCGAACAAGAATTAAAGAGTTTACGGAAATTTGGAGAACATTCCCTAAACGTAATATGTTCAGTATGCAATTTAATTATGTAGGACCTGTTATCAACCCAAGAAACTCACCTAGGTTGTAAATCAGTGATGCTCAGGAACATTAAAAAATTCAACAGTTTTGTTGGATAAAATGATGGATAAATGGAAGATGTGCAGCACCTTTAAGCCAGATAACCACTCCTACTATGACTATCCCAGACATGCGTGAAGACCCCCAAACTACAAGGCTTTCAACCACCAACTACTCACAGTTTAAGGTAAAGGTGATGATGGAGAAGACTAATTGCACCAGCAGATGCATAGGACCCTGTGATGGCCAGCTGCAACTAGCTAGAAGATCTGTAGAACTATCGTTTAATATATAGACATGATGACAGCTCCCTGATATTAAACAACAGCAATCTGCAAGCAATTTCAATGAGCCACTAAATTATAATATAGAGGTGGGATGACAGCCCCTCTGATATCAAACATTCACAGCACATCAAATAAATGCAAGCAGGCACAGCCTAGAACAAGAAAAAGAAGTGGAAAGTGAGCAAGTGACAACAAAAGAAGCTTGTATTAGTTAAAAATCAAGACCAGAAGCTGCAGGTCTCATAGTATTTACAGTCTCCAGAAGTTAAAGGCAACAACAAAGCTTTCATTCATCAAACACTCATCAACCTGATTACATCTCTTTTTTCAGTATATATGGTGTCTCATTACAATCCCTCTTTAGCTATGCGTGGAGGAGCCCATAAATGGCCACCAACCACATTTACATTCAGGAATGGGCCTCTGATACAAATCTGTCTGAGTTTTAAATAGATTTGACCCTCTCTGGCTCTCTGCGGTCCTCCTTTGAGCAGGTGGCGTGTAATACCAAAGGAACCATAACCATTGAATGCTCTGCATTGATAAATGGCGTCTGTTGGGCTTCAAAATTGTCCTTATTCTCACTCCATTATTCACCAATACCTTCACATTTTACCTTCATGTCACCTCCATTCCACCTCCACATCATTACATTTACCTCATTATTGGGTTATAACTATGCTTTTCCAAAGTTTATTAATTCTTAACATTTTAAAGTGGATTTATGGTTAAACTTTAGAAAATAATATGCTTATACTTATACCTAACAATTAGAATGAGTTTGTTGACATGTGTAGGTACAAAGGAAGCTTCCAGGGCATCTTTATGTGGCCTTGAATGATCAAATTCGAATTTGATAAGATAAGCCTCATGGAAAAGATCATGATCTCATGGAGAAGATCAAGGACAAAAGGGGGTTATGTGTCTAGATGGTTGAGAAATGTATGGAACTAAAGAGAGATTAGTGGATCATCATTATGAGTTTGTTATCTCATCCCATTGTATAAATAGGAGTACCTCCTCCATTCCAAAGGGGAGGACTCTTGGAGCATGTATCCAACTTATGATGGAATAGAATAAAGCTTCATTTTACATAAATTTCCATTATATAGTTTTAGATATAAGTTGTCTTAGTGTAGTAAATGGAATAATTTGTCACTTTGTTCTTAAGAGAATTGAGCTCACTCTAAAAGGATGAAAGAAACATTTTATTTCATAATAGATCTTATTTCATTTAATTGCTTAGATGTTTGAGGATTTGTTTGTGATTGATGAATGAGTTTTAAATTAAAATCTTATCAGCATATGAGGGGATAACCAAGGGTCTAAGTTAGGCTCTCTCTCCATTTGATTTGCATGAGAATTGAAATTCATTCTTTTGCTTTTATGTTTCATGTATTTCATTTCTTATGCTTATGAATGAATCTTAGTTTAGTTTGGATTAGTATATGAGGGGACAATCAAGGGACTAAGTTAGTCTTTCTCTCTATTTGAATCTGAACAAAAATTAAAGTTCATTCTCTTGTCTTTATTTCAAGTTTATGGTTTTATGTAATCAATGATTTCTTTTCAATCTATGATACTGTAGGGAAGGACAACCAGGACCTCCTTAATTAGGAGCCTCTTCCCTTGCATATTATATTGAATCGTAAATAATTTAGTTAGACATAGAGTTAGTTGCCTACTCCTGCATATATTTTGCTGGCACCATCACAAGCTTACGAGTTTCCCTGGTTGATAATTTAATGAAAGCAATTTAATTGCCCAACAACGTCCTGCTTCCTCCTCGGCCATACTGTTGATTAAAGGCAGCTGCTGAATCATTAAAACGGCTCAATCATGACTGTTTGGCTTTAAAATATAGAAATGTTGCTGCACTGTTCATTCCCGCCCATCACTGTTTCGACTTTGGCTTTAAAAGGCTCAGGCATGGTTCAATCATCTATCGGGTCCGCCTTTTGGGCTGCAATGCCTACCTTAAGCTGGCCGATCCTTTATTTCTTTATATTTCCTTTAACAGAAAAATGCGCCCAAAACCAATGAAAATGGCGTAGCGCGGACTTGAAATTTTAGTAAAAATCATTTATAGTCCCATCGGGTTTGACCTTCGTCGCTATCGACACCCACCAAGCTTCCTTTGTATTTTCTTTTTACAAAGAAAATACATAAAAAACAATGAAAAAGCGTCGGGCGCAGATTTGAAATATTATAAAATGGAGTGTTGTACATATATCGGGTCCGGCCCATCGGCGAAATATAAAATCCCTTTGTAAGACCACCATTGCAACTCGTAGATGCGATATCGATGATCACTCATCGGCGATGTCCTGTGCCCCAATCTTTGGTGAAGCGCCGATATTGTTGCGGACCCGAAATAATAAAAAATGGAGCGTTGTAGGGCCGTCGGGTCCGGCCCATCGCATCAGCACATAACTCATGTTAAAGCCTGCCCCTTTGTAATTGCCGATAGCGAAAAGCCGACGTAATCTCAACCGTTGATCTGGATAGTGATCAATGGCCCTCACAAAATCGCTGATCACCATCCAATGCCTCTTTTTAAAAGTGCCGATACAATACGCCAATGCGATATCGGCGATCGCTCATCGGCGAGGTCTCCTTTGTCGCTACCACTGCCTCCCCCGAATTGCGATATGCCGACACGATCTGGACCGTTGATCAGCCAGATCCAATGACTGAGATTAAAGCGGATCCTTAAGCCTGTAACTTTGATTTTTACATGGTTTTTGGGGTATTTCCGCCTCCCGATAGTGTATTTCTGCCCTCCAAAGGGCTTTCCTCTTGCAAATTTTTTGATCGGTAGAAGACTTTTAGCCAAAAAATGAGGATTTCGACAGCATCAATGGTTCCTTTGGCATGATTATGATAGTGTTTGCAGCCTTTGAGAGTGTTTGAATCCATTTTTTATGCTTTTGCACAGCAAAACTAACACTGGCTCCTTCTGGGGATGAGATCCTCCCTGTGAGGTCTCAAGAACCTGCAGATCAATGCCTTTCCAGCAACAAACAAATTAGTCAAAATTCCTAGTGTTCCATTGGGCATGGAGTCTACTATAGCTATACTAAAAACTGATAAAAGCAGAATATTTACAGCTTTTAAGGCCAAAAGACCTTAAATCACATAGTTTTTCAGAAACCGCCCATTAACTGAGCCATCAAAGACTGGTTCTCCTCCCATACTTTTTACTATGAAGGTGTTGTTCCCTTGAATCTGTGAAATGATGAAAGGGCCTATCCAGAGAGCATCAAATTTCCCATGATTGCCTTTCTTTTCTTTAAATGCATCCCATTTCATAACCAAATCCCCAACCTGCAAATTATTTCTTTTTGCCTTCTTGTCAAAGACTTCCTTGATCTTTTGCTGATGTGCTGTAGCTTTTTCAATCAGCTGCTCTCTGATTTGATACAATTCTGTTAAATCAGTGACTCTATTGGCCATATCATCTTCTTCATTCTGCGTTGTTTGGAGCAACTTTGCCACAAGGAGGGTAAGTTGGATTGGAAAAATAGTATCAATACCATATACCAGCTTGAAAGGAGAGCAGCCTGTAGATATTTTGATGGTCACTCTGTCTACCCAAAGTGCATATTTGAGCTTGGCATCCCAATTCTTCTTATTATCCTCTAACAACTTCTTAATAATCCTGATCAGACTTTTATTAGAGGATTTTGCTAGACCATTCCCTTGGGGGTAATAGGAGGTGGAATGAACAAGTTTAATGCCCATTGAATCACACATTTCCACCAACTCTTTTGCCTTGAAGGCTGCTGCATTATCTGTTATAAGCTTATGTGGGCAACCAAATCTGCTGAAAATGTTTTCCGATAAGAATTTCATGACCACATTATGATCAGCCTTCCTTGTTGGAATTGCTTCAATCCATTTTGTAAAATAATCAGTGGCAACTAATATCCACCTATGCTGGCGGTGGGTTGATTTCACCAATGAAATCCAAGCCCCACTGCTGAAAAGGTCCTTTTGCAATTATTGGCTTTAGGGGTAGGGATTTCAACTGCTGCTTACCTTCAAATCTTTGGCACCTGTCACAAGATTTAACAAAAATTAATGCATCAGAAAATAAAGAGGGCCAATAGTACCCAGCTCTGAGAATCTTTTGGGCTGTAGTCCTCCAATAATGATGTCCTCCACACATGCTGCTATGGAATTGCGACATAACTTCGATTGACTGTTCTTTGTCGAGGCATCTAAAAAGCACTCCAAATGGATCCCTCCAATAAAGCAAGCTATCATTTATGCAATATTTCGTTGCCTTGAGCTTCAACGTTCTTGCTTGACTTTGAGAAAATTCTGAAGGAACTTCTAGCTTTAGTAGGAAATTAATTATTGCAGCATACCAGCTACATGAAGCCAGGTTCCCGGCCACTGACTGTCCTTTCTGCGTTTCAGCTGTTTCATGCTCTTCTATTTGACCATTTTCTGCTACATTGAACAAGAAATCAATGTCCAAAGACCTGCAATTTTCTTCAGCCAACAGTTTAGCAAGCCCCTGACCTCTTACCAGCTTGGTGGGCTTCAGCTCTATGTTGAATTCTATCATTTTTGCAATCCACTTCGCTCTTTTTCCATCAGCATCAGGTTGCATGAAGACATCCTTTATTGCAGCAGAGGGCACATATGCAACTATTTGGGAATGCAAGATGTATACTCTGAAAGCTTTCAAAGATTTGATAAGAGCATAAGCCTGCTTTTCAATAATATCATACCTTAGTTCAGCATCCCTCAAATTCTTGTTGAAAAAGGCCACTGGATGCTCTTGACCTGCTTCGTCTTGCTGCAACAGGATAGCTGCAATGGTATCCTTAGAGGCAAATGAGAATAGATGAAACTCCTTGCTATAATCAGGGCTTATTAAAGTAGGAGCTTCCACAATAGCCATCTTAATGGAATCAACAGATTTTCTGGCCGCGTCAGTCCATTTTACCTCTGCTCCCTTTTTTAACATGGAGGTTATGTGCTTAACCAGCTCAGCAAAATTAGGAATGAACCTCCTTACAAAGTTAATTTTGCCAAGAAAAGACTATATATCTTTCTTTGATCTTGGAAGAGTCAAGGCCTAAATCGCTTTGACTCTTTCTGGGTCAATGCGAACACCTGCAGTAGACACTACATGCCCCAACAGTTTCCCTTCTTCCAAAGCAAATTGGGACTTTTTGGGATTGAGTGAAATTCCAAATTTCCTGCATTTTAAAAACACCCTTTTTAAATGCTGTAGATGATCATGATGGCTGCCAGAATAGACAGTTATGTCATCAAGGTATATCAGCACAAATTTATCCTTTTCTCCCACAAAAGCAATATCCATAGCGCGCTGAAAGGTGGCTCCAGCATTCATCAGCCCAAATGGCATTTTTGCATACATGAACGTGCCCCAAGGAGTGGTAAATGCTGTCTTCTCTTGATCATCTGGATGCACAACGATTTGATTAAAGCCTGAAAACCCATCTATAAAAGACATCACTTTGGCACCTGAGACTTGCTGCAACAAATGCTCCATTTTTGGCAGGGGATAATTATCCTTTTTAGAGCATTTATTTAAATTCCTGAAATCAATGCACAGTCTGATTTCTCCATTCGTCTTCCTCACAACAACCAGATTGGCCACCCATTTAGAATATCTGAGAGGCACTATAATCTTAGCAGCCAGCAACTTTTTAATTTCTTTCTCAACCAGAGGAAGGAGCATAGGATTCATTGGCCTCAGCTTCTGTTTAAAAGGAATAGTGTCTTTCTCAAGCGGAATTTTATGCTGAATTATATTCCTGTCATATGTTTTCAGATCACTGTATTCCCAAGCAAACACATCATCAAATTGCCTCATTAATTTGTAGTATTCAGCACTTTGGTCAGGAGATAGATTAGTAGACAGATTTATGAATTTGGGCTGACCTGGACCTCCTATATCATGCTTGAAAACTGCAGATTGATCTTCTTTTTGGGCAACTTTATAAGACACATCATTGTGATCAAACAATCTCTCAAGAGGAATTAGACCTTTAGGGATATGGTTAGTAGGAAGCTGGACTATGCTATTCTTGCCAATCTTATTTCTAAGTTGGGACTTGGGATCTTATAACAAAGCATCATTATTTTGGTCAATTTGCATTTCAGAGAACTCATCAATGACTTGAAGGAACCTATTTAACTCATCATCATCATCAAAAACCTTCCAATGGTGGACATTATCAGGCACAGAGGGTCTATACTTCATTTGTACCTCATAAACTAGTTTAGGAGGCGATGGAGGGACGAACAAACTAGCAGAGATAACAAGGGAATCAGCAAGCTGATTTTGGGCTCTATGAATATATGAAATGCAGAAAAAATCAAAGAACTCTTTGACTCTCCATACCTCATCTCTATAACCTCTCAGCCTTGGATGCTTTGCTTGGAACGTTTTATTTACTTGCTGAATTATCAGATCAGCATCTCCAAACACCTTCAGATTTTTTATTCCCCTATCTTTGGCTGCATGAAGGCCCAGCAGCAGTGCTTCATATTCTGCTATGTTGTTTGTCACTTGAAAAACCAGCTTTAGAGACAATTGAACTGTTTCTTGCAGTGGAGACACTAGCACCACCCCTGCTCCTGCAGTCTCCTTGGTACATGCTCCATCAAAGAACATCTCCCAAATCTGACCACCTATATCATGCTCAGCCTGAGCTGTTGGTTTCCTGATCTGCAACGCAGCCTTCTGAGACTCTTCTATTTGTAGAATACAAGCTCCAAAATCAGTGTCCACTGCATATATGGGATGGTTTGTAGGATTCTTCTCATCACTAATGATATATGCCAGTTGTGCTTCTCTATACAACCTCCTGCGTTCTCCTCCAAACACTGGAACAGTTGCATAAGATAGATCATTCTACAATGTCCCACCTAGTCTCTTAATCCATCCTCTAGACAACAGCATACCAAACTTGGGAGGAACATCAGCCACCACTATGTCCATCATCATACTTTTCATGGGCAGCTAGGTCAAGGTAATGGCTAGATCCTTAATTAATCCAAGGCATTTTACCTTCCTTGAATCAAAAGAGAACAAATCATGATAAGGTCTAGTGATATAAAGGCCTAACTCTTCCATGACAGTTTTAGGCATTAAATTGTGGCTGGCCCCTGTGTCTAGCAGGAAATTGTGGAGGATTTTATCATGGATGGTTAATGAAACATAGAAAGATGGAGAACTATTATCAACAGGTTCAATCATGGGGCTAAGCACAATAGCAGGCTTGTCATCTTGCAAATTGACAGAGTCAATGGAGGTTTGTTTAGGTTCTAGTTCAAGGGCCTCAAGGATGGGTTTTCTGAATAATTCACTCTTCACCAATTCAGCCAGAGCCATGGATATTTTCAATTTTTGAACTTCTGACTCAAAACTAAAAGAAGAGAATACTTTATCAACAGTTTTTACCTCTTGAACTGGAGCTTTGAGGGTGATAGGATCAGCTGCTGGTCTTCTTTGCCTGCTATTCTGTGGCATTGTTTGAGCAGCTGCTTCTTGTGCAGCATTTTCTTTGACATTCTTTGCATTGGATCTTAGATTATATCTTTGCTACTGCTCACCAGATTGCAGAACAACACCACTGTCCCACCTCTGACTATTTTGCTCTTGCAGCAATGACTCTTCATATTCGGCCAATGTTAAAAATGCAGCGCTGCCTTTATCCTCCAAGCAGTGAATTTCATCCTCATCTTGTTCAAATTGTTCCCCCTCCATGACTGCATTCTGAAAAGGAACTTTTACTTTATGATCTTCTTTTGCTCCTTCACCCCTTTGCATAATTTGTAGCTGCTCATTTGCTTTTCTAAATGGGTTTGGATTTGTTGGAGAAAATGTGTTTTGCTGCCTTGTTTTGCCTGAAGTCTGCTCAACCTTTAACTTAGAAATTTCAGTAGCCAATGACTCGATCATTTTAGTCATTTTCTCTAATTTAGGCTCTGAAGTTGATGTAGGGGAAGAAGAAGCCTCACCTCTCGGCCTTCTTCTATCAACTTGACTCTTTAACTTCTCTGCTGCCAAAATATTGGATTCCACTTCCAAGGCTGCCTCTTGCATATCACCCAGAGTAGCACACCGTCTTTCTCTCAACAATAAGCAGAAATCAGAGTCAAAAGCATTGGCATATGTGAGTTTAGCAGCAGTGGGGGTGGGCTTTACCTGAGCTAGTATTTTACTATACATTCTATTAAATCTTTTATTGAAGTCAGGGAAAGACTCACCCTTTTCTCTTTTCAAGTTTCCAAACTCTGTATGATAATACAGCAAGTCCTTCTTATCTCCCCATTGCTTCAAAAATGCATCATCTAATGCTTCAATATCTATTATGGATCTTTGGGGTAATTCTCTAAACCACTTCCTAGCCTCTCCATCAAGGCTTTGGACAAAAACTCTCATCCATACATCATTCTCACTTATATCTAAATTATCAACATAACTGTAAAAGGCTTCAAGATGTTCTTCTGCTGTTACTCCTTTTGTTCCAGTAAATTTAGGCATATATTTTTGATATTCTCCCACAGGCATAGGATTTAGAGGCACAGGCAATACCAAAGGTCCATATCTAGCAGCAACAATCCTCTCAATCCTAGTAGGTGCTTGCTGTCCTGCCATGTTTGGAATATGTGGAAGAATAGTAAAAGATGGAGTAGTAGGAAATAATGTAATGGATGGTAGAGATATTGGGATGTTTTGGACAGTATGGGAAGCTTTCTTTGGACTGAGATTCAAAGGGGAACTAACTGCACAAGGGGTTGCACTAATCTCTGAAGGAATTTCTTTATTAACAGTGTTGGGCTCTAAAACTTCAAGCTGTAATTCTTCAGTTATAAACTCATCTTTCAGAGATAAATTGAAGTTTTTAGGCTTACCTGATCCTGATGCCCCTTTTTGTGATGATTTCTTCGATTTAACAACTTTCTCAGGGTCATGCAATGGTTCAGCTGGAGATTTCTGCGGATTTCTTCTAGTATGCCTCACAAACTGAGCCAGAACTTCAAAGTGGAGTCGCCAAAGGATGGTCTTCCACCAATGGAGTCGCCAGACAGAAGATTACAACCAATACTGTGTTCAAACCTTGTCTGTCATCAAAGCTTGAAACTATGTCGTTCTCCCAGGGAAGCTTGAGCTCCAATTCTCCTCTCCCCGGCAACGGCGCCAATTAATGTTATCACCCCAAGAAACTCACCTAGGTTGTAAATCAGTGATGCTCAGGAACATTAAAAAATTCAACAGTTTTGTTGGATAAAATGATGGATAAATGGAAGATGTGCAGCACCTTTAAGCCAGATAACCACTCCTACTATGACTATCCCCAGACATGGGTGAAGACCCCCAAACTACAAGGCTTTCAACCACCAACTACTCACAGTTTAAGGTAAAGGTGATGATGGAGAAGACTAATTGCACCAGTAGACGCACAGGACCCTGTGATGGCCAGCTGCAACCAGCTAGAAGATCTGTAGAACTATCGTTTAATATATAGACAGGATGACAGCTCCCTGATATTAAACAACAACAATCTGCAAGCAATTTCAATGAGCCACTAAATTATAATACAAAGGTGGGATGACAGCCCCTCTGATATCAAACATTCACAGCGCATCAAATAAATGCAAGCAGGCACAGCCTAGAACAAGAAAAAGAAATGGAAAGTGAGCAGGTGACAGCAAAAGAAGCTTGTATTAGTTGAAAATCAAGACTAAAAGCTGCAGGTCTCATAGTATTTACAGTCTCCAGAAGTTAAAGGCAACAACAAAGCTTTCATTCATCAAACACTCATCAACCTGATTACATCTCTTTTTTCAGTATATATGGTGTCTCATTACAATCCCTCTTTAGCTATGCGTGGAGGAGCCCATAAATGGCCACCAACCACATTTACATTCAGGAATGGGCCTCTGATACAAATCTGTCTGAGTTTTAAATATATTTGACCCTCTCTGGCTCTCTGTGGTCCTCCTTTGAGCAGGTGCTGTGTAATACCAAAGGAACCATAACCATTGAATGCTCTGCATTGATAAACAGCGTCCTGCTTCCTCCTCGGCCATACTGCTGATTAAAGGCAGCTGCTGAATCATTAAAACGACTCAATCATGACTGTTTGGCTTTAAAACAGAGAAACATTGCTGCACTGTTCATTCCCGCCCATCACTGTTTCGACTTTGGCTTTAAAAGGCTCAGGCATGGTTCAATCATCTATCGGGTCCGCCTTTTGGGCTGCAATGCCTACCTTAAGCTGGCCGATCCTTTGTTTCTTTGTATTTCCTTTAATAGAGAAAATGTGCCCAAAACCAATGAAAATGGCACAGCGCGGACTTGAAATTTTAGTGAAAATCATTTATAGTCCCATCGGGTCCGACCTTCGTCGCTATCGGCACCCACCAAGCCTCCTTTGTATTTTCTTTTTACAAAGAAAATACATAAAAAACAATGAAAAAGCGCCGGGCGCGGATTTGAAATATTATAAAATGGAGCGTTGTACATATATCGGGTCCGGCCCATCGGCGAAATATAAAAGCCCTTTGTAAGTCCACCATTGCAACTCGCCGATGCGATATCGGTGATTGCTCATCGGCGATGTCCAGTGCCCCAATCTTTGGTGAAGCGTCGATATTGCTGCGGACCCGAAATAATATAAAATGGAGCGTTGTAGGGCCGTCGGGTCCGGCCCATCGCATCGGCACATAACTCATGTTAAAGCCTGCCCCTTTGTAATCGCCGATAGCGAAAAGCCGACGTAATCTCGGCCGTTGATCTGGATACGCGATCAACGGCCCTCACAAAATCGCCGATCACCATCCAATGCCTCTTTTTAAAAGTGCCGATACAATACGCCGATGCGTCATTGGCGATCGCTCATCGGCGAGGTCTCCTTTGTCGCTGCCACTGCCTCCCCCGAATTGCGATATGCCGACACGATCTAGACCGTTGATCGGCCAGATCCAACGGCTGAGATTAAAGCGGATCCTTAAGCCTGTAACTTTGATTTTTACATGTTTTTTGGGGTATTTCCGCCTCCTGATAGTGTATTTCTGCCCTCCAAAGGGCTTTCCTCTTGCAAATTTTTTGATCGGTGGAAGACTTTTAGCCAAAAAATGAGGATTTTGACAGCATCAATGGTTCCTTTGGCATGATTATGATAGTGTTTGCAACCTTTGAGAGTGTTTGAATCCATTTTTTATGCTTTTGCACAGCAAAACTAACAGGACCTATTGGAAAGATGAGCGCTTGAAAGATGATAATGCATTGATAAGAAATGACCACACAAAACGTTATGAATCTATTCAACAAAAAAAGTTAGATATTAGAAAAATTAAACATAAGTAGGCTTTGAGACAAAATAATCGTGTATTCAAATGTCCCAATATTATTAGAAGAGGAAATAGGCATTCAAAATTCTATATTTTCTCAAAGGGTAGAGGAAAATGATGCATCTCTTTTAGCCTTTCTTTGAAGCCTAGGTATTTTGGGATTCGGTTGAATCAAAATGTGGGGATCTACTTATGGGCCCTCTACTATGGAAACTTGAAAGTTGTCTTAGAAGAAAATTGGATGATTAGGATACATGGTAAAGAAATTTGGAACATACAACTCACTCACATTTATTTCTCAAGAAAGAGAAGGTGCATAATGATGTTCATTGAAGAATCCAACATAGATTAGTAGGGGGAATATCCAACCTTTAGCACTAAATTATAGATCAGTTCACAAGTACAATTCTTATGTTCAAGAAATATGTAGACACCTTAGATATAGGATCTAAATTTGACTTGTTGGAATTCCTCATCTATGTTGGGCAAGGAACCCATCAAAGACAGTGAATGGTTCTAGATGCCATAGTGTAAACTAGAGCCTTTTTAGTGCAATAAAGGAAGCATTTTAGAATTAACAAAAGGACTAAGATGACGACACAAATCACTGAAATCACCATTAATTTCACAATATTCAATCTCAATGTCAACACACACATGTCCTGATGTATTCAATATAGTTATTCCATCAAAATATGATGAATTTACATTGTAAGAAAATCAAATTACCTATATCAATAACATAGCTCAAGGCTAAGTTTATTGGTATCACAATACATAATCAACAATGAATAATTATTGGTACCATACACCACAAATTGTGAAATTTTTTTTCATGTCATTATTTATGCTTCATCAATATTGGAAGAAGATAAATTGATAATTGTCTTGCTTAAAGGGAATTCAAAACATTTCCCCAGTAGATTGAAATGCAACGATCCCTCCAAACCATTCTTTCAAATTATAGTTGCCCTCTCTTCAAAGGGACTTTGAGTTAAATTATTTTGTAAAGAAGATAATATTTGATCTAATAAACATTTATAGAAAATGTAATAAAATAGTATATTTCTATGGTAGGAGGAGAGCATTATGGAAAAATCATTTTTATCACTACTATAAAACCTAAAACTACCTACGTTTTAGTATTATTTCAAGAGGCTTATAAACATGTCATTATACAATCCATTCCCCTGCATTGATATCATAACAACTAACCCTATGTTTACAATAAAATGAATCTAATTCGAAAAACACGGTGAATTAGCTTTTCATTTTGAATTTTATTAAGAATACCATAACAATGGCTATAGATATTTAACATGGGAGGGTGGGGGAAAGGAAAGGGCCACCCTCCAAGAATCTAAGGAAATCATCAAGTTATGAACATATAAATCCCATGTAAAGAAGCTAACAGGGAAACACAATCCATTCTATAGTTGGAAAGGGTAACCAAAGGAAAAACCAGCTAAAAAAATATTCTAAAGGTGAAAACTAACATGTCATAATGATACCATGTCAATACTCAATATTCAAGGAAAACATTATATCACAAGTGGCTAAACAAATTAGCATTGGCTTGAAAGTGAGACAAACAACTTACCCAATTACAATGTGTGTGTGTGTGTGCGCGCGTGTACACACACACACACACACTGTAATTGGGTAAGTTGTCTGTCTCACTTTCTTATATATATATATATATATATATATATATATATATATATATATAAGAAATCAACCTCGCTTTCAACCTGAGGGCTAGAGTGAGGTTGTTAGTACCAAGCCAGCCCACAGGTATGCTCACTTGAGAGTTCACAAGACTCGAAGCCAATACAACAATATTCATAGGCACAAAGTGATTACATCAATATTTATCAAGGCATTATAGCTCATCATGTCACTAGTGGGGACTTGAACCTGGCTAGGGAAGATAACAACCATTCTGCCCAACCACCTGAGATAACCCCAATTGACTTTCCCAATTTCAACATACCATAAAAATAAACCAAATGCTTGAATGTGTCATTCAGGGAAGATCAAGTATTGGCAAGTCCATCATGATGTGGTCAAGTGACAAGTTAGAACATTCACCACAATGATGACCCATGTTCAAAGCCCAGTGGGCATGATTTTTGTGATAATCCAATTGAATGGGAGTTTCTAAGGTGCTATGTCCTATTAATACATCAAACATGAACAACATTACTATAATAATGCAGTTGTTTGAATCTTTGTGAGGTTTAAGTCATGTTTGTCAGTGTACATACACAATTGTAAGTTAGATAATTCATTAAATGATCAGTTGGTCTACCTACCAACTACCCTTTTAAAATGTTGGACTCCTCCTAGTTTGCTAAAAATAGAGTCTCCTTTTGTATTTCAAACACAACAAAGCAAACAGATGTAATGATTCTATTGTTCCTTTAATAGATTTTGAGTCTTTATTAATTTTATGAGTCTTGTTGTTTAAGACCGTTATGATCATGTTGTATGTGTTTGGTTTCACATGGTACCAAAGCTACATGGAATCAAATTCCTCCATCTCGCTTGGTTGCCTTGGTTTTGATTTTTGGACATTTATAGGCTTCTATGCTATGGGCATCTTTTTTTTGTCTCATATGTTGTAGGTTTTTCATCCCTTCTTCCTATGTGTGAGTGTCTCAATTCTTTCTCACGATGTGTTTTTCAACAGGTAATCCGCAACATATCATTGTGGTGATAACCACCTTGGGCCGTTTGTCCCCCATAACCATTTTTGGTGAACCTTTTATTACATAAGGTTGTAAATTCTTTTTTGGTGGAGATAATTTTTTGGGGGTATGAATACATACTTGTAAAATGAAGCGTTTGTTGATTTATGGGATGTGCAATTGTAAAGTGCCTCTTTGATAAAGTTTTTTTGAATATGGGAGTCATTTTTAGAAGGTTGATTTAGTGCTTGTTCTTGTGGTTATTTGTCTCTTCTTTAGCACTTTCATCTCTTACTATGGCAGATAAGTTATCTCTGTCTATTTTAACTCCTCACAACTACTTCACCTGAAAATATGCAATGGTTGTTTTATTGGGAGTAAGGGCCTATATAGGTTTACTACTAGTACAAAAAAAAAGAACCCACAAAAAATATTGAAAAAACTAAATGGCAGAACATTTTGATTAAGTGTTAGGTTAATATGTCTTTCTCTTCCATAAGATGTTTCATCTTGAAGGTATAGATACTCATGAGACATGGATGAAACTTGATCAACTATTTGGTAAAACAAATGCAATTCATGGTACTCAATTGGAAAATGAATTAATCAATCTCAATCCTATTAATTTTGATATTATTCAATATTTCATTTCCAACTTCAAATATCCTTACTCCAATTAAAAGATTGTAATATTGAGAAAAAGAATGAACCACTCATAAGTTAGGTGAGTCCTATTCAGTTTTTTTTTCCACATCTTATTGAACTTAGAATGCTTTGGTCCAAGCTTTTGTAATGCAAATGGAGGTGGCGGGTTATGTGCCTCACAAAAATTTGTGATGCATGACATTGAGGAGGAGACAAAGGAACACATGCTCTTCAACCATAGTGAAAAGTTGGCCATTGCTTTTGGGATTATTAACACATGCCTAGTACTACTATTGATATTACAAAGAATATTCCTATATGTGGCAACAATATTCAAGTACACTAGTTCCAAAATTATCCCATTTATTTAGTCATATAATCCCATAAAAACATGCATTTCGACGTACAACTTAGGATTTATAAAAGAAGATGAAAAACTAGAAAATAATTCATGATAATGACTTCCATATAAAGTTTACAATATACAACATGCACTAAACAAACTAAAATATATTATTCTTAACAAAAACTCCATAATCAAGTGCTTCAAATATAAATGCAACAATTGCCTCAGGAACTCCAATATGAAAATTCTACGAGTGAGGAGTTTGGGGAGTCTGTAGGGGACTATGTTTGATTCATATAACCCAATTTTCAAATATTATCCTAAAAACCACTCACCTTTATGTTGTGCAGTCACCCATAAGTATGTTTTGATTTCCATCCCACTCTTTCCCTACTATAATATCATGTGTTGTATACATTTTTGTTTTTGTAACCAAAGAGGGAGGAGTTTTTCTCATTCTTTCTTATTCAAGGGATCTAGTTTGTGCATTTGGTGACTTTATTGTATTTTGAAAGTTGCAACCTATATGAGGTAGGGAATCTCGCTGATGGAAGATGAATAAGTACACCAGGTAGGAAGGATACCGAAATACTTTGACAAAATGAAATTGGGACAATTGCTCCCTCATATTTGTGACGTTACACTCATCATATATGTAGGAGGGGGTTTGATTAATATGGAATAGATCAAGAATAATAAAAAAGCCTCCTCTACAACATAATCATGAACACATTACAGGAAATGTATATACCATTTTCCCTGGTAGGGACTATTATAACAACACTCCCCTTTCACCTACTGGGTTGAACTCTCCTAGCTATGATTTTGTTTAAGCAGGAAAATGAACATATAAGCCCCCTATAAGATAAAGAGACTACTATCTTAGATATAACACCTACCCCTTTTTCAAAGTGCAATGATAAGGATAATTTCAGGAGGACCTGCTTTATCTACGTCAAAACTTAAGAGTTCTATCAAATGGTTTTCAATGGTCAAAATATTATGTTGGGGAGAACTCGTGGCCATAGTTAGAGAGTTGTCAAAATGACTAGCAAGCTCAAGCCAACAATGCGAAGAGTTCCAATCTAGCTTTAGATTTTAAACACATGAACTTGACTGATGCGTGAGCATCTTAGCTTCCAAAGCTATCAACCTTTTAAAGACAAAGTTCAAAGAAGAGGTATCGACATTTGTGGAGGAATTCTAATTCCTAAATGAAAATAATTGTATTTTCTAAATTAATGAATGTATTTCTAGAGAGGATAAGTCATAATCTAGAAGCTTTGAAAAGATAGAATTTGTTGGGTAAGAATCTACCTTGTTATAGGCAAGAGAGATTATAGGAAGATATCTTATATAGATTGTCAGATTAGTTAGCAAGATGTTGGAATCTAAGACCAATTTGGTTTATTTCTAAATTATATTATCATTGTAAGCCTACGGGCATTAGGAGGCATAGAAACATAGAGGAAAGGAGGGGCATAGTGATAATACATACAAAGAACGAGTGTGAGAGGAGAAGAGAGACCATGGTTGCATATGCTTGTATTGTATATTGGGTCAGGCATAATGTATATTTGAAATGATTAAATAGAAAACATATTTACATGATTTTGTATTGATGTAATATCTCTTTCTAAATGTTAATGAATGATTGTATAACTCAGGGATTACATACAATGTCCTTAACTGAAATATTAATAAAGGGTTTTGGTAATGGTTTGATTTTGCAATGATCAATAACTATATGAAATTCTAGTGAAGAGGATTAAAACATGTCAATTTGTGAATTCAATTTGCAGGGGATTGCTAGATAAAGCAATGGAAAATGGAATTATATGTCAAATTTGTATTCTGCAATTGTGTTGTTCAATTCATAAAAGGGAAATCATTCACAATGAAATTGTAGTCCAACAAGGGATACTATGCATTGATCACATTGATTGAAATCATGTTTGAAGAATGGACTCGATTTGAGTAAATTGAGTTCCTCATATATGGGCGTGATGAAGGGGAGACCAAAGTAATGGAGGAGAATAAACATTGATGGATAGAGGAGACATTGAAAAACAAAGAAAGTGAGCGATTTCATGGTAAAAGATAAGTCTTAGGCGTGTTGGGTGTGGAGCATGATTATCATCCTAATGTAAAGGTCTTTGTTTCAGCCGGATGTATACCCCAGGAAGATTGTACACCCCTCCATGTGGGGGGGACTTGTCAATCTGGGCCGTTCATTAGGCGGATGATCTGACGGTAGAATTTATGTTTAGTTTAGGGTTTTTTGCCCTAGAAGGAAACCCCCTCTCTTCGTATGAGGGCATTGTATTGAGGCTGTGGAATATATGTGTATTCTCAGAGTGAGAAGTAGATAGGGTGAGACTGTGAGAGAAAACAGAGGATATTACAGTGGATCTTTTGTAGGTTTTGTTTCTTTATTTTGCTGGATAATAAAAAGGAAGGACTGGCTATTCGGGGTGGACGTAGCCCAAATTGGGTGAACCACGTATATATGTGTCTCTCTAGTTTTATGTGTTTGTGTTTTTCCGCATATTATATGTCTTGCATTTCTCTGTCATATATAATAATTTTTCTAACAACTGGTATTAGAGTCGAAGGTCTATTTCGCTGATAAACTCGTAGGAAAGAAGGGTTTCTCGTTCGAGTGGGAACAATGGCAGAAGATGGTAAGTTCAGGGTCAAGAAATTTAATGGCCAAAACTTCCCGCTATGGAAGATGCAGATGGAAGATTATCTATATTAGAAAGATTTGTACCTACCATTGAGCGGAAAATCAAAGAAGCCGGCGGCTATGACAGATGCAGAATGGAACATTCTCGATAGAAAGGCACTCGGAACAGTACGGTTGTGCCTCGCAGCGTCGATCGCTTTCAACATTTCAAAGGAAACAATGACAGAGGGTTTGATTCAGGCGTTGGCGAAACTATATGAAAAACCCTTGGCCTCAAACTATCAAGGAATCGATCTTTGACACCTCCCCCTCCTAGTCCCCGCAATACACATGTTAGGAGGAGGATATGTCACTACGCTAACCCAAGTTACAAGGTGTTGTTATGGAAATGGGGTCTAAAATTTTGATCCTTTCCATTTATCTGAAACCTTAAATAAACATTATCATTATGTTTGTCCCATCAATATGATTCCAGTGATATATATTTGCTCTCAATCCAACCTCCAGTTCGAGAGATGTGACCATTTGAAACTTAAACGAATCAAATGGTGCCATGTCACTTGTGGCACTCATGCAGCTATCCTAGTCACCCTCCCAACACCACTTGGCAATGGCATATTAGCTACTGACATGTTCATGGCATGGGTCCTTATACTTGTGTGTGTGTGTGTGTGTGTGTGTATGTATATATATATATATATATATACCTGCGAACCCATTTGTATATGTATATATATATGTATGTATGTGTATATATATATATATATATATATATATATATATATATATATATATATATATATATATATATATATATATATATATATATATAGATATATATATATATATATACTCGCGAACCCATTTGTGCCGGCCACATATAATTATATATATATATTATGTATTTACATTTGTGTGTTTAATTAACAAGCAATCCATTGAGGACAACATTCTTGTTCCCCAAGTTCTATTAACCGACCCTTTTCTATTGGAAAATTGACATTGCTAGGTTGGTTGGTGTCCTCAAGTGGGTTGGAATTTATGTCCACATGGCTAGAATTGATGTGCATGGTGTGTTAAGCTCAGGGAGAGTCCCATGGTCTCTATAGTCTTTAGAAGAGAATCGTCACAATAGCAAGCATATTGAAGAAGTTATTAATATTATACCTATGGTGGTAGGAGTCCCAGGATTGGAAGGGATTTTTGCCTCATGAGATCAAATTAGATGCTCATAGAAGTGGCATAGTTCGATTTTTCTTGGAAAGAGATTTCCAACAGTATGCTGAAGTGCGAAAAAGGCCTCATGGATTAAAATTTATTGCCAGTCAAAGTTAAGTACCCACAAAGTCAAAAGTTGCAGCTAAAGTTAATAAAGAAGGGTCAAATTGGTGGATTTTTGGCATTTTTTCCAAACTCAGTGGATACTTTTGGCAGAGTCGCTAATAGAGTGTTGGGAGGACATGGGTGCACTACACAATAGTGGAAGAAAAGTTAATTGGCCAGTAGTGGAGCCCTCGTAACACGTATTCCTAGCAGGAGGTTCCTTGGATGGTTCAAAAGATGTGCATAAAGGAAGAAGTTAGGATGACGTAAGTCGGGGAGGATGTGGCTGATAAAAGAGCAGGCAGAAAAGACTATGATTGGTGCATTGTTGTAGCACAAGCAGGTCCCACAAGCATATCACCTTGGGATTCCTTCCTCAAAGGAACCAAATGAGCGGTCAAAGGAGATAACCCGAATGACTTAGGGCCAAGAAATGTTACAACATTTTACTAGCTTATGATGATGTCAGCATGACTTTGTTACATGGGTGACACATGGCATGTGTTTTCAACTTTTTCAAGTGGTCAAGTGGGCCAAAAATGAGTGACACGTGTCACCACTTAGATGGAACCACGTGGCGATGGTGATGTGAGCATGACGACACCCCGGAAGGGCTTCCCCAGAAGATTTAAAAGGTGCGCAGGCTATGGAATTTAGGATGACTTAGCACTGAGACATGGTGGCAGAAGGTGTGGCACCACAACTGACCTCAGTGGGTACGTGATTGGTCCAAGTGATCAACAGAGGTCCCACTGGGACACATCATGCCAAACTAACTACCCTGAAAGGTTTTGAAAGAGTGCAACACAGGTCTCTTCGGGCTAACTAAGCATCGAGAAACGGTGGTAGTTCATAGTAGGGCTGAGAACCAATAAGAAAGAGCTCGGGACATGTCACCTCGAAGGCGTCACCCAGAAAGGAAATAAAAGGTGCAAAGGAGGAAGCTCTAGGATGATCATGCTCCAAGACATGATGACATATACAATCAAGGCCTGATGACCAATGGTGAAGGCGTAGGGTAGACCCATAGAACATGTAATCTCAAAGGTGTTTTCAAATGTGTGATCCGGGTGGCTCCAGAGAGACACACAGGACAAAGAGGGTTTATGAACACTTGAAAATAAAAGTGTGAAGAATGACTTTGACCTAGGACCAAAGTATAGATCTCGTCTTCCTGATCCCAGAGGTGCGAACGGTTCGTCAATCCGAGTCCGGATGATGAAATTATCGCAAAAAGAGTTCGCCATTGTTCCTTTGAAAATAAGGCATTTTCTCCTAAAAATGGGTTTTAAGCCTTATAAAGAAAAATCGCAATCGGAGGAGTCTAAAGGGATGACTTAAGGTCGGGCCTTTAGAACCCCCGATCAACGATCTTTGATTAATCGGATGCAGGGGCATGCGATGTGCGATATCGGGCCTTTAGAACCCCCGATCGGCGATCTCCGATATATCAGATCGGAGGAAGACAGGCGCGCGATATCGGGACCCAGGCAGTGCCGACTTGCGATTGCAATATCGATAGTCAGTATCGGTGATCAGATTGGCGTCGGTGACCGACGTCGGCAAATGCCAAAGGCAGGACCCCTGGGCCGTAGTGATTGCGATATGCGATAGCGATCAATGACATGCAATCTGGACCATCCGATCAAGGAACAGATCAACGGTCCAGATCTAATTGGTACATCGGCGATCGACGATTCTCTGATATACAGGGCCATCGACATCAGCGATAGCGATTTGTGATCAGCACGGACCCGATAGGCAAATAAATCCCGATTTGATGAAATTTGAAGTCCGGATTATCGAATTTTTCAATGTTTTCTGTGTATTTTGTGTTTCTGCGTGTATTTGTCTGTTTTAACAGAAAAAAGGCATTCCCGTGGTTTTGTTGCGCCGGCCGAACCTTCCATTCAAACGGCTTCTATTCCTAAACAACAGACCTCCGATTTTTAAGCGGCCTTTTCCCAAACGTGTTATAAAACATGATGGAGGCAGAGAGCCGAGGTTGGAGAGGGAGAGAGCTCGAAAGCCTGAGTGCCAGAGAGCCTGTACGAGAGGACGGAGAGCTTGAATGCCAAAATCATCCCATTAAAGAGGTTGCGGTCGATGGAGAGTCGTAGAACGAGAGGTCCAGACTAAGATAGAGATAGCTAGATAATACCCGCGCGAAAGCAAAAGCGCTTGAAAGACAGAGCGTCACAGAGCCGTAGAGTGTGAATGAGGCAACGCAAGAAGGTAGCCAAAGGACCAGAAGGTCAGGCAGAGCCGCAGAGCTGTAGTGACATTGCCCGAGCGCTGAAAACACCAGATAGCTAGAGAGCTACGTTGCAGATAGCCAGAGCAATATTCTTCTTGTATGATCGATGTTGTGAGATCGAAGCAAGCTTCAGTACTTTGAAAATTTCTGTTTCAGATGCCTCTGATTATGGTTTGTGAAAGCCAGAAAACAATCGGTGCAAGGTGAGCCAAAGTCTAGATTGGTAATAGGCCCTGCCCGCACATCGACAATGTGAACAATGTATTCACGATGGATTGTTTTCGTTAAAGATATGAACATCCACTTCTTCAGATGGCCTGTGGTGTGAGGTATATGATTTGTCATGTATTTCTTCATTATACATTATGCTGCACGGATCCTTGATTGATACTGAGGCAGGATCTTATTTATTATATTTTGTCATGATTCCTTGCTTGATTTGATGTGGAATCTGCTATGTGATGTACTTGCTGTCATAACTCATCATGTTATGTTTTGATATCCCTTGTTGTATGTTGCTGGGATACTCTTGTTGTCATCATGCATGTTTTGTTTTGAAATCCCTTTTATGCCATGTTGGCGGGATGTTCATCATGCATGTTTTTGTGTCATACTAATAAGAGTTTGATTGAGAGTTCGAGTTGTGGAACATCTCTTAGAGCCACTCCTGCGTGAGGGAATTTTTTCTTGTATGATCACGACATCATCTCTTGTGTACATCACCTTTATTGACAACACTTAATCCAGTGGCCTACACCATTTTGACACCGAGGCCCGAGACGTAGTCCCTCTTGGACGAACTCCGTTATCAATGCTCATGTTTTTATGTGTTGATGATTGTTATGTTCCTCTTCTTTTTTGCATGCAGATGTATTCATTAATGTTCTTTTAAAAAAGAAATTTAACACATCATGAAAGTAAAAGGTCTTGGAAGGGTCCTTCTTCACACCCAGACCTGGATCAAGTGGTATCAGAGCAGTCTTTGCATTGATGTGAATTGCAGTGTGAACAATGGAATGTGCAATGACAGAGATGAAAGAGAAATGTATGAGACCATGCTCAACGTTTCCAAGAAAGTGGAAATTATGTATGAAACTCTACAGAAAGAGATAGAGGAAAAGGAGCAATTACAGCTTCAGTTGCAAGCCACAGAAGAGGCCAGGGAAGAACTGAAGCAAAACAAACATAATCTTCAAACAAAGAATGATGAATTGAAGACGCTTCTACATGAAGAGAAAGAGGCAAAATTAAGTTTTCTACGACATCTACAAGCAAAAGATGAGACCTTGGAAAAGCTGCAGCGAGATCCATGTGAGGTAAAAAGTAGTTCTCCATCTTCATGTATGTTTCTTGATGATGATTTCGCTGTTTTTGAAAATCATACCATAGGAATTGGCTCCAAACTGTTGAAGAGAATGGGGTATGAAGGAAAAGGGTTAGGCGTAAATGGCCAAGGCATTGTCAACCCCATAAAAGTAGAGGAATTATCCCGTCAGGCAGGAATTGGGTATGTCAGGAAAGAGGTTGGGGAATGTGCCACGACAGTTAGCGAACCACCAACGACGGATGATGAGCAGCCCTCATCAAATCTTTCCAAATTGAAAGAGAAGGTAAAATATGTTGATTTCTTTTCGATTTCATCTTCTCATAGTATGATGTCTATTGGAGATTTGGAGATCCCAATTACAGGGACAAACATGAGGCTCCTTACAAGGAGGAGGCACGAGGAGAAAGAACTTGGTGTTGATAACCAAGGCATAACTCCACCTTTGGAGGTTGTGCACGAACATCCATTTGCAGGCTCGAGATACACTAAAGGAGAGTGATCAAAGGTGTTAGATTCGTCCGAGACATCATCGAGGAAAGAGAATGATGGGAAAGAATTCCCATCATCCCATGGTAGTTTCCATTACAGGGAGAGAGCTGAGGCAAGATCTCATCGTCATACTGACATTAGAGACAACAAAGGAAGGTATAACCATTTTCGATCTTCGAATGTTCATTTTGATTATGACCATGTTGTTAGTAATGAACGAAGATCAAGGCATCGAAAAACATGTACCTTTTGTGGTTTACCTAACCATACCTTTTCTAAGTGTTGGAAAAGAATGGCAACACTCATGAGGCATGAAAGACCCTCTCAACAGCATGAAAAGAAACATGTTAAGCAGATATGGAGGAAGAAAACCTACTGCAGTCATTGCGACAGAAATGGCCATCAAAAAGCCACTTGCTGGAGGCTCCATCCAGAGCAGCACCTTAAAGACAAAGCGTCGGTGTGTGAACCAGGAAGAGCAGTTGTTCGACAAGAAAAACCACCTCAAGGAGGTGATCCATTCACATTGATAAGTGAGAAATGGTTTCTAGACATGTTGTCGTTTCATGGTCATTCTTTTGTAAATCACTTGTTGCATTTTAAAATGTAAACGTGATGATGTGTTTCCATCACTTGGACAACAACAATGATGTTTGGTCATGTTTTGAGTTGCATGTTAAAACTCTGAAAGTGATGTTATGTTTCCATCACTTGTCGAAACAATAGTGTTTGGCCTTATGTATGTAAATCATGTGTTGCAATGATGATGTGTTTTCCATCACTTTTTGAAGCAACCATGATAGGTTGGCCTTGTTGTCATAGCTGGGATATTACGTCCATCTTGTTGTAAAATTGACCACTGAGTATGTGTTATAAACTCGTGGCAAGTGTGGGATGTTTGGGTCTTTAGTTGGTCATGTCATTCCAGCATGTAATTTGCAAAACAATGTACTACAAGATGCAAAGATAGCAGGTGTCGGTTCGTCGATTAAGGCTCCGAAGAACAAAGGTGAAGGAGATGGAAGCGAGACCTTTTCAGGACGCTTGTGATGCAGACAGGGTACAGAGAGAGTTGCAGATTACTTTTCATGCTTTTGGAGGACCAAAAGCTCCTCAGTGGGGAGGATTGATCGCGGTGGTTGTAGAGAGACACACAAGACAAAGAGGATTTGTGAACGCTCAAAAATCAAAATGCAAAGAATGAATTCGACCCAGGACTGGAGTATAGATCTCGTCTTCCTGATCGCAGAGGTGTAAACGGTTCGTCAATCCAAGTCCGGATGATGAAATTATCGCAAAAAGAGTTTGCCTTTGTTCCTTTGAAAATGAGGCATTTTCTCCTAAAAATGGGTTTTAAGCCTTATAAAGGCAAATCGCAATCGGAGGAGTCCAAAGGGCAGACTTAAGGTCAGGCCTTTAGAATCCCCTATCAGCGATCTCCGATTAATCGAAGGTGGGGGCATGCGATGTGCGATATCGAGCCTTTAGAACCCCTAATCGACGATCTTCGATATATCGACTGGAGGAAGACATGGGCGCGATATCGGGACCCGAGCAGTGCCGACTTGCGATTGCGATATCGGTAGTCAGCATCGGCAATCGGAGGAGTGATCAGATCGACGTCGACGGATGCCAAAGGCAGGACCCCTGGGCCGCAATGATTGCGATATGTGATAGCGATCAGGGACATGCAATCTGGACCGTCCGATCAGGAAACAAATCAACGGTCCAGATCTAATTGGTACATCGGCAATCGGTGATTCCCCGATATACAGGGCCATCGATATTACTGATTGAGATTTGCGATCAACGCAGACCTGATAGGAAAATAAAGCTCGATTTGATGAAATTTGAAGTCCAGATTATCAGATTTTTCAATGTTTTCTGTGTATTTTGTGTTTCCACGTGTATTTGTCTATTTTAATGAAAAAAATGCATTTCTGTGGTTTTGTTGCACCGGTCGAACCTTCTGTTAAAATGGCTTTTATTCCTAAACAACAGACCTCCAATTTTTAAGTGGCCTTGTCCCAAACGTGTTATAAAACACGATGGAGGCAGAGAGCCGAGGCTAGAGAGGGAGAGAGCCCGCAAGCCCGATTGCCAAAGAGCCTGTGCGAGAGGAAAGAGAGTCTGAATGACAAAATCATCCCAATGAAGAAGTTGCGGCCAATGGAGAGTCACAGAACGAGAGGGCCAGACTAAGACATAGATAGCTAGACAATGCCCGCGCGAAAGCCAAAGTGCTTGAAAGACAGAGCGCCACAAAGCTGTAGAGCATGAACGAGGCAGTGCGAGAAGGTAGCCAAAGAACCAGAAGGTCAGGAAGAGACGCAGGGCTACAATGACATAGCCAGAGCGATGCAAACACCAGATAGCCAGAGAGCTACATTGCAAATAGCCATAACAATCTTCTTCTTGTATGATCCATGCTGTGAGATCGAAGCAAGCTTCAGTACTTTGACAGTTTCTGTTTCATATGCCTCTGATTACAGATTGTGAAAGCCAGAAAACAATCGGTGCAAGGTGAGCCAAAGTCCAGATTGGTAATAGACCCTGCCCGTGCATCGACAATGTGAACAATGTATTCACGATGGATTGTTTTCGCTAAAGATATGAACATCCACTTCTTTAGATGGCCCGTGGTGTGAGGTATATGATTTGTCATGTATTTCTTCATTATACATTATGCTGCACGGATCCTTGATTTATATTGAGGCATGATCTTATTTATTATATTTTGTCATGATTCCTTTCTTGATTTGATGCGGAATCTGCTAGGTGATGTGCTTGCTATCATAACTCATCATGTTATGTTTTGAGATCCCTTGTTGTATGTTGCTAGGATACTCTTGTTGTCGTCATGCATGTTTTGTTTTGAAATCCCTTTTATGCCATGTTGGTGGGATTTTCATCATGCATGTTTTTGTGTCATACTGATAGGAGTTTGATTGGGAGTTCCATTTGTGGAACATCTCTTAGAGCCACTCCTGCATGAGGAAATTTTTCCTTGTATGATCGCGACATCATCTCTTGTGTACATCACCTTTATTGACAACACTTAATGTAGCGGCCTACACCATCTTGACACCGGGGCCCGGAGACGTAGTCCCTCCTGGACGAACTCCGTTATAAACGCTCATGTTTTTATGTGTTGATGATTGTTATGTTCCTCTTCTTTTCCGCATGCAGATGCATTCATTAATGTGCTTTTAAAAAAGCAATTTAACACATCACGAAAGTAAAAGGTCTTGGAAGGTTCCTTCTTCACACTCGGACCTGGATCAATGTGCTCTGGGGAAATAAATCTAGGGGCCAAGATTAAAGGACAAGACTTGGTTATGTGCATAGGTGATGGTCGAGGGAGCAAAAATTGCTGTGAACGATAAAATAAGCCCTCAGGGCTATAGTGTAAAGGGGCACCCAAGAGATGATTTTGTGGTGGTTTCATGTGACTAGTGACCAAGGGATTTTAGGCTTAATTAAATGAAAAAGGTGTTGCGAACACATGTTTTAAGAGGGTCTTCAGGCTATATACAAAGCATCACAGGCATATGTTTAAATGTGTTGACACCTAATCCTTGTGCCTTGTAACTCCCTTGTCTGCTCCTCTGCTCTCCATATAATTCAGTGACTGAGTTCCTGTCTGATACTGCCTGCGTTCTGTCTGCCATATTCTATTTTATAAGACCTGCGCCCTGCTCTTCTGAAGCGCAGTCCTGTCCAGCGCTGTCCATGCTGTCCTGAAAGAAGCGTTGTACGTTAAAATTTCTTTGTGAATGGCCTGACATGGTATCCACGCTGATTTGTGAAGGTCCTGACATTTGAACGCTGTCTGACATTTGAACGCTTCCTGACATGGTATTGGTATCAACGCTGTTCATTCCATCGACGTTGTTCATTCCATCGGTGCTGAGCATCAACAGCAGCACACCGCCCAGCATAACCGCGAGCAGGAATCACAAGGATTTCATCATCGAGGTACTCTTTTCTTAACATTCTTCTGTGCTCATCCACCATAAGTCTGCTGCTGCGTGCTCCTTGCGGGCAAACTCGAACCCGCGTCTCTGCAGCACTAAAGCGTGTAGTAAAGAAGACGTCGTCATCGTGGGTCTGCCGATTTCTTGGCATTAGCCATCACAAACATCCTTTCTTTTTCCTTTGCCTTCCTTTGCATGAGCATATATAATATTATAATTGAGTTTTGGGTGCTGATATGCAGAACTGTTGAAGCGTGGGGATGTAAAGTTTCTTGAGCTCGAAGAGCGGTAGCTGACTGTGTTAAATCCGCAGCGTATCCGTGGTGCATGGTGCAACCTTGGAGTAGTGTTGTGTTCAAAGGATAGAATGGTGCGGTGAGCGTGGACCAGCCTGTGCGTTAACACATTTTCAATGGATGGAATGACGCCTCCACGCAGGACGAAATGAGGCAATGTGAAACTATTTTTTTATGCCTATTCCTTAATCATTTTTGAAGGCCAATATTATATAAATCGTGAAGCCATGTTCCATTAAAATTATTCAAGGGTGAATTTGAATGGTCATTACAAATGGTGGATAATTAATGACTCGTGGGTAATGTTACATGCGTGCCATAAATTTGGAGAAGCGCTTAAGCCTTTTCGGGAAATTAAATTGTTCTTGAAAATAACCTAAATACTTCTCTGTATGACACAATATCTGGACTACATTCTTCAGTTTTTCTTTGGTGAATGCAATGCTGTTGAGGGTATTTTATACTGCCATATTTTGTGCTCTAACATTGTGCAGAAGCATGCAAATTGATATTTGAATCTGCTGTCCCATTATATCATAACTATATTTTTTTTCCATTAAAAGTAAAAGTTTCTACAACCGAAATTTTATTTTCTACAGTATGCATTCAATCATATCTATGGTGGGAATAGTTTTCATAGGAAAGGAGAACTATCCTGAATGGTCCCGAATGATAAAACACACCCTCATTTTCAATGAGTTGTGGAAAGGAGTGTGTGTCGGAGACGGAGACAATGACCCAGTACAGCCTACCTTAGACAAAGAGCTCGTCATTTGGGAAAACAAGAACAGCAAAGCTTATGCATTAATCGCAGCATCTGTAAATGAAGAGGTGAGTCGCCATATTTCATCATATTCAACTGCCTTTGAAGCCTTACAAAAGCTTAAAGAACTCTATGACTCACATTCTGCACTTGAAGTTGTCCAACTCATGATTAAACTCTTCACTCTTGAACTGCAAAATAATGATCCTCTTGCTCTTGCATCTGAAGTAAAATCTATAATGCATGATATCAAATCCACTAAGGTTGAATTGGATATTCCTCTTATCGCTTTTCTCAAGGCAATTTATCCTACTTACTCCAATTATCTTGAGTCATTACAAGCAAATGGAAATCTCAAAGATATAACCTTTGACTCTCTTGTGAAAAAGTTTGCTGAAAGAGAGAAAGCTTTTGGAAAGAAGACATCCCCTGAATCTTCTGAAGAGGTTGTGTGCCTTGCTCATAAAGAAAAGCATTCTGCTCAAGATTCTACAAGAGGAAGAGGAGGTCGAAGAGGAAGAGGAAGATATTTCAGAGGCAGGGGGGCAGAAATTCTCAAGGAGAAAAGGCAGATTTGCACTGCATTCGTTGCAAAAGAAATGGATCACATGATGCTTCTACATGCAAGCTCCCATGGGACAAAATTGAGCAGAAAAGAAACCAACAGAAAGGTAAAACTGATGATACAGATAAAGGTAAAGCACCTGAATCCGCCCACCATGTTGAGGCACAATGTAACATTGGAGTAAATGAAGATTTGTTTAATGCTTCACTTGCTTCATGGAAAAATGATTGGTTGCTTGATTCAGGAGCAACCTTCCACATGACTCATAGAAAAGATTTTTTTGAATATTTCACTGACAATGTTGATGGAGCAGTATACTTTGCAGATCAATCAAAAATCAAGCCATCAGGGCTTGGCACAATCAGGCTTAAACTGCCTGGTCTTCCAGACTTTCTTCTGGATCATGTTCTATATCTCCCACAGCTCAAGAGAAACTTGCTGTCCTTGGTCCACATCCGCCAGCAAGGTCACTCCATTCATATGTTTGATGGCAAGCTTGAGGTAAGAAAAGAATTTGACCACTCACTTGTCATGAGGGGAATAGAAGAAGAAAGGCTTCTCAAACTGCAAGGAACCTGTGCTCATGCACAACATTTCTCATACAATTCTCATCATGAAGAAGGTACACTTCCATCAAGTTTATTATGGCATGCTAGATTTGGACATTTGAACTATGACAGTCTCCGCTTATTGAAGAAAAATGGTGTTGCTGGTTTGCCTACAATTCCTAGGAAACTTAAGCAATGTGATGCTTGCATTCTAGGAAAGCATAGTAAACAGTCTTTTCATGATTCACATTCAAGAGCACATAGGAAGCTTGAACTTATTCATTTAGATTTATGTGGTCCAATGCCTGTTCCTTCTGCAAATGGAAATAAATATATCATGACATTTATTGATGACTACACCAGAATGTGTTGGGTTTATTTATTGAAGAACAAATCTGATGCTTTTCAAGCATTCAAGAATTTTCATAAATGGATTGAAAATGATGCACAATCTCATATTGGGTCTATTCGCACTGATAATGGAAAAGTTTACACATCAAATGAATTTGAAAACTATCTTCGACAACATGGGATCAAACATCAAACATTTGTGCCTTATAATCCCAAACAGAATGGTGTAGCTGAAAGAATGAATAGAACAATCTTGAATATGGTACGATCCATGCTTTTCTTCAAAAATGTAAAGATAATGTTTTGGGCTGATGCTGTTCTATGTGCTGCATATATAAAGAATAGATGTCCATCTAATGCTATAAGAAACAAGACTCCATATGAAATGTGGTATGGACATGTTCCTTCAGTAAAGCATCTCAGGATCTTTGGTTCCACCTGTTATGCCTTGATACCAAAGGTACATAGAAACAAACTTGGTGCTAGAAGTCGTAAGTGTATCTTCCTGGGATACTCAAACACCTCCAAAGCATACCGCCTCTATGATGAAGTAAATAAGAAGTTTGTTGTATCTAGAGATGTAATTTTTCTTGAATCATCCAAAACTGACAATGTTGTTGAGCAGCAACTTGATCGTTTAGATAGATTCGCAAAAGAAAAATCATTTCAAGAATTTGATAATCATATTCCACATCTTGAAGCAGGGATTCCTATACTATATCAACATGTGGAATCTTCTTCTGAAGAACACTCTCCCGCGCATGAAACTCCAACAACGGATGATGCTTTAAGTGATGTAATTGATAGCTTTGGGAGACTCAATCTTGATTCAGTCCCAATTCAATCAATGGAGCAGCCTGGACCATCTGAGAAAGGTCCCCCAAAGTGGCTGACAAAGACACTTGAAAGTGTTCATCCTGATGAAGTTGGAAAGGCAGGAACTAGAAATTCAAACCGGCAAAATGGAGGTGATGTAGATGACTCTAATTCACCTGTTGATATGGATGTGTCTTATGATTGTGAATTGAACTTGTCTACAGATTTTGAACCAACTTCCTTCAAAGAAGTTGCTTCTCATGATGAATGGAAAGAAGCGATGCAAAAGGAGTATGATGCCCTCATAAAGAATGGCACTTGGAAGTTGGTTGATCCTCCATTAGGAACCAAACCAATTGGCTGCAAGTGGGTCTACAAGAACAAATATAAAGCTGATGGCTCACTTGACAAGCACAAAGCTAGGCTTGTGGAAAAATGTTTTACACAGAAGGAAGGGGTCAATTATGAGGAGACTTTTGTCCCCACAGCAAAATGGGCTACCATCCAGACACTCTTTGCACTAGCAGCTCATAAGGGTTGGAAAGTCCATCAAATGGATGTAAAAACTGCTTTCTTGAATGGAGATCTAAAAGAAAATGTTTTTATGTCCCAGCCTGAAGGATTTGCTGTAAAAGGACATGATCATAAAGTATGCAAACTTGTGAAGTCCTTGTATGGCCTCAAACAAGCACCGCGAGCCTGGTATGAAAAACTAACTGAGCATCTTCTGAAACTCAATTTCAATCATTTTGATCTTGATGATGCAACTTTATTTGTCAAGAAAGTTGGCAAAACAGTTGTATATCTTGTGGTATATGTAGATGATATTTTAATGACAGGGAACAATGAAAGCTAAATTGCATCCATAAAGAAGGAATTGGGGAAAAGTTTTGAAATGACTGATTTGGGCTATGTTCATCATTATCTTGGCATTGAAGTAACCCAACATCCAAAGTCCATATTTCTTTCTCAAAAGAAATACATTGGAGATTTGTTGAACACGTTTGGCATGACAGAGTGCAATCCTCTTACTACTCCAATGGAACAAAACTTAAAGCTCACATCTATTGAAGGAAAGGAATTTGAGGATGCAGCAAAGTATAGACAGCTTGTAGGAAGTCTCAACTACCTAACTACTACCGGACCAGACATTTCAATTGCTGTTGGAATCCTCTCCAGGTTTATGCAAAAGCCTTGTGAGGGACATTGGTCTGCTGCAAAAAGAGTTTTAAGGTACTTGAAGGGAACTCAAGACTTTGGAATCAAGTACACACAGGTGGATGACTTCAGCTTGATTGGATACTCTGATTCAGACTTCGATGGAGACAAAGAAACTGGGGAATCAACTTCAGGATATGCTATGAGTCTTGGATCAGGAGCTGTCTCCTGGAGATCACGTAAACAATCAGTTCCAACGGATTCCACAACAGAAGCAGAATACGTGGCAGCAGTTGAAGCAACAAAAGAAATTGTGTGGCTCAGGAAAATTCTTGAAGATTTGCAGGTAAAACAAGTACAATCAACTCCACTCATGATTGACAATACCTCTGCAATAAAGTTGGCCAAGAATCCAAAGTTCCATGATCGAACGAAGCACATCAATACTAAATATCATCTGATTTGACATCATGTTGAGGCCAAAACAATCCATCTCCGTCATTGTTCCACAAATGAGCAAATTGCAGACATCTTCACCAAAGCGCTTGGAAGAGAAAAGCTTGAACGATTCAGAACGATGCTTGGACTCACCAACATCCCTTCAGATTAAGGGGGGGGAATGTTGACACCTAATCCTTGTGATTGGGAAAATTTATGTAAATAATTAAATTAGAAATGTGAACAATCATCAGGAGATGAACTGAACAGTCTCTCCCTGTTGTATATAACAAAGACCTACCTGATGGAATAATACGAATCAGTTTTTGTTTTGTGGAGTTACTGCCTGGCCTGACAAAATGACATGAAAAAGTCAACAATAATGTCTCTCCATATTTGGCATCTATGCCAAAATTGGTTATTTTCCATATTTGGCTTATGCAGACAATGAACAGGTCGACAACCAGATTTGAGAATTGGTAGAAATGGAAAAATTAGAGCTAAGAAAGAGTTCCCAACGCAGGAGACTGAAACAACGAGGATGATGATTTGCAGAGAAAGTTAATGGAGTGGCAAGATCAATTTGAGCAAGTCAAACCTAAGTGCCTCTCACGTATTGAAAAGATAAATGAGAGAATGACTCTGTGAGTACTATGATCAAATCACAACACAAAGATCCATGCCATTGTTCTCCTCGAGCCCTGGGAACCTTAAAGAGTAGAAATGGAGTGCCCGTCTACTATTCAGAGATTTTATCAGACAAAACTCAATTCAGTGGGACTTTTTAAGTCTACAGGTAGAATTAGATTTAATTCTCAGTATGGGAAACACTCAGGTGCCCATTCTCTAAGTTAAATGTTGTTGTAGTGGCCAAGTAATTTGACGAAATAGCAAGATGGATATCCATGTGTAGAATACACTCAGGCAGTATGATTGACAGGACAACTTAGAATCGTTCCCTATTTTGCAGTTGAAAAAATCCATGGATTGTAGTTGTGCACTGTGGGTGAATGAAAAATTGTTGAGTGCAAAGTAAAGAGTTTTGAGGGAGAGTGCGTTGTTGTGAATGATCGGGAGTCTGTGGAACAATAAAGGATGTGAGCTAATATTTTGGTTGTATGAGGGCCAAGAGCATAGAACATAGTGTTGCTATAGAATGGTTAGAGTGAGGAGAAGGTTTAGTGTATTCTACTAAGAACAGAGGGCTAAGTTTACGAATACAGAGCTGAAACCAAGCAGGTTGAGTGCCAAGAACAAAGAGTATTGATTACCTTATTGAGTGTGGGTTGGAGTCTACAAACATGGAGTTGGAGATACCATCTTTGTGGATATCTTAAGAGAGATTGGAGGTTGGTGCCTCCTACAAGTTGGTGCTTTCACAAATCCATGAAGCTACATGTTGGTGCTTGAAACAAATCCAAGAAGTTGGTGCTTCAGGGAAGATGATTAGGTGTATATCAAAGAAGGGAGTCAGTTCTTCCTGCTAGTGGGTGATAACCAACAAACTAAGGCAGATGATGCTTCTTGTGAGTGGATGATCACAAATATTGATGTAAATAGAGTAGGGGCTCATATTTTACATCATATTACAAACAAGATTTGGTGGTTTTTCTCTTGAAAGGGTTTCTATGTTAAACCTTTGTGCCTCATGTGTATGTTGCTCATGGTGTGTGTGTTCATGTGTTGATTTATTCATTCGTTGCACATGTTATGATAGTGGTTGCTCACATAATGAATGCCAAACTTGAATGAAAAATCCAAATTGGCATAAAATTTAAAATTAGCCTTAAGACTGATTCAAACCCCTATCAATATTAAACATTGTTGCCAACAATTGGTATCAGAGTGAGTTTCCTTTAGGAATGGCTTAACTGCTTGAAGGTAGATCAAAAGGAAACATGGCTAATCAAGTTTGGCTTGCACCAGAAGGAGTCCCATTTTTTAATGGAGCAGACTATGTGGTCTGGAAGTTTAGAATGGAAGCCTATTTAATGGTTGTTGATTTAGATGCATGGTGATGCATAATAAATGGAGAAAATAATGAGCCTAATGATGAAGCTAAGAAGATTATTCTAAGAGGGTTATCAGATTCAAACTCTAGTAAAGTGAGCCATTACAAGTCTGCTAAAGAATGATAGCAATGAGGCTCAAGAGAATGACAAAGAAACTTGTTGCTCAAGCAATGAATCAAAACCTATAAATGTTGTTGCTAGAGATAAGAAAAGAAGGAGAAAGAGAATGAAGGAATCCTAGAGGAAAGATGCTCAAAAGATAGAAGACCTTTCTTCCAATTATGAAGACATTGATCATCACTTCAATGATGATGAAGAGGAAGACTCAGATGAGAGGCTAGGTTGCATGGAGGGTAAGCTATTGCTCTATAATAAATGTAATGAGATAGGTCATTTGGCCACTAGATGTGCATATTCATTTTCTGAAGAAAAATATAGTTATACATCTAGTAATTTTGAGTAAAGGCCTACACTTGTAGCAATAGCATATGAAGATACCTCTCAAGAAGAGGGAGGAAGACCTCATGTGGAGAACGAAGAGAGAGATCCCATGAGTGTTCATCCATAGGAGAAAATGAGAGTATCCCTAGTAGTGATGAAGAAAAAGTTGAAAGTGAAATAGATCTCGATGGTAGCTTTGTTAGCACCTATGATAGTGAAGAAAATTATTTGAATGAAAGGATCTATTTTAGGAAGAAGTTGATCTCTGCTCTAAAAGAGATCAAGGAGCTATCATAAGAAAATCTCAAGAAAAGGGAGCATTTACATGAATATGAGCCTGAGAATGAAAAGTTGAGCAAAACAATTATTGATCTAAATGCTCAGTAAGAAGAGGCTAGTAGATTGAATGGGATGTTGCCCAGTCTATAGAATGAAAGAGAAGCCTTTTGTGAGAGATTGCAAGCTGAAGTAGTGCCATTGAGACGTGACCTAAAAAGGGCTAGTAACGAGCTATCTTAGTATCAAAATATTGAGGAGAGCACAAAGACCTTGGATGAGATGCTTGTTAAGCAGAGATAAGATTTCATAAAGGCTATAAGATTCAAGCTCTAAGAAAGCAAAGGTTGAAGGGTCAACTACCTAAGCAAAGGCAATTGAAGGTCCCAACAACAATAAATAAAATGAATTTGTTGGAGAGTAGCAACAGCGAGAGAAGAAAAAGGAGAAGCAAAATGTTAAACAACATCATAGAATAGCTCAGGGTAGCAATTTAAATGGCCACAAAGAGAAAATGATGAACCAAAAAAGTCCTTTCCAGTTAAGGGACAAAGGTCTCAAGGAAAATGTATCTCCAAGTTTCCAAAGCTTTTTTATGGCTATTGTTTTCCTTGAAGCAATTTTGGACATAAAGCCATACATTGTAGATGGTATGAAAGAAAACAAAGTGTGTTGGGTAGCAGTGACCTAAGAAGGCATAGGATGCCCAAGAATAATCATGCTAGTAGCAGTAGTGAATTTGAAAAGAGCATTATCAAATATAACAATCCTTTTGCCCCATTCATGTTCCATTTAGAATGCTACAATTGTGGAATTTTTGGGCATAAGGAAACAAGCTGTGGAAATGAGAAGGAAAATCATTCCTCTTAGAATATGCATGGAAATGTAAAGAGACAACCATTGAAGATGAGAAGAAATATAGGAGCAAAGGAAGCTGAGCTTGTCTTCAATGCTTTGTGTGATGAACACATTGAAAAGAGGAGAAAGAAATTAGAAGAGGTTTGATTTTTCAATGATCCAGGTGGATGTTGATGGCCACCCACCTATCCCACTTAGACCCCCACAATTGTCTCTTTTAGTTTTTCAGTTTCCGTAATTGTAGCATAATTTACTATTTTTAGTAGTTTTTCGGGTCCTAAACTTTCAGAGCCGTTTTGAGGCCCTAAAAGACATTTTTGGGGAAATCTGGGAGCAACATCGGTGACTGATGTTGCTCTTCCCAAAGTTGTAGTGCTTGGATAGATATTTCTAATGAGCTATTGTACGCGTCAAACGAAGTTCGGGTGCCAAAGTTACGACCCCGGGAAGTTTATGTACCAACTTACCCAAAACGGGGCCCACAATTTGGCGTTTCATCTTCTAGGATTAGGTTTTGGGATGTTAAGGGTTTTTCATTGTTTTTCAACAATAAATAGGCCTTCGAGCCTCATTTTAACACAGTTCAGAGGCATGTAGCCGCCATATCTCTTCTCAGAGATAAGCTACCATCGCCCTAGCTGGTTTATTTCCACTTCTGTTTGTAAGCATATTTAAGTATTTTATAGTAATAAAATGAAGTATTATTTCCACTGCATCTCTGTATTTATGGTTATATCTGTAATTTTTTGCATTCCTGTTTAAATATGAATTAGTGGTATCAAAGCAATCTGCTTTTTCTCTGTTTTTCTTTGCATGTCCCCAACGAGGTCGGGATATAAGGAGTTAGGGCTTGACCTCGTCGAACCTTTGCAAGACCAGCCTCGAAAATCTTGACGGCCTTCCATGGCGGATGAAAAGAAAGACAAGGGGGTAGGAGATCCTATCAAAATGTTGCTCGAAGAAACCCTCGACCAACAAAGGAACGCGATGATGGACAACTTTGCGCAGATCCTTTAGCGACTACCCAGAGGAGACGCATCGGCTTCCAATAGCTACTTTGGAAATACCACACCCTTTAAGGTACAAGTTAATTTTGAAATTCCCATCTTTGAGGGCCAGATAGACGCAAATGCCTTAAATAAATGGTTAAATCTGCTAGAACGATATTTTTCTGTTCACGAATTTTTGAGTCGAGAAAAGATTGTTTTCGATTTTCTCAAAGCAGCCCCCCTCGTCAAGGACTCGTGGGAAAGCTACTGCGAACACAAGGATGAAAGTACTTGCTCACTATTTTCAGTTGCACCCACTTGGAGTTCATTCCAGGATGCCATCAAGGAGCAGTACTACCCTGTCAAAAGCTATGAGGACAAATACATAAAGTGGACCACACTGCGGCAGGGAAGGGACCAAGATGTGCTAGAGTTCGCAAACATTTTTCATAACCTTCATACACAATTGGGTATCAAGGATTTTGAGTTGCATTTGGTACTCAAATACCGCAGCTGCCTACACAAGTGCAAACAAGAAGAGATGGAGTTCCTGAACATCTCCTCGCTAGGCATGGCGTATTGATACGCTGTCAAAATCGAGCAGAAGTTTAAACAGAAGAAGTGAGACTTTGGATTTGCGAATCCGAAGACCAAAGGACAAAGCCAAGGCGGGGTGACCCAAGACAACCCATCGAAGCCAAAGAAGGACATAGGAAAGTGGTGTGAGTTCCATAAGAGCCCCACTCACAATATAAGTGAGTGTTGGACCAAGCAGTCGCCGGTGGCCGAGTTGAAGGCTTTCGAATCAGATGCATGTTCCGGCCTTGAGTCAGAACTTGACAAGGGGAATGGCAAAGGGAAGCAGATCATTGATGCGGAGCCCAACGTCACTATTGCCACCTCCAAGATCTAGAAGAATGAGCCCGAAGATCTAGAGGAGGGGGAGCGTCTTTTCCAATCACAAATTTGGGTGAAGGGTTCGCCGTTGCAATTCATTGTTGACAATGGGATCCAAAAGAACCTCATTTCAGCAGAGGTCGTGAAGCGGTTGGGCCTACCGACTACACCACACCCGCAGCTGTACAATATCAAGTGCCTTCATGAAGGACGAGATCTCTGAGTTCGCTAGCAGTGCTACCTTCCCTACACCATAAAACCCTTCACAGACGAGGTATTATGTGATGTTGCACCTCTGGATGTTTGTGATGTATTATTAGGCCAACCGTACTTGTGGAGGCGACATGCTGTGTATGAGTCAAGGCCTTGCACTGTCATTATTTCCTTGTGTAATTCATTATACAGGATACCAGAGGTAGCCCCACCTACCGCCACCTCTTTGATCACTACTAAGAAATGCAACAAGCTCATCTTGCAGACTAGGAAGTTCATTTTCTGTCTGGTTCGGTCCCAAAGTAAGGGGAAGATCGTCGCCACATCCATGACCCCTGCGAAGGGTTACTCCACGCAGCAACAACAACAACTGAGGGATATGGTCATGAAAGAACACATGGAAAACTTCTCCTCACCCACAGGGGTACCACACAAGTTTTAGGTGGGCAACAAAGTCTAGTTGCATCGACCGAAAGAACGCCTTACCAGAACCCATCAGAAGCACAAACCACTCGGACATGGTCCTTACACCATTACCAAGGCTGTGGGAAACAATAATTTAGAGCACAACAGTCCCCCATTCCTTCACCTGCACCAAGTTTTCAATTTGTACCGCTCTCGACCATGCTTCCCACCATTACTGGACACATCTGAGATTGCAGAACAGCTCACCAAGGACCAAGTTTAGCAAATGGAGGAACTCAACACATTGGGGACCATTGCTTCCTAAGGGGGGAGGAATGATCCAGGTGGATGTTGGTGGCCACCCACCTATCCCACTTAGACCCCCACAAATGTCTCTTTCAGTTTTACAATTTTCGTAATTGTAGCACAATTTACTATTTTTAGCAGTTTTTCGGGTCCTGAACTTTCAGAGCCGTTTTGAGGCCCTAAATGACGTTTTTTTGGGAAATCTAGGAGCAACATTGGTCCATGGACCGATGTGGCTCATCCCAAAGTTGTAGTGGTCAGATAGATCTTTCTAACGAGCTATTTTACACGCCAAACAAAGATCGGGTGCCAAAGTTACGACCCCGGGAAGTTGATGTACCAACTTACCCAAAATGGGGCCCACAATTTGGCGTTTCATCTTCTAGGGTTAGGTTTTGGGATGTTAAGGGTTTTTCATTGTTTCTCAACAATAAATAGGCCTTCGAGCCTCATTGTAACATAGTTCAGAGGCATGTAGCCGCCATATCTCTTCTCAGAGATAAGCTACCATTGCCCTAGCTGGTTTATTTCCACTTCTGTTTGTAAGCATATTTCAGTATTTTACAGTAATAAAATGAAGTATTATTTCCGGTACATCTCTGTATTTATGGTTATACCTGTAATCTGTTGCATTCCTGTTTAAATATGAATCATTGGTATCAAAGTAGTCTGCTTTTTCTCTGTTTTTCTTTGCATGTCCCCAACGAGGTCGGGATATAAGGAGTTAGGGCTTGACCTCGTCGAACCTTTGCAAGACTAGCCTCGCAAATCTCGACGGCCTCTCATGGCGGATGAAAAGAAAGACAAGGGGGCAGGATATCCTATCAAAATGTTGCTCGAAGAAGCCCTCAAGCAACAAAGGAATGCGATGATGGACAACTTTGTGTAGATCCTTTAGCGACTACCCAGAGGCGACGCATCGGCTTCTAACAACTACTCTGGAAATACCACACCCTTTAAGGTACAAGTTAATTTTGAAATTCCCATCTTTGAGGGTCAGATAGATGCAAATGCCTTAGATAAATGGTTAAATCTACTAGAACAATATTTTTCTGTTCACGAATTTTCGAGTCGAGAAAAGATTGTTTTTGCTCTTCTCAAAGCAACCCCCCACGTCAAGGACTGGTGGGAAACCTACTGTGAGTAGAAGGATGAATGTCCGAGCTCACTATTTTCAGTTGCACCCACTTGGAGTTCATTCCAGGATGCCATCAAGGAGCAGTACTACCTTGTCAAAAGCTACGAGGACAAATACATAAAGTGGACCACGCTGTGGCAGGGAAGGGACCAAGATGTGCAAGAGTTCACAAACATTTTTCATACCCTTCGTACATAGTTGGGTATCAAGGATTCCGAGCTGCATTTGGTACTCAAATACCACAGCTACCTACACAGGTACAAACAAGAAGAGATGGAGTTCCTGAACATCTCCTCTCTCGGCACGACGTACTGATACGCTGTCAAAATAGAGCAGAAGTTTAAACAGAAGAAGCGAGACTTTGGATTTGCGAATCTGAAGACCAAAGGACAAAGCCAAGGCGGGGTGGCCCAAGACAACCCATCGAAGCCGCAAGAAAAGAACAACACCACCAAGCTAAAGAAGGACACAGGAAAGTGGTGTGAGTTTTATAAGAGCCCCACTCACAACACAAGTGAGTGTTGGACCAAGCAGTCGCTGGTGGCCGAGTTGAAGGCTTTCGAATCAGATGCATGTTCCGACCTTGAGTCAAAACCCGACAAGGGGAATGGTAAAGGGAAGCAGATCATTGATGCGGAGCCCAGCGTCACTGTTGCCACCTCCAAGATCCAGAAGAATGAGCCTGAAGATCCAGAGGAGGGGGAGTGTCTTTTCCACTCACAGATGTAGGTGAAGGGTTCGCCATTGCAATTCATTGTTGACAGTGGGAGCCAAAAGAACCTCATTTCAGCAGAGGTCATGAAGCAGTTGGGTCTACCGACTACACCACACCCACAGCCGTACAATATCGGGTGGCTTCATGGAGGATGAGATCTCCGAGTTCGCCAGCAGTGCTGCCTTCCCTACAACATCAAACCCTTCACAGATGAGGTATTATGTGATGTTGCACCTCTGGATGTTTGTGATGTATTATTAGGCCAACCATACTTGTGGAGGCGACATGCTATGTATGAGTCAAGGCCTTGCGCTGTCATTATTTCTTTATGTAATTCATTATATAGGATACCGGAGGTAGCCCCACCTACCGCCACCTCTTTGATCACTGCTAAGAAATGCAGCAAGCTCATCTCGCAGACTAGGAAATTCATTTACTGTCTGGTTCGCTCCCAAAGTAAGGGGAATATCATCACCACATCCATGACCCCCGCGAAGGGTTCCTCCACACAGCAACAACAACAATACAAGGATACGGTCATGAAAGAACACATGGACAACTTCTCCTCACCCACAGGGGTACCACACAAGTTTCAGGTGGGCAACAAAGTCTAGTTGCATTGACCGAAAGAACGCCTTACCAGAACCCATCAGAAGCACAGACCACTTCGACATGGTCCTTACACCATTACCAAGGCTATGGAAAACAATGATTTGGAGCACAACAGTCCCCCATTCCTTCACCTGCACCAAGTTTTCAATGTGTACTGCCCTCGACCATGCTTCCCACCATTACTGGACACATCCGAGATTGCAGAACAACTCACCAGGGACCAAGTTCAGCAAATGGATGAACTCAACATAATGGGGACCATTGCTTCCTAAGGGGGGAGGAATGATCCAGGTGGATGTTGGTGGCCACCCACTTATCCCACTTAGACCCCCACAAATGTCTCTTTCAGTTTGCCAGTTTCCGTAATTGTAGCACAATTTACTATTTTTAGCAGTTTTTTCGGGTCCTGAACTTTCGGAGCCGTTTTGAGGCCCTAAACGACATTTTTGGGAAATCTAGGAGCAACATGGGTCGATGGACCGAGGTGGCTCATCCCAAAGTTGTAGTGGTTGGATAGATCTTTCTAACGAGCTATTGTACGCATCAAACAAAGATCGGGTGCCAAAGTTACGACCCCAGGAAGTTGATGTACCAACTTCCCCAAAACGGGGCCCACAATTTGGCGTTTCATCTTCTAGGGTTAGGTTTTGGGATGTTAAGGGTTTTTCATTGTTTCTCAACAATAAATAGGCCTTCGAGCTCCATTGTAACACAGTTCAGAGGCATGTAGCCGCCATATCTCTTCTCAGAGATAAGCTACCATCACCGTAGCTGGTTTATTTCCACTTCTGTTTGTAAGCATATTTCAGTATTTTACAGTAATAAAATGAAGTATTATTTCCACTGCATCTTTGTATTTATGGTTATATCTGTAATCTGTTGCATTCCTGTTTAAATATGAAACAGTGGTATCAAAGCAATCTGCTTTTTCTCTGTTTTTCTTTGCATGTCCCCAACGAGGTCAGGATATAAGGAGTTAGGGCTTGATCTCATCGAACCTTTGCAAGACTAGCCTCGCAAATCTCGACGGCCTCCCATGGCGGATGAAAGAAAGACGAGGGGGCAGGAGAAGAAGTCCTTGAGCGATAAAGGAACACGATGATGGATAACTTTGAGAAGATCCTTCAGCGGCTACCCAGAGGCGACACATCCACTTCCAACGGCTACTCTGGAAATGCCACACCATTTAAGGTACAAGATAATTTTGAAATTCCCATCTTCGGGGGTCAAATAGACACAGATGCCATAGATCAATAGTTAAATCTACAAGAAGGGTGTTTTTCTGTTCATGAATTTTTGAGTCAGGAAAAGATTGTTTTCACTCTTCTCAAAGCAGCCCCCACGTCAAGGACTGGTTGGAAACCTACTGCGAGCAGAAGGATGAAAGTACATGCTCACTATTTTCAGTTGCACCCACTTGGAGTTCATTCTAGGATGCCCTCAAGGAGCAGTACTACCCTGTCAAAAGCTACGAGGACAAATACATAAAGTGGACCACGTTGCGGCAAGGAAGGGACCAAGATGTGCCAGAGTTCACAAACATTTTTCATACCCTTCGTACACAGTTGGGTATCAAGGATTCCAAGTTGCATTTGGTACTCAAATACCATAGCTACCTACACAGGTACATCGAGGGAGAGATGGAGTTCCTGAACATCTCCTCGTTCGGCACGACGTACCGATACGCTGTCAAAATCGAGTAGAAGTTTAAACAGAAGAAGTGAGACTTTGGATATACGAATCCGAAGACCAAAGGACAAAGCCAAGGTGAGGTGACCTAAGACAACCCACTGAAGCCACAAGAAAATAAAAACACCACGAAGCCAAAGAAGGACACAAGAAAGTGGTGTGAGTTCCATAAGAGCCCCACTCACAACACAAGTGAGTGTCGGACCAAGCAGTTGTTGGTGGTTGAGTTGAAGGCTTCCGAATCAGATGCATGTTTCGACCTTGAGTCAGAACCCGACAAGGGGAATGGAAAAGGGAAGCAGATCATTGATGTGGGGCCTAGCATCACTGTTTCCACCGCCAAGATCCAAAAGAATGAGCCCGAAGATCTAGAGGAGGGGAAGTGTCTTTTCCACTCAAATATGTGGGTGAAGGGTTCGCCGTTGCAATTCATTGTTGACAGTGGGAGCTAAAAGAACCTCATTTCAGCAGAGGTCGTGAAGCGGTTGGGCCTATCGACTACACCACACCCGCAACTGTACAATATTGAGTGCCTTCGTGAAGGACGAGATCTCTGAGTTCGCCGGCAATGCTGCGTTCTCTACACCATAAAACCCTTCACAGACGAGGTATTGTGTGATGTTGCACCTCTGGATGTTTGTGATGTATTATTAGGCTAGCTAGACTTGTGGAGGTGACATGCTGTGTATGAGTCAAGTGGTGGGCTCCAGTATTGTGGCAATAATTCTACAACTCCTGGAGCTTCCTTCTTTAATTCTATCAACCCGGTAGTTCGTAACAAACTTGGAAGCGACGGTGCTGTATGCACAAGTACTAGCTCTTGCCGTAGCTGTCACTTGGTCAGCTGGCACAAGTCCGCTAGGGGCTCAATCCAACTTCTATGAGCTCTTAGAAGAAGCTTTTTAACTGATGGACGAAAGCTAACTCAAAGGAAGCTAATCTACTTGCAGAAAGGAACTGAAAGCCAACAAGAAACGCAAACCCTAGCAAACCCTAATTCTACCAGCTAGTCCTACTGATGCAAAGATGGGAATGCAAACTACTGAAAGAGATGCCATTACTTCTATGAGGGTGAGATGCATGTGTCTAGACTACTTCTACCTGAAGAAAACATCCTTTTGTATTTTTGAATAAGTTATTTAGAATTATCATGCATGTGCTTGTTACTGGATTTTTACTGTGCAGAGGCAGATCATGGAGGAGAAATGCTTGGAAGAGGTCGGGAAGGTTTAGAGAGGGTCTAAGGAGTCCCTAACATCCTTCCAGAGAGTTTCACAAAGTTTGGCTGCCAAGAAACCGCGTTTATGAGCTTCTACAGGAAGTCTGCAGGGGTTCTACAGGATGTTTCAGAATTTCTACAGGATGTTCAGTAATTCCTACAGGATGTTCTACGATTGGATTTTGGATGATGGGTGAGTGGAAGAGGCTGCATGGATGGATAGGGAGGTAGGAGAGGGGTTTGCAATGACTTAGTGACAGAGAGATGAGGTGATGAAAGGGTGTGTAAAGCTAGTTTGTCTTAAAGAGGGCAGAGGGAATGGAAGGCCAAAAAGGTAGGATGACGTGGGCAGTAGAGTAGTTGTGAGACGAGGGGTCTAATTTGGAGATGAGTAGTTGGCCTGGACGAAGCTTAGAAGGACGAGAGAGTGATGGAGTTGCACTGCACAGTGTAAACTGAACCAAATCATCCACGTCCTGCACATAATCAAAATATTCCTAATCTATCCTAACTGTTTAATGAAACCAATGAACAACAACGTTATTTCCAAAGAGAACCATGTACGGTACTGAAGCAAAGAAACATTCCAAGAGGTCTGAGCGCATGGATAACTTCTACAAATGAAAATATTGCACCAAAGATTGCATGAGTACGCAAACTAATGTTTTTGGTGGGTAGCACTGTCTGCAATTCCAGCCCCTAGAAAGAGGTGAAAATGAGAGTGCAGGCAACCCTTTTCTGGAACTTTTATCAATTCTAATCTCTTTACTCTATTCTAAACATCTGAAGCAACTCTACCTTCTAACAATGACCTACTTAACCACACCACGAAATCTAACTCAACAAACTGCGTTTCAAATGCATGTAAAGAAAACCATATTGCTGAAAGGAAAGATATCAATACAAAAGAAGGAGGCCCTAGGCTCTCAGGTTGGGCCCAACCCCGAGAGCTATGGCTCCTTTAGAAACTCAGAGCTGAGATGAAATCTGACTGCTTCTCATTAAAAAATAATAATCATAAGTCTAGAGGTATGCCAATGATGGCTACAAAAGAGCAAAAACAGAGCTAGCAGCTCGTAGTGCAGAATGTGCAACAGTTTTCCAAAAGTCCTTTTCGAAGGCTGAAGCCTTATCATTTATACATCATGAGGCCCCAAGCTGGCCTCCTAAATCTATGGGACTTGGCTGACCAAACTGGGAGTGAACAGATGCTTCCACAAAATCCGTTTGGTTGCCTTCTAGATCCGGTTGTGGTGGCTTTTGGAGCTCGGAGTTGGGGGTGAAGATCCCGAGGAAGGCTATTTAATGTTGTGGACAACCCTCCTACGAATCCTCAACCCCATCTTGGCTGTCTCCTAGCCCTCATCTACTCGGTTTTGCTCCAACATGTGTCAAAAAAACCTGAAATGAGCACGTGTTAGCCACCTAGGAATAGTGACTGCCCTTATTCGTACAAATGACATAAACATACTAAAAAATGATGCATAAGTTATGAAAAATGAAGGATTGAGCAAGGGTAGTTAGGCCAAATGAGCCCAAAATGTTACCAAATTTGGGGCTCATCATCACCCCCCAGCTAAAATGATTGCTCATCCCTGAGCAACTAATCCAGCTCCTCGTCCTTCATTGCTTTCACCGCCACCCTCACATCCCAGGCTTCTGAAGTAGTATCCTCCTCACTGGCATGGAACCCAGCCTTCCTTTCCACCTCTTCCCACTGCTTATGCTCTTCTTTTTCTGTGCTGCCTTCCATCAATCCTAAAAGCAAAGGTGGGCTTAGCTTGAGGCCAATCCAGCTGGCTTGGAGGTTCTGTATGGACTTCTTGTAGAGGGGCACCCGTACTAGAGCTTCCCTCATTTGAGTTGGAGTGTGATATTCCCTGATTTTGAGGCTGTGGGACAATGTGTTCCATCGGCGGGTGCAAGCATGAACACAGTTGTCCCCTAATAGTCGCTCCATATCCTCGAAATGTGCTATAGCCTGAGCCTGCTGATCCATGTATTTCAATAAAGTTTGAGGGTTGGTGGCTAAGTGTTGGTGGGCCGATATTAACGCAGTGGGATCCCGTGGCTCTGCTCTAATCAGCAGTGGCTCATGTAACTCTCGGTTCATGACCTCTTTGACCTCTGCTGCTCTCTTTTCTTCATGGTTCAACCATGAGGCAAATGCCATCAACTGCATATCTCCTACGACTGTGTTGGGATCCCATGAAGTCACATTAGGAAGGGCCAAATTATGGAGATAGAACTCCGATAGTTTGGCCTTGTCCTCTGATGAACTGCTATTGCATAACTCTGTGAACTGCTGGGGGTCTTGGATTTGGGAGATACCCCTCTGTGCCAATGCATTAATTTGGAATTGCAGCCACTGGTCCCGTAGGTATAGGCCATAAGATTTGGCCGGTTGTCTACATTGTAGAGCATCCATGGCCCAACTGGCCATGCAGGCCAATTGTGCCTCTTTTTGCTGCAACTGCTGTTTGAGAGCTTGTATCTCGATTTGTGCTTGCAGTTCCCTTTCCTGTAGATGCGAGGTTAGCTCCCCAAGACCAACTTGCAGTCCTTCTTTGCCTTGAGGTTCTGTTGTAGTGTCCCTTGATGATGTGCCCCTTTCTTTCCTCAGTTCCTGTAGCTGCAGTTTGAGTTTCTCATTCTCTTCCTGTAGGAATATCCGCTGGCAATTTCCCACGTGTTTGGCCATAGCTAATTCCCTTCGTGCCTCCTTGAGTTGTTCCTCCAAGGGGCCTATATCTGCCACTCCTTTTGATTTAGCTATCTTCATCCACGTGTGGGTTCTCACTCTTTCTTCCTCCAACGCAAAGAAAAGCGACACTGTGAATTTCTGTGGAATAATTTTTCCAGCCTCCAAAAAGTTATAATACGAGCTCAAGCTTGGCTGGGGACTAGGTTCTGGAATATGCTCTACCTCTTCTTCCCTCGGTGGCTCTATTCCGTCTTCCCTAAGTGGTGATGTGGCTGCCTCTCCCTCCATTCTCTCGGTCTCCTTGAGCCGGGCCAATGTTTCCTGTAGAACGGCCTTAGCATCCTGTAGCAGGGTTTTTGAAGCCAACCTGTCCATTCTCTCCTTCCAAGCAGTTGTCTTCGGGCTCCCCCGCTCATAAGTGACTGATATTTTTGAGGGGGACCTCTCCCTTGGCGAGGTAGGGGTGTCTTCTATGGTAATTGGGCTGCTGGATGGAGGTTGGGGCCTGCCTGTTTTGATCCTCACACTTCTCCTTGCTTTGAAATACAGAGGGATCTCCCTCTTTCGTTTTTCCCTCGGCTTGGGAGAGGTACTAAGGGTGGCCAGCACGGCTGCTGCCTCCCTTGCAAGGATTTCGACTGTCTTCTCCTTTGGTTTTCCTTTCTCAGGACTTCCTGTAGAAAGCCCTGTAGCGGCTGATTTCTGGTTTCCTGTAGAAGCCGTTTTTGATTTTCCTGTAGAAACAGGTGGCACCGTTTTAGCCTGTTTGGCTGAGGGTGCTTTGTCTTTTGACTTTGCTGAGGCTGCTTTCGAGGTGCCTTCACTGACGTGGACTTGTTCAGTCCTTTCCACCCTACTCTGTAACCTTTTCTCCCTGGGTGTCAATGTGGGTTTGTCATCCTCTGTTTCGGCAACCTGGTGTTTCTCCTGTTTCCCCTTTTGTTCTTTCTTCGGTGCTTTGGCCGTGGTTTCTTGGCCTTTCCCTTTCTTCTCTGTTTGTATTGGTTCCTTCTCCTCGCTGCTGGAGGAGGTGAGCTCCTCGGTCAACATTTTGATGTCGCCATCCTTAGTCAAATTTCGGAAGGCTTCCCACGAGAGAGGGACGGTGTATGTGTGGAGTGCATCCTCCACGAGGAGCTTAATGAGCCCATGATGGGCTACCTGGTCTGGCGTGCCCTCTCGTAATTTGGTGGCACATTCAGTCATGGACTGCAGGAGGAAGTAAGGAATACTTAGCTTGTTTTCTGAAGGTAGGTCCATTTGGTGCCTAAGTTCTGTGAGCAGCCGGAAATGGTACCGATATACGATGCTGAATTGTCCTTCGCACGTGATATATTTCATAATTTGGAGGCTGACCTCACTCCAGAGTGGCTGTAGGCTAGCTCTGCGAACCCCGTTCTTATCCTCTGAGAATTGCTCCTCCGGTAGAAAGAACTCCTTTTTAGCCTTCTGGCCTAGTTTCCTCTCCTCCTTATCCCACGGTACCCCCATTGGGAGATCAGTGAATCTGCTGATGAACTGTGGGGTGAGTCTGAGATTCAAACCCCTGAAATTGACGACGGCCAACGTTTTTGATTTTGGCTTCAAAGCTCGCAGGAATTCCTCTGCCACCTCGTCATCGTAACCTTGCAGCTTGTCGCAGAACGACATCCATCGTGCACGAGAAAACAATTCTACCACCTCAGGGTTTTCCCGTAGCTTCTTTGAGTCTGTCGGTTCCTTCCTAATGAACCCACCCGGCATGGTGAAAGCTTGCTGTGTTAGCCGGAGGTGGCTGGCGCGTATCAAAAGATGGGCCTTTGGGATTTCTTTAGACAGAGCGCAGAATTACGCCTCTGTCAAGCACACAGTTCGTGAATTCTCGGCTATCTACAGGTGAGCCTTGACAGGGGCTCAATTACAAACCAAATCCTATAGAAAACCCCACATATACACTACGACGACAATTCTCATGCAAAAGGAAGACGACGCTTGCAAATTTATGCCCAGACTGTAGTTTTACTTTTTTAGGACGTTGACTTCGCCACCCTTCAAACCAATTGCATGGGAGTACCGGGTTCAGGCTTACCTCTTCCAATTCGCCACCTTTGACGTGAATAGATTGATTTCCTTCGTAGCGGGGAGCTTCCTGTAGAAGTCGCGCACGGGTTCTGGAGAGCGCGTCAGTGGTTCTGGGTCTTCTGTGCAACCACCAGACGTTTGAACAAGCCGAGGACTCGGAGTAACAGGCTTCAGGGAATTTTGGACGCTTACTCGACTGCAAAGCGGTGGATGATAAATGAGTGGAGTGCCATACACGATCTAGCCGGTGGATTTGAATCCCTGCGGAACTCGTGGCGCGGGGGTGAGCTGTCCCTGCCGGACCGTTGGACGACGTCACCTATTCATTCACTGTAAGTCTGCCTGATCGCCGCATCATTCCCTGCATATCTACCGCCGCCATTTCTGTTAGATCGCCGCTTCTTCCCGACTGGACGCTTCCCACGTGTCCATTTCCTGTCTTGCTTGACACAACCAACACTTTCCAAATCTGACGAGACCATCGGACTGGTCGTGGTGGCCAGTTGAATGGCTACCCGACTGGCTCAACCCATTCATTTTCATACTCGCATACATTTTAGAGCATTGTTCATGTAATTTGACGAAAAAGGGTGAGGCACTTACCTGTGCGGCCGCGACGTTATTTTCAGGCTTCAGGACGAGGGTGACGGATCCGCTTGCTGCTGCTTCATGCACAGGCACGGGGGTTCCTTCTTGCCGACTGCTGCTGGTTACGAGACTTGTTACCTGGCTGCGGATGGTGCATGTGCCCGCTCTATGTGTTGCAGGTGTCTTCATGGTGTACATTCTAGCTGGATGAACTGCTACGGGATTCCTGTAGGATATCCTGTAGCCGTTTCTCCTCCTCGGGTGCATGCCAAAACGGTGGAAACGGTGGCATCACGGTCACGGTCGCAGGGTCCTCGGATGGCTTTGATAAGTAGCGCATGGGGTCTCTGCATCCTTTATTCCATTTGAGAATTGCTTCCTCTGAGAATTCAACGTTCTGATTTGACTGTGCAGGTATTTCCATTGCATGGCAATAGGGGTGGTAGAAGGAGGCGACAGCAGTGGGTGATGGAGAAAAACATTGGCTTGCATGCCTCCGTGTCGGACCTCGGGCTTCAAATCTTCCCACACAGTCGGTCTCGGGCCGTCCAAAGATTCTACAGGATGTTTCCTGTAGAAATACAGAACTTCCTGTAGAAAGTCCTGTAGCTTCCTGTAGAAGGCTAAACTATGATCAAATCATGCCCAAACCTTGGAAGAGATGAGTGTTTCTGGAGGGAGTGCTGGTGAGGTCACCTGGTAGCATAGTAGGGACCCTTGTCCTTGAGTTGAGGGACCTCTTTTCCTGCATGGAATACCTGCAAGCTGCATGAGTTGTCAAATCTCAAACCTGTTTTCCCTGTTTCTTTGTTCGTTTTTTTCTTTTTTTTTCTCTTTTTTTTTTTTGAAAGACAGCAGGGGCGCCTCCATGAGGTTTTCACCCTTACCATCTGCCTTGAGCGCCTCAGAGAGGTTTTCACCCAAGGGTCTTTTTTCAAACATTTTCAGAAAGACAACAGGGATGCCTCAATGAGGTTTTCACCCCTACCATCTGCCTTGGGAGCCTCAGAAAGGTTTTCACCCAAGGATCTTTATTATTTACATTTTTTTTTTTTTTTTTTGAGATGTTCAGGGTATGCCCAAAACAGAGGCAGAACCCCTCTCTATGACTAGCACTGATTTTTCCACAGTTTTGATGAATTCTTGCCTTGAAAGAGGTTTTCTGTAGATCTTTAGTCGATGCCCATTGACGAGCATGGGGATGGCCTCCTCATCAATGGTCCGAATAAGAACAGATCCATTGTCATTACATTTTTCCACTGCATATGGTCCCAGCCATCTGGTTCTCAGCTTCCCCTTGAAATCCTTATGCCTGGAATCATACAACAACGCCCAATCTCTCGGCTGAAATTGCTTGTCATTGAGGTGTTGGTCATGCCATACCTTCCTCTGAAGTTGAACCACTTCTGAGTGGAGAAGGGCCTGCATTCGGTGCTCGTCCAATCCATTCAGCTGCAATAACCTTTCTTGTTGGGCATGGCTGAGATCCAGGTCCAGCTGAGCTGCCATCCTCAAGGTGTTGTACTCGAACTCAATTGACAGCAAAGCTCTCTTCCCATAGACCAACTCATAAGGTGTGAAGCCGGTTGTGGTCTTCCACGTGGTGTTTTAAGCCCACGTGGCCTCAACCAGGCGATCTGCCCAATCTTTTCTACTGCTGCTCACCACCTTAGTCAAGATCCCTTCCAATGCTCTATTGGTGACTTCCACCTGCCAATTTGCTTGAGGATGATAGGGGGTGGAAGTCCTATGCTTGATTTTGTGATGAGCGAGTAGGTCTTCAATTAAGTTGGAGGTGAACTGGCTTCCTTGATCGGTGACTAGCTCTCTTGGGTAGCCAAATTTGTAGAAGATGTTTTCTCTTAAGAACTCGGCCACCTTTTCTTCTGTCGCTGTTTGATTGCCTTGGTTTCTGCCCACTTTGTCAGGTAGTTTGTGCACACAATGATGTAAGACCTTTGCCTCGAAGGAGGATTGATTGGACCCACAAAATCCATACCCCACTTCTCAAATGGCTCAAGAGTCACTTGAGGTTGGAGAGGCATTTCGTCCCTTGGAGTCGGTTTCCCCATCCTTTGGCATCGGTCACATTGGCTGATATACCTTCTGACATCTTGATGAAGCGTGGGCCAATAGTAGCCTGCCTGTAGGATTTTGAAGGCAGTCCTTTTGGCTGCAAAATGTCCTCCACAAGGCCCGTCATGACAGGTTAGGAGGATATCAAAGACTTCCTCCTCCCTTACACAACGCCTTAAGATCTGATCGGGGCCAAACTTGAACAGGTTGCCCCCGATCCAAGTGAATGAGGCACTCTTCCTTACGATCCTGCTCTTCTCCCTTGAGGATAGGTGCGGAGGGAACTGTGCTGAGACAAGGTAGTTTGCTATATCAGCAAACCATGGAGAGAGTACTGAGATAGCAAACAGATGTTCATCTGGCATCTGGTCATCCACTGTTCCATCCTCACCTGCAGGTAAATCCAATCTAGACAAAAAGTCAGCAACAACATTTTCTTTCCCTGGTTTGTCAACGATAGTCAAATCAAACTGCTGCAACAAAAGTAACCATCTAATAATACGAGCATTCACATCTGGTTTATTCATTAAATATCTAATTGCAGCATGATCCGTATGTACAAATGTTTGATAGCCAGTGATATAATGTCGGAACTTGTTCAGTGCATGGACCACGGCCAAGAATTCTTTCTCAGTTACAGTGTAATTCAGTTCTGCCTTGGATAAGTTTTTGCTGACAAAGTATATGGCGTATGGAAGTTTTTGTTCAACTTGTCCTAAGGCTGCCCCTATGGCTTTGTTCGAGGCATCAGTGTGGATGTGGAAAGGTAGGGCCCAATTTGGACCTCTCAAGATTGGGGCAGACACCAACTTATCCTTTAGTTCATTCAGAGCCTTCTGACAATCGTCAGTCCATTTAAACTCAACATCTTTTGCCAAGAGGCTAAACAATGGCGAGGCTAGCTTGCTGAAGTCTTTAATGAATCTCCTATAATACCCTACTAAACCTAAGAAACTTCGAACATCTCCTACCTTCTGAGGAGGTGGAACCTTCTTGATGAGAGCAATTTTGTTAGGATCCACCTGTAACCCTTGGCGAGAAATGGTATGGCCCAGCACGTCCCTTCAGTCATCAAGAATTCACACTTTTCAGGACTAATGGACAGGTTCATCTCAATGCACTTGGTTAGGACTTTTCCCAGATTGGACAATGCTTCCTGGAAGTTGGACCCATAAGGAGTGAAGTCATCCATATAGATTTCCACCGAATCATGGACCAGCTCAGAAAAGATGCTCAAGACGGCTCTCTGGAAGGTGGCAGGAGCATTGCATAGCCCAAAGGGAAGAACTCGGTAAGCAAAGGTACCCCAAGGACAAGTGAAGGTGGTCTTATCTTGGTCTTCCGGGCTGATTTGGATCTGGTTATACCCGCTAAACCCATCTAGGAAAGAGAAAAACTTCTTTCCTGCCAGTCCATCCAACACTTGATCTATGAAGGGTAGAGGAAAGTGGTCTTTCTTGGTGGCTTTGTTCAGTTCTCGGTAGTCCACACAGATTCTCCACTTCCCATTTTTCTTGGGAACCAACACCAGAGGGGACACCCATTCGCTATCCGAGATGGGGTAAATGAATCCGACATCCAACAGTTTTTGCAATTCTTCCTTGACGATGTCCTTAAGGGCTGGATTCATTCTCCTTTGGGGTTGCCTAACCGGTTTACAATCTTCTTTGATGTAGATGTGATGGGTACAGACCGAAGGATGGACTCCTTTCATCTCCTTATAGCTCCAAGCAAAAGCATCTAGATGACTGGCCAACAGACTACACAACTCCTTTTCCTGGGAAGGAGATAGGGAGGAGCTGATCTTTAACGTTCTCTCAGGGTCGAACTCCACATTTTTGACTCTGGGAGCGACTGGGTTGGTCACACAAAGGTCCACTAAGGTGCTGGCTTGGGCATCCTCCACCAATTCCTCTAAGGACAATGCACTGGGAGGTGGATTCTGAATCAAGGTCTCAATCAAATCATCCTCGGTTGGGGGGCCTCCCCTAGTGGTGTCTAGGGTGCACAAGGGTGCTGAGTACACCTCATCCTCTTCTCCTTCCTCCAACCAAAGTGGTAAGTCATGCTCTAATAAGGGTTGGGCAGGAGGGTACAGGACTAGCTGCTTGGACATAGGACCATTTTTGATGGTCATGTTTCCTGCACGGCAGCTTATGTAAGCATCTGCAGTGGCTAACCAAGGCCTTCCCAAAATAAGGGGGTATCCAGTAAGTTTTGCCTTTGGTTGCAGAACCAAGAAGTCTGCAGGGTACTTCCAAGAGTCAACAGAGACCAAGACATCCTCTACAATCCCTTCGGGAGTCACGGTGGAGCGATCTGCTAGTTGCAGGACTGTCGAGGTCTTTCTCAAGGAACCCTGAAGGTTGAGTTTGAGCATGGTATCCCTGGTCATCACATTAATGGCAGCCCCCAGATCAATCAATGTGTGTGGTATGATGGTGCCATTGATGTGGACATCAGCTACAGGACTCCCAGGATCCAAATACTTTGGGCAGATGACTTGCCCCAACATAAGATCAGACAGTTGTCCTATGACATTGATGGTTGAAGCGTCTCTTTTTCGCCTGCCTGGGTGTCTGAAACACTTTTCCTTAACCAGTTTGTTGTATATCGGTACATCTTTGATGGCTTGGAGAAGTGGTATTCTCACACACAACTGTTTGAGTTCTCCCAGAAGCTCATCCTCCTCTGGGTTGGGTTGTGTGGTGGCCGTTAGTCTCTCAGGAAAGGGTGGAATGGCTTTTGGTTCACTTTCCTGTTTATCTTCCTCGTCCTCTGGGGGAGGAGGTTGGCGATCCGGAAGAGTCTTTCCAGATCGCAGGTTGATCTCCTGGATCTCCACAACATAGGTAGGGCATGATGTTTCCCCAGTATATACCTGCTGGGCCTGTCGGTTGTTGGGGTTCGGGTTCGGTTGAGCAGGCATTTGGGGTTGCCTTGGAGGAGCAGGAGGTAATGGTTGTGGTTGAGCTGGTGGTGGAGGCAAAATGGCGGGAGGAGTATTGTACTGGGACCTCCACCCCTGTTGAGGTGCATTCCACTGAGGCTGTGGCTGGGCATGTGAGTGAAACGAATGAGTAGTGGGCTGATTATGGTACTGAGGCGGGTAAGACCATGGAGGAGGCACAGACTAGGAAGGATGAGCAGGGGGACCCCAGGAAGGCATAGGAGCAGATTGGTTGGGGCTATAATAAGCTTGGGGTGTCCCTTGCATCCCCTGTTGGTAAGGTCTAGGTCCATGTGGCCTCCTTTGGTTGAGGAAATAGAGAGGTTCAGTGGGCACTTCTGTCCCTTGATACATGGCTTTAAGCCCAGGTAAGGTTGGACATTGGTTTGTGGGGTGGTCCTCCTCACAAACAAAACATACCTCAACCGAATGTAATGGGCACTGTTAACGGGAAAAGTGTCTATTCAGAACGACCCTATCCCACTAAGGTGTGACAGTAACCTTAGAAACAAATAGAGAAAACTACTTTTGTATTCTTCTTTATGAACTATAAATAAAGAGAAATAGGATGAACCAACCAGTGTCTTGCGCTAGTCCTTTGATCCAATCTCTCTCCTCTTTGACAGTTTCCAGCTACCCGCTCCCTTACTTGCCCAGCTTCACCAAGTACCTGCAAGATCACAGAAGAAGGAAACTATACAAAGACATGGGTTCATACTCATAAAAAGCTTAGGATCAGATTTAAGCTAAACATACAAATGTAACAAACATCAATGATACACAAGCATGTAGGAGAAACTCAAATAGTTTTATTGATATAACAAGAAGATCCAGGAGGAGTTACAACTGATGATTCCTGATCCAGCATCAGCCTCCCAGCAGAGAAGCCCCTCTTCATCTCCAACAAAGCATAAATCACCCAATACTCTGATATCAATCTCAAAACCAACAGCAATTCTCTGCAATGTACAATATTCCAGCCCCTGGATCTCTTGGATGAGGGATCCATATATAGATGTATGCAAGGAGGATGAGTCAGCTTATGATTTGACTAGTGTCTTCTCTCTGTCAGTTCTTGCTTCCACTTGGAGACTGAGAGCCTCTTACTCATCCTTGGTCGAATTCAGTGAGGCAAGTGTCATTGGGGAAGATTCTGGAAGCTTCCATTGTCTCTCCACCTCGTGGAATGACTCTGCCACTTGTCATTTCCCGCTCAACGCACCCTGGTAGTGCATTTAAGTGCATTGCAACGCACCTAGCTAGTGTATTTGGGTGCTTTGCAACGCAGCTAGCTAGTGGAGCAGCTGAAATGATCCTGATTTGACTGATTCTGAGCAATTTCTGGTGGAGAACTTCTGAGAGAAGCTGTAATTTGTTGACCTTGTTCCTTTAGGAGTTAGAACAACACTTTTAGGGGCTTAGGAGCCCTTGGTTTATGGACATTTCATGCTTAGAGCTGTAAAGCACAAAAATGTCTATAACAGTTGCCCCCTAAAGTATGAGGCCGTTTATCGGGTGAAATGCTTTATTAGGAGGATCCGAAGTTCTTTCAATGCTGGGAGGAGACCTGTAATAAGATACAATACAATACATTATCTTCATACTGTTTTTATGATCTAGCTGAGGCGGGCATTCCCATGCTCAGCTTTATAAATTCATTTTCATGTACATAGGACAGACAATCGTCTGATGGTAGACTCATGATTCTGATAGGGTCATCATCCTTTTGGTAGGATGATTATCTGTGCTGCAATGCTGTACATTTCAATGTCTTTATTTTCCTGAATATATATCGCAGCCCGGATGGATGAAACTAGATCCGGGGTCTTCAATCTCGTCCGATCTTCACTCGAAGTACAAGTCGATCCATGTGAGAAATGTTTTGAAGTCGAACATGGAAAGACATCGCTTGATTACCAGTCAATGATGTAAACTGTTAACAAGCGCGAGAGGAATCACCGATAATGATAATGACCCTCAAGGTACTGTAGTACAATTCACGTGGTGTGAATAAAGGACTTGGCGTCGAACACCACGCAAAATCTTTCGGTCGAAGGTCATTGATGTATACCTGTCGCCGGAAGTGAGAAACTTGCCATTGAGGCATGCAAGCTTCAAAGTACTGAATGGGGTGTTCCTAGATCAACTTCTTGGATAATGAGCTGATGTCGACAAGAAGCGATCCGTCAAAGGAGGGCCTTAATGAATCCCACATCAATGACACGGAATGGAGCAAATGATTTTGATGGAGGTGAAAACGATCTGATGATATATGGTTCAGGATGGCGGTCATGAAGGAATGAAGTATAATGTATGGTAGTGGATGGGACACAGGTGACTTCTCTGGATGACTTCTCTTGAACATGTCGGCGACACTTATGTGACAGATTGGTAGCATTTACCCCAAATGTGGATGGTATGGCGTGACCATGGTGATGTGACCGGTGAATGAAACAACCCAACCCGACTCAGGCACGGAGTGGAAGTGTCATGTTCAAGAGCGACTTGCTACCAACAAAGTTTCTTTGAGTTTTCTTCCCAATTTTTCCCCAGTCATTGCTGACCAGTACCTCTTTATTTTTGTCAAGCTTGAGGAGGATAACATATGCTTGTTCTATAATTTTCCCTTCGGGCAAACCCATCGCTATGTTTTAACGAGCCTAGCGATAGTGAAACTCGTTCTCGCCTAAAGACAAGTTTGTCGCTATTTAATCTTTTTAACGAGTCTAACGACAAAGATAACTCGGTCCTTTTCATTTTTAGAGAGTCTGAAAAGGTACGTAAAGGTAACTCCGGAATTCCTTTTTCGTCATCTAATCCCTTAAGTTCGAAAAAGTATAAAATAATACAGAAGGGATGAATTTTCGATAGTTTTAACGAGCCGAACAAAACAAGCGCTCGATCTTTTTGTGCAATAATCCCTCAGGTCCAAAAAGATTAAAATCTAGAGGAGGGATAGCACTTCCTATCGCTTTAACGAGCTGGAAGGCCAAAAATCGGCAATCTTTTCATATTTTACGAGTCAGTTGAAAAGAGCTTAAAGAAGACTCGTCTTTTGAGGAACGAGTGATAAAATGGGTAGCAGCTGATTCCAGGTAAGGTTTGGAATTTCCAATCACGGCAGTGTCACAAGGATGGCTAGTGAAATCACTCTTCGCAGCTGTTCCTCAAAATGGGTAAACAATCAAATGGAGGTGAATGATCGGCCAATGGAAAAGTGGAGGTGACGGTGCAAACACGACCAAGGCTTTAATGGCTGAAATGCTTCATTCACGGTGGTTATTTACCGGGGGATAGTTCATTTTTTAACGAGCTTAAACGCGGATGGAAACATTTGCTCGGATCTTATGTTTATTTTTTAACGAGCTTGAACTATGTGCTAAAACTGCTCGATAATCCAGTCATATGATAAGAATGTCTCATATAAAAACGGCAACTTTTAGATTTTTGCCCCACATCCTTTCTTTATGCAAGTTAGATGACGACTAATCCTACGAGTTTAAAGGGTTAGCCTACGGGTTTAAAGGGAGGACCTAAAAATTTAAAAAATAAATAGTCGCCCTTCGCTTGCACTCCAAAAGGTTTGCATGCCCCCAGGTATAAAATATGTTTTCAAGGTTACCCCTCAATTTGCAGACAAAACATTTGTTTTATCAGGAGAGGCCTACCTCTTACAGGTCACCCAAAGATTGCTCTATTCGCGGTGCAAACAAAACACTTCTTCGGCGATGTCTACCGAGATAAACAAGGGTGAGTGACGACGTCCGCCAACTCACATAACTTTGACAAGAGAATCTTATTCTAGAATAACCCCTCTTCCACCGACGGACGGGGTACAAACTAGTCATATTCTCCCGCGGAAACCTACCCTATACCCGAAGTTTTCCTGCCGAAGCAGACCAGGATGCATGCCCCCTGGGTTTCAGTCATATCCCTCCGAATTACTCGCACTCATCGGGAGGACGGACTGGGGATTGAGACATTTCTTGCGTGAAGAGACCATTTAGGGACGGTATATGACTATTTGCTATGCGTGATCCGGGAAATGAAAGCTGGTCCACGAGCTTGACCACTCTTCCTTCGTGCGGAAAACACATTACTCTAAAGAGTGAGGAGACGATGGCTCCCATGCAATAGATATAGTCTCGTCCAAGGAGTAGGTTATAATCCAAGGGTCCTTGAACTACCATGACGTTCATACGAACTGTCTTCCTTCTCAATGTTATGGGCACATCGGGAAGGATCCCTAAAGGTCGACTGGTTCCTTTATCAAAGCCTGTCAGATTTCTCATCTCAGGCGACAGCGATGGCGAACCAAGCGCTTTCCAAGCAATAGAGGAAAGGATACTCACAGAAGCCCCCTCATCTATGATGGTACCAGCCATGACCATTCTATATATTTGAACGATAATTCGGAATGGTATGCTTGCTGGCAAACGGGGTCTGCCTAGTTGATTCCAGTCGAAGGAGACAACTAGGTTGCTTGGAGGTGGGACCGAGTAGACGGCCGGGTATGGCTCTGACGAACTTCCTTCCTGCGGTAAAGGAATGGGTAGATTGCCCCCATGTTCGTCGGAGTCTGTGTTGATGAAGAGAATTTGGACGGTGTCATCCTTGTTCTCTTCAGTGACTGTATCATCCGAAGATAAAACCTCTGAAGGCAAAACCGGGTCAACTGCCGCCTCGACCTTTTGACTTTCGTCTGGTATGGATCCAGTTGGTTTATCCTCAATGATAGACGCTTCAGCTGACCACTTGAGCGGGTCAGCTGGATTCTCAACTAGTGATGGACTCGGCAAGAGTTTTTTTATATCCAGGAGGAAGTCGTAACGGTGAAACCGGACGATCATCCAAAACTCTTTTAGCTTCATCTAAGAAGGGACAACGGTGGAGGGCATGGTCGCCTTCGCACAGTTTACAAGGAAATCTAGCTTTCCCTTTTTGTCCTGGGGCTTCACTTTCACTAGTCGACGGTGTGCTTTCAACATGATCTCCAGAGGTTGATGACACCGGATTGTGCAAACGAGGAGACCAGTCCCTTAGTATCCGGGGGATGCAAGGACAATCTCTGTGAAAGTGGTCTCCTTTGCAAATGACACATGGCGATTTAGGCCTGGTCGGTGCTGTGTGTGGATTTTCGTTAGACGACACTCGTTTTCCCACATTCGCCTTTGGCTCCTTCTTCTTTTTCTCTTTCTTCTTCTTTCCCTTCTTCTCCTTAGGAACTTGGCTTTTAGCTTTACCAGTTCCATCAAGCGAAGAGGAAGGAGGAGAGGAAGAATTAGAGGAAGTAGAAGGCTGGTGGGTAACTCTGGACTCGTCTAATTGCTGATTCGATTGTTCAGGAATAGTGGTGTTCTGAACGTCATTGGTTGAGAAGAGCCATACTGGCAAGCCAATTGTCAGTCCTGGAAGCGACAATGTGGCCATATGGGGCGCACCAACATCTCCCCAAGAGGAGAAGGGACTAGGATTTCCACCAAGGGGAATTCCTTGGTTGGTAGGCTCCATTTTCTCAACCCAAAGATCAACGTAGGAAAAGGGTATGAATATTCCGTTTAAAATAAATTTTAACACGCTTTGACACAACTTGTTTTTTCAGTTTTTAAGAGTCGAGAAAAAACAAAAGATGACTCTAGTCTCCTTCGATTTTTAATGAGCCTGAAGTGACAAGTGCTCAGATGGACCTTTTCCGTTAAGGAGTCTGAAAAGGAACGAAAGGGACTGCTCTGGAGGTCTAGGTAGAGGGAGTACCAAACCAATCGCAAAAATGCAGAATACTTTTTACGGTACGGCAGTCAATCTTCCCGAATGCTGTGTTCGGTGCATTGCGATCAGTAGGGCGGCCGACACGGCTTCCTATGGATAAAAGGTTTTAAGCCTATAGGGGTCTCCCAATATATACTCGACGGTACGTGGGAGCACAAGTCCTTACTGGCACTTATCGTCTCAAAGTGGAGGAATCACCCAACCATCAGTGAGGACAACAGTTACCAGGCTTTACGACGCCGGAATACGTCTCTAGCCTAGACCTCTAAATGTTGTGCGTTAAGTTACAAAGCGTTGTTAAGTTCATTGAATTTATTTTAGGTTGATCTTTCTTATGAAGTTTTACTTTTGGGATCACCACGAGATGTAGATGTAATTCCTAAAATGCAGTCTAAAGATGATAAACAAACTTTTATCTCTTTTCAGCAATGAAAATCCTAGCTACAAGGGAAAAGAAAGACACAATCTTTTCGCAAAGAGCAAAGAGCACACTGTAAATGCACTTTTCCTAAATCAAGCCAAACAGACTGTCAATATGCAACTGCACATGCATGTGTTTTGTTTTTCACTTTCTTAATATTGATGCCTAAAAAGAAAGTTGTTGTACAAATCTGAATTCGCTTTCAAGTGAAAAACGCAAACAAGCTTCTTTTCGAAATCAAAAGGTAGAGACGATTACGACACTTTATGATTTTGAAATAAACACTCGTTTCGACACTAGAAAGTCACAAATTCAGACCAAAGGCAAAAGTAAAAGCATAATCGACTGTCAACAACAAATAAACTTTCTCCTATGATCAAAATCGACACTTGCGACAGATCTAAATCAAAGGACGACAGTATGATTATTCTACTTTTGCAATGGAAAACTGTAAACAACGTAACAAACACACAAAAACATCTACAGTTTCTTTTATACAACTGAGGCGGAATATCAGCAAAGAAAAGGGGTTTTTAAACAGACAAACACACTGATCACAGGCTGCAAAAATCAGAGGCAAAACTGGAAAAAATGAGCAAAGAACCTCAGCTGCACAGGGCTAGGCTGATCAACGCACCTGCTACACAGAGAAACTGGATTGCAACGCAGGTTGCCCTCTCGGGAACTGCGCTGAAATGCAGGAACTCTTCATAGTACCTGCGCTGGGGCAGAAACGAGAATTCTATCCGGGTTCTGGGTCACGATTTGCAGTTTAATCTATGGTTTTTGGCCGAGTAAAAGCAATCAGTAATGCACAATCAGAGGGTAGATTTAAAGGAGGTCTAAGAGCTATCACAGAGGGCAATCAGATCATTTGTGAATCAGCTGTTCAAATCATAAATAGATCCAGTGAATGGATTGAAGCAGCAGATGTCTACTTTGCATTTGTTAATGGCAAATGCAGTTCGATTTGCTACTTCTAAGTTTATGAAACAAACAACCAGAGAAACACAAACAAACCAACTAGACGATCGTCCCCAGTGGAGTCACCATTTTGTTAACGGGAAAAGTGTCTATTCAGAACGACCCTATCCCACTAAGGTGTGACAGTAACCTTAGAAACTAACAGAGAAAACTACTTTTGTATTCTTCTTTATGAACTATAAACAAAGAGAAATAGGATGAACCAACCAGTGTCTTGCGCTAGTCCTTTGATCCAATCTCTCTCCTCTTTGACAGTTTCCAGCTACCCGCTCCCTTACTTGCCCAGCTTCACCAAGTACCTGCAAGATCACAGAAGAAGGAAACTATACAAAGACATGGGTTCATACTCATAAAAAGCTTAGGATCAGATTTAAGCTAAACATACAAATGTAACAAACATCAATGATACACAAGCATGTAGGAGAAACTCAAATAGTTTTATTGATATAACAAGAAGATCCAGGAGGAGTTACAATCGATGATTCCTGATCCAGCATCAACCTCCCAGCAGAGAAGCCCCTCTTCACCTCCAACAAAGCATAAATCACCCAATACTCTGATATCAATCTCAAAACCAACAACAATTCTCTGCAATGTACAATATTCCAGCCCCTGGATCTCTTGGATGAGGGATCCATATATAGATGTATGCAAGGAGGATGAGTCAGCTTATGATTTGACTAGTGTCTTCTCTCTGTCAGTTCTTGCTTCCACTTGGAGACTGAGAGCCTCTTACTCATCCTTGGTCGAATTCAGTGAGGCAAGTGTCATTGGGGAAGATTCTGGAAGCTTCCATTGTCTCTCCACCTCGTGGAATGACTCTGCCACTTGTCATTTCCCGCTCAACGCACCCTGGTAGTGCATTTAAGTGCGTTGCAATGCACCTAGCTAGTGTATTTGGGTGCTTTGCAACGCAGCTAGCTAGTGGAGCAGCTGAAATGATCCTGATTTGACTGATTCTGAGCAGTTTCTGGTGGAGAACTTCTGAGAGAAGCTGTAATTTGTTGACCTTGTTCCTTTAGGAGTTAGAAAAACACTTTTAGGGACTTAGGAGCCCTTGGTTTATGGACATTTCATGCTTAGAGCTGTAAGGCACAAAAATGTCTATAACAGGCACTCGTTCTTAGGGTGCTTCCTTGTACAGCTAGGGCAGAAGATAGCCAAAGCCCTCTCAGCTTCCTCTTTCTTCTGCTGGATTCGGAATGTATCAAGTTGCATGGCAATGGTCTGTCTCACCTCACTCTTGAGGTCCTCTAATTGATTTGAAAACTCATGTTTGGAGAAAGGAATACTAGCTGAGAGGAGGTTTCCTCTACCTCTTTTCCGGGCTACCCTAGAGTGGTTTCTAAACACAGTCTTTATATCCTCATAAGGTAGTTGGTAAATATCTCCTCCAGCTAGCATGTGAAGGGTATCTAAGAGGTCTTCAGGGACTCCTCAGAGCAGGACCAACTTGAGGGATTCAAGGTCAAGTGTGCACCTGGCCCATTTATAGCTAAGTTGGAACCTTTCCTCGTAATCTTCTAAGGACTCATCATTCCCCATGGTCATCCGAAAGATTTCTCCCTTGGCTTCCTTAGACCTACAGTAGTCCCGGTATTTGGTATTGAAAGCTTGCTGCATCTGGGCCCAAGTGGTGATACTGTTCCCAGGTAAGCCCATGAACCAGCGTAATGCTGCATCCTTAAGGGTAGAGGGGAAGAGTTTCAGTTTTTTCTCATCTTCGGTATAGTCATAGGTTCGACAAAGGACGACAAACTCAAACAGGAAGGTATCAGGGTCTTCAGTAGTCAGTCCATGGAAGTGAGGTAAAGCGGAGGGGCTTATGTTCTTCATTTTCATGTCTCCATTGGTCTCTCGGATGGGGAAGGCACCTTCAATTCTCTCATCTTCTCCCCTATTGTCAGCCATAGCTTCAGATGGAGTGTTCTCTAACTCTTCTTCTGTTATAGGATCTTTGTATATCTCAGGAGGTTCGCCTATAGGTTCTTCTGGATCACTGTCACCAAAGAAGAGAGAAGGGTGACTCAGTGACGTGGTGGGGGTGTTGGGTAAGAATTTGCCTGTTTTATCTCGATTTCTACGAGGCATGAAATGGAAAGACTTTTGATTGCTTTTGTTCTTTTTTCTGGTACTTTCAAAACTTAAAACAGATTGAATTGCAACTAACTATCTTGCTAAAATGGAAATGCAGAATTGAAATGAAAACATGAAAGAACTAATCTATTTTGCTCAAATGAAATTGCAGGAATGAAATGCTAGGCTACGCTTGCGGAATTGAAATGCTAATCTACGCTTGCAGAAATGAAATTGCGGAATTGAAATGTTAATCTATGAAAGTAGGAAATATCTATGCTACTTTTGCGGAAAGGAAATTGCAGAATGGAAATGAAATAAACTACTTAGCAGAAGGCGAGAGTAGGAAAATAGAAGAAAAGCAACAATCACCAATACTCTGACGCTTCCCCAGCAACGGCACCAAAAAGATGGTGGGCTCCAGTATTGTAGCAATAATGCTACAACTCCTGGAGCTTCCTTCTTTAATTCTATCAACCCGGTAGTTCGTAACAAACTTGGAAGCGACGGTGCTGTATGCACAAGTACTAGCTCTTGCCGCGGCTGTCACTTGGTTAGCTGGCACAAGTCCGCTAGGGGCTCAAGCCAACTTCTATGAGCTCTTACAAGAAGCTTTTTAACTGATGGACAAAATCTAACTCAAAGGAAGCTAATCTACTTGCAGAAAGGAACTGAAAGCCAACAAGAAACGCAAACCCTAGCAAACCCTAATTCTACCAGCTAGTCCTACTGATGCAAAGATGGGAATGAAAACTACTGAAAGAAATGCCATTACTTCTATGAGGGTGAGATGCATGTGTCTAGACTACTTCTACCTGAAGAAAACATCTTTTTGTATTTTTGAATAAGTTATTTAGAATTATCATGCATGTGCTTGTAACTGGCTTTTTACTGTGCAGAGGCGGATCACGGAGGAGAAATGCTTGGAAGAGGTCGGGAAGGTTCAGAGAGGGTCTAAGGAGTCCCTAACATCCTTCCAGAGAGTTTCACAAAGTTTGGCTGCCAAGAAACCGCGTTTATGAGCTTCTACAGGAAGTTTGCAGGGGTTCTACAGGATGTTTCAAAATTTCTACAGGATGTTCAGTAATTCCTACAGGATGTTCTACGATTGGATTTTGGATGATGGGTGAGTGGAAGAGGCTGCATGGATGGATAGGGAGGTAGGAGAGGGGTTTGTAATGACTTAGTGACAGAGAGATGAGGTGATGAGAGGGTGTGTAAAGCTAGTTTGTCTTAAAGAGGGCAGAGGGAATGGAAGGCCAAAAAGGTAGGATGACGTGGGTAGTAGAGTAGTTGTGAGACGAGGGGTCTAATTTGGAGATGAGCAGTTGGCCTGGACGAAGCTTAGAAGGACGAGAGAGTGATGGAGTTGCACTGCACAGTGTAAACTGAACCAAATCATCCACGTCCTGCACATAATCAAAATATTCCTAATCTATCCTAACTGTTTAATGAAACCAATGAACAACAACGTTATTTCCAAGAGATCATGTACGGTACTGAAGAAAAGAAACATTCCAAGAGGTCTGAGCGCATGGATAACTTCTACAAATGAAAATATTGCACCAAAGATTGCATGAGTACGCAAACTAATGTTTTTGGTGGGTAGCACTGTCTGCAATTGCAACCCTAGAAAGAGGTGAAAATGAGAGTGCAGGCAACCCTTTTCTGGAACTTTTATCAATTCTAATCTCTTTACTCTATTCTAAACATCTGAAGCAACTCTACCTTCTAACAATGACCTACTTAACCACACCACGAAATCTAACTCAACAAACTGCGTTTCAAATGCATGTAAAGAAAACCATATTGCTGAAAGGAAAGATATCAATACAAAAGAAGGAGGCCCTAGGCTCTCAGGTTGGGCCCAACCCCGAGAGCTATGGCTCCTTTAGAAACTCAGAGCTGAGATGAAATCTGACTGCTTCTCATTAAAAAATAATAATCATAAGTCCAGAGGTATGCCAATGATGGCTACAAAAGAGCAAAAACAGAGCTAGCAGCTCGTAGTGCAGAATGTGCAAATTTTTCCAAAAGTCCTTTTCGAAGGCTGAAGCCTTATCATTTATACATCACGAGGCCCCAAGCTGGCATCCTAAATCTATGGGACTTGGCTGACCAAACTGGGAGTGAACAGCTGCTTCCACAAAATTCGTTTGGCTGCCTTCTAGATCCGGTTGTGGTGGCTTTTGGATCTCGGAGTTGGGGGTGAAGATCCCGAGGAAGGATATTTAATGCCATGGACAACCCTCCTACGAATCCTCAACCCCATCTTGGCTGTCTCCTAGCCCTCATCTGCTCGGTTTTGCTCCAACACGTGTCAAAAAAACCTGAAATGAGCACGTGTTAGCCACCTAGGAATAGTGACTGCCCTTATTCGTACAAATGACATAAACATACTAAAAAATGATGCATAAGTTATGAAAAATGAAGGATTGAGCAAGGGTAGTTAGGCCAAATGAGCCCAAAATGTTACCAAATTTGGGGCTCATCATCAAGGCCTCACGCTGTCATTATTTCTTTGTGTAATTCATTATACAGGATACCGAAGGTAGCCCCACCTACCACCACCTCTTTGATCACTGCTAAGAAATGCATCAAGCTCATCTCACAGACTAGGAAATTCATTTTCTGTCTGGTTCGCTCCCAAAGTAAGGGGAATATTGTCGCCACATCCATGACCCCCGCGAAGGGTTCCTCCACACAGCAGCAACAACAACAGAGGGATACGGTCATGAAAGAACACATGGACAACTTCTCCTCACCCACAGGGGTACCACACAAGTTTTAGGTGGGCAACAAAGTCTGGTTGCATCGACAGAAAGAACACCTTACCAGAACCCATCAGAAGCGCAGACCACTCCGACATGGTCTTTACACCATTACCAAGGCTATGGGGACAATGCTTTGGAGCACAACAATCCTCCATTCCTTCGCCTGCACCAATTTTTCAATGTGTACCGCCCTCGACCATGCTTCCCACCATTACTAGACACATCCGAGATTGCAGAACAACTCACCAGGGACCAAGTTCAGCAAATGGAGGAACTCAACGCAATGGGGACCATTACTTCCTAAGGGGGGAGAAATGATCCAGGTGGATGTTGGTGGCCACCCACCTATCCCACTTAGACCCCCACAACTGTCTCTTTCAGTTTTTCAGTTTCCGTAATTGTAGCACAATTTGCTATTTTTCGCAGTTTTTCGGGTACTGAACTTTTGGAGCCGTTTTGAGGCCCTAAATGACGTTTTTTGGGAAATCTAGGAGCAACATGGGTCCATGGATTGATATTGCTCTTCCCAAAGTTGTAGTGCTCGATATATCTTTCTAACGAGCTATTGTACGTGTCAAACGAAGATTGGGTGCCAAAGTTACGACCTCGGGAAGTTGATGTACCAACTTACCCAAACGGGGCCCACAATTTGGCGTTTCATCTTCTAGGGTTAGGTTTTGGGATGTTAAGGGTTTTCCATTGTTTCTCAACAATAAATAGGCCTTCGAGCCTCATTGTAACACAGTTTAGAGGCATGTATCCGTCACATCTCTTCTCATAGATAAGCTACCATCGCCCTAGCTGGTTTATTTCCACTTTTGTTTGTAAGCATATTTCAGTATTTTACAGTAATAAAATGAAGTATTATTTCCACTGCATCTCTGTATTTATGGTTATATCTATAATCTATTGCATTCCTGTTTAAATCTGGATCATTCAATTACTAAAAATCATAAGGAAATTAACAAGAGTGATCCTCTTACCCTCATAGTAGACCCCTCTATAAGTGTTGGTTGCACTAAATGTAAGCATCATGAAATCAAACGAAGTAGCATCCTTGTTATTTCCCCATTGTAGATAAAGCAAAGAGGCAGCAAGCAAGTATGGAGTAAGAAAGAAGAAAGCAATGAGAATTTCCCTGTATGATCTGAAAATGGGGCTCTTAGGCTTCTTGTCTAACTTACAATAACCTCTCCCACTTCCAAAGCTTTAAATTTTCCCAAGTCTATTTGATCAACCAATGCGGAAATAAGAAATGCTTGAAAATATGGGTGTATGCTTGTATTTGTTTTCAGCTGATTATTTACTTTAAAATCTGTTGTTTGTGCTAATATGGGAAGGTACTTAAACTGATATATAAATGCATATAATAGTAGTTAAAGTAGCAGTGAAAACAAACACATAAGACAACAATATAATATGGAGTTCACCCTAATATCTTGGGCTATGTCTCCTTGAGCTCTAATCAACTTGATTAGGCTCTCTGGGATTATGACTTCAATTCTCTTACAAGTGCTACACTTAACTCCATTGGTTTACAGCTGAACCAATGGGCTTAGAATGCCATCTTACCCCTGGCTGTCCTTGTTCTGCAGACAGGTCTAGGCTTCTCTGAACTGGACTCCTTCTGTCAGTGCTCTGAGCTTCTCGAGCTTTTGGCTTCTTCGACTCCCTTAGAATTCTGCCTTTGTCTCTGGAACTCCTTCTCCTATCTTTGACACACCTCAGACAACTAGCCACCGCTCGATCATTCGATCTCCTGCTGTGCTGTAACTTCACTGCAGCCTCATGGCTCTTAAAATTCTATTAGAGCTCTCTGGCTCTGCGGCTTTGCCTCCAACCTCTGGTGGCTCTGCCTATTACAGTGAGATTGGCTATGGTTTCTTTGCTTCCAGGTTTGCTTACTGCTTCCTGGGATGCTCTCTCTTTCTACCTCTTTACTCTCTGTCTGTTCGTGGCTTAAAACCAATCTGCTTCCCGACTGTTCGATTCCACTTCCCATCTCCCTGGATCTCCTACCTCTGTCCATTGGAATCCCCTGCTCTGTGTCATCAACACTGTAATGCTTCACAAAGAGGTGGCCACATATTTCCTCACGAACTGAGTGTCAATTCTCTTTGAACGGTCGTTATTTCCGTTATTTACCAGATGCCTGTGAAATAGAGCCTTCTGTCGACTCATCGGTCAAATTAGACTTCAAATCTTATGCACCGTAGTTTATTTATCCCTCAGGTCCAGTCATCCATCGGGTTAAACCTCCGCCGTTGATCTGGAGCCCCCACATCCTACAGTCTTTGCTCATATCGCACTGTTGAGTTGCTCGACCGTTACTCCGTGATGTAAGCGGTTTTTCTCTCTCATCCGTCAGACACGCGTCACTCGGTGTATGGAATCGCTTGGTCCTCGGCCAAACCCACTTACCGCTTGAAATGCCCCCGATATTCTACCGGTTTTGAGCACGGGACTCGCCTTGTCGGTTGTAGCGCTTTCCCACGGTTTTCTGGTTTCCCTTGTGACCGAGTTCTCAGGGCTTTTCCTGTTTTAGGGGTTTTACTTGCGCTAATCGCGTATCAGAAACTACCTTTGTTTCAGGGTTGGGTCTCCCGTTTGCCAATTTTGCGCCAGCGCGCGGTTACGATGGGCCAACGGTCTGCACACTTTGACCGAGGGTCCTCGTTGCTCCGTGCTGACCACAAATTGTCATTGTTCAGAGGTTATTTCTGATAGGCTTCGACATCCACAAGACTTTAAACTTCGGTATGAGTTTTTATAGAGTTCGGGTAGCTTTAAGAGAGTTTAAGGATCCAATTCGGATCACGCCTTCCCACTAAAAGAACTTTTGGTCCACCAAAAGACTGATATACTGATCTGAGCAGTAAATGAGAGTAACAACACCCTCTTCTTTCAGCCTCCCTACACTTGCCTTTGCATAGTGCCTCTGAACCAAAATCTTTGACCACTTCCCTTCTTGGATGGGTTGGTCATCTCAGGAAGAACTATTTTCCTCCTTGACTTCATGCAAAACTTCTACTGTGAAGTTTACAGAAGGTAGTTTGAACTTATTTGCCTTGATCGTTGATCCAAGGTGGCTCAAACAAATGTGAAGCACATCTGCTCCACAAAACTTTCATTTGTACCTGTTTGAAAAGCTGCCAACAACAACTCTTAACAACAACATGCATATAGACAACAACTGCATGGGCTAACTCCTGCTTCAACAAAGAAACAGATTTCACATCTTGTGAACTCTTCCATGTCTTATATTTGCATACAAATGATTAACTAGATAACAAGCCAATAAAACATGCCTTTACAACAAATGACCCTTCGAGTCAAGCATGTAGGAAAAAGACCTTTAGGACTCTTTTCCAAAAGATGAAACACTTCATCCTTATCTCCATTTTAGAAATTTAGAAACCAAGTTAACTTCTCCCAAGCTAGCATCACATGCATCTCATGCTCATGCATGCATTCCATCTTTCAACTTCTCTTAAGTACACTGTACTTTCGAAGCTGAAATGAACATACTATTGCAGCAATAAAGTGAGTTTCCTACTCAACTTCTTTCTATTTACCATTTTGGTAAGATCCTGCAACTTGCATTTATTCCACAAAGAAATGCAAACAGATGCATCACTAGACATGCAACCTTAATTGGATAAGAATTCTAACCATTTCTTACCAATCCATTTCAAAGGTCCCTCCTTTGTTTGCACATCAGCATCAGTATGTGAATCATCCTGAACCACATCAATCATGGAATCTTTATTTCCATCCCTGCCATTTTATTTTTCCACCTTCTCCTTCAGCTTTGGTGGAAGCAGTGCTGGATTCAAAGTCGAACACCTTTCAGTAAGATACCCTTGCTTATGGTAGTAAGTACAACACATGTGCATCCTTTTGACAACATGATTTTCCTTGTCCTGTGGACCTTTGGCTGCTTGCTTCTTTTCCTTCAAAAGTTTCCTGTATGTGGCCATCCTCTTCCAATATCTAGAAACATAATGGTTATCCAAACCACAAAAGGAACATGCAATTCTTTTTCCATGCTTTACAAAATCAAGAGGAATGTGTTTATAACCAGATTTATACCTACCTCTTTCACCTTTATTGCTTCATGAGGAGGTGAGACAAATGAAGAAGTAGCTCCCTTTGGAACACTATCACTTTCTTCAAGGCTGTTAGAGTTTCCACAACCCTCTGGTTCAAGTATGTGCTTCTAAACGCCTGCATCATTCGAATGATGTTTCAAGCTATTGCATTCCTCCTGAATACAATCCTCACACTTTTGAGGTAGAGGACCTGCAATGAAACTCCTTTTGGGAACTGTTTCAATGGACTTCATGGTAGCTTTAGAACTCTCCCATAAGACTGTCCATAGACAAGACCCAAATACTTAGGCCTTTCCTTAACCATTATTGGCTCGACAATATCTTGTGCATATTTGTCCAATCCTTTTCCTTCATAGCCCATCTTGGACATTAGCATGGAACCTATGCCTTTGGTATGTTTTTCAAAAGAACCAATATAAGCATTCTTAGAAGAATTTGAAGACAAACAAGAATGGTTTACCTCTTCTTAAAGCTGATACTTGTCCAAGGATTCTTTTGCAACAAAGAGTTGTGAGTCCAACTCATGCATCCTTTTCAGGTTCATACTTGCAATATGAAGTTGCCTCTCCATTTCCTGCAATTTCCAGAAAGCATCTGCTTCTCTTCCTCCACGGAATTCAACTGCTCTCTAAGTATGCTGCTCTTCCTTCCATCCTCATACATTTCTCTCACCATATCCATCATGGTGGACAAGTCTTGCTTCATGTCTCCATCAAAGGAACTTGGGGAGCAAGAAGAATTTTAGAACTCACTTGTAGAAGTTGTCATTTTCAAAATGCACCAAAGAACTTCAAACAAGATTATTAAAGAGCTTATCCAGTAACCTCTTGCAACAACCTTTTGTGCTTCAAGGATTGCCCTGAGGTCCTTTGGGATAGAAGAATGCCTTTAGCCCTTCTTCCTTCTTGTCCTTCCTGGACTGAGCTATCAATAGCTTTCCCTTCACCTCTGCAAACTCAAACAATAGTCAGTCTGCAACCAAGCATACAATCGATGAGGTAATCAATCCTTGACTGTCCAAACACCTTTCAGACAAGCAGTCTTTGCCTTGTCAATCAAGCATTTTGATACAACCTTCTTTGAAGGCAGGGTTAATCAATCTGAAGCTCTGATACCATCTGATCTGAAAATGGGGCTCTTAGGCTTCTTATCTAACTTACAAGAACCTCTCCCACTTCCAAAGCTTTAAATTTTCCCAAGTCTATTTGATCAACCAATGCGGAAATAAGAAATTATTGAAGGGTGTATGCTTGTATTTGTTTTTAGTTGATTATTTACTTTAAAATCTGTTGTTTATGTTGATATGGGAAGGTACTTAAACTGATATACAAATGCATATAACAGTAGTTAAAGCAGTAGTAAAAACAAACACACAAGACAACAATATAATATGGAGTTCACCCTGATATCTTGGGCTACATCTCCTTGAGCTCTAATCAACTCGATTAGGCTCTCTGGGATTATGGCTTCAATTCTTTTACAAGTGCTGCACTTAACTCCATTGGTTTACAACTGAACCAATGGGCTTAGAATGCCATCTTACCCCTGGATGTCCTTGTTCTACAGATAGGTCTAGGCTTCTCTGGACTAGACTCCTTCTGTCAGTGCTCTGAGCTTCTTGAGCTTTTGGCTTCTCCGAATCCCTCAGAATTCTGCCTTGTCTCTGGAACTCCTTCTCCTATCTTTGACACACCTCAGACAACCAGCCACAACTTGATCATTCGATCTCCTGCTGTGCTGTAACTTCACTGCAACCTTATGGCTCTTAGAAGTCTATTAGAGCTCTCTGGCTCTACGACTCTACCTCCAACCTCTGGTGGCTCTGCCTATTATAGTGAGCTCAACTTTGGTTTCTCTGCTTCCAAGTCTGCTTACTGCTTCCTGGGCTGCTCTCTCTTTTTTGCCTCTTTACTCTCTGTCTGTTCATGGCTCAAAACCAATCTGTTCCCCAACTATTCGTTTCCACTTCCTAGCTCCCTGGATCTCATGCCTCTGTCCGTTGGAATCCCCTGCTCTGCGTCATCATCACTGCAACGCTTCACAGAGAGGTGGCCACCTGTTTCCTCACGAACTGAGTGTCAGTTCTCTTTGAACGGTCGTTATTTCCATTATTTCCCAGATGCTTGCGAAACAGATCCTTTCGTCGACTCATCGGTCAAATTGGACTTCAAATCTTATGCGCCACAGTTTATTTCTCCCTTGGGTCTGGTCATCCATTGGGTTAAACCTCCATCGTTGATCTGGAGCCCCCAGATCCTAAGGTCTTTGCTCGTATCGCATGGTTGAGTTGCTCGACTGTTACTTCACGATGTAAGCAATTTTTCTCTCTCATTTGTCGGACACTTGTCACTCGGTGTATGGAATCGCTTGGTCCTTGGCCAAACCTGCTTACCACTCGAAATGCCCCCGATATTCTACCGGTTTTGAGCGTGGGACCCGCCTTGTCAGTTGTAGCGCTTTCCCACGGTTTTCTGGTTTCCCTTGTGACCAAGCGCTTAGGGCTTTTCCTCTTGGAGGGGTTTTGCTTTCACTAATCGCATATCAGAAACTGCCTCTGTTTTGGGATTGGGCCTTCCGTTTGCCAATTTTGCGCTAGCACGCGGTTACCATGGGCCAATGGTTTGAACACTTTGACTGAGGGTCCTCGTTGCTCCGCGCTGACCACAAATTGTCATCGTTTAGAGGTTATTTTCGATAGGCTTCGACATCCACAAGACTTTAAACTTCGGTATGAGTTTTTACAGAGTTCGGGTAGCTTTAAGAGAGTTTAAGGATCCAATTTGGATCACTGTAGCCTTGTGCAACCAAGATAAAACTCATACAAGGGGAAGGACGAAGCTAGAAAGTAATGTTCCTATCAAGACTCAACCTCTGAAGGTTTGGAAGAAAAAGGAGGACAATCCACTCACGGGGAGTAGATCCCCAGTTTCTCTTCATTGAAAAAGAGAATGGATTCAAATGAAGCCAAATAAGTCAGATGCAGACATCAAAGAGAGATAATGATTTCATTTGAATGATTGGAGCAATGTAGAAGAAGCCCAGAGTTTAAATCAATTCGACAAGATTAGTCCCCAGGTAGAAGCAAGAAGGAAGATGCAAGAGATAAGAGAAAAGAAGAGAGCATTGGTTCAGAGGGAGTTGCTTCATAAGAAACAACAAGAAATTTTTTTTAGCCTTAGGAAGAATGATTGTTCAAGAAATGAAAGTTTTGCATATTTGGTGAAATACCTTTATTTAATTTAAGTTGCAAGTTTGATTATGCCTAGCAATCATGGTTTCATGAGCACAATTGGTACAAGCTTTGTATGTCCCTTAGTTGTTAATTGGTATGGCTATGTCAATTGGTAGTCTTTGGTTCAGGTGGAGTAACCTTTTGTATAAATGGAAATTTTTTTTTGAGAAGGAGTCATGGAAGTTTACCTAGTGCTTTTTCCAATGTGTATCAATCATTGGTATAGTTGGTGTGTTAGATAGCAGCAATCCCTAGTTGTGGATGCATGATCTCAGGGGGATATAATTTTATGGTCTATATGCTTAATAGAAGTGAGCACAATATTTGAAGCAACATCTGTGGTAAAGAGTAGCCTAAATGTATCATTAGCTATGGTATTTACAACAACATCAATACCATTTCCAATTTTTGATATCAATTTTTAATTGGTACATAAGAAGCATTAGTAGAAAGAGTATTCAACTAGCAGCCAAAAGGCGTTTAGAACTAGAGAATCGTTCAAGGAAGAGGCAATGTATGGTCAAGGGGAGCATATCATAAATGTCCATTTCCTATAGTAGTGTTGCGTGATTTAATTGCGATTTAAATCCTTGTCATTAATTGTCAACCCGGGGTTCGTAGAACTGACGAGGTATACCTATACTATATGTACTAGGTGGTTATCTTTCATATTAGATTAATGTAATGGAATTTAAAACTAATTACAAAACATATTAAATAAACCTAATCCAAACCAAACCAAACATAAATAAATTGAAATCACACTTGCATAAAGGAAATCACACTTGCATAAATGAAATCACACCACACTTGCATAAATGAAATTGCACCACACTTGCATAATTGAAATCACACTCACACTTGCATAAATGAAATTACTCTTGCTGGAAAGTAAATCACACCTGCTGAAATGAAATCACACTTGCTGAAAGTAAAAGCACACTTGCATGAAAAGAAATTAAATATCAAAACGATATGTTACCAATATGTATAAAGATGCACAAATTGTGGTTGATGGGGGCCCTCCATTCCTCAGCAAGCACACTGAATCAACTATCACATCTTGGAGATCGAAATAGCAGTATGTATTTCATAAGGATGAAGTTACAAGATATTACAAGAATTTGCTCTCCTAACTTTACAAATTACATGTAGAACTTGGAACCTCCAACTAACAACTAGCAACTAACACTAACACTCACAACCTTTAACTTGCATCTAACAACTAACAACCTTTTGTATGAAGGGTGCACTCCTATTTATACAAAAATTGAGGATTACTATACAATAAATATAGATCCTTAGATCTCTCCTAAATCCACATTTATCTCTTGTGGTTACAACCAATATCCTAAAAATGTAAGATACAAATCCTCTCATCCATGATTTTTCTCCTTTGGATGTGCATAGTTAATGATCCACATCTTCTATAATCATTCCACAAATCTTTATGAGTTGGAATTTGAAATTCGAATTTGTGGTTGGATGGCCAAGTAGGACCCTTCTAGAATCTCCAAGTAGGCCTACAATATCACAAAACTCATAACACTTTTAGACATATATGAAAATATGTTAATTTCCTAACATTTAATAAAAAATTGACTTATAATACTTAAAATCAATGACTTGGAAAATAATAATGATAAACCCATGTAATGATGAAAATGGTTACTTGTTGTAGGGTTATGGGGCTATAGAGTTATGGAATGAGGGTAAAATGATGGAAACAAAGGTGAAAATGGATGACATTTTGGAGACTCAACAAGTAGCAACAACTACAAGAAGACATAAGGACATGTTTTTCTAATGCTTATGTTTGTAGGTGTCTTTTCCCATGTTGATGTAGCTGAGTTTGAACGGTAAAATTCAAGTACCTCACCAAAGAAATATTAGCCCTCGAGAAGAGAAGTTTTAAAAGAAGAATGCACATTAGTTAGTGTTACACTAAAATTTGTCACCATGACTCTTTGTAGTTAGTATGGCTCCATCAACTGTCATACTATCCTCCTTGGCAAGTCTTATACCTCTGCCACTCATGTCAAACTCCAAGAAAGAGAGAAAGTCTTTAAAAATCTATATAACTCTGGGTACGCAGTTTCTCTTAGCCTTACCTGCGTGTACGCACCTCAAGTTAATAACACCTGCGTACTTGTACGCTCTGTCTGTAAAGGGGTGGGTGCGTACTCCTGTAAAGGTCAAAAGGCGCAAGTTTTACTCCAAAAAAGTTACTTGTGGTCGATTCTAGAGCATTCTAGAAGATGGTTTGACGTGTATTGAGCGCCTCCAGATGGTTCATGCATCCCAAAGAAAGAGGAACTTATCCCATCAAGAGGGGAGCTATCCCATTGAAAGAGGGGCTTATCCCATTGATGGTGGACCTGATTAACTTCCTCCAAAGCATTATAAATACAGGCATTGGGCCAGAGGGAGAGGAGGTTGAAAGCTGAACATTCCTAAGGGTAGATGCTGCTGAAATTAGGACTCCCTTATAGAGCTTGAGAGGAGAGATTCCCATCCTTTCTTAGCTTCATTTGGAAGTGGGTGAGCTGATCAAAGTAAAGGAGAACTCTTGCTGGACCCTGGGAGGGACCTGCACAACACCAAGGCACTGGTTGTAATGGTTTCTTTTGTTTCCAATTAATGCAATTAAGTTCATTTTTCTCAACAAGTTGTTATATATAATTTGTTTCATATACTCCTTGGTCTTTATGATGAATATGTTTTATTATATGAGTTATTCAGGTGCTATGTAATCGTTTGCTTGTTAGTGAATGCAGGTTTCAAAGAGAAGGAGGAGCTCATCTGGATCGGAGAGGCTGGACTGCTACAAACAGCGTTGGACTAAAGGTATGCTTTAAACACCTGGTTGCTTGTATTTTAAACGCATATTTAGGGAAAGATAGTGCTTGATTGTTTTGTTTGTCACTAGAAAGCCTTAGCTTCTAGGGAGGTCGGTTTTGTCCGCAAAATTGACTCTTTCCGCATGAAAAAATGGCGACTCCACTGGGGAATCCATGGATTTGATTGATTTCTCTTTTGATTGATACTTTGATTTGAGAAAAGTCGATTTCTTTCTGGTTTTTGACTGATTGACTGTGAATTTGGGTGGAATAGCTTAGGGTTAAGTTAGTTTTTATTTTTCTTGGTTTTGCTAGCAGTACGCACCCTCTGCGTTAAGCACAGTGCGTACCTGTACGCACTGTAGCTTTGTACACAGAGCGTGGCCGCACCTGTGCAAACAGGCTGCCTGCGTACCCTGTCAAAAGTTGAGAAAATTCCAATTTTTTCCTTTTTGCCTCTTAGATTTTGTTTATAATTTGTTTTTTGCTGCCCAGATCCACTGGTTACCTGTCAGAGGTCTTCATCTAAGCTTGTTTCATTAGTATCAAGGGTTTTAGTGAAGTTCATAGAGATTCTAGCCCTAGGCTTGATTTTTGCATTGGTCCTATAGTGACTTTGGCTTTAGAAGTTGTAAACACCTTGGATCTCCCTGGTCTTTTCAGTCTTCTTAGGAGTCGGACCTTTCGTAAAATCCATCTTTGTGAGAAACCTACCGTTGTGTTGTCTCTTTGCGGAATTTCGAGAAAGCTTGTCTGTTAAAGCTGTGAATTTCATTCTTGAGAAAAAGAACAAAAGATTTTCATTTTTGTTTTTGACTAGTTTATGATTCTGCATGAACTAGTCCTTGGTTGAATTGTAACTGAGTAAAACATCCTGGAATTATATTTTGTAGGCTTTTTACCTCATTAGATTTGCTTTTAGGTAAATTTCTCTTAGATTTGCTTTTAGCTAAATTGATTTGATTTTCATAGATTTTTTAAAATTGATTTTTGTTAAGTAGTTTTACATGCTTTGTTAAATAGGGAAAAATACGAAAATCTCTTTTGAAGAAAAGTTTGTTTTAGTAGCGTTTGAAGTCTTTGAAAAGAGAAAGGAAGTTTTCGTGAAATAATTAGTGGTCATGTGTTGTATGCTTTGGAAAAGATAAAGAGATTGTTTCTTTTGTTTTCATTGCCAAGAAAGTTGTCTTGATATCAATTTTGCATTCTCCAACTCTCTTAGCTAGGGAATTCATTGAAAAGGAAAGATAGTATAAATCATCCTAGGTGCATATTTTTAGTGGATTTGAGTCGGGTCTACACACCATCAGTTTCATCTCCACTACCCTTTTGTCCTAAAGAAAAGCCATAAAAATTAACGCTTAAAGTAAAATAAACGTAGTAACTTTTTATTTACTAGGGCTCTGAAACACCAATATAGATTAGGCTAGTGTCTTGGAGTAGGAGAGTAATTAACTCTCCAAGACAGCAAAACCAAACAAGTAGCTCATCTTGTGGTAGGATAAATCCAATAGTTACATTTATGCTCTGGGAAAGCTCCTCTTAAAGGAGAAGCACGAGATCGTGTCCGAACCAGTGAGGGGATCAATCCTCCTTCATTGGGAACAACGCCAGATACGCACGTACTACAAACGGTAAACCTCGGATTGACCATTGTCGAGGAGCCTGGGGTCACTTGTCGGTAAACCTTGGATTATTGTCAAGGAGCCGGCAAGGGGATTGAGCTTGATACTCTGCCCTTGCGTGCTATCGGATCGTAGACTGTTCCCCCAGGTATATTTGTTGCTATTGGTGACCCTAGTGACCATTATCTTTAGGGTTCTACCCAAGGTGACAGTGGAGGGAAGATCCCGCTGTACCTGGAGCAGACATCGGCTAGACTCACTTGGATTTTCCGGGGGGTTCACTTCACTCGAGACGGTTAAAGTGGAGGAACTTGTGCCGGTCTATTCATTAAGCAGGTTGCCGGGGTAACTGTTCCACCCGCCACTTCTGTACTGAATTCGGCGATGTTGGATTTCATCACCAACTAGTGTTTTCGGTCCGGAAGGCTACTGTTTGTGTTTGGTTTGACGCCCTAGATTCTTTAGGCGTGTGATTCGAATTTGTTTGGTTCTTCAGAGACTTTAGGCAGTTTGCTTTGAGATTTTACTTTGTTTACGTGTGCAGTAGTTAAAAGTTTTAACTGTGGCTAAATTAATGAGACAGTCCCGTAGACTTCGGGGCCAGTCTCCTGAGATTGTAACCGTGGCCGATTTGTTGAGGAAGTCCCGTAGACTTCGGGGCCAACCTCCTGAAGACGTCCCGGGTCATTACGAAGGTTTGAAAGTCCTTGTAACTCCTAGTGGCAGTAAAGTAGGTTCACCTGAAGAAGGAGAGTCTTCGTTGGTAGTTCATCCTGATTACCAAAGTCTAGAAACAGGTTATAATCCCGAAGCTATTGCAGTTTCCGAGCTTGCTGGTAGTTTTTCATCTACTAGTGATATAGGCGAAGAACCTGAGATATCTGAACCTGTTACTCCAACTTCTAGTGCTCCTGATTCACCTAGGGTAGAAAGACTCATCACCGAAAATCTTCCTTCTGGTTTGATAGCTATTGAAGAACTTGCTCCAGAAGAAGAAATAGGCGTCCCTATCCCTGAAAATCAACCTACTATTGATCTAAGGGAGCGTGAATCCATTTTTTACAGTCCGCCTAGAAGTACTACTTGGTATCTTTCTTTAACTAATTATTTGGACAACTCAGGGTTAAGTTTTTCTCCACCTCGTGCTCCTTATCCACCTGGAGGTCTTTATACTCCTGTAAATATGTCAGGTCAGTCGTCTATGTTTACTCAATCTCCTGAATCTTTTTTGTACGGCGGTCCTTCTGTTCCCTCTGGGTATCAGTCACTTTCTGGTACTTTTTCGGGAGCATCTCCTCAACCCATTGAACATGGGTTATTAACTGGAAACAATGGTAATAAACCGTTGGGCGTAGGAGACATTTACATGATGTCAGGTTCAATTCCCAGTTCTCAACCTCAAGGTGGCCAGTTACCGCCTGGGGGGCAGCCTCAATTAACGCCTGGGGGGCAACCTCAAGGTACACAAATTGTGTCTGGGGGGCAACCTCAAGGACAGTATGTACCCGTGGTGCAGTACATTCCTCAAGGTCAACCCCAGCCTCAATATGTACCCCAAGGTCAACCTCAGTATCAATTTATACCTCAAGGTCAACCCCAGTATCAGTACCTACCTCAAGGGTATCTACCCCAAGGTCAGTACTCGAGTCAAGGTTACCAACCACCCCAAGGTCAATCTTATGTTCAAGGTACGGGAAATGTACCTTTCAATTATCAGTCCTACCCTCAATCCGGTTATGGATCTCAATATCCTCAACCTGTTATGGGTCAATACCCCGGAATGAACATAGTGTGGGATCCATCGCAAGTTCAACAGGTATTGCAGCCAAGCGTACAGTTGTCATCTCAAACTGGACAACCCTTAGTTTCTGGTTCACCCCAGCAACCAGTCCAGTCTAATATTCAAACTTCTGTACCTTCGGTAGTTTCTCAGTCCGGGCCTATTTCGCCTCGTACTCCATCTCAAACGACTGCTGCAACTACCGCAACATCTGTTTCATCTACCACACTTACTTCTGGAGTATCGACAGCTCCGGTTTCTACTGTCTCTGTAACTACTCCTCAGACATCTTTACCATCGTCTGGATCCACGATTCAAACTACGGTTCAGATGCCTGTAGGACAACCTGGTTTAAGTACGGTTGTCACTAGTCAACCACAATTCACTTATCAACCGTACCAGGTTCAGTACCAATTCGGTCCTGCTGTTCAGCAACCAGTTTACCAGTATCAACCGTATCCTGGATACACTTATCAACAATCACAACAACCCCAGTACAGTCCGGTTAATCCTGGTTTTCTAGGAGGATACAATATCCCGAACGCGATTCCTATTCCTAGTTATCCTGGATATCCTCCTCCTGGGACTGGTCTTGTGACCCAGAGTTTTAGGGATCCTAATCGGCAATTACCGTTTATCGCAACTTTGGATTTACCAGACTTGTCGCGCCTAACGAACGATCCAATAAATTATCTTCCGTTTTGGCCGCCAATGCCAAATAAGTTGCCCAGTGACATTCCCAAGTTCGAAGGTAAGTCTGGAGAGGACCCGTCGAATCATGTGATGACTTACCACCTCTGGTGTGCCTCTAATTCCATCTCGGATGATTCGATCCGCTTACGTCTTTTCCAGCGTACTCTCATTGGTCTCGCGGCCAAGTGGTACATTGAGTTACCACGGGCCTCTTTTTATAATTTTAGCCAGTTAGCTACCTCGTTCTTAACTCATTTTCAGTTGCCGGTCAGATATGATAATGGCACGGAGCTACTAACTTCATTAAAGCAATCGACCTCCACTTATATTTCCGATCATATTCATGAATGGAGACGTCGAAGGCGGTTAGTGAAAGTTTTTATCCCGGACCAGATCTTAGCTGAATGGTTTGTTAAATCATTGTTACCAAAGATTACTGAAGACGTAGCTAAGGCCGGAGTAGTTACTGAGGAGCAAGTGATTGCTCAAGCGCAGTACCTTGACTTAGTTTACACTCAGTCAGGTACGTTACACGAAAAGATCCCAGATCTTCCTAAGTCAAATCAAATCGCTGCTGCTCCTTCGGGGTCTCATGCCGCTGATGGCATGATTGGTACGGTGAATACTAAAAGCAAGAAGAAGTCTTCAAAGAATTCTTCTCCTATTATAACCTTACCAGACTCCCCGACATGAGATTCTTCTGCTGAAGTTTCCGCTGATATTCACGCTGTAGAGTCATCTACGGCTAAATCAAAATCCGGTGGGAAAAAGAAAGGCAAGAAGAAGAATAAAGCAGACAAAACTCCAAAGGAGAAAACTGAAAAGTCGGAAACCAATGACGAAAAACGCAAACCTCGATATCCTTGTCTTATTTGTGAAGAGGATCATTTTACAAGAGATTTCCCTCATCGGGCCGAGGTTGTGAAAATCGTCAAGGGTTCCCCAACTCCTGCTGTTTTGAAAGATCCATTTCCAAAGCAGGAGAGTAAGATGATAGGTTCTTCCTCGAGTGCCAGTGAAGAACCCATATTGATGATGTCTCATGTAAGGATTGCGACTCGATCGCAAGATTATGGTAGTAAAAGTCCTGTTGATGGCAAGGAAGCAGAATCTTCTCATTCTAATCCATCAACCACAGCTCCCGGTTCCGATCCACTACAGATCGAGAAACCTAACCCGGACTTAGTAATCAAACCGCCCGCCAAGGGTGTACTTCGAAGGTCTGCTTTCAATCCACATGCGAGAGCGGCCCAGAATTACAACATTGTTGAGGACTTAGCTGTTTCACCCTCAGCAATGTCGGCTTTGGAAGTGCTGCAATCATGCCCAGCACAACGCAAATTACTTTTGTCGGCTATAGGAGCTGTTGATGTTCAGGACCCGAACCTAATAATCTTTGATCTAGAAAATAGTACACCGCGTTTACCTCATCAAATGGCTTTCCAGATCCCAGTGATAGTAAAAAATAGGCCTATTCATCGGACTGTAATTGATGAGGGAGCTTCCACGTGTATTATGTCGATACAGTGTTGGAGATCGCTTGGTTCTCCTTCACTAAATCAATCCCCGACAATTCTTAAGGCCTTTGATGGCCGTGGGTTTCATCCTTTTGGCATTCTTCAGGATTTGCCTATAGGGGTCGAAGGAAAAATCGTTAGTCTGGATGTGGAGGTGGTTGATGCCCCTCTAGACTACAACCTTCTCTTGGGTCGAAGTTGGTCTTACGCTATGACAGCGGTTGTTTCATCGGTCTTCCGAGTAATAAAGTTTCCATATAATGGCAAGATCGTAACAATAGACCAGCTGGCTTACTTTTCATCCGACCCAGCCTCTTCAGAGAGTATCCAGCATGTCGGTAAAATGACTATCCCTTATAAGGATGTTGGTGTAGGATTAGTTAAAGATGCCGGTTTACTGGGAACTTTTCCTTTTCCTCCAATCAACGCATTGTCTTCATTTGCATCCATTCATATGATTACATCAGAGACTATTGTTTATGACGATCCTTGGATCGTTCCTTCTGAATCTGAGATAGACTCATTTGGTGATGCTATGCCTTTGAGTCCATATGAAATTGCCTATGAGGCCGTGCAGTCTTTTACCGACCCGCGTTCAACCAAAATCGACCAAATGAATGTGGTCCGTGAGGAGTCACTTTTCACATCAACCTCGGAGTTAATAGCGTTTCCCGAAGTTGTGTCATCTGACGAGCAACTTCGTGAAGTCCTGTGTGTAGACGATTTACCATGGGAAGATCTCCATCACAGATCTTCGTTTTTACCTGAGGATGATCGTTTTGAAAATGATTTCTCATCAGTCTTTACAGCTGAATATGTCAAGGAAGCTCAGAATCCCATGAAACATCCTGATTCAGAGTTGAATTTGGGAAATATTTCTCGAACTATTCCCATTGACATTTCAGTTAAGCCCGGAATTGTTGAGAACATTCATATAGGTGCCTCGTGTACAGATGACGAAATTCAAATATACAAGGCCCTATTTCAAGAATTCCGCGACGTGTTTGCCTGGTCCTATGAGGAAATGCCAGGAATTGATCCCGCAATTGTTGTCCATGAGATCAAGACTTACCCGGACGCTAAACCCGTCCGGCAACGTTTGCGTCAGATTCACCCACGAAAAGCGGCTGCAATTAAAGCAGAAGTTGAGAAGCTGTTGAAAGCAGGGTTCATTTATCCGATCCCGTTAACGGATTGGGTATCGAATATTGTTCCGGTTAACAAAAAACAGGGAACAATAAGAATATGCATTGACTATAGGGACATTAATCGAGCTTGTCCAAAGGACAACTACCCAACACCCTATATCGATCAAATAATTGACGATTGTGCCGGCAGTGAAATATTTTCCTTTATGGACGGTTTTTCCGGTTATAATCAAATCAATATTCTACCTGCCGATCAACCAAAAATGGCTTTCATTTGTCCATGGGGGACATTTGCTTACTGCAAATTACCTTTTGGGCTAAAGAATGCCGGAGCAAATTTTCAAAGGGCGATGTCTTATGCGTTTCATGACATCAAACACATTGTGCAACCGTATCTCGATGATTTGCCCGCTCATTCATTACATTGAGCTGACCACCTTGTCCATTTACGAGCAATTTTCATGAGGTGTAGGCATTATCGAATTCGGTTGAACCCACACAAATGTGTCTTCTGTATAGAAGTGGGACGATTGCTGGGATTTGTAGTTTCAAAAGCCGGCATTCGCGTCGATCCCTCGAAGGTCGAAGCTATCATCAAATTGCCTCCTCCTTCGAGTCTTCGCCAACTCCAAAGTTTGCAGGGGAAAGCAAACTTTTTACGACGATTCATTCCTAACTACGCTGAGGTTACAAAGGGTTTTACCCGGTTGTTGAAACAGAACGCTCAATTCACTTGGGATGAGATAGCTCAGAAATCTTTTGATGCACTCAAGCACGCGTTGACCCATGCACCGTTGCTGCATCCTCCCAACTACAACCAGGATTACTTTTTGTACCTCGCCGCCGCCCATTCCACCATCGGGATGGTCTTAGTACAGGAAGATGAATTCGGAACGGAACATGTGATATATTACCTTAGTCGGACATTAAACCCAACTGAGCTCAAATATTCACATGTGGAGAAATTGGCATTGGCAGCCGTTCAAGCTGTCCAACGTTTTCGTCACTACATTTTACTCCGTAAAACTACAGTCATTTCGGATTGCAACCCTATGATCTACATTTTGACTAAACAATTGCTAGGGGGCAAGTACTCTAAATGGATCGTTATCCTGCAGGAGTTCGACTTGGAGTTTGAGAAATCTAAGTCTAAGAAATCTTTAGTTTTTGCAGAGTTAATGTGTGACTTCCCGCGTGCTGACACGGAAACTGTGGCAGAGGAGCCCATTGCGGACGAATCTTTGTTTCTCATCAGCACTTTAGATCCGTGGTATGGAGATATCATCGTCTATCTCCAGACCCAATCCTTTCGGCCCGAAGTTTCAAAGTCAGAACGTCGGAAAATTCGATTCCAGTCCCAACAGTACAAAATTATTGGAGATACTCTTTATCGCCGTGGAGCAGACTTGGTTTTCCGACGTTGATTAACTCACGAGGAAGCTGAAAGGGTTCTAAATGACTGTCACTCTGGAGCGTGTGGCGGTCACATGTCTGGGTATGCCACAACCCAAAAGATATTGCGCGCTGGCTACTTCTGGCCGTCCTTGTTTAAAGACTGTATTACTGCGGTCCGGAAATGCCACAACTGTCAAGTGTTTGATCGCAAGATGCGCGCTCCACCTGCTCCTCTCCACCCTATAATTGCCGTTGGTCCTTTTGCCAAATGGGGTATCGATTTTATTACATGTAACCCTCACTCGGCCGGGGGGCATGCGTATATCATCCTTGCGGTAGATTATTTTACTAAGTGTGCCGAGGCGATGCCTACATTCGAGGCAGACGGCAAGACAGTTGCAATTTTCGTGTTCAATCACATTATTGCTAGGTTTGGTGTCCCACAAGCGATAATCACTGACCATGGGCGCCATTTTCGAAACGTTATGATGACAGAACTTACAGGCCAGCTTGGTTTGCGTCATGATAGCTCAACTCCTTATTATCCACAAGCGAATGGTCTGGTTGAGTCCATCAACAAAGTTTTAGTTATCATGATCCGACGAATCATTGGTATTCATCGGTCGAATTGGCACAACATGTTATTTTCAGCACTTTGGGCGTACCGAACCTCAGTGAAAACATCAACAGGGTTCACTCCTTTCCAACTAGTTTATGGTTTGGAAGCTGTGCTGCCCATTGAATGCGAAATCCCGTCACTTCAAATGGCCATCGAGTTACTTCCAGCTACTTCCGAAGAGGAGAAGCGTTTATTATACTTAGCTCAATTAGATGAGACTCGACGTGATGCTGCATTGGCGATCGAGACTCATGCAAAACGTATGAAAGCTCAGTATGATCGAAATGTGACCCCTCGAAATTTTTCGGAAGGAGACCTAGTGCTATTATATGATCAAGCTAATGATAAATTAGGTGCTGGAAAATTCGTTCCTATGTGGCATGGGCCCTATATTGTCAAGCGAAAGCTAGCAAAAGGGGCCTATGAGTTGGTAGACTTTGACGGGGACTCTTTGGGTAAACCCAGAAATGGACTTTACCTAAAGAGGTATTATGCTTAAAAGTTGGGTATGGAGATTTTAGTTAGGATTAGGTTTTTCTTTCTAGCTGGTGTGTTTGTTAGCTTAGAAAGTGTGTTTTCGTCGTTATTCTGGCTTATCTTGGTTTTACTCTTGATGATGCAGATGTCGATGCCTCTCCAAACATACATTGGTTTCGCTGATGGTGCTTGTCGTAGTACACGAAATATCTCTTCCGCAGCTTGGGTTATCTATTCGCCCTCTGACGAGTTAGTTTCTATGCATGGGGTAAGCCTCGGTCAAACAACAAACAACATTGCAGAATACAGTGCAGTGATTGAGTTATTGTCTGAATCTATTTCATTTGGGATTCGGAGTTTGATAGTGAGGTTAGATTCTGAACTCGTTGTATTACAGCTTAATAGAGTGTATGCCATCAGAAATCCAGTGTTATTAAGGTTATTTTTGAGAGTGCGTCTCTTGGAACGTGAATTTGATTACATTGAATATCAGCATATTCCAAGGTCTTTAAATACATTAGCAGATGCAATTGCTTCTCGAATGTTAAATAGACATTTGCAATAATCATACATGTAAATTTAAAAACATTTCATCACACATGTTTAACAAGATAAGCCGGTAATAATGATATATATAGATAGGAGTGTGTCAAAAAATACATCGTCTTCGATCATAGGTTGAAAAACACCTTATGATCGGCAAAAATGATAAGTACAAAAAACCAAAATGTCGCATGTGTCTACAAAATGACCATCCAATCACTGGTGATGCTCTCTATACGACACCACTGCGCGGGCCACCCTACACAAGAACCTCCTAAAAGGTCCTGGGACTGCGACTACATAGCGCTGAAGCCTGATAGGAATATCATCTATAGTAGTCTCTGGTATATCTGCTGTAAGACGCTCTAGGTCTTGTTCCAACTCAGCTAGGGTCTCTGTGGCCTCGTCCCGTGGGGCCGGTGCCGCTGCAACTGGTAGTCTCCTCTCGAAAGGCCGGAGATTGGCTGGACGACGTGGGCCTACATCTGCATTTTGAAAATTGTTACCTGTCAGTTTTGAGACGATATAAAAACAAACAAAAAAATAAATAGTTTAAAAACTTGTGAAAAATGAATTACCTGTGTCATCCCACTGTTCTCCCGGTGGAAGAATCATGTCCGGATCTCCACGAAAATCTACGCCGGCATAAGGAAAATCCTGTATCGAAAAGACCTGGTCCTCTAACCAGTGAAAGTACTTCGGAGTAAATCGAACAACCTCCGTTCCCTCATCAGGATGACGGGCCATAACCGCAACCCATCGCATCAATTTAGGCTCTCGGGGAAGCCCAGCCTCAACAGTGAGCTGCTGTGGGATCAACATCGGAACCCTCTCTAAGCCAAAACTGACAACTAAAGGCCCATAACCAAAAGTCTTCAGCTGCCCGTTTTTGGCTCGAGTCAGTTGGCCTTTTAAGTTGGCCAACACAGCATCACACCAGTTGAAAATGGTGCCTCGATAGCAATCAATCGCCATCCGCATCTGGGACCTGGTGGCAATGTGCAAAGCGGCAACCCCGCAAAGTCTGGTAACTGTAAAGGCAATCACCATGAGTTCAGGTCGGGATATGGTTTTGATCTCTATCCCCTTCTCCTGGTTCTGAGTGTTACACCACTCTAGTCGGAGACTAGCGATGGACTGGCCACCCGGCCTAGTCCCGAACAGAGTCAAGTGTTCGCCTCTCTTGGGCAAACCAGTGAGAAAGTAAATATCTGAGGGCTCTATCTCGAGCTGGTGCCCTCCAATGTAAAAACACTGATCTTGAACATTCCACCTTTCTACCAGCCACTCTAGAAATCTCACCTGGGCCCTCATGCCAGGTATGGCCCAGTATTTGTAAAGGCCGCATGCCTTCAAAGCATCAATGGACGGTTGATGATTAATGGTGGCCAAATCAACATCTTCGTGCTCTCTCTCGCGCCAATCAAGCATGGTGGGCAATCTACACACCAAAAAACATCTGTTAGATTCAATGAAATTTAAAATTTTTGGTCCAATTTGGAGAATTTGGGGTTTGTAAACCCTTTGCGCGGAGTACGCACCCCGCCTTTAGGAACAGAGCGTGGGTACGCGAGTTCCTTTAAGGCAAGCTGCGTACGCCTGCCATTTTCCCAACTGAGAAAATGTCGGGGTACGCAGGTCCCTAGTGTGGCACCTGCGTACCCCGAAAGGCGGATCTTGAAACCCCAAAGCCTCCAAAAAATGACATCTAGGGCCTAAAAACAAATTCTAAACGGATGGAAATGAAGAGGAGGATGTTGTAGAATACCTGAAAGAGACGACGTTCGGTTTCGACGGTCGGATTCTCCGCAATGTCCACGGGAAGTTTCTTGCCAAAAGCCCTTTTTCTCTCCTCAACAGTAAAATGGTAAAAATGAATTGGTAAAAGCCCTTTTTGTAGGTTTTTTGGGTAAATAAATGGTAAATTTGTTTATTTTTCACCATGAAAAGGTATTTTTCAAAGTATTTTTATCTATCTTTAAACAGGTATGAGTAATGTGTTGGTTTTTGTGCAGGATAAAGGATTTTCAGGGAAAACTGTCATTTTTCGCAAACAAAAACACCAGAGTCATCTTTAAGCCCTTTTCTGACTCCTAAAACATGAAAAGATTGCCGAGCGTTTCTTTTACACTCGTTAAAATGGAATTAAAAGACGGTCCTCTTATAGCCCTTTTCTGACCGTAAAAACATGAAAAGATTGCCGGATTTTTGTCGTTTCAAATTCGATATTGGAAATAAAACGACGTGTCCTTGATCGCTTTTTACTTTTCAGGTCAAAGACACTAATCATGAAAGTACTCCTTGGTCGTAAAGATCAAGCGGTTCTCTCAAGTATTATTTTATACTTTTTCGGGCTTGGGAGACACAAATTTACGAAAAAGGTCAACCCTGGAGTCTTCTTAAGTTTTTTCAGACTCTCTAAAATTGAAAAACGCCGAGTTTCTCCTATACTGGACTCGTTAAAATTTCACAGTAAAGGACCTGTTCAATTACAAACAGGAACGGACCACTCCTTCTTAGGGTTCGAATCTAAACTAAGTTGGACTCATTCGAAGGATGAGCTTATAATCAAGCAAATGTTATCCTACTCAAGCTTGTAAAAAATAAAGAGGTACTTGCCAGAAATGGTGGGGGAAAAGAGAGAAAAGTGAGCCTATTTGTTATCCTTTGTCTCAGAGAAACCTTATCACCACTCTTGAACACGACACTTTTCATTCACCTGGGTTGGGAAATCCTTTGCCTCATAGTTGATCAAACCACATTGAAAGTCTTCAGCCGGGTATTAACTTTGGGTCAATTGTCACCAAGCCATCTGTCGTGTCGTTATGTGTTCAAGAGGTCACATCAGATAAACCATTCATCTGCAAAATACCTGTCATCCATCTTGACCATCCCTGAGTCAGTCCTTACAGCTACATTTCTTCAACTTGATTTATGATTTCGTGTTGTGGGCTTGCCTACGACGGATCGCTTTCTATCGACATCAACACATTATCTAGAAAGATGATCTAGAAATAATCAGTACCTTGAAGTCTGCATGCATCAATGGCAGGTTTCTCGCCTTTGACGACAGTTTACATCATTGACTTTCGATCGAAGGATTCCGTGACATGTTCGACATCAACACATTCATTCACATCTCATGGATTGTACTGGGTACTTTGAGAACCATTGACATCACTGGTGGTCTCTCTCACACTTGTTAACAATTTACATCATCGACTGGTAATCAAGTGGTTTCTACCATGTTCGACATCAACTCATTTATTCGCATGGATAGAATCGTACTATTTCGGGAAGTAGAAATGAAGACCCTGGATCTAGTTTCCACCATCCAGGCTGCGAGGAGTTTTGTATTCATTATATAGTAGACTAATCTTAAATAGATGGCTGTGTCCATACTGTGTCTACAAGAGTCTATGATTATGATGTACTGCGAAATCATTCCTATATCAGAGCAGTAGTTAGTTTGTTAGTTAAAGTTTTGATCTGAGTATGGGAATGCCTACCTCAGCGATGATATGATCTCATATATGTATTTTGTGTTGAATATTTGCAGGTTCCGACTGGGCTCTCCACGAGATAATCCTTGAAATGATAAAGTACTTCACCCTTCCTAGATGATATGAAACCCTAATCTACTACAGGCTTCGCACTTTAGGGGGCAATCTGTTACACTAAAATTTGTCACCATGACTCTTTGCAGTTAGTATGGCTCCATCAACTATCATACTATCCTCCTTGGCAAGTCTTATACCTCTGCCACTCATGTCAAACTCCAAGAAAGAGAGAAAGTCTTTAAAAATCTATATAACTCTGGGTACGCAGTTTCTCTTAGCCTTACTTGCGTGTACGCACCTCAAGTTAATAACACCTGCGTACTTGTACGCTCTGTCTGTAAAGGGGTGGGTGCGTACTCCTGTAAAGGTCAAAAGGCGCAAGTTTTACTCCAAAAAAGTTACTTGTGGTCGATTCTAGAGCATTCTAGAAGATGGTTTGACGTGTATTGAGCGCCTCCAGATGGTTCATGCATCCCAAAGAAAGATTAACTTATCCCATCAAGAGGGGAGCTATCCCATTGAAAGAGGGGCTTATCCCATTGATGGTGGACCTGATTAACTTCCTCCAAAGCATTATAAATACAGGCATTGGGCCAGAGGGAGAGGAGGTTGAAAGCTGAACATTCCTAAGGGTAGATGCTACTGAAATTAGGACTCCCTTATAGAGCTTGAGAGGAGAGATTCCCATCCTTTCTTAGCTTCATTTGGAAGTGGGTGAGCTGATCAAAGTAAAGGAGAACTCTTGCTGGACCCTGGGAGGGACCTGCACAACACCAAGGCACTAGTTGTAATGGTTTCTTTTGTTTCCAATTAATGCAATTAAGTTCATTTTTCTCAACAAGTTGCTATATATAATTTGTTTCATATACTCCTCGGTCTTTATGATGAATATGTTTTATTATATGAGTTATTCAGGTGCTATGTAATCGTTTGCTTGTTAGTGAATGCAGGTTTCAAAGAGAAGGAGGAGCTCATCTGGATCGGAGAGGCTGGACTGCTACAAATAGCTTTGGACTAAAGGTATGCTTTAAACACCTGGTTGCTTGTATTTTAAACACATATTTAGGGAAAGATAGTGCTTGATTGTTTTGTTTGTCACTAGAAAGCCTTAGATTCTAGGGAGGTCGGTTTTGTCCGCAAAATTGACTCTTTCCGCATGACAGTTAGCTTGACCCTCAGTCATTAATTGAAAGGGGGAGAAGAAGTAGTTTGTAGCCCTATGCCATTGATGTCAAAGGGGGAGAGAAAGCTATTGGGAGATCACACAAGGAGAGAAATCTCGATGACATCATGTTATAATGAAAGTAGCTTGAGGAGTGGCCATCAACATGGAGAAAGTGTTGTGTTGCCATCAATTTTAAAGGGAGATATTGTTGGATAGTTGACATTGCTAGGTTGGTTGGTGGCATCAAGTTTGTTGGCATTGATGTTAACTAGGCTAGCATTGACGTGCATGGTGTGTTAAGCTCAAAGGGAATTCCATGGTCTCTAGTCTTTAGTAGATAACCATCATAGTAATAAGTCTATTGAATAAGTTATTAATGTTATAGTTATGGTGGTTAGGAGTCTCAGGATTTGAAGGAAATTTTGCCTCAGGATTTCTGCTCAGATGCTCCTAAAAGTGGCATAGTTGGATTGTCCTCAAAAAGAGATTTCCAACAGCATGTTGAAGTCTGAAAAAGGCCTATTAGATCAGAAGTTATTGCCATTCAAAGTTAAGTACCCACAAAGTAAAAAGTTGTAGCTAAAGTTAATATAGAAGGGTCAAACTATAGGAAGTTTGGAGTTCTTGCCAAACTCAACAGAGCCTTTTGGCGGACCCGCTAACAGAGGCAACGAGTACGTGGGTGCACAACATAGTAGAGGAAGCAAAGTTCATTGGTTAGTGGTGGAGCCCTCATAACATGTATCCCTGGTAGGAGGTTACCTGGATGGTTCAAAATTTGCGCACAAAGGAAGAAGCCAAGATGATGTAAGCTCAGAAGGACATGGCATACAATAGAGTAGGTGAAAAAGGCTATGATTGGTGCATTTTTGTAGCACAGGGAGGTCCCATAGCCACATCACCCTGGTAGACCTTCCCTAGAGGAACTAAAGGACTGCTCGAAGGAGTTTCCTGGGATTATGTAGGTCTGGGAAATGCCACAACATTTTACTGGCTTATGATGACGTCAACATGACATGGATACAGGGGTGACATGTGGCATCTGTTTTCAACATTTTTAGGTGGTCAAGTAGGTTAAATTTGAGTTACACGTGTCACCACTCATAGGGCACCACATGGTGACGATTACATGAGCATGATGTCACCCCGGAAGGGCTTCCCTCGAATATTTAAAAGGTGCACATGTTATGGCATCCAGGATGATTTAGTGCCAAAACATGATGGAAAAAGGTGTGGAATAATAGCTCACCCAGCTGGTACGTGATCGGTTGAAGTGCTCAACCTAGGTTCCACTGGGACACATCATCTCGAACCAGTGACCCCAAAATGTTTCGAAAGAGCGAAAAGTAGGTCTCTCCAGGTTGACTAAGCATCTGGAAATGGTGGTAGCTGATGGTAGAGCTGAGAACTAATAAGAAATAGCCCGAGACATGTCACCCTTGAAGCACCGGCCCAAGAGGAAATAAAATGTGTAAAGGAGGAAGCTCTGAGATGATGAGGGTCTAGGACATGGCAAAATATACAGTCAAATCCCAAGGACATTGGGTGAAGGTGCTGGGTGGACCCACATGACACATAATCCCAGAGGTGTTTTCAAATGCGCTATGGGGAAATAAAGTCGGGGGCCAAGCTTAAAGGAAAATAGTTAGTTATATGTGAAGGTGATGACTGAGGGCGCAAAAGTTGTTCTAAATAGTAAAATAAGCCCTTGGGGCTATAGTGTAAAGGGGCACCTAGGAGGAGGTTTTGCGATGGTTTCATGTGATTAGTGACCAAGGGATTTTAGACTAAATTCAATGAAAAAGGTGTCGCAGACATATGTTTTAAGAGGGCCATTAGGCTATATACAAAGCACCACGGGCATATGTTTAAACAACATGAACGGGTTAGCAGCAGGGTCTCTCTATATTTTGGCATCTATGTCAAAATTGGTTATTCACCATATTTGGATTTATGCATGTAATGAATGGGTCGAAAGCAAAATTTGAGAATTGGTGGAAATGGAAGAATTAACATTAAGGAAGAGTGCCTAGGATAACAGACTAAAACAACAAGGACGATAATCTGTAGAGAAAATTAATGGAGTGGCAAGATCAATTTGAACAAGTCAAACCTAAGTGCCTCTCACACCATGAAAAGATAAATGAGAGAATGGCTCTAGGAGTATTGTGATAAGATCACAACACAAAGATCCATCTCGATGTTCTCCTCGAGCCCTATGAACCTTAAAGAGAAGCGATGGAGTGCCAATCTGATGCTCATAGATTTTATCAGAGAAAACTCAATTAAGTGGTACTTGTTGAGTCTGCAGGTAGAATGAGATTTAATTCTCAATATGGGGAACACTCATGTGACCATTCTCTAAGTTAATGTTGCTGCAATGGCTAAGTATTTTGATGCAACAATATGATGGAGATCCGTGCTTAGAGTACACTTGGGCAATTTGACTGACAATATAGTCTAGCATTGTTCCCTATGTTGCAGTGGAACAAAAAAATGAACTACAATTGTGCACTGTGGGGAAATGCAAAATTGTTGAGTGCAAAGTAGAGAGCTCTAAGGGAGAGTGTGTTGTTGTGAGAGGCTGATAAATATTATTGAAAAACAAAGTTCATGAGATGATATGATGACTTTATGAGGGTTAAGAGCAAAGAACATAGTGCTATTGTAGACTGGTTAGAGTGAGGAGAAGTTTGAGTGTATGATACTGAGAACAAAGGGCTAAGTTGATGAATACATAGCTGAAACCTGACAAGTTGAGTGTGAAGAACAAATATTATGGATTTCCTAATTTAGTATGGGTTGGAGCCTGTAAACAGGGAGTTAGAGCTTCCATCTTAGTGAATATTTGAAGAGAGATTGGAGGGTCGTGCCTCCCACAAGTTGGTGCTTGCACAAATCCATGAAGCTGCAAGTTGGTGCTAGCAACAAATCCATGAAGCTGTAAGTTGGTGCTAGCAACAAATCCAAGAAGTCGGTGCTTCAGGTAAGCTGATCAAGTGTCTACCAAAGAAAGGAGTTGGTGCTTCTTGCTAGTGGGTGCTAGCCAACAAACTAAGGGAGTTAGTGCTTCCTGTGGGTGGATGCTCACAAATATTGATGTAAATAGAGTAGGAGTTGATATTTAAATCATAATATAAACAAGCTTTGGTGGTTTTTCTCCCATAAGGGTTTACACATTAAACATTTGTGTCTCATGTGTATGCTACTCATGGTGTGTGTGTTCATGTGTTGATTTATTCAATTGATGCACATGCTATAATAATGGTTGCTCACATAAAGAATTCCAAGCTTGAATGAAAAATCCAAATTGGCATAAAAGCTAAAATCTTAACGCTAATTCACCCCCTATCTCAGTATTAAACATTATTTCCAACATCTTCACCTTGTGCTTTCACTAAAAACTCTGGGTTCAGTCTTGCACGCTGACCTATAATATGGGTCTGCCCTGTGCCAATACAATGATGATCGGGATCATGTGGAGGCCACCATGTCCCAGAGTCAAGTCACCCCACACTCTTCTGTGTATTTTCTCTATTACAATTCCGAGAATGAGAACCTTTGGGTTTACGTGCCTGGTAGGTCCACTTATTTGCATTATCATCTTGACTCCTCCTTCAACACAATGCAAGGCCACCTCTAGGAGATAGACTCTAAGACATAAATTTTCTTGTTATTTTTCACACTATTCCCCATATATGTGGCCCCTTAAGTCTCCTAAGACATGATATGCCTTCTACATGGGTAATGTGTTCTCCCATCGGCCAATGCATGAGCACTAGCTCACACCAACCTTCTCCGAGATGATGCCTCTAATGTAGTTTGCGATAAAGTTTGAACAAAACACCAGCTCGACTGCTTCCATGTCAACAACTCTGCCAGGTCATCCTAGGCTTCCATTTGCACATTTTGTTATGAAATCCCAGGGATGTGACCTCCAGGATATGTCACCCCAGGATCCTTCCAAGTTTTCAATATCTCTTGTTCAACCTTATCTGTTTGTTATGCTAGCTTTTGCTCTTGGTTACGTGTTACGGTCGTATTGGCTAGCAACCTAGCCATCAAGCCAACCTCCATGTGGCTCAATAAGTCTTTCCATGATCATGGGATAAGGTTTTGAGGTTAAGGGTTATGATCTAAGGTTTTCCACCGATTTGGCATTATGAGCCATGTGCAAAAGAACTCGAAGATGGATTGGCTATGGTGCTTCTGTAATCATTTGGACTTGTGCCAGAATTCGACCATCACCATTAAGATTTTATGAGGCACACACTGGTGCTATCCTTCTTATAACAGGGACACCCTTCTTGGTTTCTCAGTGGCTGCAATATGAGACATAGTACAGAGCCTTTCCCATTTAGAATCTCAGAGGTACATAGACCCTTTGATCCTTAACTATTTACAGGGAACATATCAATCTCGTTTAAGAGATTTACAGGTCTCCTCGAAGAACAAATAAGTGAACAAAATATATAAGAACAACTAAAAGGAATATGGTGCCCACATAGGCTACAAGGAGATCAACATTACACAAATAAATAAGAAGTCTCATTCCTGGTCGAACTACAAGAATAACCATACATTTAGGCTCAAGACTAACAATATTACAGACTTAAAGTCATCACATTCAGGTCGATTTGACTTTGGGCATAAACCACATAGTTGAACAACAAATGACCATGCCCACATACAATGGTATTACTTATTGCACACAACACTCCATAAATGGTTCTATATATGTGTTCCTAGATAAAGAATGTCAATGGAATAACACGACAACAAGGCACACATTCATCAAAATTTCACCATTCCAACCATAGTAAACCATGAACCGTTCATACAACGAATACAACACTGTTTAATGGCTCAGTACGAACTCAACAACAAGGAGTGAATTTACAATTAACACTTATATTGAATCAACACTGGTGTTGGTAAACTGAGTTACGTATAACAACTCTCCACCCAACCATAGATGAGTTACAACCAATCCTCACTTGTAGTTGTCACCCCTGAGCCAGATTCAAGAGACTAAGATGGTTGGCTCCAGGGATTAAATTTGAATTGTTGATTGAAACAAGGACTCCAAAGGTTCTCCCACCTCCACCCACCAACCAAATAGCAGTCAACAAACTCCACATGGAATCGAGAGGCCTACTTCCTCCACCCTTTAGCCGTTTAATAACAAATCAACTCGAGGGACTCTAGAGGATTCACCTCCACCCTCCAACATAGAACACAGTGGTTCAACCCACTTAAGGGAACCCAAAGCCCACTACAAAGAAAACACAACAAGAAAGGCTCTAGAAGTCCTCCTTTTTGGAATCTAAGGAACAATCCCCCCACTACATCCTTTAAGGGACTCTAGAGAAATCCATCTCCACCCTTTGGCTAATGAGGAATCAAGAGGCCAATGTCCTCACTTGAGAGAAATTCTCATGCCAATATTTCCAACAAAAAATAGTTATTCTAGGTGCTTCTTATTGGCTGTCAGCTTCAAGATACTACTCTACTATTGATCTTTTCAAAGACTCCTCCCACAGTTTCCATGTGATCCACTTGCATGCTTCTCCCTTTTTCTTGGTCATTTACCCCTTATTTTTCCATCTCCATGCACATCCCCCAAAACTCTATTAATTCTCGTCCTTTTCGTGGTCAAGTCTCCCAAGGCAAGCATGGACTACATACTTCTCTTGCAATCCCATAAATTATGAACTCAGTTCATTAAAAACACACAACAACCAACCTTCAATGGATGTCCAAATAATTATTTTTCCCCACATTAAGGAAACTTACACCATCCCAAGCAAGCAACCTCCCTAACCTCTGGAAACCATGTCCCTTACTAAGCCTAAACTTAGTTAAATGTTTACATGAAATATTTACAATGTATTAACAATGAAAATTAACCAGGGTCTGTCACAAACCCCTCCCCAATAGGGGAACACCATCCTTGGTGTTCTATATCCATAACCAACACAAAAGACACACTGAAAAAATAAACATACTACTTCATGGAGCTTTACATACACACCTATATACAATATTTAAAACCATATACACATTTGCTTCAACCCGTAAACAAAAAAGGATATGGTGCCCACATTTTATACGCCATTTCCCAAGTGGCTTCTTCGGGCCCAAAGTACCTCCACAACACCTTGACTTGCTTTATTGCTTGACTTCGGAGCATGAGACTGCTCTTGTCTAGAACACATAATGGATTTGGTTGGAACTCTCCCTCTGGTTCCACCTATAGCACAAACCAATCAATTGCATGATTAGAATCCTGTACATATCTTTTAAGCAAAGAAACATGGAAAACACCATGGACTCTAACTAATGGAGGTAAGGCCAATCAATAAGCCAATGGACCTATTCTTTAAAGTTTCTCAACAGGCCCAAAAAATTGTGGTTGCATCTTGGCACATGACCCAAACTTCAAAGAACTTTTCTCGGGCCTAACTCTCAAGTAAAAATTTTCCCGAACTTGGAATTCCTTATGCACCCTATGTTTATGTAACACCCTCCTCCCAAATTTACCCAAATTAATCGAAATGTTGGGGTAAACATGTGATGAGAGGCTACTACAATCTAATTCAACTCCATATGTATAATTAAAGAAGTGGAACTGACACAACAATCTAACCTTTTTCACATACCACGAACCTACAAGAGCCAACCAACCATTCGAGGTGATCAACCCCTATGAAAAATTGACGCTTCACTACCCTAGAGCCTCAGTCGCTCTCATGACATGGGCATGCATTGGAAAGGGGCCCTCCAATCACTCTCACAACATGGGCATACAAGCGACTGGGGTCTTTTTCAATTAGTTCTGAGTCTGCGACCCCAGATTTTGTGCCACTTTTTCAGGGCCAAGACTCAGGCCACTGCCCAAAACTCCATGAAATTTCAGGAATGAAAAGTAACATCAAAACAATGATACAAATGAAAATACTTGGTTGGAATCCTACTAGCCATAACAGACATTTTGTTTAACATATCACAAATATGCATTCTATAGGTCATAACAACATATCTGAGCATAGGGGTCTCATACTTATCTGAGAACCACTAAGAAGCATTGAAGCCTTATTACATTAGCTACATTATCATCTATTAGGTCATATATTCATTGTACATTCATTTGCAAATAAAAACATGATGAGAGCCATACATCATCACTATCATAAAATATGCTCATAACCAGCATATAACCAACAATAATAACAAGGATACATCAGCCATAAATGCCTCATATGAACCAGTACATTTTCTCATAAAATACCAAGGAGAAATAATTCTTATTAGTGAATTATTAGGCTAACCAAGTTCAAGACTTCCATGTACCGCCCCACCATAGATTAGTTGAACCAAATATTTCTTTTAGCCAATCACCCACGTGCCATATTCCAAGCATCAATGTGGGACTTATAACCAAAATCAACCAGGGCTTCCCGAGGCTACACCACCTCACCCTCAACAATAGAACCAAGCTTTACTGCAATCCCCATCAGATCACTAGGCCATAAACAATAAACATACAATACCAGGCTTTATCACAATCCTCACCGGACCACTAGGCCAAAATTAAGTAACGATGTCCCTAAACACCATGAGTGATTTGTCCGTCTTAACCTCTCGGCTTTGCCATGTATCTCTCCTTTACCGGTCAAAGGATTCCTAGGCCTACGATGTCTCCACCCTCAGGGATTTACCGTGTATCCCATCTTGAGATTCCTATGCCCAATAAAGGGTACTCACCACTGAGATTTACCGTGTATCTTGCCATTCACTAGTCAAGGGATTCTTATGCTCAATTAAGGTGTTCACACTTAGGCTTTACCGTGTATCCCATCCCATGATTCCTAGGCCTTGTGAATAATCCTTGGACCACCCCACTCAACTTTGAGTCCATTTGGAAATTTAGTTCAACCATATATAAAAGAACCCACCACACCATGGCTATCCGGAAATGGCAAGGCTAGGCTGAATTACATTGTCACACTTGGCAAAACCCATGCCCATGACAACAAGAGCAATAATAACACACATGCATGCTAAATCTCGCAAGGAAATCACACATGCAAATCGATGCCTGCAAATAATCTTGTTGTAGCTGCTAGGTCCTACTCTTCCTTGATTGATCTTTTCTTCCTCTTGCCTTCATTTCTTTTCTTGATCCAATGCTAAAGTGCTCCAGGAAAACTCTAAGTGTCCAAGAGTGAGAGAGAGAGAGAGAATAGAGAGAGAGAGCTCCAAAAGTGAACTAACCAAAAGCCATGATTTGATCCTCATAAGCCTTTTTATTAATGTGGCCTCTAATTACTTCATTTTCCATTATTTTCCATCATTTTCATCCTCACATGCAACCTGGGACCTTTCACCTTCCTTTTCTCCTAATTTCCATTATTTTCATAAATAAATTGCTAAAAATACCATTTTTCCTTGCCAAAGCCTTTGCCAATTTTCTTAGCCATAATAAACCAAATGAACACCCCCAACATTCAACTTGGAATAAGTGTCCCATAACTGTGGTTATTATTTTGCCTTTATTAACTTTTATTACATGGAAATTTCACTAGGGTTGTTACAGATTCCTCCCCCTTGGGGGAACATCGTCTTCGGTGTTCAATGACACCTACAACTAACAAGACTGATGAAAGGAAAACATATTGCCTATGGAGCTTTATAACTTAGTTTGATGCAATATTTACAATGATTAACCTACTAAGAAGCAAACCAACATGACACATAATGATTTGTTTTTGTATGATTAGTTTTGTGTGCTAATAACAATTACAGATTTATAAACATGTGCTTGATTCTTGCTTTTTGTGTTGAGGTTTCCTTAGTTGTTGGTGCTTACACACATGTAAATTTCCTTAAGTTAAACAAGATATTCATGAGAAAAATAGCTTCAAAAATTAATAATGAACAGAAAACATGTATAGTACAGCAAACCATCAAAGAGACACATTAACACAGTGTTTTGATGAAGGTGTTCGCCCCTCTTGGGCTACATCTCCTTGGTCCAGCTTCCATGGCTTAGGCCTCTGTACTAGCTCAATGAGGCAAAAATGTTGTTTACAAACCTCTATGGCTCTTGATTCCTACACCAATGTGTTTAGAAGGTTCAAATTAGCTAAGAAAACTTCTTTTTGATCTCAATTTGGTTGAAAATTGAGTAAGTTATGCCTCTTTCAATTTTCCCTACAAAACCTCCGCTAAATCTAGTGAGACTCCAGTTAAGTCCGCCAAGTTTGGTGGCGGTTTCGGATTAGGTGGCTCTGCCATAAATTCCGCCAACTTAATCAACATATTAATTAAATTTAAACATGATTAACACGCTAAGAATTATCCATTCGTTGGCCCTTGGTTCTATTCTGCGCGGTCACATGGGGTGGTGGCTGGCTTGCAGGGCTGGTTCCCACCACCTTGTCGTCGGCATCAAGTTCGCATTTAAATTTAGTGTGCGCGCCTTCTTTTCAACTGTGTTGTTTCGTGGCTCGTTGGTAAGGCAAAAGGGAAAGGAAGGGGAAATCATGGGTTCAAATCCACACTCGCCCATCACATTTTTTAATACATATACCATATGCACTAAAACTTTGGGTTAACGTGAATAATGTTTAATGTCCGTTCGAATATTTACATGTATGCAATCCAGAGTTGATTAATATTTAATTTAATATTTAAAATATATATATATATATATATATATATATATAACATAAAAATTATATATAATAATATTTAAATAAATAAATAAAAATCAAATTCCATTTTAGAGGCCAATTAGGCAATTTCCCTCGCACATAACCACACTGGCGAATCCGGAGGTGACACTTGTCACAGTCTCATTGGGCAAAAACTGAAGAAGATTCCCCTTGCTAACTGCACTGCCATTTCATCATTTTGTTCCATTCTGCAATTTTTTTAGCTGTTTACGAAAACAAACAACAGGCATTTTCTCCTTCATTCGGACTCTGTTTTCGATGAAAAAATGTCGTTGCGATTGTCTTTATGAGACGGACGCAGCCATATAGTTTTTGAGCCAATCTAAGAACTTTGAATTTTGAGCTAAATACTAAGCACTTTATCATTCCTCCCCACTAGAAGCCTTTTGAACCCCAAAAGATACTTTTATATGATAAGTAGATGAGGGTACAACCCCCTCACCTTTCCAAGCTTGATCCAATTGACTTTTGATGAATTTGTTTCCTTGAGCTCCTCCCTAAGGAAATCAACATTCACTTGCCTTGAGGACCCCGTTCTTCTATCACAGATGGCGTCTTGTTGAAATTGATTCAAAAATTCTGTTTGAATGCATTCAGAATGTGAAATCTGAACATTCTCTCCTTGTTCAACAACTTGAGGCCTCTTTTTGCAAAACTGACACCAGCTTGCACCGTCGACTTGAAACCTGTGATTAACATAATACCTGTATTTTCCTTTGTCGTTTTCAATCTGATCTTGCATTGTTTGTTGCACCATTTTCAGTTGTTCATAGGAACTCATGGTTATGTCCATGTCACCATCATAAGAAACATCCTTCTTACCAAGATGACATAACAAAATGTAATGCAAATGGATGACAAATTTCACTACTTGGTTTCCTTGACTCAAGCCCAATTGTACATCTTGAAAGTATGAAATTTTCTGAACATAACTTTCATGTAAAACATAATGACGCTTGAATACAACAGACACATAACCAATAGGTCTAAAGGCATAACAACGAACTTGCTACTTCTACCTCTTTTGTATCTTTGAACCAAGTGAAATTTTTGACAAGTATCCATCCAATGAAAGTGCATGGAATGTTGCAACTTCATCTTTACACCATGAAAATCTTCTAAATGAAATAAGATGGTGAAGTTGCTTGCATAAACCTGAAACTCAAATGAACCTTTCAAGTTTGAAAGAGCATAAAAAAGAATTGAACTGATCTTTTGGTTTGAAGCAAGACATGACTCTTGCTATTTGCCTCCCCACTGGAAGACTTTGCACACACATGACAATGCATGCCAAGGAGCTTCGAAAGAAGAAATGTCAACAACAACTCTCCTCCAACATTGGGCTACTCCCAACAAACCTCTTGTTAAAATGACAATCTTGGGCATTGACCAACCAACAATGGCATCCAACTTGGAGAGGTTTGCCTTCAACTTACCTCCTCCAATATCATGGCCCAAATGCATCAAAGAAGTGAAACCCAACTTGTTCTTTGAAATCTTCAAAACGTCAAACAATTTTCCTTCATAGATGACATGTACATAAGAAAACTTTCTCAACATGTTTATGTCATCCAAGTGGACAATTTCTTCAAGAAAGGATTTGTTTTTGCCATAATTCAAATACATGTATGTAGTATAAGTGCTACAAATAACATACAACATTAAAATCCATACAAACTATTCTTGTTTGGTGTTATGTATATTCTTGCACTGACCTCTTTTTACAATTTTGCTTTGGCGAAAACTACTCTTTTTGTCCTCTTTCTTGAAGTACTTACCATTCCTCTTTGGCACCATAACCATCGGCGCACAATATGGCATAAGGGATGATTGAATGAGCTCATTTTTCAAAAAACTTTTGCATTGCATTGGTGTCTCTACACTTTGAAATTTTGTCAATCCTTGCATGCTAACATCACACAGAGAAACCTCTTGCTGCAGAGATATTTCATGTGAAGTTTCTTTCTCCTTGAAGGATAATTCTTTCACAACCTGAAATACTTCATCACTCTGATGAATTGAACCAACCAAATAAGAATTGAAACTTGCATTACATGCAACAACATTTTCATAAACAATATCATCATTTTGCTTGAACATGAGAAGTACTAAACTTTTACTTGAATTCACTAGTCATTTTTCCTCCCTTGCATTAACCAAAGAAATGTTCAACTTTCTGCGATGGGCTCTCACTATGCACTCCACACCATCCTTAAACAAGTGACTTGTTTTCATGGCGGTAAAATACTGCTTTTCGGTCATACAAATATGGACTATCCAACACCACACCTGAAATATCAAGCGGTACCACATCTAACTCTAGTCTGTCAATAAAATTTGTAGTGACTGCAAACTTAAACAAACATTTTCTTGTAACTTGTAAACTAGTGTCTCTTGTTATCCATCCCAAAGGGTATGGTTTATGGTGAGGTACAGTTTCAAGATTCAATCTGTTGACTAAGTCTTCAGAAATTAGATTCGCTTGTGACCCACTATCATAGAGTGTGTGAATCTTGGCGTGTTTAGATATGACCCTAACATGAAATAACTCAATTCGTCTCTTTTCATCTGGAGTATTAGTAGTGTTACAATTTTGTGAACTAGTGCTTGCAATATCTTCGTTTTCTTTGATTCCCATGGCAGTAATTTTGTTTTCATCGCCTGATTCAGAACCTAAATTTTCTTGAGTGATAGCAGTGGTTTTTTGTTTCCCTTTATTGTTGAACTTATTTGGTCTCATTTCTGGATGCAATTTCCGGCAGTGGGCTTCATCATGCCCCTCTTTGGGGCAATGTTTACATGTGACTTTCTCCCCTTCTTTCTTCACACTTTCATTTTTCTTACCTTTCCATTTTCCTCATTTCTCTTTCTCCTTAGCCTTAGGTGGATTTTTATTACTATCCTCTTCATAAGTGTTCTTTCCTCTAGATTCAAGATGCATGGCTTGCACACATCCTTCATCTAAATTAGTTGGATTGAACATACAAATAATGTGTTTAAGATAGGCATGTAAACCTCCAATATATTTCAACAGTGTGTCTTGGGAATTCAAATTCACTCATAATAACAAAGCCCTTTTCCTAAACTCATGTGTATAATCTTGGATTGTTTGGCCTTTAAGCTGCCTAAAATTTTGCCAACTCATAATGGCTTTTTACATATAGGCTAAAGGATAAAACTGTCTTTTAATTGCAGAAACAAATTCAACCCAAGAAATGGATATCTTACCATGGATTCACATTTCCTCTTGAGTCTTTGCTTCCCACCAAACTAGTGCAGCGCCTTCTAGCCTCAATGAAGCCAACTGGATTTTTATGTCGTCTTCTTGAAGGTTCTAAATTTTTCAGTATACCTCCAATTGTCGAATCCAATTGTCCAACTTTTCTGCATTCACTTCTTCATTGTACATGGGAAGTTCAAATTTTATGTCCAATTTCAGTAATGGAGTTTTTCCTTTTGGGGTTTTGGAATGAGTATGGGAAGTTGCGGTGGTGGTAGTGGAAGATGATGATGTGTGAGATGGTGAAGATGGTGAGGAATATGATGAGGATGGTGGAGATGGAGGTGGCTTTCCACCATTCCCTTTGGAATTCTTCTTCTCATATTTTTTGTCCTCTGAGCTTTGTTTTCCATGTGGAGGTTTAGAACTCTCTCCAACCATTCTAGTGTTCTTCTCTTCATAGAGGACTTTAACCATCTCAATCAAAGTATAGAAATATTTCTTGAATTATTCCTCTTTTGAAGAGGGACCTCCAGGCTCTCTTTCTCTAGACATAATGGCTATGGATTCAGGCTCAGAAATTTGTACTGATTGTACCTCTTCAAGCTCAATTGAAGGAAAAACTTGAGGAGTTTCAAGTGCAGCTGGAATTGGAACTTTGGGTGTTGGAGATTATGGCCTTGTGGATCTCCTTCTTTTGGACATTACCTCAGGAGTTGCAAACAATATCTTCCCTTCTCCTCTCTGCAACTTTAACCTTGTAAGCATCACAATTTTGTAACCATTAAAACCCTAATTGCACAAACTCAAGAAATCAAGCAATTCATCCTTGAGCTTGATACCAACTTGATCTGTTTTTGTATGAATAGTTTTTCTATTCTAATAACAATTACGGATTTATAAACATGTGCTTGCTTCTTGCTTTTTGTGTTGAGGTTTTTTTTCGTTGTTGGTGCTTACAAACAGGTAATTTTCCTTAAGTTACACAAGACATTCATGAGAAAAATAGCTTAAAAAATGAATAATGAACAACAAACATGTACAATACATAAAACCATCAAAGAGACACATTAACACAGTGTTTTGTTGAATGAGTTCACCCCTCCCAGGCTACATCTCCTTGGTCCAACTTCCATGGCTTGGACCTCTGTATTAGTTCAATGTGGCAAAAATGTTGTTTGAAAAGCTCTATGGCTCTTGATACCTTCACCAATATGTTTACAAGGTCCAAATTATCTAAGAACACTTCTTTCTGATCTCAATTTGGCCGAAAATTGAGTAAGTTATGACTCTTTCAATTTTTCCTAAAAAACCTTCGCTAAATTTGGAGAGACTCCAGTTAAGTCCGCCAAGTTTGGTGGCGGTTCCAAATTTGGTGGCTCCGCTATAAATTCCGCTAGCTTAATCAACAGATTAATTAAATTTAAACGTGATTAATCAACTTAAACACGATTAACACACTAAGAATTATCCATTCGTTGGCCCTTGGTTCTATACTGTGCGGCCACATGGGGTGGGTCAAGTTCGCATTAAAATTTAGTGCGCACACCCTCCTTTCTGCACTATTCTGTGGCTCGTTGGTAAGGCATAAGGAATAGGAGGGGGAGGTCACGGTCCAAACCCACCATCCGCTATTGCTTTTTTAAATACATATACTATATGCGCCGAAACTTTGGGTTAACGCGAATAATGTTTAATGTCCATTCGAATATTTATATGACATATATGCAATGCGGAGTTGTATATATATATATATATATATATATATATATATATATATATATATATATATATAATTTAAAAATTATATAATATAACATAAAATTATATATAATAATATTTAATTTAATAAAAAAAATCAAATCCACCTTAGAGACCAATTAGGCAATTTCCCTTGCACACAACTTCACTGGCGAATCTAGAGGTGACACTTGTCACAACTCTATTGGGCAAAAACTAAAGAAGATTCCCCTTGCTGATTGAACTGCCATGTCATTATTCTGTCCCATTCTGCAATTTTTTTAGTTGTTTAGGAAAATGAACAACAAGCATTTTCTCCTTCCTCCGGACTCCGTTTTCGATGAAACGAATTGTGTTGCGATTGTCTTGACGAGGCAGACTCAGCCATATAGTTTTCGAGCCAATATAAGAACTTTGAATTTTGAGCTAAATACTAAGCACCTGATTACATAACAACGTAATAACCATAATGACATGACACCCATACCACTTATTGGAGTTTTATAACAAAACTCATGGCGGTATTTACATATACATACATATAACAAAAACATCATACCAAACATATACCAAAAACACTCTCTCAACCAGCGACTAGAGAAGGATACATAGCCCGCACCTGATCCACCATCTCCCATGTAGCTTCATCGGGCCCAAAGTGCGTCCACTGCACTTTAACCTGCTTGATTTCACGGTTTCAGAGCATGGGCGTTGCTGAAGGTCAAAATTACTCCTTTTTGACACTTTCCTTAAACTCCATTCACTCAATTTCCTTCCATTTTGACCGTAAAAGCTTGCAAGGTTGTTGGAAAAAGTAGGTACTTAATCATCTTTTATACATAGTTTCATTATTTCCTTATTATTTGATTTAATATTTTCATAAGCTACCAAATTTCATCAATTATGCAGCTAATGATCGATTCTGCAACTTACTTGAAGAATCTGTAGGTTCTGAAACACCAGTTGAGGAACGAAATGTATGGACAGGTAGCTGAAACCGGCATAACGACATCCACCTATCTCCATGATCCAACAAGATGATAAGGATATCGTATGAGCAGGTCAACGTGGAAGTCAACCCAGTGAAAAAAGAGCCAAAGAAGAATTAAGTGAGCGAGGAGATCAATGATAAGGATGAACTTGATATTTTGCCTCATGATTTGTTTCTCTGATAGTAAATCATGAAGAATCAATATTTCATAATATCTTATGTTATTTTTAGAGTTTTGTCAAGTAGGATAGGCTTAGAAATCCCAAAACATTTTAATGAAGGAGGTTATAAAACCTGCCTCTCGGCACGACGATGACACACATACAGGTTATTATTTTGAAATACTCTTTACAATTATTAAAGCGAGCTTGTTATTCCTCTGTGCTGTGTGTTTAAATGCGTGATTAATCTCTATTGATCGCTGCATACCTACAACTAACATGAGGGCCCCTTGGGAGCTGTAAGGTTTCATTTCATTTCTATTTAATATTTTAGTTTTGTATTTCAGTTCTATAACATTAGATCATCATAACTAATGTTTCAATTTTGATTTTTAGTAAATGCTTGTGATAGTGAGGATAGAATTTATAACAGAGTTTGCTGAAGGTTTATTTCATAAATCTAATCATTTCGTTGTGTGAAGGATGATGAAAATAAATCAAAAGGGATCTATTATGCACATGTAAATTTTGATCACTTAGAAGTATAATTTTCAAGGTTTTATCAATGTGATTTAGATTTACCAGTGTGATATTTTATTTCTGCACTAAAGATTTAGTTTCATTTATGTTAGTGAGAAGTAGATCAAGCTTTGTTGGTGTGATATTTATTTATGCAATTTTAGATTAACTTTATTTTCTGCAAGCGTAAAGAGAATTTGGATTTGATTTTTCTATTTACTTTTGCACTTCAATTAGCTTTATTTATGTCAGTGTATTATTTTCCGTTCTTGCAAGAGTGACAATTTCTTAGACAAAACATGTGCATGATAACATCCTAATTCAATTTGAAAATTTATTCACATAATAAAGAATCCTAGCACAACTAGTGCACATACGCTTCATTAGTTTAGAAGCCATGGTCGATATTTTATGCAGTAATTTAAGCTCAATTAAATTTCCAAACAAGCGTATTTCTCTATAATATACATTGTGAAATTCTCCTTCTGGCTCCACCTGCAATACATACCAGTCAATCACATGATCAACATCTTTAAAATACTTCTTCAGAAATGACACATGGAAAACATCATGGACTTTCACTATCAGAGGCAATGCAAGTCGATGGGCTACTGGTCCGATCCTTTCAAATATTTTGAAAGGTCCACAAAACTAAGGTGCCAATTTGGCACATGTTCCAATCCTCAAGGAACTCTTCTTGGGCTTGATGCACAAGTACACTTGTTCCCCAACTTGAAACTCCTAAAACATGTTGTTCTGATATGCATAAATTTCTTGTCTATCTTGTACTGTCTTTAGATTCTTCTTGATTACCTACATTTCCTGTTCCATCTCTGCGAACATATCTGGTCTAATCAACACCTTGTTCACAGGATCACTCCAATTGATGGGAGTATTACAACTTCATGCATAGAGTGCCTCAAACAGAGTCATCCTCAAAGACTCTTGGTAACCATTATTATAAGCGAACTCGACCAATGGAATATACTCCTCCCATCTCCTTTGCTGGTGCATCACATACATCCTCAACATGTCCTCCAATATCTGGTTGACCCTCTCTGTCTATCCATTTGTCTATGGATGATAAGTTGTGCTAAAGGCCAACTCTATACCCAAACCTGCAAACAACTCTTTCCAGAATCTAGAAGTGAACTTAGCATCCCTGTCTGACACAATCTTCTTCGAAACACCATGCAATCTGACCACATATCTGATGAAGACTTGTGCTACATCACTGGCTGAATAAGTGGACTTCATTGGAATGAAGTGCACTACCTTTGTCAACCTATCCACCACAACCATGATGGAATCATGTTGCCTAGATGTCCTTGGAAAAACTGTAATGAAATCCATGGAAATGACCTCTTATTTCCACTCTGGAATCGAAATTGGTTGTAGTAGTCCACCTGGATGCCTACACTCTGCCTTTACCTGCCGATAATCCAAACATCTAGCCACAAACTTTGTGATATCATTCTTCAGATTTGGCTAATAATAAAATTTCTTCACCGTGGTCAATATCTTCTGATATCCTAGGTGTCTTGAATATGGTTTTACAAGAAACTCCCTCAAGATAATATTTTGAGCTCACTACTCTCTAGCACATATATCCTATCCCTAAATTTGATCAAGCCATCTACTGAGAGATGATAGTTGACATCCTGTGCACTTGTACCACTACCTGTACCTATACCTGAACTCTGCTGTAACCTTTGCCTGAGCTCCATGTACCTGTTATCCTGTTGACCTGCCTATAAGATCCGATCCTGTAGATCTGTCCCATAAGAACTCATAGTTGCAATGTGATTTACCTATATCCGCTTGTTAAGAGCATCTACAACCCTATTCTCTTTACCCTTGATGTACATGATCTCAAAGTCAAACTCACTAATCGTGTTCAACCATATAGCTTGCCTAACATTCATATTTGGTTGGTCAAATAGGTACCTCAATCCATTGTGATCACTCATTAATACAAACCTCCTACCAAGAAGATAGTGCTTCCACATATTCAATGCATGAATAATAATTGCTAACTCAAGATTATGAGTCAGATAGTTCTGCTCATGCTCATTCAATTTTCATGACTCGTAGCACACTAACTGTCTCTCCTACATAAGGACTCCACCAAGTACTCTCTTGCAAGCATCTGTACACACTACAAACTTTTTTTTTCGGGTCTCTAATCTTTAACACTAGAGCATTTGTCAATAACTTCTTTAATTGCTCAAAACTTGCTGCACATTCCTCTATCCATTCAAATTTCTTACCTTGCCTCTACAGTGATGTAATAGGATATGCAATCCAGGAGAAGTTCTTAATGAACCTCCTATAATAACCTGCTAACCCCATGAATGATATTACCCCATTCACATTTCTAGGAGCTTCCCATTCCATGATAACCCTTATCTTCCCTGGATCCATTGTTATGCCTTCCTTGGAGACAACATTTCCCAAGTAATGCACCTCTGTCTGAAAGAAACTACATTTACTGAGCTTAACATACAACTGATTCTCTCTCAAAAGTCTCAATACTGCTGCTAAGTGCTCGACATGCTCTTCCTCTTTCTTCTAATATATCAAGATGCCATCAATGAATACAATAACAAACTTGTCCAGATAAGGACACAACACACCATTCACGAAGCACATAAAGGTAGTTGGAGCATTAGTCAAACCAAATGGAACTACAACAAACTCATAATTCCCATACCTGGTCTGGAAAGTTGTCTTGTAGATCTCCTCTTCTTTAATGTGTACCTGATGATATTCGGTTCTCAGATCAATCTTTGAGAATACTTTTTCTCCCTTCAATTAATCGAACAAGTCATCAATCCTCAACAATAGATACTTGTTCTTAATGGTCACCTTATTCAACTACCTGTAATCAATGCATAGCCTGAGAGTACCATCCTTCTTCTTCAAAAACAATACCGGTGCACCCCAAGGCGATACACTTGGCCTAGTGTATCCCTTTTCAAGCATTTCCTTCAACTGCAACTTCAACTCTACTAACTTTGGAGTTCTCATCCTGTAAGGTTCCTTTGATGCTGGTGCTGCCCCTGGTACTAACTCAATAGAAAAGTACACTTCTCTATGAGGCGGAAAATCTGAAATCCCTGCTTGAAACACATCCTGAAATTGCAGTAAAACCGGGTACTTGCTCAATACTTCTACATCCTGATCCTCCTTACCTTTGTCACTAGATATATGTACTACAAATAATACACACCCTTTATTGCGACTATGCTTTGCTTGCATAACTGTCACCATCCTAACTGATGTTTTCTTCTTCTTACCTTATAAGATTATTCGCTCTCCATTTTCATCCAAGCATTCGATGGATTTTTCATAACAATCCACCTTGGTCCTATGCAGATACAACCAATCCATACCCAAGAACATACTGTATGATCCCAACAACAATACATTCAAATGTGTTGATGTAGGCATACCATTCAATTCAAATGCATAAGCTCTTACCCAGTGATGAACTCTCTTCTTTGTACCTATAGCCAACTGTACTAAGCAAGATTCTACATGCACTTATTTATTCAAACCACACTTATCCACCAAGTCAAGACTAATATAACATTAATTATATCTAAGGTCAATCAAATAGAAACAACTTGATCATAAAGCTTACCATCCATCTTAATGATATATGCTTGGTGATCGCTTGCCTATTATCCAACACTACATAGATACAAGTAATGCTCTGCTCGACATCCCCCATAGTCTACGCCTCCAATGCACTATAAATCTGAGGCCTACCACCTTGATAATGCGGAAAATCTCTCTTGAGATGCTCTTTACCACATATGCAACACTCCAATCATCTGATAACATCACCTCTATTATGCTGTTGTGACCCATGTCCCTGTCTAGCTACGTTGAACTTATTGTATGGTGCAACATTCTCTCTCTTTGGTATTCTAAGGCCTTATTCTTTTCGACTACCATTTGCCTTTAGCTTTGTCTTTCCCTTTCCAACCTTGTTGAGATACTACCTTACATTTTGACTGCTCATAACAGTGCTTTAGTTTCCCAATAACTTCCTCTAATGACCGAGGCTCATCATACTCAATCCGATCCTTAAAGGCTAATGGAAATCCACTGAAAAATCTTTGAAATTTATCCTTTTCATCTTTAAGATATGGTACATACCTCAATAACTCCAGGAACTTGGTTGTATACTCCTCATCTGTCATCGATCCCATTTTTAGCTCATAGAATTCCTTGGCTTTACTGTCATAGTACCTCTCCGACAAGTACTTCTTCCTGAAAAGTCTCTTGAATTCATGCCAACTCAACTCTTCTGTCCTAATGTATCTGACTTGCTTCACATCTTCCCACAAGATCTTTACTTTACCTTTCAGGCTAAATATAACGACTTTGGCCTTCATATTATCTGTGTAATTATGCAACTCAAAGAACTTCTTCATCCCAAGTAACCAAGCCTCTGCATCCTCCAACTTCTTCAAATCTCCATCAAAGGTAGGTGGATTAGCTTTCTTAAAATCATCTGAAAAATATCCCCTTTCGCTCCTCCTGTAAGGATGATAACGATGACGATCTTCGATTCAGAGTATCCAAGAAATTTTTAACTCTAACCGTCTCATACCTATTTGACCTATGCCCACCATGAGATCTACTGCCATATTCCCCATTAGTCTTATTCTCCTGTCCATCACTGATTCGAAGTGGTCCATGTCTCTACAAGTCTGAAAAACTCTGAAGGATTACTGCATTAAATTCTGCTTGTTTCTCTCGTGCCTGCATGATTATGTCATTATCTTCCTTGCAAATCCTTAATTCTTCTATACATGTCTGCTAAGCTAGAAGAATGCCCAAAACTACATTGCTCATCTGATCCATAGGGAGAGTCTTAGGAACTGTAGTCTACCATCTTGCTAGTCATCTTTGTTGTTTTCTTCCTACAAAGCATACCATGTCAACTAAACCAAAATATAAACATAATCAACATACCTCTGTATAGTTCGAGGAGGATATCTCATCTGCAAGATCAACCAGATTAGCACAATCACGTATAAACATAATCATAATAGTGTATATATATATCATCCTAATCATAATCCAGTCATCAACACATGACCATATCAACCACACATCATGACCCGATTCATGACAACTACACCCATATCAATGTATGCATAATCAACATAAGGACAACATGCATGCATACACGTTACATATAAACACTGACATGCATAACCAACCTATACTCATGATAAACACATCCAACAACACACCATCCACTTTCACATGGTGACATCACTGCAACCATGACGAACACCATGTATATGCAACAAGCACATAGACCACAAGTATAAGTAACACATATGTTATCGACATGAATGCATGACCAACACACACTGCCCATCCAGTCCAAGGGGTGAACCATGCTTTGATACCACTCTGTAACACCCTCCCACATTTACCCAAGTTAATCAGTCCGCTGGGGTAAACATGTGACGAGAGGATACTACAATTTGATTCAATGCCTGGAACTAACACAACACAACCAATTTGACCTTATGCACATACCACAAATCTACAAGAAATAACCAACCTTTCCAGGTGATCAACCCTTGTGACAAATTGACACTTCACTGCCCTAGAGCCTCAGTCGCTCCCATGACATGGGCATGCATGCGATTGGGGCCCTCCAGTCACTCTCATAACATGGGCATGCAAGCGACTGGGGTCTTTTTCAGCTAGTTTTGAGCTTGTGACTCTGGATTCTATGACACTTTTTCAGGGCCAGGACTCAGGCCACTGCCCAGAACTCCATGAAACTTTTAGGAATGAAAAGTAACATCGAAACAATGATACAAATGCAAATACTTGAACAAAGACTTGGTTGGACCCCTACTAGCCATGACATGCATTTCGTCAAACATGTCACAAATATGCATTCTACAGGTCATAACAATAGATCTGAGCATAGGGGTCTCATACTTATCTGAGAATCGCTAAGAAGAATTGATGCCTTATCACATTAGCTGCATTATCATCTATTAGGTCATATATTCATTGTACATTCATTTACAAATCAAAACATGATGAGAGCCATACATCATCACTATCATAAAACATGCTCATAACCAACATATAACCAATAGAAATAACAAGGATACATCAACCATAAATGCCTCATATGAACCAAGGAGAAATAGTTCTTATTAATGAATGATTAGGGCAACCAGGTTCGGGACTTCCACGTACCACCCGACCATAGATTCGCTGAACCAAATCTTTCTTTCAACCAATCACCCCTATGCCATATTCCAAACATGAATGTGGGACTTATAAACAAAATCATCCAAGGCTTCCTGAGGCTACACGACCTCACCCTCAATAGTAGAACCAAGATTTACCACAATCACCACCAGATCACTAGGCCATAAACAATAAACATACAATACCAGACTTTATTGCAATCCTTGTAGGATCACTAGGACAAAAACAAGCATGGATACCACCGGATATCCTCCACCTACACCGTGAGGGATTTGTCCGTCCCAGCCTCTCGGCTTTACCATGTATCCTTCCATTACCAGTCAAGGGATTCCTAGGGCTTTACCATGTATCCCATCCCGGGATTTTGAGGCTGAATCAAGGGTACTCACCACTGAGATTTACCATGTATCCCATCATTCATTGGTCAAGGGATTCCTAGGTTCAATTGAGGTGTTCACATTCAGGATTTACCATGTATCCCATCCTGAGATTCCTAGGCCTTGTGAATAATCTCGAGACCACCCCACTTAGCTTCAAGTCCATTTGAAAATCGAACTCAACCACATACAAAAGAATCCACTACACCATGGCTGTCTGGAAATGGAAAGCACTATCACACCTGACAAAACCCATGCCCATGACAACAAGAGAACCAAGAACACACATACATAACCATGCATGCTAAATCTAACAAGGAAATCACACATGCAAATCGATACCTGCAAATAATCCCACTATAGCTACTAGGCCCTCCTCTTCCTTGCTTGATCTTTGCTTCCTCTTGCCTTATTTTCTTTTCTTGATCCAATGTTGGAGTTCTCCAAGAAAACTCTAAGTGTCCAAGAGTGTGAGAGAGAGAATAGAGAGAGAGAGCTCCAAAATTGAACTGACCAAAAGCCATGAAATGATCCTCAAAAGCCTTTTTATTAATGAGGCCTCTAATTTCTTCATTTTCCGTTATTTTCCTTCATTTTCCTCCTCACATCCAACCTGTGACCTTTCACCTTCATTTTCTCCTAATTTCCATTATTGTCATAAATAAATTGCCAAAAATGCCATTTTTCCTTTCCAAAGCCTTTGTCATTTCCTTTTCCAATTTCCTTAGCCATAATAAATCAAATGAACACCCACACTAGAATGTCTTGCCCAACATTTAGCTTGGAATAAGTGTGCCCTAACTGTGGTTATTATTTTTCCTTTATTAACTTTTATTACATGTAATTTTCACCAGGGTTGTTACAGTTGATCTACATAGGTTTTCTACCTATCCTATCCTACCTTTGAATTATGCTTGATGGTTTGAATTTGTTGCTCCAACTCTTTTAGCACATCAGACCCACTATAGAAGTTGTTCACTGGATCACTCCAACTAATAGGAATATTGCAACTCCTATTAATTGCCTCGAATGAGCTCATTTTTATATATTTCGGGTACCCATTGTTATATGGAAACTCTACAAGTGGAAGATACTCTTCCCACTACCTTGGTTGGTGCATCACATACATCCTCAACATGTCTTCGAGGATCCTATTTGTCGTCTATGTTTTCCCATCCGTTTGTGGATGATAAGTTGTATTAAAGGCTAATTTTGTGCCCATACATGCAAATTGTTCCTTCCAAAACCACGAAGTAAACTTGGCATCTCTAAAATGATTTTCTTGGGAACTCCATGCAAGCTCACAATCTCCTTTATGAATATTTGAGCCACTTCAATAGATGAATTGGTGGTTTTGACTACCACAAAATGAGCCACCTTGCTTAACTTTTCAATGACCACCATAATAACATCATGTTTCCTGACTATTCTTGGCAACCCAGTAATAAAATCCAAGGAGATTAATTACCACTTCCATTATGGAATGAAAATGGGTTGCAATAAGCTTGATGGATATTTACATTCACCTTCACTTGCTAGCATTCAATGCATTTAGCCACAAAATCAACAACTTCTCTTTTCAAATTGGGCCAGTAATAAATTTTTTTGATGGCTATGTTGACGATGTTGGATGTTGTTAACGAGTGCAGGGGTTCTCCCTGATGTGAAGTCCCAATGAGACCCCACACCATTTGGAGTAGGAGCCCCAATCAAAATACGATCGGTTGCCAAAGTAATGGGTTTTAAGGGTATGACTTAGTTGTAATAACCACATAGAATGATGTATACATAACTTTAGGGAAACCAGTGTGTGGTATTTGTGAAGTTTCAAGTGCAATGCATGAGTAGTTTTGTCACACCGAAGGAAAAGTGAGCGGACCCCTTGGAAGCCTGTAGTAGTACATAGCTTAAAAGGGACACACAAGTGATGAAAGAATCATAAGGTAACTTGCAAAATAGCTCACAAGATAACCATGATTGAAATAACATAACAACACACATTCAACAAGATTCATACTAAGGCAAACGACATAGTTCATAAGCGCTAATGTAAATGAAATAACACATATCATAAATATAACAAGAATAGTCTTACTACATCCACGACATATGCATGAAGACATGCCGACTCCAAGCTTTTATTAAATTGAAATTTCCAAACATTCATATATAATTGACAAACCACTAGTCCCAATAGTGGAAAATGAAGCCAACACCTACTCCTATGAAGATAGATAATCCTTCTATGCTAAAGGAGAAGCCAAGGCTCTCAACAAAACTCCCTAGCTTTCGATCTTAAGCCAAAAGTCCGACCCAAAATCCCTTTACATGAGTTATGAGGGTCTATTTATTACATATGAGATGACTATCCATCTACCTTTGTGACTCTTTGACTTCTTTTACATAATGACTCTTCATATTCCAAAATTGACACTTGGACTTCCACTTACAAAAATATCTAAATACAAATATTACAAGTACCCATATAGGAAAAAATTGGGTAGAGTCAAATAAACAAGCCTAATAAGACAAAATTACATATCATGGTTGAGTTTGGGGAAACTCTGGCTCAACAACTTCAACTTGTAGATATTTGGTCACGTAGTGATGCCAAGCTTTATATTGTGTGATGATTCCCTCAAACATTATGATGGGATCGAGTTGAAAGCGAACTCTAGATTCCATTGCATCTGCGTACACGATCTCAGAGCCAATTTGCATTTCCTTCTTCAACAAGAAAAACACGGTGTTGGTATTAATAGGGCCATCAATATACTTCTACATATCATGTTTGTTCACCTCTATATCTCCCTTGGTAGCAATCTGCTTGAACTGGTCCAAGTATTCCTCCACTTCCTATCTGACCTTATTTCTGCCTTTAGCTTTGGTGAGTGTGCCGACTGAAGGGATCTTGTGTGACTTCACCATGAAATCCACACTGTTGTACAACCGTGCATAAGAGGCCTGAATGTTGGTGATGAAAGAGTCGAGTTGTTTGTTTCTTTGGATAAGCATCCAAACTTCTGCTTTCTCCAACTCAGCCTGTTTCCTTGTCTTCTTTACCAACTTAGGAGGTGCTCCTCTATATTGCATTCCCCACTCATGCACAACAACAATGGTTGTATGAACAACCTTGAGATATTTGGCATTCTCTTTACATTTCTGCTACATGTCATGTAAGAATACAACTGCTTTGTGCACAATGACTAACTCCTCATATAGGTTTGTCATAGTGTCTCCCGATGCCGATACTTCACCAAGTATGGCTGGCTTGAGTTCTTATAAATACACCTGTGAGGGAGCTTCTTTCTTGACCTCTACATGGAGTTGTTCAATCTATTGCCTTGTAGCTTCTAAGTTCTTTGCCATCTATCTATTCTCAGCCGTCAAATATTCTGTATTTGAATTGGAGGCTCATGCAAAGGCCAAGTTAGTTGCGGAAATAACTTTTGGATTCTTCTAAGTGTTCATCACGATCACCTTTTCTTTGATAAAATTAGGATGTGTGAGGTCATCTGGGAAGTGATTCTTTCTTGCCTCTAAAATATTCTTGCACAAATCATCAAAATTTAAATTGTAGATATCCATCATTGGACCTTCATCAAGAGGAGCAATTTCCTCTTCCTCACCTGGAGCTTTCCCTTTTGTAGGAGGAGGGGGAGACTGAGTGGTGATATGCTGCATGCAAGGTATGAGATCGAAATCGTGATTTTGTTGCTTTGGTTCTACCTCGATATCTTGGATCACTATCAAGTCTTCGATTTCTTGGGAAAGTCTTTATCCTGCAGTTACTTGCTTTCTTCTTCAAGTAACAAATTATGTTCTTCTTCTTCGGCTCATTTCTATGTTGTTTCTTCCTCTTCTTTCTTTAGCCTTTCTTCTTCTTGTCTTTTCCTCTCTTCTCATTCTTTTTGCTATTGTTCTTCCTTCTGCCTTGATTCTTCCTCCTGCTCCCTTTGCTTCCACTTTCCTTCTGCTATTATGGCCACTTTCAAGATGATTGGATTTGCTTTGAATTTGCGGCTTTGCTCTTCTGTTGGATTATGCATAACCTTCCTCTTATCCTTTTCGTGCACTGGTTGCACCTCTATGATGGTTCTGCTTCCAGAATGGTTTCTTGTTGAGGAGTGACCTGTGATGTAGCCGCAAAACTGACTGGTGCATGAGGCTTGGAGGCATTATAATAGTTCTTTACCTTTTCCTCCTAAGGTTTGGAATAAGTCCCACTTGGCCAATTGAAATGTATCTTTGCACAATGTTTCTTGCAAACACTCCTAGGATTATACATATGATATTGCATAAGACTGAATGCAATTTTTTCTAACTCTTTTCCCTCAATGTCCGCAACTTTCAAGTTCTTGATCTCGTATGATCCAATTTGTAAAGGAAGAGTGGGCCAAGATGCTTTGAGGCTTACTCTGCATGACTCTTGATAAACCTATGGAAAGATGATAGGCCACTTCCTACATGGCCAATTTGTTGGTGTCATACCTCAGTAACAGATGTGAAGACTTATGACCATGAAACACCCTAAGGTAAGTGCCATCCAGTGAGGCAAACCGGTAAGCAAGTTCCTCTACTGATTCCATTGCCTCTTGGGACATGCAAGGAGAATCTTCCTCAAAAATCATCTTGTATAGTGGTATGAGGAAGTGATCAGTGAACTTTTCCACAACTCCCCTGTAGCTGCACTCCAAAAGAAACTTGCAGTAAATGTGGACAATAGATTCCTTTGATGACTAAGTCCAATTCATGCTAGGAAAATAATTATTAGCACATATCACATCTAGCAAGTAAGTAGACATGTAAAATCTGGCTTGCCTTCCCTTGGGAGGGTTCTTGGAATTATTCACATGGATCTTTAACTGTTGAGCCAAAAAATACAACCAGTTGAATGCCTTCTCATCATTCACAACCTAATGCAACAAATATGCCCAACCTTTAGGGAAGGTCTCAATACTATTTTGACCATAAATCCAACAACATAGAACTATCAGGTACTGAAATTATTTTATGAGAGATTTGGTATTATAAGTGTTGCTAGGTGTTTGGCGGAATTTAGATGAATCTTTCACCCAACCTTTGATGACATATTTAGTGCTCATGTAACTAGTGACTGCGTAGAAGTGAGAATCCATGTATACTTCTACAAAGGTAAGTGATGCATGAGCTGAAAATCATGTGCCATGAAGGAGACAAGCCTTTGTCCACTGAAACTGCTGAGGATCATGCTCTTTGACTATGTATGTGATAAGATCCACTTGATAATTTTTATGCAAGGAAAGGCCGAGAACTTGTATGCAATCTTATGCAATCCTGACTTCTGGACATTGATATAAACATGTTTGTCTTCAAGATCTTCTTTGTAACTGGTTGTCGTGAGAATATATTTTACTATGTTCCATGTAATATATGAATAATTCTCAATGAAGAGTTGAGTGTCTGAAAGAAATGGCATGGTAATATGAGTGCTCTCAACTACTTCACCGGTGTTGGTTTCTGTGGTGTCTTTTGAGGAAGATCTCTTTGGTGGCATGATGATATAAAATGATAGGGAGAGATAACCTGAAAAATTTGCAGTACCTATATGACAAGATGCACTCATGGTAAACTCAAATTAGCTCAATAAAAAAATCTATCCAACAAGATCAAGGAAACAACTCAAAGTGCAATTTATGGGCTGAGGGTAAGAGACTTGGCTCATGAACTACGCATTGCACAGTCTTAGCAAAAAGGTGGCAGCTAGAGGCTTGATACTTCACAATGCAACGTCCCAGTGTCTGGGGATGAGAGCTAAGGCCTGGAACTTCAATAATTTGAAGTTGGGCAAGCTGATTACTACGCAATCCGCAGTCTCAGAGGCCAAGCATGAAGCTTGTCTCTTCAGAATGCGAATTGCACAATTGTGATGGGAAATTGCTGGCCATAATTACATAGATCTGCCCAGGAAGGAAGCAGAAAAGTGATAAATTTGAGTGCCGGGGCATGAAGGAATGCATATCGTGTCAAGGGGAAGATAAATCAATGAAACTTAAGTGTAAAAAACAAGCATGAAAAAGGAAAAATGAACATGCACAAAGTGACCCAACATCGACCATGATTGGTGGGAAAAAACAAGAAGTTGATGTGACACTTAGAAATGTGAGTGACAGACCAAACCAACACTTTTACAAGCTAATAATAGTTAAAATTCCATATACCATGACAATAAACAACTAGAATAACACTCATAGAAGCAAAAGCGACAAAAACCGACACATGCAAAACTTACCTTGAAAAGCACCACAAACTTAGCCGAATGTTCCTTTATCTCGTTAGGAAGGATAGTGCTTCAAGATTGAATGTTCAAATGAGCTCTAGAGGCATCTGTTATATAGATCTATTCGGGTTAGGGTTTATGATGCACATGCTTAAAATAAAGGAAAAAGTGTCACTTACCTTATGATCAAAATTAGCAACTTAGTCACAGTTATCGTGCATTAATTAGGAAATCCCAATTTTTTATCGATGAAAACTCAACCTTTTCTAAGAAACTTCCCATTCACACTTACATAAAGGACTGCACAATCAAGGGACTACACAATTCCTTGCCTCAGTGCATTTCGTAGTTTCTAGTTGGAGGAGAAGGCTTAACACAATTTCTAGGCTTTGTGACTACTTGCCTTCCAAGATTGCGCAATTGTGATCCTCAAGGCCTAGTGAAATTTCCAGATACAGTGGATTGCACAGTTCCAAGAGGGAAGACCGGAAAGATGCAAGATCAGGGCAAGAGATGGGTCATGTTTGAAAATGCTTAGTTACAGTGAAAACAACTCATCACAAGCAACTCATGCAAAGATAAGTCCTCAACATTAGACAAAATACTTGATAAAAATGAAATATGGGTCCTTGTGGATAGAAGGTAGGCTCCAAAATCAAGGCATGGGAAAATTTTTGGAGGGGGATTGTAGCATCTACAACACTTGGTGAAACAAAAGTAGAATTCCATCTCTTTGTATGGGTTTTAAATTTTGTAAAGTAGGTCTAACTCTTCGAGAAGTATTGTCATTTCCTTAATCACCATAGTTTCTTTACTTTGGTTGAGTTAAAGATATACTCCCATCATTCTCTTCATCAACGACACGCTAACAAAATCAAGTCGAACTTAGCTATTTCGATTGGGGATTAGAATTATATAGATACATAAGTGGAAAAGTATTATCATGGTCTTGGTTTTCATATTTGGTGTTGCTCCGCTGCCAGTAGGCCTAGACAGTACCCTGGTCCTACAAGTGAATAACATATCTCTCTACTCACTGAGAGGCTCTAACCCATACTTAGTCAATTTCTGTCTCTGCTTGAGCCCCTATTTACTTGCAAAATTCCTAAGAAATTAAACCCCTATTATTTATGAATTTCTCCAAAATGGATTACGCAATTCCCAAATTTGATCATCTGATTGCATGCAACACCTGTACACTCAAGACTAGTATACAACTGATGTTACACTGCCTTGGAATCTCCACCACAGTTGGGAAACTCGAATTATCTGCATGCACTAGATATTTTCGGTTGATTGATTAGTTAATTGGATGATCACTGAGTTTGACTGAAGTCCCACTACACAACTAACCTTCCACTAGTTCCTCCAACTGTTTGAACTAGTTTAACTGAAAACAACTTGAGATAACTAACTTTGATTACTACAAATTAGCAATCACACATGTTTAACATAACTCTAACTCCTCGAACTCGAATTTATTGAGTAAACTGGGTGACACAATCCATGTCACACAAGTTAACAACATCCAAGTTTTCTATTGATGTGGAAATTCAAATTTTCTTTATTTAATCAAGGCAAAATAAAATTGAGAATTTCTTGCTGCATTTTTCAACATATAACACTCTTATAACAGAGCAATCCATGTAGAAATTCTGCAAATTCTCTACAAATCTTGCTCTAAGACCATGTAGAAAATCTGACTATATATTAACCGATAATGCAATATAACCAAAGCAAAATACTATAACCTACTTCTACTATCAATTTGCTTTGCGGAAGCTTAAAGATTGAGCAAGATCAAGCTGAACACATATAACCAGAAGAAGGATCAATGCACAATACACATGAAAATATTTTGGGGAAAGGCTCAGCTAAAAACCCCACTATCTGTATTATCATACAAGGTGGAAATACATAGAGATTATACAAAGCCTTAGCTCTCACAGCTAGCCAACTCTCAGTGCAATCCTCAGAGATGCTCACAGGAAATCCTGGATTCTCACAAGCCTTCTCCTCTACCCTCCAAGTTCCTATTTCCTTGCGTTGTTCCTAGTGGATGATTCTCACCTCACCAAGTGGAACATTGCTCTAACACACTGTCAGAACTGCACAATCCTCCAAGGAAACTTATTCCTTATGCATGCATGAGTTTCCTTTATAGGAAAACACATGTAACTGATAGTACACTGTCCTTGTCTTTAATCTCAACTGGGTCTTTCTCAGAATAGACATGCATGAGTTTCTGATGAGGGAATCTTCAGTTATTTGGAGTACACTGGTTGAGTGCATGCATGCATCAACTGACTGATAACTCACAATTAGTTCCTCAAACAGTTTGGAACTAATTTAATTGGACTTAACTCAGTAAACTGAGCTAACTAATTACAACTCAAATATAACTCAATCTTATCTCCTTAATTAGGGATAATCTCCTTAATTTAAGGGATAACTGTTGCATGACTTCAAAAAGACTTCTAACTTGAATTTCTCCAACTAATTAATCCACAATGAATTAATTAATTACTTCCAAGCAGCTGGTGAGACTAAATTCGATTTTAATTCACAATTTTAATTCAAGGACAAATTAAAATTGGAATATTCTCGATTCTATTTTTATCATTTCTTGTTGCTATTTTCAACACTCCCTCTCAACAAGAAAGGAATTCAACTCAATCTCGATCGTGAACCTTTGGAATGTTATGCATGCAACACTTCTCTCTAGTGTTGTTTCTTCAGCAACTCCAGAAACAAAAAAAACATCCAACCTGAATCAATATGATGCATCTGTCATCAAAGTCTCTCACTGCTATTGCCTCTGTCAACTGAAAACTTTGCGCTTCAGCTGACTCTGCCTTTCTGCACTGTTGTCAATCCTTCTCTACGCTCTTCAGTATCTGACTGCTCTAGCCTCTATCACTTTGATCTCTAACTGCATCAATCCCACTGATTCCTCTCGCTACTATGTACTTTGGGCTCCCGTAGCAAGGTACGATCCATGAGATAAAACCTCTCAATGGACCCTACCTAATTTTAGCCTTCTTGGGACTATCACTTCACATCGCCCCACCTCACACCTGGAGGTATGGCTGCATGTGATCCCTCTACCCACTTCTCCAATTGTGGCTCCTCCACAATTGTCTGAGACTTCTTCTGGGACTGCATGTTGAGAGGTAATTTACTCTCCCTCTCAACCACCAAGTCTCTAATATTTGCTTTGCTCCTCAAGGATTTTCATGCATCTTGAACCTCAAGAGCATACATGTTCTTAACTCGTGAACCGATCTGTTTCACCTGTCTCGTGATGATGTGCCTAAGGAAAATCTTTCCCTTACTAAAGACAACATTGTAGCCTTTGTCCTCCAACATTGTGACTTAACCAGGTTCTTCTTCAGTCCAGGCACATACTTCACATTTTTCAAGGTGATAGGAGCTCCATGCTCCCTTTGAAAAGCAACCGTTTCGACTCCTGAAACACTATATCTTTCATCGTCACCCATCTCTATGCACATCTTGAGGTCTTTCTCCTCCAAGGTACTGAATAAACTTTTATCGCCGGTCATGTGGAATGAGGCTCCACTGTCAAGATACCAAACACAACCCATCATCGATGACACCATGCATGCGATGAGAGTAAAGTCCATTTCGAACTGAGAGGCTAATGCCTCACCTTCTAATCCTTTCGAGGATCCCTTCTTGAACTTCTTCAATGGGAAATTTGTCGCATAATGTCACATCTTGTGACAATTAAAGCATCTCACTTTAGACTTGTCACCCTTCTTCCCTCCATGAGAAGAATTTGATTTGGAATGGGAATCCTTCCCCTTCCCTTTCCTTGCCTTACTTTCTAAGGCCAAATTTTCTTCATCATCATCCTTGGATGAAGAACCATCTCGAGTGCTCCTCCTGCATGAGATCCGACCACAATTGTTCCCAATCCAACAATTTCTCCCTTCCATTCACAGAGTCCTGGTAGCTATTCCAGCTCTTTGGAAGGCCAAGGAGAGCGAGGCACACCATATCATCACCGACAGTAGTTATTCCCACACTACCAAGCTCATCTCTACAAGTGGTCAGCTTGTTCAGATATGCAGAAATAATATTGCCGTTCTCCATCTTGATTCTTCGAAGCTTATCTTTGAGCGCCAATTTCCTTTGGTCGCTATTGTTCTTGCAGAGGTCCTTCAATGTCTTCCACATTGAATATGGAGTATCCTTCCCATGGAGACTCGAGACAATATGGTCTCGAACTCCCTCAAGGATGATCCGTCTCGCCCTCGCCACACACTTCTTCCACTCAACCAAATCTTGTGCATTAGTTGAACCTAGCTTTGGGATTTCTTGATCAATGAAATCCTTCAAGCCATTGTCTTCTAATACAACCTCCATGCGATCTTTCCATGCTATGTAATTCGAGCTACCTTCCAAGGCATACTCGAGTCTCAAGCCATAGAACGCCATTAGCCAACCTTGAAGTATGATAAGAATACGATTTTCACCTGCAACCTCGAACTCAAACTTCGAATTGTCTTCTCAGTATACTGTTCACAAATTCGTTAAACTAGGCTCTAATACCATGTAGAAATTCTGCAAATTCTCTACAAATCTCTCTCTAAGACCATGTAGAAAATTTGATTGTAGATTAACCCGATAATGCAATATAACCAAAGAAAAATACTATAACCTACTTCTACTATCAATTTTATTTGCAGAATCGTAAAGATTGAGTAAGATCAAGCTGAACACATATAACCAGAAGAAGAATCAATGCACAATAGACATGAAAATACTTTGGGGAAAGCCTCAGCTAAAAACCCCACTATCTGTATTATCATACAAGGTGGAAATACATAGAGATTATATAAAGCCTTAGCTCTCATAGCTTGCGAGCTCTCAGTACAATCCTCATAGATGCTAACAAGCAATCCTGGCTTCCCACAAGCCTTCTCCTCTGCCCTCCAAGCTCCTATTTCCTTGTGTTGTTCCTAGTGGATGATTCTCATCTCACCAAGTGGAACACTACTTTAACACACTGTCAAAACTGCACAATCCTCCAAGGAACCTTATTCCTTCTGCATGCAGGAGTTTCCTTTATAGGAAAACACATGAAACTGACAGTACATTATCCTTGTCTTTAATCTCAGCTGGGTCCTTCTTAGAATAGAAATGCATGAGTTCTGATGAGGGAATCTTCAATTATCTGGAGTACACTGGTTGAGTGCATGCATGCATCAACTGACTGATAACTCACAATTAGTTCCTAAAACAGTTTGGAACTAATTTAACTGGACTTAACTCAGTAAACTGAGCTAACTAATTAAAACTCAAATATAACTCAATCTTATCTCCTTAATTAAGGGATAATCTCCTTAATTTAAGGGATAACTGTTGCATGACTTCAGAAAGACTTCTAACTTGAATTTCTCCAACTAATTAATCCATAATGAATTAATTAATTATTTCCAAGTAGCTGGTGAGACTAAATTCGATTTTAATTCACAATTTTAATTCAAGGACAAATTAAATTAGAATATTCTGGATTCTATTTTTATCATTTCTTGTTGCTATTTTCAACACTTCCTCTCAACAAGAAAGGAATTCAACTCGATCCCGATCGTGAACCTTTGGAATGTTATGCATGAAACATGTTACACAAAAATATCGTCACCATGATTATTTGCAGTCAGTATGGGTCTATCATCACTTGTGTTGTCCTCCTAAGCAAGTCTCAGACCTCAGCTCTTCAAATCAAGCTTTGGAAATGAGAGAAAGACATTAAAATCAATGTAACTCTGGTTCCGCACTTTCTCTCATGGTCACCTGCGGTCCCGCACCTTCTGTGTACAAAAATTGCGGACCTGCCCGCTCTGTCCCTAACGGTGTAGGTGCGGACCCCTGTGAAAGTCAAAAGGCGCAAGTTTTATCTTAAAAAACTCACTTTGGGTTAATTCTAGAGGTTTCTAGAAGGAATTTTGACGTGGATTGTTCGCTCTGAGGTGGTTCATGCATCCCAAAAGAGAAGGAGCTAATCCCTTGATGAGAGGAGCTATCCCTTTGAAGGAGGGCTTTATCCCTTTGAAGGAGGACCTAGTAACCTCCCTCCATTGCACTATAAATACAGGCATTGGGCTGGTTGCTAGGGAGGTTAGAAGCTGAACATTTTTGAGGGTAAATGCTGGTGAAATCAAGACTTCCTAGTTGAGCTTAAGAGGAGAGATCACACATCTTTTTGGCTTCATTGGGGAGTGAGTGAAACTTGTCAAAGTAGAGGAGACTTCTTGCTGGACCCTGGGAGGAGCTTGTACAACGTCAAGGCAAAGGTTGTAAAGTTCTTCTTCTTTTGAATTAATACAATCAAACTCATTTTTCTCAACAAGTATCTTATGTTATTTGTTTCATGGACTCCTTGACTTTCATGTTAAATATGTTTTATGCAATTGGATTTTCAGGTGCTATTTAATTTGTTTGCCTTGTTTGTGTTTGCAGATTCGCGAAAAGGAGCTCATTTGGATCGAAGGAGCGAGGGCATCCACAAGCTAGCGTTGGACCTAAGGTAGGCCCTAAAAACACTTGTTTGCTATTGTTTATTGAAGCATATTTAGAGAAAGATAGTGTCTGGTTGGTTTGCTTGTCATTAGGTCTTCTTTAGATTCTAGGAAGGTCTATCTTGTCTGCAAGATCGACTTATTCCGTGTGACAAAATGGCGACTCCGCTGGGGACTTGATTGTTTTCGTTGTTTTTACTTTGACCTGAGAAACTCTATTTTTGTTTCTTTTTTTGGCTTGTTGTGTGTAAAATTGGGTAGAATTTGTAGATCCAGGGTTATTTTTCGTTTTTCATAGCTTTGGCAGAGGACCGCACCCTAGTCGTTTGACACAGTGCGTACTTACCCGCAGCTTGGCTTTTAGCACAGAGTGGGACCGCACCTGTGCCAACTGTGGGCCTGCGGACCTTGTCAAAATTTTGAAAACCCTAAAATTTCCTTTGTCAGTCAGCTTAGTTTATCTTTAGAAATTGTTATCCACTACCCAGACCTGCATATAACTTGTCAGAAGCTTTCCTTGGATTGATTTCGTTAGTGTTAGGGTTTTAGGTGAAATTCCTAGGAGTTTTGCTTGTTGGGTTTGTTTTTCGTTTTGGTTGTGTAGTGGCTCTGAGCTTAGAGGCTGTAGGGACTTCAGATCACCGTAGTGTCTACCAGCTTTCTTATGAGTCTGACCATTAATGAAATCTCCCCTTGTTTGAGGAATCCACTTTGAGTTTTCTCTTTACAAAACTTCGAAAAGCTTGTGTTTGAGAGTTTGGATTTTCATTTTCAAAAAGAAAACGAAATTGGTTGTTCTTGACTGATTTGTGATTCTGCATAAATTAGTCCTTAGCTTGCATCTAGCTGAGTAAAACATCCTTAAAAAAGACTTTTAGTAGGCTTTGACTTCAAATAGGTTTTTATAATTTGTAGCTCTCAAAGTTAGTCATTTGCATAGTTTTGAGTGTTTTATTTACAAAATATAAAAAAAAATCTCTTTTGAAAAAAGTTTGTTTTTGTAGTGATTGAATGCTTTGAAACGAAAAAGGGAAATTTTTGTGAAATAATTAGTTGTCTCGTTTTGAGTGCTTTGGAAAGGAAAAGCTCTTCTTTTAATTTGTTTAATTGAGAAAGGTTTGTGTTTACAAAGTATTTGCATTCTCAAACTCTTTCTTAGTTTAGAAGTTCATTGAAGAGAAAAAGATTGTTTAGATCATCTTAGGTGCATTTTTAGTGATTTTGAGTCGAGTCTTCATACCACGAGTTTCATCTCCACACCTTTGGACTTAAACAAAAACCACTAAAATTAACGCTTAAAGTAAAATTCACCTAGTAACATTTTTATTTCTAGGGCTCTGATACACCAACTTAGCTTAGGATAGTGTCTTGGAGTAGGAGAGTAATTAACTCTCCAAGATAGTAAAAACAAACAAGTAGCTATATCTTGTGGTAGGGAAGAAATCCAATTGTTGCATTTATGCTCTGGGAAAGCTCCTCTTAAAAGAGAAGCACGAGATCATGTCTGAACCAGTGTGGGAATCAATCCTTCCTCATTGGGAACGACGCCAGATATTCACGTATTAAAAATGGTAAACCTCGGATTAACCATTGTCGAGGAGCCTGGGATCACTTGTTGGTAAACCTTGGATTATGTCAAGGAGCCTTCAAGGGGATTGAGCTTGCTACTCTGCCCTTGCGTGCGTATCGGATCGTAGACTATTCCCCCAGGTGTATTTGTCTCAGTTGGTAACCTTAGTGGCCATATTCTTTAGGACTCTTCCTGAGGTGACAGTGGTGGGAAGATCCCACTGTACCTGGAGCAGACGTCGGCTAGACTCACTTGGATTTTCTGGGGGGTTCACTTCACTCGAGACGGTTAAGTGGAGGAACTTGTGCCAGTCTATTCATTAAGCAGGTTGCTGGGGTAACTGTTCCAACCGCCATTTCTGTATTGAACTTTGCGATGTTGGATTTCATCACCAACTAGTGTTTTCAGTCCAGAAAGTTACTGTTTGTGTGTGTTTGATCTCCTAGATTCTTTAGGTGTGTGATTCAAATTTGTTTGGTTCTTTAGAGACCTTAGGTGCTTTTTATTGAGATTTTACTTTGTTTGCGTGTGAAGTAGTTAAAAGTCTTTAACTGTGGCTGAATTACCAAGACAGTCCCGTAGACTTCGGGGCCAGTCTCCTGAGATTATAAACGTGGCTGAGTTACTAAGGAAGTCCCGTAGACTTCGGGGCCAACCTCCTGAGGAAGTACCAAGCCAACTTGAAGGCTTAAAAGTCCTCGTAACTCCTAGAGACAGTAGAGTTGGGTCACCGGAAGAAGGAGAATCTTCTTTGATAGTACATCCTGATTTTCAAACGCCAGTAGCAGAATATAATCCACAGTGAGTGTCTGTCTCCAAAATCGCTGGTAGCTTTTCATCTACTAGTGATATAGGTGAAGAACCCGAAATATTCGAGCCTGAAAGTGAATTTGCTGCTACTCCGACATCGGGGTTTGTTTCTCCAATTTTTACTAGTCCTGGTTCACCTAGTGTAGAAAGAGTAATCACTCAAGATCTTCCTTATGGACTTATTTCTATTGAAGAACTTGCTCCGGAAGAAGAAGAAGTAGGCATCCCTATCCCTGAAAATCAACCTGTCATTGAACTAAGGGAGCGTGAATCAATTTTTTATAGTCCACTTAGGAGCAGTTCTTGGTATCTTTCTTTGACTAATTATTTAGAAAACTCAGGGTTAAGTTTTTCACCACCTCGTCCTCCTTATCACTCAACACCTAGAGGTTTTTATACTTCCGTAAATATGTCAGGACAGTCGTCCATGTTTACTCAGTCGCCCGAATCCTTTTTGTACGGCGGTCCATCTGTTCCCTCTGGGTATCAGTCTCTTTCTGGTACTTTTTTGGGAGCATCTCCTCAACCCATTGAGCAAGGGTTATTAACTGGAAACAATGGTAATAAACTGTTGAGCGTAGAAGACATTCTTATGATGTCAGGTTCTATTCCCAATCCTCAACCTCAAGGTGGCCAGTTACTGCCTGGGAGGGCAGCCTCAATTAACGCCTGGGGGGCAACCTCAAGGTACACAATTTGCATCTAGGGGGCAACCTCAAGGACAGTACATACCTATGGGACAATACGTTCCTCAAGGTCAACCCCAGACTCAATATGTACCCCAAGGTCAACCCTAGTATCAATTTATACCTCAAGGTCAACCCCAGTATCAGTATGTGCCTCAAGGGTATCAACCCCAAGGTCAATACTCGAACCAAGGTTTCCAACCACCCCAAGGTCAAACGTTTGTTCAAGGAACGGGAAATGTACCTTTCAATTATCAATCCTACCCTCAACCTAGTTATGGTCCTCAATATTCTCAACCAGTTATGGGTCAGTACCCCAGAATGAATATAGTGTGGGATCCATCGCAAACCCAACAGGTGTTGCAGCCAAGTGTACAATTGTCATCTCAAACTGGACAACCCTTAGTTTCTGGTACACCCCAGCAACCAGTCCAGTCTAACATTCAAACTTCTGTACCTTCGGTAGTTTCTCAGCCTGGGCCTAGTACACCTCGTACTCCGCCTCAAACGACTGCTACAACTGCCGCAACATCTGTTCAATCTGCCCCACCTACTTTTGGAGTATCGACAGCTCCGGTTTCTACTGTTCCCGTATCTACTCCTCAGACATCTTTACCACCGTCTGGATCTACGATTCAAACTTCGGTTCAGATGCCTGTAGGACAACCTGGTTTAAGTACGGTTGTCACAAGTCAACCACAATTCACCTATCAACCGTACCAGGGACAATACCAATTCGGTTCTGCTGTCCAGCAGCCAGTTTATCAGTATCAACCGTATCCTGGGTACACTTATCAACAACCTCAACAACCCCAATACGGTCCGGTTAATCCTGGTTTTCCGGGAGGATACAATATCCCGAACGCGATCCCTATTCCTAGTTATCCTGGATATCCTCCTCCTGGGGCTGGTCTCATGACCCAGAGTTTTAGGGATCCTAATTGGCAGTTACTGTTTATTGCAACTTTGGATTTACCTGACTTGTCGTGCCTAACAAACGATCCCATTAATTATCTTCCGTTTTGGCCGCCAATGCCGAACAAGTTGCCCAGTGACATTCCCAAGTTCGAAGGTAAATCAGGAGAGGACCCGTCGAACCATGTGATGAATTATCACCTCTGGTGTGCGTCTAACTCCATCACAGATGATTCAATCTGTCTTAGACTTTTCCAGCGCACTCTAATTGGTCTCGCGGCCAAGTGGTACATTGAGTTACCTCGAGGCACTTTTTATAATTTTAGTCAGTTAGCTACCTCATTTTTAACTCATTTCCAGTTGCTAGTCCGATATGACAATGGCACAGAATTGTTAACTTCGCTAAAAAAATCGACATCCACTTACATTTCAGATCATATTCATGAGTGGAGACGTCGATGTCGTTTAGTGAAGGTATTTATTCCAGATCAAATCTTGGCTGAGTGGTTTGTAAAATCTTTGTTGCCAAAGATCACTGAAGATGTTGCTAAAGCCGGAGTTGTTACTGAGGAGCAAGTCATTGCTGAAGCACAGTACCTTGACTTGGTCTATACTTAGTCGGGTACGTTACACGAAAAAATCCCCGATCTTCCCAAGCAAAATCAAATAGCTACAGCTCCTTCGGGATCTCATGCCGTCGATGGTATGATTGGCATGGTTAACACTAAAAGTAAGAAGAAGTCTTCCAAGAATTATTCCCCTATCATAACCTTGCCTAACTCCCCAACAGGAGTGTTGGAGAGGTAAATCCCCTCTGCAGACAGAGGCGATCCCACTAGACCAAAATGGATCTAGCAACAATCAATTCACGCTACCATGCAAGTTCCTAGTTGCAAATCGAAAGTGGATTATGAGAACCAACCTAGAGTCCAACGCTAATGTCGAAGAAGAGTTGATACTCCCGTTCCCTTGCTCCGGCAGGTCACAATCCTTGCGATCCCCGCGAATGGATACCTGCACATGCAAAGAACAAAGCGAATACAAGCATAAAATCCACTAAATACAACTATATTTCAGTCAGAAAGGAAATAGATCAAACATTATCATCATAAACAGTAAGATCGGAACCATAATAGTAGTCATTTATTAATGAATAATCAATAGAGAAAGATACAACCAAAGTTCTGACGTTGAACCTCTCCTCTGGCTGGGCGAGCAGCTATGTATGTCTTGCAATAGACCTTCTCTCTCTCAGACTTTCGGCAGCATAACCTCCCTATGCTTCAAGACTCTTACTATCACTCAAGACAAGCATTATCACAACTAGCATTACTCCAAAAACTAACTTGTCAAATGCATGAGGACAGACTTTTATAGATGGAGTAGGGGAAGAAGATACAATGCATCAGGACACCCATTGTGGATTGGCATTATCTCCAAAAAGCCGCTATGGATAGATGTCAAGGATAGATGATGACTCTCGACATCTAGAAGATGAGCTTTATCCTCAAAAGACTTCATGACTTGAAGGGAAAAAACATCTAGGCGCGCGTTTGTCAAAAATCTTTACCAAACTTGGTTGGCGCGGGTGTTGTTCTAAGACAGAGCGCCAATGGTCGCACCCTCTTTTGAGGATCTCATTGATTGGCACGGGTAGTACATTGTGGACCCGCGCTAATGGAAAAAGGGCACTTTTCAGGGATATTTTGCAGGAGGTGTCTTCAGGGAACATGAAGTACATACTTAGGGGAACATAATGCAAGTGTTTTCAGGTTATGTCACTGCTCACAGGTCCCGGAATGAGTCCTCCAAAGTACGGAAACAGGGGTAATAGGGACGGTGACCAATGGTGACAAATTACTGTGTAACAGATGCCCCCTAAAGCATGAGGCCCGAGAGAGAGAGAGGGGTGAAATGCTTTACAAGAACACATGTAGCTGCCGCCGAGAATCTGCATTGAGAGATACAACTGATAGCTCAAGTACATGATGTATGTGGTATGGTCGCAGCCATCCATAAGAGAGTACATAATAATCTAGATCCATAGTATGGACGCAGCCATCTGGTTAGGATCAATGAATTGACTCAGGTATGGTCGCAGCCATCCAGTGAATGAGTCATGTATCAAGAATCACGCCTGGATTACAACAGACACAATCCAGGGTCTTGCGCTCCATCTCGACCCGAACAAAAGTACAAGTTCAAGCATGTGAATATATGAGCTAAAGTCGAACATGCATGAACATCGTCTGATTACCAGTCAATATTGAAAACTGTTAACAGACGCGAGAGGTACCACCAATAATGACAATGGCCCTCAAGGTACTATAGGTACAATCTATGGCGTGCGAATTAGTAATCTGACGTCGAACACCCATAGAATCATTCGATTGGAGGCCAATAATGAAAACCTCACGTCGAACACGAAGAACTTGCCATTGAGGCATGCAGGCTCCAAGGCACCGGAAGGGAGTCTCTAGATCAGCTTCCTGGATAATGTGCTGAAGTCGACAGGAAGTGACCTTGATCGAAGGTGGGCCATAATGTTTCCCACATCATCGACACGAGACAGAGAGATAATGTTGTGAATCAAGATTATGTGAACTATCAGATGGAGGTTGTTTCTTTGCAGAGGTCAACTTCTCTTGAACATATCAGCGGCACGATAGTGGAATTGGCAGTATTTGACATCAATGGATCAGAGGTCATGGTGACGAGGCAATGAGCAGATGAGAGGTCAAATAGTATTACCCAAGTCCACGGAGGCAAGTGAAAAATGAGATGAGATATCCCCACCTAGACACGAAAGCAGACAAGTGCCATGTTCAAGAGCGACATACTGCCGACACGACAATAATTATGGTTCCTTTTTTCCCCCGCCATTTCTGGCGAGTACCCCAATTATTTTTAACAAGCTTGATGGGGATAACATATGCTTGTGGTGTGTCATTTCGACAAAATCCGATGTCATCAGGTTTTAACGAGTCTGACAAAGGAAGAACTCGGCGTCTTTTCATGTTTAGAGAGTTTGAAAAGACAGCAGAAAAGGAAACTCCAGGGGTGTCCTTTTTCGTAAAGTTGTGTCTCGCGAGCCCGAAAAAGTATAAAACAATGCTCGAAAGAACTACCCGACCATTACGATCGAGGAGTACTTTTCATAAATAGTGATCTCGACCTGAAAAAGTAAAAAAGCGATCGAAACCACGTCGTTTTGTAACCATTAACGAGTCTGAAACGACAAAAACCCGGTAATCTTTTTATGTTTTAACGGTCGACAAAAAGAACTTAAAACGACCGCCCCTTTTTAACGTTTAACGAGTCAAGAGGAGTAACTCGGAAATATTTTCGTCTTTAAACGGTCAGAAAAGAGCTGAAAGCGGACCTTAAAGTAACCTTTTCACATGTTTTACCGAGCTTGAAAAAGTAGAAAAAGGAGCTCGTTTCATCGCTTGAGTTGCACCAACCCTATCATCACACCAAAAGTAGCGTAAAACCCATTTCGACATAAATATATTCCAAAAATACCTAAAAAATATTATTTTTAATGTATTTTTAGGTCAAAAATTGCTATAAATAGTGAAATGGTAAAAAACAAATTTACTTTTTACTTTTCACCTTGTGAATTTACCATTGGAGGGTTTTGGGTGCAAACTTCAACTGCTGATCATGATCAATCCAGGAGAGCAATCGAGCCGCCATCTAAAGCAGGTAAGAGGCCTTGTCCTTAGCTTCATTTTCATTCCATTTTTTTAGTTTTTCATCCACAGATGGATCCCCTGCAAGAGGATTTGCAAAAATTAGGGTTGCGCCATTGGCGCGGGTTTCCCGCTCGGGATCGCGCCAATGGGATAATTTATCCAAAGGGGGCGTGACCTTGGCGCGACTGTTTTGAAAACAGTCGCGCCAACCGCGCGACCTAAATTTCCCATGAATTTAACCGTTGATTTTGCAAATTTCTTTTAATTTTGGTTTCACCAGTGATCTAATGATGAAATTTTCGACTTTATGGTTGCAGGGATTCGTCAGAATAGCTGTAGAATGGAGAGAAAGAGAGCATGATGCCATAGATGCCATGGCATTGGAGGATGATGCCTGCATGGATGCTTTGAGGGACTGCGGCTTGAAGAAATTTTTCCTCACCTCCTATTTGCGTGCACAACCTGAGCTACTACGATTTATCGTGGATGCTTGGGACACAGAGGATCAGGTATTCCGCCTGAAAGATCAGACATTGGAGCTGGATGTTTCCGATGTCTATTTTATCACTGGACTATCGCGGAGAGGTGCACGACCCATCTTGACTGGTAGTAGGCCTTCCGGGGAAAAGATGGGGGAGGTGATGGAGCGAGTTTGTCCTGGGGCACAGTTTGGATCAAACAGTGCCAAGGTAGATATTATTACAGTCCCAGACCTGGTGCTACGGGTGATATTATTCACTATCACACGGATGGCTGGGGTACAGGCGCCCCACGAGGCCAGCAAGAATCATTTACTGCTGGCAACCGAGTGTCTCCAACCTACACTGTTTGACTGGGCCACGGCAGTGACTACAAACATCAAGAGGCAGCTTACAAAGTGTAAGCGAGATGGCAACAAACAGTTCGGGTATGGATCCATCGTGGTATCCTTCTTCCTGGAGCGACTGCCGATATTTCGGATTCAGGGAGGTATAGTGGCAGATCCAGTGCCACGGGAGCCGAGGTTGAATCAATGGGCAGCACTCATGCCCAGAGGAGGAGGGGGCCAGCAGATGGCCTGGAGGCCCGAGTTCTTCATATGGCTCCGTCACCAGATGATCGTCATAGAGGACTGGCCCTATGCGGGCACTGATTTTACTGGAGACCCAGATCTCCCATTGCCTGTGGGAGAAGACTGGGATGAGGAGCTTGGTAAGAACTCTTTGTGTTTTTGATGTTTTTTATGTATTTAAGTTTTTGTGTAATACATGCCTGTCTCTGACAACAACTATATATATGTATGCAGATGTTGGTGCAGAGCGACCAGCTGATCTGTCTCACATAGCACGGAGGGCACAACCTGCAGCCGACCCTCAGGTAGAGGGTGGTGCGGGTGACGAGCTAGTACAGAACCTTGAGGCACTCACTCGAGGGATTCCAGACTATGCCAGATTGGCAGATGTGCCCTTCGCGTACCAGAGGCACACAGTGGGAGTACCTACTCGCGTTCATCGTTCGCTGAGACGTTTGGTGCGAGCGGTGACATGCTATCATGAGCATCACTGTGATTAGACGCCTAGGTTTCATTTTTGCATATTTTTGAGAGACATGTTGTCTGCGGCCATATGAGATTCGGACATGTATTATTTTTTGGATTATGTAATGCGCGTGGCGCAAACATTATGACACACACGTATATATATACATATGCCTATGGTTTATTATTGTGTTTTCATGTGCTTGCTTGTATAATGTTTTGATTACAAATTACACAAATGTTTATCTAATACATGATTTGCCAATGCATCAGATAATGTGTTTAATTGTCGTGGAATATGCTGATATGTGATAAAATCAAAGTTCCTTTCTAACAATCTCACACGTAAATACAACCTTAGAATGCGATGGTCTCTGACGGAATATTTCCCGTTGAGCTGGTGGACGACAAGTTGAGAGTCCAGGTTCACTACCAATGCACGAATGCCGAGATTAATTGCTTCAGCAAGTAGCTCGATTACAACACAATATTTGGCGACATTGTTAGTGGTACGACCCAAACACACACCTTGAAAATCTATCGGCTCGCCATGAGGATCATAGATCACCCACGCCGCAAAGGACAAGTTGCGAGTACTGTGGCAGGCACCATCAGCGAAACCAACATAAGGTGCATCAGACATCTGCACAAGAAGCGAAAGACACAATAAGTGGCAGTTACGCCTTTAAAACTGACACACATACACACAACACACTTGCTAGAGTACATGTATGTACAAAATAAAATGTACCAGCATCACGCATAGTACTTTTTCAAATACAGCCCGTTTCGGGGCTTCCCAAGAGGGTTCCCTTCATAATAAATTAGCTCGTAGGCCCCTTTCTGCAAAACTTTCTTGACAATGTAAGGGCCTAGCCACACAAACTCGAGCTTTCCTGCTCCTAGTTTATCTTTTGCCTGATCGTAGAGCAGGACTAAATCTCCCTCAACAAAAGAACGTGGACGTACGGTCTGATCGAAGTGAGTCTTGACTCGCTTCTTTTGTGTTTCGATGGCCAAAGAGGCCAGGCGACGAGTCTCATCTAGCCGTTCCAGGTAAAGAAGGCGTTCTTCTAACGGAGTAGTGTTGGGAAGTAGCTTGACAGCCAATTTTAATGAAGGGATTTCACATTCGATTGGAAGGGTAGCCTCTAGTCCATAAACTAGTTGGAATGGAGTGAAACCAGTGGCATCCTTCACAGAGGTTCGGTAGGCCCACAAGGCAGGGAACAACATCAAATGCCAGTTAGACTTATGCATGCCAACGGTACGTTGAAGCATTGTAACCAAAACCTTATTGATAGCTTCAACTTGGCCATTGGACTGAGGGTAGTATGGAGTTGAACTATCGTGCTGCAAGCCTAGCTGGGTTGTTAATTCCGACATCATATGATTACGGAAATGCTTCCCGTGATCAGTGACGATGGCTTGAGGGACGCCGAATCGCGAAATAACATGATTGAATAAAAATTGCGCCGCTGTGTGACCGTCTTCGGTTAATGTAGGCATCGCCTCGGCCCATTTAGTAAAGTAATCGACGGCAACGATAATAAACCCATGCCCCCCGGCCGAGCGAGGGTTACAGGTCATAATTAATGCCCCATTTGGCAAAAGGGCCGATGGTGACAACAGGGTGCAATGGAGCAGGAGGCGCTCGCATCTTCCGTTGGTATATCTGGCACTCATGACAAGAGCGGACGACAAGAATGCAATCCTTGAAGATAGAGGGCCAAAAGTAGCCAGCACGGAGGATTTTTTGGGCAGTGGCATATCCGGACATATGACCACCACAGGCACCTGAGTGGTAGTCATTCAAGACATGCTCCACTTCCTCGAGAGTTAAACATCGGCGGAGAACAGAGTCGGCACCGAGGCGATATAGTGTATCCCCAATGATACGGTATGGTTGTGATTGATGACGAATCCTTCGCCGAGCGTCTTTGGACATGCCAGGGCGAAAGGAGGACGTTTGCAGATATATAATGATATCTCCGTACCATGGATCGAGGGTGCTAATGAGAAATAAGGTCTCATCCGGAATTTGATCCTCTACGTGAGAGGTCGGGGAGGAAGATGGCAAAGAGCAAATTAACTCAACAAATACAAGGGATTTCTTGGACTTGGCAGTGGTAAATTCCAAATCAAACTCTTAGAGGATAACAATCCACTTTGAGTACTTGCCCCCCAGCAACTGGCGTGACAAAATATAGGTCATGGGGTTGCAATCAGAAATCACGGTAGTAGTACGCAGCAGAATATAATGACGGAAACGTTGGACAGCACAAACGACGGCCAAAGCCAACTTCTCGACATAAGCATATCGAGTTTCCGTGTCTAAAAGGTTGTGGCTGAGATAATAGATAACATGCTCAGTGTCATCGTCGTCAGTTTGAACAAGAACCATGCCGATCGTGGTGTCGGCGGCGGCCAAATACAGAGTGTAGTCACGATAATAATTCGGAGGACGGAGCAATGGAGCAGAAACAAGGAGACCCTTGAGACGCTCAAAAGATTCCTGAGCAATGGTATCCCAATGAAAAGGGACATCGCGCTTTAGTAATCGTGTAAAACCTTTGGCCACCTCGGCATAGTTTGGAACGAAACGACGTAGAAAATTTGCTTTACCCTGCAAGCTCTGCAATTGCTGTAAAGAAGCAGGGGGAGGAAGATTCACTATAGCCTCGACTTTAAGGGGATCCAAACGGATGCCCTCTCGGGAAACGACAAACCCGAGAAGTCGGCCAGATTCAACGCAGAAGACACATTTGTGAGGATTAAGCCTGATTCGGTAGTATCGACAGCGAAGAAAGATTTCGCGAAGGTGTTTAGGGTGGTCCTGACGTTTGGCTGAATGAGCAGGGAGATCATCCAGGTAAGGCTGTACAATGTGTCGAATGTCATGGAATGCATAGGACATTGCACGCTGGAAGGTAGCACCGACATTTTTAAGACCGAAAGGGAGCTTCTTATAGGCAAAAGTGCCCCATGGACAGATAAAGGCGGTTTTGTGTTGATCAGCGGGAGCAATATTGATCTGGTTATAGCCAGAAAAACCGTCCATAAAAGAATACATTTCACTTCCGGCACACTCGTCAATAATTTGATCAATGAATGGTGTGGGAAAATTATCTTTAGGACAGGCTCGATTTATATCACGATAATCGACACAAACACGGATTGTACCTTGTTTTTTAGTCACAGGTACGATATTGGAAACCCAATCTGTGAGCGGGATAGGATAAATAAAACCGGCTTTAAGAAGCTTCTCTACTTCGGCCTTAATAGCTGCAGCCTTTCGGGGGTGTACAGGGCGTAAACGTTGACGAACAGGCTTAGCACCTGGGTACGTGATTATCTCATGCACCACTATGCTAGGATCAATGTCGGGCATTTCTTCATAGGACCATGCGAAGACATCACGAAATTCGCGAAAAAGATTGGAATAAAGTTGAATCTCCTCCGGAGTACAAGTGACTCCAATGTGAAGATGCTCGACAATCCCTGGTTTCACAGAGATGTCGATGGGCTGGGTTTGCGTAATGTTTGCCATATTCCCTTCAGAGGACACCTGATAAATCTGAATAGGTGTTTGTAATGGGAGGCAAGGAGTAAACCGCTCAAGGCAAGTGAGAATATCCTGAGGGGCAGGGAGAAACGAGGAACGATGGTGAGAATCATGCCAAGGGAGTTCCTCGAGAGACATAGTCTCAATAATGGCTTCGTCGGAAGAGAATGTTTCTTTTAAAGGATCCGAAGAAGTCTCATCTACAAGCCGAGCAAATGAGTGGAGAACCTTGCTCAAAGGAGCAAGTTCGGAAGAGGGAGCTGATGCAGCAATAATTTCAACATAGTTGAGTTCGGCAGGACTCAACGGCATCTGGTCGCCCCAAGAATCTACTTGGTCGGTGGGAGGAATGATCCACGGATCAGAACAAGTAGTAATCATATTAACAGAAGCGACGTTAGGAGGTGGTAGCGGAAAAACACCCATAAGGGCGGGATGTTTGAAAAGTCCGGCTCCCATACTCTCAGATAATTTCGAGGTATGCTCCACAAAAGGGATGTTGCCTTCAGAAGAGGAAGCGAAGAATGATAGCTGGTCTACGGTAACAATCTTCCCTTGATGAGGGAAACGGATGATACGAAACAAAGATGAAGCAACAGCTTTCATCGCGTAGATCCAGCTACGTCCTAGAAGGAGGTTGTAGGTAAGAGTAGCATCAACGACTTCAACTTCCATTTCGACCGTCTTCCCTTCCAAAGAGATGGGCAAACGTTGGAGTATACCATAAGGACGAGATGCTCTTCCATCAAAAGCTTCCAAGGTCGTGGGAGACTGGCTCAGCGTAGGAGATCCAATAGCTTTCCAACAGGCGACAGACATGATGCAAGTTGAAGCACCTTCATCAATGACTGTACGATGAATCGTTTTGGAATCAATAATAACCTGTATAAGGAATGCGATTTGGGGAGGCAGTCTCTGCGTATGGCGTTCTAAGTCAAAAGTAATTAAATCCGAGTCGGCCGGGTCTATGCCACCAATAGCGGATAGCAAGGACTTCCTCTGAGAAGGGAAACTCTGGAGAACTTCTAAAGCAGACATAGCCGATGGAGTTTGCGCTAAGTCCTCAACTATATTGTAGTGCTGTGCGGCACGAGCATTTGGGTTGTAAGAAGATTTCCGGAGTACTCCTTTTGGAGGGGGTCGAAGAGGCGTTTCAGTAGTAGGTCTCTCGATGTGGAGCGGACCTGAACTGCACAATGGAGCACTAGAGGGGATCTCAGGCTCTTTCCCGGCAGATGGTGGATAATCTTTTGTTCGAGTACTGATATTGACAGGTATCGTTCCAGCCATAAACACTTGAGAACCAAAGGAAGAGGGAGGCTGAGAAGGGTCAGCCACCATTTGAGTTTTTTGAGTTTGTTGTGAGGGAAAGGGTTCTTTGAGCACCGCAGGAGTCCCGGGAGCGCCTTTCAACAAACGACTAACTTCGGACCGCCTCGGGCAGTCCTTGGTATAGTGATCTTCATCACAGATAAGACAAGGATACTTGGGTTTGCGCTTGGCACCATCCTCAGGCGGAGGTTTAGGGGAGTCCTGTTTAGGTTGATCTGGTTTATTCTTCGCTTTCCCTTTCTTCTTTCCTTTCGAGGCTTTGTCTGCCGTGGTGGATTGGACGACATTGACCTCGGAAGTAACATTCGAAATGGGTGTTACCTGAGAAGTCTGTTCATTCGAAGCAGTTGGTTTTTGCTTCCCAGGGTTCGCGGAATTTTTCTTCAAGGATGAACTAACAGAACCAATAATACCGTCAACAGTTGGTGTTGGCGGGGCTTTGGATGTTCCTAGTCTCGGGGCATCAGGCAGATAATCATAAAATGTACTTGAATGAGAGTAAACCAAGTCAAGGTATTGAGTGCGCGCGATAGCTTTCTCTTTAGTGACACACGCCCCCATGGCAATGTCCCGAGCTATTAGAGGAACAAACGAAGTCGTAAACCAATCGGTAAGAAGCTGGTCGGGAATCCAAAATTTAATCATACGTCTACGCCGTCTCCATTCATGGATATGATCAGAGATATGCGTAGCCGTTGTTTGTCTTAAGGATGTGAGGAGGTGTGTACCCATTTCATATTGAATGGGTAACTGAAAATGCGTGAGAAATGCCATAGCCAACGAGTTGAAATCCTGAAAGGATCCGCGATTGAGCTCAATATACCACTTAGTTGCAGAGCCAGTGAGAGTCCTTTGAAAAAGGCGAAGCCGAATTGAATCATCAAGCCATGAATTGGATGAGCACCAGAGGTGATAAGTCATGACATGGGCTTGTGGATCTTCATTGGCTTTACCATCGAATTTTGGACAATCACCGGGAATTTTCGTTGGAACCGGAGGCCAATATGGGTTATGGAGAATAGGATCATTGGTCAATTTAGACACATCCGGTAATTCTAAAGTCGCTAAGAAAGGTAATTGAGGATTAAAGGACATCTGGGGCTGCTGGTGGGATGGAGCACCAGGGTTCCAACCAACTGGCAGTTGCCCCCAAGGGCTTGGTCCGTAGGGATTTGGGTTCTGCCCCCCAGCGTTCCATGGATTACCAAACGGTCCTGCAGGAGCACCATATGGTTGCGGATAATTCTGATAAGGATTCGTCTGCAGTTGTTGATAATTTTGATATGGGGCAAACAAAGGTTTCCCTTGAGGTTGCTGGTGACCATACGGTGGCTGGGCTCCAAACTGAGTTTGAGAAATAGGCTGAGTTTGATAGGCTTGTTGAGATTGAACTCCAACTTGCATTTGAAAACCAGATGGGGTCTGGGGTCCAGCCTGGGGCAAAAAACCAGGTTGAGCAGTGCCAGAAGGATGTCCTGTAGGTTGGGCTATCTGGCCGGAAGGATAACCTTGTTGATATTGAGGTTGGCCTCCCTGCCCAGAAGGTTGTACCTGCTGGGAAAGGAGTTGTTGTTGCACAACTGAAGGTTGTCCTAACGGACCAGATGGCTGAGTGGGCTGGGCAGTTGGTTGGCCTGATTGGATTTGAGGCTGACCGACTTGCCCAGAAGGTTGACTATATTGGACGGTGGGCTGACCATGTGGTTGAGCAGCTTGTCCAGATATTGGACCATACTGGACATTGGGTTGGTTTGGGTTAACATATGATTGACCAATTTGTCCAGTAGGATAACCTTGCTGGATACCAGGTTGGGCTTGTTGAACAGAAGATTGACCTGAGTTACCAGAAGGTTGAACATAAGAGGAGAAAAACGGACCACCAGAGGCAAAAGGGTTTCCATGGAAGGATTGCCCTTGTTGGTCTTGAGGAGGTTGTCTTGGAGATTGCGCAGACGATACTTGGCCACCATGAAAAGAGGTGGAGCCCCAATCAATTGACAATGGAACTGAAATCTCAACCATCGGTTGAGACGACAAATATCGATCGTATGGCCCCTCTGCTGGGACATTTGACGTAGGATCAAAGACTTCGAATAAAGAAGTCGAAGGACGACTAAAAATAGGAGTCGAAGAAGCTGCACATACCATTGGAGCGATTGTGATTGAGGTAACAGACGTACTGCGACTTTGTGGAGTAAAAGGCTCCGTGGTAGGAAAAGTGAGTGGTGACCAAATAGAACCCGTGAAAGGAGTTCCAGAGGGCATAGTATCCCTTAATGCTTTATAGCCTGGTGGTAGGTTTGCAGTAGTGGGAGTGCTACTGACAAGTGTAGGGTCCGTCGCGGTGGGAATTTCACCGCTCGTCGCAACGGACTCATCAGTCGAAGTAGGGGACAAGTCCTCCATGTCAGAGGAAAAAGGTGGGACTGAAACACGAGGAGAAGTGTAGTCCCAAAAAGGGACACTGTCCTTAGAAGGTTCCCAAACAGGGTTCCAATGAAACTCGTAAGTCTCGTCGCGTGGAGCACGAGAACTAATCGGTTGTATACTCGGAACCACAGGAAGAGTTTCACTCACAACCAGTATCTCGGAAGAAGACGAAATTGGTAATTCCGCCAGGATGAAACTTCACAAAACTTAGGGAATCTAACGAGACAAAAACCTACTCAAACTAACGCAAACAAAGTCTAACTGGGTAAATGTGTATCGTGGCCGAATAAATTTTAAGACGCAAAGACACAACTTGACCTTTTCATGTTTTAAGAGTCGAGAAAAGGACAAAAGATGACTCTAGTCTCCTTCGAATGTTTAATGAGCACGAAGTGACAAGACGCTCACTGGCACCTTTTCTTTTGAGTCCGAAAAGGATCAAAAGTGACTACTCTGGAGACTCTAGGCAAAGGGTTTACCAAACAATCCGTAAAACTGCTTATACACCTTGGCAATCAGATGAAAACCAAGGACTTCCCGTACGGCAGTCAATCTTCCCGAATGCTGTGTTCAGTGCATTACGGCTTGTAAGGCGGCAGACACGGCTTCCTGTGGATAAATGATGATAACCTAGTGGGGTCTCCCTTATATACGCGACGGTACGTGGGAGCTCAATCCGTGCTAGACCACTATCGAGTCACAAGAGGAGGAATCACCCAACCGTAATGTGAAACAATAGTGACTAGGTTTAACGACACCGGAACACGTCTCTAGCCTAGACCTCTAGAATATATGCATTAGGTTCCAATGCGTTGTTAGATTCATTCGGTTTATTTTACAGTTGATCTTCAATTAAGTTTCAGTTTTTAGGTCCTACCGTATGTGATCTCTCAAAACTTCCTAAATGCAAACTATATGCCAAAATTATATCATTTCGTTCAATGAATGCTAACTACAGGAGAGTTGAGATTTTCAAACAAACAAAACGAACACCAAACAATCAACAAAGATCCTAATGCAGCTAATAGCAAGAAATGAAACTTTTTCTTTTCTTTTTAAAAGTGACTAATTGCCAATAATAAATGCTAACTAATATAATGCAAAAAGATCATTTGTTTTTTCTCTTTTAAAATGGCATAATGCACTTAACAAATCTCGAGAGATATTAACAAGCATAAATAGACAAAGTTCACCCAATGCAAATAGAACCAAATCTGAAACACCAAGATAAACTGTCAAAACAAGGAAAATGACAAAGACCTCAATGAACCATGTGATCTAAGCTCAAACGAAGTCAAGCAAAATCCAAGCGAGCTAGAGGTGAATTGCTCGAAGCACAGAATAACAAGCTTTAACAACCACTAGACAAGTGCGGAAAACCACCAAAAAGTTGACTGGACAATTACAGAACCAAAACTCCCACAGAAGGCTCGATATACAAAGCCACTAGATGCTCTAGGGCTGGGATATAAAATCGATGGAAATAGGCAAACACCTGAAGGATAAAGGTAAAAAACCAGTCAAACAGAATTCCAACACACTTCCAGAAGCTGCAGAGGATGTAAAAAGACAAAAATCTGAGTTTAAAGAGCTTCCAACAAACACACTGGCAAAATTCACAGGACTGGCGCGACTGTCAGCCTGCAACTTGCGCTATTAAGGAATTGGCGCGAGTTGTTGTTGTGCAACATGCGCCAACTGGCGCGACTGTCAGGCAGAAAAACGCGCCAACACAGTTTGCTGGCCCAAAAAATAAATAAAGCAGCCCAGGGTCTGGTCAACAGTACTCAGACAGATCCAACAGCAAGAAACAACTTTAAAACTGACCCAGAAAGCTCATTTACGCAAGCAAGCAAGAGAAAACTAACATGCAAGACAAACTCCAAGCTGTTCGGTTCATAAACCAAACCGGAGATTGACTGAAGTGGCGTTGATCTACTCCGCTAATGCAAAGCAATAGCGTTTCAAAGGCTGCCTGGCCGTGCTTCAGACTCCATCCAAGGTTTATGAATCAAACAACAAATAGCTCCTCCCCAGTGGGGTTGCCAAATTGTTGGAGAGGTAAATCCCCTCTGCGGACAGAGGCGATCCCACTAGACCAAAATGGATCTAGCAACAATCAATTCACGCTACCATGCAAGTTCCTAGTTGCAAATCGAAAGTGGATTATGAGAACCAACCTGGAGTCCAACGCTAATGTCGAAGAAGAGTTGATACTCCCGTTCCCTTGCTCCGGCAGGTCACAATCCTTGCGATCCCCGCGAATGGATACCTGCACATGCAAAGAACAAAACGAATACAAGCATAAAATCCACTAAATACAACTATATTTCAGTCAGAAAGGAAATAGATCAAACATTATCATCATAAACAGTAAGATCGGAACCATAATAGTAGTCGTTTATTAATGAATAATCAACAGAGAAAGATACAACCAAAGTTCTGACGTTGAACCTCTCCTCTGGCTGGGCGAGCAGCTATGTATGTCTTGCAATAGACCTTCTCTCTCTCAGACTTTCGGCAGCATAACCTCCCTATGCTTCAAGACTCTTACTATCACTCAAGACAAGCGTTATCACAACTAGCATTACTCCAAAAACTAGCTTGTCAAATGCATGAGGACAGACTTTTATAGATGGAGTAGGGGAAGAAGATACAATGCATCAGGACACCCATTGTGGATTGGCATTATCTCCAAAAAGCCGCTATGGATAGATGTCAAGGATAGATGATGACTCTCGACATCTAGAAGATGAGCTTTATCCTCAAAAGACTTCATGACTTGAAGGGAAAAAACATCTAGGCGCACGTTTGTCAAAAATCTTTACCAAACTTGGTTGGCGCGGGTGTTGTTCTAAGACAGAGCGCCAATGGTCGCACCCTCTTTTGAGGATCTCATTGATTGGCGCGGGTAGTACATTGTGGACCCGCGCTAATGGAAAAAGGGCACTTTTCAGGGATATTTTGCAGGAGGTGTCTTCAGGGAACATGAAGTACATACTTAGGGGAACATAATGCAAGTGTTTTCAGGTTATGTCACTGCTCACAGGTCCCGAAATGAGTCCTCCAAAGTACGGAAACAGGGGTAATAGGGACGGTGACCAATGGTGACAAATCACTGTGTAACAAGGAGATTCTTCTGCAGAGATTTCCGCCGATATTCACGTTGTAGAGTCATCTACAGCCAAATCAAAATCCGGTGGGAAGAGGAAAGGAAAGAAGAAGAATAAAACAGACAAAAATTTAAAGGAGAAACCTGAAAAGGCGGAATCCAATGACGAAAAGTGCAAACCTCGTTATCCTTGTCTCATTTGTGACGATGAACATTTTACAAGAGACTGCCCTCATCGTGCAGAGGTTGCGAAGATTGTCAAGGGTTCCCAAACTCCTGCTGTTTTGAAGGATCCTTTTCCAGATCAAGACAGTAAGATGATAGGTTCATCCTCGAGTGCCAATGAAGAACCCATACTGATGATGTCCCATGTTAGGATTGCGACTCGATTGCAAGATTATGGTAGTAAGAGTCCTGTTGATGGTAAAGAAGCAAAATCTTCTCATTCTAATCCATCAACCTCAGCTCCCGGTTCCGATCCCCTACAGATCGAGAAACCTAATCCAGACTTGGTAATCAAACCGCCCGCCAAGGGTATACTTCGAAAGTCAGCTTTCAATCCACATGCAAGAGCGGCTCCGAATTATAACATTGTTGAGGATTTAGTTGTTTCACCCTCAGCAATGTCGGCTTTGGAAGTGCTGCAATCATGTCCAGCACAACGTAAATTACTTTTGTCGGCTATAGGAGCTGTTGATGTTCAGGACCCGAACCTAATAATTTTCGATCTAGAAAATAGTACACCACGTTTGCCTCATCAAATGGCTTTCCAGATTCCAGTGATAGTAAAAAATAGGCCTATTCATCAGACTGTAATTGATGAGGGAGCCTCAATGTGTATTATGTCGATACAGTGTTGGAGATCGCTTGGTTCTCCTTCACTAAATCAATCCCCGACAATTCTAAAGGCCTTTGATGACCATGGGTTTCATCCTTTTGGCATTCTATAGGATTTTCCTATAGGGGTTGAAGGAAAAACCATTAGTCTAGATGTGGAGGTGGTTGATGCCCCTCTAGACTACAACCTTCTCTTGGGTCGAAGTTGGTCTTACACTATGACAGCGGTCATTTCATCGGTCTTTCGAGTAATAAAGTTTCCACATAATGGAAAGATCGTAACAATAGACCAGCTAGCTTACTTTTCATCCGACCCAGCCTCTTCGGAGAGTATTCAGCATGTTGGTAAAACGACTATCCCATATAAAGATGTTGGAGTAGGATTAGTTAAAGATTCCGGTTTACTGAGAACTTTTCCTTTTCCTCCGATCAACGCATCATCTTCATTTGCAACCATTCATATGATTACATTAGACACAATTATTTATGATGATCCTTGGATCATCCCTTCTGAATCTGAGATAGACTCATTTGGCAATTCCATGCCTTTGAGCCCATATAAAATTGCCTATGAAGCCGTGCAGTCGTTTGCCGACCCGTGTTCAACCAAAAATGACTTAATGAATGTGGTCCGTGAGGGATCACTTTTCACATCAACCTCGGATTTAACTACGTTTTCTGAACTTGTTCACTCTGATGAGCAAAATCGTGAAATCCTATGTGTAGATGATTTACCATGGGAAGATCTCCATCACAGATCTTCGTTTTTACCTGAGGATGATCGTTTTGAAAATAATTTCTCATCAATTTTTACAACTGAATATGTCAAGAAACCTCAGAATCCAATGAAACATCCCGATTCAGAGTTAAATTTGGGAAACATCTCTCGAACTATTCCTATTGACATTTCGGTTAAGCCCGGAATTGTTGAGAACATTCATATAGGTGCCTCGTGTATAAATGACGAAATTCAATTATATAAGGCCCTATTTCAAGAATTCTGCGACGTGTTTGCCTGGTCCTATGAGGAAATGCCAGGAATTGATCCCGCAATTGTTGTTCATGAGATCAAGACCTACCCGGACGCTAAACCCGTCCGGCAACGTTTGCGTCAGATTCACCCACGAAAAGTTGCTGCAATTAAAGCAGAAGTTGAAAAATTGTTGAAAGCAGGTTTCATTTATCCGATCCCGTTAACGGATTGGGTATCGAATATTGTTCCGGTTAACAAAAAGCAGGGAACAATAAGAATATGCATCGATTATAGGGACATTAATCGAGCCTGTCCAAAGGACAATTACCCAACTCCCTATATCGATCAAATCATTGATGATTGTGCCGGCAGCGAAATATTCTCCTTTATGGACGGTTTTTTTGGATACAATCAAATCAACATTCTACCTGCCGATCAACCAAAAATGGCTTTCATTTGTCCATGGGGGACATTTGCTTATTGCAAATTACCTTTTGGGCTTAAGAATGCCGGAGCAACTTTTCAAAGGGCGATGTCTTATGCGTTTCATGACATCAAGCACATTGTGCAACCCTATCTCGATGACTTGCCTGCTCATTCCTTACATCGAGCTGATCACCTCGTCCATTTACGAGCAATCTTTATGAGATGTAGGCATTATCGTATTCGGTTGAACCCACACAAATGTGTCTTCTGTATAGAAACGGGTCGATTGCTGGGGTTTGTAGTTTCGAAAGCCGGCATTCACGTTGATCCCTCGAAGGTCGAAGCTATCATCAAATTGCCTCCTCCTTCAAGTCTTCGCCAACTCCAAAGTTTGCAGGGGAAAGAAAACTTTTTACGACGATTCATTCCTAACTACACCGAGGTTACAAAGGTTTTTACCCGGTTGTTAAAGCAAAACACTCAATTCTATTGGGATGAGATAGCTCAGAAATCTTTTGATGCACTCAAACACGCGTTGACCCATGCACCGTTGTTGCATCCTCCCAACTACAACCAGGATTACTTCTTGTATCTCGCCGCCTCTCATTCTACCATTGGAATGGTCTTAGTTCAGGAAGATGAATCAGGAACTGAACATGTGATATATTACCTTAGTCAAACGTTAAATCCAACTGAGCTAAAATACTCACATGTGGAGAAATTGGCATTGGCAGCCGTTCAAGTTGTCCAACGTTTTCGTCACTACATTCTACTACGTAAAACTACGGTAATTTCGGATTGCAACCCTATGATCTACATTTTGACCAAGCAATTGCTAGGGGGAAAGTACTCTAAATGGATCGTTATCCTGCAAGAGTTCAACTTGGAATTTGAGAAATCTAAGTCTAAGAAATCTTTAGTTTTTGCGGAGTTAATGTGTGACTTCCCGCATGCTGACACGGAAACTGTGGCGGAGGAGCCCATTGCGGACGAATCCTTGTTTCTAATCAGCACTTTAGATCCATGGTATGGGGATATCATCATTTATCTCCAGACCCAATCCTTTCGGCCAAAATTTCAAGGTTAGAACGTCGGAAAATTCGATTCCAGTCCCAACAATTCAGAATTATTGGAGATACTCTTTATTGCCGTGGGGCAGACTCTGTTTTTCGACGTTGCTTAACTCACGAGGAAGCTGAAAGGGTTCTAAATGACTGCCACTCTGGAGCGTGTGGTGGTCATATGTCTGGGTTTGCCACAGCCCAAAAGATATTGCGCGCTGGATACTTCTGGCCGTCATTATTTAAAGATTGTATTACGGCGGTCCGAAAATGCCACAACTGCCAGATTTTTGATCGTAAGATGCGTGCTCCACCTGCTCCTCTCCACCCTATAATTGTCGTTGGTCCTTTTGCCAAATGGGGTATCGATTTTATTACATGTAACCCTCACTCGGCCGAGGGGCATGCGTATATCATCCTTGCGGTAGATTATTTTACTAAGTGGGCAGAGGCGATGCCTACATTCGAGGCAGACGGCAAGACAGCTGCAATTTTTGTGTTCAATCATATAATTGCTAGGTTTGGTGTCCCGCAAGCGATAATCACTGATCATGGGCGTCATTTTCGAAACGCTATGATGACCGAACTTACAGGCCAGCTTGGTTTACGTCACGATAGTTCAACCCCTTATTATCCACAAGCGAATGGTCTGGTTGAGTCCATCAACAAAGTTTTAGTTATCATGATCTGACGAATCACTGGGATTCATCGGTCGAATTGGCACAACATGCTATTTTCAGCGCTTTGGGCATACTGAACTTCAGTAAAAACATCAACAGGGTTCACTCCTTTCCAACTAGTCTATGGTTTGGAAGCTGTGTTACCCATTGAATGTGAAATCCCGTCACTGCAAATGGCCATCGAGTTACTTCCAGCCACTTCCGAAGAGGAAAAGCGTTTGTTATACTTGGCTCAATTAGATGAGAATCGACGTGATGCTGCATTGGCAATTGAGACTCATGCAAAACGAATGAAAGCTCAGTATGATCGAAATGTGACCCCTCGAAATTTTTCGGAAGGAGATCTAGTCTTAGTTTATGATCAAGCTAATGATAAATTAGGCGCTGGAAAATTCGTTCCTATGTGGCATGGTCCCTATGTTGTCAAGCGAAAGCTAGCCTAAGGGGCTTATGAATTGGTAGACTTTGATGGGGACTCTTTGGGTAAACCCAGAAATGGCCTTTACTTGAAGAGGTATTATGCTTAAAAGAATAGGTATGGAGATTTTTAGTTAGGATAGTTTTTCTTTCTAGCTGGTGTGTTTTAGTTTAAACAGTGTGCTTAGCTTAGAGAGTGTTTTTTTGTCATTATTCCTGCTTATCTTGGTTTTACTCTTGATATTGTAGATGTCGATGCCTCTCCAAACATACATTGGTTTCGCTGATGGTGCTTGTCGTAATACACGGAACATCTCTTTTGCAACTTGGGTTATCTATTCGCCCTCTGACGAGTTATTATCTATGCATGGGGTAAGCCTCGGTCAAACAATGAACAACATTGCCGAGTATAGTGCAGTGATTGAGTTATTGTCTGAATCTATTTCATTCGGGATTCGGAGTTTGATAGTGAGGTTAGATTCTGAACTCGTTGTATTACAACTTAATAGAGTGTATGCCATTAGAAATCCAGTGTTATTAAGATTATTTTTGAGAGTGCGTCTCTTGGAACGTGAATTTGATTACATTGAATATCAGCATATTCCGAGATCTTTAAATACATTAGCAGATGCAATTGCTTCTCGAATGTTAAATAGACATTTGCAATAATCATACATGTAAATTTAAAATCATTCCATAGCATGATTTACAAGATAAGCCGGTAATAGTGATATATATATATAGGAGTGTGTCAAAAAATACATCGTCCTCGATCATAGGTTGAAAAACACCTTATGATCGACAAAAATGATAAGTACAAAAAACAAAAATGTCACATGTGCCCACAATAGGCGATCATCCTATCACTGGTGATGATCTCTATAAGAAACCACTGCACGGGCCACCTTGCAAAGGAGCCTCCTAAAGGGTCCCGGGACTCCAATCACATAGCGCTGAAGTCGACGAGGAATGTCGTCTATAGTGGTCTCAGGAATATCTCTTGTCAAGCGCTCGAGATGACCCTCCAACTCGGCCAAAACCTCTGCTGATTCGTCCTGTGGGGCTGGCGCGGGTGCAACTGGTTGCCTCCTCTCGAAAGGCCGGAGAGCGGCTGGTCGCTGTGGACCCACATCTGCATTTTAAAATTTTTACTATCAGTTTTGAGACGATGGAAAAATAAAAAAAAATTAAAATAGGAAAATGTTGAAAAGGATTTTACCTGACTCGTCCCACTGCTCTCCTGGTGGAAGAACCATGTCTGGGTCACCACGAAAATCTATCCCAGCGTAAGGGAAGTCCTGAATAGAAAAGACCTGGTTTTCCAGCCATTGGAAATACTCAGGTTTGAATCGAGCAACCTCTGTCCTCTCATCTGGGTGACGGGCCATGACTGCGACCCATCGCATCAGTTTGGGCTCTCGAGGAAGCCCAGCTCCAACAGTAAGGTGCTGTGGGATCAGCATAGGAACCCTTTCCAGGCCAAAACTCACGACCAAAGCCCCATAACCAAAGGTCTTTAGTCATCCATTCTTGGCCCTGGTCAGTTGGCCTTTCACATTGGCCAACACGGCATCGCACCAGTTGAAGATGGTGCCTCGAAAGCAATCAACTGCCATACGCATCTGGGATCCGGTGGCAATATGTAATGCGGCAGCTCCGCAAAGTCTGGTGACAGTAAACACAATCACCATGAGTTCAGGACGGGATATGGTCTTTATGTCTATCCCTTTGTCTCTAGCCTGGCTATTGCAGTACTCTAGCCGGAGGCTATCGACAGACTGGCCACCTGGCCTAGTCCCGTGCAGAGTCAAGTCTTCGCCTCTCTTAGGCAAACCAGTCAAGAAATATATGTCCGCCAGCTCGATTTCAAGCTGGTGGCCGCCAATGAAGAAGCACTGGTCTTGTATGCTCCATCTGTCAACCAGCCACTGTAAGAAATCCACCTGAGCCCTCATGCCAGGAATGGCCCAGAATTTGTACAGTCCGCACGCCCTCAAAGCATCAAGTGAAGGCTGATGATTCCATGCGGCAGCATCCACGTCCTCATGCTCTCGTTCACGCCAATCTAGCATGATGTACTCTCTGCATCAAGTATAAAGATTAATTAAATTGCTAGAAAATATTTTGATTGGTCCATTTTTGAGAATTTTTGGGTTCAAAACCCTTGCGGCAGGGTACGCACCCTCCGGGTTAGACACAGTGTGTGGGACCACACTTTGTCTACACGGGAGGTGCGGACCCCGAGCTTTTTCCCAATGGAGAAAAAGTCGGGGTCCGCAGGCCCGCAATGGGAAACCTGCGGGTCCCCGCGCGCGGGTTTTGCTCCTAAAAACCATCCCAAAAATGAAATAAAGGACTAAAACAAAAAATTAAACGGTTAAAAATGAAGAGTAGGATGATGTGGATTACCTGGAGAAGACGACGCTCGATTCCGACGGTTGGATTTTCCGCAATCTTCACGGGAAGTTTTCTGAGCAAAAGCACTCTTTTCTCACCCAAACTCAAACGGTAAAAATGAATTGACAAAGGCCCTTTTTATAAGTTTTTTGAGTAAATAAATTGCAAATTTGTTTATGTTTCACTTTGAAAAGGTATTTTGCGACATTTTTATCCATTTCAAACAGGTATGAGTAATGTTTGTGTTTTTGTGCAGAATAACGGATTATTCAGGTGAAATCTATCATTTTCGATAGAAAAACATGTCGAGTCATCTTTAAGCTCTTTTCTGACTCCTAAAACATGAAAAGATTGCCGAGTGTTTCTTTTAAACTCGTTAAAACGAAATTAAAAGACGGTCCACTTACAGCGCTTTTCCGACCGTAAAAACATGAAAAGATTGCCGGATTTTTGTCGTTTCAAATTCAATATTGGTTATAAAATGACGTGTCATTGATCACTTTTTTACTTTTTCGGGTCAAAGGCACTAATGACGAAAAGTACTCCTTGGTCGTAAAAGATCAAGCGGTTCTCTCAAGTATTATTTTATACTTTTCCGGGCTTGGGAGACACAAATTTACGAAAAAGGTCAACCCTGGAGTCTTCTTAAGTTTTTTCAGACTCTCTAAAATTGAAAAACACCGAGTTTCTCCTATACTGGACTCGTTAAAATTTCACAGTAAAAGACCTGTTCAATTACAAACAGGAACAAACCACTCCTTCTTAGGGTTTGAATTTAAACTAAGTTGGACTCATCCGAAGGATGAGCTTATAATCAAGCAAATGTTATCCTCCTCAAGCTTATCAAAAATAAAGAGGTACTTGCCAGAAATGGTGGGGGAAAAGAGAGAAAAATGAGCGTGTTTGTCATACTTTGTAACCACTCTTGAACACGACACTTTTATTCACCTGGGTTGGGAAATCCTTTGCCTAACATTTGATCAAACCACATTGAAAGTCTTCAGCTGGTTTCTAGGTATTAACTTTGGGTCAATTGTCACCAAACCATCTGTCGTGTCATTATGTGTTCAAGAGGTCACTGCCAATAAGCCATTCATCTGCAAAACATCTGTCATCCATCTTGACCATCCCTGAGTCAGTTCTTGCAACTAAATTTCTTCAACTTGATCTATGATTTCGTGTTGTGGGCTTGCCTACGACGAATCGCTTTCTATCGACATCAGCTCATTATCTAGAAAGATGATCTAGGAATCGTCAGTACCTTGAGATCTGCATGCATCAGTGGCAGGTTTCTCGCCTTTGACGACAGTTTACATCATTGACTTTCGATCAAAGGATTCCGTGACATGCTCGACATCAACACATTTATTCGCATCTCATGGATTGTACTAGGTACTTTGAGAGCCATTAACACCACTGGTGGTTTCTCTCACACTTGTTAATAGTTTACATCATTGACTGGTAATCAAGTGGTTTCTACCATGTTCGACAACAACACATTCATTCGCATGGATAGGATCGTACTGTTTCGGGAAGTAGAAATGAAGACCCTGGATCTAGTTTCCACAATCCAGGCTGTGAGGAATTTTGTATTCTTTATATAATGGACTATTCATAAACAGATGGCTGCGCCCATACTGTGTCCACATGAGTCTATACTTGTGATGTTTTACAAGATCATTCCTATATCAGAGCAGTAGTTAGTTTTTCTAGTCAATTTTGATCTGAGCATGGGAATGCCTACCTCAGCGATGATATGATCTCATATATATATTTTGCATTGAATGTTTTTACAGGTTCCAACCAGGTTCTCCACAAGATAATCCTCGAAATGATAAAGTACTTCACTCTTCCTAAATGATAAGAAATCCTCATCTACTACAGACTTCGTACTTTAGGGGGCAATCTGTTACACAAAAATATCGTCACCATGATTATTTGCAGTCAGTATGGGTCTATCATCACTTGTACTGTCCTCCTAAGCAAGTCTCAGACCTCAGCTCTTCAAATCAAGCTTTGGAAATGAGAGAAAGACATTAAAAATCAATGTAACTTTGGTTCCGCACTTTCTCTCATGGTCACCTGCAATCCCGCACCTTCTGTGTACAAAAATTGCGGACCTGCCCGCTCTGTCCCTAACAGTGTAGGTGCGGACCCCTGTGAAAGTCAAAAGGCGCAAGTTTTATCTTAAAAAACTCACTTTGGGTTAATTCTAGAGGTTTCTAGAAGGAATTTTGACGTGGATTTTTCGCTCTGAGGTGGTTCATGCATCCCAAAAGAGAAGGAGCTAATCCCTTGATGAGAGGAGCTATCCCTTTGAAGGAGGGCTTTATCCCTTTGAAGGAGGACCTAGTAACCTCCCTCCATTGCACTATAAATACAGGCATTGGGTTGGTTGCTAGGGAGGTTAGAAGATGAACATTTTTGAGGGTAAATGCTAGTGAAATCAAGACTTCCTAGTTGAGCTTAAGAGGAGAGATCACACATCTTTTTGGCTTCATTGGGGAGTGAGTGAAACTTGTCAAAGTAGAGGAGACTTCTTGCTGGACCCTGGGAGGAGCTTGTACAGCGTCAAGGCAAAGGTTGTAAAGTTCTTCTTCTTTTGAATTAATACAATCAAACTCATTTTTCTCAACAAGTATCTTATGTTATTTGTTTCATGGACTCCTTGACTTTCATGTTAAATATGTTTTATGCAATTGGCTTTTCAGGTGCTATTTAATTTGTTTGCCTTGTTTGTGTTTGCAGATTCGCGAAAAGGAGCTCATTTGGATCGAAGGAGCGAGGGCATCCACAAGCTAGCGTTGGACCTAAGGTAGGCCCTAAAAACACTTGTTTGCTATTTTTTATTAAAGCATATTTAGAGAAAGATAGTGTCTGGTTGGTTTGCTTGTCATTAGGTCTTCTTTAGATTCTAGGAAGGTCTATCTTGTCTGCAAGATCGACTTATTCCGTGTGACACAACACTTCTTTCTAGTGTTGTTGCTCCAGAAACTCCAGAAACAAAAAAAAAACATCCAACCTAAATCAGTATGATGCATATGTCAACAAAGTCTCTCACTGCTATTGCCTCTGTCAACTGAAAACTTTGCACTTCAGCTGACTCTACCTTTCTGCACTGTTGTCAATCCTTCTCCACGCTCTTCAGTATCTGACTGCTCTAGCCTCTGTCACTTTGATTTGTGACTGCATTAATCCCACTGATTCCTCCCGCTAATATGTACTTTGGGCTCCCTTAGCAAGGTATGATCCATGAGATAAAACCTCTCAATGGACCCTTCCCAATTTCAGCCTTCTTGGGACTATCACTTCACATCGTCCCACCTCACACTTGGAGGTATGGCTGCATGTGATCCCTCTACCCACTTCTCCAATTGTGGCTCCTCCACAATTGTTTGAGACTTCTTCTAGGACTACATGTTGAGAGGTAATTTACTCTCCCTCTTGTTACACTAAAAAATGTCACCTTGACTACTTACAGTTAGTATGGCTCAAATCAACAGTCATGCTACCCTCTTAGGCAAGTCTCATGCCTCTGTTATCCATCTCAAACTCAAAGAAGAGAGAAAGTCTTGTAAAAACTATGTTTATCTCTGGGGTCGCAGGTTCTCTCTAGCCTTACCTGCGGGGACGCTGACCATGTTCACAAAATCTGTGTCCATGGACGCTCTGTATGTTAAGGGACAGGTGCGTCCCTCTGTAAAAGGCAAAATGCGCGAGTTTTATCTTGAAAAAGTTACTTGTGGTTACTTCTAGAACATTCTAGAGGTCGGTTTGATGAAATGGATGCGCCTCCAGTTGGTTCATGTATCTCTATTAAGGGGGAACTTATCCCATCAATAAGGGAGCTATCCCACCCAAAGAGGGGATGATCCCATTGATAGTGGACCTGAATAACCTCTTTACAGCACTATAAATAAAGGCATTGAGCCAGAAGGAGAGGAGGTTGGAGCTATACATTTTCTTTGGGTAAATGCTGCAGGATTTAGGTCTTCCATTAGAGCCTTTGTGAGGAGAGATTGTCTTCACTTGATTCTACTTGGGAGAGGGTGAGCTTTGTCAAAGTAGAGGAAAACCCTTGATGGACCCTGGGAGGAACTTGCACAACACCAAGGCCAGGTTGTAAGAGTTTCTTTGTTTCGTTATTAATACAAACTGGTTTATTTTTCTCAATAGCTTGTGTTAATGAGTTATTTCATGTGTTCCTTGGTCTGCATGTTGAATATATGTTTTATTATATGAAATGCAAGTGCTTGGTAATTGTTTGATTGTTTGTGGTTGCAGGAATTGACTTGAAGGAGGAGCTCATCCGGATCGTCAAGAACGGACTTCAACAACAGCGTTTTGGAATAAGGTAAGCCTAAACACTTGTAGTTTTCATGTTGTAAAAGGTGTATTTAGAGAAAGATCACTCCATTTTGTCTTGTTTGTCATTAGAACGTCTTAGACTTCTAGGAAGGTCAGTCGTGTCCGCACCCTTGACAAATTCCGTGTGACAAATTGGCGACTCCGCTGGGATTCTAATATCTAGGATTCTACCCAAGGTGACGGTGGAGGGAAGGTCCCACTGTACCTGGAGCAGACGTCGGTTATACTCACTTGGATTTTCTGGGGGGTTCGCTTCACTTCGAGACGGTTAAAGTGGAGGAACTTGGTCCAGTCTATTCATTAAGCAGGTTGCCGGGGTAACTGTTCCACCCACCATTTCTGTACTGAATCCTGCGAGGTTGGGCCTAATCACCAACTAGCGCTTTTGGTCCGGAAGACTACTGTTTGTGTGTGGTTTGACGCTCTAGATTATTTAGACGTGTGCTTCAAATTTGTTTGGTTCTTTAGAAGACTTTAGGTGGTTTGATTTGAAATTTTTTACTTTGTTTTCGTGTGTTGTAGTTAAAATCTTTAATTGTGGCGGAATTACCGAGACAGTCCCGTAGACTTCGGGGCAAGTCTCCTGAAATTGTTACCGGAATAGATTTGTTAAGAAAACTCCGTAAATCGCGGGGTGAATCTCCTGAAGACATTCCGGGTCATTTAGAAGGGTTAAAGGTCCTTGTAACTCCTCCTAGTGGCAGTAGAGTAGGATCACCTGAAGAAGGAGAGTTTTCCTTGGTAGTCCATCCAGATTACCAAAGATTAGAAACAGGTTACAATCCCGAAGCTGTTACAGTTTCCGAGCTTGCTGGTAGTTTTTCATCTGCCAGTGAAACAGGCGAAGAACCTGAAATTTCCGAACCTGTTACTCCAACTCCTAGTGTTCCTGATTCACCAAGAATAGAAAGAATTATCACCGAAAATCTTCCTGTTGGATTAATTTCTATAGAAGAACTTGTTCCAGAGGAAGAAATAGGCGTTTCTGATTCTGAAGATCTAATTACCCTTGATCTAAGGGAGCGTGAATCCATCTTTTACAGTCCTCCTAGAAGTGAATCTTGGTACCTTGCATTAACCAATTTTTTAGACAACTCAGTAGGTTTTTCTACACCTCGTACTCCGGTTCCACCTAGAGGAATTCATTCTCCTGTAAATATGTCTGGTCAGTCATCTGTGTTTTCACAAAGTCCTGAATCATTTTTACATGGCGGTCCTTCTGTTCCTACTGGGTATCAATCACTTTCTGGTACCTTTGCGGGAGCATCTCCTCAACCCATTGATCATGGGTTATTAGTTGGAAACAGTGGTAATGTACCATTGAGTATAGGTGACGTTTATATGATGTCAGGTTCAACTCCCATTAACCAACCTCAAGGTGGCCAATTACCGCCTGGGGGGCAACCTTCGTTAATGCCTGGGGGGCAACCTCAAGGTACTTCATTCGTGACTGGGGGGCAACCTCAAGGGTATCAACCCCAAGGGTATCAACCCCAGCCTCAATATGTACCCCAAAGTCAACCTCCATATCAATATCAACCTCAAGGATGGCAACCTCAAGGATGGCAACCCCAAGGGTATCAACCCCAAGGGTATCAACCTCAAGGATACCAACCTCAAGGTCAAGGTCAACCCCAGTATTCGTATTTACCTCAAGGTTATCAACCTACGGGTCAATACCCTGGTCAAGGTTATCAACCACCTCAAGGGCAATCATATGGGACTGCACCTTACAGTTATCAACCCTATCCTCAATACGGCTATGGATCTCAGTATCCTCAACCTGTTACGAGTCAATACCCTGGAATGTTAACATGGGATCCGTCACAGGGTCAACAGATGTCGCAACCAAGTATACAGTCGGTACCTCAAGCAGGACAACCTGCAGTTCCTGGTCCACCCCAGCAACCGCAACCTGTCCAGTCAAGTGTTCAGACCCCTGTAACTTCCGTAGTTACTCAGCCGCCAATTGCACCTGGTACTCCACCTCACACGGCTGCAGCAACTACCGCTTCATCTACCATGCTTACTTCTGGAGTATCGGCAGCTCCGGTTTCTACTGTCCCTGTAACCACTCCTCAGACATCTGTACCGTTGTCTGGACCCACGGTTCAAACCACAGTCCAGATGCCTGTAGGCCAACCTGGTACAAGTACGGTTGTTACTACTCAACCTCAATTTGTTCAACCTCCGTACCAGGGACAGTATCAACCTGGGCAAGCTGCCCAACAACCGGTTTACCAGTATCAACCGTATCCTGGGTACACTTATCAACCACCTCAGCAACCCCAGTACGGTCCGGTTAATCCTGGTTTTCCAGGAGGATATAATATCCCAAATGCGACTCCTGTTCCTAGTTATCCTGGATATCCTCCTCCTGGGGCTGGTATTGTGACTCAGAGTTTTAGAGATCCTAACCGGCAGTTACCGTTTATTGCAACTTTAGATTTACCCGACTTGACGCGCCTAACGAACGATCCAATTCAATATCTTCAGTTCTGGCCGCCAATGCCAAATAAGTTGCCCAGCGATATACCCAAGTTCGAAGGTAAGTCTGGAGAGGATCCGTCTAATCACGTGATGACTTACCACCTCTGGTGTGCATCAAATTCCATCTCAGATGATTCCATCCGCTTACGTCTTTTCCAGCGTACACTCATTGGTCTCGCAGCCAAGTGGTACATTGAGTTACCACGGGCCTCTTTTTACAACTTTAGCCAGTTAGCTACCTCGTTCTTAACTCATTTTCAGTTACCAGTCAGATATGATAATGGTACAGAATTATTAACTTCGCTAAAACAATCGACATCCACGTACATTTCTGATCACATTCATGAGTGGAGACGTCGAAGAAGATTAGTGAAAGTTTTTATCCCGGACCAAATCTTAGCTGAATGGTTTGTCAAATCATTATTACCAAGAATTACTGAAGATGTAGCTAAGGCCGGAGTAGTTACTGAGGAGCAAGTCATTGCTCAGGCACAATACCTTGACTTAGTTTACACTCAGTCGGGTACGTTACATGAGAAAATTCCGGATCTTCCAAAGTCAAACCAAATCGCTGCTGCTCCTTCGGGATCTCATGCCGCTGATGGTATGATTGGTATCGTGACTACGAAGAGTAAGAAGAAGTCTTCCAAGACCTCCAATACTCCAATTATCACTTTGCCTGATTCTCCGACAGGAGAGTCTTCTCCTCCTGAACTTACCGCCGACATTCACGCTGTAGAGTCATCTACGGCCAAATCAAAAAACGGTGGAAAGAAGAAAGGAAAGAAGAAGGCAAAGCAGACAAGGCTCCAAAGGAGAAAACGGAAAAGTCGGAAACCAATGACGAAAAACGCAAACCTCGATATCCTTGTCTTATTTGTGAAGAAGATCATTTTACGAGAGACTGCCCTCATCGGGCCGAGGTAGTGAAAATAGTCAAAGGTTCTCCCACTCCTGCTGTGTTAAAAAATCCATTTCCAGAGCAGGAGAATAAGATGATAGGTTCTTCTTCGAATGCCAGTGAAGAACCCATTTTGATGATGTCTCATGTCAGGATTGCGACTCGATCGCAAGATTATGGTAGTAAGGCTCCTGTTGATGGTAAGGAAGCAGAATCTTCTCACTCTAACCCATCAACCTCAGCTCCTGGTTCCGATCCACTACAGATCGAAAAACCTAACCCAGACTTAGTGATTAAGCCGCCCGCCAAGGGTGTACTTCGAAGGTCTGCTTTCAATCCACATGCGAGAGCAGCCCAGAATTACAACATTGTTGAAGACTTAGCTGTTTCACCTTCAGCAATGTCGGCACTCGAAGTGCTGCAATCATGTCCAGCGCAACGAAAATTGCTTTTGTCGGCTATTGGAGCTGTCGATGTTCAGGACCCGAACCTAATGATCTTTGATCTAGAAAGTAGTACACCGCGTCTCCCCCATCAAATGGCTTTCCAAATTCCAGTGATAGTCAAAAACAGGCCTATTCATCGGACTGTGATTGATGAGGGAGCTTCTACGTGTATTATGTCGATTCAATGTTGGAGATCGCTTGGTTCTCCTTCGTTGAACCAATCCCCCACCATCCTTAAGGCCTTTGATGGCCGTGGGTTCCGTCCGTTTGGTATTCTACAAGAATTGCCTATAGGGGTCGAAGGTAAAACCGTTAGTCTGGATGTGGAAGTGGTTGATGCCCCTCTAGACTACAACCTTCTTTTGGGTCGAAGTTGGTCATATGCTATGACAGCGGTCGTTTCATCGGTCTTCAGAGTCATTAAGTTTTCACATAACGGTAAGATCGTGACTATTGATCAGCTGACATACTTTTCATCCGACCCAACCTCTTCAGAAACTATCCAGCATGTTGGTAAAACGACAATCCCTTATAGGGACATTGGTGTAGGTTTAGTTAAGGATTCCGGTTTACTGGGAACTTTTCCTCTCCCTCCACTCAATGCAGACCCTTCGTTTGCAACAATTCATATGATCACGTCAGAAAACATTATTTATGATGATCCTTGGTATGTTCCATCTGACTCTGAGCTAGACTCACTCGGTGATGTTATGCCGTTGAGTCCGTATGAGATTGCTTATGAAGCTCTTATGTCTTTTACCGATTTTCATTCAACCGAAACCGACCAAATGAATGTGGTCAGTGAAGAGTCACTTTTCACCTCACCCTTAGAACGGATAACGTTTCCCGAAGAAGTGTCATCTGACGAACAACTTCGCGAAATCCTAAGTGTAGATGATCTACCATGGGAAGATCTCCATCACAGATCTTCGTTTTTACCTAAGGATGATGCATTTGAAAATGATTTTTCATCTATCTTTACCGCTGAATATGTCAAAGACGCTCAGGATCCAACGAAACATTCTGATTCAGAGCTGAATTTAGGGAATATTTCTCGTACTATTCCCATTGATATTTCAGTGAAGCCCGGAATCGAGGAGAACATTCATATAGGTGCCGCATGTACTGAAGAAGAAATCCAAACTTACAAGGCCCTATTCCAAGAATTCCGCGACGTGTTTGCCTGGTCTTACGAGGAAATGCCGGGAATTGATCCTGCCATTGTTGTTCATGAAATCAAAACCTACCCGGATGCTAAACCCATTCGGCAACGGTTGCGTCAGATTCACCCTCGAAAAGCGGCTGCGATTAAAGCAGAAGTCGAAAAGCTGTTGAAAGCAGGTTTCATTTATCCGATCCCGTTAACGGATTGGGTATCGAATATTGTTCCCGTCAATAAAAAACAAGGAACAATAAGAATCTGTATCGACTATAGGGATATCAATCGAGCTTGTCCAAAAGACAACTATCCTACGCCTTATATCGATCAAATTATTGATGATTGTGCCGGAAGTGAGATGTTTTCCTTCATGGATGGTTTCTCAGGCTATAATCAAATCAATATTCTACCTGCCGATCAACCAAAAACGGCATTCATTTGTCCATGGGGGACATTTGCTTATTGCAAATTACCTTTTGGACTTAAGAATGCCGGGGCCACTTTTCAACGGGCGATGTCTTATGCATTTCATGACATCAAGCACATTGTGCAACCCTATCTCGATGATTTGCCTGCTCATTCTTTACAACGAGCTGATCACCTTGTCCACCTACGAGCAATCTTTATGAGGTGTAGGCATTATCGAATTCGGTTGAATCCCCACAAGTGTGTTTTCTGTATAGAAACAGGTCGATTGCTGGGATTTGTTGTTTCAAAAGCCGGCATTCGCGTCGATCCCTCGAAAGTCGAGGCTATCATCAAATTGCCTCCTCCTTCGAGTTTGCGCCAACTCCAAAGTTTGCAAGGGAAAGCGAACTTTTTACGCCGATTCATCCCAAACTACGCCGAGGTCACTAAAGGTTTTACACGGTTGTTGAAACAGAACGCACAATTCTTTTGGGACGAGATTGCCCAACAATCTTTTGATGCACTGAAACACGCGTTGACCCATGCACCGTTATTGCATCCTCCCAACTACAACCAGGACTACTTCTTATACCTCGCAGCTTCGCATTCCACCATTGGAATGGTGTTAGTTCAAGAAGATGAATTCAAAGCAGAGCATGTGATATATTATCTTAGTAGAACCTTAAATCCCACTGAGTTAAAATATTCGCATGTGGAGAAATTGGCCCTGGCAGCCGTTCAAGCTGTCCAGCGTTTTCGTCACTACATTCTTCTCCGCAAGACTACAGTTATTTCGGATTGCAACCCTATGATTTATATTTTGACAAAACAACTGCTAGGGGGCAAGTACTCTAAATGGATTGTTATCCTGCAAGAGTTCGACTTGGAGTTCGAGAAGTCCAAGTCTAAGAAATCTTTAGTTTTTGCGGAATTGATGTGTGATTTCCCGAGTGCTGACACAGAGACTGTGGCAGAGGAGTCCATTGCGGACGAATCTTTGTTTCTTATTAGCACTTTAGATCCGTGGTATGGGGATATAATCATCTATCTCCAAACCCAAACCTTTCGGCCTGAAGCTTCCAAGGAAGACCGTCGAAAAATTCGGTTTCGATCCCAGCAATACAGAATTATTGGAGATACACTTTATCGCCGGGGGGCAGACTTAGTTTTTCGACGTTGTTTAACTCACGAAGAGGCTGAGAGAGTTTTGAATGATTGTCACTCTGGAGCATGTGGCGGTCATATGTCTGGGTATGCCACAGCTCAGAAGGTGTTGCGCGCTGGCTATTTCTGGCCGTCTATGTTTAAAGATTGTATCCTTGCTGTCAGAACATGCCACAACTGTCAAGTGTTTGATCGAAAGATGCGCGCTCCACCTGCTCCTCTCCACCCTATAATTGCCGCTGGTCCATTCGCCAAATGGGGCATTGACTTTATTACTTGTAACCCTCACTCGGCGGGGGGCATGCGTATATCATCCTTGCGGTTGATTATTTTACAAAATGGGCCGAGGCGATGCCTACATTCGACGCAAGCGGCAAGACAGCTGCAGTTTTCGTATTCAATCATATCATAACTAGGTTTGGTGTCCCACAAGCAATCATTACTGACCATGGGAGCCATTTTCGAAACGTCATGATGACTGAGCTTACAAGCCAGCTTGGTTTGCGCCACGATAGCTCTACTCCTTATTATCCGCAAGCCAACGGTTTGGTTGAGTCAATCAACAAAGTTCTAGTCATCATGATTCGACGGATCATTGGTATCCATCGAACGAATTGGCATAACATGTTATTTTCGGCGCTATGGGCATATCGAACTTCAGTGAAAAATTCAACAGGTTTCACCCCTTTCCAGCTAGTTTATGGCTTAGAAGCTGTGTTACCTATTGAATGCGAAATCCCATCACTTCAAATGGCTGTCGAATTACTTCCAGCTACTTCCGAAGAGGAGAAACGGTTATTATACTTGGCTAAATTAGATGAGACTCGACGTGACGCTACTTTAGCTATCGAGACTCACGCGAAACGAATGAAAGCTCAGTACGATAAAAATGTAACCCCTCGAAGTTTTTCGGAAGGAGACCTAGTACTATTATATGATCAAGCTAACGATAAGCTAGGTGCCGGAAAATTCGTTCCCATGTGGCATGGGCCCTACATTGTAAAGCGAAAGCTAGCAAAAGGGGCTTATGAGTTAGTTGATTTTGATGGGGACTCTTTGGGTAAACCCAGAAATGGACTTTACCTAAAGAGGTATTATGCTTAAAATGATGGGTATGGAGAAATTTTTAGATAGGTTAGATTTCCTTTCTAGCTAGCAAGTGTGTTAGTTTAGTCAGTGTGCTTAGCTTAGCGAGTGTGGTTTTTCGTCATTATTCTGGCTTATCTTGGTTTTACTCTTGATATTGTAGATGTCGACGCCTCTCCAAACATACATTGGATTTGCTGATGGTGCTTGTCGTAATACACGGAATATCTCTTCCGCAGCTTGGGTTATCTATTCGCCCTCTGACGAGTTAGTTTCTATGCATGGGGTAAGCCTCGGTCAAACAACGAATAACATTGCAGAATACAGTGCAGTGGTTGAATTATTATCCGAATCTATTTCATTTGGAATTCGACGTTTGATAGTGAGGTTAGATTCTGAACTTGTTGTATTACAGCTTAATAGAGTTTATGCCATTAGAAATCCTGTGTTATTAAGGTTGTTTTTGAGAGTGCGTCTCTTGGAACGTGAATTTGATTACATTGAATATCAACATATTCCAAGGTCTTTGAATACATTAGCAGATGCAATTGCTTCTCGAATGTTGGACAGACATTTACGATAATCATGCAAGTAAATTTAAAAACATTTCATCACATATGTTAAACAAGATAAGCCGGTAATAGTGGATATATATAGATAGAAGTGTGTCAAAAAATATATACATCGTCTTCGATCATAGGTTTAAAACACCTTATGATCGGCAAAATGATAGTACAAAAAGTCAAAAATGTCACATGTGACTACAAAAGTGACTAGTCAATCACTGGTGGTGCTCTCTGTACGACACCACTGCGCGGGCTACCTTACGCAAAAATCTCCTAAACGGTCCAGGGACCGCGACTACGAAGCGCTGAAGCCTGATAGGAATGTCGTCCATAGTAGTCTCAGGTATATCTGCCGTGAGACGCTCTAGATCATGCTCCAACTCAGCTAGTACTTCTGCTGTCGCATCCTGTGGGGCCGGTACCGGTGCAGCTGGATGTAGTCTATCATAAGGCCGGAGGTTGGCTGGACGCTGTGGACCAACATCTGCATTTTGAAAGATTTACTATTAATTTTGAGACGATATATATAAAAAATACAAAAAATACATAACTAGAAAACTTGTGAAAATAAAAAGTACCTCTGTCGTCCCATTGTTCTCCCTGTGGAAGAACCATGTCCGGATCACCTCTGAAATCCATTCCGGCATACGGAAAGTCCTGTATCACAAAAAGCTGGCCCTCTAACCAGTCAAAATAACTATCTGAGAATCGAACTACTGTCGCGCCCTCGTCAGGATGCCGGGCCATCACCGCAACCCATCGTATCAGCTTTGGCTGCTGAGGACCCAAGATATCAACAGTGAGTTGCTGAGGGATCAGCATTGGAATTCTCTCCAAGGCAAAGCTCACGACTATAGGCCCATATCCAAAAGTCTTTAGTCGTCCGTTCTTTGCCTTGGTCAGTTGGCTCTTCATATGAGCCGACACAGCTTCACACCAGTTGAAAATGGTGCCTTGGTAACAGTCAATTGCCATCCGCATTTGGGATCCGGAAGCAATGTGTAAGGCGGCCGCGCCGCAAATTCTGGTAACCGTGAACGCTATGACTTTGAGTTCCAGTAGAGTGATGTGTTTTATCTCTATGCCTTTTGAATGGTGAGCCCCACGTGTGCACCAATCCTCGCGGAGACTATCAAGGGATTGGCCACCCGGCCTAGTCCCCGCAAGACTGAGTTGCTCACCTCTGTTTGGCAAGCCAGTGAGAAAGTATACATCCGAGGGCTCTATCTCGAGCTGGTGCCCTCCTATGTAAAATCATTGTTCTTGTACGTTCCATCGCTCAACCAGCCATTCCAAGAATCTTACCTGGCCCCTCATGCCCGGTATGGTCCAATATTTGTATAATCCGCATGCTCTTAGGGCATCCAGGGAAGGTTGATGATTTATTGCAGCTTCATCTTCCTCTACATGCTCTCTTTCTCTCCAGTCTAACATGATTAATGCCCTGCATATCAAAAATAGCAATTAGAAATTGATTTGGGAATTTTTGGTGGTTTTTTGAGAGAGTTGGGGTTTTGAAATGCGCGTTTCTCGGAGGACGCACCCCGGCTTTGTAGCACAGGGCGCCCGGACGCAGCTGGCCTGAAGGCGGGCTGCGTCTTCCGACCGTTTTCCCGTATGAGAAAAAGTCGGGGGACGCAGGTCACCCGAAGGGCACCTGCGTCCGCCGAGAGGCGCATTCCAAAACCAAAACCCCCCCAAAAAATGAAACTAAAACCTAAAAATTAATTCTAAACGGATAGAAATGCAGAGTAGGATGTGTAAAATACCTGGATGAGACGGCGTTCGATTCCGACGGTCAGATTTTCCGCAACGACCACGGGAAGTTTCTTGTCAAAAGCTCCTTTTTCAACCTCAACAGTGAAACGGTAAAAATGACATGGTAAAAGGTCTTTTTATAGGTTTTTTGGATGAATTAGTTCATTTTTTACCATGAAAAGATGTTTTTGAATGTATTTTTGCCTATTTTAAACAGGTATGAGTAATGTGTTGCTTTTGTGCAGGACAAAGGGATTTCGAGGGAAATTGTAGTTTTTCACAAACAAAAATATCAGAGTCATCTTTTAAGCCCTTTTCTGACTCCTAAAACATGAAAAGATCGCCGAGTGTTTCTTTTTCACTCGTTAAAACGAAATTAAAAGACGGTCCCCTTTTAGCTCTTTTCTGACCGCAAAATCAGGAAAAGATTGCCGGGTTTTTGTCGTTTCGAACTCGATAAGGAAATAAAACGACGTGTCCTTGATCTCTTTTTACTTTTCAGGTCAACGACACTATTATGAAAGTACTCCTTGGTCGCAAGATCAAGCGGTTCCCCCAGGTATTATTTTATACTTTTTCGGGCTTGAGGGACACAAATATACGAAAAAGTTCAACGTGGAGTCTCCTTTAGTTTTTTCAGACTCTCTAAAATTGAAAAACGCCGAGTTTCTCCTATACTGGGCTCGTTAAAACTTTTACAGTAGAGGACCTGTTCAATTACAAACAGGAACGAACCACTCCTTCCTAGGGTTCGAATTTAAACTAGGTTGGACTCGTCCGAAGGATGAGCTTATAATCAAGCATATGTTATCCTCCTCAAGCTTGTTAAAAATAAAGAGGTACTTGCCAGAAATGGTGGGGGAAAAGAGAGAAGAATGAACCTGTTTGTCACCTTTTGTCTCAGAAGAAACTTTATTACCACTCTTGAACACGACACTTTTCATTCACCTGGGTTGGGAAATCTTTTACCTCACAGTTGACCAAATCACTTTGAAAGTCTTTAACCGGGTTTCGGGGATTAACTTTGAGTTATTCGTCACCAAGCCATCTGTTGTGTCGTTATGTGTTCAAGAGGTCTGCAAGCAAAACTTTCATCTGCAAAATACTTGTCATCCATTTGACCATCCCTGAGTCAGTCCTTACAGCAACATTTCTTCAACTTGAACAATGATTTCGTGTTGCGGGCTTGCCTGCAACGGGTCGCTTTCTATCGACATCGACACATTATCTAGAAAGATGACTTAGGAATCGACAGTACCTTGAAGTCTGCATGCATCAATGGCAGGTTTCTCGCCTTTGACGTCAGTTTACATCATTGACTTTCGATCAGAGGATTCCGTGAAGTGTTCGACATCAAAACATCTATTCACATTTCACGGGTTGTGCTTGGTACTTTGAGAACCATTGACATTACTGGTGGTCTCTCTCACGCTTGTTAACAGTTTACATCATCGACTGGTAATCAAGTGGTTTCTACCATGTTCGACATCGAATCATTTAATCACATGGCTAGAATCGTACCAATTCGGGAAGTAGAAGTGAAGACCCTGGATCTAGTTTCTACCATCCAGGCTGCGAGGAGTTTTGTATTCATTATCTATGTAGACTAATCATAAACAGATGGCTGCGTCCATACTGTGTCTACAAAAGTCTATTAAAATGATGTACTGCAAGATCATTCCTGTATCAGAATAGTTAGTCCATTAGTTAAAGTTTTGAATCTGAGTATGGGAATGCCTACCTCAGTGATGATATAATCTTATCCATGTATTTTGTGTTGAAAATTGCAGGTTCCAACCAGGCCATCCACAAGACAATCCTTGAAATGATAAAGCGCTTCACCCTTCCTAGAATTACAAAACCCTATTCTATTCCAGGCTTCGCACTTTAGGGGGCAATCTGTTACACTAAAAAATGTCACCTTGACTACTTACAGTTAGTATGGCTCAAATCAACAGTCATGCTACCCTCTTAGGCAAGTCTCATGCCTCTGTTATCCATCTCAAACTCAAAGAAGAGAGAAAGTCTTGTAAAAACTATGTTTATCTCTGGGGTCGCAGGTTCTCTCTAGCCTTACCTGCGGGGACGCTGACCATGTTCACAAAATCTGCGTCCATGGACGCTCTGTATGTTAAGGGACAGGTGCGTCCCTCTGTAAAAGGCAAAATGCGCGAGTTTTATCTTGAAAAAGTTACTTGTGGTTACTTCTAGAACATTCTAGAGGTCGGTTTGATGAAATGGATGCGCCTCCAGTTGGTTCATGTATCTCTATTAAGGGGAACTTATCCCATCAATAAGGGAGCTATCCCACCCAAAGAGGGGGATGATCCCATTGATAGTGGACCTGAATAACCTCTTTACAGCACTATAAATAAAGGCATTGAGCCAGAAGGAGAGGAGGTTGGAGCTATACATTTTCTTTGGGTAAATGCTGCAGGATTTAGGTCTTCCATTAGAGCCTTTGTGAGGAGAGATTGTCTTCACTTGATTCTACTTGGGAGAGGGTGAGCTTTGTCAAAGTAGAGGAAAACCCTTGATGGACCCTGGGAGGAACTTGCACAACACCAAGGCCAGGTTGTAAGAGTTTCTTTGTTTCGTTATTAATACAAACTGGTTTATTTTTCTCAATAGCTTGTGTTAATGAGTTATTTCATGTGTTCCTTGGTCTGCATGTTGAATATATGTTTTATTATATGAAATGCAAGTGCTTGGTAATTGTTTGATTGTTTGTGGTTGCAGGAATTGACTTGAAGGAGGAGCTCATCCGGATCGTCAAGAACGGACTTCAACAACAGCGTTTTGGAATAAGGTAAGCCTAAACACTTGTAGTTTTCATGTTGTAAAAGGTGTATTTAGAGAAAGATCACTCCATTTTGTCTTGTTTGTCATTAGAACGTCTTAGACTTCTAGGAAGGTCAGTCGTGTCCGCACCCTTGACAAATTCCGTGTGACACCTCTCAACGACCAAGTCTCTAACATTTGCCTTGCTCCTCAAGGATTTGCATGCATATTGAACCTCAAGAGCATATATGTTCTTAACTCGTGAACCGATCTGTTTCACCTGTCTTGTGGTGATGTGTCTAAGGAAAACCTTGCCCTTACTAAAGACAACATCGTAGCCTTTGTCCTCCAACATCACGACTGATACCAAATTCTTCTTTAGTCCAGGCACATACTTCGCATCTGTCAAGGTGATAAGAGCTCCATGCTCCCTCTGAAAAGCAACCGTGCCCACTCCTGAAACACTATACCTTTCGTCGTCACCCATCTATATGCGCATCTTGAGGTCTTTCTCCTCCAAGGTACTGAATAAAATTTTATCGCCAGTCATGTGGAATGAGGCTCCACTGTCAAGATACCAAACACAACCCATCATCGATGACACCATGCATGCGATGAGTGTAAAGTCCATTTCAAACTGAGAGGCTCATGTCTCACCTTTCGATCCTTTTGAGGATCCCTTCTTGGACTTCTTTGATGGGCAATTAGTCGCATAATGTCCCATCTCATGAAAATTAAAGCATCTCACTGTAGACTTGTCACCCTTCTTCCCTCCATGAGAAGAATTCGATTTGGAATGGGAATCCTTCCCCTTCCCTTTCCTTGCCTTACTCACTAAGGCCAGATTTTCTTCATCATCATCCTTGGATGAAGAACCATCTCGAGTGCTCCCACTGTTCTCCTCTTGCATGAGATCCGACCACAGTCGTTCCCAATCCGATAGTTTCTCCCTTCCATTCACAGAGTCCTGGTAGCTATTCCAGCTCTTTGGAAGGCCAAGGAGAGCGAGGCACACCATATCATCATCGAAAATAATTATTCCCACACTACCAAGTTCATCTCTACAAGTGGTGAGCTTGTTCGATATGTGGAAATAATATCGCCGTTCTCCATCTTGATTCTTCAAAGCTTATCCTTGAGCACCAATTTCCTCTGGTTGCTACTATTCTGGTAGAGGTCCTTCAATGTCTTTCACATTGAATATGGAGTATCCTTCCCATGGAGACTTTAGACAATATGGTCTCGAACTCCCTCAAGGATGATCCATCTCGCCCTCGCCACACACTTCTTCCACTCAGCCAACTCTTGTGCATTAGTTGAACCTGGCTTTGGGATTTCTTGATCAATGAAATCCTTCAAGCCATTGCCTTCTAATACAACCTCCATGCGATCTTTCCATGCTATGTAATTCGAGCTACCTTCCAAGGCATAATCGAGTCTCAAGCCATAGAACGCCATTGACCAACCTTGAAGTATGATAAGAATTCGATTTGCACCTGCAACCCCGAACTTAAAACTTCAAATTGTCTTCTCAGTATACTGTTCACAACTCCGTTAAACTAGGCTCCAATACCATATAGAAATTATGAAAATTCTCTACAAATCTCGCTCTAAGACCATGTAGAAAATCTGATTGTAGATTAACCTGATAATGCAATATAACCAAAGAAAAATACTATAACCTACTTCTACTATCAATTTTCTTTGCGGAAGCTTAAAGATTGAGCAAGATCAAGCTGAACACATATAACCAGAAGAAGAATCAATGCACAATACACATGAAAATACTTTGGGGAAAGCCTCAGCTAAAAACCCCACTATCTGTATTATCATACAAGGTGGAAATACATAGAGATTATATAAAGCCTTAGCTTTCACATCTAGCCAGCTCTTAGTACAGTCCTCATAGATGCTCACAGGAAATCCTGGCTTCTCAGAAGCCTTCTCCTCTGCCCTCCAAGCTCCTATTTCCTTGCGCTGTTCCTAGTGGATGATTCTCACCTCACCAAGTGGAACACTGCTCTAACACACTGTTAGAACTGTGCAATCCTCCAAGGAACCTTATTCCTTCTGCATGCATGAGTTTCCTTTATAGGAAAACACATGCAACTAATAGTACACTGTCCTTGTCTTTAATCTCAACTGGGTCCTTCTTAGAATAGACATGCATGAGTTTCCGATGAGGGAATCTTCAGTTATCTAGAGTACATTGGTTGAGTGCATGCATGCATCAACTGACTGATAACTCACAATTAGTACCTCAAACAGGTTGGAACTAATTTAACTAGACTTAACTCAGTAAACTGAGCTAACTAATTACAACTCAAATATAACTCAATCTTATCTCCTTAATTAAGGGATAATCTCCTTAATTTAAGGGATAACTGTTGCATGACTTTAGAAAGACTTATAACTTGAATATCTCCAACTAATTAATCCATAATGAATTAATTAATTATTTCCAAGCAGCTGGTGAGACTAAATTCGATTATAATTCACAATTTTAATTCAAGGACAAATTAAATTAGAATATTATGGATTCTATTTTTATCATTTCTTGTTTCTATTTTCAACAATCCACACTTCTAATGGCAAGTCCCCATTTGAAACTTGCTTTGGATATTTTCCACTTTCACCTGTGGATATTGCACATGGGAAACAAGGAGGAGTGAGGGAGGATCTCACTGGGGATGCTTTAAGGGAACATAAATTTGTAGAGAAGATTAGGTGGATCCATCTACAAGTACAAGAGACACCAAATAAGTTATAGGAAAAGTACAAGGCTAGGCATGACAAGATAGAATGGTGAATTTATTCAAGGTGGGAGATAAACTGAGGCTACAATTGGACAAGGAGAGGCTACAAGGTCCTAATAAGAAAATCAAGGCTCTGTGATATGGTCCTTTCGAGATACTAGAAAAGGTGGGAGATAATTCCTATAGACTCAATCTACCCATATACATGCACATTTACTTAATAATGAATGTAAAAATATGAAACTCTATGAGCATTCCATGTTGGATCAAGAAGAGGAGAAAGAACTACCTTCTATAGAGTATTTAGCACTAGATGCTCAAGCATAGTTAAAAGATATATTTTTTGCTGAAGAGGTATAGAACTATAAGATAGGGCCAACATGACCTTTGGTATATCAGGTTGAAAGGATAAGTTCCAAGCAAGTCTAAATGGTACTCTAGGGAGAAGGTAGAGGAAAAATTTCCTCACCTCATTTAGTAAAAAATTCTAGATACCAAAAGCCTCCCAAAATGGGGAGGTATGTTAATTTGGCAACTCAAGGAAAAATTTGTAGGTTTTAACCCCGTACAGAAATTACCTGCATACGAATTCTAAAACACAGAAAATAAACAATGTGAGAGCATAACACATAAAACACATATACTCAGAGATTTTCCCCTGGATCTGAAAACCAGGACTACTAGCTTGATTTTTTCATTATTTTCCTTTCAATGTTACAATACATATTTATGCATGCCGAAGCATCCAATACCATGGACTGAAAACCATCGCATCCAAAACCATGGACCGAAAACAATTGCATCCAAAACCATGTGTGAAAATCATGCACAAAACCATAGGTAGGTCCATCCAAACTAACATAGGGTCCAAAACCAAAATTTTCTGGGGCGCTGCCTCGGACCCCATAGAGTGGGGTTACCTGCACCCCTCAAACCCCATGTGAATCCCCCCGCTACGCAATCGGCACAACGAAGGGGGGGCTCCGCCTCCCTCCTAACCCGCCGGTTAATTACGTGGGCTAGTTGTGGAAAGAATATAACACAACCCAACATTCTCCCACTTGTTGTTTTCTATCCACAGGGGGCCACAAGAGAGCTTAGTCATTTATCCAACCCTGCAATGCCCATTGTTTCTCTACACCAAGATAACTTCTCAGAGCTCACAAATTTTGTCAATGCATCTGCAATATTCTTCAAAGTGTCCACCTTTACCAACAACACCTTTTTGTCTTCTATCATATCCCTTACAAAGTGATACTGAACATCAATGTGCTTTGTCTTTGAATGGTAAGCAAGGTTCTTTGCTAAGAAAATTGCACTTTGGCTGTCACAATCTATCCTTATAGCTCCCTATACTAACCCCATACTTGAACACAATCTCTGCAACCAAACTGCTTCCTTGCTTGCATGAGTGGATGCCATGTATTCTTCCTCTGTAGTTGATAGTGCCACATCAGATTGTTTCTTACTCATCCAATGTACTGCACCTCAAAATAGGTTAAACACATACCCACTTGTAGATCTTCTTTGATCCAAATCTCCATCCTAGTCCGCATCAACAAAGCCACAGATATCCAAAAATCTATCAAATCTTGGTCTTCCTTGGTAGCAAAAACCATAATTACTAGTGCCATGCAAATACCTGAAAACTCGCTTCACTGCTGTCCAATGCTCCTTCCCTGGTTTTGATATAAACTTGCTCAATACTCCCACTGCATGTGCAATGTCTGGTCTAGTACAAACCATCACATACATCAAGCTACCAACTGAACTTGCATATGGAACACGAGACATATCCTCTTCCTCTTCTTGTGTCTTGGGACACTATTCAGCAGATAACTTTACACCTACAGGAATAGGAACCTTCACCGGTTTACTATCCTGCATATTAAACCTCTGCAATATTGTCTTGACATACTTCCTCTGGTTTAACCAGAGCTTCCTCTTTACTCTATCTCTTTTAATTTCCATGCCCAAAATATAGTTTGCAGCACCAAGATCTTTCATGTCGAATTTGGAGGACAATTGGGTCTTCAAATCTTGGATAATTTCTTTGTCATTTCCAACCAACAACATATCATCCACATACAAGACTAGATAAATAACACGGTCACCAATTAATTTAAAATACACATAGTGATCTGCTTTGCTTCTCGTGAAGCCAAGTCCCCGTATAAATGTATCAAATTTCTGATACCACATCCTTGGTGACTGTTTTAACCCATACAGAGACTTATTTAACTTGCATGCCAATTCTTTCTTACCCTTCACCGCAAAGCCTTCAGGTTGCTTCATGTAGATTTCCTCTTCCAGATCCCCATGAAGAAATGTTGTCTTCACATCCATCTGTTCTACCTCAAAATCAAAAGCAGCAACAACAGATAAAAGTAATATAATAGAAGCTACCTTGGCAACAGGAGAAAAAATATCACCAAAATCAATTCTCGGCACCTGGGAATAACCTTTTGCTACCAACCGAGCTTTGTATTTCTCCACCTTTCCTTCTGCATTTGTATTCTTCTTGAACACCCTTTTGCTGCCAATGGGTTTCCTTCTAGCTGGCAACTCCACCAGATCCCAAGCCTCATTTTTGTGCAAAGATTCCATTTCATCAACCATGGCCTCTTTCCAGAGTTTTCCATCCTCTGAATCTACTGCTTCCTTCACAGTTCTGGGATCATCATCAATAATAGATAAAGAAAAATTTGAACAGAAATTAGATGGACTATACCTTTCTGGATGCCTTCTTTCTCGAACTAATATTCTTACACCCGGAGTTTGTGGCTCTTCATATTTTGATTCCCCCTCTACTGTAGAGTTTGATTCTTCCTCCTTTGACTCAGACTCTATCTTCTCAGGTTCCTTTGGTTGGACTTCATGTTTAATAACATCTTTCACCTCTTTGAACAGCACATCTCGGCTATACACAACCTTCCTTGTTACTGGGTTCCAAAGCATATAACCCTTTAAACCATCCTTATACCCAATAAAGATGCACTTTTCAGATTTACTATCCAACTTGGTTCGTTTCTCCTTTGGAACATGTACATATGCATCACATCCAAATACCCTCAGATGTGAAAGAGAGGGTTTCTTACCAGTCCATACCTCTCGTGGATTCTTATCCTCCAACAGTGATGAAGGTGATCTATTGACCAGGTAACATGCTGTCTCCACCGCCTCTACCCAAAATTCCTGTCCTAACCTGGCACCACTGAGCATGCTTCTTGCCCTTTCCATCAACGTCTTGTTCATTCTTTCTGCAACTACATTTTGCTGAGGTGTATATTGATGCAGGAGCATCTAGCACCCTTAGAAAAAGGGAGGAATCCAAAGCATAGTGAGGAGAACGTGGACCAGCGAAGCTGAATGAAGGGAGAAAAACAAGAAAAATCTGTTTTAAAATAGATTTAAAGTGGGAAAAGATGGATAAGTCTCTCGAGGAGACTTACTAATGTAATCTACCATGTGTATATGCATGCATTCAAGTATGAGAGCTTTGGGGCTTTTGTAAGAGGAAATCATGGAGAGATTGATTGGATCCTTCCGTGATCCGATCCAACATTGTTCTTATACATATGAACCTGTGCGTTCAAAGTAGATAGGGAGGAGAGATAGAGAGAAATAGATAGAAGACTGTGAGAATGGTGTGTTCACAATGTAGACGAGTGGGAATTTGTCTCTAAGGCTGAAATGCCTTAGTTTCTAACTGTTCTGTATATAATAATACATACATGTGTTTAAGTGTTGAAACTGTGCCTTCATGTGTTTGTGGATTTCCTGCGTATCTGTGTATTTGTTCTCTTTCCAATTCTCTTATGTATATATGCACTGATGGTTTAAATCCTAGTTTTGTATGCATGTTGATCGACCATCAGGCATGCTGGCGATTCAGAGGTATTTACGGAACTTATGCATGCTTGACAAATCCGGCAGAAACCTGCGTTTAACGCAAAAATCCTTCAAATGGCGGAAGACTGAGATAAGGAGGAATGGCGAGAATATACAGGAGCCGTTGGATCTCTCATAGATCAACGGTTTAGATGGAATTGGTGCTTTGAAGTGGATAGAGTCTAGCCTGGAGGGTTAGCGAAATGCGATCACGCAAGTAAATCACAACCGTCAGATCATGAATCAGATCAACAGTCACGATTGCATCGCTGTATCGCAATCGGGAAAGTTAATGGGACAGTGTCAATGGTGTATGGAGCGTCGACAACCAATTAGGCGATATGGCGATACATTGATTAGCGATCGCTGATCGGAGTTCATAGGTTTCAAAGTTCGGGGGTTTCACTGTGGAATGGCGCGAAGGAGGCAAACCCGCCGATTTTACAGTTGCGGCCTATAATAATTGAAGTCCAGCCTTGGGTTCCAGGGGGGCTTTTCCTTGTAATTCCTTCGTTCTCGTATATTTCCAATGGTTTTATGGTCGCAGAGTTAAGTCTTAAACGCCAATATAGTTTAAAAGCCTGATTGGGAATTAAGGCCCCGATATATGTTAATAGTCCATGGTTAAAGGCTTAAAGCCTAAAACGCTTTTGATAGGCTTTGTGGGCCATAACCCACAGGCCTCAGAATTGATTTGTTTAGGGAAAGGGATTTTGATTCACCCCCAAATCTCATTCCCATCATATATGGAGTAGTCTTCTGCCGTGCTATACCACACTTCTTACAGAATTCTTCAAATTCCTTACTGCAAAACTCTCCACCGATATCTGTCCTCAACACCTTTATCTTCTTCTCTGTTTGGTTTTCCACCAGAGCCTTAAATTGTTTAAACCTGTCAAAGACTTTAGATTTCTTCTTAAGGAAACATATCCATGTATTCCTTGAGAAGTCATCTATAAATGATACATAGTACACAGACTTACCCAGTGATGGAACCTTCATAGGTCCAAACACATCACTGTGCACAAGCTCTAATATTTGTTTCACCCTCTTACCACCAGAGGGGAAACTCACCCAATTCTGCTTCCCATATACACAATTTTCACAGAAATCAAAATCCAGAGAGCTATTACTCATACCTTCTACCATACCTTTACCATGAAGTATTCGAAGGCCCTTCTCTCCAATATGTCCAAGCCTTTGATGCCATAACATGGTCTTTTCTCCAGAGACCACTAGATTTTCTGCTCCACTTTTAGGAACCACAGAACTGTTGCACCCATCAACAACAATGCTACCTTGCAGCTTGTACAGAGTTCCAGTCCGAACTCCTCGCACCAATACCAGTGCTCCTTGAACCATCTTGCAGGTATCCTTCTCAAACATTGTTTTTACACCTGCATCATCCAGCTTGCTTATAGAAATCAGATTTCTGGCTTATGCAGGAAAATACAGAACACCCGGAAGTGTTCTAACCCTTCCACCTTACAACTTCAACTTTACTTTTCCACGACCAACAAATCTAGCCTTCCCATCATCCCCCAAGAAGACATCACCACAATCATATTTCTCATACTCACAGAGCCACTCTCTATGGGGAGTGAAGTGAAAGGATGCACCTGAGTCAATCAACCATGTCTCTACATGTGTACTTGAAGAAGCCAAGTACACATCCCCACCTTCATCTAAGGTGGTTTTCGCCTCTGCAGAAGGAGCATCATCAAATCCCTTTCCTTTATCAAGAGATTTTGATTTACAGTCCCTTTTGTAGCGCCCTTCCTTTTCGCATTTACAGGTTTTCCTGGAGATTTAGATCCCCCTCTAGATTTAGATCTCCCACTCAATGACTTATTTTTGTTTCTGTTCTGGGACCATCCTCGTACAGACAAGGCACCACCATTCTGGCTCTCCATATTTTTTCATCTCATCTCCTCCGTCAACAAGGATGAGACTATTTCATCAAACTGCAAGGCAATTACATTGATACCTATTGAAATAACTAGACTATCCCACGAATCTGGTAGAGAACACAACAAACTGATGCACTTATCTTCATTTGAAATTTTAATATCAACAGATGATAACTGACTTACCACAGTATTAAATGCATTCAGATGCTCTGTCACCAAGTCTCCATCTTTCATCCTTAGGTTATACAACTTTTTCCGTAGGAATAATTTATTCACCAAAGACTTATATTGGTACAAAGTCCCTAACTTGTCCCACAAGCCTTCGTCGTAGCTTCCCCTAATACATTCAGCAATACTGAATCTGAGACACACAATCATATTGTGCTCTTTGCCTTCCTATCCAACTTCTTCCATTCTTCATCGGACACTCCCGTTGGTTTAGTACCCGGATCTACCATGATCCACTGATCTTTATCCACCAACAGATCCTCCATCTTAAGTTTCCACAACTCAAAACTCTGACCATTAAATTTCTCGATCTCTATTTTTCCACTGCTTGCCATCTTCTTTCACCACCAGAAATGATCTCACAGATCTCTCACTAAATAGGGTCTACCACAGGCCCGAGCGAAACCCCTCAGCAACAAAGGTGTCCCCTTGAAGCCAAAAACAACGCTGATACCAAATGTAGGTTTTAACCCTGTACAAAAATTACCTGCATACGAATTCTAAAAAACAGAAAATAAACAATGCGAGAGCATAACACATAAAACACATATACAAAGAGATTTTCCCCTGGATCCCAAAACTGGGACTATCAGCTTGATTTTTTCATTATTTTCCTTTCAATGTTACAATACATATTTATACATGCCAAAACATCCAATACCATGGACCGAAAACCATAGCATCCAAAACCATGGACCGAAAACCATCGCGTCCAAAACCATGTGTGAAAATCATGCACAAAACCATAGGTAGGTCCGCCCAACCTAACATAGGGTCCAAAACCCCGGACCCCATAGAGTGGGGTTACCTGCACTCCTGAAACCCCCTGTGACTCCCCCCACTACGCAATCGGCGCAACGAGGGGGGCTCTGCCCCCCTCCTAACCCCCCGGTTAACTACGTGGGCTAGTTGTGGAAAGAATATAACACAACCCAACAAAATTCCCTACATTGGAAAATATTCCTCATCAAGGAAGACCCACTCTACACCTTGGAAGAATTTAATTTGGTTGAGGAAAAATATATTTAATATGAAAACCCACATGTGCACAAAAGGACATGTCAACCCAAATGAGAAATTGAACACCCTTGGATGGCTATAAATACAAGTTAAGTGACCCTCATTTGGACATCATCATTATTCATTCATCTTTCTCTGTTTTGGCTTGCATAAGTATGAGGTTGGTTCGCACAGGCCGAAAATTGTAGGGTCTGAATCTGACATGTGTTATTAAGGTTTTGGTTCTTAGCCACAGGGTTGTCAAAGAGAATTTTTGGTTGTAACCACACACACACAAGCCTATGCCTGCGGTTGGAGTGTTTCAACCACACACACTTACACTCTCTTCGTGCGGCTGGAAACCATGATTTTATTTTCACAGTTGACCAAAGATCATAACAGTTGACCATAAATCATGACAATTGATCGCATATGATGACAATAGACCACATGATTTTGAATCATGATATTGATCAACATTATTGATGGGTTCATCTTTGAGATATTGTTTGGTTTATTTTTGCTGGATAATCATGTGGATAAAGAATTGGATTATTGTACTCTCCCTTTTTTGAAACATTTAGTGACAATCTAATAAGAAGAAGAATTTGAAAAGGTTTTCCCCGTTGTGGGGTTTTCCCCTAGTCTTTGACCAATCCTGGTGTCTCTATGTGTGAATGCTTTTATTCTATTTTTCCTTTATGTTCTACCGTTGCATTGATGATGATGTTGTTCTTTATACATAATTGCATATGTTGTTGAATAATGTTACTGTCGGTCGGATAAATTGTTCTTGCGGACAAGACCGATCTCCCTAGTATCAACTGATATCTAGCGACAAGCAGAACAAGCAAATCTACCTTTCTCTAAATATTGCGATTTATAAATAAAAACCAAGAGGTGTTTTAGACCCTACCTTAAGTCCAACGCTAGTTTGTGGCAACCACGCTTCGACCGTCTGAATGAGTTTCCTTTTAAGAACCTGCAAACACAAACAAGCACACATCAAATAACACTTGCATAGCCAATATAATAAATCATATTCATCATGGTGATCAAGGAATCCATGAAATGAACCATAAGAGACAGCTTATTGAGAAAAATAAACTTGATTGTATTAAATTTAAACAAAGAAGAACTTTACACCCTTGGTGCCTTGATGTTGTACAAGCTCCTCCCAGGGTCCAAGCAAGAATCTCCTCTACTTTGACAAGCTTCACACTCTTCCCAATGAGATCAAAAGGTATGTAATCTCTCCTCTCAAGCTCAATTAGGAAGTCTAAATTCCAACAACATTTACCCTCAAAAATATTTAGCTTTCAACCCCCCCAGTAACCAGCCCAATGCCTCATTTTATAGTGCAGAGGGAGGAAGTTACAGGTCCACCTATGAAGGGATAGAGTCCTCCTTCAAAGGGATAAGATCCTCACATCAAGGGGTTAGCTTCTTTAGTTATGGGATGCATGAACCTTAAAGGAGCGAACTTGCCACCTCAATATTCCCTCTAGAAGCTTCCAGAAATAACCCAAAGTGAGTTTTTAAGAATGTACTTGCGCCTTTTTGACTTTTACAGGGGTCCGCACCCATTACACAGAAACAGAGCGGGTAGGTCCGCAGGGGACATGACCAGTGGGTGCGGGACCGCAGGTAATGCTAAGAGAAAGTGCGGAACTAGAGTTTTAGAGATTTTTAAGGGCTTTCTCTCATTTTTCAAGGCTTGACATGAAGAATTGAGGTTTAAGACTTGCATAGGAGGAAAGTATGAGTGGTGATAGACTCACACTGACTACAGAATGTCATGGTGACAATATTTTGTGTAACAGATTGCCCCCTAAAGTGCGAAGTCTGTAATAGATGAGGATAGTATTTGTCATCTAAGAAGAGTGAAGTACTTTATCATTTCAAGGATCATCTCGTGGAGACCCTGGTTGGAACCTGTAAAAACATTCAATACAAAATATATATATGTGAACATATCATCGCTGAGGTAGGCATTCCCATATTCAGATAAAAACTGACTAGAAAACTAACTAAACTGCTCTGATATAGGAATGATCTTGTAATACATCACAAGTATAGACATATGTAGACACAGTATGGGCACAACCATCTATTTATGAATAGTCCACTGTATAATGAATAACAAAATTCCTTGCAGCCTGGATGGTAGAAACTAGATCCAGGGTCTTGATTTCTGCTTCCCAAACTAGTACGATTCTATCCATGTGAATGAATGTGTCGAAGTCGAACATGGTAGAAACCACTTGATTACTAGTCAATGATGTAAACTGTTAACTAGTGTGAGAGAAACCACTAGTAATGTCAATGGCTCTCAAAGTACTCAGTACAATCCATGAAATGTGAATAGATGAGTTGATGTCGAACATGTCACGGAATCCTTTGATCGAAGGTCAATGATGCAACCTGTCGTCAAAGGCGAGAAACCTGTCATTGAGGCATGTAGATTCCAAGGTACTGACGATTTCTAGATCATCTTTCTAGATAATGAGCTGAAGTCGATAGAAAGCGATCCGTCATAGGCAAGCCCACAACATGAAATCATAGATCAAGTTTGAAGAAATATATTTGCAAGGACTGACTCAGGGATGGTCAAGATGGATGACATATATTTTGCAAATGAATGGTTTATTTGCACTGACCTCTTGAACACATAATGACACTGCAGATGGTTTGGTGAAAATTGACCCAAAGCTAATACCCAGAAACCGGCTGAAGACTTTCAATATGGTTTGATTAACTGTTAGGCAACGGATTTCCCAACCGAGGCGAACAAAAAGTGTCGTGTTCAAGAGTGGTTGAATGCTTTTCTGAGACACAAAGTATAACAAACAGGTTTATTTTTCTCTCTTTTCCCCCACCATTTCTGGCAAGTACCTCTTTATTTTTGACAAGCTTGAGGAGGATAACATTTGCTTGGTTATAAGCTCATCCTTCGGATGAGTCCAACTTAGTTTAAAATTTGAACCCTAAGAAGGAGTGGTCCGTTCCTGTTTGTAATTGAACAGGTCCTTTACTGTTAAATTTTAACGAGTCCAGTATAGGAGAAACTTGGCGTTTTTCAATTTTAGGGAGTCAGAAGAAAAACTTAAGAAAACTCCATGGTTGTCCTTTTTTGTAAATTTGTGTCTCCCAAGCCCGAAAAAGTATAAAATAATACTTGAGAGAACCGCTTGACCATTACGATCAAGGAGTACTTTTCATAATTAGTGGTCCTGATCCGAAAAAGTAAAAAAGCAATCAAAGACACGTCGTTTTATAACCAATATCGAACTTGAAACGACAAAATCCCGACAATCTTTTCATGTTTATACGGTTAGAAAAGAGCTGTAAGTGGACCGTCCTTTTAATTTCGTTTTAACGAGCTTAAAAAGAAAAACTCGACAATCTTTTCATATTTTACGAGTCAGAAAAGAGCTTAAAGAGGACTCAAATGTTTTTGTTAAAAATGAACAATTTCGCCTGAAAATTCAATATTCTGCACAAAAACTCAAACATTACTCATACCTATTTAAAATAAATAAAAATGCATCAAAAAGTTACCTTTTTAAAGTGAAAAATAAACAAATTAAAAATTCATTTATTCAAAAAAGCTTATAAAAAGGGCTTTTGTAAATTCATTTTTACCGTTTGACTTCAGAGTGAGAAAAGAGAGCTTTTGGGTAAGAAGCTTCCTGTGAAGATTGCGGAAAATCTGTCCGTTGGAATCGAAAACCGTCACCTCCATGTAATCCACATCACTTTAATCTTGCATTTCAACCGTTTGAATTTTGTTTTCAAGCTTCTATTTTATTTTTTAGGAAAAATTTAGTTTAAAAGACCGCTCGCGGGGGTCCGCAGGCGCAACATGCGAAACCTGCGGACCCCGACTTTTTCCTACAAAGGAAAGACCCAGGGGCCCGCACCTGCTGTTTGGGCAGAGTGTGGACCTACGCACTGTCCCTAACTAGAGAGTGCGGACCCCGCGACATAGGTTTTACAACTTCAATTTTTTCAATTTCCGCCCAAAAACTTTGAATTAAAATGTTCTAATCTGATTTTTTCTTTCAATGTAGGATATACACAATGCTCAGTTGGAGGGAACAGGAGCACGAAGATGTGGACCTTGCCACAATTAATCATCAACCATCAATAGATGCATTGAAGGCATGCGAGCTATTTAAATTCTGGGCCATACTTCGCATGAGGGCCCAAGTAGACTTTTTGCAGTGGCTGGTGGATAGATGGAATATACAAGACCAGTGTTTCATTATTGGTGGCCACCAGCTCGAAATGGATCCAGAGGAAATTTACTTCTTAACTGGTTTACCCAAGAGAGGTGAACAATTGACTCTATTTGGGACTAAGCCAGGTGGCCAATCTGTCGATAGTCTCTGGCTAGAGTTTTGTAATGACCAAACAAAGGACAAAGGGATTGATATCAAAAACATCTCCCGTCCTGAACTCAAAGTGATTGCATTTACTGTGACTAGACTCTGCGGAAGCGTAGCACTGCATGTAGCCACCGAATCCCAAATGTGAATGGCAGTAGACTGTTATCGAGGCACCATCTTCAACTGGTGCAAAACTGTGTTGGCTAATGTAAAAGGCCAACTGACTAGAGCAAAGAATGGACAACTAAAAAACTTTGGATATGGTTTCTTAGTTGTGAGCTTTGGTCTAGAGAGGGTCCCGATGTTGGTCCCACAACATCTTTCTGTTGGAGCTGGACTTCCCCGAGAGCCTAAGCTGATGCGTTGGTTTGCAGTTATGGCCCGTCATCCTGAGGAGGGTTCAGGGGTTGTTCGATTTCCTCCTGAGTATTTTCGTTGGTTGGAGAACCAAGTTTTCGCGATTCAGGATTTTCCTTATGCTCGGATTGATTATCATGGTGACCCAGACATGACTCTTCCACCAGGAGAGCAGTGGGATGAATCAGGTAAAATCATTCTCAACATTTTCTAAGTTTTATTTTTCTTTTGTTTTTAAATCGTCCAAAACTGATAGTAAAAAGTTTCAAATGTAGATGTAGGTCCACGGCGACCAGCCACTCTCCGGCCCTATGAGAGGAGACACCCAGCTGCAGCAGTACCAGCCCCACGGGACGAATCTACAGAGACCTTGGCCGAATTGGAAAATCATCTAGAGCGTTTGACAGCAGACATTCCGGAGACTAGCATAGATGACATCCCTCTTAGGTTACAACGTTATGTGATTGGGGTCCCAGGACCTTTCAGGAGGTTCCTTTGTAGGGTGGCCCGAGCAGTGGTTTCTTATCGTGATCATCACCAGTGATAGGATGATCGCTTTTGTAGACTCATATGACATTTTTGCTTTTTGTACTATCATTTTTTCCGATCATAAGGTGTTTTTCAACCTATGATCGAAGACGATGTATATTTGACACATTTCTATGCTATGTTATATGAATATTACTAGCTATCTTGTAGAACATGTTATGGAATGTTTTTAAATTTACTGTCTGATTATTGCAAATGTCTATTTAACATTCGAGAAGAAATTGCATCTGCTAATGTATTTAAATATCTTGGAATATGCTGATATTCAATGTAGTCAAATTCACGTTCCAAGAGACGAACTCTCAAAAATAATCTCAATAACACTGGATTTCTAATGGCATAAACTCTATTAAGCTGCAATACAATGAGTTCAGAATCTAACCTCACAATCAAACTCCGAATCCCAAATGAAATAGATTCAGATAATAACTCAATCACTGCACTATACTCTTGATCGAGGCTTACCCCATGCATAGATACCAACTCATCAGAGGGTGAATAGATAAACCAAGTTGCGGAAGAAATGTTCCGTGTATTATGACAAGCACCATCAGCGAAACCAATGTATGTTTGAAGAGACGTCGACATCTGCAATATCAAGAATAAAATCAAGATAAGCAGGAATAATGACAAAAACACTCTCTAAACTAAGCACACTTTTCTAATCTAAAAAACACCAGCTAGAAAGAAACTAATCTAACTAAAATCTCCACACCCAGATTTAAGCATAATATCTCTTCAGATAAAGACCATTTTTGGGCTTACCTAAAGAGACACTGTCAAAATCTACCAATTCATAGGCCCCTTTTGCCAGCTTTCGCTTAACAACATAAGGACCATGCCACATAGGTACGAATTTTCCAGCCCCTAGCTTATCATTTGCTTGATCGTATAGTAAGACTAGGTCTCCTTCCGAAAAATTACGAGGTGTAACATTTCGATCATACTGAGCTTTAATTTGTTTGGCATGAGTTTCGATTGCTAGTGCAACATCACGTCGATTCTCATCTAGCTGAGCCAAGTACAACAAACGTTTCTCCTCTTCGGAAGTGGCTAGAAGTAATTCTATGGCTATTTGCAATGACGGGATTTCGCATTCAATGGGTAACACAGCTTCCAAACCGTAAACCAGTTGGAAAGGAGTGAAACCAGTTGACGTTTTTATTGAGGTTCGATATGCCCAAAGCGCTGAAAATAACATGTTATGCCAATTCAACCTATGAATACCAATGATTCGTCGGATCATAATGACTAGAACTTTATTGATGGCTTCAACTAGACCATTACCCTGTGGGTAATATGGAGTAGAACTATCGTGACGCAGGCCAAGTTGATCTGTTAGTTCAGTCATCATGATGTTTCAAAAATGACGCCCATGATCAGTGATAATCACTTGTGGAACACCGAATCTAGTAATTATATGATTGAAAACGAAAATTGCAGCAGTTTTGCCGTCTGCCGAAAATGTAGGCATTGCCTCGGCCCACTTGGTAAAATAATCTACCGCAAGGATGATATATGCATGCCCCTCGACTGAGTAAGGGTTACATGTAATAAATTCGATACCCCACTTCGCAAAAGGACCGACGGAAATTATAGGGTGGAGAGGAGCAGGTGGAGCACGCATCTTTCGATCAAAAATTTGACAATTGTGGCATTTTCGGACCGCGTAAATACAATCTTTAAACGAAGATGACCAGAAATAGCCAGCGCACAATAACTTTTGGGCTATGGCGTACCCAGACATATGACCGCCACATGCTCCAGAGTGACAGTCATTTAGAACCTTTTCAGCTTCTTCATGAGTTAGACAACGTCGGAAAACAGAGTCCGCCCCACAACGATAGAGTGTATCTCCAATGATTTTATATTGTTGGGATTGGAAACGTATTTTCCGTCGCTGAGATCGTGAAATTTCAGGCCGAAAAGATTGGGTTTGGAGATAAACAATAATATCTCCGTACCATGGATCAAGAGTGCTGATAAGAAACAAGGATTCGTCTGCAATGGGCTCTTCCGCCACAGTTTCAGTATCAGCACGCGGGAAGTCACACATCAACTCCGCAAAAACTAAAGATTTCTTTGACTTAGATTTTTCAGATTCCAAGTCAAATTCCTGCAGGATAACAATCCATGTGGAATAATTGCCCCCTAGCAATTTTTTGGTCAAAATATAGATCATAGGGTTATATTCATAAATTATGGTAGTTTTGCATAGTAAGATGTAATGACGAAATCTTTGGACAACTTGAACAGCTGCCAAGGCCAATTTCTCCACATGTGAATATTTTAACTCAGTCAGATTCAAAGTTCGACTAAGATAGTAAATCGCATGTTCACTACCGAATTCATCTTCTTGAACTAACACCATCCCGATGGTGGAATGAGAAGCGGCGAGATACAAGAAGTAATCCTGGTTGTAGTTGGGAGGATGAAATAACGGTGCATGGGTCAACGCGTGTTTAAGTGCATCAAAAGATTTGTCAGCTATCTCATCCCAAAAGAATGGAGTATTCTGTTTCAACGACCTGGTAAAACCCTTCATTATCTCGGCGTAGTTAGGAATGAATCGACGTAAAAAGTTTGCTTTCCCTTGCAAACTTTGGAGTTGGCGAAGAGTCGAAGGAGGAGGTAATTTGACAATAGCTTCAACCTTCGAGGGATCGACAAGAATGCCGACTTTCGAAACAACAAATCCCAGTAAACGACCCGTTTCTATACAGAAAACACATTTGTGTGGATTCAACCTAATTCAATAATGCCTACATCTCATAAACATTGCTCGTAAATGAATGAGATGATCGGCTCTACGTAATGAATGGGCAGGTAAATCATCGATATAGGGTTGCACAATGTGCTTGATGTCATGAAACGCATAAGACATAGCTCTTTGAAAAGTTGCTCCGACGTTCTTTAGTCCAAAAGGTAATTTGCAATAAGCAAATGCCCCCCATAGACAAATGAAAGTCGTTTTTGGTTGATCAGCAGGTAGAATGTTGATTTGATTGTAACCGGAAAAACCATCCATAAAGGAGAAAATTTCACTACCGGCACAATCATCAATGATTTGATCGATATAGGGAGTTGGGTAATTGTCTTTGGGACAAGCTCGATTAATATCCCTATAATCGATACATATTATTATCATTCCTTGCTTTTTGTTAACAGGAACAATATTCGATACCCAATCCGTTAAGGGAATTGGATAAATGAAACCTGCTTTAAGTAATTTCTCAACTTCTGCTTTAATAGCAACAGCTTTTTGTGGATGGATCTGACGCAAACGTTGCCGGACGGGTTTAGCATCCGGGTAAGTTTTGATTTCATGAACAACAATTGCTGGATCAATTCCTGGCATTTCTTCATATGACCAGGCAAACACGTCGCAGAATTCTTGAAATAGGGCCTTATAAGTTTGGAGTTCATTTTCCGTACAAGAGGCACCTATATGAATGTTTTCAACAATTCCAGGTTTAACTGAAATGTCAATAGGAACCGTTCGAGAAATATTTCCCAAATTTAATTCAGAATCAGGATTTTGCAATGGATTATGTGGTTCTTTGACATAATCAGTAGTAAAAATAGATGAAAAATCATTTTCAAAATGATCAATCTCAGGTAAGAATGAAGATCTATGATGAAGATCTTCCCATGGTAAATCATCAACAGACAAAATTTCACGAATCTGCTCATCAGTATGAACAAGCTCGGAAAAAGCTGTTGAATTTGAGTTTGATATTGAAACTGATTCTCCATGGACCACATTCATTAGATCAATTTCGGTTGAAGAAGGGTCAGAAAATGACTATACAGCCTGATACGCAATTTCATAGGGACTCAAAGGCATAGCATCACCAAATGAATCCACCTCAGATTCGGAAGGTACGATCCAAGGATCATCATAAACAATAGTGTTTGATGAAATCATATGAATGGTTGCAGTAGAAGGTGATATGTTAGGAGGAGGAAAAGAAAAAGTTCCTAGTAAACCAGAATCTTTAACCAATCCTACCCCAACATCCTTATAAGGGATAGTTGTTTTGCTGACATGCTGGATACTTTGAGAAGAGGCTGGGTCAGATGAAAAGTATGTTAGCTGGTCTATAGCTACGATCTTTCCATTATGAGGAAACTTTATAAGCTGAAAGATCGATGAAACAACGACAGTCATAGTGTAAGACCAACTACGCCCCAAGAGAAGGTTGTAATCTAGAGGGGCATCAACCACTTCCACATCTAGATTAATAGTTTTGCCTTCAACCCCTATAGGTAAATCCTGTAGAATGCCAAAAGGATGGAACCCATAGCCATCAAAAGCCTTTAGAATCGTCGGGGATTGATTGAGTGTAGGAGAACCAAGCAATCTCCAACATTGAATCGACATAATACACGTAGAAGCTCCCTCATCAATCACAGTCCTAAAGCAAGGTCTGTTTTTGACTAACACTGGAATCTGGAAAGCCATTTTATGAGGTAAGCGAGGTGTACTATTTTCTAAATTGAAGATTATAAGGTTCGAGTCCTGAATATCAATAGCTCCTATAGTCGACAATAGCAATCTACACTGTGCTGGACATGATTGCAGCACCTCCAAAGCCGACATTGCTGAAGGGGAAATAGCTAAGTCTTCAACAATGTTATAGTTCTGAGCAACTCTCGCATGCGGATTGAAAGCTGACTTCCGAAGTATACCTTTAGCAAGCAGTTTTATTACTAATTCTGGGTTAGGTTTCTCGATCTGTAGCGGATCAGAACCAGGAGTTGAAGTTGATGGGTTTGAACTAGAAGATTATGCTTCCTTACCACCAACAGGACTTTTACTTCCATAATCTTGCGATCGTGTCGCAATCCTAACATGGGACATCATCATTATGGGTTCTTCTGAGGCATTTGAGGAAGAACCGATCATCTTACTATCTTGACTAGGAAAAGGATCCTTCAAGACAGCAGGCGTTTGAGAACCTTTGACGATTTTCGCAACCTCAGCGCGATGAGGGCAGTCTCTTGTAAAATGCTCTTCATCACAAATGAGACAAGGATAACGAGGTTTACATTTCTCGTCAGTAGATTCAGTTTTATCTGATTTCTCTTTCGAATTTTGTTTATTTTTCTTCTTCCCCTTCTTTTTACCGCCGGATTTTGATTTGGCCATAGATGATTCTACGACATGAATATCGGCAGGAATTTCAGCGGAAGAGTCTCCTGTCGGGGAATTTGGTAAAGTTATGATAGGATAAGAATTCTTTGAAGAATTATTCTTACTTTTGGTTTTAACTGAACCAATCATACCGTCAGCGGCATGAGACCCTGAAGGAGCTGCAGTTATTTGATTTTGTTTCGAAAGGTCGTGGATTTTTTCGTGTAAAGTACCTGACTATGTATAAACGAGGTCAAGGTACTGAGCTTGAGCAATTACTTTCTCTTCAGTAACAACTCCTGCCTTAGCTACATCCTCAGTGATTTTAGGTAATAATGATTTAACAAACCATTCTGCTAAGATTTGATCTAGAATAAAAACTTTCACTAAACGCCGTCGATGTCTCCATTCATGAATGTGATATGAAATGTATGTGGACGTTGACTGTTTTAATGAAGTTAATAATTCCGTGCCATTGTCATATCTGACAGGCAACTAAAACTGAGTTAAGAATGAAGTGGCTAACTGACTAAAGTTATAAAAAGAGGCTCGCGGTAACTCAATGTACCACTTGGCCGCAAGACCAATGAGAGTGCATTGAAAAAGACGTAAATGAATTGAATCATCTATAATGGAGTTAGATGCACACCAGAGGTGATAAGTCATCACATGGTTTGACGGATCCTTTTCTGATTTACCTTCAAACTTTGGGATATCACTAGGCAACTTATTCAGCATTGGCGGCCAAAACGGAAGATAATTAATTGGATCATTCGTAAGGCGCGACAAATCAGGCAAGTCCAAAGTTGCAATGAACGGTAACTGATTGTTAGGGTCTCGAAAACCCTGGGTCATAAGACCAACCCCAGGAGGAGGATATCCAGGATAACTTGGAATTGGAATTGCATTTGGGATATTATATCCTCCCGGAAAACTAGGATTAACCGGACTGTACTGGGGTTGTTGAGGTTGCTGATAATTATATCCAGGGTACGGTTGATACTGATAGACTGGGTTCTGCATAGCAGGACCGAATTGGTACTGTCCTTGGTACAGTTGATAAGTAAATTGAGGTTGAATTGTGACAACCGTACTTGGACCAGGTTGTCCTACAGGCATCTGAACCGAAGTCTGAATTGTAGGTCCAAACTGAGGTAAAGATGCTTGAGGAGTTGATGCAGGAATAGTAGAAACCAGAGCTGCCGATAGTCTAGAAGTAGGTGGGGTAGATTGAACAAAAGCTGCAGTAGTTGCAGTAGTCGTTTGAGGCGGGGTTCGAGGCGAACTAGGCCTAGATTGATGAGCTACACCAAGTGCAGAAGTTTGAATAGTAGGCTGGACAGGTTGCTGGGTTGAACCAGAAACCAAAGGTTGTCTAGATTGAGATGAAAACTGCACATTAGGTTGCAAGATCTGTTGAGATTGAGATGGATCCCACACCATGTTCATTTCGGGGTATGGACCCATAGAAGGTTGAGCATATTGAGGACCATAACCGGGTTAAGGGTAGGGTTGATAATTCAAAGGTACATTTCTAGTTCCTTGGACAAATGATTGAACTGAAGGTGGTTGGAAACCTTGGGTTGGGTACTGACCTTGAGGTTGATAATCTTGAGGCACGTACTGAAACTGGGGTTGACCTTGAGGTATATATTGATACTGGGGTTGACGTTGAGGTACGTACTGAGTTTGGGGTTGACCTTGAGGAATGTACTGTCCCGAAGGTATGTACTGTCCTTGAGGTTGCCCCCCAGGCGATAACTGGGTACCTTGAGGTTGCTCCCCAGGTGATAATTGAGTACCTTGAGGTTGCCCCTCAGGCGGTAACTGACTACCTTGAGGTTGTGGATTTGGAATAGTACCAGACATCATAAGAATTTATTCTACACTCAACGGTTTAGTTCCGTTATTACCAGTTGATAACCCATGTTCAATGGGTTGAGGAGATGCTCCTGAAAAAGTACCAGTAAGTGATTGATACCCAGAAGGAACAGAAGGACCGTCATATAAAAATGTTTCTGGAGATTGGGAAAACATGGATGACTGTCTCGACATATTCAAAGGAGGATGATAACCTCTAGGTGTTGGATGAAAAGGAAATCGAGGTGGTGAAAAAATAAGACTCGGATTTTCTAAAAAGTTGGTCAATTAAAGATATCAAGCGTCCCTCCTAGGTGGATTGTAGAAAATTGATTCACACTCCCTAAGTTCTAAAGTTGGTTGATTTTCAGGGATAGTTATACCTTCTTCCGGATTAACAAGTTCTTCAATAGAAATGAGTCCAGATGGAAGATTTTGGGTAATGATCCTTCCTACCCTAGGTGAACCAGGACCACTAGAAGATGGAGAAGAAAATCCTGAAGATGGAGTAGCAGTAGGTTCAGTTTCAGGCTCAGAAATTTCAGGTTCTTCAGCTAATTCACTCGTAGAAGAAAAACTACCAGTAACTTTGGAAAATGAAATTGGTTCAGAAATATACTCTGTTTCTTGAACTTCATAATCAGGATGAACCACTAAAGAAGATTCTCTATCTTTCGGTGACCCAACTCTACTGTCACTAGGAGTTACAAGAGTTCGCAGCCCTTCAGCCACGATTAAATATTTTAATTACTCCACACGAAAACAATGAAAAATCTCAAGAAAACCACCTAAAGTCTCTAAAGAACCAAACAATTTGAATCACACGCCTAAAAAATCTAGGAGTTCAAACCACACACAAACAGTAACTTTCCGTACCGAAAACACTAGTTGGTGATGAAATCCAACGTCGCAGAATTCAATACAGAAAGGGCGGTTGGAACAATTACCCCGACAACCTGCTTAATGAAACAGAGTGGCACAAGTTTCTTCACTAAACCATCTCGAGTGAAGAGAACCCCCCAGAGAGTCCAAGTGAGTCTAGTCGACGTCTGCTCCAAGTACAGTGGGATCTTCCCTCCACCGTCACCTTAGGAAAGAATCCTATAAATTATGGTCACTATGGTTACCAACAGAAACAAATATACCTAGGGGAACAGTCCGTGATCCGATACACACGCAAGGGCAGAGTAGTAAAGCTCAATCCCATTGAAGGCTCCTTGACATAATCCAAGGTTTACCAACAAGTGACCCCAGGCTCCTCGACAATGGTCAATCCAAGGTTTACCGTTTTTAATATGTGTATATCTTCTATCGTTCCCAATGAGGAAGGATTGATTACCCCACTGGTTCAGATATGATCTCATGCTTGACTCCTTTAAGAGGAGCTTCCCAGAGCATAGATGTAACAATTGGAATTTATCTCCTACCGCAAGATATAGCTACTTGTTTGTTTTAACTATCTTGGAGAGTTAATTACTCCCTACTCCAAGATACTAGCCTAAGCTATGTTGGTGATAAAGAGCCCTAGAAATAAAAAGATTGCTAGATAGATTTTACTTTAAGCGTTATTTTTATTGGTTGTTCCTTAGGTCAAAAGGTATGGAGATGAAACTTTATGGTGTGAAGACTCGACTCCAAAACACTAAAAATGCACCTAAGATGATAAACAATTCTTTTTCTTCAATGAATTTCTAGCTAAAGAAAGAGTTGAGAATGCAATTGCTTGAAAAACAAATCTTTCCTTAACATATAAATGACAAGATTTTTTGTTTGTTTGTTTGTATTTTCCAACACACTCAAAACGAGACTACTAATTATGCTCACGAAAAAATCCTTTTGCTTTTTCCACACTCAAAAACTACAAAAACAAATTCTTTCAAAAGAGATTCTAAAATTTCTAGAAAACACTCAAAACTATGAAAAATCTAATCTTGAGACTGTTGAGTCTTGAAAATGTCATTCATTTGCATTATACTTTCACTATTATGTCTATTATATCACCTCCATTTCACTACTATGTCACCACATTCATCCCACTTTCATTATCATTGGGCCACCTTTATGTTTTTCCAATATTTATTATTTCTAAGCCTTTTGAGTGAATTTGTGGTTAAACATTAGAAAATAATGTGCATATGCTTATACCTAACAAATGGGTTGAGGTTGTTGACATGTGTAGGTTGAAAGGAGACTTCTAGAAGACCCTTATGTGGCACCCCAAGGCCAAATTCGAATTTGGTCGGAAAGAATCATGGGATCATGAGGATATGTGTCACATCTCCTAATTGTATTGTAACTCTAAAAATACATGTGTCTTATCAGTTCCTATTTTGATTAGGACTCTAGAGGTAGAGGGAGAGATTCATGGATTATCATTAATGAGATGGCTCTCATCTTTTTGTATAAATAGGAGATCTCTCTCCTTCATTTGTTAGTCTTTTTAGTCTTTCCTTTTAGTCTTTTCTTAGTCCTTTTAGCTTGTTAGTCCCATGGCTTTTGAAAGCTTTTATACTTTGTACTTTTGAAGAAATTGAATAAAGCTTTGATGTTCTCAACATGGAAGGAGATGTGAAGTAGATGTCATGGAGCATATTAGGATGTAATTAGAGTAGATTTCATTTTGTAAATATTGCTTTGTAGAATGTAAGGTAGATTAGATTTTTCATTCATGCAATTTTAATTCATGCAAGTGTGTTTAATTTTGCTTTGATTTCATGACTAATGGCATATGTGATCATCTTGTCTATGTTGCTGACCTTTATTTTTCTAGTTTGATTTTCATTAGTATCATTTCTTTAACTTGCACTTTACTTTCTGCTCTTAGATATCAAGTTGTTCATCTATTGATGGTTCTTTTTCCATAATAAAATAACTTTATTGGAGCCAAAATATCACTTAGTACAACTTGGTTTAGTTTGCTTTAAGACTCACATTGCTGACTTGTTCATAACTAGCTGAAAGGCAAAAAGGTTAAGAAAAGGTTAAAGTAGTGTGATTTGTTTCCTTTATGTAGTGTCACTTAGATTTCACATTTCATTTTCATTTTAAATCAGCAACAGAGATACTGGGCCGATGTCATTAGTCCTTTATTTGATGTCTTTATTTTCCTTTAAGCATTTGATTTCATAGGTGGTAGGGGGCCCCTGCCTTGTATAGTTGTCACTTCAATTTCTTGTATTTCTTTTTCTGATTTTCATGTATATTAATGTACAGTTTGAATTACTGCATTTTATTTTCTTTTTAACATGTATATTATTGTACATAAATTGCTTTCAAGTTGATTGTAGATTAGTGATGCACATAGCATTTTAATGAACTAATGACGTGATAGAATCATCTTGTCCTTTTGCTGAAGTAGCAAGGATACTGGGTCTCATAGTCATTCTCTCATTATTTCATTATTGCATTTTAGAACAAAACCCCAAAAACAACATAAACTATAAAACAACGAAGTAAGAGAAAGGTTAACTAAGCGCATATAGTGCACCACACTTCATCAGTTTACGATACCCGGATTGATAATTTATGTAGAGCAATTTAAGACGTTAAATTGACTAGACATTTTGGCGCCGTTGCCGGGGAAGTGTAATTAGGAGACCTTATTTCTTACATCTAAAAAAAAAGGTTAATAATTCTTGAGTATGCTCTCCTCTTGCACTTTGTGTGATATAGAGGATCAGAAAAAGGATTGTTAAGTAAAAAAAGAAAAATAATAATTCTTAAGTATGCTCTCCTCCTGCACTTTGTGTGATCTGGAGGATCAGAAAAAGAATTGTTAAGAAAAAATATAGGAGACAAAATAAACTTCAACATTTCAATTGATTCAATAAAAAAAAAAAAAAATGATGAAAAAAAAAATGAAACTCAACTGCTTTGATAGGTTCAAATTGTCCAAAATTTTCTGGTTATGGTTTGTAGTGGTCTTCAAAACACTGTATCCTGTTTTAATAAGGTTTTTCAACTTAGCTGCGGAAACTGCCCTGATTCCGCAGCTAGCTGTGAATTCAGCAGCTGTTTCAAGGTTTAGCAGGTTACAGGCATCCAATGAAAAAACCAACCACATGGGCATCTCCAGAATTGTCCCGACATGGATCCTATCCTAGTCACCCAGCTCAGATCGATGAAAAACTAGCCTAGGACCTCAACTCAAAGTCTTGTTTTTAACATGTTTTTCTTGAAGTATTTGCTGCCTGAAATTGAAAATTATTAATCCTTTTTATAAAATTTTACAATTTCAGAGAGAAAAAAAAAGAGAAAAACAATCTATGGCTATCTCCATTCCTAGTTTTCATTGTGGCTTCAATAAAAAATCTGCCTCCTTGATCAAGCTTTGGCCTTAAAATGAACCTACAAAAGAATTAGCTTCCTCTAGTTGTTTTTCTGAAACTTGTAATCAATAGCAGCAGGCCAATGTTAGTAAAAATCTTCAACACTCATCCATATTCCATCAATTTGCTGAAGTATCATTAGCATTGTTGCCGCTGCTATTTGTCATCTCAATTATTTCTCCTCTCCGATTGAAAGAATTCGACTGAGGTTAGGAGTTCAATTTACCTTGAACTGAATCAGAAAATCAGCTGAAGAAGTAGGTTTCCCACAATATCTGAAGCTCTGAAACTTGTGAAATTCTTTTATCCCTCTGTCCAGCCAAAACATTCCAAGTAAAACTATACCTATATGGAGATACTTGCCAACATTTATGAGTAAATCAGTAAATTTCCAATGTGATGCAAGGATCATAATATAGGATTATATTTTATTATGCTATTGATTCAAAAGAACATGCAATATCAATTGAGCGGAGGTTCATTACAACGCATTTATACAAAGAGCAGGGAGCACGGTCCAGGAAGCAAAAACATATAACCAAGAGCAAAATACTTCCTCAGGATATCCTTGAAAATTCTAGCACCATTCATTTTCTATTTCCTGTGTTCCAAATTGCAAATCAAGCCAAAAAGCCGAATGCAGCAATTCATCAAAATACAGAACAATTAATCCAAAAATGCGTAAACAGCAAAAAAATGTCAAACTTCACACCTTCGATTCTCCCAAACAGAGATGAATTTAGAAAAACTAAAACATGGGTTTTTTTGCCAGGTGGGTTAATTAGATAACCCAGAAACCGTTTGAGGAAATTCGTGGCGGTCTGGGAGAAATATTCGGTTCCTTGGAGCCTCTTTTTTTGCCGCCGCGTGAAGAAAAACGTGAGTTAACTGATAGTTTGATGTGTTCGGCGTACCTGAAGAAGGGGAATTCAAATTCGGTTCTATGCTGCCACCTCTACCCCATTGCAATTCATTAAGACCCGTTAAACAGTAGTTTCAATCCAACACGGCTCTACATATGATCATTTCCACAGCCAAGTGTACGCAGCCACCCGACGTTCAGGGATTTGGCCGTTGTATCCTCTACTCATAACTCCACTTCTCGCATGCATAACCTCATCTTCGTATTGTTATCTACTCCCTCACTCCACCGTTTTCACTCTCGTTTCCATACACCACTCTCGTTTTACCGTAAACCTCTCTGTTTTATTTTCCTCACCGCTCCACTCAAAACCCCGATCACCAGTCTTGCACCTTACAGTTCATTGCATCACGGCCACTCTGTTATAGCCGTAATTCCCACTGTTGAACACTGTTTTCCCGTGAAGCTTTCTCCTCCAGCGTTCAAACACCACTGTCAGAGCTGCAAGTGAACTGATAACCGAAATGAGAAAATTGTTAAGAGCAGAACCGGAGGGTTTGAAATTTTTAGAGGGTTAACCACAGACAAAGGAATGGTTGAAGTTCATCCAAAAATTTAAAGGGTACAATAAAGAGGTGACAAAGGCATTTGCCCGGTCATTTAATGGAAATACCGTGGAGGTAGGAGACCAGCAGTTCACCATAACAGAGAGCACCTTGGCCACAACAACCGGTTTGCCTCAAAAAGGGTGGTTCCTTTGCTATTTCCATGGAAAAGGCTATATGGAAGATCAATTTGTTACAGCCTTCACTCCTCCACATTTTTTTTTTTTCTCTTCCACGCACACAGCCACTCCATTTCACAGTACTTTCTACACTCTGCACTTTCCGCAGCCAATACAGCGTTTCCGCAGCCAATACAGCATTTCCGCAGCCAATCCCAGATTCCGCAGCTGTTTTGTTAAACTATAGGTTGCAGGTGTCATCAGGCAAAACAAGTCACATGGGTAGCTAGGGAAATGTTGGTACATGGATGGTGTCCTATTCATTCGATCAAATTTGATGAAAAAGACCCCGGTCAAAGGGAAGTCAAATTGTGTGTTATCACAAAGTCGCCACACTGAATCGCCACACTAAGTCGCTGCATGTCAAGAAAAAATAATAATTTTGAATCAATGAAATGAACAAGTTATTTTCTCACTTTTATGAAGGTATTGATTAATTTTGGACTGATAATGAAAGATGAATGGCTAACTTTTTATTCAAGATTTTTAGCTACAGAGCTGTTCCCCAATTCCGCAGCCAGAAAAACCTCATTGTTCAAATCAGCCTATCTTTCTCATACAAAATCAGATTTTGATGATTTAAGTACCATTGGAAAGATCTCAACAAGATCTATACAATGAGAAATATATCATTAGAGTTTGAAATGGCAAATAATGAAATAAATTGCTGAAAAGAAGCAACATCAACTTGAGGCACTAATTCCAAAGCAGGTATAAATTCTTTTGATTTTTCCTTTGAGAACTTGTTTCATTAATACAAATTCTTAGTTTTGTGTGTAAATATCATAACTAGAGAGATTGATCACCTCTCTCCTTTGATAATATTACATTCTATTGCAGAAGAAGTATTAGTTTTTTTGCAGGTTCCAGGAGGAAGGACAAATGACTACAAGAGAATGGTGTCTCTCTAAGAGACCAATTTGTTTCATAAGAGGATGATCAGCAACAAAGAGGAAATATGTTGATGCAAAATCAGATCCAAACACTTGAAAAACTTTCAGATACTATTGTCTCCATCACATCCATACTTCATAATAAACCATTCACCTCATTCCACTCCATACTTTTCACTTACATTCACATACACTTTCCATCTCTTTTTGTCCATTCATAACCCACAAATAAAAGCAAGAGACTCATTCACATGCTTATTGCCATTGCCATTTCTGTTCTCCATTGCCATTTTCCATTTTCATTTTCCATTCCTTGTCATTTTCATTCCGCAAATAAGCCCTGCTTCAATGCAAATTATTGAGTCCATAGTCCTTTGAGTCTAAGTTCTTTGTAAAAACACCTTGAGGCTTGCATGCCTTAATGGCAAGTCCTCATGCTGACAAACAATGGGAATACATTAATGTCCCTTGTTCGTTAGATCTTCTAGGTGACTCGACATCAGCAAATTCATTCGTACCTAGCAAGATGTGTTTGAGCATCTTGACTCTCATTGTCATCAATGGTGAGAGTTCTCTTGTTGACTCGTGGCATCCCTTAATGGCCACTAAGCCAACAATTTCCTACTATGTTCGACATCAAAACATCTTTTCACATAGTAGGAATTGTGCCAATGAGTTTTGAAGACATGAAGACTATTATTTTCAGCATTTTGGAGCAGATTCAGCAAGTTTTAGTAGAAGTAATAAAAAGTCATCTTATCTCTCTATCCATGACTCCTCTTGATCAGCCACTTGAAGAAGAAAATGATCAGAAGTTTTCAGCCACCACACATACAACTCATCCATTCTAAAGGGTAAGTGAAGGTACGGAATTTTCTAACTTTTAACCATAAAATTCCATAAAAAGCTAGAATGATAATTGTTGGAAAAACATTTCTCTTCCTCATTTCATAAAATTGCCAATACCATCAGTTGGGGGGGGGATACATTCATATTAATATCTTGCCATGTCCATATCATATTCAGGAGCTCACATACTTCCAACATATATTAATTATTACATTGCTATTATGAGCATACAATGGCTTTTGAAAAAGTGCTTAAAGGATAAATTGGATACAAACAAAATCATGGTTGTCACACAAGAACCAACCATCATGCAATCCAATAAAGATATACTTTGCAACAATAATCAAAATATCATTATGCAAAGTTCAAAGATCAAAATAGAAGGCAACAAAAAAATGGTTGTAACACAAGAACCAACCATGTTGCAATTCAAGTGAAACACTTTGCAGAAATATGAAGTTATCAAATGATATCATGCAAAGTTAAGCCAAAGCTCAAGGATCAAAAGAGTTAATGTAATATATATTGCATGAGGACATGCAATAGCTTCAGTTGGGGGGTATGTTGAGTCTTGAAAATGTCATTCATTTGCATTATACTTTCACTATTATGTCCATTATATCACCTCCATTTCACTACTATGTCACCACATTCATCCCACTTTCATTATCATTGGGCCACCTTTATGTTTTTCCAATATTTATTATTTCTAAGCCTTTTGAGTGAATTTGTGGTTAAACATTAGAAAATAATGTGCATATGCTTATACCTAACAAATGGGTTGAGGTTGTTGACATGTGTAGGTTGAAAGGAGACTTCTAGAAGACCCTTATGTGGCACCCCAAGGCCAAATTCGAATTTGGTTGGAAAGAATCATGGGATCATGAGGATATGTGTCACATCTCCTAATTGTATTGTAACTCTAAAAAGACATGTGTCTTATCAGTTCCTATTTTGATTAGGACTCTAGAGGTAGAGGGAGAGATTCATGGATTATCATTAATGAGATGGCTCTCATCTTTTTGTATAAATAAGAGATCTCTCTCCTTCATTTGTTAGTTTTTTTAGTCTTTCCTTTTAGTCTTTTCTTAGTCCTTTTAGCTTGTTAGTCCCATGGCTTTTGAAAGCTTTTTTACTTTGTACTTTTGAAGAAATTGAATAAAGCTTTGATGTTCTCAACATGGAAGGAGATGTGAAGTAGATGTCATGGAGCATATTAGGATGTAATTAGAGTAGATTTCATTTTGTAAATATTGCTTTGTAGAATGTAAGGTAGATTAGATTTTTCATTCATGCAAGTGTGTTTAATTTTGCTTTGATTTCATGACTAATGGCATATGTTATCATCTTGTCTATGTTGCTGACCTTTATTTTTCTAGTTTGATTTTCATTAGTATCATTTCTTTAATTTGCACTTTACTTTCTGCTCTTAGATATCAAGTTGTTCATCTATTGATGGTTCTTTTTCCATAATCAAATAACTTTATTGGAGCCAAAATATCACTTAGTACAACTTGGTTTAGTTTGCTTTAAGACTCACATTGCTGACTTGTTCATAACTAGCTGAAAGGCAAAAAGGTTAAGAAAAGGTTAAAGTAGTGTGATTTGTCTCCTTTATGTAGTGTCACTTAGATTTCACATTTCATTTTCATTTTAAATCAGCAACAGAGATACTGGGCCGATGTCATTAGTCCTTTATTTGATGTCTTTATTTTCCTTTAAGCATTTGATTTCATAGGTGGTAGGGGGCCCCTGCCTTGTATAGTTGTCACTTCAATTTCTTGTATTTCTTTTTCTGATTTTCATGTATATTAATGTACAGTTTGAATTACTGCATTTTATTTTCTTTTTAACATGTATATTATTGTACATAAATTGCTTTCAAGTTGATTGTAGATTAGTGATGCACATAGCATTTTAATGAACTAATGACGTGATAGAATCATCTTGTCCTTTTGCTGAAGTAGCAAGGATACTGGGTCTCATAGTCATTCTCTCATTATTTGATTATTGCATTTTAGAACAAAACCCCAAAAACAACATAAACTATAAAACAACGAAGTAAGAGAAAGGTTAACTAAGCACATATAGTGCACCACACTTCATCAGTTTACGATACCCGGATTGATAATTTATGTAGAGCAATTTAAGACGTTAAATTGACTAGACAGAGACCTACAACTTCTAAAAATCTAATTGAAGCAAAAGCTTAAAAAATTTCTTTTTGAGGACGTTTTACTTAGTTATTCAGCAAACTAAGGACTAATTCGTTCAGAATAACAAATTAATCAAAAAACACCTAGCTATGTTTTCTTTTTAAAAATGTAATTCAAAACTTTCAAACAAGTTCTTTCAAAGATTTGCAAAGAGAAAACGAGGTCTATTTCACACCAAGGGAAAATTTCACAAATCGGTCAGACTCATCAAGAAGACCACAACGACCAGGGTAATCTGAGGTTTCGTAGGCTTCTAATCTCTGAGTTACTACAAAGACCAAAAGAAAATCAAACCAGGCACGCAAAACTTCTAGAAAATCACCTAAAACCAAAATGCCAATGGAATTCACCTACAAGAAGTTTCTGACAAGACACATGCAGATCTAGGCAGAGGCTAAAAAACATAAAAAAATCCTAAGCTTAACTGGATGAAAATATTTTAGGTTTTTCAAAAATTTGACAGGGTCTGCAGGCCTTCGGTATAACCAGATGCGGTACTGCTCTGTGTAGTAAAGCAACAGTGCGGGGATGTCCGCACTGTGTTACAAACAGAACGTGCGGTCCTCTTTCAAAAGTGTGAAAAACAAAAACAATTCAAAATCTAAAAAACTACCCAATCCCACACACATCAAGCAAAAACCAGAAACAGAGAAAAAGTTTCTCAAGTCAAAGTAAAAGTAAAGGCAAAAAACCAAAATTCAAGTCCCCAGCGGAGTCGCCATTTTGTCGGCCAGATAAATCATTCTTGCGGACAAGACTGATCTCCCTAGTATCAACTGATATCTAGCGACAAGCAGAACAAGCAAATCTACCTTTCTCTAAATATTGCAATTTATAAATAAAAACCAAGAGGTGTTTTAGACCCTACCTTAAGTCCAACGCTAGTTTTTGGCAGCCATGCTTCGACCGTCTGAATGAGTTTCCTTTTAAGGACCTGCAAACACAAACAAGCACACATCAAATAACACCTGCATAGCCAATATAATAAATCATATTCATCATGGTGATCAAGGAATCCATGAAATAAACCATAAGAGACAACTTATTGAGAAAAATAAACTTGATTGTATTAACTTTAAACAAAGAATAACTTTACAACCTTGGTGCCTTGATGTTGTACAAGCTCCTCCCAGGGTCCAAGCAAGAATCTCCTCTACTTTGACAAGCTTCACACTCTTCCCAATGAGATCAAAAGGTATGTAATCTCTCCTCTTAAGCTCAATTAGGAAGTCTAAATTCCAACAGCATTTACCCTCAAAAATATTTAGCTTTCAACCCCCCCAGTAACCATCCCAATGCCTCATTTTATAGTGCAGAGGGAGGAAGTTACAGGTCCACCTATGAAGGGATAGAGTCCTCCTTCAAAGGGATAAGCTCCTCACATCAAGGGGTTAGCTCCTTTAGTTATGGGATGCATGAACCTCAAAGGAGCAAACTTGCCACCTCAAGATTCCCTCTAGAAGCTTCCAGAAATAACCCAAAGTGAGTTTTTAAGAATGTGCTTGCGCCTTTTTGACTTTTACAAGGGTCCGCACCCATTACATAGAAACAGAGCGGGTAGGTCCACAGGGGACATGACCAGTGGGTGCGGGACCGCAGGTAATGCTAAGAGAAAGTGCGGAACTAGAGTTTTAGATATTTTTAAGGGATTTCTCTCATTTTTCAAGGCTTTACATGAAGAACTGAGGTTTAAGACTTGCATAGGAGGAAAGTATGAGTGGTGATAGACTCACATTGACTACAGAATGTCATGGTGACAATATTTTGTGTAACAGTTACAATGTTGTGGGGTGAATTAAATGTGTAAATAATGAAATTCAATTATCTAAAGAAGAACAATATAGCCCTAATAAAAATTAACATGGTATCAGAGTTGGGCTCAAGAAAAGAATATGGAGGAGACCTAAAATAATGTTAGGATTTGAAGGAAACCCTAGGCAATTTGGTTATTATGGTTTCAAAGATATCATGGTTAGGGTTTGGAAGAAATATAATAAGATAAAGGCTTGAGTTTTGTTGTTTTGAAACCCTAACATGATCAATGAGAAGATGTTCTAGCACTTGTGACAAGTTTGATATAACCATAGTTGGGCTAACTTCAATTAGTCCTGGTTGTTGATAAAGTCAATGAAAATATTGAAGGCATAATCGTTACATGGATAATGGATAGTACTAACTCTTGGAGGCTGGTTCAAGAGGGAGTTGATCTCCTCTCGCTAAAGATAAGTACCTTTTAGATTTATGTTACTTCTTTGCGACTCTATTCTTGATTAGGTTTATTGTTTTGATTATTGTTTATACTTCCTGCATGAGTATTTGAGTATATGTATACTTTTAACCTCTAGATTATATGTGAAAATAAAATCCTTCTCAAGGATCATCTAATGTGTAGGAAAAAAGAGCTAGTGCAGGAAAATAAGAGTCGGTGTTGAAAAAGGAAAGAAGTACATGAGGAAAATTTTTGAAAGTTTTCAAAGAAGCATCCAAAAATTACAATATGCAAGTGCTACAACTGCCAAAGTGTTACAAGTTGAAAATGTATATGAATACTACAAGGTATGTAAGATGCAATATTGGATGACAAGGTAAGCTTCGAGGTATGACAAGAATATGACGTTCATGCATGCATATGAGTGTAAATTTGATTTCTGGCACATTAATGTTAATGACATTTAGCAAGTATATTACATTTTTATTACACATGGTGTATTTCTTGATTTTATAAAGCTGGCTAGAAACATTGATTTTAATAACTTGATACTATTATTAATGCTTGTGATAAGCATAGTAACCGTGAGGATAAAAGTGTGTTAATAAGATTGATACTCACTAGGTTTTGATAAGCTTAGTAAATTTGACAATTTGGTAAAATTAGATGCCTTAACTTGATGATTAAGTAAAGTGATGTTGTGATTGTGCAGATACACTTATATGAATCTAACCCTTGACGAATATTTGATGATATGTTCATTTGTGATAATTAAGCAATTGAAGTCGATTTGCTATGATATAGTCTAATTTCATGATCTGAAAGTTTTGTTGATGCATAAAAATATTATAGACAACTGGAAGTCTTGATTGATAATGACTGAAGAGGCTTCCAATTAGAGGGATAAAATCTTGATGAGATCCCAACACCTATTATTATTTGTGATGGATGATTGTAGAATAAAGCAAGGTTTTTGGCCGTGAATAAATGATCATATGATGTTGTTAAAGGAAGACTCATGTTTTCATATTGAAGAAAACATTATATGGTTTAAAGAAAGCTTCTTGAGCCTGGATGACGACGTTGATAGTTGCTCGGTGAAGCTTGGATTCACAAGAAGCAACACTAACTCCATTCTCTACTATAAGATGGTTCAAGGTATGCCTTTGATTTTTGGTTTTATATGTTGATGATTTATTCTTGACAGGTAGCGAACCTATGATGATCGAGTGTAAGAGGGAGATGGCCTCTGAGTTTGAGATGAAGGACCTTGGTATGATGCACTACTTCCAGAGATTTGAGACTACATGGATATTATAATAATGACTAGGCTGGAAATGTTATTGTGAGGAACAACACATTTGGGTGCTGCTTTAGCTTGAGATTTGTGATGATGAACATGAAATAGAAGTCTGTATCTTAAGCACGGTCGAGGTTGAGTACATTATTACAAGCATGGTTAGATGCGAGGTAGTTTGGTTAAGGAAGAAATCTATTTGAGCATGTTATGGATACAACAATGATATTTGATTGGCAAAGAATCTTGTATATAGTTGGGACAAAGATATATTCATGGATTGAGACAATGTTGTTGTATGAGACAATCTTGGGCTTATGGTTGCTGCCTCCATGAGAGGGGGACATTATGAATAAGGTATCCTTTTATTACATGTATTTTCTCTAACATAATATTTGAATTGATGTCCTACATGAACAGGAAAGAAAAGTAATGCATGAAGAATTTGATCGTCAAAGAGAACAACACAGATTGATGGATATGACCCTCTTCGGTAAGGGTCTGGGCTGAGCGAGGACACTCAGCTAGCTCTTCCCCCCGTATTCGAGCTCCCAGGGTGAAGAATTGAGTTGTAGAGCTCCTTAGGTTGAGAAATATTTGGACAATAGAGTATCACCCTTATCTGTCACCCTTAGGGTGGAAGACATGGCTCCCCTATCTTGGTCTAATAGAGTAAACCCTAGTTGGAATATGTCTTTCCCACCCATCTGGCCAATGGGTGTTGGCTACTTGAGTTAGGAGTGATCCTTATGATTTATAGTAAGTGGCATCTCGCTCAAGCTAGAGATGCAAATGTTCTACCACTAACTCTTGAGCGTCAATTTGGGAAGATCAACAAATAATAGGATAGGCAATATCCTTACCATTTATGGTAAGTGGTATCCCTCCTATTATCACTAGGCAGTGGAATAGGTGTGATCCTTACCTCATGAGGTAAGTGGTGTCCCTCCTATTGTTTGTAGGTTTCCTAGGTCATAGTGATGGAGGAGCATTCACCCCAAGTAAATCATTGTATATTAGTAGACATAGGGGGTATTGTGTTTTAGGGAAGTTGGTTTCCCAAGTATTGGGTTATTGTAAATATTTAAGCCTTTGAGTGATTTTTAATGAGAATAGGAATTAATTAGACATATTTGTAAATGTTTCGAATGTAAGAGAACATGAGAGGATTAGGATTAGTTAGCAATTAGTTTGAAGAAACTGTTGAGCAACTATAAAGAAACTGCTCAGAATGTATTGAAAAGAAAAAAGAGAGAAGTTGAATAGGTGAGTTAGCCAGTTAGCTAGACAACAAGCCTATGAGAGTGAGATTTAAGCCTACAGCAAAGGCTGTACCGAGGGGCCATCGTAATTAGAAGATTAGGCCAAGATAGAGGAATTGTATTGTTGTGTGTTTATATATTCAAAGATTAATTCAAGACCGTGTGAAATGTGTGTTTTGAGTATTGAATCATAAATGGTGTGTTAATCAGAGATTGGAATAAAAAATATATGTAGGCGGTACTTGGCGGAATACACACAAAGGAGAGGAATGAACCTTAGGTTCGTAATGGACCTTTGAATCCATTAAGGGATCAAGAAATGACCTAGGAAGGGATTAATCAAAGGAGCATGAGAGGGTAGTCCAAAAGGAGTCACGTAACGAAAACAACAAAGAACAGAAACCATTAAGGAAACCACAGAAACCATAGAAAAATGAAGAAAAGGTGCAAAATCTAAATGTAGTGGAAGAGAGGAGAAATGAAGTGTTAATGCTCAGCAGCCGTTGGATCCGGAAGATCAACGATCGAGACTAAATTGCATTGGCGGAGTCTTTTTAGAAGTTATCAAAACCGAGCCTTAAAGAATTGCGATGAGCGATGGAAGATTGACCGTGAACCATTGGATTGGGACCAGATCAATGGTCATGATTTAAATTGCAATCGGGAGTCGGAGGTGCCAAGGGACAATGATGGTGAATCAGTGATGTTGCGGTATCGCCGATAGCGATAAATAGGCGATCAGAGTTTGGGCTTGTCGGCGTGCAGAGGAATGTGACATGCTAATGATAAAGCAAACCCGATAAGGGTATATGTACAGTTAATGTTATTTGAAGTCCGATGTTGCATTACCGCTTATCGGATGCGGAGGAGTCATATGTAAACAGACCCATGGGGACGCCAATAACGATCATTGATAAAGGGTGCATTGGGAAAAGTGCCAACCCGTACTAAAGCGGGAAAAGGTATGTTTGTGCACGCTTTTACATGTATTTGATTATAAGAGTATTACAATGGATTAAAGCACCGATAGAAGGGTTTTTCCAATTGTAACCCAAAGTTTTAAAGTGGGTTTGGATATATGTGGGCTTAAGGGGTAAGCGAAGGATTTATAAAGGTCTATAAGGGATAACCAGTCTCGATAAGAGATATGTGAGGAAGGCTTTAATAAAAAGGTTAATGAGGGTTTAAGTGGGGTGATTGAGTTCTGTAATATAGGAAATGATAAAGAGGGCCTTTACCATTTTATGGTGGAAGATTTGACTCCCGAGAGAGTTAAATACCTAGGACTAAGTTGCTGACGCGTATATAAGCATACTATGGGTGTAAGCAGGGGTAACCCTGCATTAATTGGTATCAGAGCAAGTTAAAAGCTCTTGGAGAAAACTTAGAACAGAGTTGTGTTTAAGTTGTTTATGCAGGCAAGAGAAGATCAGATTTTAAATTGATAAACAATAGGCACATAGGGATAAAAGTGCAGCAGAACTTGTAGATGCAAGAAGACAGGGAACAATCCATTCAAAGTGCAGGAGAATGGTGGAACAAGATCATGCAGAGATCTTGAAGGTGAGATGACATGTTTTATTTCAAATTGAAATTGAAGATTGTGGTTGCAGATGAAGTATCTCAGCAAAGGATAGCAAGAGAAGTTGTGAGAGGAGAACCCGATGTGTTCTTGAAGGCAGAGTAAGGAAAACACTCTGAAGGAGAAGTGGCAGTGAACCTGAAGAATCCAATTGAAGGTTGGATAGAGAGGATAAGAGTATTCTCAAAAGGGAACTGAGAAGTAAGCTTTTAAAATCTTGGGAATGGTCTTTGTTTTAAATATCATTAATATGCAGGTAACAACAATTAGTGAAGCATCTTAGCAAGAAGATCACAACCTTAAGAGCAGTGACGAAGGAAGCCAGTAAGGGTTTGCAAGAGAGTGTGGTCAGAACCTAGCATTTCAATTGTGATTGAAATACAAAAGGACAGTTATGTCCTTAAAAGGTGCAGACGAGTTGAAGCCTAGAAGGAACAGAGAGAAGTGCTCAAAGGAGGTTCCAGAGATAGAGAACCAAGTACTTGCGAGGTAGGATTGCAACAAGGAGGCCTTGTTGTAACAGGGGCTTTAATACAACTCATAGTGAATGAATGAGGAACTCATAGATGTGGGGAAGAAGATGAATACTGATAGTCATAGCAGAGGTTCAGAGAGAAGCCACAACAGAAGGAAAGAAGCCAAAGCAAATGGCATGAAGATGAGTCAAAAAGAGTTTGACAGAGAGAAAGCTGAGATAGGTTTCCAGATTGGAGTATTGATGGAGATGCTGCAGAGAACTGATGAAGGCTAGAAGCATGGTTGGACCATGAGAAGAAGAGTGAAGTGGCAAAAGATACAAGAGAAAAGGGATCAATAGGTGAATGTAGAGCTGGCAGAAGAGTTGAGAAAGATTGAGCAGACAATTGTTCAATTGGAATCAGAAAAACTCAAAGAAGATGAGTTGTTAATGGAAGTGTCCATCTGTGAACCAGAAGAGGGTGAAATTCTGGGAGAAGGTGAAGTTTGCACTGAAGAGACATATGAAGAGTGGAGATCAAGCGAAGATCTAATGGACTATTGTTATAGTTCAAGACAGCCTGAGGAGATGCTGACAGGAGATGAAGTTGAACCCAAGAAACTGAATCATGTAGAAGATTCAGAGCAACCAAGAAGATTTATAATTGAAGGAGAAAGTGAGACCACCAGGTCTTGTGATTTTGAAGTTAATAGTTTATGGATGGTTGCAAGTACATCACAGGAGGATGAACAAACTTTAGCATTTGTCAAAGAGAAGGAGCAGAATCAGAAATCTGTTCAGATCAAGACTGAGATGGCAAGATCTCGGAGTCTGAAGGAGACAGAAGAGTCACCTAAGAGTAGGCAGCAAAATGGTAAAGCTATCATAGAGGAGGAAGAACATATACTGAAGGATGTTAGAAGAGGTGGAACACATGAAGAAGGACAATTTTCTGTTATTGTCAAAAAGAAGGAAGAAGATAGGCAGAATCTAAATTCTATTCTAAAAGAAGAAGATGAGGAGGATTTTATGATTGGATCATCAAAGGAGATCATGAAATCTCATGGGTCTAGAATTGACAAATTGTGTGTGAACGCAGGTATTGCAGAAGACAAACCATTCTATGGAATTGTCTTGAATGAAGCTGAAAGTTGCCAAGCCAAGTATGATGATGACTGTCTTTCGAATGAAGAAATAGTGTCACCAGTAAGTTGTGCTTGTGACAAAGAAGAAGATAGTGAGGATTGTACAGGACTTTTGGGAGAGCTTCCAAGTGAAATGATAATGTTGTGGCGAGAGTTAAGTCTTTTGGAGGAAAGGCTAGAAAACCAAGAAGCAAGCATTCAGGTTGTAAAATCAAAACTGAATGAGGGTGGAGAAGTTTGCCACGATGGGCAAGGACAGAGATTGTTTGAAGATGAGATGGAGGTTCTTAAAGAACAAGAGGGTAAGGATGAAAGGGAGGCAATAAGAATCAAACAATCTCAAAGAAGAGTTAGCTAGCAGCAGGCTAAGGATGAAGAAGTTCACTATAGTGAACAAAGACAGGAAGACATCATTGGAGCAGATGATGTGGAAGAGAGACTAGGTGACAGTCTCATGAATTCTGTTGAGAATTCAAAACAACATACTGATGTGCTGATAGAGGAGGAGAGAACAGAGCAGCAAGCTGAATTGTTTCCAAGGAGAGAAGAGGCACCAAGGCCTTATGTTTTGTACTTTAATAATTGGTTTGTGAATGTAGATTTTGTTGCAGATGTTGAGGAAGATTTGATGCAAGAAGAAGAGAAAAGCATGAAGATGCAGAAGTTGGAAGAAAGCAACAATAATCTGAAGACCAGGGAAAGAAAAGATGTGTACCAGACCAAAGATGTGTTGGACTTGGAGATAGAAGAATTGTGGCAGTTAGTGATGACACAGCTTAGATGGAGGAAGCTGATGACATAAGGAGTGATCAATCAGAAGATGAATCTGATTGAGAAAGGAAGAAAAGAAAGGAGAATGAGACAAAAGGCAGCAAACATGCAGCAACAGTAAAGGAGCAGAGCACTTGGAATTCTACAAACTAAAGTTTGGGACCCTGGAGGTTTCCTATTACCTTATGAGAACACATGATCAGGAGATCATGAATGTTTTCAAGCTTGGGAGTCTAATGCAAGAGCATTCACCCCAAGTAAATCATTGTATATTAGTAGACATAGGGGGTCTTGTGTTTTAGGGAAGTCGGTTTCCCAAGTATTGGGTTAATGTAAATATTTAAGCCTTTGAGTGATTTTCAATGAGAATAGGAATTAATTAGACAGATTTGTAAATGTTCTCGAATGTAAGAGAACATGAGAGGATTAGGATTAGTTAGCAATTAGTTTGAAGAAAATTTTGAGCAACTGTAAAGAAACTGCTCAGAATGTATTGAAAAGAAAAAAGAGAGACGTTGAATAGGTGAGTTAGCCAATTAGCTAGACAACAAGCCTGCGAGAGTGAGATTTAAGCCTACGGGCAGAGGTTGTATCGAGGGGCCATCGTAATCAGAAGATTAGGACAAGATAGAGGAATTGTATTGCTATGTGTTTATGTATTCAGAGATTAATTCAAGACTGTGTGAAATGTGTGTTTTGAGTATTGAATCATAAATGGTGTGTTAATCAGAAATTGGCATAATAAATATATGCAGGCGGTACTTGGCGGAATACACACAGAGGAGAGGAACGAACCTTAGGTTTGTAATGGACCTTTGAATCCATTAAGGGATCAAGAAATGACCTAGGATGAGATCAATCAAAGGAGCATGAGAGGGTAGTCCAAAAGGAGTCGCATAGCAAAAACAACAATGAACAGAAACCATTAAGGAAACCCAATAAACGTCAAAAAATTGAAGAAAAGGCGCAAAATCTAAGTGTAGTGGAAGAGAGGAGAAATGAAGTGTTAATGCTCAATAGCCGTTGGATCCAAAAGATCAACGGTCGAGACTAAATTGCATCGGTGGAGTCTTTTTAGAAGTTATCGGAACCTAGCCTTAAAGAATTGCGATGAGCGATGGCAGATTGATCGTGAACCGTTGGATCAAGACTAGATCAACGGTCACGATTTAAATCTCAATTAGGAGTCGAAGGTGCTAAGGGACAACGACGGTGAATCAATGATGTTGCGGTATCGCCGATAGCGATAAATCAACGATCGGAGTTCGGGCTTGTCGGCGTGTAGAGGAATGTGACATGCGAATGATAAATTTCACACGACTTAACATGGCCCACACGACTCTTTGATCTTGGAAACCAAAAAATTCTTTGTGACTTGCCCTTAATATGCTTCAAAAACCTTTATGAAAAAATAACGCGCCTTTGGTTGCCTCTTCGTGTGTTCAAACGATCTCCGCTATGGTTTCTCGGATGGCAGAATGACTCCCGATAGTGGCAGCCGTGACTTACAGTGCTTTTCGTACCTTCACTCTGTTTAAAAATAAAAATCCACAAGCCACTCGGAAGCATAATTTCTTTTATTCTCGACTTTTTCTTTCCCGCCGTGATTAATCACTCACACACTATGACTCTGCACGCTGCTGCGGCAAGGTCTTTGACTCCTGGAATCTTCTAGTGTTGGAAAGGCAGAGAAGCTAAAACATAAAATTCACCCAAAACACACGAGCTGTGGCTCTTTTATTGATCACACAAAACTTGATAATTACAATGAACCCAGTGAAGGGTATTTAACCTTTTCCAACTAGAGACTTGCCTAAAATATATTGACATGCAACCACACACTAAAAGTGGTCTATCACTTAACTATACTTGACTCAACACTCCAACACTCATCACTCACACTTAGCTAACTGATTTTCTAATTTTAGCCAACTCCTCATGCAAGAGTTATTAGCTTATTTTAACACTCCCATTAATTACAACCGCTAAACTAAGAAATGACTCATGATAACTCAAACATGCATATTGGTCTATGTCTCAGCTAGGCTTACAACACCCAAGTTTCTTCTATGAAACTCAAACACATATTTTTCTAATGACTTAGTAAATATATCAGCCAATTGATCACTAGATTTACAAGGCTTCAAGTGAACTTCTCCATTGCTCACAAGTTCTCTAATAAAGTGATATATAGTATCAATATGCTTGCTCTTTTGATGAAACACACTATTCTTGGATAGTGCAATCATTGAGTTGTTGTCACAATATATTTTTGTTAATCCTTGTTGTTTCTACTTGAGTCCATCAAATACTTTTTTTAACCATACTGCTTGACATGATGCTGATGTTGTTGCTACATATTCCGCTTCCGCTGACAAAAGTGTCACAATGGGTTGCTTCTTAGATGCCCATGAAATCACACCTGAACCAAGATGGAACACAAAACCAGAAGTGCTCTTCCTATCATCCAAACTTCCTGCAAAATCACTATCTGTGTATCCAATCAAATCCTTCTTTTATGTGTTTGCATACATTATGCCACAATATCTAGTTCCTGCTATGTATCTCATAATTCTTTTTCCTACACTCCAATGTGTGTCTTTTGGAGTCTCTGTAAATCTGGAAATCAAACTCACTCCTTGCATGATATCTATTCTTGTATATGTGAGACACATGAGGCTACCAACCAATCTTTTGAGTAGAGTTGGATTGACATATGATCATTCATCATACTTGCTTAACTTTTCACATGTTGCAACTGGTGTAGGGACAAGTTTGCAATTTTCCATCTTGAATATTTTCAACAAATCTTTGGCATATTTATTTTGAAAAATAAAAATTCCTTTTTTTAGATTGCTCAACTTCTATGCCAAGAAAATATTTCAGGAGACCAATATCTGTCATCTCAAATTCTTTCATCATGGCTGATTTAAATTCATCTAACTCAAAATCACCTGTAAAAATCATGTCATCAACATATAAGCAAACAATCAAAATCTGTCTATGCTCATTTACCTTTGTGTACAAGGTAGGCTCAATGTTGCTTCTGCAAAATCCTTTCTTAATCACGCAGCTGTTGATTATGCTATACCAAGCTCTAGGCACTTGCTTCAATCCATATAGCGCGTTCTTCAACCTGTAAACTTTATATTCGTTACCTTCAACTTCATAACCTAGAGGCTGCTGACATACATTTCTTCTTCTAGAATTCCATTCAAGAAGGTTGATTTCACATCCATTTGATATACTTTCCACTTGTTCTGAGCTATTGTGGCTAGAACTGCTCTTACAGTATCCAATCTGGCTACTGGAGAAAAAGTTTCTCCAAAGTCTATTCCTGGTTGCTGCGAGAATCCTTTTGCTACAAGTCTTGCTTTAAATCTGTCAATTTCACCTTTATCATTCAACTTTGTTTTGTACACCCACTTCAAACCGATGAGATTTTTGTCCTTTGGTAAATCAATCAAATCCCATGTATCATTCTTTTCAATAGCTTCAATTTCTTCATCCATGGCTTGCACCCAATTTTCATCTCTGATTTCTTCTTCAAACGAAGAAGGTTGGAATGAAAACAATGCAAAATTTGAACTAACATCCAAATCATCATAAATATATTTCAGACTTCTCATCTTTCTCTTACCATTGCTTGATTCATCACCTGATTGATTTTTATGAGAACCTTGATCTATTGATCTTCTTGAAGATCTATGCTGCTCAGAAAATCTTGGATTCCTTGTTGGTGTCTCTATGTTTGGTATCTTCACTTGCGATTGTTGCTGCTCCTTTTCTGCTATATCATCTTCTTCCATCAGTGGCACTTGTGCATCAACTGTTTTGTCTATACTACCATTCCACGACTCTTGTTCTTTGAACACAACATCTCTGCTAATTATGGTCTTCTTGGTGACAGGGTTATACAATTTGTAAGCTTTTGATTGCTCACTATAACCAATAAATATGCATTTTTCACTTTTATCATCCAATTTGCCTCTTCACTCTTTAGGCACATGTGCATAAGCTACACATCCAAATACTCTGAGATGAGATACACTGCAAGACATACCTGACCATGCTTGTTTTGGTACTTTGTTCATCACACTCTTTGTAAGATATCTATTGATCACATAAATAGCACATGCAACTGCTTCTGCCTAATACTCATTAGACAAGTTTCTTCCTTTCAACATGCTTCTTACCATGTTCATAATTGTCCTATTATTTCTCTTCGCTACACCATTCTGCTGCGGTGTGTACCTGGTTGTAAATTGTCTTATGATTCCATGTTGTTTGCAGTAATCATGGAATGCCTTTGAGTCATATTCTCCACCACGATCTGACCTTAATACCTTGATCTGTCGATCACTTTGGTTCTTTGCTAAGGCTTTGAATTCCTTGAACTTTGCAAAAGTTTCAGACTTCTGCTTCAAGAAGTAAACCTAATTCTTTCTACTATAATCATTAATGAAAGTGATGAAGTAGCTACTTCCACCAATCGACTGTGTCCTTATAGGTCCACACAAGTCTGTATGCACTAGCTCAAGAGGTTGCTTTGCTCTATATGCAACTCCCTTTGGAAAACTTTCACGGTGTTTCTTACCCAAGATGCAACACTCACAAGTACTAGCATGTTCTTTGATGGGAGGTAATCCTTTGAACATTTGTTTATGATGCAAGAATCTTAAACCAAAAAAGTGCAAGTGTCCAAATAGAAAGTGCCATAACCAATAATCATCAGAACATGCAACTTTAAAAGAACTGACCTGATCACTATAATTCATAATTAGAGGAAAGAGTATGTTCATCGTCATCTACATCTTCACTATCAACTGCTTTCTTGGGGGCTTGTCATATATAACACATTCTTGAACTTGAAGGATAACTCTATATCCTTTCTGTGTCAATTTACCAACACTTATCAAAGTATGTTTGAGACTAGGAACACAATATGATGCAGGAGCATTTAGCCCAACAATATCATTGTATTTTAGTAGACATAGGGGGTCTTGTGTTTTAAGGAAGTTGGTTTCCTAAGTATTGAACTAATGTGAATATTTAGGCTTATGAGTGATTTTAATGAGAGGCATATTTGTAAATATTCTCGAATGTAGGAGAACATGAGAGGATTAGGATTAGTTAGGAATTAGTTTGAAGAAACTGCTGAATAAATTGAAAAGTAACTGAGGAACAGTGCCTCAACTGTAAAGAAACTACTAATGATGTATTGAAAAGAAAAAAAGAAAAAGAAAGGTTAGTTAGCTAGCCAGCTAGCCAACCAGGGAGAGTGCGATTGTAAACCTACGGGCAAGAGAGGAAGAGGCCATTGTAATCAGAAGATCAGGCCAGAGAGACAGAGTCTCGATATGTAATCATTGTTATATGTTTATATTTATACAGGGATTGATTTGAACTTGTATAATTGTGTGTTTCGAATACAAAATGATGTATTATGTGTTATCAGAGATTTGCATAATATATGTAGGCAAGTCGTAGCGGATACATAAAGGAGGAAACGATACACAGTATCGTAAAGGGTCGTAGAACCCAATTGGAGAACCAAGTGATGCTATGGAATGATTGTGATACAAAAATCACAGAGTTAAGCTCAAGCGGGAATGAATTGAGCAGTAGAAGAACAAAAGGCGAAACCTTTGCAAAAAACCCGAAACCACAGAAGAACTGAAGAAATGGGAAAGAAAACCCAAGTGAGGAGAAGGGTGAAAGAAATGAAGTATTGGTGAACCGTAGCCGTTGGATCTTTATGATCAATTGCCAGGATTAAATCACATCGGCGAAATCCTTTTTGAAGTTATCAGAATCGAGCTTTGGTAGTTGTGATGAGCGATCATCGATTGATCAAGGACCGTTGGATCGGAACCAGATCAATGGTCGCGATCTAGTCACAAATCAGAAGTCGGCGGTGTCAAGGGAAAACAGCCATAGACTTGCGATATTGCGATGAAGCGATGCACCAATAGCTGATAAGCGGAGATCGGAGGTATCAGAGATTGGAATGATTGGCGGAGCGCTGCAGAGAGGTCTGAAGGAGCGGACTCGACAATATTTATATATGCGGGTTTATAATATTTGAGATCTGCTATGTGTGTTCGGAGCGGGTTTCCTGTGTGTTCCATGTATTTGCATTAAAGTGTTGTGCCGAGTCTTTTAAGGCTAAAACATATATTATCGTTCTAATAGTCGCATATCGGAGGGAAAGGGGTGATGATATATATATATATATATATATATATATATATATATATATATATATATATATATATATATATATATATCTATATATATAATGTGACCCGCGGAGGAGCGATCCCTGATTGTGATAAAGGTAACCTCGGGAAGTGTGCAGAGGTCGTATAAATGCGGAAAAGGTAAGTTTATGAATGTTTTGTGGTATTTCCTTTGTAAAAGAGTTATAAAGGAAAATAGCATCGATAAGAAGGTTTATACGTTAAAACATATTTAAACAACGTAAAGAGAGGAAAATGTTACATATGTGTGGTTAATGGGTTAACGAAGGGTGTATAAGGATAATGAAGGCTATGAGGAGGTTTAAAGTCTAGATAGGAGGTTTAAGCGGGGTGATTGAGTTTCAATATAAAGGAATTGATGAATAGGGCCTTAACCTTAAGAATTGAAGATTTGACTCCTTAGAGTTCCTGGGACAGATGTGTTTATGCATGTTAGATGCATATTGTGGGTGTAAGCAAGGGTAACCCTACATTAATTGGTATTAGAGCAAGTTGAAGCTCTTTGAGAAAACTTAGAACATAGTTATGTTTTAAGATGTTTATGCAGGCAAGGGAGATCAGATTTTAATCTGAAAAAATAGTAAGCACACACAAGGTGATGTGTAGCAGAATTTGCAGATGCAAGAAGACAGAGAACAATCCATTCAAAGTGCAAGAGAATGGTGAAACAAGATCATGCAGAGATCTTGAAGGTGAGATGACATGTTCTGTTTCAAATTGATTTGAAGATTGGAGAATGTGTGTTTTTACACTAATATAGGTAACATAAGAAGGTGAGAAGGTTGCAACAATCTAGAGCAAGGAGTGCTCAAATTGGTTTCAGCGGAAAGAACCAGTGAAATGCTGACAGACTAAGCTCAGAGGAAAGAAACTTAGTGAGGCATATGTAGCAAGGAGAAGACTTGTTACTGCAGAGGTATTTTTGCAGCTCACAAAGGCAATTCCATAGAGGGCGTGGGTAGAATTGCTAAGGGATGAAAGAAGCTGGTAAGACTTTTTGAGTGAAAGAAGAGGTGGTCTGAACCTAACAGTTGTGTTCTTAAAAGGTGCAGGTGAGTTGAAGCCTAGAAGGAGTAGAGAGAAGTGCTCAAAGGAGGTTCCAGAGATAGAGAACCAAGTACTTGCCAAAAGACCAAGTACAGAGGAAAGCTTGGTGAGGTAAGTTGCAACAAGGAGGACTTGTTGTTGCAGAGGCTTTAATACAACTCATAGTAAATGAGTGAGGAACTCATGAAGATGGAGAAGAAGATGACTACTGATGGTCATAACAGAGGTTCTGAGGAAGACCACAACAGAAGAAAGATGAAGAAAGAGGTTGCCAAGGCAAATGGCAAGAGGATGAGTCAAGAGGATATTGACAAGGAAATTGCAGAGATAAAAGAACAACTCAATGTATTGAGGATGATACTTGAGGAAAACCAAAGACAAGGTTGGGCCTTGAGGAAAAAGGCAGTGAAGTGGTCTAAGCTACATAGAAGACTACAATAGAAGCAAGTAAAGTGGCAGGTGGAAGAACTCAGAGAGGCTGAGTTGGAAAAGGAAGAATCTATTTGTGAACCAAAACAGGGTGAAGTTCTGGGTGAAGATGAAGACTTGAAGACTGAAACTTCAAGTGAGATCAAAGAGTCACATGATTTTAAATCTGATAATTTGTGTATGGTTGCAGGTGGAACACATGAAGAAGGACAATTTTCTAATATTGTCATAAAGAAGGAAGAAGATAGGCAAAATCTAAATTCTGTTCTAAAAGAAGAAGTAGAGAAGGATATCAAGAAACCAAGTGGGGGGCTTGAAGAGGCTGAGAAGAAGACCAATGAATATTTGCTGAGTCATATAGAGGACTTGGAACAATAGGAGGATTTGATGATTGAATCATCAAATGAGATCATGAAATCTTGTGGGTTTAAAATTGACAAATTGTGTGTGAATGCAGGTATTGCAGAAGACAAACCATCCTATGGAATTGTCTTGAATGAAGCTGAAAGTTGCCAAGAAAAGTATGATGATGATTGTCTTTCAAATGAAGATCAAGATGAGTTATGGCAGCAGAAGGAGTTCATAAATTCCTTGCTTAGTGAAGGAAGTATCTCCGATGGAGATGAGACAATTATGTCTTGCGATGAGGAACCTGTTATTGGTAAGGACAAAGAGGAATTGGGTTTCTTGAGTGGCCAAAAAAAGACTGGTGGACAGACATCTAAAGCTGTCACATAGATGGAGGATCAAACTTTTATTCTGATGAAGGTTGAAGAAGTAGTGTCACCAAGAAATTGGACTTGTGACAAAGAAGAAGATAGTGAGGATTGTATAGAACTTTTGGGAGAAATTCCAAGCGAGATGGCAAATTTGTGGCATGAGTTAAGTCTTTTGGAAGAAAGGCTAGAAGACCAAAAGGTAAGAGTTCAGATTGTAAAATCAGAACTGAATGAGAATGAAGAAGTTCACTACAGTGAACAAAGACAGGAAGACATCATTGGAGTAGATGATGTGGAGGAGAGACTAGCTGACAGTCTTGTGAATTCTTTTGAGAATTCAAAACAGCATACTGATGTGCTGTTAGAGGAGGAGAAAAT